>CM075882.1:17201843-18549343 GCA_038021265.1 Cyprinella venusta | reverse complement strand
CATATAAAAGTGAAAATGTTAAGGATGGAGAGACAGATGACCCTACACGCAAATCGGAGAGGTCATGGCGACCACCAGATAGGTTTCATTACCTTCAATTGGGGAAACCCTTAATATCCCTTGCACAGAGTCTCTTGGAGAGCTTTAACCAAGCCCTTGATATCGTTGGGAATAATGATAATTTCCAAAGGAACCCTATATCCAAGCATGAAGGGACCCATGCAGAGTCAAGGGGGGAGGGTGTAACCCATATGGAAAATAGGGCTACTAAAATCATATATGTTGTTTAGAGGTGTAGTTTCATGTTGTGTCACTAGAGGGCGCTATTTGAGAGAGTGCAGTATACTAGAGCGTTATTAATATACTGAATCAGGATTACCGGAGAGCACAACGTGCAGTTCTCGCATCCTTGTTGATCTCTTCCTGAAACGTCCTGAAGACGATTTTGTAGCGTCAACTGTAAGCACGAGAGGAGCAGGCCCTGTCGGGTTGTTGCTGTTTGAAACTCCGGTTGGTTTTTCTCTGTTACTTTGATTATGACAAGAGAACTGGATGAATCAAAGATGGCGAGCCCAGCCCAGAGTGACGGTGGATGGTTGTGAAAACGGTGTGGCCAACCGTGGGACCAACCACCGAGGACGTCGGACTAGCATCGTTCATACAGGATACAGATAAGAATACAACTTCACTATTAGCTCTACCCGGGTAGTAGCAGTAGGACCAGAAACTGAACTCTGATCTCAAATCATACTCCTCAACTTAAAGGAGCATTGAGCTGAAGTGTCAGCTCGCACAGACATTTTCTTTTCTTTTCTTTTCTTTTTGAAAGAGCTCTATTTTTGTTTATTTTATTTTCATTCTTGGTACATTACACTGCTGTGTTTATTGTTGTGTTCACTGATGCAATAAAGCTGTTAACTGTTCAACTCCAGTATTAACTCTTTTGTGAGTTAATAAGGCAGACCACATTCCAGGACCTAGGTAGATGTTAGTTGCCCTATTCCGCCATTGGTTAGCACTAAGGGCGCTACATTTGGAAGACTCTCCCATTCAGCCAGAAATACTCCTAAGGGTACCAGTCTCTCGAGACTGGCGATTGGAGTAATTTTTGAAACAGAAACAGCGCCCTGTGACCACGCACAGGCAGGGTTTAACGACTGTCCTGTATCGCTCCTCGGAGCAAAACGAGCTTCCCTCGGGAAACCGCTCGCTGGGACCGTCTGCGCCCACCCTCACAGGCAGGTTCAGCAGAACGGGTCCCAGAGGGCACCGTGAGAGTGCGGGCGCCGAGCCCCGCGGCGAACACCCCTCTCTCACGGTGGGGACTCAGCATCCTGATGCCAGTGGCGTCAGGACTTTTTCGACGAGGCCTTCCTGGCAACAATAACCGTCCTCAGATCGGTTCTGTCCCGAGAAGATTTCGCCTGAGAGCGCCTCCTTCTTCTGCTGCGTCCTATGCGATGAAGACGGGTGGGGCTGCTCCCGCCCAGCAGCCCCTGGGACATGAGAGCGGAGGGGGAGACATTTTTGGAGCGCCGCCGCCTGTTTTCTGCCTTCCTGAAATCTTTCGATGACAGCGTTTACTGAACCACCGAAAAGACCATCAGTTGACAGCGGCGCATCCAAGAGAAAAGCCTTATCTTTCTCCTTCATACTAGCTAAATTCAGCCATAAATGTCTCTCCGTGGCCACCAGGGCTGCCATAGAACGGCCGACAGATCTGGCCGTCCCCTTGGTGGCACGGAGAGAAATATCCGCCGCCTGGCGCAGCTCTTTAATAGTGTCAGAGCTGACGACATCCCCCTCAATCATATCTCTTAGTAGATCTGCTTGATAAGCCTGCAGTATGGCCATAGTATGTAAACAAGATGCTGCCTGTCCCGCTGCCGAATAAGCTTTGCCCACCAGAACCGAAGTATTTCTGAGTGGTTTGGTGGGCAACGCCGTTGTTTTAAAGGACGATGCCGTTTCAGGAGAAAGATGGCTCGCCAAAACTTCCTCCATCCTCGGCATCGGCCCATAACCCTGTTTTCCAGAACCAACTATATTAGAATAAATAGATGTCTGATGTGAAAATATTCTCGCAGATACTGGTTTGTTCCACGATCTACACACCTCGGTGTGTAAATCGGGAAAGAAGGGCAAACACCGGCGTGGAGGATGCGAGTGAGATAATAAAAACCTCTCGTCTAGTTTGCTTTTTACTCTAGACTCATGTTTCTCGACTGGCCACTCAATACTAAGTTTCTCCACAGCCCGAGTCAAAACCTCCACCAGCTCATTACTCGCGGGAGATTGGGATGGCGAGTCCCCCATCTCCACTGAGTCCACAGACATATCCACACTTTCAACATCCAGCTCCTCAGAACTGGATAGCTGAAGTGATAGAGCCTCAGCCCGGGCAGGAGAAACCGCGACGCGGACCCCCGCCCGAGATCTGAGGCGCTGGTTCTATCAGGTAAGGGCGGAGAAAGTGATCCCTCAGGACCCGTCTCCATCCCCGCTGATGGATCCATTTGCGATCCCCACGACGCAAGCCTTCGCCGTGCCTCAGCAGCAGCGGGACCCGAGCCGCGGGGAGCGCGAACCGAACCACTCTCCTCGAAGAGTGCCCGGCGGGAGCGGAGCGTCTTCATGGGCAGACGCTCGCAGTGCTGACAGCCAGCCCCCTCGAGAGCTGACTGGGCATGCTGCACTCCCAAACAGGCAACACACAGATCGTGTGTATCCCCACCCGAGATGTAGCGGGGGCAGGGATGAACACACTTTCTGAACTGCAGCTGTTTACTCGCCATAATATTTTCTCTTACAGAAAAGACAAACTTTCTTTCAGACAGTCTACAATGATTCATACATAGAGCGCTTTGCTGAAGACTCAGAAGCTGTTGCGCTTGTGTTTCGGGGATGCTTTATAGTTTCCTGGTCGATACGTCACCCCGCCTGTGATGTTACGTCTCGCTATTGGACAGATTTCATACGTGCTTCATGACTCATCACGCAAAGGCGTTCCCCATGGCGTTTTCACGCAGCTCAAAGTTCCCTGAATGGGAACTACAAAGTTTGCTAGGACAAAAAGACCGTTAATCGCGCGATAAAAAAAATAACGCCGTTAAAATGGGTTTGCGTTAACACCGTTAATAACGCGTTAAACTGACAGCCCTAATTACATTATTATCAAGCCTGACGGAATACAATAGCCAAAATCAAAGTACTTGAGAAACGTGTGGTAGCCTAAGCATTTTAAATGTCCCCGAACGATAGCCAGGCTACTATTCATCTTCCTGATCAGTGCATTAGAATACATGCGGGCCAGGGAAACGAAACAAACAACCCCATGAATCTCTTTAATAATAGCAATACAAATAAGTGTTTTTTTCCTGCGGGACGGGAGAAGACACATAATCAATGCATCTCTATTATTGTGCGGGAATAAATTCTCAGA
Organism: Cyprinella venusta; assembly: GCA_038021265.1. NCBI lineage: Eukaryota > Metazoa > Chordata > Actinopteri > Cypriniformes > Leuciscidae > Cyprinella > Cyprinella venusta. The sequence goes on along the minus strand of CM075882.1, from coordinate 18,545,901 downwards.
GTTTTGCGGGTGCGAGCGGGAGTGGACATACATTTTGCGGGTGCGGGCGGGAGCGGAACACATACGTTGCGGGAGCGGGCTGTAATGGTCAGAAATTCGGCGGGCGCGGGCAGGAACAGGATGAAGAAAACAGTCCCGCGCAGGACTCTACATGGCGCTGCATTGATTGCGCCCATTATGTTGTAAAATTATGGACTTTGACAGAATTATTAGATTATTTGTTCGATTAAATTATGTTCTCTGTTTTATTGTCATTTGCAAATGTGTTTTAAAGTTTCCTGCCTACTGTAATTGTCGCACACTGTTTATCTCGGCATTGTGTTGGCAGCGATGTGTTGATGTTGTTTCAGGGAGCAGTGTGTGGACAGCCGTGTCCGGCGGGGCGCTTTGGGAAGAACTGCTCACAGGAGTGTCAGTGTCATAACGGAGGAATCTGTGCTCCGTCCACGGGACAGTGTGTGTGTAGCGCGGGATACACAGGAGAGAGGTCAGTATCTGCACTGCAACATCAAACTCTACCGCTGGAGAGGAGAGCAACACAATGCTGGGAACTTACATGCTCCTGAAAAGAGCCAACAGACCTTAAATGGACATTGTGTAAGAATTACTCCCATCTAGCAGTGAAATTGTGTTTCACGTTCAAACGAATTGTGTTCCCTTTCGTCCTGGGAACTCCAACGTGTCGTCGGGGATTCCCTGACGAATTGGGATCATGCTAGGGACCCTGATTACCTCTGATAGAATTAATAACGAGCCAATAATCATTGGCATGCAATCTTTGCATTCTGCGGGCTGCCTAAAAACGCGGATATAAAAGCGGAAGCAAACATTGCATGGACGCTTTTCGCTTCGGAGCCTCTCAGAGCTTACCTGCTGTTCTGAAGAAGACGAGCTTGCTGAAGAAACGTTCGGGGGGCTGGTGTGACGGTGCCTCCAGTGATCTTCGTCCCGAGTGCAGCACGCGGTTGCAGTTTCCGGCGGTGTCTGCGGCGGAGATCCCTCGGCGCTTCGGCACTGAAGAGCAGTTTCTTTTTTGTTTTCTTTTCTGTTTCATTAATCTGGAAGAGCTCCACGGTGCTTTCGCGTCCTTTTCAGGATGTCGAGACGCCTGTGCGTTTCTGGATGCGGTCGATTTCTCCCTGAGGCTGATGGCCACAAGCACTGCTTCATGTGTCTGGGCTTAGCACATGTTGAGGCGGCGCTTGTGGATGAGTCATGCTCTCATTGCGGGAATATGACTCTCGCGATGCTACGTTCGAGACTGAGATCCCTGAGACATGGGGGAGTCCCTTCAGAGAATTTCCGATCTAGTTCGTCTGCTGGTTCAGTTCAGCAGATGGCTACTTCAGTGATTCCTGTTGGTGAGCGTATGAGGATTACTGTGAGAAACGCGACAGGTGAAAGATCCTGTCGGGCGCCTCACGCCTCTAGCAGCACGCTGCCATCGGCGCTTCCGGTGGAGCGGCCGGAGCCCCCTCGGGCGGTTCCGGTTGTCTCTTTCGGTGCGCCACCTGAGGACCAGATGTCGATCACCGGCATCGGAGGAAGAGACCTGACCTGGCTCTGCTGCAGGAGCTGCGTGTAGCGACGGACTTCGCTTTCCGAGCGACGAAAGTCACCGCACGTTCGCTGGATCGGTCGATGTCCACGTTAGTGGTTCAGGAGCGCCACCTTTGGCTGACCCTGGCAGATATGAGGGAAGCGGAGAAGAACAAACTTCTCAACTTCCCCGTATCCCAGGGTGGCCTCTTCGGCGACGCGGTGGAGAACTTGGCCCAGGAGTTTCCCACCGCCCAGAAGCAGTCGGAAGCTATACGGCACGTCCTGCACAGGAGGCGGACTGCTGCGAGTGCTTCCCCTGTGGCCGTACAAGCCCCGGCTGCTTCCTGTCGCCGGGGTCGCTCCTCTGCGCCAGCTCCTCCTCCAGCACAGACCACCAACCCTGGAACGAGGAAGCCTGGTCGTAAGAGGGCGCCCCAACCCGCTCAGGCGCCCCCGGCCCCCTCCAGAAAAGGAGGGGAGGGAAGCGTTCCTGAGATGGGCGACCTGGTGGAGCGACAGGAGACTGCTCGGGAGGGTGCCTCTGCACACCTCCTTCCCCCGGGGGAGGGCTGGGCGGAGAATCTGACCTCGCGGTCAGCGGTACCCAAAGTTTCAATAAAAAAGCGGTTTCCTTTTCCTCCTCCAGTTCATCTTCGGTCGTGACTGACGGGCACTCAGTCTCCTCCACCCAAGAGGGTCCGAACGGCAGTGGATGCTGTCTCCGAGCAGCGTCGCTCTCGTTCCCCTCTTGCCTGTTGCAGATAGCAGCGACGCAACCGAGGAAGCTTTGCAACTGCGTCACAACGTCCAGTCAGCAACTGGTCTCGGAGGGGCAGAGACCAGTTCACGAGGAGGCACGGGCTCTCTCTGCTATCTGCCCCCCGGTGGAAGCAGGTCCCCGGCGAACTTCACGTCCAGACCCCGGAGGACGCGATCAAGCCGGTCCCTCCTGCCGAGATGAGGTCCGGATTTTACAGCCCCTACTTCATTGTACCCAAGAAAGGTGGTGGGTTACGGCCAATCCTGGACCTACAAGTTTTGAATCGGGCCCTGCACAAACTCCCGTTCAAGATGCTCACGCAGAAGAGCATTTTCGAGTGCATCAGTCCCCAGGATTGGTTTGCAGCGATCGACCTGAAGGACGCGTACTTTCACGTCTCGATTCTTCCTCAACACAGATCGTTCCTGCAGTTTGCGGTCGAGGGTCGAGCGTATGAGTACAAAGTCCTACCCTTCAGTCCTATCTCGGCATGGAGTTGGACTCCGTCGCTCAGACGGCGCGCCTCACAGAGGAACGTGTCCAGTCAGTGCTCACCTGCCTCAGGTCTTTTCGAGGCAGGACAGCGGTTCCACTGAAACTATTTCAGAGGCTCCTGGGGCATATGGCAGCCGCAGCCACAGTAACACCGCTCGGCCTGTTACATATGAGACTGCTCCAGCACTGGCTTCACGATCGAGTCCCGAGGTGGGCGTGGCAGAGTGGCATATTCAGGGTCAAAGTAACCCCGCACTGTCGCCAAACCTTCTCCCCATGGTCGGATCCTGCGTTTCTTCGGGCCGGAGTGCCCTTAGTCCAGATTTCCAGGCATGCTGTGGTTTTCACGGCTGCCTCTGCCATGGGTTGGGGGGTCATGTACAAAAAGCATGTAGTCTCGGGTCTGTGGACCCCCGAACTTGCCCGATCAGAGTCGTGCTTTCTTTCCTACAAGATGGGTTGGAGCGTAGGCTGTCCCCTTCAACCCTCAAAGTGTATGTTGCAGCAATAGCTGCGCATCACGATGTAGTAGAAGGCAAGTCCATGGGGAAGCACGACTTGGTCATCAGATTCCTTAAGGGTGCTAGGAGGTTAAATCCGCCTCGTGTTTTGCACTCTGTACCCTCTTGGGACCTAGCTCTGGTACTGAGAGCTCTCCAAAGTCCTCCCTTTGAGCCTTTGCTGACAGTAGAGCTGAATATCCTGTCCATTAAGTCAGCGCTCCTGTTGGCATTGGCCTCTTTCAAGAGGATCGGGGATCTTCAGGCTTTTTCGGTCGACGAATCATGCCTGGAGTTCGGGCCGGGCCTTTCTTGTGTTATATTGAGACCCTGCCCCGGATATGTGCCCAAGGTTCCTTCCACTCCCTTCGCGGACCAGGTAGTGAACCTGCAAGCGCTGCCACAGGAGGAGGCAGACCCAGCCCTAGCTTTTCTCTGTCACAGAACGCAAAGCTTCAGGACCTTAGACCAGCTCTTTGTCTGTGACGGAGGCCAGCAGAAGGGGAAGGCTGTCTCCAAGCAGAGGTTAGCTCACTGGTTAGTGGATGCTATCACCCGAGCGTATGAAGCTACGGGTGAGCCTTGTCCTCCCAGGTTGCGTGCTCACTCCTTGAGAGGTGTTGCCGCCTCCTGGGCTTTGGCTCAAGGCGCCTCGCTGACAGACATCTGTAGAGCTGCGGGCTGGGCGACACCGAACACGTTCGCTAGATTCTATAGCCTACGTGTGGAACCTGTTTCCTCACGAGTACTCGCTACGGCAAGTGGTGCGAGGGAATAGGTCGTGTCAGCTTGCTACGCCACTCCGTGCCTCAGCCGGATACATGCGTCTTCTGCTCCGTTGGTGCCCTTCGTCGGTTAGCCTCGGGAGTTCCTCCATCACCCCTCCGGTGCCTGATGTGGTGGACCACCAGGCGCCAGGTCTACTACCTCTAAGGGAGTTGTTGAGTAGACTTGGTGTTATGTCCAGTGGTCTCTTTGGTGACCCATTATGCCACGTGCAGCCCAGCTGTGTCTTCCCCTTGACAGACTCGTTCTGTCATCCCTGTTGCGTACGCTCCCATTTCCCCTTGGTTTGGGACTACCTCAGGGACTGTCATATGTTTCACTATCCCCCTGGGCTAGTACATATGTGTATTCCAGGCCGTCATCAGGCGGCTGGCTTCCGCAGCGTTCCCTTCCCCTTCTTCGGGTTGGGCACGCTTTCCCTGTGTTATCCAATGTCCACTGGTTGGGTCTTGCGGAACAGCAGTGTGACTTCCTAGCTAGCTACCATTATTTCCGAAACTGCTTGGGTAGCGTCGCTGGGCGCTGGAAGGGGCCAGCACCATGGCATTTTATTAGGGATCCCAATTCGTCAGGGAATCTCCGACGACAGGTCGGAGTTCCCAGGACGAAAGGGAACGTCTCGGTTACGTATGTAACCCTCGTTCCCTGAGTACAGTGAACAGAGACGTGTCGTCCCTTCGCCATGTTGTTGTACCTTCGCGGAGGACTGGACTCTGTTCGGCTCCTCAGCAAGAAACGTCTATGCAATGTTTGTGTCCGCTTTTATATCTGCGTTTGTAGGCGGCTCGCGGAATGCAAAGATTGCATGCCAATGATTATTAGCTCGTTATTAATTCTATCAGAGGTAATCAGGCTCCCTAGCGTGATCCCAATTCATCAGGGAATCCCCGACGACACGTCTCCGTTCCCTGTACTCAGGGAACGAGGGTTACATAGGTAACCGAGACATTCTCCAGCATCTACGGTAATGCATCTACGGTAGCCATTATGTACCAAAAAGCCATGACAGGATGTCTTCTCATAGCACTTTGTGGAGTTTTCTTTTGGATGAACAGGTTTGTTATTTCAAACAAACTGCAGCTTTACAGTATGAATTACTGACTGCGAAAAACATGAACTATTGTAATTAGTATTTATGCTTCTTTATTTGTTATATTTCTGAAGTACGTGCCTTGATAGATGAGATATCATCATCATCAGATGATTCAACAGTAGGTAGAGGAAGAGGTAGAGAACAGAGAGGCAGTGGATCAGTAGCCAGTGGCTTTAAATGGGAAACCTTGGCTTTAAATGGGCCATGTCAGGCTAATAGCCTCGGGCCAGTAGCACCTGACCTGCGTTTCCACTATCGGGCCAGAAGGACTGCAGTGCTTCACTAAAACAAGCCCGTAACACGCCTCTCTGCAACAACATCACACTAACTCATCATTTCACCAACTAATTAAAGTTTTACCAGAAAACTAATCAGAGAGAAATCACTGGAAACAGCGTGCATTGCAAAAGAAATATGACAAAAGTGACCGTTTGCTTGCATTTTTGTTGTTTAGGCCCTACTTGAATATTTAAAACCCAAGTATCAATGTTTTACCACAGGTCTAAAATAAAAAGTGATACATTGATCATAGATTACAGTTCCCATTCAGGGAACTTCGAGCTGCGTGTAACCGCTATGGGAACGCCCCTGCGTGATGAGTCATGAAGCACGTATGAAATCAGTCCAATGGCGAGACGGAACGTCATAGGCGGGGTGACGTATCGACCAGGAAACTATAAAGCACACTAGAAACACAAGCGCGACAGCTTCTGAGTCTTCAGCAAGCGCTTTATGTATGAAAATTAAGTCTATGTGTCTTTGTCTGTCTAGAAAAGCACTATATATATATTATGGCGAGCAAACAGCAGCAGTTCAGAAAGTGTGTTCATCCCTGCCCACGCTACATCATGGGTGGGGATACACACGATCTGCGTGTTGTGTGTATGGGAGTGCAGCATGCTCAGTCAGCTCTCGAGGGGGCTGGCTGTCAGCATTGCGAGCGTTTGCCCATGAAAATGCTCCGCTCCCGCCGGGCACTCTTCGAGGAGAGTGGCTCGGTTTGCGCTCCCTGCAGTTCGGGTCCCGCTGCTGCCGAGGCACGGCGACGGCTTGCATCGTGGGGATCGCAGATGGATCTGTCAGCGGGGATGAAGACGGGCTCTGCCTTTTCTCTGCCCTTACCTGATAGATCCAGCGCTTCAGATCTCGGGCGGGGGTCCGCGCTGCGGTTTCTCCTGCCCGGGCTGAGGCTCCATCACTTCAGCTATCCAGTTCCGAGGAACTGGATGTTGAAAGTGTGGATGTTGACAGTCTCCCGCGAGTGAAGAGCTAATGGAGGTTTTGACTCAGGCTTTAGAAAAATTAAGTATTGAGTGGCCAGTTGAAAAACAACAGACTAGAGTGAAGAGTAAATTAGACAAGAGATTTTTACCGTCTCACTCTCTGCCTCCACGCCGGTGTTTGCCCTTCTTTCCAGATCTACACACCGAGGTCGTTAAACCCTCCGATTTTAGACTGTTAAATCGTTCAGGGAGGAAGCTCAAGTTCAAAATGCTAACTCCCACCGTGAGAGAGAGGTGTTCACCGCTGAATACAGTGCCTGCTCTCTCTCTCGGTGCCCTCAGGGGCCTGTTCTGCCAACCCCGCCTGCGTGTTGGGACGTAGACGGTCCCAGCGACCGTTTTCCCGAGGGATGCTCGGTCGCTCCGAGGAGCGATATAGACCATTTCACAAGATGTAAACAACACTGGCCCAGAAGCACTTCCTGTTTCAGTTTTTTAACACTACATAAAAGCTGGGATAAAATACAACCAACAGAACATTTAAAACTGAATCAAAGAGTTAAACAAACATCTTTAAGATGTTTTCTTCACATGTGAAATAAAGAAAACAGTTACAAACTGAAACAGGAAGTGCTTCTGGGCCAGTGTTGTTTACATCTTGTGAAATGGTCTATAGAACAGTCAGGCCAGTTATTCCCTGCCAGTGCGCCATTACAGGGCACTGTGTCTGTCACTCAAACATCTCCAGAGGCCAGTCTCGAGAGACTGGTACCCTTAATAGAATTTTTGGTGGAGTGGAAGTTCCTGTGGTTCGCTTTCGGGGGCGAAGCGTACCAATATCGGGTTCTTCCTTTCGGCCTAGCTCTGTCTCCCCGAACCTTCACGAAATGCACGGACGCAGCTCTGGCTCCGCTGCGACTCCAGCGCATTCGCATTTTAAACCATATCAACGATTGGTTGATCCTGGCTCAATCGGAGCATCGGACGGTTCGGCATCGAGGTGTCGCTCTCACCCATATCAGAAGGTTAGGGTTAAGACTCAAAGCCAAGAAGAGTGTGCTTTCTCCAGTACAGAGGACCACTCTTCTGGGCGTGACTTGAGATTTGACGACGATGCAGGCACGTCTGTCGCCTGCTCGTATAGCTTCGATTCTCTCAGCTGTCAAGCAAGCTAAGTTAGGCCAGTCACACACTGTAAAAGAATATCAGAGAGTTCTGGGTCCGATGGCAGCAGTGTCCAACGTGTTACCGTGCGGCCTGTTGTACATGAGACCACTGCAGTGGTGGCTCAGGACCAAGGGGTTCGCCCCGAGGGGAAACCCGCTCCGCAAGATCAGGGTCATGCGACGTTGTCTCCGTGCCCTGGCTATGTGGAAAGAACCTTGGGTCCTCCTGTCCCTGGGACCTGTGCTGGGATTTCCATGTCGTCGTGTAACTCTAACGACGGACGCCTCCCTCACGGGCTGGGGGGCGATCATGAGTGGTCGCTCGGCCGGGGTCTGTGGCAGGGTCATCATCTTCATTTGCATATAAATTGTCTAGAAATGATGGCGGTGTTTCAGGCTTTGAAGCACTTCATCCCAGACCTGAGGGGTCACCATGATCTTGTCCGGTCAGACAACACATCGGTGATCTCTTATTTAAACCATCAAGGGCGACTTATATCCCGGGATATTTATATCGGGAGCAGACATCCTGTCGAGGCAGGGGCCGAGGCCCGGGGAGTGGAAACTCCACCCGAGGTGGTGGAGCTCCTATGGAGTCATTTCAGTCGTGCCGAGGTAGACCTATTTGCATCCACCAGCCCCTCTGGGGTTGGATGCGATGGTACAGGAGTGGCCGAGGTCACCCCTGTACACATTACCCCCGATTGCTCTGCTCCCAGGAGTTCTGGAGAGGTTTCGCCGAGAAGGGGTCAGTCTACTGTTAGTAGCCCCGTATTGGCCGGCCCGAGTATGGTTTGTGGACCTAATTTCTCTCCTCGACGGTTCTCCTTTGGAGATTCCGTTCAGGAAGGACCTTCTATCTCTAGCATGTGGGTCGATACTTCACCCCCGCTCAGATCTATGGAGGTTGTGGGCTGGGCCTTTGTGAGGGCCCAGTTCATAGAATCGGGTCTCTCGACTGAGGTCGTGGAGACCATCCTCCAGTCCAGAGCTCGGTCCACGAGGAGATTTTATGCCTCGAGGTGGAAATTGTTCACCTCTTGGTGTGGAGAACACCAGTTGGACCCTGTTAACTACCCGGTGTTGGCGGTGCTGGGATTCCTTCAGGAGCATTTCTCCACAGGGTTATCCCACTCCACACTAAAGGTGTATGTGGCGGCCTTATCTGCTTACCACGTACTTTTGAGTGGAGCTTCTCTCGGGAGACTACCACTTGTGATTCGTTTCCTTCGTGGTATCCTGAGGCTTTCTGTCCTCCTCTGCTAACAGACCAAGAGAAACTATATCTGCTCTGCCCTGTGAGGGCTCTAGATGCTTATGTCCACAGAGCTGCCCTGTGGAGAAAGTCTGAACAGTTATCTGTTTGTTTTGGACCTCCGAGGAAGGTTGTCCCGCATCTAAGCAGAGATTGAGCAAGTGGGTGGTTGAGGCCATCTCACTTGCATATGAGTCTGCCGGCCAGCCTTCTCCTTTGGCTGTCCGGGCTCACTCAACCAGGGGTATGGCTGCCTCTAAGGCTTTTCTGTCAGGAGTTCCTATTACTGTAACTACATTTGGGATGCGGCAGGATGGTCATCACCGCACACATTTGTAAAATTTTATCATCCTGACTTTAGCTCCACTCCGGGGGCGCAGGTGCTTTTGTCTGAATATGCGCTCTGATTTCATACAACGGACACCTGCTCGCATGGCGGCGTTGGTATTAGCGTTCCCATAGCGGTTACACGCAGCTCGAAGTTCCCTGAATGGGAACGTCTCTGGTTACGCATGTAACCTTAGTTCCCTGAAGGGAACGAGACGCTGCGTGTCCATGCCATACTCCCAGCATGCCCATGAGCGCTTTCTTCAGTCTCTTCGAAGCTGTCGCGCTTGTGTTTCTAGTGTGCTTTATAGTTTCCTGGTCGATACGTCACCCCGCCTATGATGTTCCGTCTCGCCATTGGACTGATTCCATACGTGCTTCATGACTCATCACGCAGGGGCGTTCCCATAGCGGTTACACGCAGCGTCTCGTTCCCTTCAGGGAACTAAGGTTACATGCGTAACCAGAAACGGTTTTTCAGTCGCTAACAAGCATTTGTCCAAACATTTGTCACATTTTCAAAACTCTAAACACAATTAGCACAACATCGATCTTTTGTGGCCATACCATTCACACATTTCATGTTGTTTTCACACAATATGCAGTCAGTGAACACATTTCCACAATGCTTACATTTTCTTAACAGACAAGCTATACCTCCCAACAAAATTATGGATTGTTTTTGTAGTATTTACAAATGTTAACAAACACCATCCCAAAATAGCAAAAACAATATTTCAAACCTTAGATACAGTATAACAGGACTATTCAATTGGCGGCCCGCGGGCCACATGCGGCCCGAGAGCAAAGTCCAAATGGCCCAGCCCGTGGTTCCGCCAAAAACGCAACCCCCCCTACATAAATTCATAAAGTAGTACAGACCACGTTGCCCGTGAAACGTAAACAATACAGAGCGTGCTGGTAGCAGCCTACATTTTCAATATGTCTTTCTCAACACTGAAACGTAAAATTGACGATGAAAACCGTCGGTTTAACCCTGCTTGGACTGAAAAATACTTGTTTATTTTACCGCCACACCCAAACGCCAAACCGATGTGTTTAATTTGTAATGAGTGCGTTGCTGTACTTAAAGATTACAATGTGCGGAGGCACCACGTTGAGAAACACCAGACTTTCCGCACAAATTTCCCCGAGGGATCTCAAGAGAGGGCTGCAAAAGTGCAGAGTTTGATTGCATCTTACAACCGGAGCAGTTCTACCATGGTGAGGTCATTCACAGCCCAAGAGAGAGCCACCGCAGCATCACTTCGTGTGTCCTGGATTTTGGCAAAAAAGAAAAGGCCATTCACAGACTCGGAAACTGTGAAGGACTGTATGCTTGCCGTCGTGGATGAGGTGATAAATGACGATAAAATTAAAACGAGCGTGGCATCTGCTATTAAAAACGTACCACTGTCAGATACTTCCAACATTCGTAGGGTTGAAATTCTTGCTGCAGATGTGTATGAAACGCTGTTAGGAGACCTGATGAAAGCTGATACTATGTCCATAGCAGTAGATGAGTCCACAGACAAAACTGATACTGCTCAGCTGTGCATATATGTACGGTTTTTTGACAGCAAATGCTTCCGAGAGGAGCTGCTCGGCCTACTGCCGTTAGAAGGACACACAACGGGCGAAATAGTCTTTGGGAAAATTTCCGCTTTTTTTAAAGACAATGGTCTGGATATGACACGTGTGTGCATGCTTGTGACAGATGGGGCTCAATCCATGACAGGGAAAGTGAACGGTTTGGCAGCGCGTTGGTCCTCTGTTGCACCTCAGTTGATCTCCTTACACTGCATTGTCCATCAGGCGGTGTTGTGCGCAAAATTAAGCGGAGCACTCAAAACGACAATGGACAGCGTCATGGCTACAATTAATTTTATTCGCTCCACATCAAGCCTCCAACACCGCTTATTCCGCATGCTGCTGTCAGAAATGTCTGCTGAGCACCACGACCTGCTTTTGCATAATGACGTAAGGTGGCTGTCTAAAGGCAGAGCACTCGAACGCTTCTGTGGTCTCAGAGAGGAGATCGTAACTTTCCTCCGCAGCAGCAAGCAAAAGAAGGCAGAAGCACACTTGAGTCGCATACTGGATGACAACTTCATGGCCGATGTTTGCTTTCTGAGCGATATATTCAAACACCTGAATGATCTAAATTTGGCACTACAAGGCAGAGACAAAACTGTCATTGACCTTGTGGAACAGATGCGCGCATTCCAAGTTAAACTGGACCTTTTTGCAACTGATTTGAGCACAGGCCGATTACTGCATTTTCCGACACTCCGCACGCGCATCTCACCCCCCGCACAAATTACGGATGTAATGACAGATTTCATTGCGAAGTTGAAAAATAACTTTGCTGCTCGATTGGATGGACTTAATCTACCCACAGAGGTGGCCGTTTTTGTCAGAAACCCGTTCACTGTTGCTATAGAAGGGGACTTATCCGCCAGAGCAAAGGAAGTGGTTCCTTCCATTGACGAGGGACAATTTGAACTTGAACTTGCTGACATGCAGTCATCTGTTACCATGGCACAGGAGCTTTGTACTAACGGACCTGCAGTGTTTTGGACTGATGTCAATGTACATCAGTTCCCTAACATTAAGAAAGTAGCGATCGTCATGCTCAGTATGTTTGGATCAACATACACATGTGAGTCAAGTTTTTCACACATGAACTCCATAAAAAGCAACTCTCGTTGTTCCCTTACTGACCATACTCTCCACCAATGCCTTCGGATTGCATTGACAACTTACGAGCCTAAAGTCACTGCTCTCGTTCAAAACAAAAAATGTCACTTCTCCCACTAAGTCAGCAGGTTAACTGTAGCCTGCATCAATATAATGTGGGATGTGTAGCAAAGGCATACCTAATATCAAATGTGTTGATGTTCCTGCAAAATGTGCAGTAGTAAACTTTTTTTACATGTCTTAGTTATAGTTGTGAATACCATGCACTTTTTATTTTATGCACTTTCAGATGTTCCTGGGTCAAATGTGATCAAGATGTTTATTTTGTTTCAAAATGAAACGTAATGTTATTGCTAATGTGAATAGCCTACTACTGTGCACTATTTTGTTTTTAGCACTTTATGATCAGATAGGTATATGTAGCCTAGGTAGGTGTAGGCAAGAGGTGCCTAGTTTATTTTTTATTTTTATTTTTCATTTGTAAGTGGAAAAAGTTTCTGAAAAGACCTCAGAATCTGTTCAGTTAGGTCTTTCATTGTTTTTATGCACATTTTGCTGTGCAAACTGACCAAAGTTAAAAGAGAAACAATGAATAAACCTTTACATGTTTTTCAAGAAATTTGTTTGTGTTAGTTTTAAAAAAAATTCATTACGAGCTGCTTCGCCGCTGAAATAACTGGCCCAGTTAAACTTCTTGGTTTGAAAATCTGGCCCAACTGAATTTGTAATTGAATAGCCCTGCAGTATAAAAACCTCTGCTTCTGCAATGATATCAGTTCAAAAACAATATATCTCAGCTGATAATAAACAAACAGTTGAATTATTGACCCACAGCTTATTTATGTTGGGTAAATTGGGCCAACCACAGCTGTTTTCAGTCTGGCTTAGATTCAGTGGCAGGGGTTATTTTTTTCTATTACATTGACACTTATACAGTAAAAGGAGGACATTACAGTAAAGAGTAATGTTTTTGGAAACAGAAAAAGACAAACACTGTAACGTCTGGACGAGGAAGAGTTAGAGCAGGGAGAAGAGCAGGCCCAGTGAGAGATGCAGTGAGAGGTGCAGTGAGACATGCAGGAGCAGTGAGAGATGCAGTGAGACATGCAGGAGCAGTGAGAGATGCAGTGAGAGGTGCAGTGAGAGATGCAGTGAGAGGTGCAGGGAGAGATGCAGGTGCAGTGAGAGATGCAGTGAGAGATGCAGGTGCAGTGAGAGATGCAGTGAGAGATGCAGGTGCAGTGAGAGATGCAGTGAGAGGTGCAGGTGCAGTGAGAGATGCAGTGAGAGGTGCAGTGAGAGATGCAGGTGCAGTGAGAAAAGTGAAAAAAATAGTTTTTTACTGGAATGCTTTTGAATGTGAACATTACTGTACATGTGGACAGTTCCCAACCAACAAATGTAGTCTAAAAAAGGCGGATTACAAATTTTTCACGCAAATACCTGTAAAACTGAAACATCAAAGTCTATTCAGTTTTTGTAATGTCAACAATAGCCAGTATTTTGAAACCTGATGTACTTTGATTGACTGCATGTACCTTGTGAAGTGAAAACAAGTGTTATTCTTTGACAGAATAATTTCATTTTGAGCAATATTTCCAGTGTTTTGGTAAATTTAGTGTGTGCAGAGAAAGATGTGTTCTATTTTGAAATGAAGAGTTAGTGTATATTTAACAAAATGCATTTTTGAGAAGAAAATTATCCATTTGGCCAATTGTGTTTTGTAGGTGTGAGTCTGTGTTAAGAGTTTAGAAAAAGTATCTGAAGTATGGGTAAGCGCTTGTTAGCGATTGAAAAAAACTGTAATGTATGTCAAAACTGCACATTAGTCACACAGAAATAAATTACTGTTAGTTTTCACAAAAGTTGGCCTAGTACTTTTTGACCCTCTCTGCTATTATAATTTTTCAAGATGGTGGAAGCCTCTGTGGACCTACCCATCCCATGTATATAAAGATAATAAATTCTTTGTTTACAAGGTTAAGTCAGATAATTGGGAGAGGTATTCATTCACCACTGAGGACGTATTTATGAAAAAAAAATATTGATTTTAGATAATAAATTATCTAAAAAGTTACACACAGTCCCTAGATAGAATTTCACATGGATGAAAACAAGGCTGCGAGGGATAAACTTACAGCCTGTACAATGACACTTTGCATCACGTGCAATTTTTAAAAATGACAACTCGCAACAAAAGTTTGGTAACACTTCTTTACAATAAGGTTCATTAGTTAACATTAGTAAATGCATTAACTAACATGAACTAATGATGAGCAATGCATTAGTTACAGTGTTTATTAATGTTAATGTTAATTGTTAATGTTAGTTAATACAAATACAGCTGTTCATTGTGCGTTCATGTTAGTCCATTAACTAATGTTAACTAATACAACCTTTGATTTTAATAACGTATTAGTAAATGTTGGAATTAATATTAACTAAGATTAATAAATGCTGAAGAAGTATTGTTCACATATTGTGCATGTTAACCAATGTAGTTAACTAATGTTAACTAATGAACCTTATTGTAAAGTGTTACCAAAAGTTTTGCTAAACAAATGCCATTTTGTCAAACACCACAGTTTCACTCCTGACTAAAATCGGTGTGACTTTTGCACTATATTCAGTCCTTCTGAAGTCTTGTGATAGAGAGTGTGAGTAACAGAGCCAAGCTGAAACATGTCTTCAGAGGATGGGTTAGCGTTGGCACTGCTGTAGACTCAGCATATCAGTTTATGAGGACACTAGATGTGAAACTGCAGGATCTGATGCTGGCATGAGGCGATCAGAGGAGTTTTAGTCCCAGGGTTCTGGAAAACATCATGTCTGTTGTAGACCAGCAGCATTGACCTCTCACATGACCAAGAACATGGAGAAGCTAGTTTACTGACCCATGGTTTAGACTGTTTCTACACATTTTGATAAGAAAAACACAAATCTCATTGACTCATGCTTTATTTGACTCAAATGCTGGTTATTCTGAGAGTGCAGAGTTCAGCTCCAACACTCATCAAACTGCTAGGTAAGCAACGCAGGTGTGCTGAAGCAGGATGGAGAACTGGACAGGACAGGGAGGCCCGGGCCTGAAGACCTCAGATATAGACAGGGTGATCAAACCGCCATTTCTATTGTGTTTATTAGTCCTATTGGTTGTAAATTCAATTGCTTCTTACTTTTTTACAGATTGTTTTCTCGTGTAACACATTCTGTTATTGTTGTCTTAGTTTCTCTTCAATGGACTTTAGTTCTGTTCAGTATCCTTTGTTTTAGTTCCCACTAGTCTTTAGTTTCTATTGTAACTGATATAATTAATCAGCTGTTTGTCGTTAATTAACCTTGTCTGCCTAACTATTTAGTTCCTGTATTTTCAGTTGTGTTTGTCAGTTGTCATTAACGCATGGTCTGGTTTGGTTATGGTTCTTTGTTTTAAAGAGCAACATGCAGGTTGATTTTATTTCTGAATTAATACTTTAAATTGTCTGCAGAGGTCTTTTAAAAACACTTATGTAAAAATTACTAATGAAATCTCATTTGATGTAGAGATTTTGATGAAAATGCGCTAGGCTCTGGAATAACGCCTTTCCAGCAAGCAACGCGTCATATGACGTACCCCGAGGAAAACAAATCAGCTCGCGGCCGCTTTCTCATTGCTGGGTGTTGATGTAGTTAGAGCAGTAGCGAGAGACATATAGTTTTAGATCGAAGCCATAATGGTAAATTATTGTGTTTGTGGTTGTTGCACGAATTCCAGCCTGTCAGGACATCATATCCATCATTTTCCTTCAAGGAAGAACAAGGCTTTTTGGTCTTGGGTGCGTTATGTGCGGGTGAATAGAGCAGACTTCACTGCTGCGTCTGTTAACACACACACTCGGTCGTTTGTGGCGCACATTTCACTCGCTTTAAATGGTATCACAAACTGCATTTGAAAAGCATTATTTATTTGTTGTTATGGCATGATCATTAGTCAATGTGGATAGTGCTAACCAGCTTGGATGGTCTGCATAATCACTGTCAGCATAGAATATGAGAAGACAAAACGTTGCTGGCTTAAATAAAGACAATCTAAATAGATGTTTAATCAAGAACAAAGTGAAATGTATGTTTGCTAAAGCAGATTTATTGCAAAACACCAAGGTATAGCCATACAGTAGATGAATCAGCGTTAGCCGTGGTGCTAACTTACATGAACTCACTTGCCCTATTCGCCACTGGTTTTCTCGACACCACAACTCTAACGTTACTTCTTTCCTCTGCCCATTGTTCGTCTCCCGATCTCCCCCTGACTTCTATCTCGCCTAGAAGGCTCATAATTATTTGCCTGTGGGTCATCATAGGCATATTCGTCAACATCGGAGAACGCGGTTTCGTCGTTCGCATCCATTGTAACCTGAGCCTGAACTTGAACAGACTGCCTCGCCAATCGTCACTTCCGGTTAGTGCGTTGTAGACGCGGGAGTTATTTTATCACAATTTTTCTCAAAATATCGTTAATGGCTAAATATATATTACTCCAGTTCAGAAAATCTTGTTGTTTTATCGTCAACTTACACTATGCTATATAGGGGTGTCCAACCTGCATGTTGCACTTTAATAAAGTTTTCGTGAAACCTTGTTTACTCCAATAATTGCTTGGGAAAATGTTATATTTATATATTTTCTGTGATATGAAAATTCTGGGGTGTATTTTACTGATTAAGTGCTGTGATGATGCATGAAGATGATGTACAGATAGAACTATCAAGCGCAGTGGAGGAACATCACACATGATGCAGTGAGAGAGAGTGTCAGAACACCAGTCAGTCATGCGCATGTGAAGCAGCTTCTGCTGGCGTCCAGCCACAGCAGTGCAGCTGTAATTACAGTACAAGTGAGAGGGCAGCATTTATTTAAACGGCAGAAATAGAAACGCAAGTAAATTTTTATGACTTAATAATAGCTTTAGCTTCACCAGATGTCTCTGTTACCTCCGGTTTACCCTGATTTTACCACACCCTGCCGGCTGCAGAATAATCTCTTAACAGCCACAGGGAGGAGCCCACCAGTGTGTGTGTGTGTGTGTGTTTAACTAAGTGGTTAAGAGTCAGAGAGTGCAGTATGAAGAACTTTTTCTGTGGGTTGCTGAACAGAAAGACAGACAAGAAGTCTGTTTTCAGATGGTCAGAATGGTTCAGATAAGCGTGTCCTCATCCCTCTTCACTAGATTCTGCTCTATAGGGACTGATAGAAGCTTAATTACGAGCAAACACCACATGCTAAAGACAAACAACACTAAATAGCTGTTACATTATTTGCATAGTTTTTACATAGTTACTGTATATAGTTTTTAACTTCTCTAATCACATTTGTGAAGTGAAAGTAGAATGCAGTTGCAAATGTGTTGCATTTCTACAACAATAGATCAATAGAAATGTTTGGTAACACTTTATAATAAGTATAGTGTGATACAAATCATTTGCAAACTATTAGTTTATGGTAATTCATAAATTATAAACTGTAGTTAATACATGACTAGACTATATACAAATAGTGAGTTTTTTTCTGTGTCACTGTAGTTAAAGTGTTGTTGTTTAATGGGGTCATATGTAGAGTCAAATAATACTTTAACTTACTTATTGTAGAACTGTAAATAGTTCTCACATTAGATTCGATCACTGAAAATGGGAAAATGACATTATGTGCTTTAAACCAACCTTTATTAGACATTATTGCATTATTATTAAGAGTTCATTAAATGTTCACAAAAACATTAAACACACACACACACACAGAGAGAGAGAGAGAGAGAGAGAGAGAGAGAGAGAGAATTGCAGGGGAAATAAATCCATTCAAACTACAATATCTGACTTTCTGTTGCTCAGAGCGAATGCGTTTAAATTGGAAAGTTGATCGGCTTGACGAGAACAATGTACGTGGCAAGTTTTGTAACTGTAGGTAAAATGAGCAGTTATAATGAGCAAAGTTATAACACACTTTATGCGTCTTTTTTTAGTCATAAAATTCATTTCCTCGTCACGGCCAGACCGTTCGAGATATCAAAAATCCGTCCGGAATTTAGCATCCTCAATGTCTTGACTTCATGTACACCGAGTTTGGTGGTGATTGGTAAACACATGCATTGTAATTTGATGTATTTCTCCTAGGACATTTATTCAAACAACCCATAATTCCCAACTTCCATTTGAACTGTTGTAAACCTTAGAGCACGAAAGTTGTTTGGCCTGATGTGATCTATAATTGTACCAAGTTTCATATTAATTCATGCATGTGTGTTTGATTTATGGACAAATGTTCGAATCCCAGTCCAGGGGCTGCTGTCGAGCCGCCCTGCCACACCTAGTTACTAGCTTCAGCCCGGCCCTGATGGCCATGGGTCCTGACCTGTGTGCAAAGTTTCAAGAATTTTAGAGGATGTTAAGGCCCCCGAAAATGCCAGAGAAGTCGCACACAGCAAATAAAGGGTTAAAATTAACCTGACAGGCGCCCCTCCTCTCACTCACACACAGAGACACTGAGAGACTGGCAAAATTCTGAGATTTTCTCTACATTCAAACAATGTAATCAATAATCAAATATCTGACTTTCTGTGGGTCCTACAGTAGCTAATGAGTGTAAATTAGAAAGTTGTCCGGCTCGAGGAGTACAATATACATACCGATTTTTGTAACTGTAGATAAAACTAACAACCCCACTTTTGTCAAAAGGTGGCGCTACTGAGCCCTCACCATGCCAGTTTCTGAAACTTTGCACATGTCTACTGGCTAATAAATGTGATTTGTCTGTCGAGTTTCATGCAATTTCAAGCATGCTAAGAGTCTCAAAAGCATCCTAAAAGAATGGTAAAGTTTGATGCATTGCCACGGCAACAGTTTCAAAGATATCAAGAATCCATTCACAGGTCTTCATCTGCCGTGTATTTACATTATACAGATGAAGTTTGAAACAAAACGAGTTAAAATAAGAGGGTGATTTCAAAGCATTTTGAAAGTGACACACTTCCTGCTGCCAGTTGGTGGCGCTATAACTTTGCCTCACAATAGTCACATCCATGTGATCGGCCTCTTACAACGAATACACTGCTGAAGTTTCATCAAGATCAGTTAATGTATGCTGAAGTTATAACACACTTCCTGTTTCACGTTTCTCGCCATAATTTCATTTCCTCGCCACAGCCAAACTGTTCGAGATATCAAAAATCCCCTTGCAAACTTTCGTCCTCAATGTCTTGACTTCACGCTGACCGAGTTTCATCGAATTTGGATCAGAGCTCTAGGAGGAGTATTTCACATTCCATTGCGTGCGTTTTACAAACCCTCAATAGCCCACTTTCTGTTGGGCTGGGGTAAAAAGTAAGAGTGTGAGGTATAAATGAAACGATGAGATCGACATGTGTACCGAGTTTCATATTATTACATGCAAGCGTGTTTGAGTTATGGACCAAGTGTTCGGACCCCCGTTCAGCCCGGCTCTGATGGCCGCGGGTTCGGCCATGAGTTTTCGAGCATGTTAAGGGCTCCAAAAGTGCCAAAAAGGTAGCGGAATAAAAATAAGAATAAGAATAATAAGAACCCTAAGGAAAACAATAGGGCTCTGTGCCCTTTCAGGGCTTGGGCCCTAATTATGGTGGCTGTAACAAGGTTTGAGGAAGAAGGAGTCAGGAACCGGAGGACATTCAAGTAAAACTTTATTTAACTGAAATAAACAAACAAAATACCTGCTTATCCAAAATGCTTGGTGGACGGCGATGGCTCCTAGTGTGCCTTGGGCAGAAGGTAGGAGTCCCCCATACCCTGCTCCTCCCCTTCAATGGTGGACAGTAGCAGGCTCCGGCCCACGGCAATCGGCAGTGACTCCTCCTCTCCCTCCCAGATGGCAGCCACCCCTCCTTTCCAGTACGGTCGGTAGCGAGCTCAGCCGTCCCATCGGCACTTCGTTTCAGCACCCGCCTTGAGCGTCCATGGTCTTGAGTCCCCTGCTCCCTGTTCCTCCCCTATACAAAAAAAAAAAAAAAAAAAAAAAAAAAAAAAAAACACTGGTGTACACTGGTTACACCAGTGTAACAAGGTTTAAGGAAGAAGGAGGCAGGAACCGGAGGACAATCAACTAAAACTTTATTTAACTGAAATAAACAAACAAAATACCTGCCAGAAGCCCCTCACGGAACTTGCTGGCTACTGAAATGAAATATAACAAAATAGAAACAAAAGCAGGCCTGCTCCTCTTTCCATGTTTCACGTCGTTGCACCCCCTTTTTATGCTTCCGCTCCTCCGTGAGATGCGAGGTGCGGCTCATTAACAATCACACCACCGGCCTTGCGCCGTTCTCTCATGCCCCTCTGCCGTCCTGTTCACTACAGTGACGATGAAAGAACTCGCTATTTGTGTATATAGTCTATTCATGTAGTAGCATGTCATGCAGTTTTTCTCCATTGGTTTGGCTCATTTCTTGAAACAGAAATTACATTCTCAAAACTCTAAAATCATTTGGCAAAACAGTCTTACGGTTCAGCACAACACTAGGGATGGGACGGTATGAAAATTTCATATCACAATTATAGTGTCCAAAATAATCGTGATTATCAATATTATCACGGTTTTGTTAAAAAATTTATGAAAGTGCTCAAAAAGAACTGATGCTCACACTGAAAACATTTCAACAAGTTTTATAATTGAAAATCAACAAACAACAAATAAAACAAGCCTCTCTATGCAGTTTTTTTAAGCAAGATTCTATTCTATGGCATTTGCTTCTTTATAATGCCCGTCGTCAATAGCAACACATTATTACACAGCGCACATCCATATCACAACGGACGCGCGCTCTTGTTTCATTCAAATACAACTTGCCGTCTTGCGTCTCCAGTTTTTGATTGTATTGCAAAAATGAAATCAGAGTTGATTTATTGTTTACAGAGTTTGATCATATTGGTGTGATATATGAAGAGTTCAGAAGCAAAAGCCTCTAAATGCCATTTGAAATTTTCTTCTAGAATGATAATTTTTATCAAGCTTGTATATTTAAGTTCAGTAATTTCACTTAAATGGCAATGAAGATTACCTATTAATTGTCATTTAAGTGAAATTACTGAACTTAAATATACAAGTTTGATAAGAAAATTTCAAATGGCATTTAGAGGCTTTTGCATCTGAACTCTTCATATCTTGTCTGGACGATTGTTTTACAAAATGAATTCATAAACAGGTAAGATTTAAAACATTAGCTAATCTCATTATCAATTCAATATGTCCCGTAATTATGTGGTAAAAATAAAATCGGTTTAATACGTGATGTATCTATACTTTACTATCCCTTAAAATATCACTCTTAATAATAGTCTTGTTTGAAGTTGTTCGTTCGTCTTTGGCTCAAATCCACTTGCTACGAACTTTTCTTCGCGGAAGCTTCACGTCTTCAAGTGAGTGACATAAAATGTTTCAACTCAAAACAACATTTCGTGCCCAATTGTTTCCCAGAGGTAATTTTGATATTAAGGTCAAAGTTAACTTGCCTTGCGTTCGGGTGATGATCAAACAAGACGACTCTGCAGATTTGAAGTGTTTCTATTGCAGTGACTTTTTGTTCGGCAGACAGGGTGACCATCCTCGATCAAGTTTCCCTCAGGACTTTTGTAAAAACCCAAAATATGACCACACCTCAGATTTGGTCCTCTTAAAAGGCTGAAAAATCTCCTGAGCACGGTCACTGCCTTCCGCCATTCCTTCTCGAATAGTAATTAAAAAAAAATATTGTGTGCTGCGCGCCTGCGTCAGACTGGCAGACAGAATTCAGTGAGTTATTAAAATCGCGATAATCAAACACGGTTTTAATGATAATTAAATTTTAAACGATAATACTAAGTCAGTACATTTTATCACGGTTTATCGTGAAACCGGTTATCGTCCCATCCCTACACAACACTATAGCTCACTTGCAAAAGCTCATATCTCTCCCAAAACAGTTCACTCATGCTTCAAAACTAAATTCATTTCTCATATAAAGAGTCAGTGCCACCAAAATGGCAAAGATCCCTCTCAATTGCTTTGGCTCATTTCTCGAAACAGACCGGACGTTTTCAACACTCTTGGTGCTTTTGTCAAAATAACGTGGATGGTTCGGCACAACACCATGGTTCACCTGCAAAAGCTCATACCTCTCCCAAAACAGGTCACTCATGTGTCAAAACTAAATTTCCTTCTCATTTAACCAGTCAGTGCCCCCAAAATACTTAGTCCCTTTGACATTGTGTAAGCACTGCAAGTCAAAATGTTTAGATGTGTTTTGTCACTATGGCAGAGGACCATTGAAATATCCCTCATGTCTACCTTTCACCCTTAGCCCAGTCCTTCATTGACAATGGTTACTGTACTGTTTTTTGTCTAGCTAACAGAATACAATTGTGTATAAAACTGAATTTTTTTTAATTTGGATTTTAGGGCAAGAGTTCATCACACATTGCACTCATGCTGCCAAGGAATTGTAACCATTATCATTCACACACATAAAGTAACTTCCATACATCAGAGGTAAAAGAAAATACATTCTCAAAACAACATGGACACACCTCCAATTACATAGGAATGTTCTGTTCTCCACAAGTTCAATATACTGCCTGCCACTACTTCAGTGGCTCCAAACCTGGGGTACATGTACCCCTATGCAGAGGTACTACATGGGGTATTTGACAGAAAGGGGAGGGGGAAATCATCAATGACTAGACTTACTGAAATGTTACAGTAAAACCCACAGTATTAGATAGATTAGATAGATATTATCTAAAGATAGATATTAGATAGATTTTCTTCCATCGCTTTTATTGCATTTATCACATCACTATTTACATTTGCACAACAGTTAATGCAGTTCCCTTTCGTAGAGTTACGTCAAGGAGTGACGGAGAATGGGGGTTTCGCATAGAAAGCCAATCCTCTTCGAGTATTTAACAACGAGCCAATGGCGTGAAAATGCCATGGGTCTGCGGAATTTGCATAGCGTACTCCGCCCACCCATGTGGGTATAAAAGGAGGAAGTGAACGCAACCGCAGTATGTTTTCGCTTCGGAGCCAAGAGCATTCTTCACTCCACAAGCCATATCACTACAAGCCTCTTCGAGACGAGTGTCCTCTTCAGTGTTGGTGTGATGGCGGTACCCAGCGAGATTCTGCATTGCCTGCGATCTGTGCAGTGGTCTGCCAGACTTTGCGCTTCTCCCTGGTCGCCTCGGCGCTGAAAGAGTGAATTTCCTCCTCTCCTCTGAAAGAGCTACACGCGGCACGTCTTTTTAAAGATGGTTCACCCGTGTTCTTCTGGGTGCGGTCGATTTCTGTCGTCCTCTGATGGGCACGATCGCTGCTTTGTATGTCTGGGTCTTCGTCATGCTAAAGCAGCTTTCGTGGATGAGTCATGTCCCTTTTGTGGGAATATGACCATCTCAACACTTAGATCGAGACTCAATGATCTTACTGTGAGAGTCCCCGCCTCCGCTACCCGTTCAGCTTCCTCTACCCGGGGAAGCTCTTCGGCTCGCGGCCAGGGTGATCTGACAGTGACGGTGTGGAACAAATCCCCGACGCTAGTTCCTCGGGTCCCACCCACCGCAACAGTGTTGCAGCCAGCGAGCACTGAGACGACTCAGACGTCTGCCTGTTCGCAGGCACCGTCTGTTTCGTTCGGCGCTCCAGAGGAAGATGCGATGTCGATCGCGGCATCACAAGGCGGGCTTGATTCCTCGGGAAGTGAGGATGCGGCTGCGCTGCCTCCCTCGGGAGCGCCAGCGTTGCCCGTGTCTGATCCCGAGATGACGGCCATGCTCTCTCGGGCCGCCGTGAGTATCGGGCTGGAGTGGAACCCTCCGCCTCACCCCGATCACTCACGGATGGATGAATGGTTTTTGGGTAAAGCTGCCGCCGCGAGGCCACAGCCGACCCCAATACCATTCTTTCCCGAGTTGCATGCGGAACTGACGAAGACGTGGCAGGCTCCCCTGACCTCCCGCGTTCGCCCGTCAGCTTCCCCCGCCTTTCCTCCCCTCGATGGCGCGGCTGCCCGTGGGTATGCTGGGGTTCCTCCGGTGGAGCGCTCTGTCGCGATGCAACTGTGTCCGCAGAGCGCCTCCTCTCGGGGGCCCCCCAAGCATCCCTCCAAAGCCTGTAGGTTTTCGTCGTCTATGGCGGCGTGATCCTATAGTGCGGCGGGACAGGCGGCCGCCGCTTTGCATGCGATGAGCACTTTGCAAGTGTTTCAAGCCAAACTGCTCAGAGACATGCATGAGGGCGGGACTGATCAAGGGTCGTTCAATGAACTTCGAGCGGCCACTGACCTCGCTCTCCGGGCGACTAAAGTGGCGGCTCGTTCCCTTGGTCAGGTGATGGCCACTAGTGTGGTCCAGGAGCGTCACCTGTGGCTCAACCTGGCGGAAGTGCGGGACGCTGAGCGGACTCGTCTGCTCGACGCCCCCCTTTCCCAGGCTGGCCTTTTCGGCGGTGCGGTTGAGGACTTTGCCCAGCAGTTCTCGACCGCCCAGAAGCAGACAGAGGCGATTAAACACATCCTGCCCCGACGGCCAGCTGCTGCCTCCACCCAGCCGTCGGTTCAGCCGCCTCAGTCTGCTCGCCGCCGAGGACGTTCCGCTGCGGCCCCCCTCCCTCCGGAGCGACCCCAGCAGCAGCCTCCACCCGGGTCGCGCCGTAGAGGCGGCCGCAGAGGAGCGTCACAGCCCCCTCAGGCTCGGCGCCCCGCTAAAAACGCCAGGCTAAGCGGCGTTCCTGAGACGGGCTGCTCAGTGATGGCATCGAGTTTTTCCCAGGAGGAGGTAGCAGGCCCCCTGCTAGGGAGAATCTTTTGTTCTCAGCTCCCCGCTGCTCACCCACGGGTGAGCAGCACCCTGAGTTGGTTAAAGAAAGACTTGACACTATCACTGAGCACACAGACCGGAATGAGCGCGCACGATGCTCCAGAGTGTCGCCCCGCTCATTCCCCTCTGTCTCTGAGGGTGCGGAGAGAAGCGCGCGTCGTCCCCGGATCACACCGCTCCTCTCCCCCTCTATCGCCAGACCCCCGGCGGAACAGACCCCCGTGGAACGCTGGTCCTTCCCTGGTCTCTTCTGTCGGGGAGCGGAGCTCGACTACGTGCTCTGTCCCCTCGCGTCTTCACGAAGATCGCTGAGGCAGCCCTTGTTCCCCTTCGCGAACACGGGGTTCGCATCCTGAACTATCTCGACGATTGGCTGATTCTGGCACACTCTCGAGAACAGGTTTGCGAACACAGAGACCTGGTGCTCCAGCGCCTAGCCCGTCTGGGCCTTCGGGTCAACTGGGAGAAGAGCAAACTTTGCCCCGTGCAGAGGATCTCTTTTCTCGGCATGGAGATAGACTCGGTCGCCATGTCCGCGCAGCTCACGAGCGAGCGCGCACACTCACTGCTGACTTGTCTTCGACAGTTCGAGGGCAAGAGTGCGGTTCCACTGAAACTCTTTCAGAGGCTCCTGGGGCATATGGCATCCGCAGCCGCGGCTACGCCACTCGGATTGCTTCATATGAGACCGCTTCAGCTGTGGCTTCGCGATCGAGTCCCGAGGTGGGCATGGCATCGCGGCTCGCTCCGAGTTCCAGTGACTCCAGCGTGCCGCCGTACCTTCTTCCCGTGGTTGAACCTCAGCTTTCTTCGGGCAGGTGTCCCGCTTCAGCGAGTTTCCAGGCATCTCGTTGTCTCCACGGATGCATCCACCACGGGTTGGGGTGCCATGTGCAATGGGCATGCAGCCGCGGGTTCCTGGACAGGACCCTAGCGCCTCATGCACATCAATTGCCTCGAGCTGCTGGCAGTACGCCTGGCCCTGCACCGCTTTCGAGCGTTGCTCAGGGGTCAACACGTACTTGTCCGCTCAGACAATACCGCTACAGTAGCGTACATCAACCACCAGGGTGGTCTACGCTCACGTCGGATGTCGCAGCTCGCTCGCCACCTCCTACTATGGAGTCAGAAGCACCTGAGGTCCCTTCGTGCTGTGTACATTCCAGGAGTTCGGAACCTGGCAGCCGACGAGCTGTCACGGATCCGCCCTATCTCCGGCGAATGGCGACTCCATCCCCAGACGGTCCAGCTGATCTGGGACCAGTTCGGGGAGGCTCAGATAGATCTGTTTGCTTCCCGGGACTCATCCCACTGCGTCCAGTTTTATTCCCTGTCCGAGGGCACGCTCGGCACAGATGCGCTGGCGCACAGCTGGCCGCGGGGCCCACGCAAGTATGCATTTCCCCCAGTGAGCCTCCTTGCATGGGTGTTGTGCAAGATCAAGGAGGACGAGGAGCAGGTCCTGCTGGTAGCCCCTTATTGGCCCACCAGGACGTGGTTCTCCGAACTCATGCTCCTCGCGACAGCACCTCCTTGGCCTATTCCTCTGAGACAAGATCTGCTCACTCAGAGACGGGGCACTCTGTGGCACCCTCGTCCCGATCTGTGGAGGCTGCATGTGTGGCGCCTGGACGGGACGAGGCAGGTTTGAGTTCGCTGCCACCTGCGGTGGCGGCAACCATCACTTCCGCTAGAGCGTCGTCCACAAGACACCTCTATGCGTTGAAGTGGAACCTCTTCGTCAACTGGTGCTCTTCTCGCGGAGAAGACCCACGGAGATGCTCGATCAGTGTCATGCTTTCCTTCCTGCAGGAAGGGTTGGAGCGCAGGCTGTCGCCCTCCACCCTCAAAGTTTACGTCGCGGCTATTTCCGCCTCTCATGATGCAGTTGAGGGTAAGTCCGTTGGGAAGCACGACCTGGTCATCAGGTTCCTGAGGGGAGCGAGGAGGCTAAATCCGCCTCGTCCTCCCCTCATGCCCTCTTGGGACCTCTCAGTAGTTTTAAGTGCTCTGTAGAGGCCTCCCTTTGAGCCTTTGCAATCAGTTGAGTTAAAGTTCCTGTCTATGAAGACAGCACTCCTGGTTGCATTGGCCTCCATCAAGAGGGTAGGGGACCTGCACGGATTCTCCGTTGACGAAGCGTGCCTAGAGTTCGGGCCGGCTTACTCTCACGTTGTCTTGAGACCCCGGCCTGGATACGTGCCCAAGGTCCCCACCACTCCCTTCCGGGATCAGGTGGTGACCTTGCAAGCGCTGCCCCTGGAGGAGGCAGACCCAGCCTTGGCACTGCTCTGTCCGGTACGTGCACTCCGCACCTACGTTGACAGAACGCGGTGTTTCAGGACCTCAGAACAGCTCTTTGTCTGTCATGGGGGGAGCCAGAAGGGAAGGGCTCTCTCAAAGCAACGGTTGTCTCACTGGTTAGTGGACGCCATTGTTTTGTCTTACCAGCAGCAAGGTCGACCGTGCCCCCTTGGTGTGACGGCCCACTCCACTCGGATTATGGCTTCCTCTTGGGCTTTAGCGCATGGCGCCTCGCTAACAGACATTTGCAGAGCTGCAGGCTGGGCAACACCTAACACCTTCGCAAGATTTTATAATCTGCGAATTGAGCCGGTTTCCTCTCGTGTACTCGCCTCCGCTAGTACTGGACCCGCTTAAGTGTCTTCGCTTGCTCGCCACTCCACTCCTCGGATTGGATAAGTGCGATATTTCCTCAGTTGTACCTTCTTTGAAGCCCTGAGTCCTCCAGCACTTTTGATGCGGGCACCACTGCGTTGCTCTGGTGCTGGCTAGGTGCCTCCATGTGCACGGTTCCCCTTTGGTAACTGTCTCATGTGTATTCTCCACTGTAAGCCTCTTAGAGCATGTGTCTTCCCTCGGCAAGCCATCGGCCACCCCTGGAGCTAGTTGCCACCTGCGGTTGGCGCTCCAGTATTCTCCATATGCAGCCCTAGTGGTCATATGTGTTTTGTAAGTCCTCCCTTCGGTAGGCATCTGGTAGCATGTCCCTCCCGGGATATGTTTCCCAGTGTACCTTGGTAATTCTGTGTCTAAGTAAGACCTTTTGTATTCTTTTCGTCAGAGGTCTAGACTTTTGCAGAGCACTGGAAGACAGCTGGAAGATGGCGTGATGGCATAGACCCCCATTCTCCGTCACTCCTTGACGTAACTCGGAGTGACTACGAAAGGGAACGTCTCGGTTACGGATGTAACCCTCGTTCCCTGAGTAGGGAACGGAGACGTTACGTCTCCCTGCCACTTCTGCTGTACCGCTGGGTGACGCCTGAGTTCAGTCTTGGCTCCTCAGCGTAACGTCTCCGTTCCCTACTCAGGGAACGAGGGTTACATCCGTAACCGAGACGTTTTCATAACAATAAGTACAAACTGCAAAACTTAGTTGATAACCTGCAAGGTGTCACTTGCTCAAAATGGATAACTCATTCATCAAAAGCAAGTATTCATGTCATTGAAAGCGTCAGTGTCGTCAAGATGAAAAGTCCTAACACCAGTGTTTATGAACCAGATAGTCAAATGGCTTTGTCATGTTTTGATTATGACAGTTTACTCTGTGAGTGTTTGACAATGCAAAAAAGTCAGATCTTGGTGACACTATATCTGAAAATGCTCAAGACAGTCCTATAAACTATTTGCACAGCCATTTGAAAACTACAGTAAAGTTTCACATTACTGTATTTAGTGAGGTGCAGTAACTGAGTACAAGACACTGAATTTGTATTTTTTTACTGAAAAGTCTTTGCAATTCTAATTTGTTCAGAGCATTGTACAAAATAAAAAAATACACCCTTATTTACAACAAACATAAACTCCCTTTGGGTATCGGTGCACAACTGTAAACAATATCACAGTACATATTGGAACTGAAAATACAACATACATATACTGTAAATAATTCATGCACATCTCTTCTCATCAGTGAAAGCTGAGGTTCACCTGCGAGAAATTGTTCAATTTAGGATAAAAAAGGGTTTTTTTAAAGATTAAAAAAATTGCTTGACGGATTTTGACAACTAGTTTAAAGAGTAACTAAACACTTAACCAACTTTTTTTAGTTAATGATCTGTAAGAATGGATCTTTATTAATACCAGTCATTGATTCAAGTAACTTTTTAGCATTTGTTTATAAAATGTTCTATTTCTACAATATATGGTGTAAAAACGTCTTAGTGCTGCCCTCTTCAGGTTGAACGGTGGCTACTGCAGTTGAATTTCCCTGTTTGCGGTGGTACGTGACACAGCGGTTGTTGGTGACATAGGCAAGTTCCATACAAAGAGATGCATCTCAGGTGCACGCCCCCTCCACTTGGCTCTGCCCACTTTTCCAGAATTTTTCAAATATTGCCAGTGGGTGGAGTCAGGCTCTGACCAGAGGTTTAGTTACCCTTTTAACATTTTTGTATGTGATGACTCAAGCAATGAAGTGAAGACTATTAGTTCCCTTTCGTAGTCACTCCGAGTTACGTCAAGGAGTGACAGAGAATGGGGGTTTCGCATAGAAAGCCAATCCTCTTCGAGTATTCAACAACGAGCCAATGGCATCAAAATGCCTTGGGTCTGCGGAATTTGCATAGCGTACTCCGCCCCACCGCGTGGGTATAAAAGGAGGAAGTGAACGCAACCGCAGTATGTTTTCGCTTCGGAGCCAAGAGCATTCTTCACTTCACAAGCCATTTATCACTGTACAAGCCTCTTCGAGACGAGCGTCCTCTCCAGCGTTGGTGTGACGGCGGTACCCAGCGAGATTCTGCATTGTCTGCGATCTGTGCAGTGGTCTGCCAGACTTTGCGCTTCTCCCTGGTCACCTCAGCGCTGAAAGAGTGAATTTCCTCCTCTCCTCTGAAAGAGCTACACGTGGCACGTCTTTTTAAAGATGGTTCGCCCGTGTTCTTCTGGGTGCGGTCGATTTCTGTCGTCCTCTGACGGGCACGATCGCTGCTTTGTATGTGTGGGTCTTCGTCATGCTAAAGCAGCTTTCGTGGATGAGTCATGTCCCTTTTGTGGGAACATGACCATCTCAACACTTAGATCAAGACTCAATGATCTTACTGTGAGAGTCCCCGCCTCCGCTACCCGTTCAGCTTCCTCTACCCGGGGAAGCTCTTCGGCTCGCGGCCAGGGTGATCTGACGGTGACAGTGTGGAACAAATCCCCGACGCTAGTTCCTCGGGCCACACCCAACACAACAGTGTTGCAGCCAGCGAGCACTGAAACGGTTCAGACGTCTGCCTCTTCACAGGTACCGTCTGTTTCGTTCGGTGCTCCAGAGCAGGGGTTCCCAACCTTTTTTGTGCCAGGGACCGGCATATTCATAAAAAAAATTCCAGGGACCAGTAGTCAATTTGAATACCTCAATTTTAAAATGCATCGTTTGGATTCGGAACATATTACTGTGCAAAACAGTAACAGGATATAATTTATTTGCATATAATGAACTAGGTGGCAACAAAGGCTCCTTACATGCCAATCTTTTTAAAACTTTCAGAACGGTTCACAAAATGTTTCTCTTTTCTCCCATTCAATTAGGTCTACTTCAAAAGCAACTCACATAGCACTCACTCACTAGCAGGTGCATAGAAGTTGGAACCCCCACCCCCGGCCGCCCCCTAAATTCACATAAGGATTCAATAAGGATTATGCATTAACATGCATTGTGTATTTTCATGCAATTTATAAGCGAAAATTAGTTTTTACGTGCAGTTAATATGCAGAAAATTTAATAATTGGTCATAATTATGTCTGACCCATTCCAAATGTTTTTCAATATATGGTGACCCAAGCACTGATGGACCAAAGAGCGCACATTTCGACATGTGCAGTAAAAACTTGAAATATAAATTCTCAGAAAATGCATTTTAATACTAATATATTGAAAAGGCTGTTTATATACTCCATTAATAAAGGAGTTCAGACAAAGGAAACATCAGTCGACATGTGTTTTTATATTTAATATGAGGGAAATAGACATGCATGTGTGACACAAAAAATCTTTAACTTTTAGATAGCAAAATATTTTTTAGAAATTCTAATATGACAGTTTTGGGGACTTTGAATTGTTTGTTTTGCATCAGCATTTCCTCAGAGCTCTAACTTAATAATTATCATCAACTGGAGATATGTCCATCTAAAACAAGTAGCCTATAGGCCTACAGGTCTTTATTTTCCAGATTATTCCCACAAAGGCATCTCCTGCTTTCTTTCATTGCATGATTAATTTTAAACATAAAATTAACTCTGGAAATATAGTTGTGCTATGACGTGGCATAAGGGCAGCCCTGCTAGTAGTAGCACAGTGTCCATAAATCATGAAGATTATTTTTTATTTATATCGGCCACGAACACTCACGAACTGATTGAACGATGTGTTGATGTGTGTGTGCATGCGATCGCGTGTGATAATTGTTTTACAGAAGTCTGGATGTCATATTTGGCGCGTGCACCCTCGCTCAGCGGCACTGCAGGAGAGCTTGAGACGCGCGTCACGCGCCCATGTTCTGGATTCCCCTGCTTTTAAAAAAGATCGTTATATTGTCACATTAAGTTGATAATTAAGCGCAGACAAAAACAGTCTTCAGTCCGACGGCCAGTCCGCGAGTTTAATCTTCTCTAATTGCAATTCGTTTGTCATGTCAGATGTCTTTTGACAAGGCTAAAAATTTTTTCAACTCGCCAAAGTGGCTAGCGACTGTGTTACCCGCCACGGGTGAAATCCACCCGCATTTGGCGGGTGTTAATGTCAAGCCCTGCCTATATAGTAACAGTTTCAGAATACAACAGCAAACACACCGTGATTTGGATGTGAAGTGCCGCTGCAGTTTTGACGGCTTCATTGCTTCATTGGAGAGTTTTTCACCACAAATTAACTTACACACATAAAGGATTTGAAGCCACGGAATCGCTTGTTGTCGAGAATCCATATATGAGGTATCGTATTTACGATTGAAGCTTCACTTTTTCTTTTTCTTTCTTTATATTTCAAGTTGGTCATCGCCTTTCCTTTTACCGGAACTGTCTGCAATGAAATTAGACATTGAAGTCTGCTAAGCCCGCTCATCTCTCTGCATACTTCTCACAGCTGCACGCACCCATGAACGCACCGCGCTCAGTCTGTTTAGATATGACGCGTTGCTAAGCAATCGGAAGGCGCTCAAAGAAACATGTTTTAATATTTTTATTTATTTGTATTCATTTATTGTTTGTGTTTTGGATTAAATAACATGACACGTTAAAAAGCATCTTAAAAAGACAATATTATTAAGAAAAAAAAAAAATTCGGGGAATATTTCAAGGCCCGGTACTAACGTGTTCACGGACCGGCACCGGTCCGCGGACCGGGGGTTGGGAATCACTGGTCTACGCTCACGTCGGATGTCGCAGCTCGCTCGCCACCTCCTACTATGGAGTCAGAAACACCTGAGGTCCCTTCGTGCTGTGTACATTCCAGGAGTTCGGAACCTGGCAGCGAGCTGTCACGGGTCCGCCCTATCTCTGGCGAATGGCGACTCCATCCCCAGACGGTCCAGCTAATTTGGGACCAGTTCGGGGAGGCACAGATAGACCTGTTCGCCTCCCGGGACTCATCCCACTGCGCCCAGTTTTATTCCCTGTCCGACGGCTCACTCGGCACAGAAGCACTGGCGCACAGCTGGCTGCGGGGCCCACGCAAGTATGCGTTTCCCCCAGTGAGCCTCCTTGCACGGGTGTTGTGCAAGATCAAGGAGGACGAGGAGCAGGTCCTGCTGGTAGCCCCCTATTGGCCCACCAAGACGTGGTTCTCCGAACTCATGCTCCTCGCGACAGCACCTCCTTGGCCTATTCCTCTGAGACAAGATCTGCTCACTCAGAGACGGGGCACTCTGTGGCACCCTCGTCCCGATCTTTGGAGGCTACATGTATCGCTCCTGGATGGGACGAGGCAGGTTTGAGTTCGCTGCCACCTGCGGTGGCGGCGACCATCACTTCCGCTAGAGAGTCGTCCACGAGACACCTTTATGCGTTGAAGTGGAACCTCTTCGTCAGCTGGTGCTCTTCTCGCGGAGAAGACCCCCGGAGATGTTCGATCGGTGACGTGCTTTCCTTCCTGCAGGAAGGGTTGGAGCGTAGGCTGTCGCCCTCCACCCTCAAGGTTTACGTCGCGGCCGTTGCCGCCTCTCATGATGCAGTGGAAGGTAAGTCCGTTGGGAAGCACGACCTGGTCATCAGGTTCCTGAGGGGAGCGAGGAGGCTAAATCCGCCTCGTCTTCCCCTCGTGCCCTCTTGGGACCTCTCAGTAGTTTTAAGTGCTCTGCTGAGGCCTCCCTTTGAGCCTTTGCAATCGGTAGAATTAAAGTTCCTGTCCATGAAGACAGCACTCCTGGTTGCATTGGCCTCCATCAAGAGGGTAGGGGACCTGCACGCATTCTCAGTTGACGAAGCGTGCCTAGAGTTCGGGCCGGCTTACTCTCACGTTATCTTGAGACCCCGGCCTGGATACGTGCCCAAGGTTCCCACCACTCCCTTCCGGGATCAGGTGGTGACCCTGCAAGCGCTGCCCCTGGAGGAGGCAGACCCAGCCTTGGCACTGCTCTGTCCGGTACGTGCTCTCCGTACCTACATTGACAGAACGCGGTGTTTCAGGACCTCAGAACAGCTCTTTGTCTGTCATGGGGGGAGCCAGAAGGGAAGGGCTCTCTCAAAGCAGCGGCTGTCTCACTGGATAGTGGACGCCATCGCTTTGTCTTACCAGCAGCAAGGTCGACCGTGCCCCCTTGGTGTGACGGCCCACTCCACCCGGAGTATGGCTTCCTCTTGAGCTTTAGCGCATGGCGCCTCGCTAACAGACATTTGCAGAGCTGCAGGCTGGGCGACACCTAACACCTTCGCGAGATTTTATAATCTGCGAATTGAGCCGGTGTCCTCTCACGTACTCGCTTCCGCTAGTACTGGACCCGCTTAAGTATCTTCGCTTGCTCGCCATTCCACTCCTTGGACTGGATAAGTGTGATATTTCCTCAGTTGAACCTTCCTTAAGGCCCTGAGTCCTCCAGCACTCATGATGCGGCCACCACTGCGCTTGCTCTGGTGCCGGCTAGGTGCCTCCGTGTGCACGGTTCCCCCTTGGTAACTGTCTCATGTGTATTCTCCACTGTAAGCCTCTCTGAGCATGTGTCTTCCCTCGGCAAGCCATCTGCTACCCCTGGAGCTAAGTCTGCCACCTGCGGTTGGCGCTCCAGTGATCTCCATATGTAGCCCTAGTGGCCATATGTGTTCCGTAAGTCCTCCCTTCGGTAGGCATCTGGTAGCATGTCCCTCCCGGGATATGTTTCCCAGTGTACCTTGGTAATTCTGTGTCAAAGTAAGAACTTTTGGGTATTCAGTGAGTCAGAGGTCTAGACTTTCGCAGAGCACTGGAGGACAGCTGTAAGATGGCGTGATGGCATAGACCCCTATTCTCCGTCACTCCTTGACGTAACTCGGAGTGACTACGAAAGGGAACGTCTCGGTTACACATGTAACCCTCGTTCCCTGAGTAGGGAACGGAGACGTTACTTCTCCCTGCCACTTCTGCTGTACCGCTGGGTGACGCCTGAGTTCAGTCTTGGCTCCTCAGCGAAGACATACTGCGGTTGCGTTCACTTCCTCCTTTTATACCCACGCGCTGGGGCGGAGTACGCTATGCAAATTCCGCAGACCCAAGGCATTTTGATGCCTTTGGCTCGTTGTTGAGTACTCGAAGAGGATTGGCTTTCTATGCGAAACCCCCATTCTCCGTCACTCCTTGACGTAACGTCTCCGTTCCCTACTCAGGGAACGAGGGTTACATGCGTAACCGAGACGTTTTATATGGAATGACTATTCAACATTCACAAGTATAGTTAATTTGGACTGATATGACATAAGCAAATGATAATGTTATAAAACAGCAGTGAGTTGTATGAAAGCAATTGATGCATGTCCAAAAGCATTTGCAATTTGTTGGAAGGAATGAGAAACTGCTACTATGATGTGCACAAATGACAAAATGTTGTGGAGGTTGAACTAACTGTTGTGGAAATGTAAATAGTGATGTGAGAAATGCACCAAAGCGACTGAGAAAAACTGTCCATGGGAGGCACTAATTGCAGCTCTTTGACCAAATATATGCTTTGATTGGTCATCTGAGATGTGTGAAACTCCTCCTTCGTTAGTCAAGTTCTGTCAATTGCTGTAATAAATGTATCAAATGTTCCAGGATTCATATATGGTATTCATGGTATTATGTTCTTGACTAATTTTGACAATTGAACAGACTATTGTGCATGAGATGACTTATACAATAAAATGACGCTGATGGTGAACAACCATTAGACTGAGAATGAACAATCAGTGTAGATCAACAAGATCTATTCACTTGGAAATTGTGCTAAATGTTGGCTACCTGTACTTAATCATTTGCTAAGAGGTACTGAGACATTGAGACATACTAAGGCATTTACAATTTCATGAACTGAATGAGAAATTCAATTCTATTGTGAACAATTGCCAAGTAGTTTGGAGGTTTGTCCATTTTGTTTTGAGAATGTAGTTTCTGTTTCAAGAAATGAGCCAAACCAATGGAGAAAAACTGTAACTACAGTTTATAATTTATTAATTAACTGTTTGCAAATGGTTTGTAAATTCTTTATTACACTATACTTAGTTATTATAAAGTGTTTCCGAATGTTCTTTTGCATTTATTGATTCTAAGCTTTTTTCAAGAAGTCTTTTCAAACCTTTACAAACTGTTCACACACTGGCTTTAAAAATGCAATTTATACATAAAAAATTCTTACATATATACCTAACATGTGACCTCCAGATACAAACAGAAGAAATGTTCTTGTGCGGTGTGCTATGATAT
The DNA here is from genome assembly GCA_038021265.1 of Cyprinella venusta. NCBI lineage: Eukaryota > Metazoa > Chordata > Actinopteri > Cypriniformes > Leuciscidae > Cyprinella > Cyprinella venusta. The sequence continues at coordinate 18,510,324 of CM075882.1, read as the reverse complement.
TTGCTAGCTATAAGGCCATTATTCGATAGCCATATTTATCTCTGATCTTTAACTTTTTCAACATTCACCCAAGAATCCTCTTGCACAGGATTGTTGCATGATTTGTCAGTCTGTCAGTGTTCAGCGTCGAGCTGCTGTGACTGAAGTGTGTTTGTGTGTGTTGACAGGTGTCAGGACCAGTGCCCGGTTGGCACGTATGGCTTGGGCTGCAGTCAGATGTGTGTTTGTGTGAACGGTGCACAGTGCTATCATGTGAGCGGGGCCTGTGTGTGTGAGCAGGGATACACCGGTGTGAGCTGTGAGGAGCGAGTCTGTGCCGACGGTCTCTACGGCCTTAGGTGTGACAGGAAGTGCCCCTGTAACGCCAATAACACACGCAGGTGAGACAAACACCCTGTCACGCCAATGACATTTGCAGGTGAGACACACACCCTGACATGCCAATAACACACAGGTGAGACACGCATCCTGTCATGCCAATAACACATGCAGGTGAGACACACACCCTTAAGCCAATAACATATACGCAAGTGAGACACACACCCTGTCACACCAATAACACAGCCAGGTGAGACACACACCCTGTCACACCTTTAACACATACCCTGTCACACCAATAACACACGCAGGTGAGACACACACCCTGATATGCCAATAACACACGCAGGTGTCATAGCCTGATGGTGTCTGTATCGCTTTTATTGGCACTATGTAACTTCGGGTTTCGGGTAGGAACCCAAGCACAAAAAAAATAAAAAAAATTACTGCTTTACGGCATACATCACTTCCCCCACTTCCTCAAATTCTAACGTGCGAGCCCAATAAGCATTTTTTTATATATCTGTATGTATGTAAGCAGCATGCAGCCTATGTGTGATGTAAAACAGGTTTGTTATGTGTGGGTGATGGAAGGAGACACAGGGTCGGGAAATACTGGGACACGTGCACTTTTATTTACACAACTTTTTTCACAACTCGAGGCCGCGCTCAAATAAAGTTAACTCAGAATGTCAAAGGCAAAAAAAAATTGTAGACAATAACACTCTTCCCGATGAACACAGCTTCAAATGGTCACAGTTGTGGTAATACTCTTCCCGCTGGATACAGCTTTGCCAAACACCGTTGTAGTGAAACTCTTCCCACTGAATACAGCTTTCAAATGTCACACGTTCGGTAACAGGACTCCGCAGGACATGTGCACAAGCTCCCAGTCTCTCTCTCAAACTGTTGTCAGCACGGCCCACTTATATGCGATCTCCTCACGCCAATCACTGAAAATCACAGACAGGTGTTTGTCATTTGAACTTGACCAACTTATTCACCGCTCTGCTCCATCCTTGCTCTCCCTCGGCAGACTTCGCTGAACCATGCCCCCCTTGCCACACTATGTCTTAACGGTGTGTACAATTTGGTATGGGCTACATTCTTGCAAGTAAATAATACATGATTAGGCGGACACAATAAAATGATAACTATCCTATTTCTACAGGCTGATAGTCATGATTGTTTATTTATTTTTCAGGTGAAAGTGTCTTGCCTCAGGCTATAATGCAAATAGATTTTTCAAATTTGCAGATTCATCTGTCATAGCTTGATATTATAATATTGACGATATGGCTATTACCTACCACATAAACATTGAATTGAATTAGCATATCCATTATGTAAAACAATAGACAATAGGCTACTATAAAGACGCTGACTTGTAAACGTGAGCTACACAATCTTTTGGCATTTGAAAAAAAATTATAATAATGTACCTGCGATAAAGACATTTCACACGCAACACTGGAGTCTGCCCAAGACGTGAGAACGCCTTCTACAGAGTTCAGGGGTATTGCTTGTCAACAAATGTACACGTGTATTCCCTGGTGTAACCATGACAGAATTTACAACAGTAGTAGAAGACAATACTGTTTCCCAACTGTAGGGGGACCTCAAGAGCAAAATTTCAAAAGTAACCTAATGCTGCTTTAACAGCATCTCAATGAAAGATGAACGACAAGAACAGAAAAAAGAGAAACACAGAACTACAACTGACTTCAGCCACAGTCTTGATGAAATCAACAGAAGATAAAACATTAAATCTCTCAAGATATCAGCAGAGGAGGATTAAACTCCACAAAAAGCATTACCAGCTTCACTTTTCACTGACCAGACTGACTTTATTTCAGTCAAACGTCTACGTCTCAGAAGTTTTTTATGAGAATTTACAGAGGTTTGGATTTTGATGATTTATTGCGTTATTTGAAGTTACCATGATGGAGATCAGTGTTTGCTTTTGTTGGGCTCTTGACCTTATAACACCAGTTCCCTTTCATAGTCACTCTGAGTTACGTTGGATGATGGAGAATGGGGGTTTCGCATAGAAGGCCAATCCTCTTTGAGTATTAACCCTTTCACACGTAAGTTTAAAATATTCTAACTGACCCCCCAGCGTGAGTTTTTCAAGACGACCGTTATTTAGAACTTGCCACTTTAATGTTTCCATGGTGACGCGTCATTGCTTGTCACGTGACACAGCACACCCAGAACAGAGCGCGGAATGAATGATGATCTGCGTTTGTCATTTTACCCTTTTTATTAAAGGGTACCTATTTTGGGTTTTTGAAAATTGCCCTTCATGTAGTGTTTAACATAGATCTAAGTGAACGAAAACATCCTGCAAAGTTTTAAACATGAAAGTTCATCGTATACAAAGTTATTGTCTCTCAAAAACAAGAGTCGACTCTGAGTCGCTGATATGAATCGTTCGAAGAACAATGCTTTTCCTTTATCTGGTTGACGTCAACTTGACAAGTTATTTGAATAAGAAACGCCCACTTATTGCGCTCGGAGACGCTAGGGAAAAACCGGAGCTCCAGGGGTGGCGGGCAAATCTGAAACTGGCCCACTCTGCCTGGGCTGGCCAGGGAGGTCTGAGAGCATGGATGTTTGGACCCACCGCACCTTTTTGGACTCTGTCGTTTTTCGAGATCTGGGCTTCGGAAAACAATCATGTCGACAAGCCACTGTGTTTTGAAGTGCGACGCAAAAGCGAACTTTTTTAACCTGCCAAGTGAGGAGTATTTGAAGACTAAGTGGCTGCAGTTCATATATACAAGTACTGCTATACCACACAAGTAACTGTGTTCGCATCATTTTGAACATGATTGCTTCACAAACCTAAACGCTATAAAGTATGGATTCGCGAGCCTGCTCTATCCTAACAAGCTGAGGATCTGAGGTGTGTTAAATGAGGGAGACATACACAATATGCAGAGCAGTGGTCGCGAGGACTGGAGTTGAGAACCCATTTAAGGTAATAAGAGTTCAGTTTTTCTGCACAGAGAATACCAATCACAACTGACTAGGTCATCTAACCAATCACCGCAGATTAGCGTCACACAAAGGCGGGTTTTGGTATAAGGACTCGCTAAAACGATTCATATGGGAGTCGGTGGGCAATTCAGGTAAAAATAAATGCATATTATAAGACAACAAAAGTGTTTTTTGTCATTGCATCCTTGTAAAACTGTTGTTGGGGACTCCCAGAACAATATTAGGAACATTTTAAATGACATAATAGGTACTCTTTAAAAATATTCAAAAATGTATTAGCTATATCATGAAACACTGATATTCCGATTGTCAAATATGTGCAAGTGGATGGGTTTTGTTGTTTAGACATCTTTAAAACAATCGCGTTAGTTGAGCTGTATGCACAATGGGCGGCGCCATTTTAGTTTCTTTTTCAGTTCAGAGAATCGGATCTGTTGGATTTATAACGTCAATTCCTCCACTTCTCACGAAATACATGAAAGTATGTGGATGTGACACTCTGCTTTACAGTGACCAGAAAGTTTTGTCTATTGATGTGAACTTAATAAATTAACTTTTGTACTGATATCCACGTCTCCTTGCCCTCCATGGTAACGAACCTGTGTCCCCTATCTACATTGGGTAGTTATTTCCCCTCTCTCTGAAGAGGGGTGCGTAGTCAGCTTGTTATTTATTTACCACTATACGAGTTGGTATTAGTAACTCATCCTTCACCCCCACCGTAATGCCACACAAAGGTATGGGTTAGTGACGTCTAAAACCCTGTTGTAGTCCCATTCAAGTCATTTTTGTAGGCATTAAACTTCCTGATTTTTAAAAGACGATATCTCTGCTTACATTGAACTTTCAGCGCTGCATCTTTGCAGATACTGTTCATGTACCAACAGCAACATTACACACTATTTAAAATGAAAAAAGTGAAATCGCAATCAACCACCCCTTTAAGCTAGCTATGATAAAACCGCTTGTTAAAAAACGCAACTTGATCCTACAGAATTAGTCAATTACAGGCCAATCTCGAATCTGCCTATTCTGTTAAAGATACTGGAAAAAGCAGTATCCTCACAACTGTGTTCCTTTCTTGAAAGAAATGATATCTGTGAGGATTTTCAGTCAGGATTTAGACCACATCATAGTACAGAGACAGCTCTCATTATACTCACAAATGATCTGCTCTTATCATTCAATCGTGTTTGTATCTCTCTATTAGTGTTACTTGATCTTAGTGCTACATTTGACACAATTGACCAAAACATTCTTTTAAATAGACTAGAAAACTGTTGCCATTTGTGGAACTGCATTAGCATGGTTTAAATCACACTTATCTGACTGTTATCAGTTTATAGCAGTAAATGATGAGATGTCTTATCGATCACAAGTTCAGTATGGCGTACCACAAGGCTCAGTACTATGACTGCTGCTATTCAGTCTGTACATGCTACCATTAGGATATATCATTAGGAAACATGGAATTAGTTTTCAATGTTATGCTGATGATACTCAGCTGTATATTTCTTCAAAACCACGAAACTTACCAATTCATAAAATTAACGGAATGACATAAGGTTACTAAGGTATCTCAAACAATGTCATATTTGCATTAAAAATGTCATAATTGAGTGAATGACACTTAATGACAGTTGTCATAAACATGCATAAAACCTCCTTTATATTCATAACATGTCATGTCATGATCATGAAGGTGTCATGTCACATGTCAGTCTTGTGCACAGTGCACACCCCTTCAAGTAAAGTGTTACCAAACCGTTTTTAAAATCGTTGCTCTAGGATAAGTTCACAGACCCAAGACTACAGTTTGATGGCCTGTAGGGGTATATGTGCTTCAGACTCCAGTCGATGGTCAATGAGTGTGTCGTCTCTTTCAGCTGTCACCCCATGTCGGGTGAGTGTTCGTGCCGGCCGGGGTGGTCGGGGTTGTACTGTAACGAAACATGCGCTCCTGGTTTCTTTGGGGAAGCGTGTCAGGAGGTCTGTCACTGTCAGAATGGAGCGGACTGCCACAGCGTGAGCGGAGAATGTGTCTGCGCACCGGGATATAAGGTACTTCGTCTTATCTTAAACAGACTGAGTGTGTGTGTGTGCTGGAACCGGTCACTGATGTGTGGTCATGATTACAGGGCTCAGATTGTTCCTCGGTCTGCCCCACGGGGACATATGGCATCAACTGCTCCTCTCTCTGCTCTTGTAAGAACGCAGCCATCTGCTCTCCCATCGATGGATCCTGTTCCTGTCAAGCAGGTGATTCTCTTCAACTCACTGTCCTGCAGATTTAAATTCCAACCCTGATCAACTTTCTAGTAATCCTAAAGAACTCAGTAAGCTTGTTCAGTTGTCTTTGGTGTGCACTTGCTTATCTACACTGACAAGGTGTGTTTCCATGAGGCCTCAGGAATGTAGGTCTATTTGATTGAGCATTTTCAAGCAACAAAATGGTTTGAGTTTCAGGGCTGAGAAAGAATATTAAATGTAACATTGCAGAGAAATACTAAACCATAATAATGAGCCTTTACAATATACATTAAACACTCAAGTGAACACAAAGCTTGCGGGAGAGCACTGGAAAAAGTAATGATTATGTAATGATTAAAAGTAATGATAATGATATTTCGAAAAAAAAAACACCACAGAGACTGTATGAACATTTTAATAATTCATAGACCAGTGATGAGGAACGTAATAGAGAGACATCTGTTGAACATGTCAGTAAACGTGACATGTCATGTCATGCAGTAAACGTGGTATTATTGAGATTCACTCCACATGGACACTTAGGCCGTGTGTCCACCAAAGCGTTTTTCCACGCGCCTGGCGTATGTTTTCAATTGTTTCCAATGGGAGTGCCGCGTTTTTTAAACGCCATGAGCGTGACGAGGCGCTGAGCGTTTTTTTCACGCTGAAGCGTCGAGCGCCCGGCGTTTTTTACTGGTCGCCGAGAGTTGAAAAATGTTCAACTTTGGAAAAAACGCAGCGCTCATCACTGTCAGTTCTTGCCCAGCCGTCCAATCACAGTGGAGGAGGGGCGGGACTAAACCACACCGACCAACAGTCACAACGTATTCTGTATCATAGCAACGAAACGCCTCAACGGAAAAAACGCTGCGCTGCCAAAACGCTCCCAAGCGCCCAAAGCACGTCGTCTTCAGCAGAGCGTGTAGCGTTTTCAGCTGGCAAAAAACGCTTTGGTGGACACACGGCCTTAGGCCGTGTGTCCACCAAAGCGTTTTTCCACGCGCCTGGCGTATGTTTTCAATTGTTTCCAATGGGAACGCCGCGTTTTTTAAACGCCATGAGCGTGACGAGGCGCTGAGCGTTTTTTTCACGCTGAAGCGCCGAGCACCCGGCGTTTTTTACTGGTCGCCGAGAGTTGAAAAATGTTCAACTTTGGAAAAAACGCAGCGCTCATCACTGTCAGTTCTTGCCCAGCCGTCCAATCACAGTGGAGGAGGGGCGGGACTAAACCACACCGACCAACAGTCACAACGTTTAAACTGCTGCGGATATTCTGTATCATAGCAACGAAACATATCAACGGAAAAAAACGCTGCGCTGCCAAAACGCTCTCGAGCGCCCAAAGCAAGGCGTCTTCTGCAGAGCGTGTAGCGTTTTCATCTGGCAAAAAACGCTTTGGTGGACACACGGCCTTAGGCCGTGTGTCCACCAAAGCGTTTTTCCACGCGTCTGGCGTATGTTTTCAATTGTTTCCAATGGCAGCGCTGCGTTTTTTAAACGCTATGAGCGTGACGAGGCGCTGAGCGTTTTTTTCACGCTGAAGCGTCGAGCACCCGGCGTTTTTTACTGGTCGCCGAGAGTTGAAAAATGTTCAACTTTGGAAAAAACGCAGCGCTCATCACTGTCAGTTCTTGCCCAGCCGTCCAATCACAGTGGAGGAGGGGCGGGACTAAACCACACCGACCAACAGTCACAACGTTTAAACTGCTGCGGATATTCTGTATCATAGCAACGAAACGTATAAACGGAGAAAACGCTGCGCTGCCAAAACGCTCTCAAGCGCCCAAAGTACGGCGTCTTCAGCAGAGCGTCTAGCGTTTTCAGCTGGCAAAAAACGCTTTGGTGGACACACGGCCTTAGCCTGGCATGCCAGACCTACATCAAGATGTTAGGTCTGGGAACTCATCATTGACAGGGCTCAATCCGAGGGGCGGGATAAACAGTTATCTTTCAAATTCTCTCTGCATGCAATTGGATAGCGCTACAGCCAATCAGAGCAACAAAGAAGGTGATGTAGTCAGCGGAGCAAGTTGATGTATTAAACTTTTACCGTATCCAGTCCATAGCTGTCAACAATGAACATTGAAAATAAGGGAGATTTCCCAGAATCATCCCCAAAATGAGGGATTTTTTTATTTTTTTACATGACCCACTATCTTTAAAAATAAAACACTAATCATTAAAAGTCTAAAGAGTTTATAACTAACCTACATATGTGTGAGAGAGAAAGAGACAGTGTAGCTGTGTCCCAATGTGAAGGCTGCATCCTCCGAAGTCCGTATTTGAAGGACACTTGGCCGTATTTTAAGGCCGATTGCGTCACAGCTGCGCGACGAAGGACGTCCCAATTCAAAGGCTGCATCCGCGAAGGCCGCATTTAAAGGCCGATTGCGTCATTGCGGTGGGATGAAGGCTGTCCCATTTCAGTTATGCATCCTCCGAAGGCCGTATTCGAAGGCCGGTTGCCTTATTGCATTATTAAAATAAAATAAAATATTGCATTATTTTATGCAACTTTAAATGTGTACACAAAAGAGAATTCATGGCTCTGGATATTTGTTTATTTTTGTAAGGGTCTCTGAGTGTTTGCAAGGTTGATACATTTAAACTGTAATATAATTTTGTGTCGTTTAATGTAAAATGTGTAGTGTTGTTGTCCTGTGAGGGAAAAAAGTAGGCTACTTCACATTTGTATGAATACCAACGCAGTATGAAGTTCCTTACATTCTCCCAGACTCCCACTGGTTATTTTAAAAATTAAAGTAACAAAATGTTGGTCCATTGTCATAATATTAACAAATTGTTGCTAACTTCAACTTCGTCCCATATCAAAGTGCGCACCTGAAGCGCTCGGATCGGTCTAGCCTGCGGAGGATTGTTCTTGTCGCCTAGCAACTGTGACTGACAGCTGACCATGACGAGCGGGAGTAACGATGTTTGCACTGGACTTTTTATATCCAACTGGTTTAAAATATTCAAATAGGATTGACAGGCTGTATAAATATATTCACCATGGTCCATTTAGACAATAAAAAGAAAACCCTACAAAATCGCATCAAGGTACGATAAACATTTGAATATAGGCTATATATGTGCCTATGTTTTATCATTATTATTTTTTAGGCTATTTCATTACAATATTTACGTAGGTTAACACCCAATATTTGAACAGTCTACAGTGTAATCTGGCTATTCAGGACGCAGCCCAACCAGCTCTGGCCAACTCTTGAGCCGAAAATACATGACTCGAAATATTTTAGTGGTTATGTGAATTGAAATTATGTGATTTTATATATATTGCCCCTCATTTAAAGACAGGAAAATATAAAACATTAAATTTCCAGTAAAATATAAAACAACAACATGACAATAGCCTATCTCCATAGCTGTTTACTCAGTTTTATTAAATGAATGATCAGGGTGGCAGCTGTACTCTCGCTCCGTTGCTTGGCGCCAGGAGCAGTAATAGGGAACACCTGATTGCGCAATTAGGAAATCCCACGAAGGCTACATGAAGCGTCCTTCGAAGGCCGAATAGGCTGCATCGTTCGAAGTCTACAGCCTTCAAAGGACGCAGCCTTCACATTGGGACACAGCTTGTGTGTGTGTTTGTGTGTGTATGAGAGAGAAAGAGATAGTGTGTCATTAAAAAAATAATATCATACAGAATGTTTAAATACTAATATCAGCTTACGAGGGAAATGGAGGCGGAGTAGTGGTGCTTCGGAGTGCTGGAGATGATTTGGGAGAGGTTCATGCACCTTTACCAATCAGAGCACGCGATGACACGGAGTAGAGCCTATATACTCGATGTGACAGCTCGAGCGCGGCAAAATGACAAGTTGATCGTTTCGCCACAGCTGTTTTGTAACACCGCGCGTGGCACGGGCCGCATCCGAGGATGAACGACTTCAAACCGAATATAGCCTGTTTTATGCTTCTGCGTCGAATCGACGGCGTAGCCCCGCAGACCTCTCTGCGTCGACGCGAACCCCTCTCCGACCCCTCCGCCGTAGCTCCAGGGTAATAATAAATACTGCAGGGTAATAATAATGTTCCAGGGTAATAATAAATACTGCATTTGGATCCACCTTTGTGTCTCAGAACAGCTTCGTTCCACAACTGTGTCCGTTGATCAATGTTTATTATGTGTGTAATGATGCCCTCATGTCACGATTCGATAGATATCACGATACTGAACTCACAATACGATATTAATGCGATACTTCAAGACATGATGAAAGGTTAACAAAAAATAACTGTTCATTAAATAAAATGCTAAATTTTATGTTACATTGTGTGTGTGTGTGTGGGGGGGGGGGGTGTTGGAATGGGGGTTTTTCATCATTAATAATATTATTATTATTAGTGTTTTTGTTGTTATTAATTGCAGAAAGTGTTTGACACATGGCACTGACAATTCAACCAAATACAAAGTATTTATTCAATTTCAGAGAGAGAGAGAGAGAGAGAGAGAGAGAGAGAGAGAGAGAGAGAGAGAGAGAGAGAGAGAGAACTCCTTTATCATTTGTGGTGTTGGCTCCAATTTAAAACAATTCGCCTCAAGCAGCCATTTTAGGGGGCTTTCCTCTCAGGGCGACTGAGAGGATGCTTGTTTGCTTTTTACCTAACATCTTTGAAAGACAGATGCAATGATTATGTATCCATGGCCAGGATAATTATAAAATATGATTCTCTAACAGCAGTCAAGTTGTCATTGTTTGTGTCAAACAATTTGTAAATTTGTTGTAACATTAAAACAGGAGATCATGACTTACTCTGCTCAAAGTGATCCTCTGAGCACCAGTCGTTTCCTCTGCGGGTGAACGAAACTTTTGGAAGAGAATCTCTTCAAGAGAGAGCTTTTTTATTGGTTGTTGCGTTAAATCTTACCCAGATACAATAGTGCTATTTTCTGATTGGCTAGCCTTTGTGTACCCCTTCCTTTTTTTGATTGGCTGATAAGTGACAGGCTCGAGACGAGAGCAGGGGAGACGCGCGCGGCCGCGTTCTACAGTGAGATTGGAGCGGCCAGAGACAATTTGCGCGCTGCGGCATATTAAATATATTATAATTAATTTACTGCGTGAGAAATACAATGTGTGGCGGGAGTGCGTGACAAAAGACTGAAATGAGTGACTGTCACGCTCAATGCGTGACGCTTGAGAGCCCTGTAAAGGCTAGATGTGCTACGGCGGAGTTTCTATCGTCATCACCGGCGGCCATCTTGTCACAGACAAGCTGATGTAAGATGAGTGGTCAGCATGAACACAAATACTCTTATCTCGTTGAAATCTTGACGGATTTACAAACGGTTTGGTTTCTTACAAACGTTATTAATCTGGCTATAATTATCTGGATGATTATTTATTTATACACTTTTTATTCATAAGTATGCAGTGTCATAGCTACATCTCTGACATTTATAACAAACCAAACCGTTTGAAAATCGGTAGAAAATTGAGCAAGTTATGGTCATTTAAATAGTACATGTACTGTACCATTACCACAATGTTACGAGTGAGCGAGCTGCCTGTGACAAGATGGCCACCAGGTGCAGACGACGACCTCCATTGGCCAGCAGCGCTGACGACACATCTAGCCTTTATATACATATCTATGGCTGCAACAACATTCTCGCTCTTTCGCTCGCGGCGGCGGCGCACGGAACCAAAGAGATTCGCGAACCACACACCCATAGTGTTCTGGCGGTGAAATGCACCGCGAAGCACCACAGCCTCACGCAGAAGCATAAAACGGCCACGACGCCGTAGCAGTGACGACGTAGCTACGCCGTGGAGTTGACGCAGAAGCATAATGAGGCCTTATGTCCGAGATTGCTCTGACCGCCGCAACTCTGTCGTCATTATGTTAAGCCCGCTCGCTGACTCTATACACGATGTGATTGGCGCGGCCAGACTTGAGTTTTTCCAGCTAAAACGTCTATGAAGAGTTTCTAGACCACATTTTGCTGCAAAATAATTTTTGCTGCCGCAAGGGTGTGTCTAGATTTCTAGGCTACATGGACACTAGGATATGTGCCTAATAATAGAGCGGCCATGTAAAGTGGTGAATGGGGTTGATGAAGTGTGGTTGATGAACGACTGGTGACTGTTTGGTTTTTCTGCCCGACATACTGTAATAATTAGATTGTTAGATCTTACCAGGATTTTTTACTGTAAATACTGTCAATTTTACTGTTAATTGTACAGTTCTTTACTCTAATCTACAGTATGTTACTTTAAAGATACCGTGCACTAAATAAAACTTGAGTTAACTAATCTCATTTGCATAAACCAACTGCCTTAAGTTGACCAACTGCATTTTAAATGTATTAACTAGTATCATGAAGCCCATACTGATTATTTCTTCACAAGACTTTTGAAAATTGTATCACGTAGCCTATAATATTTGCTTCAAAACTATGTAAAAATCATCCTGCGTACTCATTCAGATAAAGCAATATATTTCTACCACAAAGACTCAGAAGAATTCTCGAATGAATTGAATTTATTTTATGAAATGAGATTACAGAAAAATAAAATAGATGCTCGTCAAGCTCCATCTCAAAGATCTTTGGCGTAGGCCCTGTCCTCCGTCTGGGTCCGAAGGTTTAGCTTGTAGTTCCTGCCTGATGTTAAAGGCAGGGGCGGAGCCTACCCCCCGCGAGTGGACAAGAGCCATTCTGAAGGTGGTGGGGAGGGTGGGGGAAAACTTTGCTACGACACCTGCGGGCAACAACATGTATCGGTAAGATCAGTCTTTTATATTCAACGTCTAGCTGTGATTGGTAGCGTGGAATTTAGAAATTAATGACGTAGCAGTGAGTCTTTCTGGTAGAACTTACGCTTGCGCTTTCATTGATTTAAAACTTCTAAGACATATATATATGTATATGCTTGTTTTTAACTTATAGTTTATTACTGTTATAACAGTGTCATTTTTGGCAGCCCCTTTAATTTTAGTCTTAGTCCTATGGAAGAAAATGCTTTTTAGTTTTAGTCACATTTTAGACAATAATAAACAATAAGTGCAATTAAAAACAATAAGTGCTTTTATGATTTCCACCGCTGTTGTTTCAGGGTGGCAGGGGGTGGACTGCTCCATTAATTGCCCCAGTGGCTCGTGGGGTCTGGGCTGTAACCTGACGTGTGCCTGCAGTAATGGAGGCGCGTGCAACGCTCTGGATGGAAGGTGCACCTGTACTCCAGGCTGGAGAGGAGACCACTGTGATCAGCACTGTCAGGTCTGCGATCACAGCTGCATTCACAGAGAAATACCAAACCCTGTACTGTCTTAATGTTCAGTTATACATGCCTTTTATGTCACTTTCTTTTATTCTGCTGCATTCATTATAATAATACTGAACCGGTGTTATATATACCTCTCGATTATTTTCCATAGGCATCATTCCTTTAGTCTGATAAACAGTTATTTTCAAGTGCATTCTCATATACAATTCATTCAATAGTAATTTTTATCGTCAAATTCATCACTATTTTAGTTTAACAAGTGTCCCTCAATGGCCTGATGGTGTGTGCAGGACGGGACATATGGATTGGACTGTCGTGAGCGCTGTGACTGCAGTCATGCGGATGGGTGCCATCCCTCAACGGGACACTGCCGCTGTCTGGCCGGCTGGACAGGTGATGAATGTGTGCTAGACTTTCAGGATAAATTATATTTTTATCATTTGCTTTTTAAAAGATGCTTTAAAAAGTCATTCCACCTCTGGGGCTCGATTCACAAAAATCTCCTTAAAAAAGAAAATTCTTAAGATAAGTTCTTTTTAAAATAAGTTCATAAGAAAGTTCTTCAGACGTTCATCTTAATATTTTTCTTAAGAAGGTTTTGGTCTGTTTGATTGTAAGGCCGAGGACTGATGCACAGGCACAAGAAGGTGGATACACCCCCTCTCCCACACATTCCTCTGGGTTGATCCCGACACCGACGGCATACTGATGCTGTCAGCAGTGTTTCCTCAGTGGCCTGGTGCACTAAAATAATCTCCAGCGTCCTCTCATCACCTAGCAACACACACTCACTCTCAAAGAGCTTTTGTTTGTGTTTTGTCATGACTCTCTCTCACTGCTTCTCCCACTGAGCTTCAGACACAGAGAAGAACATGTTTAATCATTTGTCTTTGACAGCAGAGCTTGTTAAACACAGCTTGACGGTCATTGAGCTCAGGGCCATTCACAACAAGAAAGATAACTATAACCATAACTATATTAGCATCCACTCCAACATTCTGTTTATTATTAGCATGTCCTGCAATTTGGTCGGTGCAAAAACTATCAACCCTAACCCGGCCGTGGCCCGTGTTGTTCAAGCCCTACCCGGCCCCGGCCCAACAACGCCTGCAATTTTTCTGCCCGAACCCTACCCAAGACCAATATCAATATCACTTTAAGCTCTTTCTGACGTGCACTCTCTGATGCGCGCTGTCTCTGCTACATGCAAAACCCTCACAAGTCACACACTACTAAGAGGTCAACTTTTATTATAGGCCTGAAACATCATGCCCACAAATATTGGACAGACTTTACAGAGAAGCAGTAGAGAATATAGCGCTACGGGATCCAAAGGCAAAAATAAGTAAATAAACGGCCTACATTTCTTTGCTTTTAAGTAACTGAAGAACAATTTTCAAAACAATCAGTGGCGGTTCTACTTTGAATTACACCCTGGGCGAGACCCCCTTCGAGCATCTATCCAAACTGTTTTAGACCTAAAATAGCTTTTCTAGGCCTATGTCACTCTTAAATATCAGAGAAAAGGACAGAATCAGAGATTATTTTAATAGAAAATTGTACTTTGTATATTATAGGCTACTGTAAAAATATAATTATAGTTGATTTTAGTTGATCATTATGAAAATTAGTTTTATTTCATGAATATAGTGACCAAAATGATCACGTTTATACACAGAATCTTGTTTAAAAGCCTAATACACAATGAAATCAATTCACCAAGTTAATAACATTAAAGATGATGGCCAAATTTTAAAGGAGTGTCTTTTATGTTATCTACTAACATGCACACGTTTAAATAAACTTTTGACAAAAAAAGGTTTTATAAAAAGATAAAGCTCACATATTTCAGCATTTAAATAATCTTTATAAAAGAATGAGTCAATAAAGATACATTCCTGACATTTATAATGCACAGTAGCTTATCCTTTATTATTAATAATAAAATTCTGTCCAGTTTTACCCTTGGCTGTCATTGCAATACAAGCATGCAATGCGTTCTCCACAACGACAAAGAAGTTTACAGAAAAATGCTTGCTGTAGCTCTGCTAAAAGATTCATTTACGGAAAAGGGGAAAACACCCACGTGTTTTGGGTGGCCATACTGTAAAGTTTACAATTTTTCATCTCGCTGCTCCTGTAAAAAATGAGCGTGTCACTTCAATTATGAGCGCGCTTCCCGTGCGCCTACATTTGAAATAACGACCTCGAGCGTGCAAAAGACGTGATACATACTTGGTGAGCTCCTCTAATCAGGAGACCCCTTTGACATCGCTTCTGTGCATGGCACCTTCTCAGCAAGCAGGGGCGCCATTGCCAATAATTGAATTGAAATGATTAAAAATAGAAAACCTTCGCGGCACAGAGGATTTTTTTTAACTGCTCGTGCCGCCCCTGACATGAAGAAATGCCGCCCCGGGCGACTGCCTGGTTCGCCCGTGCCTAAAACCGCAACTGAACTCTTCTCCAAATTGCTAATGTTAGATAATATTAATCAGAACTTTTATTAACTCCCTACACTCCAATTTCTGACACTGTGAATGCACGTGAGTGGCACGTTCATATATGCATTTGTGTTGTTTAGGTGATGTATAATATTTATAATATAATCAATATAACAATATTTCATACACACATGTGACATATATTATGGGCATAATGAAAAAAGATAAGCTAACTAAGCCCAAGCCCGATCTGTAAAAAAAATGGGTCATGTTAGCCCCAGAACAGCGCTCGGGCAACACTTCCCTGATGTTACCTCGCCTCTTTCTAAACTCACCTCGCGGGAGGAGGAGCACGAGAGGCGGCGCTCGCTTTCTGTTGCGTGACTTAACGTCCAAAAAAGAGTCATATACGAGACAGGCGGGCTGAGAGTGCTCAGAAACATCGTCATCCTCATCAGCCTCGTCCTGCACAGCTTGGCTTGGAGCGAGGGCCACGCTCGCTGCTGAATCAGATGCTGCGAGAGAGATCACGTCATTGTCCCGCAGCTCTTGAGAGATATTGAAACACCTTTCGAGCTCCATCTACAAGCCCCTCGATTTCAGTGTCCTGCACGCCTCGACTGCAGAGGGTCCTGAACCGCCGGGCATACTCTCAAGAAAATGGACAGTTGATAACGAGTCAAGTTTCCTTAGAGGAAATGCATGCTCTTCACCCATACACATAATGCACATTTCGTGTCTGTCATCAGGTGTCAGAAAAAGCTGACACGGATGAAGACACAATTCTCGGCAAAGGCATTCCCCCATAGCCCATAACCTCAATGGGACGCAGTCCAAGTTCCATTCCGAAAAGTAACAAGAAAACTATGTGATGCCTGTCTTCTGTGAATCTGAACAATCGTGAAACTGCAGGCGGCTGGTCTCGTCTCGCTCTCGCAGTACTTTGTGAAGCGGACAAACTTTCTAACTAGAATGCATTGCTATTGTCAGGGACAGAAGACAACTCACACAGTCATTTAACAAAGCTATTGGTTCAACTGGTTCAGAGCTTATGATTCTCCCATCACTACCTGTCAGTCATTATCATGAGCGTATATAAGCAGGAGTTTCTTTTCTGGCAATGCCTCCACCACCTTCCTCTATTCCAAGCTACCTCTTTCTATTCAATCCCGTAGCCCTTAATTAGCTCAGAGCTCGAGACCAGGACAGCAAGCCACAAGCTGTTTACCGTCTTTCATGACTAGATGGGCAGGTGAAATCATGAACATCTCATAGTTCTCAGTACAAAATCACAGCCTTGAATGCAAGTAAAATAAGCTTTCTAAAAAGTTATCTGGGTTTATAAAAGTTATGTTGTGTTTTTGTGAGTGTTTGGATCATCCAGTCAGTGTGTATGTGTGTTTCTCACAGGCATTCACTGCGACAGCATGTGTGCTGAGGGCCGCTGGGGACCAAATTGCTCCCTGTCCTGTAACTGTAAGAATGGGGCGTCCTGCTCCCCGGACGAGGGCGCGTGCGAGTGCGCGCCTGGATTTAGAGGAACCACCTGCCAAAGCAGTGAGTGCTCACACACACCACCTGTCTATCCCATGAAAACTTCTTGGTTTCTCATCCCCTCTGTTCTCGTGGTGTTTCCAGTCTGTTCTCCGGGCTTCTTCGGCCACCGCTGTAGCCAGGCCTGTCCACAATGCGTCCACAGCAAGGGCCCCTGTCACCATGTGACCGGCCAGTGTGACTGTCAGCCTGGCTTTAAAGGGGCGCTCTGCAACGAAGGCAAGAAAAGCCACTCTCACTCACTGCTACAGTAAAGCTGTCGGTCCCACTTTATATTAAGTGGCTTTAAGTTCTATGTATTTACATCTAAAAATAAATACAATGAACTTGTTGTGTTCATGTTGTATTGTAAAACACTTTTGCTGCTATTGAGGTGTGACACGGGTAAGGATAAGGCTGGTTTAAGGGTGGGTTAAGGTGTAAAGGAAGGGTAAATTTGTAATTATAAAGGTACTTTCATAAATTAATTACTGCTGTAATTACATACAGTTTTTTTAAATATATATATATATATGTGTGTGTGTGGGGGGGGGGTCTTCTGCACGTCATTTCAGTTCCCTTTCGTCCTGGGAACTCCAACGTGTCTTCGGGTAGTTCCCTGACGAAGTGAGATCACGTTAGGGAGCCTTATTACCTCTGATATAATTAAAAACGAGCCAATAACAATTGGCATGCAATCTTTGCATTCCGCGAGCCGCCTACAAGTGCGGATATGAAAGCAGAAGTAAAATATTGCATAGGCGCTTTTTACTTTGGAGCCTCTCAGTAGTGCATGTGTGCTGCTGTTCCTTACCTTTTGAAGAGAAACGAGCTGGAGAAAGAAGACTCTTTGACGGCTGCTGGTGTGACGGCGCTTGTGTGATTGATCAACGCGACTGAGAGCAGCACAGGGGCTTGCAGTTTCACCCGGAAGTGTCTGCCGCGCTGATTCCGCGGTGCTTCGGTGCTTCAAAGTGCTTCTTCTTCTTTTTTATTTTCATTTTCCTTCTAAAAGAGCTCCTCGGTGTGTTCGCGTCCTTTTCAGGATTTCCGCCCTGCATGCCATGGCACTTTTGCAAGTACATCAAGCGAGGGCTCTCCGTGGCGTGCAGGCGGGTGGTCCTGACCCAGCTCTGCTGCAGGAGCTGCGTGTGACGACGGACTTCGCTCTCCGGGCGACGAAAGTCGTCACACGTTCGCTGGGTCTGGCGGTGTCCACATTAGTGGTCCAGGAGTGCCACCTTTGGCTGACACTGGCTGATATGAGGGAAGCGGAGAAGAACAAACTTCTCAACTTCCCCATATCCCAGGGCGGCCTCTTCAGCGACGTGGTGGAGAATTTAGCCCAGGAGTTCTCCGCCGCCCAGAAACAGTCGGAGGCTGTGCGGCATGTCCTGCCCAGGGGGCTGGCTGCTGCGGGCCCGTCTCCTGTGGCTGTACAGCCTCCAGCTGCTCCCCGTCGCCGAGGCCGTCCTTCGGCACCAGCTCCCCCTCCAGCGCAGCTTTCCAACCCTGGAGGCCGGAAGTCTGGTTGTAGGTTGACGGCCCAGGCCACTCAGAAGCCCCGGCCCCTTGCCCTGAGAGGAAGGGAGGGAAGCTTTCCTGACTTGGGCGATCTGAGGGAGGTCCAGGAATCTGCTCTACAGGGGGTTCTGCTCCTTCCCCCGGGGGAGGGCCGGGCGGAAAATCTTTTTGGCTGTTCCGCCGCTGACCACACGGTCAGCAATACCCAAAAGATCTGTAATAGAGCAGTTTCCTCCTTCTTCAGGTCATCTTTGGTGTAGACTGGCGGCACACGGTCTCCTCCATCCAAGAGGGTCCGAACGGCAGTGGATGCTGTCTCCGAGGAGCATCGCTCTCGTTCCCCTCTTCCTAGTCTGCAGATAGCAGCGTTGCCTCCTCGGTTGCGTCGCTCCTGTCGGCGGCTGGGCCTGGAGGGGCAGAGACCAGCTTACGAGGAGGCAGGGCCTCATGCTTCGCCTCTTCCCCTGCCCTCGCTACGGGGCGGCCCGCAGCAGAAAGCCCACGGGCTCTCTCTGCCGTCTGCCCCCTGGTGGAAGCAGGTTCCTGGCGAACTTCACACCCAGACCCCGCTTCCAGTGGATACTTTGCCACTGGAGCCGGGTCCCTGCCTTTCACCTCGCTGCCCCTCCGCGGGTACGCCGGTGGTTCGGGTGGGCTCGTTGGGTCGGAACCTAGAAGCCTCGCTTCCGGGTCTGTCCCGATGGCTCATCCGCACCATTCGGTTCGGCTATGCAATTCAGTTTGCACGCCGGCTTCCCAGGTTCAGGCGCGTTCACTTCACCTGTGTGCGGTCAGTTCACTTCACCCCTGTCCTTCGGAACGAGACCGATGTCCTGGCGAAGGACGCTATCGAGCCGGTTCCTCCTGCCGAGATGAGGTCCGGGTTCTACAGCCCCTACTTCATTGTACCCAAGAAAGACGGTGGGTTACAACCAATCCTGGACCTGCGAGTTTTGATTCGGGCCCTGCACAGTCTCCCGTTCAAGATTCTCATGCAGAAGCGCATTTTCGAATGCTTCCGTCCCCAGGATTGGTTTGCAGCAATCGACCTGAAGGACGCGTACTTTCACGTCTCAATTCTTCCTGGACACAGACCGTTTTTACGGTTTGTGGTCGAGGGTCGAGCGTATCAGTATAAAGTCCTACCCTTCGGGCTGGCCCTGTGTCCCCGCGTCTTTACGGAAGTCACGGAAGCAGCCATTGTTACAATGAGAGAACAAGGCGTTCGCATGTGAGATCACAGGGACATGGTGCTACGGCACCTCAGCTGGTTGGGGCTTCAGGTCAACTGGGACAAGAACAAACTTTGCCCCGTGCAGAGGATCTCTTATCTCGGTATGGAGTTGGACTCGGTTGCCCAGACGGCGCACCTCATGGAGGAACGCGTCCAGTCAGTGCTCACCTGCCTCAGGTCCTTTCGAGGCAGGACAGCGGTTCCACTGAAACTATTTCAGAGGCCCCTGGGGCATATGGCAGCCGCAGTAACACCGCTCGGCCTGTTACATATGAGGCCGCTTCAGCACTGGCTTCACGATCGAGTCCCGAGGTGGGCATGGCAGAGCACGTTCAGGGTCAAAGTGACCCCGCACTGTCGCCAAACCTTCTCCCCATGGGCGAATCCTGCGTTTCTTCGGGCCAGAGTGCCCTTAGTCCAGGTTTCCAGGCATGCTGTGGTTTTCACGGATGCCTCTGCCATGGGGTGGGGGACCACGTAAAAAGGGCATGCAGTCTCGGGTCTGTGGACCAGCTGCATTGGCATATCAACTGCCTGGAGTTGCAAGCAGTACACTTGGCTTTGTGCCGCCTCAGGCGGTTTCTCAAAGACAACACTCAAAGACAACGGCCAGCACTGCAACCGTTGCGTATATCAACCGCCAAGGTGGTCTACGCTCCTGCCACATGTCGCGACTCGCCTCCCACCTCCTCCTGTGGAGTCAGAAGCATCTGAGGTTGCTTCGTGCCACTCATGTTCCAGGGGAGCTCAACCATGTGGCAGACAAGCTTTCACGGTTGCCTCCTCTGCCAGGAGAATGGCGACTCCCCCCCCCCCCCCCCAGGTGGTTCAGCTGATCTGGAGTGTTTTCGGAGTCGCACAGGTAGACCTGTTTGCTTCTCCAGACACGACCCACTGCCATTGGTTTTACTCCCTGTCCGAGGAGACCCTCGGCACAGATGCCCTGGCCCTCAGCTGGCCCCAGGACCTGCGCAAGTATGCGTTTCCCCCAGTGAGCCTTCTTGCACAGACACTGTGCAAGGTCAGGGAGGACGAGGAGCAGGTCCTGTAAGTGGCGCCGTATTGGCCCACCAGGACTTGGTTCACGGAACTCATGTTCCTCGCGACAGCCCCTCCTTGGCCGATTCCTCTGAGGAAGGACCTTCTTTCTCAGAGACGGGGCACTCTATGGCACCCGCGTCCAGACCTCTGGAAACTCCATGTCTGGTCCCTGGACGGGACGCGGAGGTTCTAGGTTATCTACCACAGGCATTGGTAAACACCATCACTTCTGCTAGAGCTACCTCTACGAGTCACCTCTACACTTTGAAGTGGAACCTGTTCGTCGAGTGGTGTTCCTCCCGCCGGGAGGACCCCCGAACGTACCCGATCAGAGTCGTGCTTTCTTTCCTACAAGATGGCTTGGAGCGTAGGCTGTCCCCTTCCACCCTCAAGGTGTATGTGGCAGCAATAGCTGCGCATCACGATGTAGTAGGAGGTAAGTCCGTAGGGAAGCACGACCTGGTCATCAGATTCCTCAAGGGTGCTAGGAGGTTAAATCCGCCTCGTGTTTTGCTCTCTGTACCCTCTTGGGACCTAGCTCTGGTACTGAGAGCTCTCCAAAGTCCTCCCTTTGAGCCTTTGATGACAGTAGAGCTGAATATCCTGTCCATTAAGACAGCGCTCCTGTTGGCATTGGCCTCTTTCAAGACGGTCGGGGATCTGCAGGCTTTTTCGGTCGACGAATCGTGCCTAGAGTTCGGGCCGGGCCTTTCTCGTGTTATATTGAGACCCCGCCCTGGATATGTGCCCAAGGTTCCTACTAATCCCTTCACGGAGCAGGTAGTGAACCCAGGAAGAGGCAGACCCAGCCGTGGCTTTTCTCTGTCCAGTCCGCGCCCTGCGGGTTTACGTTGACAGAACGCAAAGCTTCAGGACCTCAGACCAGCTCTTTGTCTGTTACGAAGGCCAGCAGAAGGGGAAGGCTGTCTCCAAGCAGAGGTTAGCCCACTGGTTACTGGATACTATCACCCGAGCGTATGAAGCTACAGGTGAGCCTTGTCCCAGGTTGCGTGCTCACTCCACGAGAGGTGTTGCCGCCTCCTGGGCTTTTTTATTTATTTAAGTTTATTTGAATAGGGACAAGTATGTCACATAAGCTCATGTTCCATACCACAACATTTTAGCCGAGGCTAAATCTCACCTTGAGCTTTGGCTCAAGGTGCCTCGCTGACAGACATCTGTAGAGCTGTGGGCTGGGCAACACCGAACATGTTCGCTAGATTCTATAGCCTACGTGTGGAACCTGTTTCCTCCCAAGTACCTGCTACGGCAAGTGGTGCGAGGAAATAGGTTGTGTCAGCTTGCTACGCTATTCCGTGCCTCAGCCGGATACGTGCGTCTTCTGCTCCGTTGGTGCCCTACGTCGGTTAGCCTCGAGAGTTCCTCCATCACCCCTCCAGTGCCAGGCGTGGCGGACCGCCAGGCGCCAGGTCTACTACCTCTAAGGGAGTTGTTGTGTAGACTGGGTGTTATGTCCAGTGGTCTCTTCGGTGACCCATTATGCCACGTGCAGTCCAGCCGTGTCTTCCCCTTGACAGACTTGTTCTGTCGTCCCTGTTGAGTACGCTCCCATTTCCTTTGGATTGGGACTACCTTATGTTTCACTATCCCCCTGGGCTAGTACATATGTGTATACCAGGCCTTCTTCAGGCGGCTGGCTTCCGCAGCATTGCCTTCCCCTTTCTTCGGCTTGGGCACACTTTCCCAGTGTTATCCAATGTCCACTGATTGGGTCTTGAGGAACAGCAGTGTGACTCCCTAGCTACAGTAGGTGGACAACCAGAATGTCGTTTACCGCCGCGGCAAGTGCCGCGGTAAATCTACTGCGGCAAAAATAAACCAGCCGTAAGTGGCGAATTGACCACCAAGTGGCGCAAAGGGACATTTAGCGAAAGCAAAACGTAATTATGTAAAAGTAGCCTACATTTTAAATAGAATATAGCTTTAACTAGATTATAAACTTTTAGGCTATAGGAGAACATTTTATTAATCAAAAGTTAAAATAGGCCTTTCTCGCAGTCAGCGAAAATAAAGTGCTGCTTTCAATGACGGTATTGAGGAATGCGAAGACTGAAGAGCGCTTCTCTCGCGTCCGCACACTGACTGCTGAACAACCGAACTTCTGGGCTTTTGTCAGTGAGAAAAGTCGTGGTCGAGTGGTAGAACTTTGGTACAATCATTTTGATGGCACTGTTTCAAATCACGCATAAACATGTATTAAATCTATTTTACATTAAAGGGGGGGTTGACTGCTCTTTTTCTTTGCATGATTGTGTTTATGGGGTGGAATATAACATGTATTCATGGTTTTTCTTTTTTAAAAAGTCTTATTTTTCATAAACTTCACCTTTATTGTAAGCCGCGCTCTCCTCTGTCCCCTGAACGAGCGGTTGACTTCCTGATTCTATGAAACCGCTCCCTCAGAAACACATAGTCAGGTTGGTTCGTTTGGGCGGGTGTGTTGTGATTGGCTAAACTGTCGCTCACTTTGTCCGGAAGATTAACGCCCATTAATTTTACGGGCGAAAGGGGCATGCCAAAGGTGGATACCATAGACATAGACGGTGGATACACGTAAATAATAATGTCGAGACTGCAGTATCAGTGTGGCAGAATCAGACAGAGAAAGCCGTGATGAAGAAAGTCAAGCAGAACCTCACCACACACGGTTCTTACTAAACGTTTCTGAATGATAATTTGCCACATTTTTTAACCATATACACGTTTGTTTTACACAATAGCATCTGACTGGCAATGATAGCAACTGACTGGCTTCTAATGTCATACTCAAACAGCGTTGGCAAGTTTACGTTCTTGATCAAATCGAAAATAACGTCATAAAGCATATACACATGAAAAATACATTTACAACATTAGTACTTACTTATACAAAATTCAGGTCCATAATGTTTGTACGTGTTTGTCGTAGACACAAATACTAGCATAACTAGTAGCCTAGTGGCTATAAAGCCAGCGCTGGCATTTGAAAAAAATAAATAAATAAAACACAGGCTAATGTTATACATGCAAATACATTTAAAATGATTAAGTCTTAGCCTACTTACAGGTTGTGGCCCAACAACTGCTGCCTCTGGTTTTAAAGTTGGATCTGCTTCATGATTTATATACAGTTTCTTGCTGCATTGAATGAATCTGGCATTGAACTCGTGGAGATTCTGGAAGCTGTCTTCCGTAAAATGCGCAGCACAGAGAGCTAGATTATGATCGTCACTTTCAGGAATATAATCAAACATAAATTGTATCCATTGCTGACGAAGTAACATCCGTGGGAAGCTCGAACACAGAAGACCTGTCAGCTGGGTGAACACAACTCACCCGACGTGCTGCAGAAATATGCGCATGCCCTTTCCTGCATCTTCCGAAGGCAGTGGTTGATGCAAATGTGCGGGTTAGTGACGTACCATAACCCAGCTGTAGTCCCAATCGAGTCGTTTTTGTAGGCGTTTACACTTCCTGGTTTTTAAAAAGACGATATTTCTGCTTACATTGAACTTTCAGTGCTGCAACTTTGCAGATACTGTTCATGCACCATCAGCAACATTACACACTACTTAAACTGAAAAAGTGAAATCGCAGTCAACCCCCCCTTTAAGGGACAAATCTCTTCCAACAGATTGACTGAATTTACATCTTCAAAAGCAGTTATGTTAAAAAAAATCCATATAGAATACAAAAAAAAAAAAAAAAAAAAACCATAACCAAGCTAAGCAAGTTGCGATTTGCCGGTGGGGTATTTCCCCCTCCACAGAAGGCTAATCAATGCTATAATTCGCTTAAATAGACAATATCAAATATGTGTATATATATATTTTTTTAAATATGCAACACGTTTAAACAACAAATAGCCTAATAAAATCTGAACCAGTGCTTCTGCGCCTGTATTGAGACATAACATGCAGCGCGCGTTTCAGTTTCAGTGGCCTTAAGTGAACGTAAGTGAACACATGGCCGAGTGGTAGAACTTACGGTTAGAACATGATAATGACATGAGTTTGAAGCCCGATTTAACATGGATAACTTAAATTTTATATTTAGGTAGGCCTATTTATGCAGAAAGATTTGTCAAGTTCTAAAACTGTTACACCATTTAGTTTTTTTTTTTTTTTTTTTGCTTGTATTTATTATATATATATATATATATATATATATTTCCATTTTACACTAAGGAAGGAACAAAATAGTATCCAACAGAATTTTTCAAAAGAATTTCCAATTTCAAAAGCAGTTCCGTAAAAAAAAAAAAAAAAAAAAAAAAAAAAAAAGAGTTCTTTTCCAAAACGCCATAAATCCATTTCAATAGTTTTCAGGAAAACTACATTTTAGACCCACACATTTTGTGAATATTCGAATTATCCTGTTGAAATGTTTTATTGGTTCAGTCTGAACATGTTGAACAATGATTATTAAATCAAACAACAATATTGTTAATGATAAATTAAAAGTTAATTTTATTTTATTTTTCTAAACGCTATAAATTCATCCATTTTTTGTAAAAATATGGTTTGTCTTTAAAAGAAAAGAAAAAAACAAAACATGCAATATATAATCAGGAGCTCATGCTATAAGTTAATATAAATTAAATTTAGTAACACAACCTGAAAAAAGTAATGATAGTAATGTTATGTAAAGTTATTTAATAATAATAGCCTACATTCAGAGTCATTTTTAGTAAAGTGTCAAACCTGTAACAAATAGTACTAATTTCTATATATGCATGAAAAAAAGTAATTATTAAAAATGATCAATAATGATAACGATATTCAAAAGTAGGGATGGGCCCCCCTCCAGCACATGCTCACACACACATGCATGTATGCTACATAGAATGTGAGCAAAGCGGAGCTGCGTGACGCTTAAATATAAGTAAAAAAAAAAAAAAAAAACATAAAATAAACATAGACTTTCACATTTATGTTTAATAATATTGTGTTACTTATTTTTATTATTTCGTCTATGTTGAGTAGGCTATATGAAAAGTCAACCGTATGAGATGAGTAAGATAGGATCAAAAGCTACCCAATATATCGGAAAATATTTGGAGTGGGTCAGACATGATTTTGACTACCAATTAAGTTTTGTTTTGTAGAAAGCTTGTAAATTTCGTTTTGGATAAATTGTACGTTCATTTTCATAAATGTTTCATCAACAAACTGACTGGATTAATACATTAGAAGTAAATATCAGACAATATAATCAGGACACAGAGGCGCGCGTGTGAATTGGAGCGCGTCTCATATATGAACCGAAACACAGCGATACTTGCCTCACAGACCTGAGAACTAGAAAGCTTTAAATGTCTACTTTTAAACAAAACAATTAAAAACGAAAATAAATTGTCAACTCTCTGCGTAAGGCTAATTCGAAGTAGTCTATGCGTTTAGGCCTATGCGCGTTCACTGCGAAGATGGCGAGTCAGCATCATCAACTTTATCTTTGGTGCTGACACCGACAGAAAACACTAAAGTGTTACCAACACTAGTTTACTAGAGTTTAGAACACACAGTCAAACAGAATGTAAGCCCTGTGTGTGTGCATGTTCAGTTGTGTGTGTGTGTGTCACACATTAAATGTTTTAGAATGTACACAACATTCAAATGCAAATATGCGCCCTCCCCCACTTGAAAGGCCGTGTGTCCACCAAAGCGTTTTTCCACATGCCTGTTCACGCATGCCTTTTCAATTGTTTTCAGTGGGAGCGCCCCGTTTTTTTTTAAACGCCATGAGCGTAATCAAAGCAGCTCCTGAGATTAGGCTGGCGTTTTTATTATGTCATTTTTTCTTCGAACAATTCAAGAACAATATAGGCTATAGGCTAATTGAACATGGTTTATTTTTTGTAAAACTTTAAAACTGGCCTTTACTTTTCTTGACGATTCCTTGGTAGCTTTTGTTTGAAGGCATTCAATTGCTCCAAAAACACTAACGTTAGAAACATAGCCTAACTGCACTTTATCACAAGGGATCAATAAACCGTACCCACAAGTTCCTAATCCTTGCCCTCAGTTTTTGCAATCTGTACCCACAAATTCATAAACTGTGCCCACGCTTTCGCAATCCGTACTCACGGGTTTGTAATCCGGACTCACGGATTTGTGGCTCGTCCCCCAGAGTGTGGCTCGTCCCCCAGAGTGTTTTTTTTAAAATGGATAATTGCATGTGGAGTTGTGTGTGTGCGTCACACATTAAATGTTTTAGAATGTACACAACATTCAAATGCAAATATGCGCCCTCCCCCACTTGAAAGGCCGTGTGTCCACCAAAGCGTTTTTCCACACGCCTGTTCACGCATGCCTTTTCAATTATTTTCAATGGGAGCACCCCGTTCTTTTTAAATGCCATGAGCGTAATCAAAGCAGCTCCTGAGATTAGGCTGGCGTTTTTATTATGTCGTTTTTTTCTTCGAACAATTCAAGAACAATATAGGCTATAGGCTAATTGAACATGGTTTATTTTTTGTAAAACTTTAAAACTGGCCTTTACTTTTCTTGACGATTCCTTGGTAGCTTTTGTTTGAAGGCATTCAATTGCTCCAAAAACACTAACGTTAGAAACATAGCCTTACTGCACTTTATCACAACGGATCAATAAACCGTACCCACGAGTTCCTAATCCTTGCCCTCAGTTTTTGCAATCTGTACCCACAAATTCATAAACTGTGCCCACGCTTTCGCAATCCGTACTCACGGGTTTGTAATCCGGACTCACGGATTTGTGGCTCGTCCCCCAGAGTGTGGCTCGTCCCCCAGAGTGTTTTTTAAAATGGATAATTTCTTGCATTTAAAAAAATACATTTAGGATACTTTTATCTTTAAAGTAAATTTTTAGAGGAATAAGCTCAGTACCAATAAGCGAAAAAATAAAAATAAAATAAATAACGTATAAAAATAAATAATAACAGTTCAAAACTGTAAAAGGTTTGGTTATAAGTTATAAATTATTTTATGTTAAATATATTACTGTCTTCGGTGAACTCATTCATAGTAATAAACGCAAATAATATTTAGCTATCAAATCAAAATGCATTTAGGCTACATAGGCCTATTTAGAAAACGCTTTTATCCACAAAAAAAGAACAAAGCAATTCGTCAAATGTCAGTCTTAGACAATAATAATGGGCTAAGATTCTAACAAACAAACACAGGTTTTTAACGCATATCCAACTGTTTGTGTGAAGAGCGCACATGTCACTGCCACGGCCGCAGACACTTGCATGTTCCTATCAACAGTGGAACAATTTAAAATAATCTAGCATTTCTGGTCATACGGAAAAAAATACATAATACATTATTTGCAACTACTTTTATTTTTGTAAACTCACAGTAACAAGAAAACGTTGTTATTTTTCAGACACATTTATGATGATTAGCCTATAAATCATCTCTCTCTATATGGTTCCCGAGACATGCTCTTTTTATTTAGCACTGCGGGCAAAATATAGTTTTTAGAAAGTAAAATCTATTTTTTTTTTCATATTAATTTGCTAATATTTTAAATGTTTAATGAAGGCAAAAAGTCAATGTTATTTATTTTTTTGTGCACAAACACTTCCTATTCATCAAAATCTTGTGTTTATTTGTGATAATCTCAGCCCTGTTTTATTATTGTCTAACCTGTATTATGACTGACATTTGACTAATTGCTTTGTTTCTTTTTTTTGATGTTTTTTGATAAAAGCGTCTATCTAAATATGTAACCTAAATGTAGCCTAAATGTAATAATAATAGCATCTTATTATTAGGCCTATTATTTGCGTTTATAACTTTAAGTTCACTTAAGACAGGAATATGTTAATCATAAAACAATTTATGAATGTTTTTGTCACGGTAACTTTACTAAAAGTGAAGTGGGAGGACTCAAATGCAGGGAAAAAGGGATTTATTAACAAAAGAAACAAAACACACAAAGCAAAAACCCACGAGGGGGAAAACAACCTCAATAAACATCAAACTATACTAGAACTAAGATACAAAACACTGACCATCAGCGACTAGGAACAGGGGTGACATAAACAACGATCCGACAAAGACAGCAAACAAGAGGAGACTTAAATAGGATACAAATCAAGAGGGAACAGGTGGGAGAACTCAACACTAATCAGGTAACGAGGTGGGAGGATCAAACAATGACAGAAGCACATGGCACAACATAACAAAACACCCATGTGCTACCAGACAGGACAGACACGTGACACTACCCCCCCTCAACGGAGCGGCTTCCAGACGCTCCAAGACTGGACGGGAGGGACAGACCAGGGCGGGGCGGGAACAATCAACCAGGGTGGAGCGGGAGGGTTTGACCAGGGCGGGACGGGAGGGACAGACCACTTAGTCCTGGATGACCCGGGGGAAATACATAGTCCATCGGGCGGCCAGGGCGGCGAAGAGCCCTCGGGCGGCCAGGGCGGCGAAGACCTTTCTGGTGGCCAGGGCGGCGAAGAGCCCTCGGGTGGCCAGGGCGGCGAAGAGCCCTCGGGCGGCCAGGGCGGCGAAGACCCCTCGGGCGGCCAGGGCGGAGCAGACCCCTCGGGCGGCCAGGGCGGTGAAGACCCCTCGGGCGGCCAGGGCGGAGCAGACCCATCGGGCGTCCAGAGCGGAGCAGACCCCTCGGGCGTCCAGGGCGGAGCAGACCCCTCGGGCGGCCAAGGCGGTGCAGACCTTTCGGGTGGCCAGGGCGGTAAAGACCCCTTGGGCGGCCAGGGTGGAGCAGATCTTTCAGG
This sequence comes from Cyprinella venusta, assembly GCA_038021265.1. NCBI lineage: Eukaryota > Metazoa > Chordata > Actinopteri > Cypriniformes > Leuciscidae > Cyprinella > Cyprinella venusta. The sequence continues at coordinate 18,480,987 of CM075882.1, read as the reverse complement.
TGGCCAGGGCGGTGAAGACCCCTCGGGTGGCCAGGGCGGAGCTTCTCCCGACCTCCGTAAGTTCTTGGCCGGCCACGTCAAAGGCGTATGGCTCCCCCAAAAAATCCTCCTGGTGAGAAGGACCGGCTCAGGAACGGGATCAGACACCGACCCAGGATCGTCAGCCACCAACACCGTAACTGTGACAAAAACAGACACAAACACAGACAGAAACACAGGATCCGGAACCGATACAAGCTCCAGCTCGGGGACAGGCACCGGCTCCAGGACAGGTACCGGCTCAGGGACAGGCACCGGCTCAGGGAAAGCCACTAACACAGACACAGCCACAAAGACAGACACAAACGCAGACACAAACACAGGGTCCGGAACCGATAAGAGCTCCAGCTCAGGGATCGGCACCGGCTCAGGGACCGGCACCGGCTCAAGGACGGACACCGGTTCAAAGACGGGCACCGGCTCAGGGACAGACACCGGCTCAGGGACAGACACCGGCTCAGGGACGGGCACCGGCTCAGGGACGGGCACCGGCTCAGGGACGGACACCGGCTCAGGGACAGACACCGGCTCAGGTCTATCCAATGTCTTGATCAGACGCTCCAAATAGTCCCAGCTCAGAGACGCACACGGGACGTGAGCAGTCTCTCGCTGGGCCGACGGAACGTGAGCGGTCTCTCGCTGGGCCGACGGGACATGAGCAGTCTCTCGCTGGGCCGACGGGACATGAGCAGTCTCTCGCTGGGCCGACGGGACATGAGCAGTCTCTCGCTGGGCCGACGGGACGTGAACCGTCTCTCGCTGGGCCGACGGGACGTGAGCAGTCTCTCGCTGGGCCGACGGGACATGAGCAGTCTCTCGCTGGGCCGACGGGACATGAGCAGTCTCTCGCTGGGCCGACGGGACGTGAACCGTCTCTCGCTGGGCCGACGGGACGTGAGCAGTCTCTCGCTGGGCCGACGGGACGTGAGCAGTCTCTCGCTGGGCCGACGGGACGTGAGCAGTCTCTCGCTGGGCCGACGGGACGTGAGCAGTCTCTCGCTGGGCCGACGGGACATGAGCAGTCTCTCGCTGGGCCGACGGGACGTGAACCGTCTCTCGCTGGGCCGGCGGGACATGAGCAGTCTCTCGCTGGGCCGACGGGACGTGAACGTCTCTCGCTGGGCCGACGGGACGTGAGCAGTCTCTCGCTGGGCCGACGGGACGTGAGCAGTCTCTCGCTGGGCCGACGGGACGTGAGCAGTCTCTCGCTGGGCCGACGGGACATGAGCAGTCTCTCGCTGGGCCGACGGGACGTGAACCGTCTCTCGCTGGGCCGACGGGACGTGAACCGTCTCTCGCTGGGCCGACGGGACGTGAGCAGTCTCTCGCTGGGCCGACAGGACGTGAGAAGTCTCTCGCTGGGCCGACGGGACGTGAGCAGTCTCTCGCTTAGTCCTCAAAATGGTCGGATCGTTCTGTCACGGTAACTTTACTAAAAGTGAAGTGGGAGGACTCAAATGCAGGGAAAAAGGGATTTATTAACAAAAGAAACAAAACACACAAAGCAAAAACCCACGAGGGGGAAAACAACCTCAATAAACATCAAACTATACTAGAACTAAGATACAAAACACTGACCATCAGCGACTAGGAACAGGGGTGACATAAACAACGATCCGACAAAGACAGCAAACAAGAGGAGACTTAAATAGGATACAAATCAAGAGGGAACAGGTGGGAGAACTCAACACTAATCAGGTAACGAGGTGGGAGGATCAAACAATGACAGAAGCACATGGCACAACATAACAAAACACCCATGTGCTACCAGACAGGACAGACACGTGACAGTTTTATTTTTATAGGCCTATAACTTTGTGTTTGTGTTAGGCTATACATATGCAAAAACTGAGGGCACGGATTAGGAACTCGTAGGCTACGGTTTATTAATCTGTGGGCACGAATTGTTAAACCGAGGGAACAGTTTAAGAATCCGCCTCGGATTGATATTTACTCAGATTTACTTTAAGTAAATAAACAGTTAATAAACTCGCTAATAAACAGCTACCTATTTAAGCTTCAAGAATGGTAGGCTAAAACATAAAAGCTATCAGTAACAAGGTTCGATCTCGAGTCGTTTGGAGGTCTATGAAGTTGAGGATGATGGGTTAACCACACAGCTATTGTTAAACAGCTAATGCATTGTCGTCTTATCCGGTTGTAAACCCTCATTGATGTAGCCTAATATGTTTCGACTGCAATGTTTTAAGGTTTCAGTATTTTTCAATTTAATTTCAGTGTTGTGATTAATTAATTAATTTAACTACGTTTCACTTGAATTAATCTGCTACAATCTTTCAATCGCTCTGAAAGAGCCGCGGCACAGCTGAAGATTACACAAAAAATGGACACTTTTCAAAATCTGTGATTGTAGTGCCTCTTAGCGGCCAAAGGCAGCAAATACACCTCAACTTTTAAAAAAAAAACACATTTTGGTTGTCTACTTACTGTAGCTACCATTATTTCTGAAACTGCGTAGGTAGCGTCACTGGAAGGGGCCAGCACCATAGCGTTTTATTAGGGATCCCAATTCGTCAGGGAATTCCCCGACGACATGTTGGAGTTCCCAGGACGAAAGGGAACGTCTCAGTTACGTATGTAACCCTCATTCCCTGAGTACAGGGAACGGGGACGTGTTGTCCCTTCGCCATGTTCCTGTAGCTTTGCGGACGTCTGGACTCTGTTCGGCTCCTCAGCGAAAAGCGTCTATGCAATGTTTTACTTCCGCTTTTATATCCGCTCTTGTAGGCAGCTTGCGGAATGCAAAGATTGCATGCCAATTGTTATTGGCTCGTTTTTAATTCTATCAGAGGTAATAAGGCTACCTAACTTGATCTCAATTCGTCAGGGAACTCCCCGACAACATGTCTCCGTTCCCTGTACTCAGGGAACGAGGGTTACATACGTAACCGAGACGTTCTGCAATGTTTTCCATTCCCATTTTTCAGTATGTGTGCTGACAGTCCTCTCACTGGGCTGTGGTACTGATGTCCTGCTCTGTCTGTCTGACTGTCTGCAGTGTGTCCCAGTGGCCGGTTTGGCAAGAACTGTGCGTGGAGCTGCACCTGCACTCATAACGCAACCTGTAACCCCTTCGACGGCTTGTGTCAATGTTACCCCGGCTGGATCGGCAGTGACTGCTCACAGCGTCAGTATTCTGTGCAATCTCACTAAAAGCTCTTGACAAACTCTTAAATCTCTTGCTCTCTCAGATTGAGGCTCATTGTAGAATATAGAATCACTTCTTTAAAAGAGTAGTTCACTTCAGAATTAAAATTTCCTGATATTTTACTCTCCCCCACGTCATCCAAGATGTTCATGTCTTTCTTTCTTCAGTAGAAAAGAAATGAAGGTTTTTGAGGAAAACATTCCAGGATTTTTCTCCATATTGTGACTTCAATAGGGTCCAACGGGTTGAAGTTTCAGTGCAGCTTCAAAGTCTCGACACAATCCCAGCAGAGTGTTGTGTCTTTTAAATAAAGACTCTGGATTCGAACTGTATGAACATGTTTACTTTACTTCCTTTAGGCAACGTTAAACATACATGACATTCACTGGCACTTCCCGTCGCCCTTTTCATGACATCATCTCTATTGCGCCAACCTAGAACACCATAGCAACAACACCACATCTCCCCTTTCTAGAGATCAAAGGGTAGACTACCTTTGTCTCGACAGACCTTAGAGGATTATTCTGCCTCTTTTGCTGGAAGGTCTGCTCCTATCTAAATCTTAAACAAACCAAGTAATAACATTTGTCTTCATATTTTGAACAATCTTTAAGTGAGCAATGTATTTGTAACTATAATGCAATAGTAAACCACACAAAGTTGTTTACAGGTTCAACCTTCGACCCGTCTCCCACACCTAGTTCTAGGTGTTGACGCCAAGTCAGGAATGTCCTGCTCCTCTGTTTCCTGAGTGACTCAGAGAATGTATCCGAGGACCGATCTTGTATATCACTTTTATCCTCCTTAGCTGATGCTTGCATAGGTACCAGATGGTGGCGGTCAGGGATGTAGTGGAGGCTAAACGCACGTAAACGCCGTTTACACACCTCCCAAATTCGGAAATAGCGTTTACCCACCTCCAAAGTGCGTTTATCCACCTCTAAATATCCTGCATGTAGTTCCTAAGACATTTTAAATTAAGCTCATGTCGTTTTTGTTTCATATTGTTCATTATTAGTTTCATAGGTTGTTAAACCTGACGAACTCTTTCATATTGCGTTGCATTATTGTCAGTGTTGTTGACTATTACTGACGGTAAGGTTGCACAGTTAACGCTCGCGCAGCCTCTCGAGCAGAAATCTACACGAATGAGCGCAGAACACACTCAGTTAACAACATAGGCTACTGCCTATGAAAATCTAAATAGTTAAATCTAAATAATTCTAACATATGTTAAACAACCTAAATTATTTTTCCTGAACACCACACCATCACGATTGAAAATGTGACATTGATTTCCTAAAACAGTTTAATAAACAGTAAAGGTTAAATCACATTACATTTTAGAAGCAATATTGGCTGTTTTTGTTCTGTTTCAGCAGCGAAAATAGTTCCAAACAAAAATCACAGCAGAACCATGGCGCATGTCACAGGAACACTCGACGTGTTTTCATTACTGAATGATTCAGCATTTTGAACGAATCGATTGAGTCAAAGATTCAATGACCCATTCATAAACATCTGTCTCATTCTTGAATGATCAGTCGTTTGAACGAATCGTTTGAATGAATGAATCAAAAACTCACTCATTAAGACTGGCGGTTTAGTGTTAAATGTTTAAAAGAAGGATCATTCTTTCCAAGTTTCTTATGTAAATTTAAATAAATTTCATAACAGTATTTTATGCAATTGTAATTTTTCAGTGTAAATGATTTAATTTGATCAGCCCCTAGGGTAACAGCCCATAGTGTCTTATTCTAAATAATTGAATTTATTGATCAAATTTAAGAATTTAAATTGAAAGATGAAGCATACATTTAATAATATTGGGTGAGGGGATGCCCCTTTAAAGGTGCAGATATTAAAATAATGTGATTTAAATATCAAAGCTTATTGAACACTGATGAGAATATTGTTTCAGAATAAATGAACACACACAAAATAAAAATAAAAACTCCGGAAAAGCAACTTTTTTACTCAGACAAATGAATGGCAGATTTACTTGTCCGAAGGACAAGCGTTTGAAAGGCTTAATGTCGAGGCCTCCCTATAGCAATGTTATTAGGATACACATACAACGGTAGGCAGTGGCCCACCTTACCTGGTGACCACGTCGTGGACTCTTGGTCCACCAGAATTTATAGTTTACCCACCTCTTTTTTTACCACTACACCTCTGGTGGCCGTTACGTCTCACAGTCCCATACTGCGTATTCACAACGTAAGACCGTGGAGCAAAGTGACTGGCAACAATCGTTCCTGATTCTTTAGCATCAGACACCCAGACTTCTTCTCCTGGTTATAGTGTGCTGAGTTTCCTAGCTCTGTAATTTTTATTGAAGCGCTCTGCATCAGCACTCTTTCTTCCCCTCTCTTTTATGAAGACTGCATCAGTGTCAGGGAGCGCTGGATCTAGCAACGATGGGAGTGTGGGCACAGTTGTTCGCAGCCTTCTTTCCATAAGAAGCTGAGCTGGGCTGTACCCATTCTGCAAGGGAGTAGCAAGATATGCTAGGAGAGCAAGGTAAGGGTCATTAGCTTTCTTGAAAAGAGCCTTTATTGTCTTGACCACACATTTAGCCTCTCCATTGCTCTGGGGAAACTTTGGGCTGCTAGTAACGTGGACAAATCCATACAAAGCAGCAAAGGATGAAAATGAGTCCCCAGAGAATTGTGGCCCGTTGTCTGTAATTAGCGTCTCTGGAACTCCATGCCATGCGAACATGGACTTCATGTGGACAATGACGTCAGTGGACCTGCTGGGTGATAACTGAGCAATATCCACATACCTGGAATAGTAGTCCACCACGAGCAGGTACGTGTTAGTTCCCAACATGAATAAATCAGCCCCTAACCTTTGCCAGGGTCTGTCTGGAAACTGAGTGGGCAAGAGCGGCCCTTTTGGGTTTAATCGCTCCTTTAGGCATGTCCTGCAGTTGAGCACCATTTCCTTCAGCTGATTACTTAACCCTGGCCACCATACTGATTGTCTTGCCCGCTCTCTGCATTTCACAAGTCCTAAGTGCCCCTCATGCAACTTGCTAAGGACACCGTTTCTCATGGCAGCTGGAATGACCAGCCTTGTACCTCTCAGCAACAGGTCGTCTTGCACAGTTAATAGAGCCCGTTCAGCCCAGTAACGCTTCAGTATAGGATCTCTCTTGCTGTGCTCTGTCCACCCTTCAACACACAGTTTCATCACACTGGAACACACATTGTCACTCTTTAAGTCTTCCTTCAGCTGTCCCAGGTAGGTTGTGCTTGCTGGCAAATTCTCCATGATAGAATCAACATAAATGTTAGTGTCCTCCCAAAACTCTCTCTCTTCATGTAGCTCACATTGCTTTACTGGAGCATGTGACAGAGTGTCAACTGCCCACAGATCCTTTCCTGGCACATGAACAATGGAGTAGGAGTAACGCATCAGTCTCATTTTGAACCTCTGGATACGAGGAGGGAGAGCATCCAGAACTTGAGATCCTCAGAGACTCAGTAATGGCTTGTGATCAGTTTCCAATACAAAATGTTTGCCAATGAGAAAGTCCTTGAATCGTTCGCATGCCCATGTCAGCCCCAAGGCTTCTTTTTCCACTTAAGCATATCTCTGCTCGGTCTGTGTAAGAGATATTGATGCATAAGCTATTGGCTTCCAACCCTCTGGCCACCGCTGCAGTAGGACTGCTCCCAGTCCGTAGGACGAAGCATCCGCTGACACTTTACAGTCTCTATTCGCGTCATAGATGGCTAGAACAGGGGGGGACGACAGTGCGTCTTTCAGAGCCTGGAACGCATTGGCTTGTTCAGTGTCCCAAATCCAGCAGTTCTTTTTCGACAGCAGGTCTCGGAGAGCTTTGTCTTTGTCTGCTAGCTGGGGAATAAACTTCCCAAGCTGATTTACCATCCCCAGGAAGCTCCGCAATTCACTCACGTTTGAGGGCTCCGTCATGTCTCTAATGGCTGCGGTTTTCATTGGGTCGGGGCTAATACCATCAATCAATCAATCAATCAATCAATCAATCAATCAATCAATCAATCAATCAATCAATCAATCAATCAATCAATCATTTATTTATAAAGCACTTTAAAAACAACACTGTTGACCAAAGTGCTGAACACCATCTATAAACAAGAACATACAACAAAGGCACAACAAAGAAATGATAAACAATAACAGCATACAGTAATACAAAAACTGAAAAAGTCAACACTCAACCTGTATTAAAAGCCAAAGAAAATAAATAAGTTTTAAGACGAGATTTAAAAACAGGAAGAGACTCAGCCAATCTGATGTCCAAAGGCAGCTCATTCCATAGTCGCGGAGCTGCCACAGCAAACGCACGGTCACCTCTAAGTTTACGAGCAGTGCCTGATTAGTTGACCGGAACGAACGAATGGGGGTGTAGGGCACAAGCAGATCAGACAGGTACTGAGGGGCCAGCCCATGGAGACATTTAAAAACAAATAAAATAATTTTAAAATCAATACGGAACTGCACAGGGATCCAGTGGAGGGATTGGAGAATGGGTCAGATATGGCCAAACTTTCGAGTTCCAGTTAAAAGGCGAGCAGCTGCATTTTGAACTAGCTGTAATTGTGCCATAAGTGATTTGCCAAGACCACAATAAAGTGCATTACAATAATCTAGTCGAGAGGTGATAAAAGCATGGATTAATATTTCAAAATCATGTCGAGATAAAATCGGTTTTACTTTAGGTAATTGCCATAGCTGGAAGAAACTATTCTTCACCACTGCATTAATCTGTGCATCAAGCTTTAAATCACCGTCCAACTTGACTCCCAGATTTGTAACCACAGGGCTACTGCCACGGGTTAGACAGCCCAGATCAACAGGAGCTGTAGCAGCTGAGTCACTTGGAGTAAATAAAACAAACTCAGTTTTACTCTCATTTAAATACAAAAAATTCATAGCCATCCATGCTTTCACTTCATTGAGGCATTCTAAAAGAATTTTTGACTGACTTAGCGGCACATATATTTGGCAGTCGTTAGCATAAAAATGGAACGAGACATTGTAATTTCTAAGGATTGACCCAAGAGGCAGCATTTATATTGAAAAAAGTAGCGGCCCAAGGACAGACTCTTGGGGAACTCCACACAACAAAGGAGCCGAAGAGGAAATAGCATCATTAACCTGAACTGAAAAAAGCCATCGGCAGAAATAATGTCCCTAAAAAGTGTACTGTCCTCTTTGACAATTCACACTTCTCGACGTTAAGGGTCATACCTGCCTTTTGCATTTTCCTCAGTACAGCATGCAGACGGGCGTCATGTTCCTCTCTTGTTTTCCCACACACCAGAACATCATCTATATGACACACCGTGCCTTCCAGTCCTTCAGTGACCTTTGTAGACATTATATTCTGGAAGTGTTCTGGAGCGGATGATATTCCGAAAGGAAGCCGTTTGAAGAAATAACGGCCAAATGGGGTTATGAACGTTGTGTAGCGCGCAGAATCCTCTGACAATGGTATCTGCCAGAAGCCCATACTGGCATCTAACTTACTGAAGATCTGCGCTCCAGCAAGCATTCCTAACGTCTGTTCAACAGATGGCAGGATGTATTTTTCCCGGCGAACTGACTCATTTAACTTGGAGAGGTCTACACATATCCGAACAGCACCTGACTTCTTTGGAACTACCACCATACCAGCACACCAGTCTGTTGGTTCCTCCACCCTGCTAATTACCCCCAATGTCTCCATACGGCCCAGCTCTTCTTTAACTTTACTCATTAAAGGTAACGGGATCCGTCTTGGGGTTTTGAGAGAGAATGGAGAAGCCCCCGGTTTGAGCCTGATAACATAAGGCTGTCGTACTTCTCCCAGACCGCTGCACAGTTTTGTATAACTTGTCTTTAATGTTTCCATATCAATGTTATCTAATCGTGCCACAAGCTCGAGTTTGAACAGACAGACCGGACGTTCTCAACACTGTTTGGCTTTTGCCAAAATAACGTGGATGGTTCGGCACAACACCATGGTTCATCTGCAAAAGTTCAAACCTCTCCCAAAACAGTTCACTCATGTGTCAAAACTAAATTTCTTTATCATTTAACCAGTCAGTGCCCCCCAAATGCTTAGTCCCTTTGGCATTGTGTAAGCACTGCAAGCCAAAATGTTTAGATGTTTTGTTACTATAGCAGAGGACCATTGAAATATCCCTCATGTCCACCTTTCAGTCTTAGCCAAGTCCTTCATTAACATTGGTTACTGTACTGTTTTGGCTAGCTAACAGAATACAATTGTGTATAAAACGTCTCGGTTACGTATGTAACCCCCGTTCCCTGAGTAGGAATTGGGATCACGTTAGGGAGCCTTATTACCTCTGATAGAATTAAAAACGAGTCAATAACAATTGGCATGCAATCTTTGCATTCCGCGAGCCGCCTACAAGCGCGAATGTAAATGCGGAAGTAAAACATTGCATAGATGCTTTTCGCTGAGGAGCCGAACAGAGTCCAGACCTCCGCGAAGGTACAGCAACATGGCGGAGGGACGACACGTCTCCGTTCCCTGTACTCAGGGAACGAGGGTTACATACGTAACCGAGACGTTCCCTTTCGTCCTGGGAACTCCAACGTGTCGTTAGGGAGTTCCCTGACGAATTGGGATCTCTAATAAAACGCCATGGTGCTGGCCATGCTATAAAACGCCATGGTGCGCAGTTTCAGAAATAACGGTAGCTAGCTAGGGAGTCACACTGCTGTTCCGCAAGACCCAATCAGTGGACATTGGATAACACAGGGAAAGCGTGCCCAAGCCGAAGAAAGGGGAAGGGAACGCTGCGGAAGCCAGCCGCCTGAAGAAGGCCTGGAATACACATATGTACTAGCCCAGGGGGATAGTGAAACATATGGCAGTCCCTGAGGTAGTCCCAATCCAAGGAAATGGGAGCGTACACAACAGGGGCGACAGAACGAGTCTGTCAAGGGGAAGACACGGCTGGACTGCACGTGGCATAATGGGTCACCGAAGAGACCACTGGACATAACACCCAGTCTACACAACAACTCCCTTAGAGGTAGTAGACCTGGCGCCTGGCGGTCCGCCACGCCTGGCACCGGAGGGGTGATGGAGGAACTCCCGAGGCTAACCGACATAGGGCGCCAACGGAGCAGAAGACGCACGTATCCGGCTGAGGAACGGAGTGGCGTAGCAAGCCGACACAACCTATTCCCTCGCACCACTTGCCAAAGCGAGTACTCGGGAGGAAACAGGTTCCACAAGTAGGCTATAGAATCTAGCGAACGTGTTCGGTGTCGCCCAGCCCGCAGCCCTACAGATGTCTGTCAGCGAGGCGCCTTGAGCCAAAGCCCAGGAGGCGGCAACACCTCTCGTGGAGTGAGCATGCAACCTGGGAGGACAAGGCTCACCCGTAGCTTCATACGCTCGGGTGATAGCATCCACTAACAAGTGGGCTAATCCCTGCTTGGAGACAGCCTTCCCCTTCTGCTGGCCTCCGTAACAGACAAAGAGCTGGTCTGAGGTCCTGAAGGTTTGCGTTCTGTCAGTGTAAACCCGCAGGGCGCAGACTGGATAGAGAAAAGCCAGGGCTGGGTCTGCCTCCTCCTGGGGCAGTGCTTGCAGGTTCACTACCTGGTCCGCGAAGGGAGTGGTAGGAACCTTGGGCACATATCCGGGGCAGGGTCTCAATATACCACGAGAAAGGCGCGGCCCGAACTCTAGGCACGATTCGTCGACCGAAAAAGCCTGCAGATCCCCGACCATCTTGAAAGAGGCCAATGCCAACAGTCTTAATGGACAGGATATTCAACTCTACTGTCAGCAAAGGCTCAAAGGGAGGACTTTGGAGAGCTCTCAGTACCAGAGCTAGGTCCCAAGAGGGTACAGAGTGCAAAACACTAGGTGGATTTAACCCCCTAGCACCCTTGAGGAATCTGATGACCAGGTCGTGCTTCCCCACGGACTTACCTCCTACTAACTACATTGTGATGTGCAGCTATTGCTGCCACATACACCTTGAGGGGGGAAGGGGGCAGCCTATGCTCCAACCCATCTTGTAGTAAAGAAAGCACGATTCTGATCGGACAAGTTCGGGGGTCCTCCCCGCTGGAGGAACACCACTTGACGAACAGGTTCCACTTCAAAACGTAGAGGCGCCTTAGTAGAGGTAGCTCTAGCAGAAGTGATGGTGTTTACCACTGCCTGTGGTAGATCACCTAGAACCTCCGCGTCCCATCCAGGGACCAGACATGGAGTTTCCAGAGGTCTGGACGCAGGTGCCATAGAGTGCCCCGTCTCTGAGAAAGATGGTCCTTCCTCAGAGGAATCGGCCAAGGATCAGTGCCTGTGCAAAAAGGCTCACTGGGGGAAACGCATACTTGCACAGGTCCCGGGGCCAGCTGAGGGCCAGGGCGTCTGTGCCGAGGGTCCCCTCGGACCCAGTGGGTCGTGTCTGGAGAAGCAAACAGGTCTACCTGTGCGACTCCGAAAACACTCCAGATCAGCTGAACCAACTGGGGGTGGAGAGTCGCCATTCTCCTGGCAGGGGAGGCAACCATGAAAGCTCGTATGCCACACGGTTGAGCTCCCCTGGAACATGAGTGGCATGAAGCGACCTCAGATGCTTCTGACTCCTCACGAGGAGGAGGGAGGCGAGTCGCGACATGCGGCAGAAGCGTAGACCACCTTGGCGGTTGATATACACAACGCTCGCAGTGCTGTCCGTATGGACCAGTACGTGCTTGTCTTTCAGAAACCGCCTGAGGCGGCACAAAGCCAAGCGTACTGCTTGCAACTCCAGGCAGTTGATATGCCAATGCAGCTGGGGCCCCGTCCACAGACCCGAGACTGCATGCCCTTTGTACGTGGTCCCCCACCCCATGGCAGAGGATTCTGTGAAAACCACAGCATTCCTGGAACCCTGGACTGAGGGCACTCTGGCCCGAAGAAACGCAGGATCTGCCCATGTGGACAACGTTTGGCAACAGTGCGGGGTCATTCTGACCCTGAACATACCGCTCTGCCACGCCCACCTCAGGACTCATTCGTGAAGCCAGTGCTGGAGCGGTCTCATATGTAACAGGCCGAGCGTTGTTACTGCCGCTGCTGCCATATGCCCCAGGAGCCTCTGAAATAGTTTCAGTGGAACCGCTGTCCTGCCTCGAAAGGACCTGAGGCAGGTGAGCACTGACTGGATGCGTTCCTCTATGAGGCACGCTGTCTAGGTGACCGAGTCCAACTCCATTCTGAGATAAGAGATCCTCTGCACGGGGCAAAGTTTGCTCTTGTCCCAGTTGACCTGAGGCCCCAACCGGCTGAAGTGCCATAGCACCATGTCCCTGTGATCGCACATGTGAACGCCTTGTTCTCTCATGGTAACAATGGCCGCCTCCGCAACTTCCGTGAAGATGCGGGGACACAGGGCCAGCCCGAAGGGTAGGACTTTGTACTAATACACTCGACCCTCTGTGAAGTGAACGCGCCTGAACCTGGGAAGCAGGTGTGCAAACTGAATTGCATAGCCGAACCGAATGGTGCGGATGAGACATCGGGACGGACCCGGAAGCGAGGCTTTTAGGTACCGACCCAACGAGCCCACCCGAACCACCGGCGTACCCGGCTCCAGTGGCAAAGTATCCATTGGAAGCAGGGTCTGGGCGTGAAGTTCACCATGAACCTGCTTCCACCGGGGGGCAGACGGCAGAGAGAGCCTGTGGGCTTTCTGCTGCGGGCCGCCCTGTGGCGAGGGGAGACGAAGAGGCGAAGCACGAGGCCCTGCCTCCTCATAAGCTGGTATCTGCCCCTCCAGGCCCAGCCGCCGACAGGAGCGACGCAACCGAGGAAGCGTCCTGCTTCCTGCAGGAGGTGGCGCTCCTGGACCACTAATGTGGACACCGCCAGACCCAGCGAACGTGCGACGACTTTCGTCACCCGGAGGGCGAAGTCCGTCACCACACGTAGCTCCTGCAGCAGAGCTGGGTCAGGACCACCCGCCTGCATGCCACGGAGCGCCCGCACTTGATGTACTTGCAAAAGCGTCATGGCATGCAGGGCGGAAGTAGCGTCTCCACACGCACTGTAGGCATTCCCTGGTTAGCTCAGAGGAAAACCCACAGGCGCGGCAGGGGAGTGAAGGGGCACCCCGCCTGGAGGAAGCGGTCTTCGGACACAGCTGCATCGCGATAGACCGCTCCACTGGGGGGATTCCCTCGTACCCATGCACTGCTCCGCTATCCAGGGTGGTGAGGAAGGAGGAGCGACGGAAAGAAAGGAACTGGAGCGGGCCATGGGGCAACAGCACGACCCGCTCCGAGAAACCAATCATCTAGCCGCGAAGGTTCGGGACCCAGTGGAGGGTTCCACGCAAGCCCGACATTCGTGGCCGCCCGCTCGAGCATAGCAGCCATTTCCGGGTCAGGCTCCACCAACGCCACCCCACCCGAAGCGGGCAGCACCGTAGAGTCTTCACCAGAAGACCGCTCTTCCTCCGATGCAGCGATCGACATCTGATCCTCAGGTGGCAAGGAGACAACCGGAACTAGACAGCGTGCAACTAGAGGCATGAGGCGCCCGACAGGATCTTTCACCTGTCGCGTTTCTCACAGTAATCCTCATTTACTCACCAAAATGAATTACCGAAGCAGCCGTGTGCTGAACTGAACCAGCAGACAAACTAGACCGGATATTCTCTGAAAGGACTCCCCCATGTTTCAGGGATCTCAGTCTCGAACATAGCATCGCGAGAGTCATATTCCCGCAATGAGAGCATGACTCATCCAAAAACGCCGCCTCCATGTGCGCTAAGCCCAAGCACGAGAGGCAGTATTTATGGCCATCTTCCTGAGGGAGAGATCGACCGCATCCAGAAACGCACGGGTGAGTTGACATCCTGAAAAGGACGCGAACACACCGAGGAGCTCTTTTAGAAGGAAAATAAAAATAAAAAGAAGAAGAAGAAGCACTTTGAAGCGCCGAAGCACCACGGGATCAGCGCGGCAGACACTTCCAGGTGAAACTGCAAACCCCTGTGCTGCTCTCAGTCACATTGATCAAGTCAGGTCAAGTCATATTTATTTATATAGCGCTTTTCACAATACAGATTGTATCAAAGCAGCTTCACAGTGATAACATGAAAGTAGTACAACACAGATCGATAATATTGTTAAATATTAAATATTAAATAACCCCAACTAAGCAAGCCAAAAGCAAGGCGACAGTGGCAAGGAACCAAAACTCCATCAGATTGGATGGAGAAAAAAACCTTGGGAGAACCCAGGCTCAGTCGGGGCCAGTTCTCCTCTGGCTTACATTCATATTGTTTATATATAAATATTAAATATAAATATTGTTTATGTATAAAATGGCGCCATAACGTATCGCAGGCGGTGAGTCGTCTCTTCACAGGCGTTGGTCTTCTCATCACAGGCGGTGGGGCATCCGAAATCCCCGTGAGAGGCTGTTTACAAGACTGGACCTGATGAACGCCATTTTTCTCGGGACAAGCGTCCCGAGATGACAGCAGAAAGGCAGATGGGAGATAATTAGCATAGCTGATGTTCATAATAATTTCCATTGTATGGGTGTCGGTGTTAGAAAACCACTATCTCACAAACTCTGCAATCCTAGACTCTCCGCAACCCAACCATACGCGCCGACTCGTTTGTCTAAAAGGCTGTCGAGCCCCACTGGTGCGTTAAGCAGTTTCAGTGGCAAACGGTTCTGTATGGCATAACAGAGGACTAAAAGGTAAGCATTATGTGAATGCTTGACTAAAGAGATGCGTCTTTAATCTAGTTTTAAACTGTGTCAGCGAGTCAGAGCCTCGGACCGTATCGGGAAGGCTGTTCCAGAGTTTTGGAGCTAAATGCGAGAACGCCCTCCCTCCAAAAAATATGGAGCGCTTCACGGATTTGTGTGTCATTTTGATCACACAAGCTTCGTCACACCAGCAGCCATCAAAGAGTCTTCTTTCTCCAGCTCGTTTCTCTTCAAAAGGTAAGGAACAGCAGCAGTCAGGCACTACTGAGAGGCTCCGAAGTAAAAAGCGTCTATGCAATGTTTTACTTCCGCTTTTATATCCGCGCTTGTAGGCGGCTCGCGGAATGCAAAGATTGCATGCCAATTGTTATTGGCTCATTTTTAATTCTATCAGAGGTAATAAGGCTCCCTAACGTGATCCCAATTCGTCAGGGAACTCCCCGACAACATGATGGAGTTCCCAGGACGAAAGGGAGGGGGGGGGGGTAAGAGTACATCACACATTGCACTCATACTGCCAAGGAATTGTAACTATTATCATTCACACACCTAATGTAACTTCCATACATCAGAGGTAAAAGAAAATACATTCTCAAAACAACATGGACACACCTCCAATTACACAGGAATGTTCTATGTTCTCCACAAGTTCAATATACTGCAGAAAGGGGAGGGGGAAAATCATCAATGACTAGACTTACTGAAATGTTACAGTAAAACCCACAGTATAGATAGATTTACATGGGAGGCACTACAGTTTTTCTCCATTGGTTTGGCTCATTTCTTGCAACAGAAATTACATTCTCAAAACTCTAAGATCATTTGGCAAAACAGTCTTATGGTTCAGCACAACATTATAGCTCACTTGCAAAAGCTCATATCTCTCCCAAAACAGTTCACTCATGCTTCAAAACTAAATTCATTTCTCATACAAAGAGTCAGTGCCACCAAAATGGCAAAGATCATTCTCAATTGCTTTGGCTCATTTCTCGAAACAGACCGGACGTTCTCAACACTCTTGGTGCTTTTGTCAAAATAACGTGGAT
The DNA here is from genome assembly GCA_038021265.1 of Cyprinella venusta. NCBI lineage: Eukaryota > Metazoa > Chordata > Actinopteri > Cypriniformes > Leuciscidae > Cyprinella > Cyprinella venusta. The sequence goes on along the minus strand of CM075882.1, from coordinate 18,464,993 downwards.
GGTTCGGCACAACACCATGGTTCACCTGCAAAAGCTCATACCTCTCCCAAAACAGTTCACTCATGTGTCAAAACTAAATTTCTGATGAAGTGAGATGAAGTGTGATCTGTTGAAAAGGTAGGAACAGAGCCAGCTGAGTGCAGTACCTTCAATAACAAGGTCTTTGAGTCTGGTGAGCAGGATGTTATGGCTCACAGTATCGAAGGCTACACTCAGGTCGAGAAGAATAAGGATGTTTAAAGAATCAGTGTCAGTGGAGGTGAGGAGGTCATTGAGGACTTTGAGGAGAGCGTTTTCTGTACTGTGGAGGGGGCGAAAACCATATTGGAATGGTTCAAATTGGTTATTGGCATGAAGGTGGGTTTGTTGTTGTGAAGCGACTATACGTTCCAGGGTTTTAGACAGAAGGGGGAGGGTGGAAATTGGGCAGTAGTTGTTGAGGGAAGAGGGATCCAGACCAGTTTTTTTGCGGATTGGGGTGACAGCTGCTGTTTTGAAAGCAGAGGGGACAATCCCAATGGAAAATGAGGAATTGAAGAGGTTAGTCAAGTAGGGGCCCAGGATGGGGAGGCATGACTTCAGGAGTGGAGTAGGGAGGGAGTCAAGTGAGCAGGTTGTCGGTTTGGAAGAGCTGATGAGTTTAGAGAGTTCAAGAGTGGTGACCGAGTTAAACTGGCAGGGTGGAGGAAGGGGAGGGAGGTCAGGAGGGATGGAGGGAAAAGGAGCCGTAATAGGTGATGTAGTAGATACTGGAAGGTCGGATGCAAGGGAAAGAGATTGATAGATAATGTTGATTTTATCAGCGAAAAAGTGAAGGAATGATTTGCAGAGATCCGGAGTAGCGGTAGGGAGGGTGTTAATGCGAGGCTTGATGAGGTTGTTCAATGTGGAGAAGAGGGATCTTGGGGTTTGACAGGGGTTGGTGAGGATGCTGGAGAGGTAGGCAGATTTGAAAGCAATGAGGCAGACTGATCTCATGAAGTAGCATGTGTATGACACGCCAATTCGTATTTGCATTTTTGGCGTGCTATCAAGACGCATAATCGCTTTTCCGCGTGTTTATGAACGCCGTTGACTTAACGTTATATAAATATATGACTTACCTCAACCCTGTCCCTAAACTTAACCATCACTGGGGTTAATGGCATTTATGACTGTTCCCTTACCATCCTAGTGAAAAAAAGATATGACTTACCTCAACCCTATCCCTAAACTTAACCGTCACTGGGGTTAATGGCATTTATGACTGAACATTTGACGCACGTGTACAGACACGCGGAATGACGCGGACGTTAATGGCGTAGACATACACGCATACACGCGGATACACGCGGATAGCTCAAAATGCGTAGAGATAACATGCCACTTGACTCGAAAGTGGCGTGTATGTTTACGCAAAAGTCGTGATGTCATGTTGAATGAGGGCATCTTTGTAGGCAATGAGGTGGAGTTTATAAGCTTCATGGTGGACTATGAGCGATGATTTTTTTGTCAGGCGTTCAAGTTGGCGGCCAGTTTGTTTCATTTTCCGGAGTGGTGTGTACCAGGGTGATGAGTTGTTAAAAGTGACCGTTTTTGTTTTGAGGGGGGCCAGAGTGTTAAGCGTGGTACTGTACACAAAGCAGAGTTGAGGTGGTTAACGAGATCATCAGGTGAGGTGAGGGCTGAATCCAGGTGGAGAGCAGGTCAGTGAGATGATGGTGATCAATCGATTTAAGGTTGCGGAAGGTGATTTCTCCGAGGAGGCGGGGGCGAGAGGTTGGAGACGGAATGATGAACCGTTTCAGTTTGTGATCAGAGAGGGTAAAAGAGACGTGATAAGAGAGGCTTTTAAGAGACGAAATAGCAAGGAGGAACGGGGTTTTTAGAGTAAGAAAACTGGTTGGAACCTCCTCCAGGGGCTCGAAGGGATCCGGGGAAAGGCCTTGGAGGACAATCACCAGGTCCCAAGTCGGAACCCTAGTGCACTCCGCAGGCCTCAGCCTCAAAGTGCCACGTAGAAAACAAGATACCAACGGGTCTTTCCCCACAGACATTCCTGCAGACCTGCAATGAACCGGTCCTCCAGAAACTCTAGCACTGGACCGACTGGGCAGTTAGAGTTCAACTGAGTTCAACTGACGGTCACTGCAACAGGAAGTGAAAACTCTCCATTTTAAAGCATGAAGTTTCCTCATGGAGGGAGCTCTCCATTGTAGAATGGTCTCCACTACCTCGGTTGAGAGACCTGACCCTATGAGCTGGGCCCTCTCAGAGGCCAAGCCCACAGGTTCCACAGTTCGGGACGAGGATGAAATATCGAGTCTCCTGTCTGGGACAACCGGTCCCTCCTGACGGGAAGCTCCATAGGAGGCCCGTTGAGGAGAGACACTAGTTCTGCAAACCAAACTCTGCCCAGCCACCGCGGGGCTATAAGAAGCAGGCGTAGATGGTCCCTGCGAACTCTTTCCAAAACCATACAAGAAATGCAGGAAATGCATACAAACGTAGCCTCGTCCACGTCTGTACCATCGCATCCAGTCTGACAGGAGCTGCATGTGAGAGGGAGAACCAAAGTGACGCAAACAGGTCCACTTGAGCCTAGCCAAACTCCATCCATATCAACTCCATCACCTCATGGTGGAGCCTCCATTCCCTGCCTCGGCCCCTGTCTGCTCCCACGTTCTGGGCCCCCGGGATATAAGCTGCCCTGAGTGAAAGCAGCTTTCCTTGGGACCACAAGAGGATTTGGTGCGCCAGTTTGCACAGTGGACGCGAACGCAAACCCCCTTGATGATTTATATAGGTGACCACCGATGTGTTGTCTGTGTGGACCAACACATGGTGGCCCCTGAGGTCTGGGCGGAAATACTTGAGAGGAAGAAAGATGGCCATCATCTCCAGGAGATTGATATGCCAGGAAAAGTGATGGTCCCCCCACAGACCCCGAGCCGAGTGTCCCTCTATGATCGCTCCCCAGCCCGTGAGGGAGGCATCTGTCGTTAGAATCCTGCGACGACAAGAAGCACCCAGCACAGGACCCTGGGACAGGAACCAATATTTCTTCCACATAACCAGGGTACGTAAGCATCACCGCGTAACCTTGATCATGCGAAAAGCAGACTGATCTCATGAAGTAGCGTGTATATGACACGCCAATTCGTATTTGCATTTTTGGCGTGCTATCAAGACGTATAATCGCTTTTCAGCGTGTTTATGAACGCCGTTGACTTAACGTTATATACATATATGACTTACCTCAACCCTGTCCCTAAACTTAACCATCACTGGGGTTAATGGCATTTATGACTGTTCCCTTACCATCCTAGTGAAAATAAATATATGACTTACCTCAACCCTGTCCCTAAACTTAACCGTCTTAACTTAACCTGGGGTTAACTTAACTTAACTTAACCTGGGGTTAATGGCATTTTTGACTGGACATTTGACGCGCGTGTACAGACACGCGGAATGACGCGGACGTTAATGGCGTAGACATACACGCATACACGCGGATAGCTCAAAATGCGTAGAGATAACACGCCACTTGACTCGAAAGTGGCGTGTATGTTTACGCAAAAGTCGTGATGTCATGTTGCGAAAAGGGTTGCCCTCTGGGAAAACCCTTTGATCCTGAGTCACAACTGTAAGGGCCTCATGTACAACAGGCCAAAAGGTATCACGTTTGATGCTGCTGCCATCAAACCCAACAGTCTCTGAAAGTGTTTCACAGTAAGCGACTGGCCTAGCTTTATCCTTTTCATGGCTGACATAATGGTCTCTATGTGTGCCGGGGACAGACACGCCTGCATTAACATAGAATCCCAAACTACCCCTAGATGTAGTTCGTGATCATACCCTGTGTACGTAGTGGCGCCAGAGCTGAATCCATGCATTTCGTGAAGGTGGAAGACCGGCTGGCAGAGATAGGGCAGAGCCCGTCTCTAACTCTGCTGACAGATCCATTTGCAGATCCCAAGTCTGAAGCCTTCACTGTGCCTCAGCAGCAGCGGGACCTGAAACGAGCAACACAAAGAACATGAGTGTCCCCACCCTAGAAATAACGATGGCAGGGGTGCACACACAATCTAAACTGCTGCTTGCTCGCTGTACTTGATATATACATATTAGGGAAACAGGCAACACCAAATAACAAAGGCAGTTACACATAGAGCACTTGCGAAGACACAGAAGCTGTGGCGGCTGGGTTTGAACCGGCTTATATAGATTCCTGGTTCATGACGTCCCATCACACCATTGGACTGATTTTACATGTGCTTCAATACATCATCAGGCAAAGCATTCCCTTAGTGTCAATTGACACAACGTGAATTCCCTTGAAAGGGAACAGCTGTTTTAAATTGTACTAATATTTCACGATATAATATAAACCCATACCATTCAGAGTCAGCGTCTGCACGTCTGTACGTGAAGATTTTATTAAAACTGATTTTTTTTTTTGCCTGGTAACAGCCCTATAGTAGTGCCTTATTACCTGAGCTAAACTTAAGTTAAACTTAAGAACGTCAAGGCATTATGACGCATATAGCCTACTATTTAATAAGGTTTTTAAAAATGCCCCAGAAAATCAATTTATTGCGGAAATGTCATGGAAAAGTTTGTTGCTGTCAACATTGTTTTTGGAAGATACATTAAAAATGCAGTTAGCTTCTGGAAACTAATCTACAATGCATGGCATAAAATATGGTTAATAGTGGATAATTTGACGAGCTTCCGTGTAAAAGTGTCTGTTATCAGTGGATTCTATTTATGTGTGCCCAGATATTTTAGAAATCCTGTCCAGTTGATGTTTTACGGCAATTTCCGTAAAACAGAGTAGACTTATGTATGGTAGGCCTAAATAGCTAAGTAAAGTTAATGGACATAAACCGTGATATAAGATTTTGGGCATATTGCCCATCTCTAAGTCATTTATGCCCTGTGAATCCTGTAAAGTCAGTCACATCCACAAATCTCTTGCGTAGTGTTTGGTCACACCACAAGGTGTCACTGTGGCCTCAACGCTTCAGCACTGCCACTCTGAGCTTGATTGCTATGTCTGAGGTAACACCCCCCCCCCCCCCCTCCATTAGCATACAGAGTAATAAATGAATAAATATATAAATGTTTAAATTAAAAAATAAATAAATGTTGATGTAAATGCATATATACACAAATAAAAGTGAAAATAAATAAAAGTGGAAATGAATAAATGCATAAATAAATAAATGAATAAATAATTGTAGGAAAATATATAATTATACATAAATATATGTATAATATATTTATACATATAAAGGGAATATAAGTATAAATATAAAGGGATATATAAGTATAAATAGTCAATAGTCAAGTCATTTTACATTTATTTGCGTATTTATTTATTTATTTTAATTTTTTTATAGGTTTGGTTCTCCATACAATATTGCTGATTTGTGTTGTATTTTTAATCAAATAAATGCAGCCTTGGTGAGCAGAAGAGACTTCTTTAAAAAACATTAAAAATCTTACTGATCCAAAACTGTTGACTGGTAGTGTAGTACAATGTAAAAATATGTACACAATAAGTGCATCAAATGATTTATGGTTTTATAGTTAAAATTAATAATTTAATGATTAAATGATTGTATCAAATTAAAAATCTAGTTTTGTATCTAATATAAAGTTGGAGCGCTGAAGAGTAACCCTGTCCTCCAGGACTGTTCACTGTGATCTGCTGACGCAGCTGCAGAAGTGTGAGTGTATGGAGAGCACTGCTGCAGGGGTGTGATGTGTGTGTGTGTGTGTGTGCCCGCAGCCTGTCCTCCGGGTCAGTGGGGTCATAACTGCTTCCACACCTGTAACTGCCACAACGGGGCGTTCTGCAGCGCATACGACGGCGAGTGCAAGTGTACAGCAGGCTGGACGGGGCTCTACTGCACACAGCGTGAGTCCCCTCCCAACCCCCCCCCCCCCCCCCCCCCCAACCCTCCACCCCCCCACCCCCCTCTCTCTCTGAATCTGCGCACTCACACGTTTCTCTCTTGCAGGCTGTCCGCTGGGCTTCTATGGGAAGGACTGTGTGCTGGTGTGTCAGTGTGAGAACGGCGCAGACTGCGATCACATCTCCGGACACTGCACCTGTCGCACAGGCTTCATGGGACGCCACTGTCAGCAGAGTGAGTAAAGACTTGCATATCTATAAGAACACTTTGATAAGCACACGCACGAGTCTACGTCTGATCCAGTGTTTTCCCACTGGCTTCCAGAGTGTCCCGCAGGAACGTATGGATATGGCTGCCGGCAGGTGTGCGACTGCATGAATAACTCCACCTGTGATCACATGACGGGCACCTGCTACTGTAACCCCGGCTGGAGGGGAACTCGCTGTGACCAGGGTAAGCGTACAGTAGCACCCACGACCGCTGTCTTTTACACGCCACTCACTAACAAAAAAAGCTCACTAACAATCAGCAACGGATCAAATGTTTAAATCTCATTTTTCCTACTTTTTAGAAAAGCAAAATAAGTTTAACTTCAGTAATAGATCAGAACAGTGGAGTGCTGAAATGATGAGGAAAACATTTTTTTTTTGTAATTTATTTTACAGTGTCATTGTTACATGTTACAGTAGTAATAACTATTAAATTATATACTAATAACTATTATATGCTAATAACTATTGTGCATAATTGCATGCCATCAACCCCAAACCAAACCTCATCATAACCATATGTTGTTCATTATTATTACTCTGCTTAAATGTATAAGTACATTGTAATCCTGACACCTTCAAGTGTAACCTTGTAATACAAATGTAAATTCATGTCCCAGTTACAATAAATGTTGTCACATTTAGGATTACAATTCTGTTTTGTTTTATATTTTTGCATTTACTATGTAATGTTATATTTTTTAAAACCAAGTATACACCTCATGTTAGTGTTTTAAGCATGTTTTACATTTATTCCAAAATAATAACTAAAGGCAGTAAAAATGTAAACAATGCAATATTCAATATAATTAAATTTTTTATAGTACTTTTCACAATACACATCGTTTCAAAGCAGTTGTAAGGACTCACGGTACACAGAGGAATCCATTTGCAGCTTTATTAATCAGTGTCGTACAGGCTGGGTCAAAACGAGGCAGACAGAGGAATGTAGGCAAAGGAACAGGGTAATCCAAACAACAGGCAGAGATCGGGGCAGGCAGCAATAAACACAATCCAGAAACAGTCCAAAATCAGGCCAGGCAGATATCACTCGAAGAATAGTCAAACAGTCCAAAGTCCAAAACCAGAAATCCAGAAACAGGGAATAAACGCTCAGAAATGATCACCGGGGCAAATCAAGACTTCGCACTCGTGTGGTGTGTGAAGGTGGTTTTTATGTGTGTGTACAAATGGCGTGCAGGTGTGTAACGCAATCAGTCCCAGGTAAGAGGCATGATGGGAATTTGAGTTCAAAGCCAATGATCAATACTCCGGTGAAGGCTCCCTCTGGTGGCGGAGAGGAGGCGGGGCGGGAGCCTCCACTGTAACAGCAGCTTTACAGAAAATGCAAGAGTCCACATTACAGAGAGAGATCTGTTATCAGAGGACACTGTCCAATATATCTCAGAATACATGTAAAAATCACACAGTTCGCTAATAATGTATTTAAGTCAGAAACAATAAGCTCATTGAAGTAATGAGTACTTGTTTGTTAACAGATGAATATGACATATAGAAAATTTGTGAGCTGATGTTCAGCTGTTATTTTTATTATTCAACTTATTTTTATCAGTCATCAAGCTCGGTAAACACTGTTCACAGACACAAAGATGAATCTTTAACTTACCAAGCTGATCGCTCACTGAAAACCCCTGTTTTCAGGCCACGTTTGATTTTATAAAATTTAAGTTGTTAACTTGCTTTTTAATTAGTCTTCCCATTAACCGCATGTGTAACAGCATTACAATGTCACATTTTGTAATATTAGCATTGTTTTATTTTTGTAATATTTCTTATCCAATTTTCTGAGACTGCACTGCCTCCTCCTCTTCGGAGTGGCCTCAGATGGTCCAGTGTAGAGGGTTTCACTGCTACAGATGTCTGGATCTGTCACACATGATCACACACTCGATGCAGCCTCATCTGAGCGCACTTGACACTGATGTTTCCTTTCTTTCTCAGCTGGCGTGATCATTTTAGGGAATCTCAACAGTTTGACTAGTGCTGCTGTGCCCGCGGACTCGTATCAGATTGGTGCCATTGCAGGAATCATTGTCCTGGTACTCCTTGTGCTCATCATCCTCCTCCTCTTCATCATTTACCGTAAGAAACAGAAAGGCAAAGAGTCCACAATGCCTGCGGTCACGTACACACCCACCCTGAGGGCCAACACCGAGTACGGCGTCACAGGTCAGTGTACCGATGATGACTATAATGGTGCGTCTGCTCAGCGAGTCTTAAGGCTGTCACAAGGGATGCACGATATATCAGCCACCATTTCGGTATCCGCCGATATATGTTCATATTTAATGTTATCATTATCGGCCCAATAAAAAAATCTGGCATATACACTCACCTAAAGGATTATTAGGAAAACCTGTTCAATTTCTCATTAATGCAATTATTTAATCAACCGATCACATGGCAGTTGCTTTTAGGGGTGTTGTCCTGGTCAAGACAATCTCCTGAACCAAACTGAATGTCAGAATGGGAAAGAAAAGAAAATGTAAGCAAGTTTTGAGCGTGGCATGGTTGTGTACCTGGCATGGGCCGGTCTGAGTATTTCACAATCTGCTCAGTTACTGTGATTTTCACACATAACCATTTCTAGGGTATACAAAGAATGGTGTGAGAAGGGAAAAACATCCAGTATGCGGCAGTCCTGTGGGCAAAAATGCCTTGTTGATGCTAGAGGTCAGAAGACAATTGGCCGAATGATTCAAGCTGATAAAAGAGCAACTTTGATTGAAATAACACTCGTTACATCCGAGGTATGCAGTAAAGCGTTTGTAAAGCCACAACACGCACAACCTTAAGGCGGATGGGCTAAAACAGCAGAAGACCCCATCGGGTACCACTCATCTCCACTAAAAATAGGAAAAATAGGCTACAATTTGCAAGAGCTCACCAAAAATGGACAGTTGAAGGCTGGAAAAATGTTGCCTGGTCTGATGAGTCTTGATTTCTATTGAGTCATTCGGATGGTGGAGTCAGAATTTGGCATAAATAGAATGAGAACATGGATCCATCGTGCCTTGTCACCACTGTACAGGCTGCTGCTGGTGGTGTAATGGTGTGGGGGATGTTTTCTTGGCACACTTTAGGCCCCTTAGTGTCAATTGGGCATCGTTTGCCGCAGCCTAGCTGAGCATTGTTTTTGACCATGTCCATCCCTTTATGGCCACCATGTACCTATCCTCTGATGGCTACTTTTAGCAGGATAATGCACCATGTCACAAAGCTCAAATCATTTCAAATTGGTTTCTTGAACATGACAATGAGTTAACTCTATTAAAATGGCCCTCACTGTCACCAGATCTCAACCTCAATAGAGCATCTTTGGGATGTGGTGGAATGGGAGCTTCGTGCCCTGGATATGCACCCCACAAATTTCCATCAACTGCAAGATGCTATCCTATTACAGTTTTTTTTATTCGCTTTGGTACTATTTTCACAAGTAAGGAGTACATTTTCAAAACTCTTAGTACAAAAATCCAAACTGATCACACTTCTAACGCAGCTAGTCATTCTTTCAAAACCTGATGTAATGCTTTCAGTCAGTTGCACATGTTTTCAGTCCACATAATCATTATTTCAAACTCAAGATTATTGTAATATGTAATGAGAACATTTGGTTTAATCACTGAAACACAACAATATGGTCTTCTTTCAGTTTAGTACTTTTAACAATCAGTTCATCCAACAGCAAACAATGCAAGATACATGTTTCAAATCGGCCTTAGAAGTGCTGAAATGAATATGCTACAGAACTATAAAAGACAGATTACACAGTTTTACTGTAACATTAGGCAATACACTTACAGTACCCAACATTTACATAATCTATAATTTCCAAATATCCATCATATATGTAATCAAGTGAAGGATCAATGAAGACATCCTCTACAATCATTTAGGCAAATTTTAGTTTTTATTTTTCAGATATAATTGTAACATATACTTTCTATAATGAAATGTAACTAAATGAGGACAAAACATAACATTTAGTGCACACATTACAGTAAATTACTGTAATTTGGATCAAGCCTGTCCTGAGCATTTGACCATAGATTCTCATCCACATCACAATGAATGTTACAGTATATAGTGGCCAATTGTGGTTACCACTATGTGAAATCAATTAGCTATAACGAGTATTCATCATGTGTGGTAATTTAAATATTCATACAAACACATTTTATTTCTGTAGTTCTCAAAATCCATATACTGTATATTGCTGAAATGAAAATCTATAGGTTTACCAAATGATTAATTGATTAACCATTAAGATCTGTTGGATTAAATAATAGACAAAAGTATTAAACTGAACAAAAAAAATCAAATCAAAAGTTTGATAGTAAGAGCTTTATGAAAGGCAGTTACTGTGAATGAAACAATAATGTAGATGAAACACTTATTTTGTGTTGTGAAAAGGATACTTTGTGATTGTGTGAATTGTACTAACACAGTTGAAAACATGATGAAATGTTTGAAAAAAGTGCACTTTTGATGATCTGTTGTGATATTAGCACTAAGAGTTTTGAAAATGTACACCTTACTTGTGAAAATAGTACCAAAGCGAATAAAAAAAACTGTAATATGGGCCAACATTTCTAAAGAATGCTTTCAGCACCAATGTCATGTAGAATTAAGAAGAAAGGGGGTCAAACACAGTATTAGTATGGTTTTTCTAATAATCCTTTAGGTGAGTGTATATTAAAGCTGATAAATGGATTATTTCCCTCAGCTGAGAGACACTTCAGATGCGGACTGTTCAACATGATGGGTTTGAATTGCCTGAAATATAATTGGAATCACTTCAAAAAAGGAAAATGCAGTTAAGTATTTAATTTTATAAGTGCAGTTAACATGCAGCACGCAAGTCTGTAAGCAATAAGGTACGAGAGGCTGTGCTACTTCGCGTCGTGCCTAACAATGCCCTCAGCCGTTACTTATTCATGATACAGCACTTGCCTCGAGTAACTTATTGCTTTTAATAAATGGTTACCCCACAATAAAAAATATTAAAGTAAAGAAAAAAAATGTATTAGTGCAACTTTCATGAAGTAAAAACACTAAAAGCCTTCCTTATGATAGAAAAAAAATAGTCCCTGACTGTGAACAGCAACAACGTTCCAATGTGTAATGCATAAAAGCTCAAACAAAAACAACATAGGAACTGCAGTGTTGCGCAGTAATAAATAGAACCGTTGGGTGAAGCGTTCATAGCTCATGAAAAAAGTACCGCTATTGACCAATCAGAATCAAGGATTGGAACTAACCATTTTATATAGGCTACATAAAATTATCATGAGAACATCATTATAATTGAGTGTTTGGGACATGGATTTTAATGTTAAAGGGGTGATGAACTGAGAAATCAAATTTTCCTTGAGCATTTTGACATCTAAGAGGTCATATTATAAGAATATCCTGTAAGTTTCAGAACTGAAAACGTCCTTGTTAGTCCAATAAAAGCTTTTATTGATACAGCCTCTGAAAACGACTCGTTTTTAAAAGTGAGGAAATATGACGTCAAAGATTATAAAACACCACCCCCGCAGAAGAAGATCAACACCTACTATAACACGGCCAGTTAAGCCCCGCCCACCGATTCACGCATTAAACGCATAGATGAATAACATACATGCCTACCTCGTGATAACAAACCGGTTCGAGCAACCGAGCAATACAGAATATTGTGCAGTGCCTGGTTGTGGAAGACAGTTGCTGCATAAGCTTCCTGTGGATTCCAATAGGACTGCATGGATAAACTTTATTTTTAATGACGTTCCAGCTGATGAGGTAAAACATTGTCGTCAGTTCACTTCATTTCTCTGAGGATTATTTTGTAAACAAGACTGGATTTGCAGACCGATTAAGAGTAAAGAACGGTGCTGTGCCATCTATATTGGATCTGACAGGAATGGTGCAACACACGGGTTGAACATGTATGGGCGAATCCGGTTGTCATTTTACAACATTGGACGTTTTCCCCCACGTGCACCGATGGGTGAGTTAAACTCATTATAATATGCAAAACTGTTCTCCACTCGCAGCAGTGGGCGTTTACTTCCAAATCTTCAGTGCGACACGCCCATAAAAACCGACTGTTTTTCAGGTAGGCTAGTACAAAATATCCTATTACTTATTCATTTTGATGTTTTTGAATGCAAAAACCAAACGAACATCATAAGTTGACCTCAGACAACAATATAATAAAATTTAAAAAGCCAGTTCATGACCCCTTTAAGACATCTGTTCTTGTAATCAGGCTCTCACACACTTCTGTTTTCAAATATAGCTCTCGCTAGTTTTCAGTTATGTATATTTTAGCATTATTGATTTTAGCATTTTAGCATTATTACACAGAAAACAAAGAGAGAAGGTATAGAGGTGCTGTGCAAGTGGGCCATTGGCATTGTGGTGACTGTGTGTGTTTGTGCTGCTCTTCACGTTCCAGATTCGCTCCCGCAGATGGATGTTCTTCCCAACAGCAACTACTTCTCCAACCCCAGCTACCACACTCTGACGCAGTGCAGCAGCCTGCCGCACACCAGTAACCCGCCCTACGGAAAGGTGTTTTTAGTAGTCCCATTGCTTACTCTACTAACTGACTTTGTTATTGTTCAACAGCTCTTGGAAAAATGGACTAATATTGTGGGCTGCTTAGGGAACTTATTCAAAAGATAATGCTATGCTAAATAGAGCTTTTCAGTCATGACGCCACTTCTTGGGCCATCCCAGAATGCTAATTCACTACGGATTCCCTTGCCTATGTGTTGTTAGAAACAGTTTATGATTAATGAGTAGGAAATGTCTGTTCATAGAATGTTAACCACAGGCACTTATTTTACTCATAAATCCAAAACCGCCTTTCTAAAAAAACAAACCAGTGTAAATACTTGAACTAACCTATGGTTTGAGAGTGCAAACTGACCAGCTCTGGGGCCCGTTCTTCATACGTTGCTTAAAACATCCGAGATCAAATGAGACATCCAAGATAATATCATCTTGCTCATCATGATCCGGCTAATTGGGTTCTTTGAACACTCCTGCCGGTTATGATTTGTTTGATTTTGATTTTGGCTGTTCGCCATTGCCAAAGAACGTGCTCAGTTTTTTTCTCCACAGAAGAGCAAGAGTAATTGCTTGAAGGATAAGTTGAATTTGAAAACTTAATTAAAGGGATACTCCACTTTTTTTGGAAATATGCTCATTTTACAACTCCCCTAGAGTTAAACTGTTGAGTTTTACCTTTTTTGAATCCATTCAGCCGATCTCCGGTTCTGGCGGTACCACTTTTAGCATAGCTTAGTATACATCATTGAAGTGCACAAGACCATTAGCATTTCTCCCTAAAAATTACCAAAGTGTTTTGATATTTTTCCTATTTAAAACTTGACTCTTCTATAGTTACATCGTGCACTAAGACAGACGGAAAATGTAAAGTTGCGATTTTCTAGGCTGATATGACTAGGACCTATACTCTCATTCCTGCGTAATAATCAGGAAACTTCACTGTCGCACCATCAGTGCAGCAGGCGTAATGTTATGACACAGCGCCTGAAAATAGTCCCCAGCTTCTAACGTGACCGGGACTAAGTTTGTGTAGTCATCGCGCCTGCTGCACTCATGTTACGTCAGTGAAGTGTCTTGATTATTACGCAGGAATGGGAGTATAGTTCCCTGCATATCAGCCTAGAAAATCGCAACTTTACATTTTCCGTCTGTCTAAGTGCACAATGTAACTATAGAAGAGTCAAGTTTTAAATAAGAAAAATATCGAAACACTTTGGGAATTTTTTTTTGAGAGAAATGCTACTGGTCTTGTGCACTTCAGTGATGTATGCTAAGCTATGCTAAAAGTGGTGCCGCCAGAACCGGAGATCGGCTGAATGTATTCAAAAAAGGTAAAACTCAACAGTTTAACTCTGGGGGAGTTGTAAAATGAGTATTTCCAAAAAAAGTGGAGTAAAAGCCAGGAGAGAGAGCCGTGAAAAAGTAGCAGACAAATTAAGTTTGTAGTTAGATGTTTTTATCACTTATTACAGTATATATTTTTATATTTTATTTATATTTTAATAATTAAATAATTAATAACTTTTTTCATTGTAATGTCAGTGTCACACCCACTGCTAGAACATAGGAACAAGTAAAAGTGAAGTACTGGAATATTCTACATAATAGTAATTTGTACTAACTAATCCATTTTAAAAAGGCACTGTTAATAAACGTTTGCCTGTTTATAAAAGAAAGGAAAAGGCTGAGAAAAAAAAGAAAAGAAAAACAAACAGGTGGTGGTCCTGCACCCCCACATTACCCAGGCAGAAGAGCTGGCCCTTGGGTTAAATGTGAACCTTGTGTTCAGCTCTTCCTCAGACCCACAGCCAGGAGAAGCAACACCTTCACTGCTGGTAAATGAACTTTAAATGATCCTAGTACACTTTAAAATAATTTGTTGCTGCGTTAAATTAAGTAGGCCTAAAATCCAAATGGCTGTCCAGTCATATCAGCTGTTAAACCTTGAGTAGTAATGAATTACTTTGACTTGTGAAACATGTGTGACTGTGAAACTACATAGTTGATGTAATATATATATATATATATATATATATATATATATATATATATATATATATGTTGCCATGAGTTATTGATCACATTTCCCCCAGTGTACTTCATTGTATCACTTCAATACATGAACACTTTTATGTGTTCCTAAGCAAGTGGCTGAAGCATGTGCAGTAAGTGGACTTTTTCTAATGTTACATCAAAAGAGAAGAAAGTACAACACTTTGTAATGCCCATTTTCCCCCAATGCACAGGACAGTGAAGAAGGCCTCTCAGGTATCTAAGTGCATAAATAGCTTTACTTAATTTACTCTTAAATACCTATTATTTCTGAATGCAATTTGAGTTGCAGGAGTCCACATCTACAGAAGAATCTGCACAAATCAGTGATACAGAGGTGGGCAGTTGTTACGAACTGCTCAGAGACTGGGATTTTGAGATCCAAATGCAGCTTTAATTTAAGGGGTAATCCAAACACGTAATCCAAAGAACAGGCAAAAGGTCAAAACACAGTAAGCAGTCCAAACAAACTGAACAAAGAAACAAACAAAACAGGCAGGGACCAGAGGCAAGAGAGTACTCCAGGGAACAGGGCAAGATATCCAGAAACAAGACAAGAAAACCATAAGAACGCTCAGAATTGCAGTGTAACACTTTGACAAAGACTTTGCGGTGAATGACTGAATAAACCATGGTATATATAGCCAGACTAACAGGATGATGAGACAGGTGAATGCAATCAGAGAATGAGGTACAGGTGAATGTTATCAGTGATAAGTGATGGTGACTCTGGGCAGTGAGTTATGGGAAATGTAGAGCCCTCAGGCGGCCACGGTGGTGAATACCCCTCGGGTGGCGGCCACGGCGGTGAAGACCCCTCGGACGGCAGTGAAGACCCTTCGGGCGGCCACGGCGGTGAAGACCCGTCGGGCGGCCACGGCGGTGATGTGAAAAGTCTCTGGATTGGCAGAAGTAATGTGAACAGTCTCTGAATCGGCCATCTTGTCCATAGACACTGGAGGCGGTGATGTGAACAGACTCTGGATTGGCAGAAATAACGTGAACAGTCTCTGAATCGGCCATCTTGTCCGTAGACACTGGCTCGGAGGCGGCCATCTTGTCTTTAGACACTGGCTCGGAGGTGGTGACGTGAAGCGTCTCTGGCTCGACAGAAGTGACGTTAAGCGTCTCTGGGTCGACAGAAGTGACGTGAAGTGTCTCTGGCTCGGCAGAAGTGACGTGAAGCGTCTCTGGCTTGGCAGAAGTGACGTGAAGTGTCTCTGGCTCGGCAGAAGTGACATGAAGTGTCTCTGGCTCAGCATGCTGAGCGCAGGCTAGGCAGGGCTGACGCTGAGCGCAGGCTCGGCAGGGCTGACGCTGAGCACAGGGGTGAGCGCAGGGTCGGCAGGGCTGACGGTGAGCTCAGACTCGGCAGGGCTGATAGTGAGCGCAGGTTCGGCAGGGCTGACGGTGAGTGCAGGCTCGGCAGGGCTGGCATAGAGGACAGAGCTTAACCGAATGGCAATGTCAATATATTGAGCTAGAGTAGAGTGTAGTGAGGGGTATTGTCAGGCATGAGGTAATTAGAAGCTCATTCAGTCCATGTCGAAAAATGTCTTTTAAGACGGCATCTTTAAAGGTTCTCTAAGCGATGTGGGGCCAAAACATTTTTTGTCACATACATCAAACGTCTCCTCACTATCAGCTAGTTGCCTGTCCCCTAAACACACTGTAAAAAACGCGGTCTCTGTAGACACCACAGGCTCCACAAACGGCAACAAAAACAATCATGTCTCACCCGGACCACGAAACCTATCAAACAGTGTTCCAGCCAATCACTGGCAAGAACAAGAAGTATTTGAGGGTGGGTCTGGGGGGTTAGTGCGTGTGCACATGAAGGGGGTGTGTGTGTGAAGGAGAGACAAGCTTCAGAGGGAAGTTTGAAAAATGGCCGACACACGACCAAAGAGACGTCGTTCTGAAGAACAAATTAAAAAGGAGTCAGATAAAGAACGTACGAAGTTCCGAATTTACATCGGTAGCAAAGCTTTTGAACGATGGCGAGAACTCCGGCGGTAGAAGGGCTTCCAGTCCGACGTTCGCAATTATTTCAGGAAGCACGGAAGGGAGGGGGAGGAGATGAGATGCGGAGGAGGGAGGGTCTAGTTAACCACCTCATGGCTAAGTTTATAAAAGTCGTCGACAAAATCCTCAATTGATCGGTTACCTTTACTGAGGTGGAAGAGACAAACTGCTGGATCCATGTTGGCGAAGTCTACTGTTACGAACTGCTCAGAGACTGGGATGTTGAGATCCAAATGCAGCTTTATTTTAAGGGGTAATCCAAACACGTAATCCAAGTGGTGGACGAAGTACACATACCATGTACTTGAGTAAAAGTAAAGATACTCAAGGTAAAATATTACTCAAGTAAAAGTTGAAGTGCTGCCTTTGAACATTCACTTGAGTAAAAGTACAAAAGTATTTTCCTTCAAATGTACTTGAGTATCCAAGTACTTTTATTTTTTTTAGCTATAATGTCCTATTGTAATTTGTCACAAGACTCTTGCTTAACTCAATCTAAGTGAAGACTAATGACACTTTTGGCACACCAATCTATTAATGAAATGACATTAATTAGTCTGATGTGTGTATGTATATGTATATACATAGGTTAAATTGGGGCGGAGCGCACCGGAGCGCAGCTCCACCTCCTCGGGTTCACAACACACCCTGCCGGAGCTCAGCTCCATCTCCTTCAGCACCAAATTTTGTTGAGTGTATATAATGAAAGTTTTGAAATATTTGGCTAATATTAACTCGAATTTAGTGCTGCAATGAGTTGCCCATCGCAACGGTAACAGATCTCCTCGTCTGAGCAGCTTCAGCACTCACCCGCTCGTCAATTTCAAAATGTTTGAGTCCAATCAAAGCAAGTGGGATTTGTGTTCACAGAAGCGCAAACCGAGCGAGCGCGAATTCCAACGCGACGCTTCACGCTTCCGTTAACAGGCATAGGCTACAGTGCGAGATAAGATGCATGTAACTTTTGCTAATAAACAGCTGTTTGTCGATAGAAGATTTAAATGATCGGGCAGTGCGGGGCACAACCTAACGCGGGGCTAAATGTAACACAGACCTTTTACGGTCATGCAGGTTGTGTTTATGATATTTTTCTCTCGCTGCCAGAAGACGGTCTCCCGCGATCAATTTGCGGAAAGTTTTGATAATATTTCGAGATACAAGATTCAAGATACTGGAGAAAGAGTGTTTTGACACCATGAAAGTACATTTTTTCAAAATAGTTTCTTTTTTTCGGTTTCTGAGTTGGGTGTAACGTTATACGTTTCCAAATCTAACTTTATATTGCCTTAATCACTGTCTTGTTGGCTCAAACACAGCACCGTTCTGAAACATGTCAGCAATTCCTAGCAACTGTTAACATGCAGCTGCCACACACAAATCTAATTCAATTGCAATTACAATATTTTATGATTTTATTTATTATTATTTATTGCAGAACTGTGCAGCTCTTTTCTATGTCTCTATCCATGTATCACTCCGCTTGTTCGTGTTGTGTTTGCGCAACTTGCATTATTAAGCCAGAAGGCAGCGACAAGTGACTGTCTTAATAAGTGATCAATTAACCATTAGCTAGTCCAAAAATATTGATTAATTTAGGAAAGAAAAAGTAGCTGAAACTGATCTTTGATGCTCATACTAGTTGCCTCTGGGCACAGAATGAATGCATTTGCGTTTGTTTGAAATGTATATAATCCTTGAATCATTTCTTATTTGCCTTGTTGCCTTGGCTTTTGGCTTGCTTAGTTAGGGACATTTAATATTCAACACTATTACTGATCTGTGTTGTATTATGTTCATGTTATCACTGTGAAGCTGCTTTGATACAATATGTATTAAGCGCTAGATAAATAAAGGTGACTTGACTATTTAAGGACATTCCTATTTCGAATATGTGATTGTGTATTGTCAACAAATGCATAAACATTCTGCATTCCATTTTATAGTGTGTGAATCACTCATTGAGACATTTAAACTGATTATCATGTTAAAGAATCTGTTATCTGATCAAATAGGCCTACTTCATGCTACTGACCATATGCTTTTAAAGTTGTCCATTTCTTTTTTGGGGCCTTCAAAACACCTTAAAATGGACATGTCGAGATTAGGAAAACCAAAATTTTCTTGAGGGGGCATACCCCCAAACCCCCCTAGCAAGATAATTTTTGGCAAATTTATTTAGAAAACCCCTGTGTACAGCCCTGCGTGTCAGTGTGATTAAACAACAAACTGATAAAGAAATTAGCCCTGATTCTTTTAAATCAACAAAACCAAACAATATTTTCAAACATGTTCACTTTCAAACATTTCCGGGTGAAAATCCATTGCCTGATTTGTAAAATATCTCTCTCTGTTTAAATAAATTACACCAAGTGAAGAAAGAGCCTCTTTGGTGTAAAAACACATTAAGGCATTTTACGGAGCGATTATGAATGATGACCATTCACCATAAATAAGGGCTCCCCCTCCCTCTAAAAGCCAATTTAACCACTGTGTATATATATATATATATATATATATATATATATACACTACCGGTCAAAAGTTTAAGATCGGTAAGATTTTTTATGTTTATAAAAGAAGTCTCTTCTGCTCACCAAGGCTGCAACTTTTTGATTAAAAAAAAAACAAAACAGTAATATTGTGAAATATTATGACAATTTAAAATGACTTTTAATATATATTAAAATGTAATTTATTCCTCTGAAGAAAAGCTGAATTTTCAGCATCATTACTCCAGTCTTCAGTGTCACATGATCCTTCACAAATCACTCTAATATGATGATTTGCTGCTCAAGAAACATGTATGATTATTATCCATGTTGAAAACAGTTTTTTACATTTTTATTTCAGGATTCTTTGATCAATAGAAAGTTCAAAGAACAGCATTTATTTAATATTTTTATTTATTTTATTTATTTTTATTTAACTGGTTCCAGTTAGTGTTACTATATTAAATCCATGGTGAATGTTGCCGGTCTGTGGACGTAAAGTATTAGGCCCTACTAGTTTATTCACGGCAAAATGTTTCTTCTGGTTTCCATGACAGCGCTGTTTGATCTAATAGAGATCTACGGTTAATAACGGAGAAATGTGAATGCATCTCACTAGTTATCGCAACGATGTGTTGGCCGCGTCAGCGCGAATTTTGCCGGCAGGAAAAATGGTCCAAGCAATCGTTCGGTTTGTATGCGTACCGAACCGGAAGCCTCGAACCGAAACGGTTCAATACCAATATATGTACCGTTACACCCCTAATATATCTGTTATGGGAGCAGCCAATTTCCCTCCAAAATTAAACACAAAAACGTATTAGCCTAATGCAGTGTTTCTGCTAGGCTACTCCCCAGAAAAAAAGTTATTATATGCAAGTAATTTTAGTGGCAACGTAAGCAATGTACATTATGAGTCAATACTTACCGATATTGCTCCAATAATACTGCTCTTTGTCCCGCTTAAAATCATTGTCAACGCGATTTGTTTGGAACTACTGAGAGCTACACGAATAACGTGACCGGGCGGCGGCGAGATCACTGTCACAACCATCTATGTACGCAACTCTCATATTAAACGGCCCTGGTTTGCGCTTAGTAGATAAAGCCAAGGCAAGTTCAAAACAAAGCGCATGCGCTGTACTGTGATTGGTGGCTCGTTTAACCAGTTACGTTTTTATCCACTCATAAATAAAAAAAGGAACGACTGATTTTGAAAATGTAGTAGAGTAAAAAGTAAGATATTTGACTTTGAAATGTAGTGGAGTTAAAGTAAAAGTCTCCCAAAATTTAAATACTTGAGTAAAGTACAGATACGCAAAAAATCTACTTAAGTACAGTAACGAATTACATTTACTTCGTTACTGTCCACCAACAGGCAAAAGGTCAAAACACAGTAAGCAGTCCAAACAAACTAAACAAAGAAACAAACAAAACAGGCAGGGACCAGAGGCAAGAGAGTAATCCAGGGAACAGGGCAATATATCCAGAACCAAGAGACAAGAAAACCATAAGACCGCTCAGAATTGCAGTGTAACACTTTTGGCTCGTTTCCACTGAGTGGTACGGTACGGTACAGTTCGGTTCGGTACGCAATTATTTGCGTTTCCACTGTCAAAACTTGTGAATGGTACCAAAAAGCCGAACCGTACCGTACCACTTTTTGGGTACCCTTCCGTTGGGGTACCTAGCACAGTGAAAGGGTACTAAAAGGTGGAGCTAGACTCACTGCAGAACGGTGATTGGTGGACAGAGTATCGTCACTCGCGCGTACTACAAGCGCATTAGAAGCATACAGTTGAAATAAAATTCTACTGTTATTGTGTCACGAAATGTAGTTTTAAGAGTATTTCAGGCGAGAAAGTAGTTTTTTAAAGCTCAAATCTGTGGTTTATTTATAGATGTATGATAATTTGACTGAGATCCATTCCAAGCGATCACCGGACGCTCGCGCTCGTGTCCCCCGCCTGGAGCAGCCTTTCCTCGGCTAGTCGTTCTGATGTTTGCTGCTGACTCGGCTGACACGTCTCTATAGTGGTTGAACATGATATATTTTCGTCTTGTATAAACCTTACAGGTGATCTTTGGTCTCGTGAAACTATAATTCGTTCCCTGGCCAATAGTTTTGGCAGAAGGCAACGTGAAGTTTCATATCTTTTAGCGCTGAATTTGTATATTTCACTGACTGAATTGTTTCTTGATGTTATTTAAGCTTTTTACTGTATATCTTTTGTACCTTTTACTTATACTTTTATAATGGCTATTATTGATAAAACTGAAATTCAACAAAAGAGATAGTTTTGTCTTTTTTTAAATTTTATTACAAGATCATCTGTAATGTTGTTTATTGCAACATTCGTACCAATGCGATATGGAATACATTACATTACATAGCCTATTGCCTGGAATATGTTTAATATTTTTAAATTTTAACGAAAAGAGGCAGGGTTGTTGTATATTTAGTTTTGTTATAAATATAACGTTAAATACATGCAGTGAATATAATCAATAGGCTATGCGTTGCCTGAACCACATTTGTGTGCTTTAGAATTTTTAAATGTATTAAAATGAAATCGAAAAGAAGCAGAGTGGTGTTTTAGAACATATTTCGTTTTATTGTTGCCTAAAAGGAACATACAGAGATAACCGGAGTGGCGGAGTCACAGACCCAGAGCGAGCTGAGTGCCGCGTTCAAGAACGCGCTTTTCCATTAGCAGGATTACTGGACTCGCGTCCTCGGGATCATTCTCCTGGGTCGGATTTGGCTTCGCATTTTTTGCGCTGGGTTCTTGGAAACGCATAAAGCCAGCGCTTATTTCTAGTGACAAACATGCCGAGAAGCACGAACAAAATCTGCTGTCTGTCCATTGTTGTTTACTATGTCGCTTTCTTCGCGCGAAAATGACGTCGATCGCTTCTTTCCAGCATACCACGCCTATCAAGTAAGGGTACTGTTGGCGGTGGAAACGCAAGCCTGATCATGGTGTACCCGACCCGACCCGTACTGAACTGTACTGTACCGTACCGTACCCCTCAGTGGAAACGAGCCATTTGACAAGACTTCACAGTGAGTGACTGAATGAACATGGTTTATATAGCCAGACTAACAGGATGATGATACAGGTGAATGCAATCAGTGAATGAGGTACAGGTGAATGTGATCAGTGATAAGTGATGGTGAGTCTGGGCAGTGAGTTATGGGAAATGTACTTTGTGAGTGATAATAGTCTTGTCCGGAGTGCCCTCTGGTGGCTCAAAAGGGCACTCCAGCTGGTGACCGTTACAGCAGTGTTGTACTTTTTCCTTTTAATTTTTGATGCATAAGCCATGTGTTGACAGGTTCACCCCTACCCCTAGAACACAGAGTATTTTGAAAATACTTGACAACTTAAAGAAAAAAAAACTGGCACTAGAGATACAGTTGCATCATAGGAACTTCAGAATAAGTGCTAATATATTATTTCACACAGAGTACAATATTATTTGCAGGCAAAAGATGACTTGATCACTGGCTTTTCTTTACAAAGAAGAACTAAGCATATTTGTCTTGTCTTTTATTAAACATTAATGAAATGTTTTTTTTTTTTCTGATGGTGCAATGTTGTGTAATATGGCCCAAGCAATGTCACAGGCCCCTGTCAGATGCAACCCTCAGACTTTTCAGACACTTTAGTTGGCTAAATTTCACTTCATTGGGTGCCCTTGTCCTGGCTAGAGCAGCATTGTAACTGGTCAGGGAATGGGGTCATAAAACACCTGTCTCCGGGCAGGATCCTGCTGTAATCACCCATATAATGGAAAAATTCAGTTCTGTTAGGATAAGCATAAGTGTATGTAATACAGTGAGCTTGATATATTTTTCCTTTCCACTTTCAAATAATGTGAATAAATCTCTGAAAATTCTTGAATCATGCACAGATGCTGTCCATATTTGTGATATGGAACATAGTCACACACCATCTAAGAGATTAGTCGGTCAACTGCCTTTATAAAATTGTATATAATATTACTAATCTGGATAAGGATCACAATAGTTGCCCGCACTGTTATTAAAACCGAGGTTAAAGCCCGACTCAGAGTCGAACATTTATGCATTTCCAACAAATTAATGATGTAAACGCCATCCTCACGAGTCATGAGAAAAATGATATCTCTCAAAAAGTACACTATTGCACTGCGCTAAAAGACTTCCCGTTTCACCTCCGCTTACAAAGCCACGATCTAATCCTGTTAACCTGAAATAAGTCTGCTCATGAGCAGGTTCAAGCTAGCGCACCTGTTACTATGACAGCAAGTCCAGGATGAGCGTCGAAGAACCAAACGATCCAAGATCATGCCAAATCACCAACAATCAAATCCAGCTAACTGAGTTAGCGACGTACGAAGAACGGGCCCCAGTACTGTAGATATCTAGGATTGAATAATTATGTTGAGTGTTATTGAAAGCTCTTGCTGTAATTGTTGATTTTTATTTTTCCTGACAGCCGAAGAACAACCAGTTGTTTGTGAACCTGAAGAACAGCGAGCCAAGGAAACGTCTTTCCCTGCTCGATCCCACAGGAACTCTCCCGGCCGACTGGAAGCAGGGCGGATCCTTCAATGAGCTCGGTGGGTAACACTTTAAAATAATGGTCGGTAGTTAACAAGTAGCTATGCAGGAAGTAATAGGTAGTACTGCATTAACACCGAACTTAATACTATTAACTAATATGGAAGCAATATTAACTAAGCAGTAAGTAATAGGTAATTTAGTACAAAGGTAGTTCCTTGGTAGGTATTTGATTGTTACTAAAGAAATATATGAAGAGTTCAGATGCAAAAGCCTCTAAGTGCCATTTGAAATTTTCTTCTAAAATGATAATTTTTATCAAGCTTGTATATTTAAGTTCAGTAATTTCACTTAAATGGCATTAAAGATTACCTATTAATTGTCATTTAAGTGAAGTTACTGAACTTAAATATACAAGCTTGATAAAAATGGTCATTTTAGAAGAAAATTTCAAATGGCATTTAGAGGCTTTTGCATCTGAACTCTTCATATCCTCATTGAGAACTACTTGTGAACTAAGAATTAATAACCAATTAATTACTAATCACAAAAGTAACATGTCTAAAAAGTGAACAATTTTGGGGGTTTTATACTCTTAACATGGTCATAACGTTTCAGAAGCATGTGCCTCAAATGGGTTCTTTGTGGAAACAAGTTCATGAAGTTTATACATCCCCCCAAATACATTAGCTAGGTTGAGATTGTGACTACTACTCTTGCCAGGATGGACGCATGTTCTCTGTTTATTTAAAACTTAAACTTAAAATAATCCTAATAAAGACAGTTTTTAAAAATAAACCTTAAATAATTAGGAAGTGATGCTGACACTCTCATGATTGGATTAGTTCACTATTATGAGCTCTATTGAATGTCAGTCACATATATCTCAGACTCCAAAGACCTATAACTTTATGTTACAGTAGCTGCCTGAGGAGGACTTCTCTTTAGGACATGATTATAAACATTGATGTTCACTAGTCAAAAACAATTAGCATCTTTAATGAAGAAATTGGCTGCATTTATGTTACGATAAGCGCAAAA
The DNA here is from genome assembly GCA_038021265.1 of Cyprinella venusta. Lineage (NCBI taxonomy): Eukaryota > Metazoa > Chordata > Actinopteri > Cypriniformes > Leuciscidae > Cyprinella > Cyprinella venusta. The sequence continues at coordinate 18,440,083 of CM075882.1, read as the reverse complement.
GCACATCTTCCAGATTACAGTGTTTGTTAGAATATTAGTGCCTCACAGAACCTGTACAGTATGTGTCAAATATAAAATTAAATTACTTTTATCAGTATCATTTGTGATAAACATGTTAACTCCTCAATAACTACTTAAGCGTTACCTTGTTATCCCGCAGGGACTACTAGTGATGTGGCCCATTATTTTAAAGTGAAAAACATGATAACTCCTAACTAACTACTAGCGTTACCTTGTGTAGACATTGCGGGATGACAAGGTAATGCTTGTAGTTAGTTAGTAGTTAACATGTTTTTCACTTTAAAATAATGGGCCACATCACTAGTAGTCCCTGCGGGATGACAAGGTAACACTTAAGTAGTTATTGAGGAGTTAACATGTTTTTCACAAATGATACAAGTTAATTAATCTTATATTTTGACACATACTGTACATGTTCTGTACAGAACATGCGTCCATCCTGGCAAGAGTAGTAGTCACAATCTCAACCTAGCTAATGTATTTGGGGGGATGTAATATTCATAAACTTTTTCCCGCAAAGAACCCATTTGAGGCTCATGCTTCTGAAATGTTATGACCATGCTAAGAGTATATAACCCCCACAGTTGTTCACTTTTTAGACATGTTACTTTTGTGATTAGTAATTAATTAGTTATTATTTCTTAGTTCACAAGTAGTTCTCAATGAGGATATATTTCTTTAGTAACAATCAAATACCTACCAAGGAACTACCTTTGTACTAAATTACCTATTACTTAATGCTTAGTTAATATTGCTTCCATATTAGTTAATAGTATTAAGTTCGGTGTTAATGCAGTACTACCTATTACTTCCTGCATAGCTACTTGTTAACTACCGACCATTATTTTAAAGTGTTACCGCTCGGTGGGACCTCCAACAGAACAGCTAAACATAATAATGCTCAGCAGCCCACCGTTTACAGAACTTACAGGACTGTTTTATTTGCAAACTGCTTTACAATGACTTGTCCAACGTGGCCTTCAAACTGATATGAGTTTGCAGCGCCACTGGCAGCTTTAATGTTTCATTTCAACATCTTCTAACACACTGCATCTGCATCTTTAGCTCCATTCATAGCTGCTGTGAGCTTTGTCAACAAGAGGACCACATGATTTTTACTTTTTCTGTCGTATCTTGATTCTCTCTTCAGGAGCTTATGGAATTGACAGGTGTTACATGGGAAAATCACTTCGAGGTAAGAAATCGCTTAGCAAGCAAGAGTGGCACTCAAAAGATGATATTTTAAAAAATGTCTCAGGCTTTTTTGGTCCATACTGCATACAGTGAAAGTCAAAGGGGTCCAAATATCTCCAAATATGCTCCATGCTCCAAATATCTTCTATTGTGCTCCATATGCAGAAAGCAAGTCATACAGGTTAGGGACAAGATGAGGGTGAGTAAATGATGAGAGAATGCGGGTTCTGGGTGGAGTATCCCTATAAGCAGGATGACAATGTGAACAGATCTCTCTCTCTCTCTCTCTCTCTCTCTCTCTCTCTCTCTCTCTCTCTCTCTCTCTCTCTCTCTCTCTCTCTCTCTCTCTCTCTGGTGCATGCTGGGAATTGGGTAGGGAGTGCATGGGAGGGTGATCTAGGTGAGAGGAATTTTTCATTGTTTCTTGCTTTTTCTTGTATTCGATTATTTTAATTGAAAAGTAAAAAAGAAAAAAAGTAAAAACAATTATGTTTTAGGACTAGGTGAAACAATCCCCTGTTTAAGACCTGAGGTAACAATGCATCCATCGGAGTGGTTTCCTCTCTGTAGTGGTGACAGGTTTTAAGTCTGAGTGGTAACACTGCATCCATCGGAGTGATTTCCTCAATTTGTTTCAATGATAGGCCCACGACACCTGCAGAGGGCTCATCAGCAGCACCTGGCGTCCCAGATGTGCCCCCCTCTGCTTTCGACCCTTAAATTCCACAAGTTGTATTAGGGGCCCAGTTGGAGTCTCCTCTTTTCACCCATATCCATCGGCTTGCTTCTTCTGCTGCATGTGAGAGGGCTTTGATGGTTTGGCGTAGGGTTTGGCCTCGCACTCCCAGTTCCTTAAGGAGCCTGATGGTTGACTTAGACTCTGCAGCCAACTTCCACTGGGCAAACCTTGGCTATCCCCTGTTTAAGACCTGAGGTAACAATGCATCCATCGGAGTGGTTTCCTCTCTGTAGTGGTGACAGGTTTTAAGTCTGAGTGGTAACACTGCATCCATCAGAGTGATTTCCTCAATTTGTTTCAATGATAGGCCCACGACACCTGCAGAGGGCTCATCAGCAGCACCTGGCGTCCCAGATGTGCCCCCCTCTGCTTTCGACCCTTAAATTCCACAAGTTGTATTAGGGGCCCAGTTGGAGTCTCCTCTTTTCACCCATATCCATCGGCTTGCTTCTTCTGCTGCATGTGAGAGGGCTTTGATGGTTTGGCGTAGGGTTTGGCCTCGCACTCCCAGTTCCTTAAGGAGCCTGATGGTTGACTTAGCCTCTGCAGCCAACTTCCACTGGGCAAACCTTGGCTTTCCACCAGCGTTGCTCAGCATCAGCTGCCAATTCTGTGTACTTGAGTCTCTTGCGCTCAAATGCCTCCTCTACAGCATCCTCCCAGGGAACGGTAAGCTCTATTATGTACACGATGTGGAGTGATGGGGACCAGAGCACAAGGTCTGGTCTTAAGTTTGTTGTAGCAATCTCAGAAGGGAAGTAAAGCCTTTGGTTCAAATCTGCCACCAGTTTCCAGTCTCGAGCCTTTCCAAGCTGGCTGATAACCATTGTTGTGTAGCCTTTGGCTGTCTTTGCGCCTTCTCGAATGAACTCCTTCGCATATGTAGGATGGAATGATGGAGGAGGCAGGGCATTGTTCTTTAGTCGGCTGCACTCCAAGGTGGTTGCTAGGCACTTCAGGACATGGTTGTGCCGCCAGGTGTAGCGGCCTTGTGACAAGCTTGTCTTGCATCCAACCAGAATGTGTTTGAGGTTTGCGGGGGATGGACAAAGGGGGCACGTTGGGTCTTCTACGTACCACTGGTTGAGGTTTGAGGGGGAAGGCAGGACGTCATACGTTGCGCGTAAGATGAAGCTGATGTGAAATGCTTCCATGCACATCATCTCCCTCCAAGAGAACTTTCTCCTCTCAACTCCCTCCCATCTCATTCACTGGCCTTGCTTGGCTTGTGAGACAGCCTTTGAACACCTCGTTGCCTGCTCGTGCCGTCACACCTCCTCGACGACCAGCCGTTGCCGCTGAGCTGGAGCTGCTTTATGCCACGATGGTCTGCTCTCTCTAGATCCGAGGCCTCCTCTTCCCTGTTGCACATTGCAAATGATATCTGAGGTCTGACTTCGCCTGGTGAGTGTCTTCAGCTGGGTTCCATTTCCTTCCGGTCACCAGAATAGGAGCTGTTTGGGAAACGCATGGATCACGGGACTCTGTTAGTATCATTTCCAGCCTTACTTTAGAGCACCTTACTTTAGAGCACTCTTCAACCATGCTGGAAACAGGAATCTCCAAGATGCCTCTTCCATACAGTCCTATGTTAGTAAAGCATCTGGGGTCTCATTTATAAAACTGTGCGTAGGATCCTTACTAAAAGTGTACGTGCGCCCGAAAGCCAAAAATGGCGTACGCCAAAAAATATTCAGATTTATAAAACCGTGCGTACGCCAGAACCTGCGCAGAATTCACTTTATAAATCCCAGTCAGCCGAAGATTGTGCGCACACGCGTCTCCTCCCCGAAATAACCATATATGGAGCTTACAACGGCTAGTTTAAATATGCATATCCTCATCTGCATATCATTTGCATGTGATTATTCATCCACGTGATACCATGTTAACGTACAAGACGTTAGGAAAATATGAAATACAGATGTGCCGTGTCACAATAAATTATTTTTATTTTTTTCGTTGCCTATATCCTTGCCTTGTTTTTGAATGTATAAATCAAATATTGTCAAATACATCTCAGAGAAAGATCTTCTCAATCTTTTCCACTGGCCAAATAGTATTTTTAATGAATTTATATTTTTAATGGAAAGACATGGTTGTGCATTATTTGCATGGAATTATTTTCTCAGACAATCTGCTATTATCATGATTAGCAATTATCTGTAGATAAAACATTAAAACACTGCATGCCAGAGGGAAAGTGTTCAAAAGCATTGCATCCACAACAAATATATATTTGTATTTATTGAATATATATATATGTATATGTATATATATATATATATATATTGTAACTTCTCAGTAATGATTTCATGTAGTTTAAATGTTTAACTCCATTAATGAGAATGGCATATTTAATCTAAATGTTTATATCAGAAGTAAAACATAGTTGAAATCATTATTTCATTTATTTAAACTGTTATTGAGAACGTGCACTGTATTTATTAACCTACTCATGAAGATATACGGTTCATCTGCAGTTAGATTATGCACGTCAGTTTCACTAAACAGCCCAGTGCGCGTGCTGGCGCTGTTACAGTGGAAGCTCCCGTTCCGCCTCCTCTCCGCCACCAGAGGGAGCCTTCACCCGAGTATTGATCATTGGCATTAAACTCAAATTCCCATCATGCCTCGTACCTGGGACTGATTGCGTCACACACCTGCACGCCATTTACACACACACATAAAAGCCACGTCCACACACCACACCAGTGCGAAGTCTTGATTTGCCCCGGTGATCATTTCTAAGCGTTATTCCCTGTTTCTGGTATTCTGGTTGTGAACTTGGACTGTCTCTGATTCTGTGATTGATCTCTGCCTGGCCTGACTTCTGAACTGTTTCCTGGACTGTGATTATTGCTGCCTGCCTCGATCTCTGCCTGTTATTTGGATTACCCTTTTGTCTAGCCCTCATTGCCCTGTCTGCCCGTCTTGACCCTGCCTGTACGACTACGATCAATAAAGCTGCAAATGGATTCCTCTGTGTTACGTGAATCATTACAGAAGACTTCGCCAACAACAAATCCAGCAGCTGTTCTGCAGTTAACCAGCGAACTCACCAGTCAAGCGTCACGTCTGGATCTACACCACAACCAGCTGAGTCATCTGACAACGTTGACCGAGCAGCTTGTACAGGGTATGCAAGAGCTTCGTACTGCTGTGAGCGTCACACCGAGTCCACCTGTCGCTCCTCCGGCACCAGCAGTTTCTCCGGCTCCAGTGAGTACCGCTGTAAATCCCAGACTCGCATTTCCGGACAAGTTTGACGGTACCCCATCTAAATGTAAGGGCTTTCTGCTACAATGCACACTCTTTGTGGAACAACAACCCGCACTGTACGCCAGTCACAACAGTCGCATAGCGTTTGTTTGTTCCCTCCTCACCGGCAGAGCATTAGAGTGGGCTACAGCAGTCTGGAGATCAGAGGGCAACACTTTCGCTACTTTTCAAGAGTTCACTCAGCAGTTTCGTCAAGTTTTCGAGCATACCACTGAGAAGGGAGAAGCAGGCGATCAACTCTTAAACCTCACTCAAAAGAAGGAAACCGCTGCTGAATACGCTCTGACATTTCGAACGCTCGCTGCACAGACTAACTGGGTGGAGGATACTTTGAAAACCATTTTCAGACGTGGGCTTACCATTGAACTTCAGTCCGAGTTAGCCTGCCGTGACGAGGGGAAAAGTCTCAATGAATATATTTCGCTGGCCATTTCAATCGACAATCTGATGCGCTCCAGACGCAGATCCCGTGCACCAATCCCAGTAATGCCTGAAGCAGTTAACGTTCAAGAACCCATGCAGTTAGGATTCACTCATCTCACTCCCGAGGAACGAGATCGACGACGTCAACTCAGATTGTGCCTGTACTGTGGTCAACCCGGACACATGAAGCTATCTTGTCCAATTAGACCATCCACTCGCAACCCAGTGGTGAGTTCACAAGACAAATCCCGACCTATTACTTCAAGCCTCACTATCCCTGTTCGCATCACTCTGCAAGATCAAACCATAGACACCACCGCATTCATTGATTCCGGAGCCGCAGGAAATTTCATTTCACAATCTTTTGCTAAACAATTCAACATAAAGTTAACACCCTGTCATTCCTCACTCACCGTGGAGGCGCTAGATGGACATCCCATCGGAGAAGGAAAAATCAAGAATGAAACAGAAGAAGTTCGTATGCAGGTCGGATCTCTCCATTCAGAAATGCTCCGGTTTTATGTTATTCATGCACCACGCCACTCTATCATTCTGGGTCACCCCTGGCTGCAAACCCACAACCCTCAAATTTCATGGAGAGAAGGCCAGATTATTCGCTGGGATGAGAACTGCAGCGCTCATTGTCTATCCAAGGTCACCCGTGTACCCAGTCCAGCATCAGTAGCCTTCACAGCCATATCAGAGACGACCAATCTACCCGAAGAGTATACTGATCTAGTCGAGGCATTCAGTAAAGAGAAGGCATCACAACTCCCTGAACACCGACCCACAGACTGTGCTATAGATCTCATTCCCGGTTCCACTCCCCCCAGAGGGAGAATTTTCCCCTTGTCAAAACCAGAATCAGAGGCAATGAATCAATATATTGAGGAGGAACTTGCTAAGGGTTTCATTCGACCCTCTACTTCTCCAGCAGCAGCAGGATTTTTCTTCGTTAAGAAGAAAGATGGCAGTCTAAGACCATGCATCAATTATCGAGGGCTAAACGACATAACAATCAAGTATCGTTATCCTCTGCCACTAGTTCCAGCCGCCCTTGAACAGCTTCGTCAGGCGAGATATTACACTAAACTTGATCTACGCAACGCCTACAACTTGATTCGCATACGAGAAGGTGATGAGTGGAAAACTGCCTTTTCTACCACAAGTGGGCACTACGAATACCTGGTCATGCCTTTCGGTCTGTCTAACAGTCCTTCCGTGTTTCAAGCTTACATGAATGACGTCTTCCGTGACATGCTGGACAAGTGGGTGATTGTTTACATTGACGACATCTTGATCTATTCCAACTCACTTGAAGAACATATCCACCACGTCAGAGCAGTACTACAACGTCTTATTCACTGTCACCTGTACGCCAAGATGGAGAAATGCGAGTTCCACAAGACCAGCACCTCTTTCCTGGGCTACGTCATCAGCCATGAAGGGGTCGCGATGGACGACAAGAAGGTGAAAGGAGTAGTAGACTGGCCAGTACCACAAACCCTCAAAGAACTACAGAGATTCCTGGGATTTGCCAACTTTTATCGTCGGTTCATTCGAAACTTCAGTCTTGTAGCAGCTCCCTTAACTGCCCTAACCAAACGTCACAACTCCCGGATCTCATGGACCCCCGAAGCACAGCAAGCTTTCCAAGAGCTGAAAACTCGATTCACCACCGCACCTATTCTACGACACCCAGATCCTAATCGTCAATTCATTGTAGAAGTGGACGCCTCTAACACTGGGGTAGGGGCAGTTCTGTCACAACGTCAAGGGAACCCAGCCAAAATGTATCCCTGTGCCTTCTTCTCTCGGAAGCTTTCCCCTGCCGAACGCAACTACGATGTGGGAAATCGTGAACTGTTAGCCATGAAGCTGGCCTTAGAGGAATGGCGTCACTGGCTGGAGGGAGCATCCGAACCATTCATCATTCTAACTGACCATAAGAATCTGGAATATTTACGATCAGCCAAACGACTCAATCCCCGTCAAGCCAGATGGTCCTTGTTCTTCACTAGATTCAACTTTACTGTCACATACCGACCCGGTTCCAAGAACACCAAGGCCGATGCTCTCTCTCGCCAGTCGGAAGAAGCACTCCCCAATCACAACCCAGAAAATATTCTTCAAGAGAACCTACTCGTAGCTCCCGTCCAGTGGGATATAATAACTGAGATCCAGCAGTCCAACCGTCAAACTCCCGTTCCCGTTGAATGTCCTGCAGAACTACTCTTTGTACCAGAAGCATTACGATCTCGGCTCCTCAATCATGTGCATTCAGTCCCCAGCTCCGGTCACCCAGGAATCAATGCCACAATCCACTTGCTCCAAAACAGGTTCTGGTGGCCCACTCTCACCACCGATACCATCAATCACGTTAAAAACTGCGACAACTGTCAAACCTCTAAGTCAACTCGTAAACTACCAGCCGGTCTTCTATGTCCATTACCAACTCCACAACGACCCTGGTCCCACATCGCCATTGACTTCATCACAGATCTTCCCAACTCTCAGGGTAACACCACTATTCTCACCATCGTTGACCGTTTCTCCAAAGCCTGCCGACTGATACCATTGAACAAACTCCCCACTGCCCTCGAAACTGCCGAGCTACTGTGCAATCAGGTATTCCGCTTTTATGGATTGCCCGAAGATATCGTTTCCGATAGAGGACCTCAGTTCACCTCACGAGTATGGTCAGCTTTCTTCAAAAATCTCAACATCAACATCAGTCTCACATCCGGTTATCACCCCCAATCCAACGGTCAAACTGAACGTCTCAACCAGGACGTAATTCGCTTCCTACGCTCCTACTGTCAACAACAACAGAACGAGTGGAGCAGATATTTATTCTGGGCCGAGTACGCCCAAAACTCCCTGGCCAAACCATCCACTGGCATCACTCCCTTCAAATGTATCCTGGGTTTCCAGCCTCCTCTGTTTCCTTGGTCAGGTGAACCCACCGAACTACCCTCCGTCACTGAGTGGCTACAGAAGAGTGAAGAGGTTTGGGATCAAGCACACACGCATTTAAGGCACGCAGTCCGACGCCAGGAACAGCAAGCTAACCGCCATCGCCGTCCAGCTCCAGAGTACCAGAATGGGCAATGGGTATGGCTTTCCACCAGAGACCTCCGACTCAGACTTCCATGTCGCAAACTCAGTCCCAGGTATGTTGGCCCATTCCAAATTATTAGAAGAATTTCCCCTGTGTCATACCGTTTAGACCTGCCCGCTAACTATCGTATCTCTCCTACTTTTCATGTGTCTCTGCTGAAACCCGCTGGTGGTCCGAGAGGAGAAGCGGATGAGGGACCCACTTCTCAGAGTCCTCCACCCATCCTGGTCGACGGCGAGGAGGCGTACCGTGTGCACCAGTTGCTTGACTCCAGACGTCGGGGTAACGTTCTCCAGTATCTGGTCGATTGGGAGGGTTACGGTCCGGAGGAACAGTCCTGGGTCAATGCGGGTGATATCCTGGACCCCACTCTCACGGAAGAGTTTCATAGAACACACCCGGAGAAACCGGCCCCCAGACCTCGTGGGAGACCTCGTAGGAGACCCCGACGTCAATTGCCTCCTCGCGTCAGGAGCCGCTCGCAGGGGGGGGGCTCTGTTACAGTGGAAGCTCCCGTTCCGCCTCCTCTCCGCCACCAGAGGGAGCCTTCACCCGAGTATTGATCATTGGCATTAAACTCAAATTCCCATCATGCCTCGTACCTGGGACTGATTGCGTCACACACCTGCACGCCATTTACACACACACATAAAAGCCACGTCCACACACCACACCAGTGCGAAGTCTTGATTTGCCCCGGTGATCATTTCTAAGCGTTATTCCCTGTTTCTGGTATTCTGGTTGTGAACTTGGACTGTCTCTGATTCTGTGATTGATCTCTGCCTGGCCTGACTTCTGAACTGTTTCCTGGACTGTGATTATTGCTGCCTGCCTCGATCTCTGCCTGTTATTTGGATTACCCTTTTGTCTAGCCCTCATTGCCCTGTCTGCCCGTCTTGACCCTGCCTGTACGACTACGATCAATAAAGCTGCAAATGGATTCCTCTGTGTTACGTGAATCATTACAGGCGCAGACACTTAAGAAGGGATGGATATTGGCTTCAAGTGATTCGCTTGGTGAGTGAAATTTTATTTGTAGGCTATTTTATTTTTGTAGTCTATAGATAGGCTATAATTTTCTTTAGATTTTCGGTCAAAAAGTGACCAAAAAGACATTTAACTACACCTCACCATCGGTGTCGCCAATTCCCTTTGTCTCCAGAATGTGCGTACGCACGGCTCAAAGTTTGCTTAATGGTGCGCACTTTCTCCCGTCAAGTTTGTTTTTTATAGATCACAACCTTAGCGTGGAAACTGGCGGACGTACGTTTCCAGCCCTGTTTTGTGCGTACACACGCTTTATAAATGAGACCCCTGGGCAGTCCCAGACACTTTTTGGCAAATGAGCTGATCACTCTCTCCAGCTTTTCTACCTTTGTGATTGAGACCTCATAGATGGTAAGCTACTACCATCAACCTAGGTAGTAGCCCGAATTGAAGGCACCACAGCTTTAGCCTGCCAGGGAGCATAGTCTTGTCGATACATTCAAGTCCGTGTATGGTATCTTGCCTAAGCTGGTCTACCTGCTCCGTGTCCTTGAGGGTGGCATGGTACTAACGTCCAAGACTCTTGATTGGCTTCTCTGCCACTGTTGGTATAGGCTCCTTGCCCACATAAAATCGCTGTTCTGACAGCTTTCCCTTGACGACTGAAATGCTCCTGGACTTGCCTGGCTTTATTTCCATCCGAGCCCACTGGATGTTCTCCTGTAGCTTGTTCAGCAGGCGCTTAGCACAAGCCTTGGTTGTGGGTTGTGGTGAGGATGGTCATATCGTCCATATAGGCTCTGATGGGAGGGAGACGAACACCAGATTTGAGCTTCTGACCTCCTACTACCCACCGAGATGCGCGAATGATGACCTCCATAGCCATCGTGAATGCTAAAGGTGAGATGGTGCATCCTGCCATTATTCCGATTTCTAGCCTTTGCCATGCTGTGGTATACTCATTAGTAGTTAAGCATAGCTATATATATATACTTCCGGGCGCTTCCGGGCGCTGCACAGTGGCGACCTGCAGTACAGGCTATCTGTTTCGTTCGTTTTGTTTTGTTTGATTAGTTGTCTGTTGTGATTATTCTCAGTACAAAACTTTTTTAGATGCACTGTTTGTGCAGAACGTTACCAAGTCACAATGAGTCACGTATGGAAATGGGCTTTAATAGCTGGGTCGATATTGTTTGTTGTCAGCGTGGCAAGTGAACCGGCCAGCAACGCGGAGTCACATGTACGCTACAACAGAGACTTTCTCCTACAGCTGAGCGCCTTCGCGGGCGATTGGAATTATATCGATGGAAATATACCCACGGAGATAACAAGAACCTTCAATGACAACAAGGAATACAAGAGAAAACGGGGGAAGAGGGGAGGAGTGCGCCAAAGACTCAGGAAGAGGAAAACAAAAATTCCACTACCAACTATTATTCTCTCCAACGTCCAATCGTTAAAAAGGAAAGCAGATGAGTTGCGAGCAAACACTCGTTACTTGCATGATTATAGGGATGCTTGTGTCCTAGCCTTCTCTGAAACCTGGCTAAATCATACCGTGCCAGACTCCGAGGTTTGCCCCGACGGATTCAGTATAGTGCGCTTGGACCGATGCAGTGAGGCAACAGGCAAGGAACACGGAGGGGGCGTGTGCGTCATGATAAACAACAGATGGTGCAAAACGACTGTGGTAAGAAAAAAGATCTGCACTGCTGATATTGAACTTCTGTCAGTTTCTATGCGACTCTTTTATCTTCCCCGTGAATTCCCACAAATATTTTTGACTGTTGTCTATATACATCCAAGAGCAGACATAAACAAGGCAGCAGACATTATTTTTAATATCACCCAAGAATTGGATGGAATTTCACCAGATGCGCCCAAGTTTATAATGGGGGATTTTAATAACTGCACGCTCAAAAAAACTCTGGCTACCTATTCGCAATACGTCACCTGTCCAACACGAAAAAATAAAATTATTGACTTATGCTATGGCTCCATCCCAAATGCTTATTCATCCAGTGCCAGGGCCCCCTTGGGTGGCTCAGATCACAACACAATCCTTTTGAGACCTACTTATAAACAGGTTTTGAAAAGGATTAAGCCTGTGGAAAAGCAGATACAGGTGTGGGATGAGGATGGTATTGAGACGTTAAAAGGATGCCTGGAGTGTACATCCTGGTCCATCTTCGAGGACGCTTCAGATGATTTGCACGAACAGACAGAGGCTATCTCGGGCTACATAGACTTTTGTGTGAGCACAGTCATTCCAACTAAGACCATCAAGGTGTACCCAAACAATAAACCGTGGGTGACAAAGGAACTAAAGGATACACTAAATGAGAAAAAGAGACTCTTCGCTTCAGGAAGCTTACAGAACAGGAAAGACATGCAAAGGAAGGTCAATAAGGAGATCTACAAGGCCAAGCGTCAGTACAAGGACAAGGTACAGAGTAGCCTGTCTATGGGGAATTCAAGGGCTGCATGGTCTGGTATTAAGTTGATGGCCAACGCCCCATCTAAGACAGAGAAAAAAATTCACTTTATGGATGACAAAGCATCCTTTGCACTGGCCAATAATTTAAATGAGCACTTTACCCGTTTTGAAATAAACTACAGTGATAATGTCACGACCTGGCAACAGACTATGATAGACGATGCTGGGATGGAGAGCACTTTGATTTTTAAGGAGGAAATGGTCCAGCAAGTGTTTGAGAGGATTAATGTACAGAAAAGCCCGGGGCCGGATAACATCGGAGGCAGAGTGCTGAAACACTGTGCGGCCCAATTAAGCGGAATTTTTTGTTCCCTCTTCCAGCGCTCAATGGACACCCAGGTGGTTCCACTGCTTTGGAAAACAGCAACTGTGACACCCCTTCCAAAAGTCTCCCACCCATCCTCAACCAAGGATTACAGGCCCATCGCCCTCACTTCTCTTGTGGTTAAATCACTAGAGCGGCTCATAAAAACACACATCATGAACTCTTGTAGAGATGCCCTTGACCCGCTACAATTTGCCTACAGATTTGGGAGGGGGACGGACGATGCCATTTTAGTGCTTTTAAATTACCTGTATAAACATTTGGAAGGTTGTAAAACACATGCTCGCGTTTTATTTGCTGACTTTTCATCAGCATTCAATACAATCCATCCACAAATTTTAGCAAACAGGCTTAGTGACAATTTCCAGCTTAACTCAAATCTAATTAAATGGATCTTAGATTTCCTGAGTGGGAGGCCACAACGAGTAAGGGTGGGGAACACACTATCTGAGGTCCGTTTCACTTCGATTGGGATACCACAGGGTAGCGTCTTGTCACCACTGCTATATATATTGTACACTGACTGTTGTCGCAGTAGTTACCAAGGACGTCACATAATTAAATTTGCAGATGATACTGCTGTGATTAGTTTACTGGAGCAAGATGAAACTGAACATGGTCCAGTGTTGCATGAATTTCTTGAATGGTGTGAAGCTTCCCAGTTGATTCTAAATACATCCAAGACCAAGGAGTTGGTCTTTGATTTTAGACATGGGACGTCCTCACCCACTCCGACTCTGATAAAAGGGGAGGAGATCGAGACGGTGGCGCAGTATAAATACCTCGGTTTTATCATTGATAATAAATTAAGTTGGGATCAATGTGCTGATGCTGTTTTTAAAAAGGGCCAACAAAGGTTGTATTTTTTAAGGAAACTTAATTATTTTAATGTAGATAACAAAATTTTGAGTCTTTTTTATAAATCCTTTATTGAAAGTATTCTCTCTTACTGCATAATAAGTTGGTATGGACATTCAAAAATTACCCACAGAAACAAATTGGGGAAAATCGTTAAAACCTGTGGAAAAATCATAGGTAAACAACAGATAGACCTGTACAATCTATATCTGACCAGATTGGTACAGAAGGCAGATAAGATTTGTGAGGATACAACCCATCCACTTGCAGTGGAGTTCATGCCACTCCCTTCTGGTCGTAGGTATAGATATCCAAAAATTAGAACAAATCGAGCAAAAAACTCATTTATTCCTATGGCAATAACCCAATTAAATAAGGTGGGGGGAGGGGTATGATTGGAGAATACATGTGAAGTTTAGTGAAGTGGTTTTATTTTATTTGTGTTTTACTTATTTATATAACATTGTGTATGTGGATAATGTTTGTATTGTGGACTATGTGTGATTATATGTCAATATGCCTGTATTGCACAACAAATTGCCCTTCGGGGACATTAAAGTTTTCTAAGTCTAAGTAAGTCTAAGTCATAGCTGCAGGTCTTGAAAATATGACTTGACAAGGCGTGTGATTTCATCTGGAATTCTGAAATACTGGAATGCAGTCCAGAGGAAATTATGAGGAACTGACCCAAAGGCATTTGCAAGATCCAAGAACACAACATGGAGATCACTTTCATTCTTCTTGGCAGTTTGGATCTGATTCCATATCATGTTTTTGTGCTCTAGGCAACCAGAGAAGCCTGGTATCCCAGCTTTCTGCACCATGGTATCGATGTAGTGGTTCTTTTCCAGGTAGGCTGTTAATCTGTTAGCCACTACACTGAAGAAGATTTTGCCTTCAACATTCAGGAGGCTGATTTGGCGGAACTGGCTGATGTCCACCGAGTCCTTTTCCTTCGGGATAAGGATGCCTCCTGCTCTCCTCCATGCCGTTGGAATTTCTTGTTTCTGCTAGACTACTTTCATTAGCCTCCATAAGCAGCGCAATACCCCTGGTGTGTTCTTATACAGCTGGTAAGGAACTCCATTGGGCCCAGGGGAGGATGCAGCTCTTGCCCGACGTACAATTCTCTCCACTTCGCTCCATCTGGGGGGAGTGATGTCCAGCTCATGTTCTGGGGAGTGTATCGGAGGCATATCGGGTGGAAGAGTTGTCTCTACGCCTCGCTGGCTGTCAGTGTGGCTCTGTTTTAGGTAAGTTTCCAGATCTTTCTTTGATGCTTTGAGTTTGCCACATTTTTCCTTTGTGAAAAGGTTTTTTGCAAACTTGTAGGGGTCTTTGAAGAAGTTTGATCTCGCCTGCTCCTTCATTTTACGCCTCCTCCTCAAATTCTCAGCTCTCCTCAAGGTTGCCCATCGGTTCTTGATTACTGCCTGTAGCAGATTAATTCCACCCTTCTCCTCTTCTGGGGCTTTTCTCCATTGTTTTTTTCAGCTGCCTTCTTTCCTTGACTAACCGTTCTATTTCCTGCTGTCTTCTGAACTTCGTCGGGGTGGGTGATGGTTTTTTCCTCTTTTCTGCCATCCCAAAGCGCTGTGCACCATAGTTGTAAATCAGGTCTCCCATTCGCTCCAGCTTCTTGACTGCAGTTCCCCTCAGTTGACCCAGGAGGTTACTGATGTCAGTGTCAATTGTCTCCCACTCCTTTTTCTCACAGGATTTTGGCCACTTGACCTGTGTTTTCCGCCCCTGAATCTTATTCTCAGTTGTAGGCTGCGGCAAGTTGGGCTTCAGGGACACAGCTATGCTTGGCTCCTCATTCTCCTCTCGAACAGGGGGATTGATGTTCTTCAGACTTTGGTTTTGGTCCTGCTGCTAAACTTCACTTGACTTATTGGACCTGCTTCGTAAGAAGTAATGGTCAATGCAAGTTCCCTGTTGCGTCGACAGCAAGCACTTTTTCAAGCCTTGGTATCTTCTCAGGCCTGCATAGGTTGTTTCCTTTGTCCAGCCACATCTACAACTCTGGAGCTTAATTCCTGGAGTAGTTATTGTCATCTCAGGTGTCTTATTGATCATCATTCTCGTTGTCTGTTTCGTTCCTGGGTCAGTAACCATGTAGTCTGTCAGTGAGTCATCATCCTCCCCCGCTCTCGCTGACTCTGGGGGTGTTTTCTTTCTTGAACTTTTTGTAGCCAGAAAGGGGTGGAACCTGTACACTAAGATTGCCAGGTCCCTCCTACCACAGGGAGCTAACCTGGGGCAGTCCCGTTGGGGTCTTTCCTTCCTGGCAGCTGTCTTTCCAGGCTGTCACCAGGTCTTTCCCTAGTTGCCAGCTGCTCTCTTCACAGCAGTCACTGGGTAGATCCAGATGATCAATTATGTTTTAGGACTAGGTGAAACAATCCCCTGTTTAAGACCTAAGGTAAAAATGCATCCATCGGAGTGGTTTCCTCTCTGTAGTAAAAAACAAAACAAAAAAAAACTGAGTTTGTTTTCTGCAAGAGTTGTCTCGTGTCGGATGGAAGGATGACGTCTCACACTCAAGCGAGTGTGCAGGCGTCAGGCCTGTCACTCCGGCATGGGATTAGGTGTGTGACCCAGGCAGGTGTGCCGGTAGAAGATGTGTTACTGGACGTGGCAGAGCGTGTGGGCCATGAGAATATCATTTCGGCGTCTCGGATGAACAAGGCCGTAGTGATATTTTTAAAAGAAGAAAATCTGGTCCATAGTTTGATTGAGAGCGCGATATCGGTAAGTGGCACATTTGTTTCTGTTCAACCTTTAGTTTCAATCGCGACGAAGGTGACGGTTTCAAATGTTCCGACTTTTATTCCTGATGCTGACATTGAGCGAGAGCTTTCTCGATTTGGAAAACTTGCCAGTGGAATTAGAACGGTTCGACTTGGTTGTAAAAATGCCGCTTTAAAGCATGTGTTGTCGTTTAGGCGACAGGTGTACATGTTTTTAAATGAACCGACACTGAACATCTCTTTTCGCTGTGTTTTTGAGGGCAAGTCGTACATGATGTACACGAGCACGGGAGAGATGCGGTGTTTCGAATGCGGGAGCATTGGACATGTCAGGCTGTCTTGTCCTCATAGAGTTGAATCTGAGAATGAAGCAGGTCCTAGTAATAATTCAGATGAGAGGAAGAAAAATGAAGTGCAAAATAGTAATGTACCAAACAAAGTTGCAGTGGTGAATAATGAAGATCAGAATGTGGATTCAAATTTGAAAGCAGGAACGATTATAGAAGATCCATCCCCTAATAGTGAAAAAGACATAGAAGAAACCTCTGGTAGCAAGACAAAACAGAAAAAAATGAAGAAAGTTAATGTTGAAACTGATGTGGCTGTTGAGAGAAGTAGTGTGGTGGTACAGGGCTGTGGGCAGGGTACTGTGGAGAGGTCAGAGAATATAAGCCAGACGAATGATGACGCAAACGGTGTGAAAGGTGATGTCTTGGAAAAAGGAAAGATAGTATCTTTGATTAAGAAGGTGCAATCAGAAATGGTTGATGAGGAAATTGTTGATGATGGCGATGATGATGATGGTGGTGGGTTGTCTGATTACTCAGATGTATTAGACGTTTCACAAGTGAGCAGTGAGCAGGTTTATTCATTAGAAGAAATAAATAATTTCCTGGATGAAACCTTTGGAAAATCTATAGATGTACGGAATTATTTTTCTGATCTGAAGAGGTTTGAGACTTCTGTTCTTTACTGGCAGAGGAAGGTTGGAGAAGATGAACTCAGTCAGAGAAAGAGATTTCGTTTAAAGAAGTTTCTTGCAAAATTGTGAAGGGATAAAACCCCCATAAAACGTAAATTCAAATAATTGAATCCATGGATCACACTTCACTCAGGATGATTTTACTACACTCTTTGTTTCTTTCTGTCTCTATTTCTTATCTCTTTATTTTTTCTATGGAGATAAGGGTCGCTTCTTTAAACATTAATGGAGGGAGAGACAGGAGCAAGAGAGCAATGGTGGCAGAATTAATTAATATCAAGAATGTAAATGTTTCTTTTTTGCAAGAAACACATACAGACTGTAGTAATGAATGGTCGGAGGGAGGGAGCGTCTTCAGTCACGGCTCAAATTTGAGTGCTGGAGTAGCTATTCTTTTTTCAAAAAATTTGAATTTGAAAATTTCATCAACTAAAGAAACAGAGAAGGGTAGAGTTTTAATGGTTGCTGGAGAAATAAATGACTTAAAATTTATTTTTATAAATGTTTATGCTCCAAACAGATCGCTCAGATCGTGTGGAAGTGTTTAGGAAGTTGCAGAGTGCTTTAAGAAATTGTGATAATGATTCTTGCATAATAATGGGTGGAGATTGGAATTGCACCACAAATTTTCTTATGGACAGGAACAGAGAGGAGTCTCATCCATTGTCCAGTAATGCTCTTCAGAATATTATAAAAGAGTTTGAGTTGGTGGATGTGTGGAGGAATATGAATAAGGGAATTAGACAGTATACATGGGTTAAAATACTAGACTCTAATGTAACTGGAGCAAGATTAGATAGAATTTATGTAAGTAAATCAAGTGTGAATAGAGTATCTAATGCCAACATTTTCCCTAACGGTTTTTCAGATCATCATATTGTAACCATGGATTTTAACATTATTACTTTAGCACGCCCAATGTTTTACTGGCATTTCAATACTAAATTATTGCAGGATAGATTTTTTTGTGAAAAGGTTTGTGATTTTTGGAAATTGTGGAAGTTGAATAAAGGTAATTTTGAGAATATAACAAAATGGTGGGAGGTGGGGAAAACACAGATAAAGGTTTTTTGTCAAAATTTTTCCGATAATACTACTGTGTGTGTTAAAAAGAAAATTGAGCAGTTGGAGAAAGAAATTATTGGTATGGAAAATGTGATGGACCATGGAAATGCTTTGGGTGTATCCAACGACCTAAGGGACAAGAAAATTGAATTAAGATCTATCTTAGAGGAAAGAGTGAAGGGTGCTTTAATTCGAGCAAGAATTTCTCTCCCACTTCTTATTTTCTGGAGCGGAAAGTTGCACAACAAAAGTGCATACTTCACCTGCGTAAGGAAAATGGAGCTTTAACATCAAATCCGACAGAAATGAGGAAAATGGCAATGGATTTTTATACGGATTTGTATGGACATACTGACTGTGACTCTGAGAGCATGGCACAATTATTACAAGGACTTCCAAAGTTGTAACCTGGGGACATGAAAGAGCTCGACACGATGATCAGCCTTGATGAACTTTCAGATGCAGTTCAACAACTCTCCACTGGGCGTGCACCAGGAATAGATGGGTTGCCTGCTGAATTTTATAAATCTTTTTGGACCATTTTAGGTGAAGATTTTTATGAAGTTTGTTGCGAATGTTTTGAAAAGGGAGTGTTACCAACTAGTTGTCAGAGGGCTGTTATCTCTCTGTTACCAAAAAGTGGAGATTTGGGTTTTTTAAAAAATTGGCGGCCTGTTTCCTTGATGTGCTCGGACTATAAAATACTGGCAAAGGTTTTAGCCAATAGGTTAAAAAAATATTTACACATTGTGGTCAAAGGAGAGCAAACTTACTGTATTCCGGGTCGTACAATCATGGACAATCTGTTTTTAATAAGAGATGTTATTGATGTGTCTATTTATGAAAATTGTAACATTGGATTTTTGTCCATTGATCAGAAGAAGGCTTTTGATCGGGTGGGTCATGAGTACATTTTTAAAGTTTTAGAATCATTTGGATTTGGGAAAAGTTTTATTTCATGGATTCAATTGTTGTATAAAGGGGCTTCAATAATGCTTAAGGAGGGGAATGGTTTGACCTATCCATTGCCGGTGAAGAGGGGAATTCGACAGGGGTGTCCTCTCTCAGGGCAACTCTATAGTCTAGCAATCGAGCCCCTGTTATGCAAATTAAGAAATGGATTAAAGGGTTTTATGGTTCCAGGTGATCCAAGGGAGTCGAGATGTTCTGTGTCCACTTATGCTGATGATGTAACTATTTTTGTTACTGAGAAAGAAGATGTGCGAATATTATGTGAGAGTTTACATGTTTACGAAAAAGCGTCTTCAGCCAAAGATAATTGGGGGAAAAGTAATGGTTTTATTATGGGCCAATGGGAAAATGGTGGGCCACCTCCACTTCCCGGGGGTTTGCATTGGGGAAGAGAAGGTATAAAAATTGTTTTTAGGAGTCAAAAACTATAGAAAAAAGAACTGGGAGGGGTTACTGGAGAAGGTGTCTCCTAAGTTGTCTAAATGGAAATGGCTATTACCAGAGCTATCCTACAGGGGTAGAGTTTTGGTTACAAATAACCTGGCCGCCTCCATGTTATAGCACAGATTCAACGTTTTAGAGCCACCGGACGATATTGTCAGAAGTATCCAGAGAAAGCTCTTTTGGTCAGGACAGCACTGGATTCCTGCGTCAGCTCTGTACCTTCCAACTCAAGAGGGGGGACAAGGTCTGATTGATATAAGGAGCAGGATTTGATTTGATTTGATTTGATTTGAGATCTTTATTTTGAACATGTAAATAAAAAATACAATTATTACTCAATGAAACAAGGAATATTAATTAAAAGAAACAAAACAAAAATAAACAACAAAGTAAAAAAAAAAAAAAAATCCAAACTTTCCAATTCTTGAAGAAAGCGACAAAAACTAAACAACCCTCTATTTACATGTGCAAAAAGGAGTAGGAAGAAGTAAAACTTATGTACTCCTACCCCTTTATACCATATTTAACAAATATCAAAAAAAATAAATAAACTTCTAAATAAGTAATCAATCTATGATCCATAAAAGTATTGATTCAGAAGTTCTATACACATAAGGATGTTTCCTGATCATGACAATATTTATACTACAAATTTATTCAATATAAGCTCAAATTAGCACTGTGTTTCTCTGTAACTCTGGAATATAATTTCTTTGAACCTCTTTTTAAAAAGAATTATGTTTGGACATTGCTTAAATTCATCATTTAGCTTATTCCACAATTTAACACCACAGACAGACAAACAGAAACTTTTCCTAGTTGTTCGATAACTATTAGTCTTAAAGTTTGACCTTCCCCTTAAGTCATAACACCCCTCTCTTTCCAAGAACCTTTTCTGTATACTGCCCGGCAATAAATTTTTCCTAACCTTAAACATAAATATTGCTGTTTGAAATTCAACTAGATTAATTAGTTTTAGTGCTTTAGACTGTAAAAATAATGTGTTGGTGTGCTCCAAATATCCTGTGTTATGAATAATTCTAATTGCTCTTTTTTCGATCGATACCTTTCGACTACAGGCAGTGCAGAGACTGCTATATGAGGAGGACGTGGGGTGGATAGATGTGGCATGCGCTCTGTTGAGAAGAACATTGAATCTGGGATATGACAAGCAGCTGTTTTTACTGAAAGTTAATGAACTGGATTTTAATCATTTGACTGCTTTCTACCAGTCCATGCTGAAAGTGTGGAACAGGACATTTTCTGTGACCAGAGAGATTTTGCAACCACAGGACTGGATTTTGGGAGAACCCCTATTTCATAACTCTTTGATACAAACAAACATTTTGTCATCGAGCAGTGTGAGGAACTGTCTGATCAGAGCGGGATGCACGAAGATTGAACATCTAAGGGATGACAATGGGTGGAGGACAGCGGTGTCAATCCAACACACGACAGGAATACGTTCTCTACGTCTCTTGGATCGGATGCTGGATGAAGTGCGCTCAGTGCTGCCTGGAGCCTGTAGAGAAGCATTACGAGCGCCTTCGCAGGGATGGAGCTACAGATTTCCAGCAATACGGGTATCTGCTGCACAGGAAAGGCCAGATGATGAAGATTCTTTGGTGTCCTTTAAGACTCCAGAGCTGGGATTATTGGGTGGACATGGAGGTGGACAGAAGTGTTTGGGCCAGGCTTCAGAGGATGCTGGAGATCTCTGTACAAACCTCCTATTGAGAAACGTACAGCAGATTTACAGTGGAGACTGATGTATGGTATAATAGCTAAGAACAGACACGTGGCGCACTTGAATCCAGAAGTAGGGAAGGAATGTCCTTTTTGCGGAACGGAGGAAACGGTTAATCACTTGTTTATCCAGTGTGAAAGGTTAAGAGGTCTTTTTAATTTTTTAGAGGTTTGTTTTGAAAGCATGGGTGAAGTTTTTTTCCTATCAAGTTTTTATTAGTGGTCCAAAGTACAGAGCCAGAGATAGAAGAAAAGTGGTTTTGTTAAATTACCTCATGGGAACAGTTAAGATGGCAATTTGGAAGACGCGTAAAAACAGGATCTTGGGAACTGGTTCAGTCGATGCAGAGAGAGTTCTGAAGGGGTTGGTGGCTGCTCGAATTAAAATTGAGTTTGCTTATTTCAAATTAGTCAATAATATTATGGAGTTTTCTGCAATATGGACAGTAGGGGAGGGAGGGGTTGTGTGAGGTTGGGGAGGATAAAATGTTGAGTTTGAAGATGTAATGTTAGGATTGCAATGAGTATTGATTGTATTGTGTTTTAATTTATTTATTTATATTTTTGGAGATTGTTCTCTTGAGGATATATTGGAATGACATGCTAAATGATAAAATAAATATGTTTTAAGCCCCTCTCTCTCTCTCTCTCTCTATAGATCTGGTAAAGAGTTTGCCCTATCATGCCAGTTCCTGCTCTCTCAATAGTTCAGAGAACCCGTATGCCACCATTAAAGACCCTCCTCTGCTGCTGCCCAAGAGCTCTGAGTGTGGTTATGTGGAGATGAAGTCACCTACTCACAGAGATTCACCCTATGCTGAGATAAACGCCTCCAGCCCTGCCAGCAAAAACGTCTACGAAGTCGGTAAGAGGATAATAAATCCAGCTATAGCAGAGACCTGCTCACTGTTGGTGTTATTCAAAGCAAAAAGGTTCTATATAGAACCTTAAAAGGTTCTAAAGTGCTACGTATTTGGAACCCCTAAAAGATTTTGTGAAAAAAAAATCTTTTTGTGAATGATCACAAAATTCAAGATATGGGGGTTAAAAAAAAGTAGTTAATCAATATCACACAAAGAGTGACATTTCAGTTTTTATTCTCCAAAAATCAGCATGAATAAAATGTGACATTAAGTTACTACAACAGTTTAATAAACAATAACTTAATTAAAACTACAAAATGATGCAGAATAATGTAATATTTGAATGAATAATAGCCTATAAAGAACCTTTGTGCCAAAAGGGTTCTTTCTTGTCATTATAGAACATTTTTTTAGCATAAAAGTTCCTTTGGAGTTGAGTAAAAACCCTATGCTCCATATATAGAACCCCAATGAACCCTTTTTTCTAAGAGTGTAGAAATGAACCCGACTACTAATATTTTGTAGCAATGCCACATTTCAGCTAAGATCAGAGAAATAAACTATAACTGGACCTTATTTGAGCTACAAAAACTGTGTATGTTAAATATGAAGTCATCTCAGCTTTAATAAGCCTGTAAACAAGCAAATCACTGAAGGAAAGAAGAGAACAGAAAAAGAGATGAGCAGAAACACAAGAACTACAACTGACTCCAGCCACAGCCTTAGATGAAATCAACTGAGGATAAAAGGAGACATTAAATCTGAAGATCTCAGCAGAGGTTTAAATAACTCCACGAACAGCATTACCAGCGCGTTTCCCAAAAGCATCGTAAGCCTAAGTTGATTGTACAGACCATTGGTGGCAATTGTTCTACGATCAACTTAAGCTTACGACGCTTTTTGGAAACCCTGCCCAGACTGACTTTATGTCTGTCAGACTTCTACAAAAGGTTTTAATGAGAATTAACAGGGGTTTAACTCTAATGTTTTTCATTTTCAGTCACCATAACAGTGATTAGTGTTTCCAGTAGTTGAGCTCTTAACTCTTAATATTTCTTTCGTCTTTTTTGGCCGCTGTGATAGTGTGTTTGTCAAACACCAGTTACCACTGTACAGGCTGGTGGTGGTAGTGTAATGGTGTGGGGATGGATGTTTTCTTGGCACACTTTAGGCCCCTTAGTGTCAATTGGGCATCGTTTAAAGAGTACCTATTATGGCATTTAAAATGTTCCTAATATTGTTCTGGGAGTCCCCAACAACAGTTTTACAAGCATGCAATGACAAAAAACACTTTTGTTGTCTTATAATATGCATTTATTTTTACCTGAATTGCCCACCGACACCCATATGAATCGTTTTAGCGAGTCCTTTTTCCAAAACCCGCCTTTGCGTGACGCTAATCTGCGGTGATTGGTCAGATGACCTAGTCAGTTGTGATTGGTATTCTCTGTGCAGAAAAACGGAACTCTTATTACCTTAAATGGGTTCTCAACTCCAGTCCTCGCAACCCACTGCTCTGCATATTGTGTATGTCTCCCTTATTTAACACACCTGATTCAGATCCTCAGCTCGTTAGGATAGAGCCGGCTCGCGAATCGATACTTTATAGCGTTTAGGTTTGTGAAGCAATCATCTTCAAAATGACGCGAACACAGATCAAGGTTTGGGCTATACTTGTGTGGTATAGCAGTAATTGTATATATGAACTGCAGCCACTTAGTCTTCAAATACTCCTCACTTGGCAGGTGAAAAAAGTTCGCTTTTGTGTCGCACTTCAAAACACAGCGTCTCGTCGACATGATTGTTTTCCGAAGCCCAGATCTCGAAAAACGACAGAGTCCAAAAAGGTGCGGTGGGTCCAAACCTCCATGGTCTCAGACCTCCCTGGCCAGCCCAGGCAGGGTGGCCCGTCCTGGGCCAGTTTCAGATTTGCCCGCCACCCCTGGAGCTCCGGTTTTCCCTAGCGTCTCCGAGCGCAATAAGTGGGCGTTTCTTATTCAAATAACTTGTCAAGATGACGTCAACCAGACAAAGGAAAAGCATCGTTCTTCGAACGATTCATATCAGCGACTCAGAGTCGACTCTTGTTTTTGAGAGACAATCAACAAACTTTGTATACGATGAACTTTCATGTTTAAAACTTTGCAGGATGTTTTCGTTCACTTAGATCTATGTTAAACACTACATGAAGGGCAATTTTCAAAAATCCAAATACCCTTTAAATGCCGCGGCCTACCTTGTTTCTGACCATGTCCCTGTCCATCCCTTTATGGCTACCATGTACCCATCCTCTGATGGCTACTTCCAGCAGGATAATGCACCATGTCACAATGGTCGAATCATTCCAAATTGGTTTCTTGAACATGGCAATGAGTTCACTGAACTAAAATGGCCCCACAGTCACCAGATCTCAACCTCAATAGAGCATCTTTGGGATGTGGTGGAACGGGAGCTTGCATCCCACAAATCTCCATCAACTGCAAGATGCTACCCTATCAATATGGGCCAACATTTCTAAAGAAAGCTTTCAGCACCTTGTTGAATCAATGCCATATAGAATTATGGCAGTTCTGAATGTGAAAGTGGGTCAAACACAGTATTAGTATGGTGTTCCTAATAATCCTTAATTTAACCTGTATTCTTCCATTTCCAGAGCCGACCATCAGTTCTGTTCTCACGCTCTCTAACAACAACTGCAACGGGCCGTTTTGTCAAGATCCATACGACCTTCCGAAGAACAGCCACATCCCGTGCCATTATGACCTTCTGCCCACGAGAGACAGCAGCCCGTCGCCCCACGAGGACACTGAGCGCAACTGACCGCTCTCAGACGTCAGAAACCTCTGCTGTCAACTGCTGTCATTCATCATTATAAAAGCTCTTCTGGCTTACACATCTCCATACTTCTCGTCAAAACTAGTTTTCAAGTACCTGTCCTGTGGTGAACAAGACAGTGAGTGTTTCAGCAAAAATTCCCGATAGTCAGCTCGACATAAATGAGTCATTCCATTCATTAATATCACAGAAATACAAGACAATCCTCAATGTTTCTGATAGATGTCAGATTTTTCCCAATGACAGTGTTCTGTTCTTTCATTATGATATTTAGTATATTAATACTGTTTATTGAGACCAGGCTGTTGGCTTAATGTTTCTGTTGATATTTTTTTTTTGTTTGAAAGTATTTCAGGTTTACCAAAGGTTGACGTACCCTGATAAAGCACTGATAAAGCATGTTGTAGGTATATTGACAGCTGCCCATTATTACTGTAAACTGTATAGTTTACAGTCACAACTTTCAACATTAACATCATTTTTTAGTTTGTGTCTTTTGATTTTAGTTCTATAAATCATGATCACTGAAATGAAGGACAAATACTTTATAGTGTTTAGTACATTATAGTTTTTAAAGTAAAGCTAAAGCTGGACTTTTGCGAAGAAAGACAAATCTTAAAGATGATGTGATGGGGGTGAGTTTGATATGAATACTGAATCTTTGGAGTATTTAGGACAAACATTCATATGTGTAATGAGTCTTAAAGCACTCTGAGCCTGAACTTTAACTGTAACTGACCAATATTCTTCAAACCCGGACATGCAGTGAAGACCTCAGTATACTGTGTTTTCAATAGATGTTTGTTATTTCAGTTTTCTAAATATGCCACACAATGAAATGATTAATTAATAATACTGATTCCAAAAACAACTGAGTGTGTATGAGTGTGTGCTGTATGTATCTTAAAACTGTATCTTTGTTTTGCATTTTTCCTGATTTTTTTAAATAAACGCACAAAGCTGCACAGTGTGTGATTTTTCCCTTCCCAAAGAGCATATCCTTAAATTGAGAATATATCCTCTATAAAAACTTGCTCTTTCTTAATTTTTAGGTAAAATATCCTGCATATGCAAATGTGATACAATAAAATGACAAATTGTCAAGTTGACATTTAGGTGAGCTGTTGTATATGATTCTTTGTTGTTGTTCTATCTGTAATGAATGGCTGGAGGCAAGGTGGTAAGGACCCAAACTCAAACTTTAAAGGGCACCAATTATGCCCCTTTTTACAAGATGTAATATTGGTCTCTGGTGTCCCAAGAATGTATTTGTGAAGTTTCAGCTCAAAATACCCCACAGTTGATTTATTATAACCATTTGAAAATGTCATTTTGGGGCCTGCTTAAAAATGACCTGTTTCGGAGGTGTATGGCTTTAAATGCAAATGAGCTGCATATCCCCGCCCTGCCTTTGGATGAGGGTGTAACAGGGTGTAACTTGATATCAATGGCAGTCGGTACTGAGAGGAGAAACCGGAGAAACTGCAGTTGTCATTCAGCAGCGTACGTTTGAATCGGAATATATAAATACTACTAAAAGACTCCGGCAGAATAAACACAAATGAGAATGGACCAGTACGTCTCGGTATGGTTATTTGATACATTTATGTACTTATAGCGTTGTAATCGCGTCCCCTTTGAAATGATGGGCATACAACACACACACACGCACACACAAACACTAATGCTAGCGCATTTTTTGTGAAATTACATACACATACTGTGATAAAGTTTGCTGCGTACGAGCGAAATTACAGTTGAGTTATGCAGGGACCTGTGGCGTCATGTTTACTTGTCATACCGCTGCTTCTGTGGTAAATGTGAGGAGATGGCTAACTTACAGAACAACAACATATATGCAGTTTTTAATACAATATCTTTAAATATATATAAACGTGTGGTTACACACTATACAAACAAGGTTTAAATTATAGCCTACATCCTACGACGACAACAACTTTAGACGCATTTGTTGTTGAATTGGCTAACATTGACAAGACTATTTGCTCAAAAATCATAAAATACACTTACTGTTACTGGATGTGACGGTGGATCGCAAACAGTAGATGACGATCCACAGTTGAGGATTAACTTTTAAGCTACAACAACAGGATTAACCGACGAACATTTATGTTTCCAAGAGACATTACCGGCTGTCGTTGAAGCAATGCAGGATGCGTGTATAGATCACCGAGGGAGGGGTCTTGGCCACAACCACGCTGTCAATCAAACCCCTTTCTCATTTTCTACGTCACTAATATCTGGATCTCAGAACAGCTCGTTCTGAGAGTGCATATGATTTATTGAGATTGTAAAAAAACCACTGGGTGGATTTTTATCATTCTAGGGTGGTTTTGCTCACACACTGCCGACACATATTTATGTTCAAACATCATGTAAAAGTGAATTTAGCATAATAGGTGCCCTTTAAAATAACTTAATCAAAACAAAGGCATGGCAAGGCATGAAACAGGAACAGAATCAATGACAGGCAACCTGGACAAGAAACACACAATACTAGACAAAGACACAGGGAAAACAAGAGGGCTTAAATACACTGACTAATTACAAGACAAGGAACACCTGTGAACAATGACCTTACAATTAACAAATGACAAGACACATGGCAGGACCACATGACAAGTAGGGAATCACATGACTGACAAGAACAAGGAACAAGACACAAAACCCACACCGTGACATAGCCCCTCCCCTATGGGTGGCTCCTGACACCCTTAAAACAAGGGAAGAAGTGACGTGAAGCGTCTCTGGCTCGGCAGAAGTGACGTGAAGCGTCTCTGGCAGAGCAGAAGTGACGTGAAGCGTCTCTGGCAGGGCGGAAGTGACGTGAAGCGTCTCTGGCAGTGGCAGGGCAGAAGTGATGTGAAGCGTCTCTGGCAGGGCAGAAGTGACGTGAAGCGTCTCTGGCATGGCAGAAGTGACCTGAGGCGTCTCTGGCTCGGCAGGGCTGACGTGGAGCTCAGGCTCGGCAGGGCTGACGTGGAGCTCAGGCTTGGCAGGGCTGATGGTGAGCGCAGGCTCGGCAGGGCTGGCGGTGAGCGCAGGCTCGGCAGGGCTGATGGTGAGCGCGTGCTCGGCAGGGCTGACGGTGAGCACGGGCTCGGCAGGGCTGACGGTGAGTGCGGGCTCGGCAGGGCTGACTTGGAGAGCAGAGCTTATCTGAAGGGCAATGTCAATGTACTGCTCTAACGTCCATTGTGGGGTATTGTCAGGCATAAGGTACTCTAAGAGATCTGTAAGGCCATAACGGAACATGTCTTTCAAGACATCATCGTCAACATTCACACCATAACAAAGTCCACAAAACTCCTCTACATATTTCCCAATAGGGCGGTCACCTTGGCTGAGACGAAAGAGATGGATTGCTGGGTCCATGTTGTGGTCTAGTATTCTGTAATGAATGGCTGGAGGCAAGCTGGTAAGGACCCAAACGCAAACTTTAATATAACTCAATCAAAACTCAAAACAAAGGCATGGCAAGGCAAGGCAAGGCAAGGCAAGGCAAGGCATGAAACAGGAACAGAAACAATGACAGGCAACCTGGACAAGAATCATACAATACTAGACAAAGACACAGGGCAAACAAGAGGGCTTAAATACACTGACTAATTACAAGACAAGGAACACCTGTGAACAATGACCTGACAATTGACAAATGACAAGACACATGGCAGGACCACATGACAAGTAGGGAATCACATGACTGACAAGAACAAGGAACAAGACACAAAACCCACACCCTGACACTATCATTGATTTAAGGACACAACAAATCACAGTGAACGTTTCAGACAAACCAATTTCAATCAATCACTGAATACAGCCAAAACTCCAATGTTAAAGAAACTCTCATGGGATCAGTGTTTGCTCTTGCTGGGCTAACCCTGAAGTTAGATTTAGATTTAGTTGACTGCTCATATAAAGCCTATAATCTCTGAATAAGGTTTACTTTATTGATTACACCAGCACTGTGATTCTACAGTACAAGATCAAGCTTTTTCAAAATAATCCAAAGGATTTCTTCCAAAGGAAGTTGTTCTGAACATGAATTAGACATGAGTTTTAATTTTTGGACACTGGCACTGCAACCGGCTTTATTATTGTTATCATTGTTGAGATTCACGGGCTGATTTTTTGATGTCTGTGTGTCACAAGCTCTCGGACGCTGCCTCAGTTTTCCTGTGTTTATTCTCAACTTTGGCCCTCAAGGTCTTCTTTCCTGCAGAGCTTTAACCTACCAGTACCCTGGATAATGACACTTCTCCTCAAAGACGATGCCTTATCGGCTCCAGAAGGACCAAATCATCCTTCTGTTTATATTGACACTTCAACTTCAAATTCAAAGTTTTTATTTTCTTCTACATCTTTCTTGTTCTGCTCAAGAGCTTTTGTCTCAGCTCATTTTGCTTTAGTTCCATCTCTTGAACTTGTGATTGAAGATTAGAGATATTTGCCTTTAACTGTTCCAACTTTTGTAAAACATCTTGAGTCATCTTCAGGGATTTTATTTTTATGTTGTCAAACAGGGAAACACAGGGTGATTCTGCTCATTCATGGGACACTTGACTTGAGTATCTTTAACAACCGTAAGGGCGTTTTAGGTTGAGCGGCAATTGAGTGTGTGAACAGCAAGACGATGTTTTCTGCAATCTCTTCCAAATAAAGACTGAACAGCATTAAATATGTACATGAGTCTGTCAGAGAGTCAATTTTGTTGTGCTATAATCACCAGACACACTACATCTATAACCAGTCATCAAATCTGCTTAAACTAAACAAACGCATGGCAATCTCTTCTTCACTGCCACAACAAGTGTCTCTGTATCCTGGAATGTTAAATCGATGGAACTGTCTTAAAGATAAAACCCATAAACAGTGATGGTGGAGGTGTGACTGTGAGCTGATGTTCGTTCCCTCGATCTCTAACCAAATCTTGTCTTCTCTCTGAACACCCGACATCATCGCACTGATCAGGGTAGTTTTCCCAGTTCCTGTTTCTCCACCATGAGAAGGGTTTCATGGGGTTTCTTTTTGTCTCTCTGTAATTTTTCTATATGGTTCAGATTGATCCAAATTTTCTGAACTTGCAGATGGTATTGAGCAGGATTTCCATCTTTAATTAATATGCTTGTCTTGATGATTGTGCACAATTTTTCACTTGAACTGATCACTTTCACTTAAACTTAAATATTTTATTTGTAATGTTAAAACAGAAAACAAATTAAGATACATCATTTATAAATAATAAATTATACATTAACTGTTCATTACATTAACTTTGATACATAGGATTTTTTTAATAGCTCAGTAAAAAAGCTATAGTACGTTTAATACGACAAATTCAAAGACCACTATAGACTACAATTAACCTTCTTTTTGCAAACATATTTTTATTGAATTTTCATTAAGAACATAACATACACTTAAATAAACATAATTTACTCATAACAAACAAACAAACATAACTTACTCAAATCCCTCCACATTAACCCAGCAGTCGGTAAAAAGAAAATCCTTAAAAATACAGTGCTTTATATTATGCATTAGGTATACAACCTTACACATCTATAGCCACTTGAATATCTCCTTCTTTAACAAATCTTAAGAACATCTTCCAAATTTTGTAAAGTTCAGAAGACTTCCAGAGATCTCATATGTAAGCTTCTCAAGGGCCAAAAAATTTTTTTTTTGGTCAAAGTCCAAGGGAAGGACAACTTGTATTTGTCATGATCCTGGTGCCTCCTCTCTTCTTGTTCTCTGTCTCCATCTGCTGGAAACACTCTTACACGCTCACACACACTCAACCACTCATCATTGCTCACTCATCTGTTGCAGCTGTATCTTGTTCTCTCAACTCCTCACCTGCTCTCCATCTCTGGTCATTAGTTTCTAGCTTTCTCTTTCTCCCCTTCTCTGTCGGATTATTACTAATTGTCACGTACGTTGCTTTATGCCAGTGTTTCATCATCTGATGAAGAGTCCTGTCTAAGTCTTGTCTTGTTCAGTATTGGTAATTATTCAGTGCTGTCTGTTACCTGATTTGTGCTGTGTCCAGCGCTGTGCCGCAGAGAGTGCAACGCCGCACCTGTCTACCTGCTCTACTCTCCCTCTGGGCTTCGGGACCAGCCGGTTGAGCTTTCTCTGCTCCTCAAGAATATTAATACTGTCTACCATCCTTTGTTATCTGGCCGAAGCGGCTCTGCCTTGGTTGCCTTAAGACTGTCTACCATCCTTTGTTATTCGGCCATTGCAGCTTGCCTTGTTTCATTAAAAGACAGTTAACCTGCTGTACGACTCTTTGAAGTTCTTACCAGTTTCGCCGTGACAGAATAATCCGACCAATGATGAATCCTACGGAGGAGCATCCCTTTCAAGTGGCTGTGGAGATCCAGGGAGCAATGCTGGGGAGGCATGAGGAGGAACTTTCCGCGGCTCTTCGCACTGTGGAGTCACTGGCCTCCCAAGTGGATGATCTCACCAAACAGCTCCACTATCTCCGCAGGGACTCGTCTCGATCTACTGACATCTCTGAGCCCCGGGTGAACAACCCCCCCTGCTATGCGGGTGAGCAGTCCGAGTGCATGTCTTTTCTGACGCAATGCGAAGTTGTTTTCTCGCTTCAGCCTTTCACCTATGACGCCAACATCATTTCGCTCCTCAAGGGGCGGGCTCGTGAATGGGGTACTGCTGTATGGAGTTCCGAGGCTGACTGCTTAAACCGCTATGCCCTTTTCAAGGAGGAGATGTTGAAGGTCTTTGACCGATCCGTTCATGGACCCGAGGTCTCTCGATTGTTGTCCTCTCTTCGTCAGGGCAGATGCTCGGTCGCGGATTTCTCGGTGGCGTTCCGCACGCTCTCTACCTCCTATGGGTGGAATGAACCCGCGCTTACGGCTCGTTTCATCGAGGGCCTTAATGCCGAGATCCGGGATGAGGTGCTGGCTCGTGAGACTCCTTCTCGCCTTGATACGCTTATCGACCTGGCTCTTCGCGTGGAGAAACGCTTCGAGTTACGTCAACGCACTCGCAGCACGGCCTCTGCCTCTTCCTCCTCCTCCACTGTCAGTGCGTCCTCACCCTCCGTGGAAGAACCGGAACCGATGAAGCTGGGTGGAATCCGTATTTCGGCTGCAGAACGGCAGCGTCACATCGTCAATCGACTTTGCCTGTACTGCGGCTCTGGTGATCACTTTGTTCACACCTGTCAGCTAAAAGCCAACGCTCACCAGTAGAGAGAGGGTTACTGGTGAGCGCTTCCTCTCTGCACCCTCCGTTGCCTTCTCGGACTACTGTTTCAGTTCACCTCCACTGTCTCGACTCTGCCGCCTCTGGTCAGGCTCTGATAGACTCTGGTTCCGAGGGGAATTTCGTGGATGAGACCTGGGCCCTCCAGCACAAGATTCCGCTCGTGGATCTTCAGGAACCCACCACTGTTTTTGCCCTGGACAGACGGGTCCTGGCCAGGGTTCACCGTGCTACTGCTCCTTTAAGCCTCGTCGTTTCCGGTAACCACCGTGAGACTATATCTTTTTTTGTTTTTCACTCCCCTAATACCCCAGTAGTTTTGGGCCATCCTTGGCTTGTTGAGCATAATCCCTAGATTAACTGGTCCCTCAATTCCATTCTTTCGTGGAATCTGTCATGTCATGTTAAGTGTTTGACGTCTGCTGTTCCTCCCGTGTCTTCTATGTCTGTTTTCCAGGAGGGGCCAGGGGATTTGTCAGGAGTCCCCGAGGAGTACTCCGATTTGCGAGCAGTCTTCAGTCGATCCCGGGCCGCTTCTCTTCCTCCGCACCGTCCGTATGATTGTAGCATCGATCTTCTCCCAGGCACCACCCCTCCCCAGGGGAGATTGTATTCCCTCTCTATTCCTATTCTCTATTCTATATCTCTTATATCTTCATTGAACGCAGGTACTATCGTTTCTTCCTCGTCGCCCGCCGGTGCGGGGTTTTTTTGTGAAGAAGGATGGTTCTTTGCGCCCCTGCATAGATTACAGAGGCTTGAATGACATAACCGTCAAGAACCGCTATCCCTTGCCACTTATGTCATCAGCCTTTAAGATCTTGCAGGTAGCGCAGTTCTTCACAAAATTAGATCTCCGCAACGCTTACCATCTTGTCCGCATAAAAGCTTTCAACACCCTCCTTGGGCACTTTGAATACCGGGGTTTTACCGTTCGGTTTGGTCAACGCTCCCGCCATGTTTCAAGCCCTTGTCAACGATGTTCTCAGAGACATGCTTAACATTTTTGTTTTCGTCTATCTCAATGACATTTTGATTTTTTCACCGTCTCTCCAGGTTCATGTGCAACATGTCCGTCAGGTTCTTCAACGACTTTTGGAGAATAAATTATTCGTCAAAGCCGAGAAATGCACGTTCCACGCCCGATCCGTTACCTTTCTTGGGTCGGTCATTTCAGCCCAAGTCTATTAGTATGGACCCTAACAAGGTTCGCGCCATTACTGAGTGGCCCACCCCTGACTCACGGGTCTCGCTCCAGCGCTTTTTAGGTTTCACCAACTTTTATCGACGATTCATTCTAAATTTCAGTCAGGTGGTAGCGCCCCTTACCGCGTTGACTTCGACCAAGACCCGGTTTTGTTGGAGTGACACCGCGCAGGCGTCTTTCGATCGCCTTAAATCCTTGTTCTCGTCTGCTCCTATTGTCATCACTCCTGACGTTTCTAGACAGTTCATTGTGGAGGTTGACGCCTCGGAGGTGGGAGTGGGGGCGATTCTCTCTCAGCGGTCGGTCACTGACGAGAGAATCCACCCTGCGCTTTTTTTCGCATCGCCTGTCCCCGTCCGAGCGCAATTATGACGTGGGTAACCGCGAGCTTTTGGCCATCCGTCTCGCATTAGGAGAGTGGCGTCACTGGTTAGAGGGGTCTTCAGTCCCATTCGTGGTCTGGACTGACCATCGTAACCTTGAATATATCCGTACGGCGAAGAGACTTAACGCTCGTCAGGCTCGTTGGTCGCTTTTCTTTGCTCGTTTTGATTTCACTATTTCCTATCGCCCTGGCTCCAAAAATCAGAAACCTGACGCTCTTTCTCGCCAGTTCGCCTCTCCCGAGACCAAGCCCACTGATGAGGAGATTCTTACTCAGGGGGTGGTGGTGGGTGCGGCTGTCTGGGGAATTGAACGTATCGTTAAGCGCGCCCTCGCTCATTCTATCACGCCACGTCACTGCCCTAGGGAGTTATTATTTGTTCCTTTGGCCGCTCGTCGCGCTGTCCTCTAGTGGGGTCACTCTTCGAAGTTATTTGCGCATCCGGGGGTTAGGGGTACCATTGCCTCTGTTTCCCAGAGGTTTTGGTGGCCGACCCTCGAACGAGATATTCGCCGCTTTATTGCCTCTTGCTCGGTTTGCGCCCAGACCAAGGTCAGCAACAGACCGCCTGCGGGTCTCCTCAGACCTTTACCCATTCCGTCGCGCCCTTGGGCACAAATTGCGCTCGATTTTATTACTGGGCTTCCACCTTCTGAAGGAAATACCGTTATTCTCACTGTTGTCGATCGCTTCTCGAAGTCAGCCCGTTTTATCCCGCTTCCAAAACTGCCCTCTGCCAGATCGTAGTCGAACATATTTTTAAGATCCATGGTCTCCCGGAGAATATAGTTTCTGGTAGAGGTCCACAATTCTCCTCCCTGTTTTGGAAGGAGTTTTGTCACCTTATTGGCGCCTCTGTCAGTCTCTCCTCCGGATTCCATCCTCAGACCAATGGAGAAGCTGAACGCGCTAACCAGACCATTGGACGCATTTTACGCAGTCTTGTTTTTCGCAACCCCGCTTCTTGGTCCGAGCAACTCCCGTGGGCAGAATACGCTCATAAGTCCGCTCCCTCTTCTGCCACCAGGTTGTCGCCGTTTCAGTGCTGTTTGGGTTACCAGCCTCCTCTGTTCCCTTCCGCTAGTTCTGAGTCTAACGTCCCGTCGGTCAATACTTTTATCCAACGTTGCAAGCGAACCTGGGGAGCGGTTAGGTCTGCCCTTTTGAAGTCTCGTTCGGATACACGCCGTGCCGTGTTAAGAGTCCCCGCTACGTCTGCGGTCAGAGAGTGTGGCTCTCCACTCTTAATCTTCCTCTCCAATATCCGTCACGTAAGTTGGCTCCCAGATTTATCGGGCCTTATAGTGTCATTAAGGTCCTTAGTCCTGTCGCAGTTAAGCTCAGGTTACCCTCCAATTCGCGTCGTGTACACCCTGTGTTCCATGTCTCCTGTCTTAAACTGGTAGTTCGTCCTGCCACTCGTCCCTTGTCCGCTCCGGTCCGTGTTGAGGGCTCCCCGGTCTATCGAGTCCGTAGACTCCTAGATGTTCGTCCCCAGGGTCGGGGTCGACAGTTCCTGGTCGACTGGGAGGGATACAGCCCGGAGGAGAGAAGTTGGATCCCCGCTCGGAACGTCCTGGACCGCTCGCTCATTGACGACTTTTACCGCTCGCTCCAGTCCTCCTCCTTGGGTGCGCCAGGGGGAGCACCTTGAGAGAGGGGTACTGTCATGATCCTGGTGCCTCCTCTCTTCTTGTTCTCTGTCTCCATCTGCTGGACACACACTCTTACACACTCACACATACTCAACCACTCATCATTGCTCACTCATCTGTTGCAGCTGTATCTTGTTCTCTCATCTCCTCACCTGCTCTCCATCTCTGGTCATTAGTCTCTCTATTTCTAGCTTTCTCTTTCTCCCCTTCTCTGTCGGATTATTACTAATTGTCACGTACGTTGCTTTATGCCAGTGTTTCATCATCTGATGAAGAGTCCTGTCTAAGTCTTGTCTTGTTCGGTATTGGTAATTATTCAGTGCTGTCTGTTACCTGATTTGTGCTGTGTCCAGCGCTGTGCCGCGGAGTGCCGCAGAGAGTACAACGCCGCACCTGTCTACCTGCTCTAATCTCCCTCTGGGCTTCGGGACCAGCCGGTTGAGCTTTCTCTGCCCCTCAAGAATATTAAGACTGGCTACCATCCTTTGTTATCTGGCCGAAGCGGCTCTGCCTTGGTTGCCTTAAGACTGTCTACCATCCTTTGTTATTCGGCCGTTGCGGCTTGCCTTGTTTCATTAAAAGATAGTTAACCTGCTCTACGACTCTTTGATGTTCTTACCAGTTTCGCCGTGACAGTATTCTTCCAGCAAAGACGATGGAAGGCCTGGCTTGTAGGCACACATTCACCAATACAAAAATGTGCCGTGGAAATTATTGCATTTAAAATATGTCAGGAATACTAAGGTTAAATGTATTTGATCTCACAGGAGTGATATAAATTGTCATTATACAATTATATTGTAAGTCTCAAACGAGTGTTCAAAGTTTTAGTTTATGCTTTTAAACATATTGTACCCCACTCATCTGATGAAATGTCTTTATTTAAATCCTGCATCCATGCTCGTCTTTTATTTTCTTTATGATTCTGTACCAGTATATTATATGATTGGGTAATTCACCCTTCACTGAAACCGTCTTGTGTGGAAAAGGTTTCCAGTGTGGATAATGAAGGGAGTTGCACAGAATTCTTTAGTTTCGAAAAATAAAACTTCTAAGCTGCAGGTATTTACAAAAATGCTTCTGGCATATTTAAAACTTTGATACCAGATTGTCAAATGATATTAAAATATTGTCTTCATATAAGTCCATCAATCTAACTATTCCCTTATTCAACCATAGTTTAAACCCCATATCATTTTAAGCTGGAGTGAAATATTAATTCCCCCAAATCAGGAATTAAGAGCAAGACAACAGTGGAGCCTCTCTGAAAAATTTACGAACTTCGTACCAGATCATAATGGTATTCTTCACAAATGGATTGTCTGTTTTTCTTTTTATTCTTTAAGGGGTGTTGAATGTAAACACCTGAATGTGGATAAGCACCTAGACACAACCACAACGCCTGATGTAATCAGTCGGATCAGGGCCGTATCCAGATCAGATAGTGGACCTGCGCCTAGAGACGACCACAATACATAATGTAGTCAGCTGGATCCTGGCCGTATCCAGATCGGATGGTTGACCTGCGCCTAGACACGACCACAACACATAATATAGTCAGCCGGATCCGGGCCCTATCCAGATCAGATGGTGGACCTGCGACTAGACATGACCACAGCCACATAATGTAGTCAGCCGGATCCGGGCCGTATTCAGACCAGATGGAGGACCTGCGCCTAGACATGACCAAAACCAACGCATTCTCATCCTAGGGCGTCATATAGTGACACTTTTGAAATTTCATCTAATGCCTGGCTCACACTACAGGAGTTTTAGGCCGATTTATGCCCGATTTTCCCCTCACGAGAATCAGAGAAAAAATCTTGTTGATTACCTCGATCGGTTCCGATGTTCGGCGCAGATTATCTGGTAATGTGAGGTGTTCACAGATCGAATATTGCACCTCCCGATCTGCTCTTACACAAATCGGGCTCACTCTGATCATATCAAAAATGTTTGATATTTATCGGGATGAGCAAGATTGTGATTAACGTCAGTACTGTCTAGCCATAAGAAACAGGCTGTCGTGGTGAAGGAATGTCCACTGTTGTAATTTTGAGTGACTCAACAGCGCGATATGCAGTATTATCTTCATTTATTTATTTATTACTAAATAAATAAGTGTTGTGCTGTGGTCAGCAGGCACGAAGACGAGTATATGTCCAGTAATAAAAACCGAAACTAAATAGCGCATTGAAGTGGAGTAAACAGAAGATACAATGTCAAAATAAGGGTCCACATAATATAATAACAGAACATAAACCTGACAATATGCTTTTTATGCCATTATAATATAACAGTTAGTTTCGATCCTCGAATCTCACTTTACTAAAGGCTTTCTGCTGATATTTTACCACTCGGCATTGCTCGTCTCTGCGTGTTATAGACAGGCTGTCGCTCAGTCCAGTTACATTATTACGCCACTAGGTGGCGACAAGGCACTGTCTTTGAGTGAGTCATTAACTGTTCATTCAACGGAAATGTAAAAAATGCAGATTCATTCAAATATAGATGTAATTAAACAAGCTGTTATTTATTTTAATATTTCATTTTAATTTTGATCTCCACTTTACAAGACTCAGCAGCATTGCGGTACATGGACAACGCGAAACTGATGCTTCACTTCATTGAGATCAATAGCATTTTTTCATTGTACTGACCAGCAGAGCTGACGCCATTCATTAAAAATAGCCTAACCTTAAATGTTAAAAGGATGATTAAAAAAAGTTATCTTTCCTTGGTCACGGCAACCTTTTCACGAATATGACTTGATATGAGGGACAGCTTTTTTTTACATCCGCTTTTGCTTCCAATCTGCTGCGTGAGATCACGTGAGCCACTTCCTCTGGCACAATAATCTTAATAACATTGTGTAGTGTGATGCACCGCGATTTTCAAAACTTGTAGTGTGAGCAAGTTTAAGATTTGAGGGAAGAAAATCTGCAAAGATTCTCTTTAAGTGTGAGCTGCAACAAGATTTCAAAATCTGTTAGGATTTTAAAACTCCTGTAGTGTGAGCCAGGCTTAAGTGTGAGCTGCAACCAGATTTCAAAATCTGTTAGGATTTTAAAACTCCTGTAGTGTGAGCCAGGCTTAAATCCAACGCACATGGCACCCTTTAGCATAAATATAAGACGTACAGAGCTTTGTTCCATTATGGTAGATTTAGTTAGCCTTGATCAGTCTTCAGTTCGCCGATTACAACTAGTTCAAAATGCGGCTGCACGCCTGCTGACAGGGAAAAGGCGCAGAGACCACATCACCCCGGTACTGTCATCTCTCCACTGGCTGCCTGTCATTTTTAGAATCCATTTTAAGATCTTATTGTTTGTTTTTAAATCTCTAAATGGGTTGGCTCCATCATATTCATCTGACATGTTGACTTTGCACACTCCTGTCAGAACACTTAGGTCCACTGACCAGCTACTTTTACACTGTCCAAGGTCCAGACTGAAAACTAGAGGGGACAGAGCTTTTTCAGTAGCAGGCCCTAAGCTCTGGAACGCTCTTCCTCTCAATATTAGAGCAGCTACCTCTATGGAGAGTTTTAAATCACTTTTAAAAACACATCTTTTTGCACTGGCTTTTAATACAAGCTGAGCTGTGTCATTTTTTTGACTTTTTTAAGTATTGTTTTTAAGATAGTTTTTATCCCCTTGTGAAAAAAAAGTGCACTTTAGTGTACTTTTATAAAGTGTACTTATTACAAAAATAATACACTTTAAATGAATACACTTAAGTGTACACTTAAACACAATTTTTTGGGGGCACTCAATGCACATTAAGTGTAATTTATTTCAAATATATCACATATTAAGTTGAAATAAAGTGTAATAAGATGCAATTAAGAGTGATTTTTTGGAACTTTTTAGTGAACTTAATTGGTACTTTAATACAACTTTATATATACTTTCATAATTGCTTCTAGTGTATTTAAATTATAGTTAAAGTGCACTAAACAATATGATGACACGCAATTAATGTGATTAAAAATATACTTTAATGTCAGTCAACAATACACTTAAGTGTGAATTAAATGCAATTTTTTCGGGGCACTGAATGCACATTAAGTGTAATTTATTTCAAATATATCACATATTAAGTTGAAATAAAGTGTAATAAGTTGTAATTAAGAGTGATTTTTTGGAACAACTTAATTGGTACTTTAATACAACTTTATATATACTTTCATAATTGCTTCTAGTGTATTTAAATTATAGTTAAAGTACACTTAACAATATGATGACACGCAATTAATGTGATTGAAAATATACTTTAATGTCAGTCAACAATACACTTAAGTGTGAATTAAATACAATTTTTTCGGGGCACTGAATGCACATTAACTGTAATTTATTTCAAATAAATCACATATTAAGTTGAAATAAAGTGTAATAAGTTGCAATTAAGAGTGATTTTTT
This sequence comes from Cyprinella venusta, assembly GCA_038021265.1. Classification (NCBI taxonomy): domain Eukaryota; kingdom Metazoa; phylum Chordata; class Actinopteri; order Cypriniformes; family Leuciscidae; genus Cyprinella; species Cyprinella venusta. The sequence goes on along the minus strand of CM075882.1, from coordinate 18,400,042 downwards.
GGAACAACTTAATTGGTACTTTAATACAACTTTACATACACTCTCACAATTGAAGTTCCAGTGTATTTAAAATACAGTTAAAGTGCACTACACAATATAATGGCACGCAATTAATGTGACCTAAAATATACTTTAATGTCAGTCAACAATACACTTAAGTGTGAATTAAGTGTAATGTTTTCGACAAACTAATTGCATATTATATGTAATTGATTTCAAATGTATCACAGATTAAGCTCAAATTAAATGTTATTAGTTGATATTAAGAGTGATTTTTGAAACATGGTAAAAGTGTACTTCCAAATATACTGACAAGCAAATTAATGTCAACAAAAAATACTTGAATTATAATAGTGTACATGTTTATTACATTAAATACATTTTTTTAATTAAAAAATATATATAGTTGCAATTTATTTCAAATGTGGACAAAAAAAGTCTTAATAACCTATATAGTTACAATCAACACAAATTCAATCTAAAACCCTCTATATTTACTGACAAAACAATCTCTAAAATAAATACATAAAAACCTTTCTGTTGATGCACAAGAAAAAAAAACAAGAAACAAACCGTTACAACACTTTAAAGAGATACCGTAGTTCACCTTAAAATGAAAATTCTGTCATTATATACTCACCCTCAAGTTGTTTTAAACCTGTATGAATTTTTCTTCTGCTGAACACAACGAAGATATTTTGAAAAATGTCAGTAACCAAATAGTTAAATGGTCCCATTGACTTCCATGGTATTTTGTTTCCTACTATTGAAGTCAATGGGACCCGTTAACTGTTTGGTTACTGGCATTTCTCAAAATATCTCCCTTTGTGTTCAGCAGAAGAAAGAAAGGTAACACTTTATAATAACTGCACACTATTATTCATTAGTTAAGCATGAGTTAACAGTTAATTAATCGTCTATAAAGCGTTAATAGGCTAGACATTAATAATAAGTTTCTAAATACAGCTATAAATGCCTTTTTCTTGATTTATAAGCATATCTATAATGTGTTTAATAACTGTATTTTCATACTTTAACTTTGTTAATGATCAGTTAAGAATATCTTAATGAAGTATAGCATTATTTACAAACCAGTTATTTAAGAGTTTTCAGTGATTCATAAGATCACTTAAGTGTAAGTTGAGGGTGAGTATATGATGACAGAATTTTCATTTTAAATTGAAATATCCCTTTAACTCTCATTTAGAAAGAGTCTGGAGGGCAATGATGCTTATATGCACAATAATTTTCTCCCTCATACAAAGGTACCTAAACCTAAACCTATCATCACAGAAAACATTTTCGTATTTTTACATTTTCAAAAAAACATAATTCTGTATGATTTATAAAATTGTTTCCATGTAATTTACTGGTTTTACTATACTTTTGGGGTAATTTGGTCCCCATAACCTAGGGATTACCAGTACAAACATCATTTTAGAAGCTAACACACAGTACATCAAACACACAACCCATGAATTAATACAAACAAAATGTGATGTTATACTGCAAAATGTGAACATTAAGATTAAAACGGGTAATGAAAAAGGTATTATTAGTTAACTCCTTCAGTTAACATGAACTAAGAATGAATAATACTTGAAGCATTTATTAGCCTTAGTTAATGTTAATTTCAACATTTAATAATGCATTATTATATTCAAAAGTTGTGTACTAAAATTATAATGCACTGTGAACTCGCATGAACAATGACTATAAATTGTTCTAACTTTAACAAACTATATTTGAATTAACTAATCTTAAAAAAGATGCATAAATACTGTAAAAAAATGCTAATTTTTTAGATCATGTTTTGCTAATACATAAAATAATATTAACAAATGACACATAATTATAGTGTTAACAAACCTGGTTAATTTTTAGCTCTTAAACCTTTTCGTAGCACCAACATTAAAGAGGACAAAATGCTTACTTCAGCATTACAGTGAATATAAGTTTGTCTAAAAAAATAAAATAAAAATGAAGAAATCTAAAGGCAAAAAACAAAAAAACAAGAAAACCAAAAACATTTGTCACCTTAATGTTTTGAAGTAGTTGGAAAGTCCTGTTTATGTCAATGTCCCGGTGCTCTCCAATGTGGATTTGTTCCAAAGAGGCAGGAAAGTCAGAAAAAAATACCTTGAGAAAAAAAAAGTGAAAACATTCGTTTATAAAACAGATCCAGTCCATTATTATATTTGGCTCAAATGAATGAAAGTGATAGATATTTTCCCTTTTAAAGTTTATATACACCTTGCAGTGTCTGAAAAATGTTAGTAATTTTAGCAATAAGAGGGAACACAAAAATATATATGTTGTCTTTTTATTTAGTATTACCCCGATGAAGCAGTTTATTCTGCAAGGTATATGTAAACTTTTGACTGCTAACTGTTGATGAATGTGTGATGTGATGAATTACCTCATCAGCGTCACACCGAAGTAGAAATCTGGGCACGGACCGGTTCCTCTATTTCCCACAAACACCAGGATTGCACTGACCACGCCATCTTCACTGACACTGGGCTTAAAGGCTATTGGGATACTTGGTGACAGTGTTTTAGCTTGGTGTGCTGGCTGGGCAAAAATTCATAATAAATCTTGTAATCTCACCTCATCAATACAGGTCTGTGATTCCACACCGCTTACTCTGGATCTCCAATAACAAATGTGAACTGATCCTGCAAAATGAATGTTTAATCCAGATATAAGCACAAAAATATTACATATTCCAAAACAACTGAACAACTCACTCTTCAAATGCAAAACGAATTTAAATTCATTTCAAGCTTTATTTCTAGAGGTGGGTGATATTAAACATGATGGTTATTATTAAGATTGATTAATATATAAATGTCTTCGAAAGTTACAATATTGGATCAGCATTCAGCATGCAAATTTACCTTAAAGTCATTTAACGTTAGTTTGTTTAAAATTATTTTAAAAAGTCGGTTTAATAAAAAGAAATAGGCCTAAACTTTTTTTAAAACACATTTCATTAGACAAGTTCCTCGAACACACCGACACACGCGAACACATTACTATGTAAGACATTATTAGAATGCAATCATAGATAAATTATTGGAAACATGATTAATTTGCCTCCCGAATCTATTGCATATAGCAACGTTACTATCTGCGACTAATAGCACTCTTAATCGCAATATCAACTGCGGTGAAAAAAAAAAATCAATAAAGAAAGCATCAAGATATACTTACTTGACTGATTATTTGCAGTATAACATCTGGAAACAGCCAAACGTGGCGCTCCTTTAGTTCTCTTCTCTTCTTGTCTGGTAAGCTAAGTTTCCTTTCCTCGTGCACCGCGATGCGAGTGATGCGATTGCGAATGCGGTTACAGCAAACATAACAGTGCATTTTTCAAACTCTAGTGAAGTAGTGCGTCATCATGACGTAGTATTTTTGGCGCATGCGCATTAAACACCGGCCTAGTATATTTTTATTTCAGCTTTTTGAAGTTGAAGTTGTTCTAACTCTTTGTGTTGTTGGGCTCTGTAAGTTCACAAAACTTTACTAGACTTTCACCTAACTGAAAGTCAATATTTTTGTTCAGTGTTGTGTAGATTGCAAATAAATGTGTTTAATTGACTTAGAACAACATAATGATATTGAAAGTATTCTCAGATGTAAAGTACAACACATTACTGTTATGCTAAGAATCCTCTCAGAAATTAGATTTTATTGTCATATGTCTTATGTATAAAACTGACAAAAATGTCAACAATAAGTTGTCCTGATCATGCTATATTGCAAATTTTTTGGAAAAACACATTCCAAGTGCATTAATGCACACAGTATATATTATGAATTAAACACATTTAAAATAAATGAAGAAATTATTTTTGGACAACACACTTGAGTTGAAATTAAAATGAATTACTTTCCATGTTTTCCAGTAAAATTTATATTTTATTTAGGATATTAGTCAATTCATCAAAATAAATGTCATTTAATAACTTGTAACTTTAATAACTTCAAAACACTATAAAATCATAATTATTTAAAATGTAAAACTTAAGTAGACACAATTAAAAAGTTATTTTTTTAAAACATGCTCTTGATGTGTTTAGAAATATCATCATGAAAGTGTACTTTCTTTAAGTTAAACTTAAGGAGACATTAAAAATTGATTTTTTTTTTTAAAAAAACATGCACTTAGGTGTGTTTATAAATATTGTGATGAAAGTGTACTTACTTTAAGTTAAACTTAATTAGATATTATTACAAAGTGAATTTGTAAAAAGTGCACTTAAGTGTGTTTATAAATATGATCATTACAGTGTACTTTCTATAAGTAAAACTTAATTAGACATAATTACAAAGTGCATTTTTAAAAAGTACACTTAATTGTGTTTATAAATATTATCATGAAAGTGTACTTGCTTTAAGTTAAACTTAATTAGACATTATTACAAAGTACATTTTTAAAAAGTACACTTGAGTGTGTTTATAAATATAGTGATGAAAGTGTATTTACTTTAAGTTAAACTTAATTACATATTATTACAAAGTGCATTTTTAAAAGTGCACTTAAGTGTGTTTATAAATATTATGATGAAAGTGTACTTACTTTAAGTTAAACTTAATTAGATATTACAAAGTGAATTTGTAAAAAGTGCACTTAAGTGTGTTTATAAATATGATCATTACAGTGTACTTTCTATAAGTAAAACTTAATTAGACATAATTACAAAGTGCATTTTTATAAAGTACACTTAATTGTGTTTATAAATATTATCATGAAAGTGTACTTGCTTTAAGTTAAACTTAATTAGACATTTTTACAAAGTGCATTTTTAAAAAGTACACTTGAGTGTGTTTATAAATATTGTGATGAAAGTGTACTTACTTTAAGTTAAACCTAATTAGATATTATTACAAAGTGCATTTTTAAAAGTGTACTTAAAGTGTGTTTATAAATATAGTGATGAAAGTGTACTTACTTTAAGTTAAACTTAATTATATTTTATTACAAAGTGCATTTTTAAAAGTGCACTTAAGTGTGTTTATAAATATTGTGATAAAAGTGTACTTGCTTTAAGTTAAACTTAATTACATATTATTACAAAGTGCATTTTTAAAAGTGCACTTAAGTGTGTTTATAAACATTGTGATTAAAGTGTACTTACTTTAAGTTAAACTTAAGTGGTCTTTAATTGTAATTATATTATATTATCTGCAAGTACACTTTTCAAAAAGTATACTTTCATGAGTTTAAGCACACAAAAAGTACACTTTCAATACAATTAAGCATACTTCTTTTTCACAAGGGTCTGTTGTCTGTTTTTTATTGTTTTTTTCGCATGTGTTGTTTTATAAGGATCTTATTTGGTTATTTATTATGCTTTATTGTATGTTGTTTATGTTGTTTTTCTGTATCTGTACAGCACTTTGGGGCAGTAGTGACTGTTTGTAAACATGCTATATAAATAAACTTGATCTTGACCTTGACCAAATATATCTGCGTCTCATAGTGACGCAAAAGGGTTCCATGTGCATTGGACGAAATGTCAAAAGCGTCAGTATATGACGCCTTGGGATGAGAACAGGCTGCCACAACGCATCCCTGAAGTGTCAGCAGAGAATAGACTCTCCCCTGTAAGGCCTCATCAACACAACATCAGCCATCGGCACTGATCCTCAACAAACCCATCTCTGTACCGGCGTGACTCCTATCTTCAACCAGATGAACTGGATAAATATTGTGAATCTTCTGATCAAATCTGACTTCTGACTGTAAAGCTGCCTGAATCATAATCACACACTGTTCGCTCATTGGCCAGAGGAGAACTGAGCGACTGAGTCTGGCTTCTCTCAAGGTTTATTTCTCCATTCTGACACTGATGGAAATTTGGTTCCTTGCCACTGTCACCTTTATCCACCTTTGTTGCCATTGACTTGGCTTGTGTAGAATGGGACATTTAATTAAACATTTGATTTAATATTCAACATTAATATTAATATTGATCTGCCTGAACGGACACTATTATATGAGAACTGAACTGAGCTATACAATGACATCAACTAAATAACTTTTTTAAAACAAAACTTAAACTTACTTAAGCTGGACTGTGATGCTAATTTCCTCTGGAAACAAACTTTGTAGTATTATTTCCTGTTATCTCTGTAAAGCTGCTTTGACACAGTCTGTATTGTAACAGTGCTTGGCCTATATAAATAAATGTGACTTGACATAACATATCAAACTTGACTTGACATATCAAAAGTCGTAAACTGATTAATCTGACTTTACTGATTAAATATTTCATTTTATGTTTTTTTTTTTTAAATAAACGTTCTGTAGGCAAATAAACGCATGAGAACCAAAATCAGAATCCTATTCTGTCCATCATGTTCGATGTTTTGTCGATAACGTATTATGGTGCCAAAATCACCTCTAAGTATTAAAAAAACAAACTGGCCAATGCGAATTAAATGTGCATGCCGAGCCACTCCTACCCAATTACGGGTATGTTAAGCTGGGTATGAGTACTTGGGTAGGCTGAATATTTTGCTTGCACTCCAGATTTTTGCCTTGGAGCCGAGTGGTTAATGGTTACACAGTGATCACTCTCTTCCAATCACCTCACAAAGAGCATTGTTCCTGATCTAAAGGAGCTTGCCTATAGCTGTGTATTTATTATACTCGAGAATGATTTGACAGCACATGATCCCTGAACTTCTGGCAATCCTGGTCCTGGTTACTAGGACCATACCAGCTTTGGGACATGAAAAAAACCTTTAGGTGAATTGCAGTCGTCCTAATGTTTTTATAAAAAAAAAATAAAAAAAAAATGTTATACTCTGCATGCAGGGAGCTATTGGCACAATGTTGTACAGCACAACCTGTTGTAAGTCTGGTTAATAACTACAACCTTTGAAACATAATAAAATAAAAAAAAATGTTTATTATGTTGCAGAAATTTCATTTATTACAGAAATTTCATAAAAAAATATATATGGTTCTGGTACAATCAAGCTTTGGATTTTGAACATGTCTGTTTTTAAATTATACGTTTTAACAACATGGAGGATTTAACAACAGACGTTCCCTTTAGGTAGGCCTATCATGCGATGTGGAAGCGCGTCAAAAATGCACGCAGGTGATTTTAAAATTAATAAATGTCGATGTACTACAATAGTTGGCAGCTCTGAATAATTACAGTTTTTAAATCATTAAATAATTTTTGCTTTGTGCAACATGCCCGAGACCAAAACAATTAAGCGTACTGTAGCCATTGGAATTGTTAATAAATCGGATATAACAAAATGAAAGGGGATTATTATGTGCACGGCAATTTCTTGAAACGAATAATTCAAGAGAGCCGATTCGTTAAAACGAGTCACCCTTCGCAACTGAACAATTACATATAAGTAACTTAATTTTGGCTTGTATTTTCTTGTTAATATTTGTCTTATCTATTTCTACTATGTATAAATAACTTCTAAATTATTTAATGAAGAGTGAAATCACTGTAACCTGTTTGTTGAATCGCACTCAGCTTCAGACGTGGCACTGTGTGACGTCATCAGCGCGCGGCCGTGTTCCACTGGTTTCTCGCACTTCAGCTCCCGTTTCAAATCTTACACTCCGTTTAATCGCGTCAGGTAAGAATTGTATTTTGTTGTTCATTATTCAGTGAATATTTTGCAGAAAAACACTTAAATAGACTTAAATAGCGCCGTATGTTGGAAAACGCTGTTACCCTGAAGCAAAATTCACAGAGACATTATAAGATAACGTTACTGCGTAACATATCACTATCAGATATTGATATTTCATCATGAATGAGACATTAGTGGCGTTTAGTGGATTAGTGGAGTGTAATTGAAGTAAAACGTGATTTGTGTAGTGTAATTTTCCCACCGTATGTGTGTGAATGAAAATGTATGTTTGCTGTAATAATCGATATTAGCCTACTATGAATCGATCAGTGATCAGCTGTGTGAGTTTTACATCACATCACATACATACTCCTGACGATCAATTCCATCATACAGTTTGGTCCATTACAAATCTTATACGTGATATTACACAGATTTATTCTCATTAGAACGCACTACAACGTTCTAAATTATTTTCACAATTGAATTAATTATTTTATTACCATTATGTCAACATTTTATCAATGTTCATAATATATTAATTTAAATATGTTGTCCGCGCATGCTCAGTCTTTTGTGATGAAAGTGCCGATCCGAATTCCTCAAGAGACATCAGGACACATAGATGAAGCTTTGACTACTTCTGAGTTCTGACTGTCTGTCCTCATGAGACAGCAGGACACACTGATAAAGACAATGTTTGACTACTTCTGACTGACTGTCTTCATGAGACAGCAGGACACACAGATGAAGACAATGTTTGACTACTTCTGACTGACTGTCCTCATGAGACAGCAGGACACACTGATGAAGACAATGTTTGATTACTTCTGACTGACTGTCCTCATGAGACAGCAGGACACACTGATGAAGACAATTGCTGTGTCCGAAATCACCCATTACTCACTATATAGTGGACTATATAGTGAGCTCGCCATTTTGTAGAGCTGTCCGAATGATGATTATTATACCCTATATAGTCCACTCAATGTATCCCAGAATGCATTTTGAAAAGTAGTGTACAACCGATGGTCACTAACCTAAGCCCTACATACCATCATGCATTGCGCTGATCGTAAAAATAAGTTATAATCATGTGTGGAGTAGCGCATTAAAACAAAAACGGCCAGAAATCACTTTTAGTTTTCAAATTTTGGAGAAATAAGCTCAATATAATGTAATGTATTAATTTTAAAAAATATATTTAGCCCAGAGCCGGCTCAGCACCAGCTGACAGATGATGTAATCAACGGCGCCGAGAGACGATCGAGTAGTGTCCGAAAGTGTTGTTCTATTATGCTGGTGAGCTCACTATATAGTGCTCTGCTCTCTCCCCCGTATATAGGGGGTAGGGAGTAGGGGTTTGAGTGGAGATTTCAGACACAGCAAATGTTTGACTACTTCTGACTGACTGTCCTCATGAGACAGCAGGACACACTGATGAAGACAATGTTTGACTACTTCTGACTGACTGTCCTCATGAGACAGCAGGACACACTGATGAATACAATGTTTGACTACTTCTGACTGACTGTCCTCATGAGACAGCAGGACGCACATATACTGTGTCCGAAATCTCCACTCAAACCCCTACCCCCTATATATGGGGTAGGGAGTAGAGCACTATATAGTGAGCTCACCAGCATAATAGAAACACCACTTTCGGACACTTCTTGATCGTTAGCCGGCCCTGGGCTAAATAAGTTTTTTAAAATAAATACATTACATTATATTGAGCTTATTTCTCCAAAATTTCAAAACTAAAAGTCATTTCTGGCCATTTCTGTTATAATGCGCTACTCCACATGACTATAGCTTATTTTTACGATCAGCGCAATGCATGATGATATGTAGGACTTGGGTTAGTGACCATCGGTTGTACACTACTTTTCAAAATGCATTCTGGGATACATTGAGTGGACTATATAGGGTATAATAATCATCACTTTACATTCGGACAGCACTACAAAATGGCGAGCTCACTATATAGTCCACTATATAGTGAGTAGTGGGTGATTTCGGACACAGCAACAGATTATGACCGTGTTTGACTACTTCTGACTGACTGTCCTCATGAGACAGCAGGACACACAAATGAAGACAGCGTTTGACTACTTCTGACTGACCTGTTACTTACAGCTGTGATGTAATTCTCCATTAATGATGTCATGTGGCTGTGTTGCTCACACTGCAAATCATGTTTGTTTTTGTAATGTTTTCTTGTAAAATATCTGAACGTTCTTAAATCAATATATTTACTTTGAGAAGCAAAATTAAAAATTAAGTGCTTAAAACAAGAAAAAATAACTGACAGCAGGCCGGGGTCAGAAAAATAATCTTGTTTTCCCTTTTATTTTTTGTTAAATGGTAAAATGGTAAATGGACTGCAATTATATAGCGCTTTCACAGACCCAATGGCCGCCAAAGCGCTTTACATTTTGCCTCACATTCACCATTCACTCACTCATTCATACACCGACCGCGGTGCCAGCCACACATGGCGCCATCCAGCTCGTCGGGAGCAGCTGGGGTCTTGCTCGTGGACACCTCGTCACTTTTGGCCAGATGGAATCGGGGATTGATCCACCAACCTTCTGGTTTGTAGACAAACTACATGAACCACTGAGCTACTGCCGCCCAGAGTGTTACCTCACTGCCAGATATATTTTTCTTATTTCATGCATAAACAAATGTATGGAAGCTTGTTTCCGCCATAGAATGAAAAATATAAAAGGTAATTGCGACTTTTTATCTCACAACTCTGACTTTATATCTCGCAATTCTGACTTTCCATCTCGCAATTCTGAGAAATAATAATAATGTCAGAATTGCGAGATGGAAAGTCAGAATTGCGAGATATAAAGTCAGAGTTGCCTGATATAAAGTCGCAATTGCAAGATATAAAGTCAGAATTGCGTGATATAAAGTCAGAATTGCGACTTATAAAGTCAGAATTGCGAATTATAAAGTCAGAATTGCGAGTTATAATGTCAGAATTGCGAGTTATTAAGTCAGAATTGCGAGATATAAAGTCGTAATTGCGTGATATAAAGTCAGAAATGCATGATATAAAGTCAGAATTGTGAGATATAATGTCAGAATTGTGAGATTTATACTAGTTTTTTTCCCCTTAGAATTGGCCTGATAAGTCGCAATTGTGAGTTTATATCTCACAATTCTGAGAAAAGATGTCAGAATTTCGACATATAAACTCGCAATTATGTGTTAAAGTCAGAATTGCGAGATGTAAACTCGCAATTGTGAGAAAAGAAGTCAGAATTGTGAGATAGAGTGGCAATTCTGACTTTATATAACGCAATTCTGACTTTATATCTCGCAATTCTGACTTAATATCACCCAATTCTGACTTTATAACTCGCAATTGCGACTTTTTATCATGCAATTCTGACTTTTTATCTCGCAATTGTGAGAAATAAAATCAGAATTGCGAGATATAAACTCGCAATTGTGAGAAAAAAAGTCGGAATTGTGAGATAAAAAGTCAAAATTATTTATTTTATTTTTTTATTCAGTGGCGGAAACAAGCTTCCATACAAATGAAAAACAAGGCTTCTCAAGTAAGTGTATCTGAATGTAAGAGTGTTTAGATTTTGGTACTGGGAAACCAAACAAAAAACAGTTTTTCAATTGTAAGAATATTTGTTGTGCAATCAGTCCAGATTATTTCTGTTAATTAAGGCTATGTTTACACGGAAATTATTCTGAAGAGAAAACGTAAAAGTGGCGTTGCGTCATCTTTTTTATTCTGCGTTTAGACAAGCGTTTTGTGTGGGAAATCCGCGTGCAAATGGAGACGCAAAAGTGTGTGAAATTCAATGTAGTATGCACTTCAGGCAGCTAGGAGTGCATACTACAACAACACCAAGTCAGCGCGCCCGCATACAACCTTCACTGTCAAGCAAACTTTTGCGTTTTTACCGTTTACACTGGAACGTGGCGGTGGAGCGTTTTTAAGATTTCCACTCTGGAGGGTGGTTTCACTTTTTTTGCGTTTTTAAGGCTATGTTTACACGGAAACGATACTGAAGAGAAAACGCAAAAGTGGCGTTACGTCATCACTTTTTATTCTGTGTTTAGACGAGTGTTTTGTGTGGGAAATCCGCGTGCAAACGGTGACGCGAAGTGTGTGAAATTCAATGCAGAAGTGAAATTCACTTCAGGCAGCTAGGGGTGCATACTACAACAACACCAAGTTCACGCGCCTGCGTCCAAACTTCACAGTCAAGCAGACTTTTGCGTTTTTACCGTTTACACAGGAACGCGGCGGTGGAGCGTTTTTAAGATTTCCGCTCTGGAGGGTGGTTTCACTTGTTTGGCATTTTTAAGCCTCAAAAACGCTGTCACCGTTAAACGAAAGGCACATCTGATAAAATATTTTTACGTTTTCACCCGTGAGCGTTCTCGTGTAAACAGGGCCTCAGCCTGTCAGCATTTGTTTTATAGGGGCGTAATGATACTCTCATGTCACGATTCTGAACTCACAATATTATATCAAGACATGATAAAAGGTTAACCCATTAAAACCGGATCATACCTCTGTGTGTGTTTACATTTAAGACCAGATCGCGCATCTGTGCGTAGTCACCATTAAGCCCGGCAAACGCGTCTGCATTATTTTGAGTGGTGTCGGCTTTTTATTCCTTTTTATTCCATTTTATCTGCTATAGAGCCTGAGAAATTAAGATTTTAGTAGGTTTTGACAAATTTTGACAAACACTTCGGGAAAATACCCTTCGGTTTTGGGAGGGGGTTTAAATGGGTTAATAAAAACATATTGTTGATTAAAATGCTAAATTTGGTCTTACATTTTGTGTGTGAATGAATAGGAACAATATTCATGATTCGGAAGCTGAAAACACTGAATTATTTTAGATGAATATGCTTGTTCTCTATCACTGACTAGATATATTTATAATAATGTCAGCCACTTTTACTGATGACATCAGACATTTGGCATTATCAGGACACACAAATATTACCCCATTGCATTATTATTATTATATTCAACATTATAAATAGTAGTTTACTGTAGCACTGACACTAAAACTCTGTAAATGTCTCCTTGTTCTCTTTACACTGTCATATTAGTCGTGAGAAAAGAGTAAACAAAAATGAGTGAGTGAACTCAGACACTAAAGTAGGACTCTCTGGAACATCGTGATATTTAATTTCACTAGACCTTAACAGTGATGAACTGTTAATGGGTTGTACACTACTTATTTCGGTGCATTAGAGGACTCAACAAGTGCACTAGAGAATTGCCATGTCATTTTGGGTGAACTATACACAATACATATTGTCACTCTCCACGATACACATTGTTGCATTTTTATAGTGCGATATATTGTTACACACCCAGTATCTTTTGTCAAATGTTTATTATCATTTTCTGCTTGTCATATTTAAGTCTAAAGTAGAAGTTTACAGTTTGTCATGTGGTGTGTACAGGACAGAGTGAAGATGATGGAAGAGAGTGGCATCGAGAGCACCCCACCGGGCACCCCTCCACTTCCCCCAACAGCGGCCACCGGCCCCCCGCCACTCTCCAGCGGTAACCCCACTGATGATAATGATGTCACTGCGCTCTCATTAACCCCAGCCTCCCTGATCATCATGATGATGTCACTGCGCTCTCATTAACCCCACTCTCTCTGAGCATCATCATGATGATGTCACTGCGCTCTCATGAACCCCACCCTCTCTGATCATGATGATGTCACTCCGCTCTCATTAACACCACCCACACTGATCATCATGATGATGTCATTGCTAGGGATGGGCATTTTTCAAAAATACTGCTATATTGCTATAAAAATACTGCTATATCGAATATTCAGGCTCAAAAAAATTGAATATTTGTTTATTTATATGATGTTTAAAAGGAAAAAGATGTTATTTTCAAGTTTACAGTTTTTTTTTTTCACCATTTCTGAACAAGGTAACAATTAGGCAATATACACAACAAGGTTACAATAAATGTTAGTTTTCTTTTAGTTGAAAACATTAAACAGTAGGCCTATGTGTAAACAAAAAATATAAAAAAAACAAAAGTATTAATAAACACGAGCTCAAGCAGCGCAAACGGCAAAAAAAAAAAAAAAAAAAAACGCATAATAAAGCAGATTGCCCCAGATATCGTACAGAACGTACACATACAAGAGTCATGTGATTATCGTGTTTATATTGTTTCACGTTTATTGAGAAAAACAAAAAGCTGCTTTGCTAACAGACGCTTCAGAGGCACAAAGATATCGATGTTCTAAGTTTCTAACAGCACTTTGTGATTTCTGTTCTTAAACCGGTCTGCCTCAATGAAACTTATATGCCTCAAAAATCATTTTGCTATAAGTTACATCTCGGATCAAGCGGGGTCCAGCTGCGCTTACCTACAGTCGTAATGCAGTGATGGTCAGCTGCCTTGTTTGTATTTGATGTGATTTTCCATTGTGGTGATGATATTATAACTCATATTAATTAATTAATTTGATCAAAATTAATTTCATTTAGTAAGATCATTTTCAAGTAATTCCAAACTTCATGAGGCAGACGACAGCATTATGTGATCAAATACACACAACTTGTTACAGTCCACAGTGCCACCCAGTGCATTTAATTATAACTGCGAGTTAGTGTTTGGGATTTATCTTGGATTCACTGCATTTACGGCCAGCAAAGCAACGTAGTCAAATTCGAATAGTATTTTATTTTTCGAATAATAATTACAGATCGAATATTCGAAAATTTGAATATGTGTGTCGTGCACACCCCTAGTCACTGCGTTCCCATTAACCCCACCCTCTCTGATCATAATGATGTCACACTGCTCTCATTAACCCCACCCTCACTGATCATGATGAGGATGTCACGTCAGGTCATCTGCATTGATATAGCCCTTTCAACAAAGGATTGTTCCAGAGCAGCTTTACAGTGATAATAGGAAATTAAAGTAACCGAGATTATTAGGGCTTTACAGCAACTCTAGAATAAAGTTATTGTCCAGCTAAAGTTTTAATTGATTCACTTCCTTTGCAACGATCATTAGTTATTAACTTAGGGGCCGCTAACACACCTGTGAGAATACTGATGACGTGCACATACGTATAGAGCTCCTGCAGCTGACGTCACGCAATCTAAACTCCGCCATTTTGGCAGGCAAATCAGGGGAGCGCCAGAGCGGCTGCGGTTGAATGATTTAAAGTTTATTTAAAATTTAAAACCATACAATTGCAAAATGACTTCGGGGAATGTTTAAACTGATTAACCCATTTAATCCCACCATAAAGATATAAAAGAATAAAAGAATAATTGTACAGTAGTGTCAGTAAAGATAGCCTAGCCTATTATCATTATCCCATAAAACACAATGTTTCATACACTTTCCATAAACGGTTTTTCATTTTTTTATTTTATTGATTATTTCAATGGACAACTAATGACACATCATTAGGCTTTTTTCATGTCTGGGAAAAAATTTGGGAAGTCAAAAAAGACTTGAAGAGACTCCCTTCACCAGTAATTAATTTTTCTATGACCCTCCAAAACGATTGGGAAAAAAGCATGACCCTCCCCGATAATTTATTGATTACTTCTGTACTGGTTTGCGCTGGCAAAGATCAGATAGCCTTTTTTTTTTTTTTTTTTTTTTTTTTTACAACTAACAAACGACTAAACTCCTGCTTTCTCATCATACTAAGGCTGTAACAATATACCAAAATTCGGTTTGTATCATGATTTTTTTTATTTTAGATTTAAAAGTAATAATAATAAAATCACGTTTTTGGTGCTGATGGTGCGTTCATGTAACAAGGGTGGCGCTCCAAAGTATCTAAAAGCTGCAAAGAACCGGTAAAGGTAATGATTATGAACATGTCAAATATAGCAAGGAGACATTTGAATTGTTTATTATTAAACAAGGTTTTTCTGTGTCAGTGTGTCGTCTTCAAGATATGAAGTTGATGATGCTGACTCGCGATCTTCACAGTAACGCACCAGAGAGAAATGCACATTTCATATGGATTATTACATAAGCATGCAGAGATCATGTTTTTCGTTTTTAAATGTTCTGTTTTAAAAGTAGACATCACGCTTTCTATACATTTATGTTGTGAGGCAAATAGCCTAACAACGTTTACGGTGAATTTCGGTTTATTTATGAGAGTCCAGTTCACGTGCCGGCATCTGTTTCTTTTCTGTCTTGTACATTTACGTTTTATTTATTTAATCAAGGCAATTGGTTGATTAAACATTAATTAAAATAAGATAGGAATTGTATAAGATAAAATTAGGCTAGGCTACTTTAAAGAAAGGGTGCTTTCTGAAGTCTGTGAAAGTTTTAAAGTCACTTTCGGTCTATAATGGAGAACTGTCATGTCCGTTACATTTTTTTCCCCTCATAAATGCACGAAAAATAAAATAAATAAAAATATATGTTCTGTGGAGGCTGACTCTTCTTCCTCCTATAACCTACATTCAGGAAAACTATCAGTTCCTTTATCAATACACATGAAAAGCACCCCGGGAGCATTATAGATCTACATAGATTATACATAGATTATGTATTTTTGAATTAAAGTGTGCTGTGAACTCTGTTGCCTTGAAACTAAAGCTGCCGTCATTCATTCACGTCCAGGTCCCTGACCGTCTTGCCTGCCAATATGGCGGTTTAAACAGAGTAGGTCACGTGACGTCCGGAGCTCTATTAAGAGCTCATTCAATAGATATGTGTGTTTGAATATACAGTGGGGCCAAAAAGTATTTAGTCAGCCACTGATTGTGTAAGTTCTCCTACTTTGAATAATGAGAGAGGTCTGTAATTTTAATCGTAGGTACACTTCAACTGAATGAGAGACAAAATGAAAAAAAAAAAAAAAATCCAGGAAATCACTTTGTATGATTTTTAAAGAATTTATTTGTAAATTGTGGTGGAAAATAAGTATTTGGTCAATAACAAAAGTTCAGCTTAATACTTTTGTAACATAACATTTTTTTGGCAATGACAGAGGTCAAACGTTTCCTGTAAGTCTTCACCAGGTTTGCACACTCTGTAGCTGGTATTTTGGCCCATTTCTTCATGCACTCTTCTGCATTCTTCTTCCTTTAAATATGACAAGTTGAGTTTTTACCAAAAAGTTCTATTTTGGTTTCATCTGACTACATGATATTCTCCCAATCCTCTTCTGGATCATCCATATGCTCTCTGGCAAACTTCCGACGGGCCTGGACATGTACTGGCTTAAGCAGCGAGACACCTGGCACTGCAGGATTTGAGTCCCTCTCGGTGTAGTGTGTTACTTATGGTAGCCTTTGTTACTTTGGTCCCAGCTCTCGGCAGGTCATTCATCAGGCCCCTCTGTGTAGTTTTGGGATTTTTGCTCACCATTCTCATGGTCATTTTGACCCCACGGGATGAGATCTTTTTCTCCCTCAAACAGCAACCTAATGTTACTTCTACTACAGCCTACACACAGCAATACAAACAACATCTCTCTTCATGCTCTCTTCACGTCGTTCTAGTAAAATAATAATAATAAGTAAACAAACATCAAAGTCACTTCGCTGAGAGTAGATCACCACTTACCAGCAGCCGCAAGAGTTGATGATATCCTCTGGGAATGGGAATGTGCGCGCGTAGCCGCGCCAAATTAACCCTCTTATTATCTTTGGGGTCTTTTTGACCCGCAAATGACTTTTGGTCAATTTAAAAAAAATGTTCTCTTTTTCCAAATGGAATGAAACTTTCTACAACTCTTTACACTGTCATGATCTACCAAAAAAAATATTTTGGAATGATGTTTGTCTTTATATTAGCATGAAAAAAATTCCAGCACTCTTTATCTTCGGGGTCCCTGGAGACCCCGGATAGTAAATATACAAAATTCATCATTAAAATCAGAAACAACGAAGAAACAACGCAGATCACATAGATAGAAATAAAGTGGCACACTTCCAACAATGCAAAAAACATCCAAAATGCACACACACACACACACACACACACTTCAAATACCAACACCTCCAGTAAACAGTAAACACCTCCAGTGCACCACCAGTTTTTGTTCCTAATTGTTCAAAAAAAAAAATAATTGAAAATCATTTTTCTAGGAAATCTTTTATTTATTACAACGATTTTATTTGTTTTACTGCTTTATTTTCTCATTTGTTATTGCTGTTCAGTTCATTGCATGTGTTTTTTTTTCAACATGTAATATAACTGTTCATTTCTGTTAATTTTTTTCTTTTACAGTTCGTAACTGAAACATTGATTTAAAATTATAGAATTATATTAAAAACAGATAATTGAAATAAATGATCAAATCTAAAGACTCCAACATTTCTCTTTGTAACATCATGTTCAGGTTTGATTCTAATCATAATGTAACATTATTGAAAAAACTTTTGTCAGGACAAAAAATACTTAACTTTGATAAAAAGTTTTTTTTTTTTGTTATAATTGTGATTTTATAATATTTAGATATGAATCCAACTGGAAAAACTTGTGAAATAAATATAGTTTGGTCAGTCAAATAGCAAATAGCTTATAGTGGAGGTCTATGGCCATCTAGTGGTTAAAGTGATATTTTTTTATTTTAAAAGTGCATTTTCCAAAAAATTGTCAAAAATCTTTCATTAAACCATTTTAAATGATCCATGTTATCTCCATGAATGATAATTAGAAATCTGGGTCTTTCATAAAGTGAATTTTACATACAATGCCGTTTTTTTGTAAAAAGCCTATTTAAATAAATATTTATTTATTAATTTATAGAAATTTAAAAGATTTCAAAAATCCTCAAAACTGCACAAATGTTGAGTAAAAACATTAATAAATAGAGTAAAATTACATTTGTAAAAAAAAAAAAAATATTATACTGCTTCAAAATTAAATGTTATTGTCTGGGGTCCCTGGAGACCCCAAAGATAATGAGTGTAGACACAAATGAAGATAATAGAAGGGTTAAAAAAATGCGCGTGCAGCGTGAGGAATCGTCCCGGATGAGTTCATCAGGTGAAAGGTCATCATGTGGGTCATTTTATTTACAGCTAAATTATTATTCATTAATTGTACTACTAGTTAGATTGGGCAGGCATCCACAAATGTGCCTTTAAATACAAAAAAGGAGAGGAAATTTTGTCTTGACAAAAGGGCACTTTGGGCACCAAGGGGCAAAAGGGCAGGTGCTCGAGCACCTAACCCCCCAACGCCACGCCCATTTAAGTTGCATTTTTCAAAAAGATTTTGAGCTAGACTTGAGCTGAAAGAGGGGGGTTTCATGACCCTTTAAAGAAGAAGTTACAGGTCTGTGAGCCAGAAATCTTGCTGGTTTGTGGGTGACCAAATACTTATTTTCCATCATAATTTAAAAATAAATTCTTTAAAGGGGTGATAAACTGAGAAATCAAATTTTCCTGAAAAGCAAAGTATTTCTTACAGGGCGTTTCACATGCACCTCCTTTATGTAGGTCTGTGCTCTTTATGCTGTAATAACCAAATATAAATAAATCACTGACAAACGTGCTCATGCTCTGATTATAATCATATAGTCTATAGATCATTTTAGCTGATATTTTGTATGCTTTATTTTAGCAGCTTGCAAATTATTTATGCTATCTATGAAAGTTGGGGTGAAAGTTGTACAGCTAACACAAAAATAAATCAAACATCTCTAGTTAAATAGCAGATAATTCTTTTATTTCGCTATTAAATAAGAGATCTAGCGCTAAAATCTGTTGTTTTTATAAATCAGGCAGAGTGCTCTTTTTCGCTTTTGCGGCTTGCGCACCGTCTTCATTCAGACGTGCGGTTCATTCTATCACTGTTGTAATGGACAGGCCGCCGGCACTTGCAAAGTAGAACTATCAGACCGGTCCTCGCGGCCTCGAAACACTACCGGCCCACCGGGAAAGTCCCGAATCTCTGGATTGCCTCTCTGAACTGTCCGGCGGCCACAGTATCATTTAAATGATTTAAACCCGGCTATTTTTAATACGTGGGTCGTTGTGACTGACGTTCTCAACTTTCAATATTTCTTTCTCCCGCTCGCAACATTTGTTTCATCCTGCTCCTGCTCACAAAAAGCCTTTTAGTTTTTTCTGTACCTCCAAATACTTTCAAGTTAGCCTACGTGTCACCACCATAAATAATAGCATAATTGCTCCTGATAAATTATTTGTTATTAAGGCATTAATACACAAACCATTGTTACAACATAAAAGCAAGCAGCTCCTGCATGCATGGTTTTGCATGAATGTGCGCTTCCTTAATAATTCCTAAAAAAAAGCTGACAGTTCATTGCGATCTCACACATCTGTCATTATCAATGAAACTTTCATAATATATAGGCCTACATGCAGTAGGTACAAGTACAAAGTGTACAAGTGCACTTTGTTTGTTATAATTAGAGGATTTGCCAACATACAGAATTCAGCACTGAACAAAAGGTCTGTTTTTGAGCGGTGAGGGAAGTCTATTGTAAATGCATCTGATTGGGCATTGAGTTCAAGAAAACAACACGCATGTCTGTGATTGGCTACATCGCTCAACGCTTTATTCTCCCTCAGCCCACACACACAGAGTGCATTACCACCCGCGCTTGGCGCTCCCTCTTATGACGCATTAAAAAAAAACACAATAATTGAGTTTTTTTTACCACAAGTCATTTCAAGTAAATAGGCACAAGTCTGAGTCAAGTCTAAAGTCAAGTCAAGTCTTTTCAGAGATCTAGTCAAGTAAGTGTCAAGAAAATTGCGACTCGGGTCTGACTCGAGTCAAATCATATGACTCGAGTCTCCCCCCTCTGCTGATAAAGGTCAGATAAGTATGATGTAAACCATGCTAATTCAATTCCACTTATGCCAACCTAATTTTCGAGTCTATTTAAAAGAATGTTGTGGTCAATGGTATCAAATGCAGCACTAAGATCCAGTAACACAAATAGAGAGATACAACCATGATTGGATGATTAGAGCAAAGCATTTGTGACTAAATAGAGCTGTCTCAGTACTATGGTACGGTCTAAATCCGGAGTGGAAATCCTCGCAGATATAATTTCCTCCTAAAAAAGAAAATAGTTGTGAAGATACTGCCTTTTCTAGTATGTTTGACAGAAAAGGTAGATTCGAGATCTGTAATTGACTATTTCTGTAGGATCAAGTAGTGTTTTTTTAACAAGTGGTTTAATCATAGCCCGCTTAAAAGTTTTTGGAATTAATGAGAGGATGTATGACCTCTGGAATAGTGATGCGCAGGTCGTTTTTTTTCGTCTAGCTTTTATGAAATTATTTGTCTGCCCCAGGCTTCCCCGCAGCACGCCCCCACAGCACTGTATTTACTTTTACAACCCGCCACGCACTGTATCTTTTTACGCACATGTGTCGTTACGCATAGCCTATATATATATATATATACACATACACATATATATATATATATATATATATATACACACACACAAACACTTATTGTAAAGTATGATGTCCATTTTAGTCATTATTCACTGAAAATCTACGCTTCTGAATCTCATTTTGTGTTCTGTGTATTTAGTGCCTGTCTTTATACCAAAAGTGCCTGTTTTTAGGGAAACGTGTGCACTTTGCTCACGTGAACACGGAGCAGTTTTTCCTATGCGTGAGACTGGAAAACCCGTAGTGGATGTAATCAGAGTGATAACAGAACGCTTAGAGTGCAGAGAGGAATTGGCCTTGACTCCAGTCCTGGTTTTGCGTCCGCGCCGTAAGGAGCTAAACATCTGTCTCGCATGCATGATCGCTCTAGACTAGATTACAGGATATTTTAACTAATTTGTGGTAAAACTAGTCGATCACGAGTGGCTCAATTAGTGGATTTATAGATAAACTTATCTTTCAGGTATTTTGCCGACTGGCTTGACACTTTAGCGTGAGAAATCGGGGGTGTAGCGTGAGAGCGTGAGAATTGGCTCAATTGCGTGAGTCTCACGCTCAATGCGTGAGAGTTGGCAGCCCTGGTGAATATATCCCTTGCCAGTTATTATGCGTACAACAAATCTTCTTGTAGGATTATCGTCAATATCTATAGTGTTTATATCCAAAAAGAAACGATGCTGGGAGATGTTTTTGTATTTAGGGCACTCACCGTGATGTTTTTCCTGTGCTTGTGCAGCGTCACGCAATCATGCAGTTTTGTTGTGTTTTATGTTTCTCTTGAAGCTGGGTCATATGTTATCAGGGGGTTGGGGGTAAAATGCCAGCAGAATTGGCTTTATGCACAACTGCACTACTTACTGAACTTCAGCCAGCTCCTTGTTTCCTGTCTGCCATTATTGGGCAAACTTGATTAATTCAGGTGTGTCTGATTATTGTTGCCGTGCAGGGATAGAAATTAGCACCCGCCACCAGCCAAATGCGGGTGATTTTGTGTTGTGGCGGGTAAATTCACTTGCCCTACCAGCCACCGTGGCAGGTAAATAAAAATAGCATACTGTTTCACCTGGACGGCGGACACTTTTTAGAGGAGGCACACCTTCAAAACCCGCGCGTTTCTTCCGTCGAGGCTCGATGAGGGAAGAAAACGTGGGAACATGAGAGGCGGTTTACCGTCCAAAGGGAGAGCTAGCCGCGAGTGCATGGTATATTTTTAGGGCGAAGTAAGTTAGCTTTCTTGTCTGGTAAAGAGCTAGCCGCGTGAACATCTACCTGCGTACTATGGGCTCTATGCACGGCGGTACTTCTGGTGAAGGTGTAAGGATGCTCGATAACTTCCGCCAATCGTAGAGTCCAATGCAATACTGAGTATTTATATTGAATTTTATACTCCATGGTTATACTAAAGAAAAGTTAGTCACAAAAACAGATAAAACAGACACCCCTCGTTGTGTTTATGCTTCTTTTTAAAATTATATTAAATAAACATAACTATATATAAAATTACATCTAAATGTATTTACGTTTCTTTTCAAAGACGGGAGGACAGTAAATTTTGAAGACTCTGCCATAATCCCGTTTTCCTCGGTTTTCCTCTGCTTTAATTTCCACAACCGGAAATGGACGAGCATCCTTGCGTCAAATGCGGAACTTATGCGTGCAAATAGCCCATTCCCGCATCTACTGCTCGTAAAAGCGACACGGCGCGCTCGTTTTTAGAGGCGAGTAAGTTCATTGTTGCATAGTAACGACAAATGCCACGGGAGAGCACGCGCTCTGCGCTCTCCACGATGATGAGGAAGAAGTATTAGCAAAGAATTCATTGATTCCTAGCCCTTGCATTAGCTTTATTACTAGATATATTTATGGAGATGAGAAATAAAAAGCCGCCTGAAATGCGTCACTGTCGGCATCGGTGAACAGATAATGGGCCAGATCACTGTTCATGCTTAAAAGCACACTTTTAATGGACACAAAAATAAACATGATTTCACACAAAAGTGCCCAAAATGCACAGATCTTTCATATCTAGTGTGTTTTAACAAGAACTGCAGTCGGCTATATCAGAAAATTGCCCATTTGTGTTTTTATTCAGTGTAGGTAAAAGTATATGGTGTTTTATAAAAATAAAAATAAAAAAAACATGGAAGTCTTTTGAAGATGGAAGAGCAGAGGAGGGGAACAGGAGAGGAAGAGCAAGAGAATTAGAGAAAATGTCAGTATTTCATTGAGACTTGAGATTAAATAAACTGGTTAAGTAGTATTGTAGATCTTGTAGTATTAATTTTCACATGCAGTTACGCATTGTCGGTTAAAAACGAGAAAGTGGCTGGTAAAAACATTGAGTGGCTGGTAGATTTTGAAATCCACCAGCCACAGTGGCCGGTGGACAAAAAATTAATTTCCATCCCTGTTGCCGTGACTACTGAGGTCAGGCACACCTGAATTAATCAATTTGTCCAATAATGGCAGACAGGAAACAAGGAGCTGGCGGAAGTAATGCAGATGTGCATAAAGCCAATTAATATGCACCCAAAATTCAAGATGTGGTGGAAAAAATGGGCGTAGTGGGCTATAAATGTTCATATATATATATATATATATATATATATATATATATATATATATATAACATATGATATTTAGTAAACAGTTCAGTAAACAAAGAGTGGCTTAGTTCCAGAATGAATCTACCGTTTTAAACGATTCAACTGAATGAGTGCTTCAGACTTTGTATTATACTTTGCATTTGAATTAAGACTATGATTTGGCACCACCTATTGGTGGTTATAATTTCATAATTTAAAAATATATAATTTATGTATAATTTTATTTAATAATATATAATTTTCTCTATATTAAAATGATTATAAATGGTGTTATAATTGCCGTATAAATGCATTGTTAGATATCACTGCTCTGAGGTCGGCAAACGCACTGGCCCGTTTTGCTGTTTTTTTTTTTTTTTTCCACATAGCTGCAACATAGACTTAAAATATTCTGTCATTAATGGTCATGTAAATGAAATCAATATTCAAATCAATAATCAAATTATAAACTATAGAGTGTCTTTTTTTGTGTATACTCTTATTAACATCAAAACTTTGTGTTTTTGTAAAATAAATATAATAAACAGGGTGCGCTTTCAGCTCACTCTGTCTTCACAAAAATCTTTTTGAAACGCATCCGAAAAATTAACTGTAACTCAGAAAATACTTGTCACAGAGACACGAAAGATTTATCTTTATGAAGCTGAAATTCTCTTCTTTTAAATTAAGTAGTTGATGTAATCTGTATGAAAATAGAGAGATGTCAGTATTTTTTCTTTCACCTAATTATAGCGTAATGTGACACACCCACTGAGAGCGCACGCTATTCAAACGCTAATGTTGAGGCAAGCCATGAAAACGCCCACATCAGCTGGATATATTACAAACCTTACCTCGTCGTCTTGCTGTGCAGTAAGAAATAATACCAGTAATCCTGGAAAAGCTACCTCAGAAGTGCTGTTTCATTTCGAGGAGCACGGATTCAGCTAATGTAATAAGTCATTTATTCTTAAGTACTTTGTTCTAATCACACTATTGAATAGTGTCAGTAAACTGTACAAAGACTGTTTAAATATTAAATGCGTGTCTGTGTATGAATGGACTTCTGTAGACTACTGAGATTTGTTCTATACAGACTATAATGAATCGGGTGTGTGAATAACGAACTAACACACAGATGCATAGTTAACTGTTATCCAATGCAAGCTAATGCATTGCACATATCAAAATAATGAATCCTTATCTTTGAAATATGTATGATAAAATGTATTGGCCTACTTTAAAAATAATACTTTATATGGAAAAAGAATTTTTCTTAGATGCTTCCAACTAACTTTGAAACTTTGAACCAATTCTATACAATGGCCAATATAACCTATTTGACTAGGATTTTTTTTCTAGGTATGACAAATCGTTTTTTGACTATTTTGATTTTATATATATATATATATATATATATATATATATATATATATATATATATATATATATGTTGTCCTTTCAATTCTTTCTTGTCTGACTCATCTGAATGAAAGGCTCATTATTATGCAGGTCTTTGTCTTCTCGGGTGAAGCCTAACCCTAATTATTCATAATAATAAGCGATAAGCGTAGGCCGTTCACAGTCATTCGCATATTGCCTTGGCAAACAAAATTTTTTTTCACTATATAACCCAATTCACAGTTTTATCCGAATGTTTAGGCAGGATGATTTTCAGATCATTTTTAAGAAAACACTCTAGGCC
The DNA here is from genome assembly GCA_038021265.1 of Cyprinella venusta. Lineage (NCBI taxonomy): Eukaryota > Metazoa > Chordata > Actinopteri > Cypriniformes > Leuciscidae > Cyprinella > Cyprinella venusta. Next base: position 18,374,707 of record CM075882.1, on the reverse strand, counting down.
ACAACATCCATTTGTCAAAAGTGTTGTGGACGCATATTTAGTATGTGTTTTCTGGCCTCATTTCATAAACTTTCATTTTTAGTTTTTTCAGTAACCAATAAACAATATTCTCTCAAAAACATAAACATGTACAGTACTGTGCAGAAGTCTTAGGCACACTAGTATTTTCGCCTCAAAGAATTGGTATTAAGCCAGTTATTTATATATTTTGTTGTAGTGTCTCATTAGGAAATATCAGTTTATATTTCCAGACATTAATTGTGCTATTAATTGTAATAATCCAGTGAAATTTTTGAATGCACAAGGATTCTGACAACAGCCGATGCTCCACACGGAGGTCGGATCTCACCATCATCGAGTGCATCTAAAATTATATGAAGAAACAGAAAAAACAGAGACTAAGACCAGAAGAACTGTGGAAACCAAAAATTTCACTGGATTATTACAATTAATGGCACAATTAATGTCTGGATATGTAAACTGATATTTCCTACCGAGACACTACAACAAAATATATAAATAACTGGCTTAAAACCATTTCTTTGAGGCGAAAATACTAGTGTGCCTAAGATTTCTGCACAGTACTGTACATGCATGTAGGGCTGTCACGGTTATGGAATTTCCCTTGCAGTAATGTTGAGTGGCTCAATAGCGCGATATGTGGTATTACCGCCATTTATTTATTTATTTAATTTATATGTATTTGTTGCTATATAAATAAAGTTTACGATGTGGACAAAAACGAGGACATTTTCAGTAACCAATGTAACCAAAACTAAACAGTGTCAACAATATGCGCATTGAAAGACTTTCACTCTGCGCGCATATTGTTATGATAACGGACTTTGAGTGAGTCATTGAACCGTTCATTCAACGAACACGTTTAAAAAAGCTGATTCATTAAAAGAGATGTAATGAAACAAGATATTAATTATTTTTAACTTTGAGGTTCAACTTTTCAAGGCTCAGCTGAGCAGCAATGCGTCGCATGGGCAACGCTGAAGCTGATGCTTCACTTATTAGAGACCAATATAGCATTGATTCAATGCGTGACTCACTAATTTTATTTCCCTGCAGCTTCCTTGTGCTGACCAGCGCTGCTGACGCGCATTTATGGGAAAATACCCGTGAAAAAAAAAAAACGTTAAAATGATGATGTGACAAATATTTCGCTTCCCTTTGACACGACAAGCTTTTCACGACTTCAAAGACAGAAGCAGGTAATTGCAAGCGCTCTGCCGATCTCTCTCATTCACATTCTGTGTGAAGCCTGTAGGCTACACATCACAGTGATAAACAGTCTTGTTATCATTATGAACTTGTTTAACATTCAATACACATGCATTAAGTACAAAACAAGAAGGGTATAGCCTTATAAAAAAATGTAAATATCGTGGTTGCTGCAGTTACGTGCAATCCTCTGCAGTTGACTTGTCAGAAGCGCGGTACTACAATATTGCAGTTATTGTGACAGCCCTACATACATGTTGGTCACATATTATGGTAGCCCTGTTTGTGCTAAATAGAGTGTAATTTCTCCTGTGCCATTAATATGTTTATAAGCAACTGAATAAAGCACAAATGTCACAGCATGTCAAAACATCTCAAGGACCCCAGAAACACCTTAGACCATAGAGGGATAATGCTCAGATAGATATAACACATCCACACTGCATTCTAGAAGAAGGTGATGTACATCAAAGTGTGAGTCATTAAATGAGGATTAATTAGGTAGGAGGCATGATACAGGTGAGGTTACATTGATCGTTAGTTGGTTGTATACCAAGGTACATACCATAATATATACATAATAGTACACAAGACAGCAAATCATTTACACAATGCTATGAAGCATGTTAGTCTAGGATTAATGCAGCAAAGTCTGTATTGAATAATGTTTGTCTTCCCATTGTCTCTCTCTCTCTTGCACATTTTTTCATTTCATTTATTTGGTTTGGTCATTTACAGATCATTCAATCAATCAATCAAATCATCAAAACATTCGAAACATAAATACTATAGATGACTAGGTGCAGGCGAAAGCTAAAGCTTATTATGCCTGCCCTTAACTTTAGAATCAAATGTAACTCATTAACCCTCAGGTGCTCTTCGTTTCGGAGTCACACTTGTTATCTTCCCGGTCAAAAGTGACCGGACACCTAAAAATGAAACTTTCTCCATCCCAGTAAAACCAATGCAATTTATTTTTGTTCTATAATATTTGAAGAGTTTGGTTCCAAAACGCTATAAATCCATTTTGATGAATTTGAGTAAAACTGTGTTTTCTTTAGCAAGAAAATGGGAAGATGAAAAACACTATTTTCAGTTTCAAATTTTCACATAACATTTGTAGGTTATAATATCAATAAAAAATTAAATCCATGTTTTGATTTTCAAAGATTTATTATAAAAACAGATTATTTTTTCCCCAAAATGCAATAAATCCATTAACTTATTTTTTTCAAAATGCAATTAATCAAAAAAACTTTTATACACATTGAATTTCTTGTGTAATCCTATAAATCCATTGCTTTAATATAACAATAGTCTGTAACACTTTAAGGGTACAGGTTATGAATTATCATGAATTCACGGATAAAATGAATCATGCATGAATTATGCATTCATTCATTCATTATTTTCATCAGGAACTAACAACATTTTTTTTAACAGTTCAACGTTTTTCATTCATGACTTCATGGATGAACAACACCTTAATTAAAACATTAACTAAGATGAGCACATCATCATGAATTATGATTTATTAAGCATGATCTAACGTTACTTCTGCATATCGCTGTTGTCAACCTGTCGCCGCTGAGCTTTTTTTGATGGCGATCAGCTGTAAAATGGCTTGGTCCTGCTCGGTTTTCGTTGACTTTGAATAAAACAACTGAAAGTTTTTCAAAAGATCCCTGGGGTCAGTGTGCCAGCGTGACAGAAGTTTGATGCTGTCGCGTGAGAACAAGCAACAGCCGGGCTTTGGCCAGGCATTTCCATTACTGTTTACATTGCGTGAATGGTGCGTTGTGATCGGTTAAGCGGATATGTTGCATTTTGCAGAAAAGGGAGACTGTCGTGGTTTGGAAAGAAAGGGAGAAAACATTACATAATAACACGGCAGATATCGCATTTTACGTCAAATTAAACATTGTTTTGTGTCTGGTCGGTATTGAAAAGTCCGATTTTTGCAGTAACTCATTTTTTAAAAAAAATGGCGTTTATCGCGTTTTGGAACCAAACTCTTCTTTTATTCTTTTTAATTTAGTATTTTGAGACAGTTTGATTGAATTTATTAATATTTATGCAATATGGTTTATTTTTGCCATGGAAAAGTATATATATTTTTCTAAATATATATAATTTTTTTAAAAAAAATTATGAATGCAGTATTTTAGTATACTATAGAGTCTTGGCCTTCAGAAAAAAAAAATATTTTTGAAGAAAATTAGCACCATCTAGTTACAGTATAGAGAAAAAGCGTAGAATCATGGTGTAATCACTAGCCTTCGTTTCGGAGTCACACTTGTTATCTTCCCGGTCAAAAGTGACCGTACACCTAAAAATGAAACTTTCTCCATCCCAGTAAAACCAATGCAATTTATTTTTGTTCAGTTATATTTTTTCTTTTTAATTTTGTATTTTGAGCCAATTTGATGTTACTTATTAATATTTATGCAATATTTATGGTCCATTTTTGCCATTGAAAATAATACAAACTTTTTTTATATATACATTTTTTATTTTATTTTTTAAGCAGTATTTTAGGTTAAAATAGAGACTAGGCCTTCCAAAAAAATTTTTTGAAGGCAGATTAGCGCCATCTGGTAAGAGTATGGAGAGAAAGCGTAGAACCATGTTGTAACCACTAGATGAAATGTACAGTTCTCTATGGAGAGGCATGTGAATTCCCCAGCTGTTCATGGACACGTTTACTTATTTTTTTTGTTATAGGTGGATTTCAACACATATTTAAACAATCTCAAAGACTATTTCTTATCAAGTTTTAGATTTTTTTTTTTATAGTGATTTAAAGTGTTAGTTTTTGCATTATGATTACAGTCAAACCTAAACATTGTGTTAGAAAGAGAATGCTAGGAAGCAAATTTTATACACATTTTTTTATTCTGAATTTGTACAAAAAACAAACAATAAAAACAATGCAATTCATTCAATTATAACACTTTATGTAAAATAATATTTAATGAGCATGTCTATTTGTGTAAGTCACTGAACCGTAACAAAACAGTGAACAGTAAAAAAGGAAATAGCAATAATGAACTAGCTGCAGAAAATGAAAAAAGAGAAACTACTATACTAACTTTAATCATTTTATTTCACATATTCTCAAAATTTGCTGTTACAGTTCATTTGTGTGTGTGTGTGTGTGTGTGTGTGAGAGAGAGAGAATCTGAAAAAAATATTCCACCGACTGTCAAGGGTTGAAAAAGAAAAATGCTCAGAACGATGCCTGAACTTCCAAGTGCGCAGTGTGTGTGTGTGTGTGTTAATTTCAGTATTGAAGTTAGTGTCACCCCTTCACTGCTGTGAGCTTTTCCTGCATTATGACTGAATTATTGAATAGATTTCACATATTCTCACAACATTGCTCTATTACAGACACAGTGGTTCATATAGGTGTGTGTTTATTTGTGCGTGTGTGCGTCTGTTTGTGAATGTGGGTGAGTGTCAATATCACAATCTTGATGTTTTAGAGTGTCACCCCTTCATTGTTGAGCACTTTTTTCTGCATCATGGCCAATTTGTAGATTGCAAATTGTAGTTTGAAGTTGTAGATTGTTGTTTTTGTCAATTTCCCATTCATTTCCTATGGTCGGTCATGTTTGACAGAAGAGCAGAAGTGTATCTCATTTTTTTACGACCACTTAAAGTGCTCGAATCATGACCTCAATTTCTTGTGTGTTCACATACATGTTGCCATAAAAGTCACGAAGTTTCGTAATTTTCTGATGAAGCAGTGATTTTTTAGAAATTCAAAACAGATTTTTTATCACAATTTATTGGTGTTTTTGTGTATAAAAGTGTGTGTGTGTGTGTGGGTGGGTATGTCCGTTTTGCATTCTTGATGTTTTAGAGTGTCACCCCTTCAATGCTGAGCACTTTTTTTCTGCATCGTGGCCGATTTGTAGATTGTACACACAAAAATTCTCAAAGTTTTTGTGTTTTTGTCAATTTCCCATTCATTTCCTATGGTCGGTCATTTTTGACCGAAGAGCACAAGTGTGACGATTTTTTTTTACGACCACTTAGCATGCTCGGATCATGACCTCAATTTTTTTGTGTGTTCACATACCCAATGGAATAAAAGTCACCAAGTTTCGTAACATTCCGATGAAGCTGTGATTTTTAACATTTCAAAACATACATTTTTTCGGTCAGAAATGACCAAAGAGCACCTGAGGGTTAATGACAACATCTGTTCATAAAATTAACATTAACACATTAGTGAACCTTTATCCACACCAGAAGCAAGCCTGTCTTATTCATTTTTATTCAATTGTATATTTTTCCAATGTTATTCTCTTGTAAAAATTTTTAAACTGAAAAATAGACGTGGCTTGTTTTAACTCATTACAACAACTATTCCACAATTTAACTCCTTTATTTGATAAACAGTGTTCTCTTAATGTAGAATGTACTTGTGGTTGGTTAAATATACATAATCCTCTAAGATCATATTTACTTTCTCGCTGGGAAAATAATAATTGCAAGCATTTAGGAGTTTTATTATATTTGACTTGGTAAATAAATTTTAATGTGTACAAATCAGCTAAATCATAAAACTTCAAAATTTTTGATTGATGAAACAGTAAATTACTTGTTGAATTGTAAGGTGCATAGTTAATTAATCTGATAACCTTCTTTTGTAATAAAAAAATTGGATTGGTTCCAGTTTTGTATGTATTTCCCCAAATTGCAATACCATACGTTAAGTATGGTGTGACAAGTGAACTATAAAGTAAATGTAATACATTTTTACTCAAAATATACTGCAACTTGTACAAAATTGCAATCGTTTTTGATACTTTCTTCTGAACGTTAAAAATATGCGGTTTCCATGTCATTTTACAATCAATAATTACTCCAAGAAATTTTATATGATTTACTCTTTCTAATGTATTTTTATTAATAGTAATCCTGATCTCATTATTTAACTCTTTATTACTAAATACCATGAATTTCGTTTTATTTAAATTTAGTGACAATTTATTCAAATCAAACCAATTCTTTAGTTTATACAATTCTTTCTCTACCACCAACACAAGCTCTGTAAGATTTGGGCCAGAACAATAAATTGTTGTATCATCCGCGAAAATAATAAAATTTAAAACATCCGACACTTTACAAATATCGTTTATATAACAAAAATAACTTGGGGCCCAAAACAGAGCCTTGCGGAACGCCACAATTAATTCTCTGAAAGCAGGACGGAACTCCATTTACATCAACATACTGAAAACGGTCCGTTAAATAATTTCCTAACCAAGAATATACAATTCCCCTAAATCCATATTAAATCCACATGCACTCTCTTCCAAAGGAATGTAGTCGTAAAACCTCCTTATCCGTCCTGTAACATGACACTGTTTCAGCCCTGGTGTTCATTTTCTTTGGGATGTTAGATTTGGAGTTTCATGAACCTTTTTATATAATAAATAATAAGTGTGTGTCTGATGGGTCCAGACCTTACAGTAAATAATGATTCAAAACAGAAAGATATACGAAGCTACAGATGCAACCAACTCAGATGCAACCAACAGCAGCAAGGCAGACAGGAGCAACCGAGCAGAGAGGAGCAATCCTCTCACTGCGCTGCTCTCTCATTAACCTCACCCTCACTGATCATCATGATTATATCACTGCACTCTCATTAACCCCACCCACACTGATCATCATGATGATGATGTCACTGCTCCCTCATTAACCCCACCCACACTGATCATCATGGTGATGTCACTGCGCCATATTATGTCATTTAATATTCCAATTGTAGGAAACTTTTCTTTCCTTGTAGAAAAGTTAGCAACTGAGGAGACCAGGAGACTTTTGAGGTATCTTTCACGCAGAAGTTCTTTATTGCGTCGCTGTAGTCATCTCAAAGATAGTCTAACTAAGGGAAAACATTCCCTTACAATTTATACATTTAGAGAGGAGGAGTTTACATTGAGGGGGAGAAACTGAAACAAAAGCAAATGTAATCAGCATAACCATTCAAATGCTGAGGGGCCAGGAACTCTGGTTCCAAAGAGCCATCCAAGAGCCATTAAAGACAAAAGGTGGAAGTCTCCGCTATAGCTGATCCAATCAATCTAAACGATTAAATCTCTAGGCTGATAGGTGAGAAAACAGGACTATCAGGAAAGGAGACTTTTGCTGGAGACTCAATACTAAACTTTCAGGTTTTATACCATTGGAGTGGAAACCTAAATTAAACATTGCGTGCTGGCAGTAAACTCTGTGACAATCTCTCTATGTCTCTGGGTCCAAGCGTTGTAGCAACAGTTTGGATTTGAACAACAGAAGTACTGGAAGGAACACTTTCTGACTGTTCAATTCCCTGCGGTCTTTTTCTAGCAGCACATACCTTCACTGAATTTACATGCTTATCAGTTACTGATGGGATTTCTAAATCTGTTTCAAACAACGCTTGTAAGTCAGGATAAGTTTCATCTGACTGTTGGTCTTCAGGGTTACATTTGGTTGAGGCCTGGTTATGGCCAACCTTTGTCTTGAAACAGGACAATTGAGTCTGCAATTGTTTGTTCTGTTCATTTAACTTAGCAATACACCTAGCTTGTTCTTGTGCAATGGATAAACTGTATTCTTTGTAACAACAGATAATGGCTTTCACATTGTTCTTGCGAATACTTGCCCCTAGCACCTTTTTACAATCTTCAATAGACCATACTTTTTCTGGGTGAATGCCAAATTTCTTTTTCAAGTTCAATCTGACTGACTGAGTCACTATGGAGTCAATGTGTTCTCCTAACAATGACTTAAATTCGCTATCTGACCACAATGGAGTGGCAAGGCCACTTTTCTCAGTTGTAGGAACCAACCTAGCATTTTTCCTAACCATTTTGTGAGTTTCTTTGTTATCACACAAAACAACTAACTTACTCTGATCAATAGAGGCTACACTTGTTTACACAGATCGACTGTTGTAAACCTTCTTTGACAGAGCAAAGGAAATCCACAATATTACTAGCACTTTATGCTAATACTTCCTTGTTTGTACAGAGGTTCAAACTTTCATCTCTAAAATACATTTTTAGAGGGTAACACCACAAAACAACAAAAAACAAACACAAACTATTAGCATGTTACGTTAATCTTCCCTGAAAGAAAATGGAAAGGATATTTCACCTTCCTAACTTTTAGAGGATACAACCACAATAACTAGCACAAAAAAATGCTAATCCTTCTCTGTGAACAGAGGTTATCACCAAATATTAACACATAATGTTAATCTTCCCTAAATTTAGAGGATACCTTCTCTAGCAACGTAGAGGCACTATTTCGTTAAACAAAACTTCCCTGACTTATTCAGAGGATATCTTACAACTTCCCTGACTTATTCAGAGGATCCCAAAATATTAACATGTAATGTCAATCTTCCCTGCCTGACAACAGAGGATACCCTTCATCTTTAAAAGACAACTTTTAAAGGATAATTTTAGTTAATCAAACACTACAGCTGTCTGATAACTCTTTCTCTGACTGCGCAGAGGCTTAAATTTGTACTGGTCTTCAGCGGTTCTTTTGATAGAGTGAAAACTCACCGAATCGTTGTTGCGATGAAAAGATTCAGTCTGGACTTCAGTCAGAAAAGTTCTTTTTTGTTGAGATCTTGTTCTGGAACTCAGTCCGCTTTGAGATCTTGTTCTGCTTGAAGTTTTCAAGATTCAGTTGAGATTCTCTGTTGAAATCTTTTGTTGCTTGAAGTTTCAGTTCTGGATTCAGGTAAGATTCTTTGTTGAAATCTTTTGTTGCAGTTCTTGATTCAGGTAAGATTGCTCTATCCGGGTCACGGCACCAAATTGTTGGAAACTTTTCTTTCCTTGTAGAAAAGTTAGCAACTGAGGAGACCAGGAGACTTTTGAGGTATCTTTCACGCAGAAGTTCCTTATTGCGTCGCTGTAGTCATCTCAAAGATAGTCTAACTAAGGGAAAACATTCCCTTACAATTTATACATTTAGAGAGGAGGAGTTTACATTGAGGGGGGGGAAACTGAAACAAAAGCAAATGTAATCAGCATAACTATTCAAATGCTGAGGGGCCAGGAACTCTGGTTCCAAAGAGCCATCCAAGAGCCATTAAAGGCAAAAGGTGGAAGTCTCCCCTATAGCTGATCCAATCAACCTAAACGATTCAATCTCTAGGCTGATAGGTGAGAAAACAGGACTATCAGGAAAGGAGACTCTTGCTGGAGACTCAATACTAAACTTTCAGGTTTTATACCATTGGAGTGGAAACCTAAATTAAACATTTGATAAATTTGTAATCTCACACCATCATGCACTGATACTGCTTTTCATCATCTATTGATAGTTCATCCATGTGTTTGAGCGTATCTCTTCTTGTGTTCAGGTGTTTCCAGCCCTCCATCCATCTCAAGCCCCTCCAGCATCTCAGGGTTTTCCCTGGGCCGGGGTTCCAGCCCTGTTCCCTCCAGCAACTCAGCATTTGGCCCGGGGGGGTTTACCAGCCCTGTTCCCTCCAGCAACTCAGCCTTTCCCCCGGGGGGGTTCTCCAGCCCTGTTCCTTCCTCGCTGCCCCCCCCGCCTCTCTCTCTCGGCCCGGTGTCGTCTTCTCTGGGTCTGAGTGGCCCGTACTCCAGCCCCAGCGCCCCCTTCAACCCCCCGTCTGCAGCCCCTGCTGCCCATCTGGGCCCCGTCCTCTCTGCCCCCCCCATGGGTCCACCCACCACCGGCTTCTCTGTGAGTGCAGGATATGACATCACCCGGGGCCACGCTGGCCGCACCCCTCAGACGCCCCTGATGCCCAGTTTCTCCAGTGCCACACCCATGCCAGGTATAACTCAAAAATTTCAACCTACCTGACCTCGTTTAATCCTGCCTGAGTGCCTCTTCTGTTCAGCGAGCCTCTTTATGCTCCAGTGCATACGCATGAATTTGTGTGTGAAATCTTGATTCATTAAACTTTTGTGAAATTTATTCAAAATGTATGGGAAAATGCCAGAACAGCTGAAACCACAAGTACACAAAAATTGCATACATATAAAGGTGCCCTTATAAATGTGTTGGCATTGCTATCATGGATCTAGCTATTAGGGTTGATACGATTAGTCAACATTGTCGACAATAAAAAATTGTCAACAAATATCATTGTTGTCGAGAAGTCGTTTGATCTTACTTGACCTAATGTAAGGGTGTGCAATATCACGATTTGACCGCTACAGGGCTAGAGTGTAATGCAGCCCTTTACAAATGCTATTGTGGTAAAAGAAAACACAGCGTGAACGGAGTGCAAACAAATCCGAACTAGCAAGGTTTGGGAAACTTTCACAAAACTTAAAACCAACAATGCTGTCATGTGCAATACATGCAAGGCGGAACTCGCTTTTCACGGGAGCACAACATGCATGTTGGAGCACTTAAAGAGGAAATATCCTGGCAACAGAGGAGCCGGTGAGAATTGTTTTCCAGCTGGAGCTAACTAACTAGTGGTAACGTAAATCTCTTTATTAGAGAATACAATACTACTAATAATAGTAATAATATTATCAATAATAATATAATTACAGTAATGTGATTATTTATTTTGTATAGAATAAAGCTTGATCGAGTTTAGTCAGGGCTGTTTTTATTATAGTAACACTATTAGGTATTATAGTCTTATCACTTGCCTGTATTTTGTTCCATAATCATGAAGACTTACAAAAGGAGATGTTAGGAAGAATATTATGGCAGTTACTTTTTCATTTTCATTCTGTAAATTAAAAGGTGAAAGAGAACTTCTCTGTCAGCTCAATTGTCATGTGAATAAAGATTGTAATTTTATATTTATAATAATGGTTTGCAGATTAATATTTTACCATTTTTGTGTCCTGAAGTAAATGTCCTTTTTTCTGTTTTAGTTCTAAGAAAAGCAGTGGTCCTATTAAACAATGCTTAGAGAGCATTTGTACCTGATTTGAGTTGGACCGAAATCAGAAAACTTAAAAAGAATGACCTGTTTAGTTGGCTCAAAGTTCATTAAAACAACTATTTCAAAAGCTGAACTGATTTTCTTTTTTATACTATAGTAATGTATAACTCAATGTTTTAACTAATTGAAAAAGCTGAATAATCAAAGGAAAACCCCCTTCTCCTTTTTCACTTTACACTGTCATATAGTAGTGAGAAAATACTGAACAGAAATGTGTAAGCAAACTCAGACACTGAAGTAGGACTCTGGTGCATCATGATATTTAATTTCACCAGACCTTAACAGTGCATTATTCAACGAGTGCACTAGAGGAGTGCACTAGAGAATTGCCACTATAAAACAGTGCACTATATAAGGGGATCATGGGTGATTTTAGTTACATCTCTAGTCAGTTAAGTTTAGTCATTACAGGGAATAAATAACATACTCTCAGCAGATCATATTGTGCTGATGTCGTTGTGTTTTGTAGGGATTGTTACCAATCCCATGATGCAGCAGCCGGTGTCTGGAGGGTTGGACGTGAGCTCGCCCATCACGTTTCCTGAGGACACTGAAGATCCCAGAGTTACTCCGGACGGCAACACACCTGGTGGATTATGGGGCTTCATCAAGGTACTGGACACACAGTGAGGCCTAGCCTGGTTAAAACCAGACCATTCTCAGTTTGTAACTGAGTTATGGTCTGGCAAAGCTTCATAGACAAATTATTTCCAAAGGGGCGTCACCAACGGACGTAGCTCCGCGTAGCTCAAATGTCTCTGGGTGCAATTGGATAGACCTAAAACCAATCAGAGCGCTGAAGGAGATGGCTTTTGCAGAGCGACGTTCGTCTGTTTGAATAAACGAGCAGACAATATGATTAGCTACTGATTAGCTACTTGCTACGTTTATTTAAAATTAACAGCAAATTAACAGTGAGACCTTACTGTCTATGGGCGAGACATACATGCTTGGGCAGATTTGGCTTGAAGTCGTTCATCCTCGGACGCGGCACCGCTACAAAAAAAGCCTTGCACACAGCCAAGGGGAATGAGTCGGTCTTGCGCAACGAACGCGTTATTTTTGCTGCGCACCTTCACGCTTGTGTGGACGTGTCGAGTGTAAGCAAGGCTTTACTCCGTGTCAGCGCACGCTCTGATCGGTAAAGGTGCACAGACCTCTCCCAAATCATCTCCAGCAGTAGCAGTCTCTGAAGCACCACTAACTCGGCCTCTGTTTCCCTCGTAAGCTGATATTAGTATTTAAACATTCTCTATGATAAAAAAATGTTTGAAAAAAATATTTTAATAACATGGTTTTGGCGGTTATAGAGTTCTAATGACGGTGTTCAACTATAACCGTCATACCCCTTTGTGAATGTACAAAATCTGCTTCACTGTCACTGTGCCGTCGTCATCGTGTAAAGCCTGCCCCAACGTTTCTGATTGGTCCTGGATATCGGCGGATTGGAAATGGGCTTGAATGAGCTCTTTGCCAGACTAACTTTCAGAGCAAATCTAAATTTGCCGTAAGTTGTCTGGGTTTTCCCAGGCTAAGTGAGGCCATAATGCCGTGCTGTCGTTTCTCTGTGCACCTGATGCAGTTGTCTCATAATCGCAGGGTGTAGCTGGGAACCCGATGGTCAAGACTGTCCTGGATAAAACCAAACACTCTGTGGAATCCATGATAACCACATTGGACCCTGGGATGGCACCTTACATCAGTAAGTACTGTGTGTCCAGCACTGCAGAACAATACATTGTATTTTGCTTAGTTTTTTTTTTTTTATTAAAGGGGGCTATATGTAATATTTTTCATGTATTAATTGCTTTTAGTATTGCTAATGTATGAACCATTTGTAATGGAACTTGAAAAAAACAAAAAACAAGTTGTGTATGAAAGTCTGTGGACTGATTATTATGTGAAGGACACTTCTAAAAAAATCTAAAGGATTTAAGCTCCTTGAGAGCGTCTCTTCTGTTCAGTGACACATGAATCGAAACCCGATGTTCAGGATAATGCAGAATTAATTCAAACTTTAGTCTCACATCTATATAGTCTGTAGTCAAATCTATATAGTCTGTAGTCTCAAGTATACTTTATAATCAAACTATCAAAACAGTGTCTGTCGTCATGATGCTGGTGAATCGCAGGACTGGAGCAGACATCCTCATCGCGATGATCAGATGTTTTCTGCACTGCTGTTTTCTCACCGCTGGCATGCTGTTGTTTATCTTGTTATTGAGGAAAGCACACAGCACATATTTTCACATTTATCTAAACGTTGCTCTCAGCAGAGTGGACAGTGTCAGCATGTTTGTTAACAGTATATCGCTGTAAAGGTATTTCCAGTTCCTTTTTACTTCTAAGAGAAAAACGGAAAAGACCTTCTCTGTGAGTATATTGGGGCCTTGAATCACGATCAGTCTCTAGTGCGTTACTTGTCCACAAGTGCAAGTAGTCACTGGCTGCAGTTCACTCGATTGCCACTGGTGTTGCTAATATCACAGGTTTCTGAATTTTACAAATAGCCCCTTAAAGTGTAAATTGCAGGTTAAATTTTTCACAAAGGTAATGCCAACGTGCATACTAAACATAAAGATAAGAACTGCCCACAATAGTTTTTTTTTTTTTTTTTTTTTTTTTATTAAAATGCTGCATATAATATGAAAAGTTGGTACGTTTTACAGTGGTTTTAAGCACTCCCTTCCACTAGGCTGGGCGTGACGACATAAAAGGGACGTTCTATGCCAGGTCAATGCTCCAAGCCTAGAGTTAGAGTTAGTCTAAACGGCAAGTAGGCTAGCAGTTATATTGGAGACCAAGCTAGCAAAAACGTTTAACTATTGTGTTTGTGCGGGATGTACAAATACCTAAAAACAGGGGAAAGTGCCTATAAGTGTTAGCTTACCCAAGGTAGATCACACAATCTCTCCATAACCAACCCGTTTGACTAAGGTTGTCGAGCCCCACTGGTGCGTTAATGCAGTTTCAGTGGCAACGGTTCCGTATGGCATACCACCTACTGCAAAACACAATATCTGCCCAACCACCTGTATTTCATGCAATATACACAGGAAAGTAATGGCTGTAAATACTATGCAACCTATATAAATAACCTAAAGACTCAAGTTTTATAATATTAAATGCATTGGATCTGATTCAACAGAAGAATAAAAGATAAGCATTATGTGAATGCTTGGCTAAAGAGATGCGTCTTTAATCTAATTTTAAACTGGGACAGCGAGTCAGAGCCTCGAACAATATTAGGAAGGCTATTCCATAGTTTTGGAGCTAAATGCAAGAACGCCCTCCCTCCTTTAGTGGACTTAGATATCCTAGGAATGACCAGAAGCCTCGAATTTAGTGATCTTAAAGAATGCGATGGATTGTAGGGTGATAGAAGGTCCATTAAATACACAGGAGCTTAACCAGTTAGGGCTTTATAGGTCAGTAGTAGTACTTTGTAATTGATAAGGAACTTAATAGGTAACCAGTGTACAGATGATAAAATTGGTGTTATATGATCATATTTTCTTGACCTAGTAAGAACTCTAGCAGCTGCATTTTATACTAACTGTACCTTGTTTATTGAGGATGCAGGACAACCAGCTAATAAAGCATTACAGTAATCTAGTCTCAAGGTCATGAATGCATGAACTAACTTTTCTGCATCGGAAATAGATAGTTACGCAGCTTAGCAATGTTTCTGAGGTGGAAAAAGGCTGTTCTTGTAACATATCTTAAATATGGTGTTTGAAAGACAAGTTGTGGTCTAGTATAACACCCAGGTCTTTTACTACAGTGGATAAAGTAACAGGACATCCTTCTATATTAAAGTTGTATTGTAAGAGGTTTTGTGGGTAGTTTTTTGGACCAATAAATAATACCTCCGTTTTATCTGAATTTAATAGCAGGAAATTACACGTCATCCAGCATTTTACGCATCATCTTTGAGACACTCAGCCAATTTAGATGAGTTAGTGTTTTCATCTGGTCGTGATGAAAAATATAATTGAGTGTCATCAGCATAACAGTGGAAATTAATTCCATGTTTTCTTATAATATTACCAAGTGGAAGCATATATATAGAGAATAGCAGAGGGCCTAACACCGATCCTTGCGGTACTCCAGTCTACTGACGTTATCTTCAATTACCCGTTATCTTCGAGTCCCGCGAATCGTTTTATTCTCCCTTAACCCACACACACAGAGTGAGTGCATTACCGCCCGCGCTCCCACTTATGACGTCATCACCCAGTTACTGTAAAAAACATGCTACCTTTGAAGAAACCCCAATAAATGTTATTTTAACACATTTTAAGACAGTTTTTTTAAAATATATTCATATTTAACACTTTAATTTACACATTAATTGGTTGTTGTGGTTAACCTGCAATTTACACTTTAATATGTAAGCAGGGTTTTGTTTATGAATAATTGACTATTTCAGTTCAGTTCAGATCAGTGATTTTATTTTGTCCTCTTTACCCACAAAACATCACAACACCTTATTGCATGACGTCATACAAACAATATGAAACTGTAGGTTTCATATTTCATATGTAATTCTAGATGTCAGCCACATCACCAAAACTGTTTCATACAGTACGTTAAGCTAACTGCTGAGAAATGTGCACCGAACCGCACTCTAATGGAAATCCCTTTGGAACCGATACTTAATATCCTCAGAAATGCTCGGCTTGATGGAGGAAAAGCACTTCATGTGATTGTCATTGTTGAATGGTGTGTTTCAGAGTCTGGAGGAGACGTGGACATCGTTGTGACGTCAGATAAAGAAGTGAAGGTGGCAGCGGTGCGCGACGCCTTCCAGGAGGTGTTTGGTTTTGCCATGGTGACGGGAGAGGCGGGTCAGTCCAACATCGCCCCGCAGCCGGTGGGATACGCCGCAGGGGTGAAGGTGAACGCGCCTCTGCTTCATGTTTCCCTCATGAAAACAGACCATTTCACAGGAAATAGAAAATCAGCTGACTTCTGAACTGATCTGAAGGGTGTGTGTGTGTGTGTGTGTGTGTGTGTGTGTGTAGGGAGCTCAGGAGCGTATTGACAGTCTGCGTCGCGCGGCTATCATTCATGAGAAGCAGCCAGTAGTCTCGGTGGAGAACTTCATAGCTGAACTCTTTCCAGACAAGTAAGAACAGTTCATCCTGTAAAGGCAAAAACAGCAAAAACATCTTGCATTTAACCAAATACTTCAGCCATAATACTGTGGGCTATTACCAATAACATCTTGTCAACATCAACAGAATTCATCTGTACACTGACTGTAAAGGTGGAACTGAAGCTGCACTGACTAGCATGTTTATTTCACAGACTGTTTAATGTTACTCAAAGGTGGATACATGTATCAACACAACAATTACATGATATAAACTAGGGGTTGAACGACTTCAGATTTTTTGAAGTCGACTGTTATGGCATCAAAGTCGAGTCGACGTCGACTAGTCGCTGACATCATTCATACATCATTCATTCATTCAACATGGTACAATTTGCAGTTAATAAACAGAAAATTATACAGATGCTGACAGCTCATAATGGGGCCGTTTACACCTGGACACTTCATGCGTTTTTACTGATCTGATTTGAGGCTACGTTCACACTGCAGGGCTTAATGCTCAATTCCGATTTTTTGAAAAAATTCGATTTTTTTGCAAGGCCGTTCACATTTCCAATTAAATGCGACATTTTGTGATCTCCTGTGTGAACGTGAAATGACCCAGAAGTGACCCGCATGCGCAGAACAGTAATCAACGGTCAACGACGTCACTGGTTGTTTGCGGAATAGTTCTTTTTTTCCATATGTTGCGAGCTTTTGTTTTATTATTATTATTGCCATAGCCCATATACAAACACAGACAACAATTATTTTATCGACGGGCAAAGTTTGCACCTCGTCATAAAACCCGCTCCTTGTTTTGTCGCCGGCGGCCGCGGTGCAACACTGGTGGCTGGTGTTGCCAGATTGGGTGTTTTTTCGCTACATTTTAAGGCATATTTACATGTGTTTTAGCCTGGTTTTTGTCTGGAAGGCTCTATAGAAATCTGGCACCCTACTGAACGAAGTTAAACTGACAGATACCCCTTTTCCACTGAAAAAAGAACTGGTTCGGAACTGGTGCTGGTTCAAAGTTGGTTCGGAGCTGGTTCAACTGCGAACCCGTTCAGAACCGGTTTGCTTTTCCACTGACTAGAGCGCCCAGGGAACGACGTCCGTTACGTCACTGTTAACGTCACTTGCAAATACATTGCTTTGGGATTATCTCTAACTCGTGTACCAAGAAAACTTTAAAAACAATTGAAATATGTAAGTCTTTTAATCTTTCCGTTTGATATGTAATCTTTTCTGATAAGTTATGTACCCCTGTCTTGTGTCTTTTTTTCTTTCCATTAATTTGTTCTATATCGCGACTGTTTTCTTCTTTGCTTATGTTTCAAAAAATAAATAAATAAATAAAACGCTTGCGTGTTTCTGCAGTTTCTCCTGGCTTTGCGATGGTCAGAAAATATGTTTAAAAGAACCGAGAAGAACGCGTCTAAACCCGCCCCGTAAACATGACGTGCTAAAAGAACGGTTCTAGTCCAGCAAAGAGTTGGTGCCGCTTTGGAACCAGTTCTCGCGGCCGGCGAACCGGTTCTTTGGCTGTCGAAACACAAAGAACTGGTTCGCGCGCAGGCACCGGCTCCGAACCGGCTCTCAAAATGCTTTGGTGGAAAAGGGGCTAGAGAGCGCACGTTCACAGACACCAGAATGAACGTGTTCACAGCAAGCGTGCTGCACCAGCCCTCAAAAGTGAAGCCAAAACGTCTCGATCGCCCCCCTGTGACTGGACCTAGTACAGCTCATAATCCCCGCCTCCCCATGTTATTCAATGGGACGCGAGACCAACTAAACAATTAAATTACACTTCACATATCCTTTTTCCAAAGATAGTTTCTATCATTTACTGTAGTTTCTATCACGTTTATGTAATTTCAAGTGTTCGTTTTTAAAATAAGTTTGTTTTTAGTTAGTTATGTGATGATAAAATAACGGTGCTCTGACATCATGATTGACAGCTGTGATTGACAGGTTCTCTGTGCGAGGTTGTCACCGAAGCACCAGCGGACGTTTTTTAATAATGTTGATTATGTGGTTAGTAGTTGTATTTACCTTATTTTAACAAGGTTCTGCAATCGGCAGACATCATTGGACAGGAACGAAGCAGACAGAGGCAACTTAATGAAAGTGCGGGGCGTGTGCTTGCGTTTGATTCAGCGAGAATGAGGGCGGGGCCTTGATTTCGCGGCTTTACTTCCTACTCACGACTGCGCATGGCTGGTCCCGAAACACGCAAGTGCGCAGACTCAAGTCCGAGATGTCAGCGCCATATCGAGACACTGGCGGCCTCAGTTCTCTCTGATGGAAAAGAGCGAGGGGGCGTCGTCCGTCTTTTTTTACAGTCTATGGTTCACAGTAATGTTCATCAGGCAGTAATACAGTAGGTACATTTATTTTGGGTGAACGTGAACTGTCACGTTCGCCCAAAATATGAACGCATTCATGCATTATCGTTCATTGAACGAGTTACAACACTGGGGAAGAGAGACACGTCTGCAGCAGCCCATAACAGTGCAGAAACTACAGGTGCGTGCAATGACGTGCGTGTCGGATATATGTGACCTGGTCGTTCATATTGAAGTCGCATTTCAAAAGATCGGATACATATCGGATTTGGACCACATACCCAAGTGGCCTGGGTCGCATTTGAAAAGATCGGATCTGTGTCGTTCACTGTCATGAAAAAATCAGATACAGGTCGCATAGGGGCAAAAAAATCGGAATTAGGTCGTTTCAGCCTGCAGTGTGAACGTAGCCAAAACGATTCCAATTACAACTGGTCGCATAAATATGTTTTCGCACAACGGATGTAAATCCAATCTTCAAACAACGCGCTATATGCAGATTTAACAGAGTTCACATCACTGAAAGCAACAGTATGGAGCGGCATTTTATTGATCAGCAGCTAATTTCACTGCACTGAGAGAGAAAGCACTGGTAAGATCATTTTGTTTCTTTACTTTTACCTGAGATGATTGTGTGGAAGCATTTGTGACTTAGGCTACACTTTGATTTACGATAGTTTGCACGTTGGCTTATGAATAGATGCTCAGCTGCGGTGATGCGTGTTTTATATAGCTTCGTCATATAATGAATATAGGCTAACATGCTCTCACACGTTTTTTTCAGCATTTTCGGGAAAAGTCTAATTTACATATGCGGTTTCAAATTTAAAATCCGTCTCGAATGCGTTTCGGAGGGCATTTAGCCTAGCCTACACCTGGTATTTTTCACGATCGGATAGCCATCAGATCACTGAAACACATGCGGCCAGATGTGTCTAAACAGCCCGCTGTTTACATCGTCATTTAGGACTAAAAGAAAAAAAATAATTGCGGGTGAATTTGTGATGCATTAATATGTCTAAATAAATATATGAAAAAAATAATGTTTGGTAATTTTAAAAGAGAAACTCTCATTTCCCGGTAAAACAGTGAGTGTGCGTCATGCTTTTACTTTCGTTTTCAATAGTGCCAAGTTAGTAAAGTATTTCCATGCACTTTAGCCTACCAATGCTGCTTTTTTGCTGCAATGACCCTCTGGTCTCTTCATCTGTTGTCGTCTGCACTCTGCAACGCTGCCATATAGAAATTAGCGCAATCATATAGTGTCACATGATCGCGACTAGTCGACGTCAAGCTTAATGCGTCACGGCATTGCATTAAGGTCGGTTCAACCCAAGGGGGTAATCCATCGAGCGGAAGTTGAAGCCTCGTGGGAGCTGACATCTTGTGGCAGAACTTCACTTGCGTTAGCATTCCCATTGACTCCCGTTCATTTTGGCGTCACTTTGACGGTGAATAACTTTACATCTGAGGCGTTTGAAGACCCCATTTGTCCTTTATTTACTTCTAAAGGAACTCGACAATGTATAAATAGCTCCATTACCTTGTAGCTTATGTTATGGCCCCGTAGAAGCAGTTTTAGTGAAAGTAGGCTAACGATTGCGTCATACCCACGCGACTCTCTGTCGCACAGTTTTGAGATTACCGTATGGACACGAGAAGAAGCTCGCACGCAACCGGGAAACGTGGAGGCAAAATGACAAAATAATTAATTAGAATACCTAGCAAACTTGTCTCCTTATCCTAGCTCGTGGACAGCTCCTATTCATACTCTCTGCCTCTGCGCATGTTTCAGGAGGGAATGATTCAGATTTCTCATGCCACCGCACTAGAAGTCTAACGGTTCACTCACGTCACATCTACGTATTCTAGCTCTGTATGAGTCTGCGCGTCAGGGACGGAAGTGCCAAAAAATCACCCATAACGGGCTTCAATCGTCTCAATGGAGTTCCAGTGAGATCGCTCTGTCCATTTCTTTTACTGTCTACGGTTCAACCCTGGTTCAACCCCTAATATAAACTGACTGCTCAAACAAAATCTCACTAAATGGTAGGGCTGAAATGTTATGA
Organism: Cyprinella venusta; assembly: GCA_038021265.1. Lineage (NCBI taxonomy): Eukaryota > Metazoa > Chordata > Actinopteri > Cypriniformes > Leuciscidae > Cyprinella > Cyprinella venusta. Next base: position 18,353,998 of record CM075882.1, on the reverse strand, counting down.
TAAAAATCATTATTTTCGATTGTTGCTCCTCATATTGTCAAGTCACATTTATTATAGCGCTTTTTATAATACTGTACAATGGCCAGGACTCCCTTTAAAAAGAGGTTCTTAACCTCAATGGGACTTTCCTGGTAAAATAAAGGTTAAATAAAATAAAATAAAAAATAAACAATACTGATACTGATTGTTTCATGGCAGAGTAATGTTTCTGAATTGTGTTTGGGGAACGGCATGTCACATTCTGCCTACACTGACAAAAACAAGCTAAGAAACCATTCATGAATTAGTTTATTTAATTTTATGTATTAAAAAACAAGACTTCACACTGGTTGTCTAGCATGGAAAAACAACAGAATAGTATTTCAAACTGGGAATAAATTTTTATAGACAAAGGAACATTCCCCATCTTTAATCTACCTCTAGTTATGCAGACTGATCTCATGAAGTAGCGTGTGTATGACACGCCAATTCGTATTTGCATTTTTGGCGTGCTATCAAGACGCATAATCGCTTTTCAGCGTGTTTATGAACGCCGTTGACTTAACGTTATATAAATATATGACTTACCTCAACCCTGTCCCTAAACTTAACCGTCACTGGGGTTAATGGCATTTATGACTGTTCCCTTACCATCCTAGTGAAAAAAAAGATATGACTTACCTCAACCCTATCCCTAAACTTAACCGTCACTGGGGTTAATGGCATTTATGACTGGACATTTGACGCGCGTGTACAGACACGCGGAATGACGCGGACGTTAATGGCGTAGACATACACGCATACACGCGGATACACGCGGATAGCTCAAAATGCGTAGAGATAACACGCCACTTGACTCGAAAGTGGCGTGTATGTTTACGCAAAAGTCGTGATGTCATGTTGAGTTATGCAACATGCACTGTGGCAAAACCCCTCATTATAATCAGTGTCTACACTTGAAATGAAGCATTCACACTTAGAAGGTTTGATTGCATTCAAATGAACACTTTCCAGGGGGTCTCAATCTGCCTCCAAACAAACTCTCTTCTTATTTGATATGAGCGCAGCATGAAACAAAAACATCTATACGAACCAAAAACAGGATGTGATGTCTAGGGGTGTGAATGAGATTTCGGATCTGCACTTTAGGATGACAGAATTCCTTGTAAATTCAGTTCATGACTGCCTCATATTGTGATGCCTTGATTTGCTAATGAAGCGTGTTGATTGGACCAGCTTTACTGACAGTTTTCCAAATGTACCTGGAAAAGCTTCAAGGAAGCAGAAGTTTTTTTTCTGCTTCCTTTTCCTCTATCACATCATGTTTCATGTCTAAAGACCTTCATCATGACAGGAGAAACTGGGCATCTGTGTCTGTCTGTCTCAATCAGGTGGTTTGACATTGGCTGTCTGATCTTGGATGATCCTGGGAATGGGATTCACATTGAGACGTTCACTCAGGCTACACCGGTGGCCCTGCAGCACGTACAGCAGGTAAAACCATTTCTACTGTTCAGAGGATGCCTCTCACTGGTGTTTGAGGCTGTTCTTCATACCTGACTTATTAGGAGCGTCAGCCTGACTTATTGTTTCGGAGATCATATTAGGAAGCTATGTCGCTCTGAAGTTCTCACACCTTCTGTTTAACGTGGGTCTCACGATCACAAGCTCGTCAGTTTTGGTCACCAAACAGAGGTAATTGCCATATACCTGAGATTGATTGTATTCACACTTACACAATCAAAGATACTTTGGTATAGTGCCCGTGATTGCATACACTTGAAATTAAATTAACATTTACTTCAGGCGGAGGTATGACCACTATTACAGATATAAGTTGACCAACATTATTTCTCTTATATTACCTTGGTCATGCCGTTGTTTCCCACGTGCACTTATCTAAAGTAAAATTAAATTAAAACAGAGGTAAGACACACCCAGATTTAAATTGATTAAGCAGCATTTTTGCTGTTCTACACCGAAATTCACTTCTTGTCTTTGCGAACCACTTATGTCTGATGCAAAACTTGCGCTAACATACGAATCAGTTTAATCTGCTAGGGAAAAAATTTCAGATTCAGTCGGAATAAAATCAAATGTAACAAATCAAATAGGGCTGGGTATCGTGACCAAGTGTTCAATACCGATACCTTGACTTCGATACCGGTTCCTGAACGATACCCTTTTCGATACCAATATTATGTTACCAGTTTTATCAATATAATATTACACTCAAAAAAATGCTGGGTTGTTTCTGTAAACAAATTGCTGGGTTGATTGTGCTGCGTCAAAATGCTGGGTTGTTTGGGGCACTGTAAACACATTGTTGGGTTGCTCATGCTGGGTAAAATGGTTTGTAGGGGGGTAATTCACAAATAAACAGCTGGTTGGGTTATTTTGACCCAGCAACTGGTTTATTCTTTGCGGAACTTTCTGGATTCTTCACTTCTGACTCGAGGAGGACGTCACTTGGAACATGCAGTGTTTTATGGTAAGTTAATATGAATGTTTACCAATATTTTTAATAATTTCACTGTTCAGCATACAGTCTTTGATATGGAAGTGTGAGGGGTAACGTATTTATTCTGTAAAACATTTAATAGTTCAGCTAGACGGTTCGATTTTTTTTTTTGACAAAATGGCGCGTCAGTTGTAAACCAGCAGCCTTATTGAAAGAAATAAGCAGTTTAAATATTAATTTCATCACGTAAATATCGTATTTATTGCGTACGTTTAGTAATTAAACGTGAGGAAAGCCTTTTGAATGAAACCGTACACGCGCAGTAGGCTGTTTAGTCCCGGGCTCGCACGTAAAAACTGCGGGGGAAAAGTCTATTGAGTTGTGTGTGAAAAGTCTGCTGGCACGCGTTAAAGAAATTGTCGTCAGAAAAAGCGACGGGGGTAAGTTCCAGCAAAACCAGTGCTTTTCCCGATCGCATCGTTGGCCAACTATGGTCGCAAGTTGGTCGCAATTTCCATTGAAATCTATTGGTAACGACGGAACTTGCGATCATAGTTGGCTAACGATGCTTTCGGGAATCACACCCGGTTGTCTCTTCTGTAATGTCGATGTCGGAACGGCTCGTCGTTATTGCAAAAAAAAAACGTTGTAGGGGAATTGTATGACCTGCAATCTTTACAAACGGCGACTGAAGGCAAGGATAAATATATCGATTTCATATTAAGTATGTTCTCGTCCCGAAAACCCATTAACGTTACAAGTTGTTAAGACCCGAGGTAGGCATGAGTTACCAGATATACAGCCTAGTATTAAGGCAGTGGTCATGGACCAAGTATGCGCGATGTTTGAGGCCAAATAATCGTTTTTGTTATATTCACAATGCGCCATTTTAAACACCAGGGCAGAAAAGTCAGAAATGCTATACTTTAAAAATATGAATTGTTATAAACAGCATACTATTTAAATGTTAATGCAACTTTGCTCATTTTGTTTAGCTGCTAAAGGGGAGACAGCTGTCCTGACAGCGGAGTCCTGCAAACTCTGCTTCCCCATCCATCTAACGTTATGGAGAGGAGGAGATCGGCTTCAGACTCACCACAGAGGCACAGAGGTCCTTGACATGCAACCTGTAAGTTTTGCTTTAGTGTTTCTACTTCAATAAGGGTTGACGTTTGATTTGCTTGATAACTATGAAAGTAATTTAGGTTTAGAATATTTAAAGGTGCAATCTCTGTTTGCAACATAACAAATTTTAAAAATAGATTTTTGTTAATATTTAAAGCTGCAGTCCATAACTTTTTTGTGTTCAAAATTTTACAAAATGTTTATAATGAGTGAGTACATCATGAATCCATTTCCCAAATCGTGTTTTTGTCTTATCCTGAATCTCAGACTATTTTAGACTGCTTGTCTGTTTAGATGTGTAAAAAGACATTTTGTTTGTTTTTCACATTTGGCCATATTTGGTAATGTTTGCAATAAAAAATATAAATACTTTCACAAAAAAAGTTTAACTTGCATGTCAGTTATATTGCAACACTCTTAGTGAGTGTGTGTAATCAACAGGTGGGGACCAACATGACCAGGAGCATCAGGGATGTGACGACACGTCAGACTGTTGCCATTCCAGGCCACGCCATCGAGACTGAGTCTTTGCCGGAGGCTGGTGATCTTTGTTTCAAAGTCTTATTTTGTTTTTCATGTTAAATACACAAAGCAGTGTATCAAATTAATGGAAAAGAGTCATCCTCTGTCAAATTTGAGGAAAACCCTGTGATATTTAGTCACATTTTATGTTTTTTTGTAGCTATTCTTAATAAATCAACACATACATTCAACTTATTCAACTTTCAACTTATATACATAACTATGTTTTCAGTGGTGTATAAAGACCTTACTTAATGAACCGTTATGTTTTTGTTTTTTTTTAACCTTAGAATGAGTATACATTGTATAATTGTATTAATTGTTTACAAAAAATATTAAAGAGATGTATTAAAAATGTAAAAAAAAAAAAGAAAAATAAAGAAAAATAAATGATTGAAATCACAGTGGCCTCTGGTTTATTGTATTACAGAGAAAATCATTTTTTTTTTACATTAGTAATATAAAAAATATTTGTTACTAATTTTAATAAGGCAATGATACAGGAAATAACCCAGCACACGAGTAAGACAACCCAGCAAGATGGTCAATTTCACCCACTGGTTGGGTCAAATGAATGACCCAACAATATGGGTTAAATGGAGAAACCCAGCACTTGGGTCAAACCAACCCAGCGCGTGTTCTGTCCTATAGTGACCCAGCGGCGTGGTTAAGGTTGGGTTATTTTTTAACCCTGAATTTTTTAGAGTGTACCTACATTTTTATTTTATTTTTCAGTTGTTGACTTTTTCACACTTATATTTTGAGTATGTAAAAAAGCACAAATGCTAAAGTTTTCTCTGTTTCCTAATAATTTAACAACACGTTTTCTTTACTTCAATGAGCCAATTCATTGAAATGCACACTATCACCTCCCTAATAATGAATGCATTGAAATGCTTGAAATGCATTACATTATCACCCTGATAATAACAGATCATCACTCAAATAGTAATTTAGAAACATTAATTTCTGTAAAGCTGCTTTGAAACGATATGTATTGTAAAAAATGCTATACAAATAAATGTGAATTAAATTAAATATAGGCTACTGGGGGGCGGGATATAGCCTATACCTCGCCCACAGCACACGTGAAGCTTGCCGCAAAGCACTGGCAACAGAAGCCTAATGATTATGTGACGGTAAACAACAGCAAGGATATATTTTTAATCGTTTATTAATGAACAAGTGTTTAATAAGTCTGCTGGCAGCAAATATAATTATGGCGATGCTGGCTTGTCATTCCTACAGCAGTGAATGCGCGCACCTAACGTTATATGGATCAGGGTAATTTTGTTTAAAAGTACACATATTTTGACCGTCTATAGACCTATTTCTCATGAGTGTCGGTTCATCTGTGACGCGCTCCAGTTCCTGCAGTGCAGTGGAAGATGGACTTTGTACTCTTAACAAGTGTCTGCGCGCTTATCAGATTTACCGTGTTACTGGTCTTGACTCTTGGCGGCAATTATCCTGTCGAAAATATTGCATCGCGTGCTTCTGGTATCGAGTCTGGCACAGACACCTTGGATCATTTCTTTCTATCCATCTGGGTTGGGACGCTTACACGCACGCACACACACGTGCGACGAGCTGTCTCTGAGCAGCCGCGTAAACTAGTTTTCCGCCACAGCCTATCATGCTGCGTGCTTATTTTTTCACAGACGTTGACGAGATTAACCACTTAGGTACCGAAATTTGGTATCGAAAAACAAGACCTGTTTCGATACTCGGTAGTACCGAGGCAATTCGGTCGGTACCTAAAAAGTACCGAACTTCGGTACCCAGCCCTAGTTATTATGTCAGGTAAAAGTATCATGCCAATTTCATAATCGGTTTAAAGATAATGAATACAAAACATCAAATGCTCTGTAATAAAGAGAATATGCGAATATATACTTTATATTCTCAGAGCAGACTGATCTCATGAAGTAGCGTGTATGACACGCCAATTCGTATTTGCATTTTTGGCGTGCTATCAAGACGCATAATCGCTTTTCAGCGTGTTTATGAACGCCGTTGACTTAACGTTATATATACAGTGCCTTGCGAAAGTATTCGGCCCCCTTGAACTTTTTGACCTTTTGCCACATTTCAGGCTGCAAACATAAAGATATAAAACTGTAATTTTTTGTGAAGAATCAACAACAGGTGGGACACAATCATGAAGTGGAATGAAATTTATTGGATATTTCAAACTTTTTTAACAAATAAAAAACTGAAATCTTGGGCGAGCAAAATTATTCAGCCCCCTTAAGTTAATACTTTGTAGCGCCACCTTTTGCTGCAATTACAGCTGTAAGTCACTTGGGGTATGGCTCAATCAGTTTTGCACATTGAGAGACTGAAATTTTTGCCCATTCCTCCTTGCAAAACAGCTCGAGCTCAGTGAGGTTGGATGGAGAGCGTTTGTGAACAGCAGTTTTCAGTTTTTTCCACAGATTCTCGATTGGATTCAGATCTGGACTTTGACTTGGTCATTCTAATAGCTGGATATGCTTATTTGTGAACCATTCCATTGTAGATTTTGCTTTATGTTTTGGATCATTGTCTTGTTGGAAGACAAATCTCCGTCCCAGTCTCAGGTCTTTTGCAGACTCCATCAGGTTTTCTTCCAGAATGGTCCTGTATTTGGCTCCATCCATCTTCCCATCAATTTTAACCATCTTCCCTGTCCCTGCTGAAGAAAAGCAGGCCCAAACCATGATGCTGCCACCACCATGCTTGACAGTGGGGATGGTGTGTTCAGGGTGATGAGCTGTGTTGCTTTTACGCCAAACATAACGTTTTGCATTGTTGGCAAAAAGTTTGAGCACCTTCTTCCACATGTTTGGTGTGTCTCCCAGGTGGCTTGTGGCAAACTTTAAACAACACTTTTTATGGATCTCTTTAAGAAATGGCTTTCTTCTTGCCACTCTTCCATAAAGGCCAGATTTGTGCAGTATACGACTGATTGTTGTCCTATGGACAGAGTCTCCCACCTCAGCTGTAGATCTTTGCAGCCCATCCAGAGTGATCATTGGCCTCTTGGCTGCATCTCTGATTAGTCTTCTCCTTGTCTGAGCTGAAAGTTTAGAGGGACGGCCGGGTCTTGGTAGATTTGCAGTGGTCTGATACTCCTTCCATTTCAATATTATTGCTTGCACAGTACTCCTTGGGATGTTTAAAGCTTGGGAAATCTTTCTGTATCCAGATCCAGCTTTAAACTTCTCCACAACAGTATCTCGGACCTGCCTGGTGTGTTCCTTGTTCTTCATGATGCTCTCTGTGCTTTAAATGGACCTCTGAGACTATCACAGAGCAGGTGCATTTATACGGAGACTTGATTACACATAGGAGTATTCTATGTATCATCATTAGTCATTTAGGTCAACATTGGATCGTTCAGAGATCCTCACTGAACTTCTGGAAAGAGTTTGCTGCACTAAAAGTAAAGGGGCTGAATAATTTTGCTCACCCAATTTTTCACTTTTTTATTTGTTAAAAAAGTTTGAAATATCCAATAAATTTCATTCCACTTCATGATTTTGTCCCACCTGTTGTTGATTCTTCACAAAAAATTACAGTTTTATATCTTTATTTTTGCAGCCTGAAATGTGGCAAAAGGTCAAAAAGTTCAAGGGGGCCGAATACTTTCGCAAGGCACTGTAGGTGCCCCGTCCCTAAACCTAACCGTCGGGTTAATGGCATTGACTGTTCCCTTACCATCCTAGGTAAAAAAAAAGATATGACTTACCTCAACCCTATCCCTAAACTTAACCGTCACTGGGGTTAATGGCATTTATGACTGGACATTTGACGCGCGTGTTCTGACACGCGGAATGACGCGGACGTTAATGGCGTAGACATACACGCATACACGCGATTACACGCGGATAGCTCAAAATGCGTAGAAATAATACGCCACTTGACTCGAAAGTGGCGTGTATGTTTACGCAAAAGTCATGATGTCATGTTGCTCAGAGAGCAACCCTCTCTTCCAGTTCTTCCAGTTTCTCCAGTCTTACAATCTTAATTATGTTGTCTAATTGAAGTAGAGTAGGAATCAAGACAAAACCTTGATTCCTACTCTAATTTATTATACATCTGTTAATGTATTTGTTCTTTACAAACTAGATCTGCCACACACACTGCTGCGGATAGATACATAAGCACGCTCCTGCCGAGATACGCACACTGCTGCCGATAGATACGCACGCTGCTGCCGATAGATACACACACGCTACTGCTGATAGATACACATACATGTTGCTGTGAGCATGTAAGATATGCTCAGATCTAGACAGGTGGAGCTGGGGGAGGTGGAGGGTTTCTGTTGAGCATGCAATCTCATTGGCTGAAAAATCAGCATTTGTCTGCAATTGAATCACCATTTGTGCCGTCTAGTAAACAATGCGATTGCAAACAGTTTGCATTAAACGTACAATATGTAATTTTTTTGGCCACCAGGGGTCACTCATTTCACATAATAACAAAAGACGTACTTTGATGACATCAGGAAAGAGCGTGGGCTCATGGGAGTTGTTGTCGCTGTCAATCGACAACCAGCTCAGCTCATGACATGACATCATTGTTTCACAAAATATACGGATACGGAATCTCTCTGTAGATTTAGCTTGTCAAGAAGCTTTAAATGCAACCCCAATGTTTACCTGTGTCATGCTTCTCCTGTCCCCAAACCCTTCTCGGGTCATATCTTTCACCCGTACGTTTGAGCTTTACTGAGCTGTAGCAGCAGAAGGTGCAGGCAAAGCGTAATCGTGGTTTATAACCAGACGAATATAAATATTTATATTACGCTCCTTCAATGAATGACCTATTTTAGAACATTTTTCGGGCACACCGGATTTTATAAGCACATAAGATACTGCATTCAAACGTTTGACTGGGTTTGCGTTATGCATCCACTATGTGCTAAAGGCTAAAGAGAATGCAGTGAATGCCCGGCGCCGCAGGTGAGGCGTTTATTTAGTAAGCATGAGCGCGCTAAAGCGGGCACGTACATTCGCAACCTGACTCATATGAGTATTCAATGTGCGCGGCTCGCTAACAGCAACAGTTGGCTGATTTGAATGAGACGACCGGTTACTGTGAACGGGGAGCGCTATATGCGCGAGCAGCACCGGGGGACAGTGCATCTCGTCTCAGTGAGCGCTCGTGAGCGGGCACGTGATTTACACGCATAAAAATACGTCTTACTTTTTTTTCTTCGTCATTTTCTTTGCTTTATTGGAGGTAGTCCAGTGTTCCCCTTTGTGTTTGGTGGTTTTGCCGGGTTCCGCAAGGAAGTTAGGAGGAGTCAAAGGTTATTCCGCAAGGAAATAGAGGAGTCAAAGGTTATATGACGCCATAGACGGAGGACAAAACGGAAATAAAGAAACGTCCCGTTTCTTCGAATTAAACTATAAATTTCTCCTTATTTGAAAGTTGGTGGAAACTGTCGGGATAATGTAAGTACACATCTAATAGAAATATATAACATAGATACAGTTATTTTTGCTATTTTTAAAGCTGAAAAAGTACAGATTGTGGCTTTAAAGGTACACCATTTAACTGCATGCATTATTATGATTATACTACTGCTCATAAAACATTTACAACTAGGCTGACGAGATTATAACCAGATTAGATGGAAAGAATCTTAAAGGAATAGGTGGCCTCAAAATGATATTCTGTCATCATTTACTCGCCCTCAAATTGTTTCAAACCTGTTTGAGTTTCTCTCTTCTGAATCTGATGAACACAAAAGGAGATATTTTGAAGAATGTTGGAAACAAGACAGTTGATGGACCCCCATTATTTGTTTTCCTACTATGGAAGTTTAGCACTGAACTCACGTGAAGGATGTATTTAGTGCTGTCACATGAACTGATATGTGTGTGTGCTGTTCTCCTCCAGGCACTGTCCTTGACTCCTCCTGACTATAACTTGCGCTGGTCCGGTCTGCTAGTGACGGTGGGGGAAGTTCTGGAGAGAAGTGTGCCCAACGTGAGCCGCACAGACTGGCACCAGGCCTTCACCGGGACGTCCCGCCGGCAGATGATCTTCTCTGCTGCCAGGGCTCTGGCTGGCATGTACAAGCTGCGTTTGCCCTCCAGGACAGTGTGAACATCAGATGCCGCCGTGTCACACAGACCGCAGAAAACCAGAACAGCGCAGGAATCACCTTTCCATCTGTAGGTGTCCTGTGTTCACCGTCCTGTCCCATCACACGCCTGAGCTGACTCACATTATCCAGAAAGAAAGAACCTTTCCATCAGCAGCGTTTCTGCATCACGTCTGAATAAACCAGCAACAGGGCAGAGAAACTAGTGTCGTGCTTTTAAATTATTGATTCAATTGAATTTTATGCCCTTGATTATACTTGAATTTTGATATGAGTAAATATACGAGTAATAATACGAGTTTGATACGGCGTCCCAGTCTGTACGATGGAAATAAAAACACGTGTCATCATGACCAGAATGCATGAATTCTGGTCTCTTTTAAAATGATTAAATCTCACCAAGGAAAAGATGAGTCTTATCAACCAGATGTATTACACTCATGTTTACATTTGTAATCAAATACTTTGACTTGGAGGTTTTTAAAAACCATTCATAACATTGTGAATATACAATTATGATGTCACGGTTTTGGATCTTATTGAATATTTTTTTCTTTTCATCCTAATCATCATCTTCAAACATTGTTACAATATTGGGCCAGTTGTTCAAAACATTTAATCTGGATCAAAATGATCCGGATTTGGAAATCCCATTTTTTCCCATCCAGGATCAGGCAATCCATCTTACTTTTATGCCGGTTGTTCAAAGCAACATTGGACTGGGTCACCCTGATCCAGATACACAGTTTTCAAGATTACCAAACCCGAATTACCAGAATTGCTCTAAATGGGTCAACATATCACAATGTGGGCTACCAGCTATGTAAAGAACAGGTAGAAAAGCCAACATGGGGTCACTGTTAGTGTTTCTTATTTTGAGACAAAACGCAAATGGGGAGAAGATAATTTTTATTTTACTTTACTATACTGAATAGCTTATTTGTTAGCCTATGTCTACTTTATCACTGTTACAATGGTTACACAAGTCAAGTGCAAAATATAAATAAAAGTATATACACAAATGATAAAAATATATTATTTGACCAATTTTAAAGTTTTACTACATTTTCTTCCTGAAATCCTACCCCTGTTGGGATCAGGATAATCCTGCTTTTTGGATCAAAGTTATCCAAATCCCACTGACAAGTTTTGAACAACACAAACTGAAGGTTTGATCCAGATTAAAACTAGGATTGGATTCCCTGATCTAATCTGATTTCAGGTTCTTTCTTTCCCTTTTGAACAACCCATTTTCAAGATTTGATCCAATCCGATAACCAAAATCCGATCAGTTTACCTTTGAATAACTGGCCCCTAGTGTTTGTCTGCATGTTCGTTTCTTTCACAGCTTGGACCATGTCGGTTTTACTGCAGTTTGATGAAATCCGATCTCTAGCTCTGCTCCACATTTAAATAAACCAGTTACTACACATGTTGTTACATAAAACAATCTTAAATCAGTGCGCTGTGATATTCTGCAGTTAGCGATAGTCTGCAGCAGTTGGGTTTACTCAGAGCCACACAGGAACACACACACACACACACACACACACTGATCTGGGCATGACCTCTGAGTGACCGCTGATGTGTAGCACATGGACCCAAAGAATTGATGGAGAATCTAGAACTGCCTTTAAATGTTTATAATATTTCTCCAGAAAACTGTGGATGATTTTGTTTTATGCCATTTTACAAACGTGCCTTTGACCTTGCAGACGAGTAAAACATTTTTGTTAAGCCTCATGTTGTTCTGTTGTGTTTTTGGTGCCTATAGAAATATCATCAGCCATGTTGTATTATTCTCTGTGGTCAAGTCAAATTTTAAACATACTTAAATTTTGCTTTTCAATTTATTGTTCCTCACATCGTTCCTGTGTTCCAGTTAGATTATTAGTAACACTGACTGGTGAGTGAATGAGCTATTTCAAATATATCAGTCATGATGATCCATGCCAGTCGAACTATAACCCAAAGAAATATCAACCGTAGTTGTACGTAGTTGTACATAAATGACGCAACCAAACAGATCTAAGGTCAGCAATCCAATCGCTCTCTCCTGCAGGGACCCCCTGACAGGCCATTTGATTTGTAAGCATATTCCTTCAGTTGCTAGCCCGCTTTACCCTGACGTTTCAGGATTATGCGCACGGACTGGGTTCGGTAGCCTAAGGCTTTCAATGACCAAAAAATAATTCAGACTGTCAAAGTAATAAAAAATACATTCTTCTTCTTTTAAATGATAATAATAATACAAATAATAATAACGACATCCTTCTTCTAAATAGGTCTAAGCATCATTAATATAGCTAAATCATAATAATAAGAAATTTTCTTGCAATTATTAATGTGAATGAATGGTACTTCACATCACATCATCATCATCATTATTATACATCCCAGCAAACATTGGTCCGACGGCGACGTCGTGTCCCTGGCCAAAAATAGTTGCGGGCTTGCGGCAGGACGTCATAAATAGGTAAAAAAAAAAAATATGTTAAACGAGCGTATGGGACGCTCAGAGGGTTCAGTTAAGCACAAGTAGAAATGGTGGTGGGAGTTTCCGGTTAAGGTGTCGGACCGATTTTCAGCTTTGTCGTGCGTCGTTTGTCGTGCAGTGTTCGTGCAGTGTACAGGGAGAAACGAGAGGCGATTAACCTCTCACGATCGACAATAGGATGGTCGGATGAATTTCTGTCATGTCAGAAATTTTGGTCGCTCCTCGTGACTATATCGCACTGTTGAAGCAAAGCTACGAACCGATTGCCCTAAACTCAGTGTTTTTTCCCTCACTGCACCTGCGCGAAAACAGAAGTTTAACCATTTCATCTGCGGCAAAAATAAAATAAAAACGAAAAGAGGGAGATCTTTAAGTTCTGTAGTTCAAACTAGCTAAATTACTGTTGCTTACCTCCCGTTCCTGTTGCAAAATGGATAATATATTACCCGTCTTCCAAGCCACATGCGATGTAACACCTCTTTTATTAATTTGTCAAACAATGTTTTTGAAATAAACCTGTTTTTTAATTTTCATTGATGATTAATTATGGCAATGTTCGGACATATTATAGACTGTTAATAGTTATTGTATATGCCTATAATTCATTGTAATCGACCTAAATACAATAAACTTGAAACTAAATGTTTTAGGCAATTTTTAATGAGTAAGATTATGTAATATTTTATTATCCTCGCAGCACGTTGGTTATGTGCTGTGAAAATATTGCGTGGCAAATTAATAGCGGATCAATTTAATAATAAAATTAGCCTATAGGCCTCCCCTAATAATGATAATACAATAATGCTAATAATAATTAAATGCATAAATTGAAAATGCTAAATCATCTAGATACTGATAGCAGATGCTTGTTTTGACAATATCCCTGGATACATACACGTAAATATGCGCAATCCAGGGGGTTATCGCAGATATTAGGCCTACACGTATATGTGAGCAGTGAAGTCGCAGCTCGACGATCGGACCGTACAGTGTGAGCACATAAATCCTGAACTTTGGCTTTGCATCGCATGCGATTTACTCGTTCAGTGTGAGTCCTTGCTGAAATCGCACAGACATCGCACAGTTTATGCCCGCCTTTAGAGAAACTGGAGCAAGAGAGAGAGTGTCCCAGCAGGTTTTATTCGTATTATTTCTGCATGTATGAAGTATTACAGGCTTTTCTCATAGGTATGTGTGGTCTACAATGAACAGAAAACAAAGTACAATATAAATTTATTAGTATAAACAGTTTACAAATAGCACAAATTATTTAGCTTAAATATCTGCATTATACTACAGAACATAAACAACTAGTTTAAATTTAACTTTACATGACTGTGGTAGCATGCAATTCACAGGGAAGATTATTCAAATTACTATGAACTACTACATTTCACGGATAATAGCAACTGAATACACAGAATATTAAAGTTTGATCAGCATAGAATGTAAAACAGACAACTTACTTTTCGATCAATCACTCACGGAAGTAATAAACATGCAGCAGTCCGCTCCGTGCAAGAAGCAAAATCAAGGTGCGTTCCATTCGACCGTTAGTGAACTGCGAAGTGGACTTCAGGGTATTTCGCCATCTTAAGTGAGATTCCAATCCGAAGGGAACGAACATGTTCAGTTGGAAGGGCACTGCAAACGGTGTAGGGAATAAGTGAACATCGATACATCACTTCACAGGAAGTGGAGAGCGGAATCACCCAACTGTCATTGCGCGTCACGTCATCACCAGTCAGAGCGGTCGTAAATAACGATGGAGGAGTTTATGTTTGTGTATAAGTATGCATACATTTTGTCATTATTATACTAACTAAGTATTTTTTAACGGTTATTGGGGTGAATATTACATTTACATATGCTATTTTTTTGTATGTCCTTGGGACTTTATAAACGATTACCACAACCATTTACCTCAGAATTTACCTTATCATATTTTTATTTATTATTGTATATTATATATATATATATATATATATATTAAATTTGATATTAAATTTAATTGAGATATTAATGTAAGCCTATATCTATTTGTTTTATTATCATAATCTGCGGAACCCCGTACGTTAACTTAACTTAACTGATGACGTTTGCAGGGCATTCCAAATGAGCGGTATTGTCAGCGAAGTCCACTTCAACTGATGTACCGTGTTCAGGGAGTAGGGAGCAGTGAACACTGCGTAGGGACCCTGTCGAATGGAACGCAGCTTCAGTCTCCTATCCACCTTATTTTTAACGGAATTACGGACGCAGCCATTTTGACGGTGTTTTGTGCGAGACTTCCGGTCTGGCACTTCCGGTAATCAAACAAGTCTCCATTAACTAATTACTCATATTTATGGCTTCGGGGAAAACCGGGACAGTTAGAGGTTGTCATAATAACTGATACAAAAGAAAGATTTACTTGGAGCAGGAGTGTTTTGATCATCGATCGCGTACGAGAGCTGAATGTTGATGCAAGGCGCTCTACGACTTTCAACCCCCGCCGAAGAATGAGGAATCCCTTCGCCTGTGTGGTTTAAAGCTTTAAATTTGAAGAAACCACCGACGCGACCGTATGTTTGTTCTTTTAATTTCGTGGGCACAAAGACCCAGAAGACCACCCGATACCAGAAAAGTGGCTGGGCTACGAACTACGAAGTCCCAATAAAAACACAAAGGAGACGTGTCCAGAGGTTAGCAGACACATGTAAGTTAATGTTAACTCTTTTTAGTTCTCAGTTTGTGTCCCTCTTGACAATTAATATCTTTCACATAAAGCCAACTGTCTTTTCAGTTTGTTCTCTCCTTATATTTATCTATTGTGCATCAATTAAAAGAAGTTACATAGAGAACAAAAATGCCCGTGTCAAAAAACTGTCATTTAATTATAAGCTTGGGAGCACAGACTTAAGTTTGGTATCATTTTAAAGAAGACCCGTGGGCGATCATTGCTGAAGTAAAAATTTAGTTAGATAGGTTTACGTTAATGAAAATTATTCGTGAACATTATTTTATATAAAATCTATATTTTATGAAACAAGTTGAACTGTAAAACAGCTAGAAAATCAAAGCCATAAATCTAAAAAAAACAACTTTTTGTAAGATTTTGGTTAGAGACAGTAACAGATGTTCTCCAGTGGGTGCCAGCAAAATTCCACTAGTGCACACAGTGATTGGATTTGTTATTTTTATTTTTTTTTATTTTTTGTAGTTGAATTTCTCTCTCTCAATATTACAAACACACACGAGCATATATATATTGTAACACACATACTAACCACAGTCTGACATCCATACCAACACACCCACACAAATATCGTTGCGTAATTTACCCAAATTGGCTGTATAATAAATAAATAAATAAATAATTATATATATATATAACACGTCCATAAGGATGCACAAGGGTTAATGATATATTTGCATTTTTTTTTCAGCCCTGCTAGCCAGGGCATTTGTAATAATTGGAAGCAATATATGCAATATGATTATTTGAATGAGCATTAATATAGGTGTTGCTCTATTAGCTTGCTGTTAAGGTAGTTGTAAGTATTCTAGTGTTATGTTTTATGTTGTTTGCTAAACTGGGCTAATGTGGTCTTATGTTTGGCAGATGACAGCCATTGTGATGAGGAGGCTGACCAGACCATTCCACAGTCAGAGGCAACTCTGCGTAGAGATGCTGACACTCAGTGGGAGGTTCAGGCACTGATGGATCACACCTACACACCTAGGAGGAAAGATGAAGGATGTATGCGACAGAGAAACACAATGTGGTGGAGAAGTACCCATGCTCTCCTGAAGAACAACACTAGCTGTGTGTTGTACACAGGCCTATCTCTCAGTGCCTTTTTTTGATCATGTTAAATATCTGGAACAGTTCTATAAAGCAAACTTTAAGATGCATGAAATGGATCAAATGTTGATGACCATGATGAAACTCAAATTTCCATAATACTTGTAAATAATTATTTGACAGCCTGCAGTGCCTTGATTATACTATCATTTTCACATTTTATTTGTCTTTAACATTCTATTTTTCAGTTTTTTTCAGGTATATTCTGCACTGCTGATTTACCAGTAAATTGTAAAATGGAATTATAATACACAATAATGTGTTTTGGATCTCAGGTTTTATACTAAATAGTTTGAAACCTTGATGTTTTCAATTTTGTAATGACTTTTCACATATTGTATAATATCAACTTATTTTTAGACTATTTAATTGTTTACAGATACAAAAACATGATATTTAACTTGTCCAACTGAAATGTGTATTATTAAAATTTTCTATCTTTATAAATTTGAATTGCTAATGTAATTTGTTGTATTTAGTCATTTTGATCGAGTGGATGTTGTCCTAACCACATGTAAATAACTAAAAAAAAAAACAAGGAAACAAGAAGTTACAGTATTTCACTAATGGAATTTATTAACTCATGACATTTGTTTACATTGATGTATTTACAATTATTCACTTTTAAAATGTAAAACAACACTAAATTTAAACATTTCATGAATTATGAATTAGAATTGTTATACGTACCTACACAGAAAGGAGGTGGTTCACAAAAATGTGGTGTGCTGATAGAATATGACTTTACCCAAACTTGAACGTACTTGAACATACCCAAGCAGCATCAATGAACATTGAGATTAGACTTTTACTTAGCTGGAAAAGGTGCACAATCTGTTAATTAAAAAAAAATGTTAGTCATATACTATATTTTATTTACCAAATGCCTTAGAAGCCAAAGTTTCCATCCCCTCTTCTACTTGATACCCAAACAGTATAAATAAAAAAGAAAAGTTTTATTTCTATCTTATTTGTAGGCCTACTGTTTGGGTATCGGATGCTTCAATGCAAATCTAGCTTAAAATTTAATGTGACAAACTTTCATCAAGAGCTATGTGAGTACACATCAGATTGGTACAATGTGCCAAACTTCAAGCCTACACATTGAGGTAGGCATCAGTTAACTTAACATTTAGATATATCAAATTGCAATGTTAGTTAAATCCCAAAATGTATCACTGCTATGTAAAATATGACTAGCAATCCAATCACAACAAGGCAACAACTAGTGTGTTATGGCACTGAACTATATACTGTATATAAAACAGACAACTGAACAGACAAATCATTGCATTGGCATACCTTCCATTAGATCGCCGCTGCGTGACTGCAGGACTTCCCCTGACCCGCGATACAGGGAGTCCATGCAGAGTGAACGTCAAACTTGCTTTGGCTTGGTTGGACATCAGCCTTCATGAATACCAGGTCATCGATGTTGTTATCCAACTTTTCCACTGTGGAGGTACTTTTGTAGTTGCGCATTGTAGACCCATCCGCACCAAGTGACAACATAAAACAATTAAATGTCCTCGTACGTTAAATGATGCCACTTCTTCGTGTCATCGTCCCACTCGTGAATAGTTTGAGGGTGTGGCACTGACCTGCCATTTCGATTGTTTAGTGATTTTTGGAAATGTTCCTACGACATAGTTCACCAATTTAGTTAAGCTAACGTTAGTTTGCACAGGAAAGCGAAGAAACGGAAGTGCCGCACAAAAAACCGGAAGTTGGACCTACAGTTACTTCCGCGTTCGAAAATAAGGGGGGGGCCCCCAACCAACCTCAAATAAAAAATAAAAAAAGGGCCCCTTATCATCATGAACGCTTCAAAGGCATGGTACATTTTTATTAATATTCTTAAGAAATGCATTGAAACATTTAAGTAGTAGCCCAGCAAACATTGGTCCGACGGCGACGTCGTGTCCCTGGCCAAAAATAGTTGCGGCCAGGACGTCATAAATCGGTAAAAATATGTAACACAGAAAAAATCCTAAAAATGCATTCAGATACATTTGTACATGTCTACAGTTGCATGCATAATCGTTATTTTAACTTTTAGGTACGTGTAGTTTATACAGTGTATCGGTTGAGAGGACGTCACCTGGCGACGTCTTTTACACGTGCATTTATAGTCCATCTTGACCCTCTATGAAATCCTTGTTAAACATGCAAAGGCTGCGCTTAATCATCGCATTGTTTATACCGCAATAATTAATGTAATTGACGAAGCCGTTTTTAAGAGGTTGTGAAGACGTCCAATGGCGTCCTTTACACGTCTATTTTTTTATTGCAACAGAGAATATACAAAGAGATTTACATGACAATACAACTCACAACAAATAGAAAATAAAGAAAAGAAAAAAATAAAAGAAAAGAAAAATCATGCCAGGGGTAAAGTTACAATAATTTAAAGTTACAGAATGCTTCATAGGTCTTTCTTGCTTTTTTGTTCTTAATTTTATCTAATGAATTACCATATATTTTAATCTCTTTCATAAAGTGTTCAAAGCTTGGCTTAGCTTTAGCCCATTTTTTCACATGAATGTGATATTTTCCAAGTAATATAAGGAAGCACATGGTACTTTTGGAATCAACATTGTCCTGTACAAAAAAAAATATAACATCAAAAAGCTCAATTCGTAGACATGTTTCAAACAACTTAGAAATGAAATTTGAAACATCCAACCAAAACATTTTTGAATAAATACAATTAAAAAAAAGATGAGTTACAGATTCATTAGCATTGCCACAAAATTCGCACAAGTTTTCAATGTTCAAATGGAAACGTTCAGAAAGTAACTCCTTGACAGGGTAAATTCTATGTACAATTTTATATGATACCTCTCTAATTTTATTATTAATACAAAACTTACTTGTTATAGACCAAACTCTTTTCCAATTAATATTTTCAAATTTAGATGACCAAAAACCTGTTGAGCACGGCAAAAAGTTTGTTTTTAAAGTATTTCTAATATATTTGTTACTGCATTTACCTATTAATATATTAATATCTCCAATAAATATTGTGTCAAAACAAGAACTGATTTGACGATCTATATTTATAGGGCAAAATCCAGGATTTCGTAAAAGTGAAACTATTCTGCCAGGGATTGCATCTAAAACAATAGCATATTCTTTTGGCCTCACAGGAATCATGAATTTATTGAGAAATTCAGGATATGTTAAAAGTAAACCTTGTTCATTAAGCAACTGATTAACATTAAGAATTCACATTACCGTACCATGAATACCAGAATAACATTATCGTACCATGTCTGATTAAAGATTGACTTTTTTTTTGTACAAGATATCTTTGTTGTTCCATATGAAGTATCGATGCGGTGAAAAATTGTGTTTGTATATTAATTGCCAAGCCAGTAGTGCCTTTTTATGAAAATTTGCCAATTTAACAGGGATTTTATCTGAGAAATTACACTTTAATAAAAAATTAATGCCACCCAAAGAGTTAAATATGTAATTTGGGAAAACATTCCATATACTATCTTTATTTTTAATAAATTCAATTATCCATTTTATTTTAAACACATTATTTAAATTTGTATAATTTAAAACCTCAAGGCCACCAAAGTCTCTATTATTATTTAGAATATCTTTCCGTAAATAGTGTATTTTCTTCCTCCAAATAAAATCATACAGGTTCTTATCTAATTCCTTGAGAACATTATTTGGAACATCTGCTGACATAGATATATAGACAGACCTTGAGATCCCTTCTGCTTTTGAAAGTAGAATACGACCATTTAGGGATAGATCTCGCATAAGCCACAGATTGAATCTGTTTTTAATTTTCTCAATAATAGGTTCAAAATTTAGCCGGCTTCTTTGATTCAAATCTTTACACACCATTATCCCAAGGTATGTGGTATTATCTCTAATTGGTATCCCACACATTTCTTTAAATACACAATCTTTAAGAGAGAATAAAGTAGATTTATTCTTATTCATCTTTAATCCAGAGATACCAGAAAATGTTTCTATACATTTAATAACTTCATCTAATTCGTTACTGTTTTTGAGAAAAATTGTGGTATCATCCGCCAATTGGCTAAGTTTAATCTCTTTTCCAAACACTGAAATTCCTTGAAAACTTGCTTTTTTGATATGAGCAGCCATGACCTGAGTAACTAATGTGAAGAGAAAAGGTGATATAGGACATCCCTGTCTTATCCCACGGCCCATATCAAATCTCTGACAGGTACCGTGAGATAGCTGGACTGAACTATTCGAACCTTTATAAAGCGTACGGATTGCATTTTGAAAAAAATTACCAAAACCAAAAAAAAATCAATAACTTTAAACATAAATGAGTGTTCAACAGTATCAAACGCTTTATAGAAATCAATAAATAATATAAAAGAATCATCTGGGATAAGGTGTCTATAATCAATTAAATCTAAAATTAGTCTAATATTATTTCCAATGTAACGACCTTTCAAAAAAACGGACTGCTC
The DNA here is from genome assembly GCA_038021265.1 of Cyprinella venusta. Lineage (NCBI taxonomy): Eukaryota > Metazoa > Chordata > Actinopteri > Cypriniformes > Leuciscidae > Cyprinella > Cyprinella venusta. The sequence goes on along the minus strand of CM075882.1, from coordinate 18,332,992 downwards.
TTCATCAATTATTGTATTAAGATGTTTTTAAGTCTTTTTGCAAAAATTAAAGAAAAAAATTTCGTATCATTATTTAATAAACTAATTGGTCTCCAATTTTCTAAGACTAATCTATCTTTATTGGGCTTGGGTATAAGTGTAATTAGGCTACCCCTTGTTTTAGTGATGCGGGCATGTCTCCCAAATCAAGCGCTTCATTAAAAACTGCAAGTAAAAAGGGTGCAAGGTCATTACAAAAATGTTTATAAAACTCCCCTGTCAAGCCATCATTCCCAGGAGATTTATTTTCTTTAAGACTATTTATACAATTTATAATTTCCTCTCTGTTCAATTCTTTATCGCATGAGTTCTTATAGTCTGACGTAATCTTATTAATACTGGTTGATAAATTACTGAGAAAACAATCTGCATCATTTAGCTGACTACTCGGACTATACAATTTACTGTAAAATTGACTGACAAAACAAGAAATATCTTTGGGATTTTCATTAGTATGTCCATTTATTATTAATTTGTTTACGGAAGTTATTTCTCTATTTCTTTTTTCTAAACCAAAAAAATATTTAGTATTTTTTTCTCCTGCTTCCATCCATTTTTGTCAAGACCGAACAAAAGCACCCCTAGCTTTTTCTTCATAAATGTTATCCAGCTCATTCTGCAATGTAGCAAGCTTTAATATTTCAGTGCTTGACATATTTATGTTATTTTTAGAAGTGAGGGAAATTATTTCATTTATTATTTTGTTTTCATTTTCTTTTTTCTTTTTTTAAACAGATTTTCCATACATAATTGTGAATTTCCTTATTTCAAATTTTGTCTGTTCCCATAATTTCCCATAAGTTTGAGTCAAAGAAGCTTGTTGCCAATATTTAAAAATTAAATTCTTAATTTGGTCCCAAAAATCTTTATGTTTCAATAGACTATTATTTAGCTTCCAATATCCTCGTTTAATTCCACTTGATTGAGAGATTACCACATTAATTTTAATGGATATGCCTTTGTGATCTGTTAAAACTGATGGTTCAATAGTAACAAATTCAACTCTCTCTTTTATGTGTTCTGAAATGAGCCAAAAATCAATCCGCGATTGCTGAGATCTGTCCCTATTACTCCACAAGTGATTGTGGATTTGTATACCTCCAAATATCGATTATGTTCAATCGTAAACATACATTGCTTAATTCTTTTGCCACATTATCAATTCTAGGTGGCAATCGATCTTGTCTTCCATCAGACACCGTATTAAAGTCACCACCCCAAATGACTTCAGCTGAGGGGAATTTTGAATGTAAATTATTAATATGGCCTTCAATATCTTGAAATATTAACTCATTTGTTTTTTTATTATTGGTGGCATATATATTAACAATAATAATTTTAGCTTGGTTTATATCAATAAGTAAAGCAATCCAATGACCTTGGCTATCTGTTTTGTGACTTATAACCTTCCCTGAAAACCTATCCTTTAAAATAGCGACACCTGCTGTCCTATTTGAAGTACCAAAAGAAAACCAAATGTCACAACCGCACTGATTCTTCCAAAAAAGTGCATCATTTTGGCAGGCATGCGTTTCTTGAATAAAACAAAAATCTGCTTCTTTACCTTTACAAAACAAAAATAGAGCTTTCCTTTTCAGCATGTCACGTAATCCCCTAGCATTAACAGAAAATATTGTTACTGACATAAACTCGAAAAAGATCAGAAAAAACCCTAATAGAACAAGGTGAACAATGAGCAAATTAAGGTTGAAACTTAAAAGTGTTGAGAGTGTATAAAGGGTAAACTTACTCCATCACTACGAGAAACCGTCACATTTCAATATCATTCTTGAGATCCTTTTGGATTAAATTTGAGTAACATAAAAGGAATAACAGTCTCCTGTTGTTGTAATTTCACATTACAAATGAAATTAAGCATAAAATAAAAACCTTAAATAATTCGTCCAAGTTTTAAAGAATAACCTAAGCATATGCTGACGCTTGCTGCAGTAAACGTTGAACTCGGTTTCACATCGGTAAAAGGGTCTGAGCCTAGCACCCAGAGTTTAAACAGCCGTCACTGTCTGGTATTGAAATAGCCAATGAAATGAATTGCAGACTCAATGTTGCTGTTGTACACGCAGGCTACCCATTTCATCCCATTAACCCAAGTAAATACAGGATAGTCTATCTTAAACATTATGTTAGAAAAAAATTTTGGCTGGCATTTTGTTTCTGTTATCCATGTGCGAGTGATGTCAGCTGGCATATGCATGTTTAAAATACATAAAATAATAATTTATATAATTCATAAAAATAATAATAATGATCATGACAACTAAATATTTTTACTATGGTTATTAATATTAAAGAAATAAGAAAGAAAGACTTTAAAATATTATGTTATTTATTGCTACATTAAAACCATCCTTGATTTAACCAGCCGAGTCATTTCCAGAAGTTGTCCAGATCATACAGCCAGCCGGGTTTGCAAACATGAACAGTGTTGCCAACTTAGCAGTTTTGTTGCTAGATTTAGCAACTTTTCAGACTACCCTAGCAACTTTTTTTTTCAAAAAGCACCTAGCAACAAATTTAACAATTTTTAAAATTTATTTAGCAACTTTTGGAAAGTTGCTAAAAGTGGACTTTAATAGGCCTATCCAGAGCCATATAGAGATAAATGTATATGGAATCTCTATAGAGAATCTCTATATATGGCTCTGGGGCTATCCAAACAACAGAATGAGATGGTGAGCTGGTACCTGCTTATGTCAAGGCACCAAAAATTCCAATAGAAATTCAACTGCAGTAGCGACCATTCAAGCTGAAGAGGGCAGCACTCAGAACTTGAGACATTTTTACACCAGATTTTGTAGAATTAAAACACTTTATACCCAAATGTAAAAAAAAATAAAATGCTTGAATAAATGACCAGCATTAATAAAGCCCCAGTCTATAAAAGGTTTTTTTTATAGTTTAGTTACCCTTTAAGATCGCAAATGTGAAAACAGGAAGACAAAAGACAACGAGCGCAGGGGTGGGTCTACATTAGGTCTATGTAATGAAGACGCAGGCTGAGTGGGATCCAGCTGCAGATTTATTCAAATATAGCGAGCTCAGTGTACAAAAAAACAGTCAAGGGGTCAAATACCAGGGCAGACAACAGTATCAGAGACGGGGCATCAATCGTGGTCAAAACAGGCAGAGGTTCAGGACAGGCAGCTGACAACAGAAGAGAATATCCGGGTGAAGCAGAGATCAAAAGGCAGGCTGAGAAGAGTCGTAGTCGGTAATCCAAGGCAGTGTCAAAACACAGGCAGAATATACAAAGAATAACGCTCAGAAATGTAGCCGGGGCAAACAAGACTTCGCAATGTGTGTGAGAACAAGCAGGGTTTAAATAGTCTGGTGATGAGGATCAGGTGTGCAGTAATCAGTCCCTGTATGTGGGTTCTTGGGAAATGTAGTTCAGGGCTAATGTTCAGTATTCCAGAGAGTGAGACCTCCGGTGGCCGACAGGGGAATCTTCACAGGCGTTTGTGACAGAGCCCCCCCCCTGCGAGCGGCTCCTGAAGCGAGAGCACATCTGACGTCGGGGTCTTCCTCGTGGTCGTGGGGCCGGTCTCTCCGGGTGGGTCCTGTGAAATTCAACGATGAGATTGGGGTCGAGGATATCGTCCGCATTGACCCAGGACCTCTCTTCCGGACCGTACCCCTCCCAGTCTACCAGATATTGGATCTGGCGTCCCCGACGTCTAGAATCTAGCAAATCTCGCACTTGAAATGCCTCCTCGCCGTCCACGATCATGGGTGGGGGGCCTGAGTCACCGCCTTCCTCTTCCACCCTCGGACCACCGGCAGGTTTTAGCAGAGAAACATGGAACGTAGGAGAGATGCGATAAGTGGCTGGTAATTCAAGGCGGTATGACACAGCATTGATTTGTCTCAAAATTTTGAAAGGACCCACATACCTGGGACTGAGTTTCTTGCAGGGTAATCGCAGACGGAGGTCTCGAGTTGAAAGCCACACCCACTGACCAGGAGTGTAGTTGGGACTGGGGCGACGATGGCGGTCCGCTTGTTCTTTACCCCTGTTTATGGCACGTTGTAGGTGGACATGCGCCTGATTCCAAACAGTCTCACTTCGTTGAAACCAGTCGTTCACAGCAGGTACTTCGGATGGCTCACCAGACCATGGGAACAGTGGAGGTTGGAACCCCAGAACGCATTGAAAAGGTGTTAATCTTGTGGAGGGTTTGAGAATTGAGTTCTGTGCATATTCTGCCCAGGGAAGAAAGCGGCTCCAGTCGGATTGGTTCTGCTGACAATACATTCTGAGGAATTTAGTGATCTCTTGGTTTAGTCGTTCCGTTTGTCCATTAGATTGAGGGTGGTAACCTGAAGTGAGACTTACATTGACATTCAGTAATTGAAAGAAGGCCTTCCAAAACCTTGATGTGAACTGGGGACCTCTATCAGAGACAATGTCTTTACCGGTATCAATGGGGTTGACTTCAGGCATTTGGAATAGCAGGTGGGATCCCAACGTATGATTTGTTTCTCACGCCAGGAAATTTGTGGATTGTGGTCCTGCAACCAGGGTAAACCAAGGATGATTGGGTTATGTGGAGAGTGAATGACGAACAGGCGTGTTGTTTCAGTATGTAGTGCTCCAACTTGTAAACACAGATCAGTGGTGGTATACTGAACATGGCCAGTCCCCAGGGGGCGCCCATCTAGCGCTGCCACTGCCAAAGGAGATTCACAACGGGTTAGTGGTATCTTATACTGTCGGACTAGGCCTTCATCAATAAAATTGCCTGCTGCCCCAGAGTCTAGTAAAGCCTGAGTGGTGATCGTTTCTGACTGACAGGTTAATTTAACTGGTAACTCCATACATGTATTGGTTGATATGGCAGAAATCAGCAAACTCACCCTGCGGCTGTGGGTCTGAGAGGGTCGAGTCGGGCAATCAGCTCTCAGATGTCCTGCTTGGCCACAGTATAAGCAAAGGTGGTTTCTGATGCGGCGTTCACGTTCCTCTGTGGAAAGATGGGTTCGCCCGACTTGCATGGGTTCAGTGTGATCACTAGGTTGACTCATTTGGTTGAAAGAACATGTAGGTTGATTAGATCTCCGAGAGCGAATAAGGTTGTCAATGCGAATGGCCAAGTCAATGAATTGATCTAGGGTTTTGTCTTCATCACGACATGCAAGTTCTGACTGCAAGTCAGAGTTTAATCCCTGGCGGAACAGCAGTTTTAATGTATCGTCTACCCATACAGTTTGGGCAGCGAGAGTGCGAAACGTCAGAGCAAATTCAGCTGCTGTACCTTTTCCTTGACGAAGTGCAAGAAGTTGTTCCCCAGGATTCCTTCCTCCTTCAGCATGTTCAAACACCTCTCGTAAACGTTGAATAAAGTTATTGTAAGTGGTGTGCTGTAGTCCTTGGTTGTTCCAGACGGCTGTTGCCCACTCTAGTGCCTTTCCCGTGAGCAGAGAGCACACTAACGAAATCTTACTGTTATCCGTTGAGTATAACGAAGGTTGTTGAGCCAGGAAGATGGAACACTGCATAAGAAATCCTTTACATTTTGTTGGGGAACCATCAAACTTCTCTGGAAAGGCTAAACGTGGATTAGCAGATAGTGGGCTGGGAGGCATTTCAATCGGTACCTGATCTGGTTGAGGTGCTGGGGCAGTGGGTGGAGAAACAGGCTGATGGAGACTCTGTACTGCTTTCATCAACTCCTCTGTCATAGTGGTGAGTCGACTTAGTTGTTGATGGTGAGCCGCCAGTTGATTCGCTTGGGCTGAAAGCTCGCTGGTGAGTTGCCTGAGAACTGCTGGATCTGTAGGTGGCGAAGTCTTCTGTAATGAAGACGCAGGCTGAGTGGGATCCATCTGCAGATTTATTCAAATATAGCGAGCTCAGTGTACAAAAAAACAGTCAAGGGGTCAAATACCAGGGCAGACAACAGTATCAGAGACGGGGCATCAATCGTGGTCAAAACAGGCAGAGGTTCAGGACAGGCAGCTGACAACAGAAGAGAATATCCGGGTGAAGCAGAGATCAAAAGGCAGGCTGAGAAGAGTCGTAGTCGGTAATCCAAGGCAGTGTCAAAACACAGGCAGAATATACAAAGAATAACGCTCAGAAATGTAGCCGGGGCAAACAAGAGTTCGCAATGTGTGTGAGAACAAGCAGGGTTTAAATAGTCTGGTGATGAGGATCAGGTGTGCAGTAATCAGTCCCTGTATGTGGGTTCTTGGGAAATGTAGTTCAGGGCTAATGTTCAGTATTCCGGAGAGTGAGACCTCCGGTGGCCGACAGGGGAATCTTCACAGGCGTTTGTGACAGTCTATATAGCCACTTAGCCAGTAAAAGTGTTCAACTGTTCAATATCAATGTTGTATTAAAAAAATAAAAAATCTGATCATGAAAAACTGGTTCATAGATATTATTTGATAAATAGGCTATATCAAATAATATCTACATATTACATAATGGCGTAGTTTTGCGTTTGGATTACGTAATGATGTCATAGCGCAATGACGTCATAACTTCATTTAGCAACTTTTAGCAACAAATCGACCTGCCTTTGGCAACTTCCGCTGAAAATTAGTTGGCAACACTGAACATGAATCGACCCAGTGCTTATAGCCGTAAAAAAAAATGCATGTGCCAGAGCGAGCTGCCAGCCTGGTTATCAGTTACGGTGAACATGAATCGGCCCAGTGCTTTACAGCCAGAAAGAAAATGCATCTGCCAGCGCGAGCTGCAGGCCACAATCGGCCCGGTTAACGCACGCCGATGCCGAGTCTAAGCCGCAGGCGCCGCAAGGCAGCCGAGCTCGGGCCGATTGTATGCTGGCTGGGATTGGACTTGACTGAATGCCACATCGTGTCCGTGTAATATCTTTCTATTTCCCTTTTAACAGGTAAGAAAGTGGGCTGTAATATGTTTGAACGATTTATAAAGTGTCTAATACCATTAAGGAACATGTAGGGAGGAAATTTATTGTTTATAGTAATTGATATATGCACATTTAGCAGGCTAACCGTGAAGTGTTGATCCAGTGTTGCCTGTATGCTAACTATGTCACGTGCCCCGAGATTAAAAGCGTGGTGCTAATGTAAAAGTACAGGCGCCGCCATTTTCTCTGTGTATTTGTTTTATATTGTAGAAAAAAGGTAAAAGTATTATTGTTAAAGATTATGCAAAAATAGTGTTTAATGTGAAGAGGCAATACTTTCTGTGTTAAGTGCAACGTTACTACTGATGTTAAAATGTGTATTTTGAATGAATGACTATAAAACAGTCGTATTTAGCATTACAGAATATTCTATTGTGCCCTTTGTATTTTCCAAGGAATTTACCGGGTTAAGTTAAATCTCTTGTTTAAATCTCTGTTTTATTAATGTACTTTTTCAAGGTAATTTGCCAATGTTGTTTTAAGATGCTGTAAAAATGCTTTGATATATTTTTTGGTAACTAACTTTAAAGATTGACTCAGATATTTTGTAATAAGGAGTCATTACCGACCAGCGGATGTTTTTACTAATCATTATTATGTCGTGTAAAGAGAAAATTACATGGTTAATAGTGATACTGAGTAAATATATTATGCTGTTCATGGTAAATGCATTACAACATTGGACTTGACAGAAGCCACATCGTGTCCGTGTAATATCTTTCTATTTCCCTTTTAACAGGGGCTCAACATTATATTTTAAGGAGTGTTGTAGTACTCGAGACTCGGTCTCGAGACCATATTTTAATGGTCTTGGTCTTGTCATGGACTCGTGTGCATTTGGACTCGGAATTGACTCGTACTCGAACATTTTTTTTTTTAGGACTCGGACTTATTCCCAAGTCCACTCGAGTTCAGTTCAATATTATTAAAATATATCAAAGTACAACAAAGTTTTGTGGACAAGATCATTTAAGCTTAAATTACAATTGATCGTAATGTTGTGTCCTTGAAATGTTATGTGGACTTACAGTATAGAGTAGTACAGTAATGTGTACTAGAAATGTTAAATGGATGTATATAGTGGTACATTAATGTTGTGTACTAGAAATGTTATATGGATTTACAGTAGAGTGGTACATTAATGTTATGTGTACTAGAAATGTTATGGATTTACAGTATAGAGTGGTACAGTAATGTTGTGTACTAGAAATGTTATATGGATGTGTATAGTGGTACAATGAAATAATGTTCTGTGGGCAAGACCACTTAATACTGACAAATTTAAAAAAAAAATACTTTTAACATCACCTACTATGTGGCCTTTTTACCCTAAACAGATCATATTTTTAAACTCTGGGTAAATTCAGTTAAAAAAAAGGATTTCTCTAAGTAAATAAAAGTAAATTAGGTAATCAACCTACTCTGGTCTCAGTCTCGACTCGGACTCGACCCTCTCTGGTCTCGGACTCGACTCTATGGTCTCGGTCTTGACTCGGACTCGACTCTCTCTGGTCTCGGTCTAGACTCGGACTCGAGTGAGTTGGTCTCGACTACAACACTGATTTTAAGGTATATAAGAAAACTTTTGGGACAGGATACATTTAGTGCACACATGCTAAAAATATTGTACATTATAGTGGAAAGTATTATTATTTTTTTTATACATTTATTTATCAACTTTTTCAAAGCATTAACAGAAAGCATTAACATAAAGCAGATACAATCAAAGTTAAAGCTTCATAACTTCCAAAGGATGCATGGCTGCACAATCTCCCTAATCCAGCAAACATCCGACAGTTTCTATCACCCCGACTGCTGCAGAATAACAGTACTATAAGTTTAGGCTGGTTAGCCCTTTGACTATATGCATATATACTATATGATGGATAGACTATATGATGCATAGTCTATATTTTTTAGGCCTGTGAGGTTAGGCATAACGTTACGCCGAGTTTCATTCTTGAGACCAAAGTCCAGTTTACGTGCTGTCGCCTCTGTCATGATCATCTATTGTTTACTATATACTTATTATTTATTAAAACAAGACGATAGGTTGATGAATCATTAATTGAAATTAAGATACAATTAGTGAAAAAAGGACAGCAGGAAGTAGAAAACCGTCAAGTCAGTTGAATCTGCTATGAATGATGGGAAGGCAGAAACAGGTGGATATTGTCTACAAACTGGAAGGTTGGTGGTTCAATCCCCGGTTCCACCTGACCAAGTGTCGAGGTGTCCGTCAGTAAGAGGTGTCCTGACGAGCTGGATGGCGCCTTGTATGGCTGACACCGCCGTCAGTGTATGATTGATGGGTGAATGTGAGGCAGAAATGTAAAGTGCTTTGGTGGCCATTAGGTCTTTGAAAGTGCTATATAAATGCAGTCCATTTACCATTTACTATGAAATTCACAACAATATCACCAACTGACAGATCTGAGAGATGTCTGGTTCACTACTTTCATCCTGGGAGCTGTCACACTCAGAAGTGTCACAGTTCCCAGACAGAACATCACTTTCCTCACAGTTGAACCACTGGTTCAATTTACCCCACATCTTCTGGCTCACTTTGCCCCATAGTCACCATTTTAGTAAAAACGGCCTAGCTTAGCAATTCAGGCTAACCTTTAGCTTAATGATTCACATGGTTTTATGTTGACAAATCACCTACATGTCCATACATAACTTTAGACCTAGCAGGCTGATCTCATGAAGTAGCGTGTGTATGACACGCCAATTCGTATTTGCATTTTTGGCGTGTTATGAAGACGCATAATCGCTTTTCAGCGTGTTTATGAACGCCGTTGACTTAACGTTATATAAATATAGGACTTACCTCAACCCCGTCCCTAAACTTAACCGTCACTGGGGTTAATGTCATTTATGACTGTTCCCTTACCATCCTAGGGAAAAAAAAGATATGACTTACCTCAACCCTATCCCTAAACTTAACCGTCACTGGGGTTAATGGCATTTATGACTGGACATTTGACGTGCGTGTTCTGACACGCGGAATGACGCGGACGTTAATGGCGTAGACATACACGCATACACGCGGATACACGCGAATAGCTCAAAATGCGTAGAAATAATACGCCACTTGACTCGAAAGTGGCGTGTATGTTTACGCCATAGTCATGATGTCATGTTGGACCTAGATACATTTGCTTTGGCACAACAGCTAGTATTCCTGCAATGCAGAAAATTAACTTTAAAGAGGCTACATGTGATATCCTGAAATTTAAACTCGCGACTGACACCTGTGGGCAAAAAACAGAACTGCTCTTCCTTTCTGCTCGCTCTCGCAGCTCGCGCTCGTACGTGCACACTTAACAAGCATCTGGAGCAAGGAGGTCAACATTATGTTTACAGAGGTAAGACCAGTTAAATACATATATTGTTTGAGATAAGAGTTCTGTTTGCAAGTGTAGGCTACTTGCTGACTAGCAGTTGTGGGCTGGCAGAGTGATCTGACTGAGGGTTTTCACTGACGTCACGTTCTGGGCGGTAACCCGGATGAGCGGCCATTATGGAGGCACTCGGATGTAAACAACAGAATCATAGACAGTAAAAGAAATGGACAGAGCGATCTCATTGGAACTCCACTGAGACGGTTGAAGCCCGTTATGGGTGATTTTTTTAGCACTTCCGTCCCTGACGCGCAGACTCATACAGAGCTAGACTACGTAGATGTGACGCGAGTGAACAGTTTGACTTCTAGTGCGGTGGCATGAGAAATCTGAATCATTCCCTCCTGAAACATGCGCAAAGGCAGAGAGTATGAATAGGAGCTGTCCACGGGCTAGGAGAAGGAGAAAAGTTTGCTAGGTATTCTGAATAATTATTTAGTCATTTTGCCTCCACGTTTCCCGATTGCGCGCGAGCTTCTTCTCGTGTCCATACGGTAATCTCAAAACTGTGCGACAGAGAGTCGCGTGGGTATGACGCAATCGTTAGCCTACTTTCACTAAAACTGCTTCTACGGGGCCATAACATAAGCTACAAGGTAATGCAGCTATTTATACATTGTTGAGTTTCTTTAGAAATAAATAAAGGACAAATGGGGTCTTCAAACGCCTCAGATGTAAAGTTATTCACTGTCAAAGTGACACCAAAATGAACGGGAGTCAATGGGAATGCTAACGCAAGTGAAGTTCTGCCACAAGATGTCAGCTCCCACGAGGCTTCAACTTCCGGTCGATGGATTACCCCCTTGAACAGAATCGACTGCACTGTCAATGTACAACTGAACTCATTGTTACAAAAAAAAAATGCGTGGTAGATGCGAACTCATATAGAGAAGGACCTTATTCATTTGCATAAAGATGGGCATCAGCCAGCTTTTTGACGCGCTGCATTTTTTTCAAATGTAGCGCCGCCTGGATGCTTAGTTTACGGAATATACGTAACATGAACGCGCTTGACGTCACATCCGCAGACAGCGCGGGAAAATTCGGACCCGACAGAAAATAAGAAAAATAGGATACACAGGCTTATAGGTGCACCCACTGTGAGCCGACAAGGTGTCAGTATCCCAGCTAGCAGGGAACGTTCTCAGAACTTTGGCTAACATTCCCTAGAGGTTTGGTTAATGTTTTAAATAAAACATTTGAATGTAATGTTTAAAGAATGTTTTAAGGATGTTTTCTCATTTCAAATAATGTTCCTATAAGGTTAAATGTAAACTAAGATATAACATTTTCACTGTAACATTTTGAGGATGTTTTGGGAATGTTGTTGAGATAACAGATTATTCAATGTTCTCAATAAAACATTAGCACAATGTCTCATAATAACAAAGGAGGAACATTATCAAATCAACGTTTGCAAACTGTTTTGAGGATATCATTGAGGTCTGAGATGATGGAATGTTTTTATAAAACGTTCTTGTAATCTGACTTGTTAACAAAACTAGAACATTGTCACTGTAACATTTTGAGGATGTTTTGGGAATGTTGTTGAGATAACAGATATTACAATGTTCTCAATAAAACATTGGTACAATGTCCCAAAAAAAACAAAGGAGGAACATTATCAAATCCACATTTGCAAAATGTTTTGAGGATATCATTGAGGCCTGAGATGACGGTATGTTTTTATAAAATGTTCTTGTAATGTAACATGTTAAAAAAACTAGAACATTTTAAATGTAACATTTTAACATTTTGAGGATGTTGATGAGGTAAAGGTTTGTAGAATGATCTTTTATAAAACATTGAAACAATATTCCATAATAACAGAGGAGGAACATTATCAAGTTAACATTTGCAAAATGTTTTGAGGATATCATTGAGGCCTGAGATGACGGAATGTTTTTTATAAAATGTTCTTGTAATGTGACGTGTTAACAAAACTATACATATTCACTGTAACATGTTGAGGATGGAATGTTGTTGAGACAACAGATATTACAATGTTCTCAATAAAACATTGGTGCAATGTCCCATAAAAACAGAGGTGGAACATTATCAAATCAACGTTCGCAAAATGTTATGTTATTATATATATTAATATATATCATTGAGGCCTGAGAAACGTTCTTGTAATGTGACGTGTTTAACAAAACTAGAACGTTTTAAATTTAACATTTTGAGGATGTTGATGAGGTAAAGGTTTATAGAATGATCTTTTATAAAACATTGAAACAATAATAACAGAGGAGGAACATATAGGCCTAATCAAATTAACGTTCGCAAAATGTTTTGAGGGTATATAGTCCTGATCTGATGGAATGTTTCTTATACAATGTTCTTGTCAGTGAATGTAACGAAGTACAAATACTTCGTTACTTTACTTAAGTACATTTTTCACGTATCTTTAAATAGTGCATACTTTTTACTTTTACTTCGTTACATTTTGCAGCAATTATTATACTTTATTTATATTATATTATTATTATTATTTTTATTATTATATTTTTATATTATACTTTCTACTCCACTACATTTCTACAACTTCTGTTACATTTTCGTTACATTATCTGATCAGTTTTTCCCCTGCCAAACGTAATCTGACCGTCCGTTCGTTGCGTTTGTCTCACCAGTGACGTTTGGTTGCCATAGATACATCAACTAAATGCGTCTCGCACGCAGTTTGTTTATCATGCAATTTATACGCGAAAATTTGTTTTTACGTGGATAGGAAACACACCGTGTGTAATATACGTTTGGTTAGGATTATGGCAAGCCAGAGGTTCAGAATTACACCATAAATTAATCGCGTTTAAGTTATTAAGCTGGTCTAATACTGAAGACATCAAGGATAAGAGAAAGCTATGTAAACTGAAAAAATACACACAAAAACTTACAGTTGTGAAAGAGTTCCGTTGACCAGGAGTTCTGTTGTTTTGTCGCCAATTTAGACAACGGACATTTTGCGCCGATTTCTTCAACAGAAACGTTGCTTTATTCGCGCTGTTCGTCGATTTCAAATGTTCTTACGTCATGGGAACATCACGCTGTGATTGGTGGTTTTAAACGTCGATCTACAGCGGCCTCCAATCAGCTTCTCATCATTTGTCAACGCATGTCGCAACAGTTCAGTTCAAAGTAATATCCTCAAAACACTTCACGTATGCTGTTTTAACAATGTTCCTCTTTTATAAAATAATTCTACAATCTGTTACCTAAAAAAAATATCCATACAATTTTATGAGCTTTTGTTAACATATCATATTATGAGATTTTGTCATCTCAGGTCAATAATGTCCACAAAACATTTGATGAATGTTAATGCTTTGATAATGTTCCTCCTTTGTTATTGTGCCAATGATTTATAAAAGATAACATTTCGACAAAAAATCCTCAAAATGTATCATACAAAATGTTTGTTAAAAAGTCCATTTAAAGGAATGTTTTATTATTAAAAACATTTTATCATCTCAGGACTAAATAATATCCTCAAAACATTTTGCGAACATTAATTTGATTAGGCTATGTTTGTCACAATTGAGGAGTCGTAGATCCAAATGCAAGTAAAACAGTTTATTGTAGGCACGGCACAGGAGATACTCAAAACACCACGTTTAGCAGGCGGGCGACCTGGAAGAAGTCCGACGGAGAATCTTCAGTGAAGATAGCTCACAGGCAGGTGAATAGCTCAGGCGATCTCTCAACCGGCTGGATGCAGGAAAACAGACAAAAACCCCGCACGGAGACTAGGACGGGGAACTGTGTGAGAGACACAAACAAGAGTGACGAACCGACACCAAGCACTGACAACTCCAGCGATATAAAGGCAACTAACAAGCCTGATGATAATCTGCAGCTGAAGGCTGATGAGTGTCAGCTGGAGCTAACAACAAACAGGTGAACACACCCACAGACCCACGGCTACAAAACACATCAACAGAAACTCAGAACGAGCACCCGGACTGATGCACCGTGACAGTACCCCTTCCCCTAGGAGTGCCTCCTGGCACTCCCAGGAGAGCTTACCTGACGATTGTAATCATCGATAAGGGAGTGATCCAGTATGTCCCTAGCAGGTACCCAACTCCTCTCCTCCGGACCGTAACCCTCCCAGTCCACCAAGTACTGGAATCCGCGTCCCCTCCGTCTCGAGTCCAGAATACAATTAACCGAATAAGTAGGCTCCCCATCTACGAGACGCGGCGGTGGGGGAACCGGGGTAGGCGGATTAAGGTCAGAATGAAAAACAGGTTTCAATTTGGAGACATGGAAGGCGGGGTGAATTCTCCTGTACGCAGGAGGAAGTTTGAGGCGGACTGTCACTGGACTAATGATCTTGGTGACAGTGAACGGGCCAATAAATTTAGGAGCTAGCTTATTAGACACGGAACGGAGTGGAATATTCTTGGTAGAAAGCCACACTTTTTGACCCACGACGTATACGGGAGGCCTTGACCGGTGGCGATCGGCCTTAGCCTTGGTGCGCGCCCCCACCCGGAGCAGAGTCTCACGAGCTCTGGTCCAGGTGCGGTGGCACCTCTGGACGAAGGCGTGAGCCGAGGGGACCGCGACTTCGGTTTCCAGACTGGGAAAAATAGGTGGCTGGTACCCTAGGCTACACTCAAATGGAGATAGGCCCGTGGATGACACTGGTAACGAGTTATGTGCGTACTCCACCCATGAGAGCTTCTGGCTCCAGGAGGAAGGATTCTGAACAACCAAACATCGCAATACTCTCTCCAAGTCTTGGTTGGCACGCTCAGTTTGCCCGTTGCTCTGAGGATGAAATCCAGAAGAAAGACTGACACTCGCCCCCAACAAACGACAAAATTCTCTCCAAAATTTGGAAATAAATTGGGGACCCCTGTCAGAGACCACGTCCGCCGGGAGGCCATGTAACCGAAAGACGTGGTCTACAACAGCAACCGCTGTCTCCTTGGCAGACGGTAATTTGGCCAAGGGAATGAAATGTGCCGCCTTCGAGAACCGGTCCACTACAGTCAAAACGACCGTATTGCCCTGGGAGGGCGGGAGGGCAGTGACAAAATCTAGCGCGATGTGGGACCAGGGTCTCGAAGGGACAGACAGCGGTTGGAGTAACCCATCCGGTGGGCGATTGGAAGTCTTACCACACGCACAGACTGAACATGCCAAAACAAAACCCCGAACATCACGAGCCATGGAAGGCCACCAGAATCGTTGCTTGACCAAAAAATTGGTGCGATTGACTCCTGGCTGACAGGCTACATTGGAACAGTGACCCCACCGAATAACGTCGGACCGTAACTCCTCCGGTACAAATAAGCAACTCGGTGGACACCCGGACGGAGGCGTTACCCCTTCTAAGGCCGCACGGACCTTCGACTCGATCTCCCAAACGAGTGTGGAGACAATGAGTCTCTCTGAAAAAATGCACTCGGGAGTGGACGGGCGAACGGAACGGTCAAAAATGCGAGACAAAGCATCGGGTTTGATGTTCTTGGAACCCGGACGATACGACAATGTAAACTCAAAACGGCCGAAAAAAAGTGCCCACCGAGCCTGCCTGGAGTTGAGTCTTTTAGCCGATCTAATATATTCAAGGTTCTTATGATCGGTCCAGACAATAAAGGGTACCCCCGAACCCTCCAACCAATGGCGCCACTCTTCCAATGCTAACTTGACTGCCAGCAACTCTCTGTTACCAATGTCATAATTGCATTCAGCCGGAGATAAACGATGGGAAAAAAACGCGCAAGGGTGCATCTTGTCATCCGAGGACGAGCGCTGGGAAAGAACCGCTCCTACCCCCACCTCTGATGCGTCGACCTCCACCACAAACTGACGTGATGGATCAGGGGCAACAAGAATGGGAGCTGAAACAAAGCAGCTCTTGAGGTTGGTAAATGCAGCTTCAGCTACACCCGACCACCTGAACGTCGTCTTGGTGGAGGTCAAGGCAGTCAGAGGAGCGGCCAGTTGGCTGAAATTGCGAATAAAACGCCTGTAAAAATTGGCAAACCCCAGAAACCTCTGTAGGGCCTTACGGGAATCTGGAGTTGGCCAATTCACCACAGCCTTAACCTTGTCGGGATCCATGCGCACCCCCTCGGAAGAGACGATATAACCCAGAAACGGAACCGACTGTGCATGGAACGAACATTTCTCCGCCTTGACAAAAAGCCCATTCTCTAAAAGCCTCTGGAGCACTCGCCTGACGTGCTGAACGTGTTCCTGGAGAGATGAAGAAAATATCAATATGTCATCCAGGTAAACATATATGAACTGGTCTACCATATCTCTCAGCACGTCATTCACGAGTGCCTGGAAAACCGCTGGGGAGTTGGACAGCCCAAAAGGCATGACCAAATATTCAAAGTGCCCCCTGGGGGTGTTAAAAGCAGTTTTCCATTCATCCCCCTTCCTTATGCGGACCAAATGATAAGGATTGCGCAAGTCCAATTTTGTGAAAATGGATGCTCCCTGCAACCTCTCAAAGGCTGAAGACATCAACGGCAAAGGATAAGTATTCTTTACCGTGATGTTGTTCAGCCCTCGGTAGTCAATACAAGGTCGCAGAGAACCATCCCTCTTCTCCACAAAAAAGAACCCTGCCCCCGCTGGAGAAGAGGAAGGACGAATGAACCCAGAGGCTAGAGAATCAGAAATATATTTCTCCATGGCCTCCCTCTCTGGGACAGAAAGTGAGTATAACTTGCCTTTAGGCGGAGACATACCTGGCAGTAAATCTATGGCACAGTCATAGGGACGATGCGGAGGAAGAGAAGCAGCTCGAGACTTACTGAACACTTCCTTCAGGTCAAGATACTCACGTGGCACGTTGGATAAGTCCGCGTGTTCCTCCTGAAACACAGAACAAGACACTGAAGAACACGCAGACAACAAACAAGAAGCATGACAGGTCTCATTCCAGGCTAGTATAGAGTTCCTGCCCCAGTTGATGTGTGGCTTATGGAGCACCAGCCAGGGATGACCTAACACCACAGGGGAGGAAGGCGTGTCAATCAACAGAAAGTCAATATCTTCAACATGATTACCAGAGGTAATGAGTCTTATAGTGACGGTAGCCTGAGTTATTGAAGGCAAACACTGACCATTTAAAGCCACCACTGATATGGGCAGAGGAAGAGTGACAATAGGTATATTTAGTCTGTGAGCTAGATCAATGTCAAGAAAGTTTCCCTCCGCCCCTGAGTCAATGAGAGCTTCACAGTCAAAATTCATAGTCTGAAAGTGTAAACTCACAGGGAGATGAGTAGCAGAAAAAGAGGATTCAGTCCGTGCAACCCCACCCGTCAGTAACCTCTTACCTACTAACGGGTGTTGGCTTTTACCGGACACTGCAGCGCGATATGCCCAGCTGTACCACAGTAAAAACATAATCCCCTCTCCTTTCTCCTCTGTTTCTCCCGAGCAGATAAGCGAGATCTACCAAGCTGCATAGGTTCGGGTTCCAGAGGAAGTGCTGTGGTCTCAAGCGGAGAAAAAGTGTGATCCGAAGAATAATTCACGTGACCTCGTTGTGACCGACGATCTCGTCGACGTAGTCGTGTATCAACTTGAACTGCTGGATCAATCAATTTATCCACCCCGGTGGGTAATTCCAAAGCGTAAATCTCGTCCTTAATGTACTCAGAAAGTCCGTGTAGAAACATGTCCCATTGGGCTTCGGCATTCCAGCCACACTCAGCAGCCAACGTACGAAATTCAATAGAATAGTCTGTTACCGTACGTTCCCCTTGCCTCAGTTCAGCGAGAAGACGCGCGGCGTCTCGACCAGAAGCAGCGCGATCAAAAACCTTTCTGAGTTCGCTAGAAAAGTTTTGAAAGGATGCACAACACGGAAGTTTCTGTTCCCAAACAGTCGTTCCCCAGCTGCCTGCTCTTCCCGCGAGCAAAGTGATCACAAAAGCCACCTTAGATTCCTCCGTCGGAAATGCGGATGGTTGGAGCGAGATGTAAAGTGAACACTTGGCCAAAAAAGAACGACACAGCTGGGACTCACCGGAGTAGCATGCGGGAGGCGGGAGGCGAGGTTCCGTAGAGCGAGGAACCGGCGGATTCGCCGCGCCCTGTGGTTGAGAAGCGGCAGCCGGAAGAGGGTATAATAGACTTCTTGTCTGTGTTTTAGGTTGATGTTAGTACGTTTTATAGAAGACAGATAGGACAAGCTGTACCTTATCCAGAAAGTATTGATACAGTGATGCACAGCAAATTCTGGTTTTTGGAATAAACTCCCTGATAGTTAAAATCAACTCAATCTGAGTGTACATGTGAGACCATCAATTAGACTCCAGCGCAGAGTTAAAAAACAAAACAAAAATAACGACTTTATTTGACTATTCCTTTTCTTCCTTGTAGGCCTGAGACGAGAGTTCAAGAGATTTCCACGACGCATGCACGAGAACTGAACAAGAAGTAGTAGAAAAAGAACATCGTTCTTGCGCATGCGTCGTGGAAATCTCTTGAACTCTCGTCTCAGGTCTACACCCGGCGCCAGAAAATTTCACTCATTTTCAAATCCAAAACTTGACAGGTATGAACTCAGTGTGTATTGGTCCGTATTGTGCAAGTGAAATAAAATCAGTCATAGTAAATAGTTTCTTATGTTTTTTTTTAAAGGCTGCTAGTAGATCATCGAGGGTAAATGTCATGCGACTGCGCATTACTTTACATTACTTTACAATCTCCTTACGGAGAGCTTACGATAGCTACGTTCTGCCTTAAGAACAAATGGTGGTTAACACTTAATTTTACAGTGTCATTTTACTATTAATTATGCATAATTACATGCAACTAACCCTAAACAAAACTGTAATTGTACCATAAGCCAATAGTAAGTAATGTAGTTAATTATTATTACTCAGTACTTAAATGTATAATTACACTAACAATGACACTGTCGGGATTGAAATAAAACTATAGCTGACTGGTGAAGGAAAACTACCCTGTTTTTTTGACAGATGGCTGGTGTATACCATTTCCCTGAGTTGTTATAAATTTGTTTGCCGATAGGCCTGGGAAGAGAAAGACCACTGAGATCCTTTAACATCCAGGTGAATTTTTTAGGACATCTGTCTCTGCACACATGCTCCAAAATCAATTTCAAATTAAACAAATCATTCAAAAAATAAAGATAAATGTTACAAAACATAAATAACACATGCTGAAAGCAGCAAAACACGGCATCAGATCTAACCTCAAGGGGCCTGTCACAAACAATGAATATTCATGACATACAGCATTAGCTCCAGGCACTTGCCCCTCCACACACCACACACACACCCACACCCACCCACACACACACACACACACACACACACACACACGATGACACTGTGAACTGATTTTTCACATGGTGATAACCAGGTTCATCAGACACCTTAAAATAAAGTGTAACCAAATGGTGTAATGAATTAAAGTACAAAGTTACAACCTTTACTAATTACCTAGTGTGGATTTTATGTTCCAATTCAAGTAACTTACAGTGGGCTGGAGCAACCCAACCCAGGAGCAGGGTTAGTGACCCCTACCTTAGAACAGTCGTCAACCAATCCCAAGCTTTCAACAGTCATAAATTAGCCAATCATATTAATGAGACTTGCCTTCAAACTTCAGCTAATTTTAGTGTAATGCTTCTCTGTATAAATTTTCAAAGTCTCCCCCACCAGGCAGGGATGTTGTTGCAAATTATTTTTATGGGATTTTAGCTACGCTTCAAATTTAGTCTGGGAATATCCTGCCTACTTCATTTCATAGTAACAAAACGATTCTTTTGAACTGAAAAATAAATAGAGAGGTGCTGATGTAGCCTAATAAATTAAACAAATAGTTGGTTTGGTCATTTGGTGACTTATCTGCTACCCTAAATAAGAGATTTAAGAGTTCGGTTCAGTCCGATTCAATCCAAACGATTCAATGAAATGAATCAATTCAGATCAACATACGTCAACTTTCACTCATGCGCGCACAGAGCCGATGCGTGCGACGCGACTGTATGCGCAGTAGCGTCGCGTTCACGCTTCTGCAATAAAGTGGAAACAGTATTATCTCTCTCATTCTTTTAAACTAACAAAGGCAAACCCTCTGGTGTCGGTCGCTGTCCGCCGGCTGTGAACTGGTGGATGTGACGCGAGAATGGGCGAATTCCGCTGGATTTGACTAACTGTGGAAATGGATCCCACATTCTCACTGGGAAACAAAGGTGCGAGTCAAACTATCAGACGTCTTTCACATAGCTATTCTGCACATTTATTTAATATATGACTCTTTTTTCAATCATGTCATTTGATTGTTTTTTGTGTCGACTCTCGACATTTCACTTGTTGATCGATCATGACAGATACCGCATTGACATACGGCGCTTATTTAGTGATTCTTGCAGATCAATAAAGCTCATATTTCCTTATGAACCCGCTGTCGGTGGAGATGACACTGTGTGTGCTGTATAAAACCACAGTAGCCTAGTTCATGTTCACACCATCTGACTGCAGCAAAAAGGGTGTCGGCTCACACACACCCACACACCCACCCACCCACGCACGCACACACACACACACACACACACACACACACACATTCAACTCTCTCTCTCTCTCTCTCTCTCTCTCTCTCTCTCTCTCTCTCTCTCTCTCTCTCTCTCTCTCTCTTTATATTTCTTTCACCTGATATGCCCTTGCAATGAAACCTCTAGGTGAAACCTCTAAAAATGGACTCCACCATGTAAAATGTGAAAATATAAAAAGAATTTAGATTAATGGATATTTGATCAGGTCATCCCTAAATAATCCCATCCCTAAATAATCTTATTGCCTTTAAAGGGGGTGGTTGATTGTAATTTCTATTTTTCATTTTAAATATTGTGTAATGTTGCTTTTGGTGCATGAACAGTATCTGCTAAGTTGCTGCACTGAAAGTTTAACGTAAGCAAAGATATTGTCTTTTAAAAATCAGGAAGTTTAATGCCTAAAAAAAACGACTCGAATGGGACTACAACAAGATACCTAGGGTTGGGCATAATGATACTTTTGGAATCGTTTAGAAAATTTGTTTTCGATTCCGATCAACGGTTCTAAACGCACAAGTTCACCGCATTTCTGGAAGTGCGCACGTTTGATTTGCACAGGCATGCTTAATAGACCCTTTTACAGTCCACGTGATCAAATAGTTATCAAAGCAGTTTCCCAGCATCAAAATGTCTGGTTGCTGCGTTTACAGTTGCACTAATCGATATTCCCCCAAGGTTTTATAGGATTCCGACAGGATCACGGCCGTTTCAGAAGAACCGGCAGCGCCTGTGGCTGCAGGCGATTAAACGTGTTGATTACGAGGACATAAAAAAATGTTCGCGTCTACATTCAAAGTGCTTTTAAACTTCATTTGTACTTCATTTTGCTTTTAAACTTCAAAATGAATTGCAATGTATGCAAGCAATATAGTTACTATTAAATTACTATAGCATTACAAAATAAAACTGTATACAAAAGTGCATCAACACAGCAATCAATAAAAACATAATGTAAGGACAAGGATAAATGTAGGTCTGGGTGAAGAATAAGAATAAATGTAGGAAAGAATAATGGAGAAGTATGAATGTTGGGGAAAATGAAGGAAAACAAATGTAGGTCTGGGTAATATGGTTGATTATAAGCCTCATACATCGTTGTCTTGTGTCCTTGTCTTTGACTAGGAAGAATTTCTGATTTCAACACGCAAAAGTCTGAGTCTATGTCATGGTATTTGGCGTTCTGTACATGACCACAGACAATCATAAGCATCCAGTGATTTATATGCTCGTAATTTCTCGCTCGGTTTCTCAACTAAATATGCATAAATATCTCGCCACTGTATATTTGGCCATCTGCTAACGTCTTCTATCCACTCCTCTATAGTTCATGGATCTGGTAGCTGGATAACATTTGATGAAGTTAAACTTTTGATAAACTTTTTAATGTCTGTGTTGCATAATCCACTCGCGTAGCTTGACACACTGATGATTCTCGCTGTACTTCTGTTGCCAATACGCTGTTGCGTGCGCATGTAGCCACGTCATCATTGTGTACAAACAGTAAAAGGGTCTATGGTGCGGTGTTGCGGAGCAGCACTGTTGTTACTGTGCCCTGAATCGGTGCTAATTTGAAAACGCTTTGTTACATCGCTTATAAATAGCTGGTGTGGCAGTGTGCACTTCACTTTTAAATTAGCGTAAATTCATACTTAACATGGAGTTTGATTGACGTGCTGACCAATTTAAATCCACCATTTTGTGTCCAACAAAGCGGTTATGAGAGTTAGTAGATTAACGTTGTGGATTTGAACTTGGCTTTAACTGAGGCAATCTTTCACGACACATCAGACAAAAAACGGTAGGCCTATTGTTTAAATTTCTTTGACTGACCACATTTTAAAGTTGAGACTTTGTTTAATATTAAATATTACCTGCTCGGTTCTGTCTGTCAGCACGTCGTCAGTGTCCTCTATTTTTCACGGGTTGAATCCAAAATCGCCCTCTAAACCCTCATTCACTAAATTAAGCCTATTCCCTACGTTAGTCTGCTACTGTTCACTAAGTAAATGAGTGAATGAAAAGGAGTGAGCTAATTCGGACAGCCCTTGAGCGTTCATGCTGTACACACAAAACAGACATTTTGGCATAATTTGTGTGTGTGTTATGGTTTGTTCAAGCCCGAAAATGAAATCGATACTGACGCATGTCTTTTTTTTGGGGGGTAATGTGTGTTTTTGTGTGTGTGTGTATAGGCAGGCAGGACTAATCGGATCCGACGTAATACGCAAATACAAAACTAATTCTCATTGAATCAAAATAAAATGTTCCTCTGTGAAATGAGCCTGTGAAATGTTTTGACTCCACCCTTCAAAGAATAGGAATCGAGAATCGAAAAGAACCAAAAACGAAAGGAAGAATCGGAATCAGAATCGTTCAAATCAAAACGATGCCGAACCCTAACCCTCCCTCCATGTAGCCATATGCCGTCGAAAGTGTATTATTACCCAGCTGTCAGGTATTCTGTGTTCGGCTTCCTATGGACGCTGTAGATACATGGATACAATTTATGTTTGATTTTGTTCCTGGAATTACAATGGTAATTTCGTGCTCTGAATTACAATGGTAATCTTCTTGGTCAATGTTAGCAGTTTCTGCTGTCAAGATGGCGCCAGTGTGTTGTTCGGCAGCCCGTCACTCTGCGTGTGTTGTCCCGCTGTTTCTGGTAGCTCTGCTGTGTGTGTGCCTATCAGCACATGAAGCTGCATCTTTAATTGTATATGATCGCCAATTTCTTCTTGACATTCGTGCACTGGCTGTGGACTATCGCTGCGATGGATATGATGAATGAGAACACGGATCTTTTAATCCACCGTTCTTAACCCGGCTTCCATCGGAGATGTGCCGAGTCCCGGGCTGTTCTTTGCACAGAAGGAGGCGGCCGAGAAGACGCGGGAAGCGCGGCGGCACTATGGTGCGATTGAAGAAGGCTCGTTTGGACCATTTTGGTGGATCTGGGTCAAGAAGACTTTCGTGCATTGTGCCTCTCTGGCCACGGCACTTGGATTTTGCGTGCAGGTGGTTCCCGGAACACTCATTCCTAGGATCAAGCCTGCAGGCTGGGGTAAACTTCGCCAACCTAAGAACTTTCGATTACGCTCCTTCACAGACGTTGAGCGGTGGCGCAGAAGCATCACTGACTTACGGAACCAATGACTGTAAAGATGGCTCTGCTGAACGTAAGATCGATTTTAAATAAGACATATTTAATTAACAATTTCTTTTTATCACATGATGTGGATTTTTTGTTTATAACGGAAACTTGGCTAAACTGTGATGAACTTGGCCCTCTTGCCGAAGCGGCACCAGATAACTGTAATTTTGTTAGTTCTCCTAGGACATCGGGTCGTGGCGGGGGGGAGTAGCTACAATTTTTAAGAATACTTTCAAGTGTTGTCTATTATCAGTGGACACTTTTAGTAGTTTTGAAGTTCAAGTACTTAAGATAAGTACAGAGAATGCCCTTCTCTGTGCCTCGACCTCCTTATTACAATAAGATGTTTCTGCAGGAATTTTCAGATTTTTTATCCTCTAGGGTACTGTATTTTGATAAATTATTAATTTTAGGCGATTTTAACATACATGTCTGTTGTCCCTCTCATCCATTGGTTAAGGAATTTCTTCAAATTATTGACTCTTTTAATCTCACTCTGTCCATCACAGAATCTACTCATAAACAAGGCCATACTCTTGATTTGGTGATTTCAAAAGGTCTCTCTGTCAGTAATATAGAGATTGATGAATTCTGTGTATCAGATCATAAGCCAGTATTATTTAACACAATACTCAATACTCCGAAGCTCAATGTCAAGTCCTGTGATTGTCAGATCCGGTCTGTTAATTCTGCTACATCTAAACAATTTGAAGATGCATTTGTTAGGGATGCTTGCCTTACGGTGTCCTCATTTTCAGACATGTCTCTTAATGACCAGCTTAATTATTTTAAAATCAAGAAACTGAAGTTGAGGTCGCAACCTTGGCTTAACAAGGATACTCGTGCCTCTAGACAGGAATGGAGGAAAGCTGAAAGAAAGTGGAAGAAAGATAAGCTCCAAGTATCATATGAAATTATGAAACATCACATGGTGAGCTACCAGCACTCTGTTAAGGCTGCTAGGGAAAAACACTTTTCCAACCTGATAGCAGAGCATGCCCATAGTCCAAAGATTCTCTTTAGTACAATACATAATGTACTAAACCCAAATTCACTCTCATATCCTGATGCGACACCTGCAATCTGCGATGTGTTTCTAAAATTTTTTTTGGATAAAATTAGTATTATTCGCTCCTGCATCCCCAAATTTGATTTCAATACACCTGTTAACGAGCTACCTTCAGCCTGTTTAACTGAGTTTGAGCCTATTTCTTCTACTTTTCTTGTTGAGCTTATCAATAAAACGAAACTTTCCTCTTGTTCCTTGGATGTGATGCCTCCTCGTCTTTTTAGGGAAGTCCTATGTGTAGTTGAACCTTTTGTTTTAACTATTATAAACAGCAGCCTTTCTCAAGGTACCGTCCCAGCAATCATGAAACATGCAGTAGTGAACCCTCTCCGCAAAAGAGCCAGTTCTGATCCTTATATTTTTGATAACTATCGTCCAATTTCAAAATGATCATTTTTATCAAAAGTAATGGAAAAGGCTGTTTTCCATCAATTGATGGTATTTTTAAGTGAGAATAACTTATTAGACAAATTTCAGTCTGGTTTTAGACAATATCACAGTACAGAATCAGCCTTGCTGAAGGTGTTGAATGATCTATTGCTTGCTGTGGATTCAGGTAACTGCACAATTTTGTTTCTTCTGGACCTCAGTGCTGCATTCGATACCGTTGACCATGCTATCTTGCTGGAACGGTTGAAAAACTGTGTTGGAATTCAAGGTACCGCATTGAATTGGCTTAAATCGAATCTTTCTGATAGAACATTTTCTGTGGAGATTGGGAATTTTTCTTCCTCCTCTGCACCATTAACTTGTGGTGTACCTCAGGGGTCTATTTTGGGCCCGCTGTTGTTTTCCTTGTATTTGCTCCCCTTAGGCTCGATCTTTCAAAAGCACAATATTCCATATCACTTTTATGCAGATGATACTCAGGTCTATCTCCCTTTGGAAAATAAGGACAATTATGACACAAGGTCTTTGTTGGACTGTCTTGAGGAGGTAAGAGGCTGGCTGGCAGCTATTTTTTTAACACTGAATGATTCTAAAACTGAAATTGTAATTTTTGGCTCACCAGCTTCTACTTTACAGATTGAAAAAACAACTGGGTCCTTTAAGAGTGAACTCTCGTGCTCATACTAAGAATTTAGGGGTGATCTTTGATAACGGTCTTAAATTTGACAAACAAATCAACTCAGTGGTGAAGAGTAGCTTTTATCATTTGAGATCTATTGCGAAACTAAAAGCATTTTTAACAGTAAAAGATTTAGAGATAGTGATCCATGCCTTTATTACATCTAGGCTGGATTATTGTAACTCGCTGTACCTTGGGATGGCTAAGTCTTCCTTATCCCGCCTACAAATGGTACAAAACGCTGCCGCCAGGCTTCTTACTGGTACTCGAAAGAGGGAACATATTTCGTCTGTTCTTGCTTCGCTTCACTGGTTGCCGGTCGAATACCGTGTCAAGTTCAAGGTATTATTATATGTGTTTAAGGGGTTAAATGGTCAGGCGCCCCAATACATTACAGACCTTCTCCACAGGAAATGCTCTAGACCTTTAAGGTCCTCGAACAAGCTGATGCTTACTATGCCACGAACTAGACTAAAATTAAAAGGGGATCGTGCTTTTTCGGTCACTGCTCCACGTTTGTGAAATGATTTGCCGGATCATGTAAGGCTGTCTCCCACTGTTGATAGTTTTAAATCATCACTAAAGACTTATTTTTTCTCTTTGGCATTTGGTCAAGTGTAATTTTATGATGCGCTTTATGATGTGCTTATGTTGTGTTTATGTATGTTGTTTGGTGTATTTATGTATTTTATATTTTTTTGAACTGACTGTACAGGACTTTGATCAGCAGTGGCTGTTTTAAACGTGCTTTATAAATAAAAGTGCCTTGCCTTGGCTTGCCTTGCCTTGCCTCTGTGCTGGAGTGAGCAGGGCACCAGTGTGCCATTATGTGGCCCTGTGGAACGCAGCACGTTGTCCATCAGCTGAATGGCTGTTCTTACGACAGAAATATAATGCTGTTAATGGGATACTCCACTTTTTTTGGAAATAGGGTCATTTTACCACTCCCCCAGAGTTAAACAGTTGAATTTTACCGTTTTCAAATCCATTCAGCCGATTTTCTGATATTTAGAAGAATATCAGTAACCAGACAGTTTCTGGTCTCATTGACTTCCATAGTAGTAAAACCCAACAGTTTAAAGGAGAACTCCGGCGAACAATGAACCTTTGGTCTAATAAAACATGGGTACCTAGTCAATCTTTCTCTGAGGTTTGTTTTCATGATAATTGAATGTAAAGAGTTTTATCTCTAAAAACTGTTTAGCGTATAATGCTAGTACTGGGGGCATTGACTAACTAAAAAGAAATCGCTAGTTTATACCACTAACAAGGCTCAAAAGAGCCCCACACTAACACAGTAACATAACAAGGCTCCATACATACAAAACGAAGTGTTGAGAACTTTGTAAGTATACAGACCGTTTAATAAGAAGATAAGTTATAAAGCTAGTTCACTTCGTGTATACATACAAAAGCCATCTTAGGAAATAGTCTCGATAAGTCGATCCCCGAACGCCGTTCATACAGTTCAGAAGTTCGTTGAACTTCATACAGTTCAGCTCACTCAACATGACGTTCGTGGTTTGACTTATCGAGACTATTTCCTAAGATGGCTTCTGTATGTATACACGAAGTGAACTGGCTTTATAACTTATCTTCTTTTTAAACGGTCTGTACACTTACAAAGTTCTCAATGCTTCGTTTTGCATGTATGGAGCCTCATTATGTTACTGCGCTAGTGTGGGGCTATTTTGAGCCTTGTTAGTGGTATAAACTAGCGATTTCTTTTTACTTTAGTCAATGCCCCCAGTACTAGCATTATACACTAAACAGTTTTTAGAGATAAAACTCTTTACATTCAATTATCATGAAAACAAATCTCAGAGAACGATTGACTAGGTACCGATGATTTATTAGACCAAAGGTTCATTGTTTGCCAGAGTTCTCCTTTAACTCTGGGGGAGTGGTAAAATGAGCCTATTTCCAAAAAAAGTGGAGTATCCCTTTAACATAACGGTTGCAAATACATTTTTATTTTTATATTTACTTTACACAAAAAAGCTTTTAAAATATGTGTGAATGTGTCTCAACTTTAAAACTTTGGGCCCTACATTACCTAATATTTCTTATGAAACTTTTCTTTATGAAATTTTTAAACATAACATGCAACAATTTTTACAGTGTAACGAATAAAAGATAAATATCTTTCCTTCATGTTCTTCTTCTCTATCTTTTTTTATTTATTTAGCTCAGTTTTCAGCTCA
Source organism: Cyprinella venusta (assembly GCA_038021265.1). Taxonomy (NCBI): domain Eukaryota; kingdom Metazoa; phylum Chordata; class Actinopteri; order Cypriniformes; family Leuciscidae; genus Cyprinella; species Cyprinella venusta. The sequence goes on along the minus strand of CM075882.1, from coordinate 18,304,566 downwards.
TTTTTCTTTTCTCACTTGTATTCTGATGACATTGAACATGTTCTAAATACATTTTGTACATTGTATACAAGTTGTGTCATAAAAATGTAATCTCTGTATGTTTTGCAAAAATAAATAAATATATAAAGTAGAATTTTAAGCTGTAAGGGTTAGTCAGGATTATTTGGTTTCCCTGGAAAGATTTCCATTGTGGTCTGTGTTATTTGCAGTGTTTTTTTTTTTTTGTTTTTTTTGTATTTGTGTTGAGAGCTTTTGCTGTGTGTTTTTGTATTTGGGTGGTGTTGTGAATATTTGGAATTGGAGAACACGTATGTTGTGAAACGTATTTTGTGAAACTGATGAAGATGTTTTCTTAATTTGCGGGTGTTTATTCTATTTGCATGCGTTTTCATTCAGTTGCAACACCTTGAGCTTTTTCGCCCACAGTACCACCACATCCCACATCATAACAAATTGACTATTTTTAACACCACTTATCATTCAATACAAAACTATATGCTATTTAAACATTTATTTTAAGTACAGTAACACAACGCTAGTCAGGGGGAGCTAGGCCTTCAGAGCCTGTTGAACTGCTACTCTTGTTCTTCGCGACAAATGTATAATCTGTTAATTTGAAGCATTTCACACATAGATTTCACAGCATCTACCTCTAGCTAATAGTCGGCTGTGATTCTCTCGGTGTTCAAATGGAGCTTTTTTCCCACGACACAGGTGACGACGCGAGGCGGCTTTCATCTGCGCGCCGCGGCTTCTTGGTGTTGTGTTTTGCCCAGACGTGAAAGCTGGCGTGTTTCAAGATACGCAAAGGAGCAGACCACACTAATTAACGGGGAGAGACAGTCACATTCATTCACACGAAACACACTCCTTGTCGGCCGTGCCTGCACGATTGATTCCCTCATCCATTTGCGCAGAAAAGAAATGTTATATTATGATTTCCGTCATTGTTTTATATATAGTTTTTTTGATAGCCTATTTGATATTTGTACCGGGCCGGCCCACATTGGCCAGCGGCCCACCGGGAAAAGTCCCGGTGCTCCAGATGGCTAGTCCGCCCCTGTTGATGTCAATATCTCTACGCAAACATTTCAGTCTGGACAGATAAACATGTTCTCTGCTGTTCTGAGATAGTGACTTCTGTGTTACTCTGTACACAGAAGAGCAGATATCAGGATAAAGGGAAGAACGAGAACGATGGTCTGAGATAGTTCATATGTAGTATTTGTGTATAGAGGTGGATAGTTCTTTTGCTGTGAGCTGCCTCCAAATAAGAATTTCAGAAGCGACAACTATTAAAAAAGGCAAAACCTCTGCACATTTGATCATGTCAGATTAGATTTGTAGTAATAAAAGATCAAAGATCAAAAATGGCACAATGATGATGTGAAACTTGTAAATGTAGTGCTAATAGACTCATGCCCGGTACACATTGTATGATTTTGGGCTGTCCCAGATGAATGATGACCAATCTTGGTGATTTCTATGGTAGTGGTTTCTAAGCCAAAGATAGCCTGTAATAATCTTCTGACAGTGTCAAAAGTTTATCATGATCATCTCACAGTTTGCTGCTACGACCTACGTGTCACAGTTCCACCTAGCCACCATACTCTGCACTACACTTCTCAGCATCCTTCCTGGTCCCCACCGGCTTGTCATCTCCAATTACACACACCTGCACGTCATCTCCAATCACACACACCTGCATATTATCTCTAATCACACACATTTGCACTTCATCTCCAATCACACACACACCTGCATGTCATCTCCAATCACACACACTCTGGTATAGACGAATCCGACGAGCGTTCTGTGTAGGCTGCCATCTTGTGGCGACGCCATTACTGAGCTGTTACACCGGCATATGTACAAACCTCGGTGATAACGCGAACACACCCTCGATGACAGCTACAGCCAGGCAGAATGACTTGTTGGGTTGATGATGTTAGACAGTGGCCTCCAGTCACAGAGGAAGGTACAAACGATCTTACAGATTATTCGTGAAAATAGATTGGCAAGCTAGCTAGGCTAACGTTTGCTAACGAGGAAACTATAAAAAAGATCTGTACATTTGGCAACAATAAATAAATAAATGAATGAAATCAAATAAACAAATTCATGTTTTTCATCTGTGTCCATTATTTATCTCAATTTTACATTGCAACGGGCAAGGGTAAGGTAACGTTACAGCTAGAAAGTATACATAATATCGACCAATTAGTGTTTTTAAACCATGGAAAGAGGTCAATATAACAGCAGGAGAACAATTATGTCACATAACGTTACATTTAGCTCAGGAAAGCCATTTAATGACCATAGCATGTTAACTGAATAGAAAAAATAGCAAGAGAGGAGATTTTCCTGATCACTGTATCACATATTTATTATATTTTTTTACTTATGTCATTAAATAATTGTTATTATATGTGAATGTCCACGTCTTGTACTCACCCAGGAAATCTGTGTCAACCGGCACCAGACAGGGGCAGTCGACCCGGGGTATTCACGTTTTCTCTTCAAAATTGAAATTTTACTGCCACCTTTGAAACAATTTATAACAGAAACTGTTTACCCACTCGACATTATACAAGGGGTACATTGTAACGTTAGTGACAGTCTCAAATCGCGGGCTGTTTATTCCAGTGGACACAAGTTGCAACTAAAACAATAGGAGGCAATGGCGCAACGATACCCAGCAACAGCTCAGTAATGGCGCCCGCTTACTTCCGGTAGTTTCGCCAGATTCGTCTATAGGGGTGGGCGATACGGAAAAAATATCATATCACGATTTTTTCAGGAAAAAAATCACAATTAACAGTTTTAACATGATTCTTTTTCATGTTGCTTTAAGACTATTTTGCAAATTACTGAGCTGCAAAACAAGCAAACTTATATCCCCATTTAAAAGATATAGCCATGTAAGGTAACAAAACATAAAAGGAGAAAAATACAAAGTAGCATATTTTAATCAAGTGTATGTTTAATGGAAGTGCAAATGTGCAAAGAAAGAACAGTCAACAGGACTTGCATTACAATCAGACTTTTCATCACAAAATGAACAATGTTTTTTTTTTAAAAAAAAATCAAATATTGGCAACAGCTGTAACTGTCACGGGTGTGGTGCGGGTAGAAGAAAGCAGGCTGAGGCAAAAGCTACAATTCCAAGATTTAGGCTGAATCCCAATTCTCTGTCTTACCCCTTACCCTTACCCCTTCCCCTTCGTCTTACCCCTAGCTCTTATCCCTCGAAACCGAGTGGTAAGCGCTAGTGCAAACATACCCCTATGAAACGAGACACCACTCGGTCATCTTACATCGTCCTTAACTGGCGTCTGTGTCACCCAGGGCGACAAGTGTTGATCACAAACTTCTCGAAACTTTCAAGATACCATCAAAATGTCCGGGATTGGGCTTTTGCTTTCTGCCTTCACTATTCATTATGTTTACACGCACAAGGTGTTGTTTCAATCGGACTGAATTCATTCATTTAAATCGGTGAATCTGAATGTATTGTTGATCTAATATTCCCGTGTTTGAAGTTGAATGCATCATCTCTGAAGCTGATCACGTACGTGTCAGTGTCAAATAATGTACAGATAATGAATGGCGACAGTAGAAACCAAAAGCTGAATCCGGGACATTTTGGGTGATCTTGAAGTGTGGGACTGATTGTGCAAATCAGCAATGTAACTTTAGCATAGCATAGCCTAGCGTAGCAAAGTAGCGATTTTTAAAAACTTTAAAAATGTTTCAGTAAACAACATCGTTGCATAACTGTGTAGAGCACAAAACAAGACAATTTTTTTTATCAATAATTTAAGCGAAAAAAACTTTCAACTGTTATGCCAGTTGATGGTATGCCAGCCATTGTTGCCAGTTGCGCAGTGCATTTCTTACCCCTTGGTTTCAAGTAAGCTCGTGAAAAGTCTTGGTCTTAAGGGGATATACCCCTTCAGTTTACAACTACCCCTAGATCAAAATGAGAATTGGTATAGCCCTTCCTCTCACGTGAACGCGCAAAACTAAGTGGAAGGGGTAAGGGGAAGGGGTAAGACAGAGAATTGGGATTCAGCCTTACTCAATAGAAAACAAACAGGTACAGGCAGAAAGATCATGCACAAAACACTTTAAACATAGACAAGAACCGACGAGGACTGACTAAACAAAAGAAGACTAAATACAAGCAAAAATCAAACATAACAAGGTGAAAAACAGGTGACACAGATGATGACGATGAACAGGTGGATGATTGAGGGAGTGAGTTCAGGTGTGGAAACAAGAAGGATGCTGGGAAGTGTAGTGCAGAGACAAGGACAGACTGGTGCAGACGAAGACTGTGACATTACACCACCCTCCCGGTAGGCGTGGCCTCACGCTGATGCATAGGGGTGGGAGGGTGGGCATCCTGGAGTCTGTGAAGGGAAGGTGGACCGGGTGCAGGAGGATGGACTCCAGGATGGTCCAGAAGGCCAGGGCGGAACAGGACGAGGGCGTGGCCAGGGTGGAGCAGGGCGTGGGCGTGGCCAGGGCAGAGCAGGACGTGGGCGTGGTCAGGGTGGAGCAGGAGACCCTTCAGGCGGCCATGGCGGTGAAGACCTTTCAGGCGGCCGTGAACCTTCGGACAGCCGGAACGATGGCATATGGCCCCCCCAAATGAAGTTACTATGTACTTTTACGACCTCAAAGGAATGTGGCCACATGGACCGAGACAATGAAAGACAGAAACAATCTTTGATTCAAACTTTGCTGATTAGCCTAATCTATGAAGGAACATGCATAATAGCATTATGTAAATGAATTACTGTCTTGTGTATGATCATATATATACTATGGTATGTATTTTATTATACAACCAGCTAGTGGTCAATGTAAACCTCACCTGTATCATTCCTCCTACCTAATTAATCCTCATTTAATGACAAACACTTTGATGTACATCACCTTCTTCTAGAATGCAGTGTGGATGTGTTATATCTATCTGAGCATTAATGAATGTATAACCACGCTTGGGAGAAGGACTCGTAAATCAACTAGAGCAATCTTCCCACTATGACATGTCACTTGGCTCATTGGTCCATTCAACCCTTAGGGGTTGGTTCTTTCTCAGGCTATATTAGAGGCAGCCCACAATGACCGCCTTCGCTTTTAGCTTCCATCCAGCCGCAAACACTGTTTCGAGTGATACGGGGAACCCCTCCCCCTCCACGAAGCCCCAAGGGCTCCAGCAGGCCTTAATGGAGGAGAGAAAAGAGATCTACATCTCTTATATAATAGATCTACATCTTATAGAATTCGCACTGAAGCGCAATTCTATGATATTTCTGAAAAAGTGAATTGTATTTTAATTTTAATAAATTGTATTTAGACATTTTAATCATCCATGATTAAATATCGTCATATCGCACACCCCTAGGGTGTACTTTGGACGGGAGCGGGCGCTCTGATAATAGCCCATCCGTTCCCGACAATGGCGTATCCACGCTTGAACTTGAAGTGAGCAAAATTTTCTGCAGTAGTGGCATTGGAGCCAGCCCTAGGATCCATGTCTCCCACACCTTGTCCTTTTCCTGGAGCCAGAGCCAGAAGATCCTTTGCTCTGCCTTCTCTGCCAGATCTGTTAGTGCCTTTGACACCCTGGCACCTCTCAAATGCAGACTCCAGGCCTTCTTCCCATGACACAGTCAGTTCAACCATAATGACTTTTCTTGCGATAGTACACCAGAGCATGATGTCTGGCCAGAGGGAGGTTAAAGAGATCTGCTGTGGTGATCAAGTTCCCAGCGATTCAGCTCCAAGTTGCCTCTGGGTGACAGCAAGGACCACTCCTTTGTACTGCTGCTTAACGCATCACCCCCTTACCTGAGGGCATGTAAGGCCTGAATGCAGTGCTATTGTTCAGTTGACATTCTCGCAATCTCTGCACTGACATAGCGCGGATTGGATTTAATACTGAACAAAGTCAAATCACCTTTATTTATAGCGCTTTAAACAGTATAGATTGTTTCGAAGCAGCTTTACAGTGATAATAGGAAATTAAAGTAAAATAGACTGTTTTACAGCTTTTCAGCAACTCTAGTATAAGACTATTGTCCAGCTAAAGTTAAATTGATTGATTCACTTCCGTTGCAAAGATCATTAGGTATTAAAGGGGTGGTTTACTGCTTTTTTTCTTTGCATGATTGTGTTTGTGCAATATAACATGTCTTTGTGTTTTTTTGTTTAAAAAAGCCTTATTTTTTCATAAATTTCAACTGTATTGTAAGCTGCTTTCTCCTCTGTCATTTGAATGACCGGTTGACATCCTGATTCTATGAAACCACTCCCTCAGAAACAGGCAATGGGCTCAGATTGGTTAGTTGGGCAGGTGTGTTGTGATTGGCTAAACTGCATAGCCTGATGCCAAGTTCAGACTGCACGATTTTCAAAGTAGTCGGGTCGCTGTTCTTTTCACACTGCATGACTATCTTGGCCAGCCTTCAGTCACTGCTGTGTTCACACTGGACGATTGATCGGCGACTGAAGGTTTCACACTGCATGACTTTACAATAGGAAAAATCGCCGACAGACTCCGTCTAAACACGCTGTGCACAAACTACGTTTCACAACAAACACACTTGAGATGTGAAAAGGAAACAACGCGACACCACACGTGCAAGACCGGTCCCCGGAGTTCTCACGTGAGACTTTTTGTTTTCGACCCGGTTGTGGTACAGCTCAGGTGAAACGTCAAACAGACATGAGTGCTCCTGCCAAATTTCTACAAATTTTTCTTCGATTTATTGTGTCCAAATAGACAGAGAAGAAGCTTTTTTCTGAAACAAAGACATCATGTTGATATGTGATATATAACTCCTCCCCGGACTCCCTGCTGCTCCGTATCTTGCTCTCTCACTGGCTGCCAGTGATCTCCGATGTAGTTTTCAGTCAAAACACTTTTCACACAGCAGGATTTTGAATCGCCGACAGGGCCAGATATTTAGCATGCCAAATATCTCATGGGAGTCGGCGACTCGTCGGTGATTCTCTCAGTTCGCGTCTTTGCTCATTCACACTGCGTGATTGTCACTCGCGTGAACGAGCGCCGATTTGCCTGTGATTTCGGGTATTTGTCGGCGATTTCTCAAAACCTGTCGGCGAGCCAAAATCGTGGCTAAAATCATGCAGTCTGAACTCGGCATTAGTGCACGTTGTCCGGAAACTTCACACCCATTACCTTCTATTCTATTCTATTCTATTCTATTATATTCTATTCTATTCTATAAGAATTTCGATAAATTGTTACTTGAAAATGCTACTGCTGCTTGTTCGCTTTTGAGATGCGGTTTTCTCCTGATTAAACATTTAATATAACTGAATAAACATCTGAGTAATAACGTTTTAAAGTTATTGCTTTATCGATATAATAAACAAAAACTTTATTCAGTGAATCGTTTTGTTTAGGTGTACATGTGGCAACTGTGTTAAAACCATACTTTACACTGATAACAGCAGCTGAAGTTTGCTGTTGCGATTACATATCATTTTTTTTAAAATTTATACATGTTTGTTTTATACACACAAAATGGCATTGAACTAACTGGCTACTATAAACAAACAGAGTTGGCATTACGTTCTTGATCAAATCGTAAAATTACGTCATAAAATATTGCCAACATTGAAAATACATTTACAAAATTAGTACATAGTTACAAATTCAGGTCCAAAATGTGTGTATGCATTTGACACACGAAATAGCATAACTAAGTGGCTACTAAAGCCAGCACTGGTATTTGTTTACATCCTTGATAAAACTAAAACATTACGTCTGAAATTATACATACAAACACATTTAAAATGATTAAGTCTTACTTACAGGTTATGGCCCAACAACTGCTACCTCTGGTTTTAAAGTTGGAACTTCATGTTTCAATAACAGTTTCTTGTTGAAACCGGCATTGAATTTGTGGAGGTTCTGGAAGCTGTCTTTCGTAAATGCACAGACACAGCTAAATTACGATTGTAATTTTCAGGAACATAATCGGACATAAATTTTAGCCATTGTTGACGTGGGAAACCACGTCAGCCAGCATCCGTGGGAAACCCGAAGCATTCGTGGGAAACCCGAACACAGAAGACCTGACAGCTGGGTGAAAATAACACACTTTCGACGCCATGGCTCCAGCTCTCCGCTATAACTCCTCTTCGACAAAGCCGCAGAAATATGGCCACGCCCCCTTTTCTGCATATTCCAGAGGGAGTAAATGTAAATTTGATGTAAATTTGGAGGTTGATGTAAATTTATGGGTTAGTTGCATATAAAACCCAGGAAGTATATCTCGTTGTTGTCTCATTCGAGTCATTTTTGTAGGCATTAAACTTCCTGATTTTTAAAAGACGATATCTCTGCTTACGTTGAACTTTCAGCGCTGCAACTTTGCAGATACTGTTCATGCACCAACAGCAACATTACTTGATGTTTACAACAGCAACATTACTTGAACAAGGTTCGGCAGGATCACGTTCTAATGAGCAAACAATCAAGTCAGCCAGCTTTCAGCAATCAGTAATCAACTGGTTCACTCAATCAGCACAAGTAAAGCCTATAAAAACACACAGTCGACTCACTCATATTCCTCGACTGTTCTCAGCATTTGGTGTACTGCTTTGCAAAAAGATGTCCCAAATGCAACTTTCACCGTCCGATGACGAGCTCAACCTTGCTCCCCCGCCATCAGCTGGCCCCAGGACAACTTCTCCACCTGATACTGCTTCCGAGCCAAACGTTTCATCTCGTGGGCGCCAGTTGGTACAAACAACTTCTCGCACGCCAAGACGCCGGGGCTTACCCTCACCTCCACCGGCGAGGACTCCAGCTTCCTCCCCAGCATCCTCCTATCGTTCGGCTGTGCCAACGATTACGCCTATTGAAAAGTGGAGTCTTGAGTCTGAGACAAGCGCTGATAAACTCAGATTTTCAGCCCTCACGCAGGATGACTAAAGTGCAACTTTACAACATGTATGTTACCTTGCAATCATCAAACATCTCTCCTAGATCCACCCCAGGTTCCAAGGCGGCCAGCAGGCCGGGAAATTCTCGCGAGGCCCTGAACTCGCCTCGCCCGACTCTGCCACCTTCCCGTGCAAGGTCCGGTTTGCCGTGCGCTTCGGCCCACGTTTACTTCTTCCCGTATCCGATTCCAACCGTCAGTTAGACTGCGGGGATTTTTCAGTCACTTTAAAAAAATCAAAATACACATTCGTCACGTTTACTTTCTTTTTCAAAGTTTTCAATTGCTTTCAGCCACTACACAGACATCATTTGCTCAGCCTTCCCCCATAGGCAACGCAAACTGAACGACTATTTAGCACTAATAGCCGAGCTCGCGTTGGCCTACGGGGGAGGGCACTTTTACACTTACCACAAACTCTTTTCAGCAAAATGCGCCTTTAGGGTTTCTCAGTGGAACCAATGCCCTTACTGGGGAGCAATAGACACTGACTTACACAGTAGAGTCTTCCTCGGCTGCAGGAATATTTCCTGCGCGGTCTGTAGGTCAGTGTCGCATCCCACGACATCGTGTCCCCAAGTTAACCCCTTCGTTTCCCCACGCCCTGAAACAGCAACAGTCAAATCCACCAGCTACACACCAAGACCAGCGACTAGCAACCTTCACGAGGCTAAATTCAGCTCCAGAGCACTTACAGACAACAAACAGCCTTGCAACAATTTTAACATTGGCAAATGCACCAGGCAGCGTTGCCGGTACTTGCACATTTGCAGCTTTTGCGGCGGTGCTCATGCCCGTCCTGTATGCCCTGTGTATAAAGATGTCAATAAAAAATCTAGAAATTATTTATCGACTCCTGTGAATATTTCTCGCCTTTCCATCGAACTATCTCACCACCCGGACTCTGAATTCACCGAATATCTGCTGTCTGGCCTACAACACGGCTTTAAACCTGGAGTGGTTTGTCCGCTCTCCCAAAACATCTGCGATAATCTCCAATCGGCTCTCGTCGAGCCCGACGTGGTAGACAACCTGATAAAAAAAGAAGACGAGTCAGGCTTCATGATTGGCCCTTTTGACGAGCCTCCTTTCAAAAATTTTCGCATTAGCCCCATTGGAGTGGCTACGAGAAAGTTTTCAGGTAAGAAACGCCTCATAGTCGATCTGTCAGCTCCACATAAGTCTATGTTCCCAAGCATTAACAGCCTGATCCCTCTCAACGAATTTTCTCTCAAATACCACGACGTACATCACGCAGTCGACCTGATTAAAATCGTGGGTCGGGGTACCTGGCTCGCTAAAATTGACATCACTTCGGGTTTTAAAGTGATGCCCATCCACCCGGATTCATGGCACTTATTCGACGTGCACTGGCATGAGAAATTCTATTTCGCCGTACGTTTAACTTTTGGATGCAAAAGCAGCCCCAAAATTTTCGACATGCTATCTGAAGCCGTTTGCTGGATCTTGTCAAACAATTGCGCAATCCCTCACCTCATTCACCTGCTAGATGATTTTCTAATAATTTCGCTTCCCGGCGCCATACCAGCAGCCCAGATCCTCACAGTTCAAAAAGTCTTTTCCGCGCTCGGAATCCCCATCGCCCAGGAAAAAACCATGGGTCCCGCCACATCCATCGAGTTCCTTGGCATTAATCTAGGTTCAGTTTGATTCCAGGCCTCCCTGCCCAAGGAGAAAATTGATAGGATAATCCTCATCTCATCTACCCTCGCGGACAGTCCAGAGTGTTCCAAACACGAACTCCTATCCATGCTCGGCCACTTAAACTTCGCCATGCACATTATTCCACAAGGCCACCCTTTCATTTCTCATCTCCTCTCTCTCGCGTCTTCAGTCCACGCACTAGAGGATCTAATTTCCATAACTCCCGCATGCCGCGACGAACTCGGGCTATGGATAACTTTCCTTAAACAGTGGAACGGCCTATCCTTTTTCTATGAGGATCTAATTTCCTCCCCCCTCAACATCCAGCTGTTCACAGATGCAGCCCCCTCTGTTGGCTTTGGAGGGTTCTACCAAGGTCGCTGGTTCGCGTCTACGTGCCCCCCCCCCAAATACAAGACACGCTTCAGTCCTCTGCATTATTCGAACTCTACCCTCTCGTAGTAGTAGCCTTCCTGTGGGGGAAAGAATGGACTGCTAGCAGCATTGTAGTGCATTGTGACAATGAAGCTACAGTCCAGTGCATTAATAAAGGCCGTTCCCATGCACTCGCACTAATGCCACTTTTAAGACGTCTAATCTGGTTCCCTATCGAGGGAACTCAACACTGCGTCGATAAATCGACTCTTTGGGGACGCTCCCTAAGCGTGCGCCTCTGAAGTATGAATGAAACTAATCCAATCCTGATTGGTGTTGCGTCGTGACGTAACATGTGACGGCATACCCGGAAGTATAAAAGTGACGCTGTCACAACACACACTAGCTTTCGCTCTTCAGCAAGCGCTCTATGTTGAAACTGTCTGTCTATTTGGTGTTGTCTGTCATTTATTTGAGAAAAAAGAAGTGAATATGGCCACTGAACAATTTAGGAAGTGTGCGCCTCCTTGCCCACGTTATATCACGGGCAGGGACACGCACACTTTGTGTGTCAATTGTTTGGGAGTGCAGCACGCACGGGCAGCTCTCGAGGGGGCTGCTTGTGAACACTGTGAGGCTCTGCCTATTAGAGTGCTGCGCTCCCGACTGGCGTGCTTTGATGAGCATGGTCTGGCTCGTGTTCCCCAGGGTTCCGGTCCCGCATTCGCTGAGGCGATGCGGCGAATGAGATCCTGGGGTTCACAGCGGGATCTGGCGGAGGAGAGTGAGAATGCCGAGGCATTTTCTCGCTCTCCATCGGCTGATCCCGTGGCCTCTGAGAGTGGTGCGGGAGCCCGTTCTGCGGTATGTCCCACCCACGATCAGGTCCCGATGCTCGAGCTGTCTGCTTCCGAGGAGGTGGACGTGCTCAGCATCGATGTGGATGACCATGATCTTAGCACGCCATCTCGTGGCCAGAACTATGAGGAGCTGCTGGAGGTTGTGACTCGCGCTGTGGCCAGATTAAACATCAGCTGGCCACAAAATGAGCAGGAAACGCAAGTCACAAGTAAGCTTGACAAGCGTTACCTGCAGCGCAGGTCACAGCCTCAGCGCCGGGGCTTGCCGTTTTTCCCCGATCTGCACAAAGAGATCTCGAGATCGTGGGGAAAACCGCATTCATCCCGTGTCTCGAGCCCCAGTATAATTGATTATAGTAATGTTATGGGGACTCGGGACATGGGATATGGAAGGATGCCGAGGGTGGAGGAGTCTTTAGCGAGCTATCTCTCTCCCGAATCGGCGTCCTCCCTAAAAGCCCCGGTATTGCCTAGTAAGCCCTGCAGAGAAACATCAACTTTAGTGGGCAGGGCTTACATGGCGGCAGGTCGGGCTGGTTCATGTCTGCACTCTATGGCGATCTTGCAGGCATACCAGGCCGACCTCCTGAAAGATTTGGACGAGGGAGAGGGACCTACGCCAGAAGATATTGCCGAGTTAAGAAAAGCCGCAGATCTGTCTCTCCGGGCCACGAGAGAGACAGCCAGTGCCATTGGCCGCTCTATGGCGGCCATGGTGGCCACGGAGAGACATCTGTGGCTAAATCTTTCGGGTATTAAAGATAAGGATAGGTCCTTTTTGCTGGATGCGCCGCTTTCGCCTTCTGGTCTGTTCGGTGACGCCGTTAATTCCGTCGTCGACAGATTTCAGGAGACGAAAGAACAGTCTGCGGCGTTCCAGCAATACCTCCCTCGTAAAGCGAAAGCCATATCGAGTAAGGGGGGGCAAAGTCAGCCCCAGCCATCAGCTAGCTCCTCCCACAGAGCAGAACAAAAGGAGAGCGTTGCCTCTAGAGCCCCCCCACAGGGGTCTTGGCAACAGAGGAAGCGCTCTCAGAAGCCGAAGTCCTCCGGCCAGAAGGGCGACCTCAGGGACGTGATTCAGGCTAGGAGGACTTCGGGGAAGAAGTCCTAGCAGTGGTAGGACTTCAAAGGGCCGCCCCCTCCACTGTGAGTCAACCGAGGTTGTTCTCGCAGCGGGGCCCTCAAGGAAAAGATGCACGCCTGCCGGAGTAGTTTCGCGTCAATTTCCAGCGAAAATGCGTTTTTAAAACATCGCTTATGGTCACAGGGACTGGATCGACTGGAGCCTGCCGGTATTCCGCTTCAGCTAGTCGAAAAAGTTATCGTGAAAACACCAGAGGCCAGTCCCGAGGGGCTGGTTCCCTTAGTAGATTATATAGAGGAGTGGAAAAATCTTCCCAATATATCTGCGTGGGTCCTGCAAATAATAAGAGTAGGGTACAGACTGCAGTTCGTGCGCCGCCCCCCCAAGTTTTCTGGGGTAGTACACACTGCAATGGTCCCAGAGCAGGCTCAGGTGCTGGAACAAGAAGTGCAGACTCTGCTGTTGAAAGGAGCCGTGGAACGCGTTCCCCCGGTAGACAGGGAGTCCGGATTTTACAGCCGATACTTTATAGTTCCAAAAAAGGATGGGGGGTTAAGGCCAGTTTTAGATCTCAGAATATTGAACCGGTCTCTGAGGAGGCTCAAGTTCAAGATGCTGACCATTCCAGCGATTGTGAATCAAATCAGGTCCGAGGACTGGTTTGTCACAATAGATCTAAAAGACGCCTATTTTCACATCTCCATTCTTCCATGTCACAGGAGGTACCTGAGGTTCGCTTTCGGGGGCGAAGCTTACCAATATCGGGTTCTTCCGTTCGGCCTAGCACTCTCTCCCCGCACATTCACCAAGTGTATGGACGTAGCCCTTGCTCCAATCAGACTTCAAGGGATTCGAATATTGAATTATCTCGACGACTGGCTTATTCTAGCCCAGTCTCGGGAGATGGCGGTTCGGCATCGAGATGTCGTCCTTGGCCATATTCAGAAATTGGGGTTGAGACTCAATTCCAAAAAGAGTGTGCTAGAACCATCCCAAATAACGACTTTTTTGGGGGTCGTATGGGACTCAACTACAATGCAGGCAGGATTGTCTCCTGCACGTGTCGAGTCAATTTTGGCGATGGTATCCGGAGTCAAGCTGGGCCAGGCCATCACTGTGAAGCATTTACAAAGGATGCTGGGCCTCATGGCAGCGGCCTCCAACATTATTCCGTTGGGCCTCCTTCACATGAGGCCCCTTCAGTGGTGGTTGAAAACCAATGGGTTTTCCCCCAAGGGGAATCCGTTCCGTATAATCAGAGTAACATGCAGATGCCTTCATTCTCTGCAAATATGGAAGAGACCTTGGTTCCTATCCCAAGGGCCAGTGTTGGGGGTGTCATGTCACCGGGAGACCGTTTCGACAGACGCCTCCCTTACTGGTTGGGGCGCGGTCATGGACGGCCGCTTTGCCAGGGGTATGTGGCAGGACCATCATCGCACTTGGCATATAAATTGCTTGGAGATGATGGCTGTGTTCAGGGCTTTGAGGAGCTTCCTTCCACACCTCAAAGGTCGCCACGTCCTAATACGGACAGACAATACGTCAGTGGTGGCCTATCTGAACCGACAAGGGGGACTCAGATCGCGCCCTCTGTGCAAATTGGCGCATCAAATTATCCTTTGGTCCCAGGGGAAAATACTGTCAATAAGAGCAATGTATATTCCAGGGGTTCAGAATCAGGGAGCAGACGTCCTGTCGAGGCAGGGGCTGATGCCCGGGGAATGGAGACTTCATCCAGAGGTGGTGAAGTCAATATGGGAGAGGTTCGGGCCGATGGAAGTGGATCTGTTTGCGTCTCGAGAGACGTCCCACTGCCCACTTTGGTTCTCCCTCTCACATCCAGCCCCACTGGGGTTGGATGCCATGGTACAGGCTTGGCCGAGGCTTCGCTTGTACGCATTTCCCCCGATCGCTCTGATCCCGGGAGTCCTGGAGAGGGTCCGTCAGGAGGGCATCAGTCTGCTTCTGGTTGCCCCAAGATGGCCGACACGAGTGTGGTTCTCGGACATAATATCACTCCTCATAGCTCCGCCATGGCAGATTCCTCTGAGGAGGGATCTGCTATCTCAAGTGGGAGGCACAATTTTTCACCCGAACCCAGAGCTGTGGAAGCTATGGGTCTGGCCTCTGAGGGGGTTCAGTACCTGAATGCTGGGTTATCGGCAGGAGTGGTCGAAACCATACTTAGCTCTAGGGCTCCGTCCACCAGGAGATTATATGGCCTCAAGTGGAATGTGTTTCTCACTTGGTGTAGAGAACGAGAGTTAGATCCAGTAAATTGCCCAGTGGCTTCAATTCTGGATTTTCTTCAAGAACGTTTCTCTGCGGGTCTTTCCCTGTCCACTCTTAAGGTGTACGTGGCTGCCATTTCGGCTTTCCACACACCGGTTGATGGTGGACCTCTGGGGAGGCACCAGTTGGTCATTCGATTTCTCCGTGGTGCTTGGAGGATGAGGCCGGCGACCAGGTCCAGGGTTCCTGCCTGGGACCTGGCGATAGTTCTGGAAGGGTTATCTCTGGCCCCCTTCGAACCTTTAGAGTCGGCTTCGCCCAAGGACTTAACGCTGAAAATGGTATTTCTGCTAGCTATTACCTCTCTTAAGAGGGTGGGAGACCTCCAAGCCTTGGCGGTAACGCCAACGTGCTTGGAGTTTGCCCCTGGCAGAGTAAAGGCTTTCCTGCACCCGAGCCCGGGCTACGTGCCTAAGGTCCCTTCCAACATGGCTCGCTCAATAGTCCTTCAGGCGTTCGATCCTCCACCTCATGTGTCGGCGGAAGAAGAGAGGCTTCATTTGCTCTGCCCCGTCAGAGCTTTGAGTTTTTACCTACGGAAGTCCGCTTCCTGGAGAAGGTCGGACCAGTTGTTAGTGTGTTTTGGGTCACCGAGAAGGGGACTCCCGGCAACCAAACAAACTATAAGTAACTGGATTGTCCAGGCTATTTAGGAGGCTTACAGGGTACGCGGTGTGCCTTCACCTTTAGCCTTAAGGGCTCACTCGACTAGAGGCGTGGCTTCCTCTAGAGCCCTTCTGTCGGGAGTACCTCTACAAGAGATCTGTGATGCAGCCGGTTGGGCTACCCCACACACTTTCATCAGGTTTTATAGCCTTAACCTTCCCAGTACACCCGGTGCACACGTGCTCGGCCCTTGCTAGTGCCTGGTCAGTTTCACTCTAGGGCGGCTCTGTTCGGTGCATGGCCTAGTGGGCACTCGTTCCCCAAAGAGTCGATTTATCGACGCAGTGTTGAGTTCCCTCGATAGGGAACGTCTCGGGTTATGACTATAACCCTGGTTCCCTGAGAAGGGAACGAGACACTGCGTCGAGTCGCCACGCCCCTCAGAGACCCTTGAGCGTCTTGCTTCATCACGAGGTTAGTGTGTGTTGTGACAGCGTCACTTTTATACTTCCGGGTATGCCGTCACATGTTACGTCACGACGCAACACCAATCAGGATTGGATTAGTTTCATTCATACTTCAGAGGCGCACGCTTAGGGAGCGTCCCCAAAGAGTCGATTTATCGACGCAGTGTCTCGTTCCCTTCTCAGGGAACCAGGGTTATAGTCATAACCCGAGACGATTTCCGCATGTGACCAATTTATCTTAATTGCCAAACACATCCCCGGGTCAAAAAAACAAATTGCTGACTCTCTGTCTCGCTTTATGTTTCAGAAATTCAGGATGCTGGCTCCAGAGGCGGACGAGCTCCCAACTCCAGTACCTCATTATTCGGAATTAATATTCCCATAACCCACCCGCAAAAATCCCTCCTCAACATATCGCTCGAAACCATTCTCCAAGCTGTTTCCCCCAGAACTCTCCAATCCTATGTGACCGCATGGAGATGTTTTAAAGCCTTCCACCTTTCTTATAACACGCCATTCCCTGATTTTTCCCTCCTTACAATAACCTCCTTTATCTCTTACTTTTACAGCGTTAAGAGCCTCCAAGTCGGGTCCATCAAAAGTTACTTAAGCTGCATCCAATTTTTTCACAAATTGATCCACGGCGCCCCCTCTCCGGAAATAAATAATTCACAAACCTCCCTCTTGATTAAAGGCATCCAATGATCCCAGCCCACCCGCCTGGACACCAGACAACCCATAACATTAGATATTCTCACTAAATGCATCCAGACCCTCCGCACAGGCTACCAATCCCTTAATACCTCCCACACACTCGATGCCATGTTCATTTTAGCCTTTTTTGGTTTCCTAAGATGCTCTGAACTCTATCACTTCCAGATTCGACCCAAAAATCCACCCAAACATCTCAGATCTCTCAGTGCTTGACAGCGAAACAATCTCGTTTCTGATTAAACAAAGCAAAACAGACCAAACCAAAAAAGGCCACTTCATATATATTTTCAACCTCTCGTCACCAATTCAACCGTTCCAAACTATAGCCTAGCCTACCTCCAACTGAGAAACTCTCATGCGAAATCTCCTCTCGAACCTGTTACGGTTTGTTTTGTATTTGTTTGTTGTCCTTTCTTTTCTTTTATAAGTTGCCAGATAAGGATCTGCACCTGTCTGCAATTTTGAAATTATTATTTAAGATGGCTGGCCTTTGTGGAAGAGAGCTCTTTGTGGAAGAGACCGTCATATTGTTTCTTTTTCTTTATTGTTTGTTTGTTTATTTACTGTTGAAAGTCTGTTTTCTTTATTATTAATCCCCTGGACACAATTAAATATTTTGCTTAAATATATTTTTTGGACTCTGTTCCCTTTATTTTGTTACTTCCCGGAGCCGGAACGTAACAATTGGGGGCTCGTCCTCAAGTGTTTTGATTTGGAAGGTCCAGCTTCTATTGTAAGTAATAAGGGAAAATATATATATATAATTGTAAAATTTTCGCTAGCGTCTTTGAGTAAGTTATAGGCGGAGCGTATTTGACGGTTATTTGATTCACCTGAGTTGCTTGGCGTGTTGGCGGCGCTAGTAAACAGTGGGTGTTTTGTTTGTTCTTGGGAAATGTGCGCGAGAGTTTTCTGTGTCATTTAAACAGTGGATTTTCGTGATTGTGCTCAATTGCAGAGAAATCAAATAGAACTGAAGTAGACCATATTATATATGGTAAGTGTATTGATTTCTCTTAAGATTTCCCTTTGTAAAAATGTTTTTTTTTCTCTTTGATAGTCTATGGCTACAGGATAAAATTAGCTCTGGCAGGATTTTGTCATGTGTGTTTACTCCTTTTGGGGAAAGCTAATATTACTGAAAGTTAATTTGTCAACGAACTCTGTGTTTTGTTGCACTAATGGTGATATTCCCCGGTAGGTTAAGCAACGCATTGCGTTGGTCTTTTTTATTTTAGTTTGTTGTTTTTGTGCTGACGCTGAGTTGAGAGTGCTGCCGCGATTGTATGCCTCACTGGTTTGTCTGTGAGTTTATACATCTGACGGTATTTGAGTGCTTAAAAATACTCGACTCTTGGTGAAGGCACGAAGACTTGGGTTCAGTTATTTTAGGGGGGTAGGAGTGTGATTAACGTTAGGGGGAATAATCACTTGTTGGTGTTTGTAAATTAGAGCGAATGATTACGAGTTCTGCTGAATAGAATAAAAGAATGGCTACTAGTTTAGACTTATTTAAAGACTTATTCTAGAGTCTCCTTGTGAGGAATTGTTTGACCAACTAACAAAAGAACAGTTATTGGAGGTGGCAGTTAAGTTTGAGATTTGTTTAACCAGCAAAGAAAGAAAGTTAAAGGAGTCTGTTGCATTAATTGTTAAAGCCGCTCTAGTTAAATTAGAGGTCTTTGATCCTGTTAAGTCTGATGGTTCTGATGAAGATGATGATGACAGCATGGCACAATCTTCAGTCAATGCTTCCACATTCTCTTTTAAGCAACGAAAAGAACTAATGCTTTTAGAGATAGAAAAGGTGAAATTGAATCGTGAAATTGAAATTCGTAAATTGGAGGTTGAAGCTATGCAGTTTCAGTTAATTGGTGAGGGTAAACTGGAGGACAGCGCTAAGGGTCTAACCAGTTCTGTCAGAAAAGGGTTGGATGTAGCCAATAATATTAAGTTGATACCCAAATTTAGTGAAACTGATGTAGACACATTCTTCAGTTTGTTTGAACGCTTGGCAGGCGTTATGAAAGGGCCAGATTCTGAACAGACTTTTATGTTGCAGTGCGTGTTAACTGGTAAGGAACAAAAAGCTTATTCTTCTTTAAGTGTTCTTGATAGTCAAAACTACCATAAGGTTAAGGAGGCTGTACTGAAAGCTTATGAGCTGGTGCCAGAGGCCTATCGGCAGAAATTTAGACACATGCGAAAGCCTGCAGAGCAGACATATTGTGAGTTTGTGAGAGACTTAAAAATCCAGTTAGATCGCTGGTGTACTGCTTCAGGTGTAACTAGTCGTGAAGATCTGCTTGAGTTGTTCCTCTTAGAACAGTTTAAAAGTACTTTGTCTGAGCATGTTTCCCTCTTTTTGACCGATCGAAATGTTACATCTACGGAAGAGGCTGCCATCCTTACTGATGTGTATGAACTCACTCATAAATGTGAAGTCAGGAAAAGTAGGTCAAAGTTAAATGATAGTCCAACAGAGAGTGTAACTGTCCGTCATACCCTGGCTGATAAGGTTGAGAGGAATTTTAAAAGTTATGCTGATAAAAATGACCAGTGTGCTTATTGTCATTTAAAGGGACACTCGAAAAAGGATTGTTTAGCGCTTAAGGGAAAACTGATGCGTGTTAAATCTGAACCCAAGCCTGCTCTTGCTGTTTCATCTGTTCAGACAGATAATAATTCTGACTGTCTTAATATTTTACAGGATCTGGAGAAACCAGTGGTACTTTGCAGTGTTGGAGATGAGGGTTATGCTCCCTTCATTACAGAGGGCTTTGTGTCATTGCTTGGAAGTACTGAGAAGGTTCCTATTAAGATCCTTAGAGACACTGGTGCATCAGAATCATTCATTTTGCAATCTGTTCTTCCTTTTTCTCAGGAGTCAAGTACAGGAAACAGTGTGTTGATTCATGGTATTGGATTGCAAACATTGTCTGTACCCCTGCATAACCTGTTTCTCCAATCTGATTTAGTAAATGGAGCAGTTGTGAGTCCGTCCTTCACTGCCAATGGAAGGAGTTTCAGTGATTTTGGGAAATAATCTGGCAGGTGACCGTGTGTGGCATGATGTTCCACCTCCACCTGTTGTTGCTACTTGTCCTGTTCCATCCGGGGACACTGATATATCCCAGCAGTATCCAGAGGTATTTGTGTCTTCTGCACTTACTGTACACGTGCAATGCGTAAACAATCTGCCGATGCAAAACTAAGTGATGTGAAGGATTTGTTAACCACTAAGAGGGTAGTGCCAGGTCTCCTTGCTTTGCCTTCTATTTCCCGTCAGGACTGGGTGTCTGCTCAGAAAGAGGATTCATCTCTGAAACATCTGTTTGATGCTGCTTTACCTCCTGACGAAACAGAGAGTTCCGTTAATGGGTACTTACCCCATTGGTTACATAAAGCACCAATAGGAGAGGAGAGGACGCTGGCGTCGGGTGTTCGCCGCTTCTCCGCTTGCTAAAAACTGCTATAGCTAGTTTTACTAATCTGTTTAACTGATAACAGATAGTAAGCCTTCTGTCCAAACTTTCTTTTGGATATTAAAACAACTTGGCTCGGATATTTTTATACCTGGAAGCTGCCCCTGCTGCTGGCGTGGTGAGTGACTGGAGCTGTTTTTCATCGCTCTGGGATGTTGGGGATCTCGTCGATCTGAGTGCTTCAGTAATTTGAACAAACTGATAAAATAAACCCTGGGACATCCGCAGTTTTGTGGTTAGCCGCAGCCTTTTTTTCTCATTGAGCTACGTAGGTCCGTGGCTAGGCTAGTCGGCTGCTACCATTATATACTGTCCTGAAACTACTCTTGCAGTCCACATGGTCTTCCACCACTTCCAGTGGATGTCACACTTGCACTCCAAGTCACTACAAGCACTGCCACTCATCCTGGTGTACATGGTCATCATCTATCCACGTCTGCCGGATCCATCGATAGCTGCTAACTGTAGCATCACAACGACTCTTTCACCCACTATGATTCGCTATCAGCCGAATCAGATCCTGGAACTTAACACTCACCTTATTCCATCAAACATTGCTGCTCTTAAGGAACTGGGCATCCTTCGTCGACCCCCCTACATTCATAGAGGGTCACGGCGGCGTTTTGTTTACTCCGAGAGGATCGCCGAGAGCTCTATTCCGAGCATGTGGACAGTTGCTAGTACCGGCGCACATCAACGACATCATCAGAAGCGTCATCAGAGCGCCGTTGGTTTACGCTTCAAAAACTGTAACCGATCACACCCACGCCCTCTGCTGGAGGAACTACCCACTGTGCGTCCTGAGAAACGCGGAGTTGATCCTACCGTGCTGCGCTCTCTGATAAAGTGGACTCCATCTTCAAATATTAAAATGGAACTGTTAAACTGTCAATCACTTACCAATAAGGCATCTTTTATTCATAACTACACATTTGATCAGAAGCTTGATTTTATGTGCCTCACTGAGACATGGCACAAATCAGAAGTGTATTCTGCACTTAATGAAGCTTGCCCACCTGGCTATACTTATCTGGAAAAAGCTAGGGGAAATGGTCGTGGAGGGGGTTTGGCGGTCATTTATCGCTCTGATTTTCATCTGTCTTTAGTGACCTTGCCAATGCTGTCATCATTCGAGTGTCTGGCTTTTAAATGTGACCTACCCACTCCATTTACAACCATACTTATATACCGACCACCAAAATCACACCCGTGTTTTATTGCAGAATTTACTGAGTTACTTTTACCAATTTGCACCACATCAAACAATGTGGAAATTCTTGGAGACTTTAACATTCATGTTGAATCTCCAACAAGTTTATATACCACAGAACTATTGCAATTGTTTGATTCACTCAACCTTAGGCAACTCGTGACAGGCCCTACACATATCAAAGGGCACACATTGGATCTCATTGTGACAAACTCTCCAGTCAACAGCGTTCATGTACATGACTTAGGCATATCTGATCACAGTGCCATTTCATTCGATTTTTCCCTGTCGACTTCACTTAATAAACCTAAACATAAAATCTGCTTTCGCAAAACAAAAGAAATTAACCTTGAACATCTGTCATATTATTTACAAAAACTTACCATATCTGCAGATCACTCTACTACTGACACGCTTGTCGATCATTACAATATCGGATTAAAAGGGATACTAGATGCCCATGCGCCCCTCAAGACACGGACTGTAACATTTATATGTTCTGCTCCATGGTACACTGATGCGCTTCGTAGACAGAAGGCGGCTGGGAGGGTCCTTGAGAGGCGCTATGTTGCCACTGGGCTCACTGTTCACAAAATCGCTTATAGAGAGCACCAAAGGTCATATTCCAAATTACTCAGTCAGGCACGGTCACAATACTACTCCAATATCATTAACAACAATCCAAGAAATCCAAAACAGCTCTTTAAGACAGTAAACTATCTTCTCAGTCCACCTGCCCTGACGCATAAAAACAATACTGATGACCAGTGTAATAAATTCCTTGATTTTTTCACCACTAAAATAACTACCATCCGCGCTAACATAATATCAAGCAATGTCACTTCATCTATCAGCCCAATCTCTGCACCAATACTCTCTCATTTCACTACTCCAACACATAGACAGGTTGAGACTCTCATACACAGTATGAGACCCTCAACATGCTCACTGGACCCTTTTCCCACAGCTATGATCAAATCAAATATTAGTTCTTTTATCACTACCATCATTAACTCCTCCTTGCAATCGGGTCATTTTCCAATCTTGCTTAAAACTGCTCTTATCAACCCTCGGCTTAAGAAACCCTCTCTTGATCCTGATATCTTATCAAATTATCGGCCCATTTCCAACCTTCCATTTCTCTCCAAAGTCATTGAAAAAATAGTTTCAACTCAAATTCATAATCATCTTCACTCACATAGTCTTTATGAAAAATTTCAGTCTGGTTTCCGCTCTGGCCATAGTGTAGAGACAGCCCTGGTCAGGGTCACAAATGATCTTCTTGTAGCTGCTGACCAGGGCTCTCCATCTCTCCTTATTCTCTTGGACCTCACAGCCGCCTTTGACACTGTTGACCATGCCATTTTACTCCATCATTTACAACACCTCATTGGCATCTCACACACAGCACTTCAATGGTTTCGATCCTATCTGACTGACAGGGTTGAGTATGTGGCCCTGGGGGGAGCCAGGTCGAGGCCCCACACAGTCACATGTGGAGTGCCCCAGGGTTCCATTCTCGGCCCTACCCTTTTCTCCATTTATATGCTCCCATTGGGCCAAATCATCAGCAAGCATGGCGTTGCCTTCCATTGCTATGCTGATGATACTCAGCTATATGTCAGGCTAGACCCCATATCACCAACAGTATCACTGTCCGCTCTTAATGCCTGCCTGGAGGAGACAAGGGCATGGATGACGGATAACTTCCTCCAGCTAAACAGCACTAAAACTGAAGGTCTCCTTATTGGGACCCCACACCAACACCGATCTCCCCCCCTGACCGTCTACTCATTTGCTGGTCATGACATTCCTTTGACATCCTCCATAACAAACCTGGGGGTTCAATTTGACGCCCATCTATCATTTAATACTCACATCCAACACATCTGTAAAACTGCATTTTTCATCTCCGGAACATCTCCAAACTCCGCCCCTCCCTCTCCTTTTCGGATGCAGAAATGCTGGTGCATGCCTTTGTCTCCTCCAGGCTTGACTTTTGCCACAGCGCCACAGTCTATAGAGGTTTTTAAAAATAAACTAAAGACCCACCTATTTTTAACTGCATTTTCTTAAAATATATTTTGCTATTGTTGTTTAAACAAACTGATTGTTTTTAAGTTTGTTGTCTTAATTCTGTCATTGAATGTTTTTTTTTTTATCTAATTTTATGGCTCTTACCTGTGCACTTGTAGCACTTTGAGATATGTTCATCATGTGTAAAGTGCATTACAAATAAAACTTATTATTATTATTATTACTTCATTGAAAATGGGGTACTACTGCGGAAGTGGACTTCTAACACGGAGGGAGGTTTGACTGAACCAATTATACAGGTAGTGGTGCCTGTTTCTTTGCGAAATTCTGTATTGAATTCTGCTCATGGTGGGGTGTCTGGTCATTTGGGTGTAAATAAGACCTACCAACATTTGCTGCAGTATTTTTACTGGCCTCGTATTAAGAGTGATGTGAGGCAGTATATTAAGACTTGTTCGACCTGTCAGCTAACTGGAAAACCAAATCAGACCATAAAACCTGTGCCTTTGTATGCCATACCTGTTATGGAACAGCCTTTTCAGCATCTTCTAGTTGATTGTGTTGGACCTTTACCACCTTCAAAGTCTGGTAGTGTTTACTTATTGACAGTAGCCATGTTTCCATCGACACGTTTTTATCCGAATTAAGGGATATCGAATGAAAAATGCCTTATGGAAACAGCTAAATTCGATGAAATTTCATGAAAATCGACTCAAATGAAATACGTTCGGTCTCATCGGATTTTATCATGATTGATATACGGCTAATGCAATAAAAGCTGATGGAAACATTATTTGCTGAATAAATAATGAATTGCGATTAAGTTTTAGGCCCTTTTATGGTTGCAACACGTCAGAAGACGAGTTCATTTCCGACCAGTCTGTTTGAGCTCACGTGGCGGATGTCAACAAAGACAGATGTAAGTGGACAAAGCAAAAAGATGCTTCAACCAAAGGGTTTCCGTGAACCACGATCTCCCAGAACTAATGGAGCGCTGTCGTTCCCACACCACAATCACCTCCACTCCATTTATTTGGTTGATTTATATGTAATAAGCAGGATAATATATAGCGAGGCAGTTTTTATAGCGAATACAACCCCTTCAACAACCGCCTCGCATACATTATCCTATTCATATGTCGCTATCAGCTGGCACATAAGTACGGTGGCCGAGAGAGCTCACCGCGCTGCAACCTGATGAAGACGAATGCAATTAAAAAAAACGTATTCAACTTTTAAAACGCGTGCAAATACAAAAAAAACATCGCAAATTAATAAAAACATCTTCATCAGTTCCACAACACACGTGTGCTCCAAGTACTCACAACACAACCAAATACAGAAACACGTTGCAAACGTTCACAACACCACCAAATACAGAAACGCGCTGCAAATAAAACGGTCCACAACGGAAATGTTTCCGGGGAACCAAATAAGTGACGTACCCGATTGGAACCACAGGACGTGCTTACAGCAAAAAACCTTTATTGACAAGAAGTCAAAGCCTATATTTTTTTTATAAATAAACTATACTATTAAAATTATACTGTATATATAAATAATATTATAATATGATATAATTTTTAATTATAATTATAATTTTTATAGTTCTATACTCCTTGCTTACTCAAAATTCTACTTTGTTTTATTTAATTTCTTTTGACTTTTCCCCCGCACAACACCGAGATTCAAATTATTATGACATACAACTTGTGTACAATATACAACATGTGTTAACAATATGTTCAATGTCATCACAATACAAATGAGAAAAGAACAATGATCTGAAAACTAAACTAAATTAATAAAAAAAGATCTAGAAGAACATGAAAGATATTAATCTATGCATCAGTTACACTATACAAATAGTTTCATTTTGTGTTTAAATTTTCATAAGAAAATTTTCCTAAAAATGTTAGGTAATGTATGGCACTGACATACAGATATATAAAACAGATATTTTAACAGATTTTTATAAAGTAAAAATAAAAAATAAATAATTTATTTGCAACCGTTATGTTAATCATTATTTTTCTGTCGTCAGAACAGCTATACAGCTGTTGGACAAAGTGCTGCGTTGTCATAGGAACATCCAAGGTAAAAATAATTACATTAAGTTGTCTGTTGTTGCTCCCTTCATCAAGTTACAAACGGCTACATAAATGACCCACTAGGTGTCATGCTCACCATTGTGCTCAGGCCAAATTCCTACTTGAAGAGCTTTGCCGTCTGCCCTTTGAAGGGAGTAGGGCATAGGGAAGCTCACGAGCAATAAAGCAAGTCCCTGTTGGGTCCGTCACTTATTTGGTTCCCCGGAAACATTTCCGTTGTGGACCATTTTATTTGCAGCGCGTTTCTGTATTTGGTGGTGTTGTGAACATTTGCAGCGCGTTTCTGTATTTGGTTGTGTTGTGAGTACTTGGAGCACACGTGTGTTGTGGAACTGATGAAGATGTTTTTATTAATTTGCGATGTTTTTTTTGTATTTGCACGCGTTTTTAAAGTTGAATACGTTTTTTTGTAATTGCATTCGTCTTCATCAGGTTGCAGCGCGGTGAGCTCTCTCGGCCACTGTACATAAGCATTATTAGGCTTCAACTTGTGAAATATTGATCATTTGTTGGTAGATGGCGCGATCCGTTTTGTCTAACAAAACTTTGTTCGCAAAAGTTTGCTTGAATGTTGTTCGATTCAGTGCGAAAATGAATGAAAACACCTTAAAATGTCTCAAATCAATTCGATATACCAATTTGATCGCAAAACAGCATGTGATGTCATTACGTACAGGTTTTTATTCGCTTTAAAGCCGTTGGATGGAAACACACTTTCACCAGCTTTATCCGCACAAGTTTTTTAACCGAACTTCAGATAATTCAATTGACAAGTGGATGGAAACATGGCTAGTGATGTGCCAGAGCACTCGGTATCCTTCGGCTTATCCTTTGCGGTCAATCACCACACGGTCCGTTGTAAAAGCTTTGTCCCAGTTCATTTCTATTTTTGGAATTCCAAAAGTTGTTCAGAGTGATCAGGGGACAACCTTTACATCTAACATGTTTCAAGAGATTCTGCGGCAGCTTGGCATAAGACACAATAAATCCAGTGCGTACCATGCAGAAAGTCAGGGTGCCCTAGAACGTTTTCACCAGACGTTAAAATCTTTGTTGATGGCATATTGCACTGAGTTGAAAGGTGATTGGGAGGAAGGGTTACCTTGGTTGTTATTGGCCACACGGGAGGTTATCCAGGAGAGTTTAGGATTTAGTCCAAATCAGTTAGTCTTTGGACATTGTGTACGGGGACCCATGGCGGTATTGAGTAAGGATGCTCTACCGGAAGAGCCGCCACAGAGCCTAATTCAATATATACAGGGTTTTCGTCGATGTCTAGTTCTGGCTGGGGAATTGGCAAGACAAAAGTTGGAAAAAACTCAGAAAAAGATGAAATGCTGGTTTGACCGCAAGTCTGAGATTCGCATATTTAGTGCAGGAGATCAGGTGTTAGCCTTACTTCCTTTACCGGATTCTCCTTTCTGTGCAAAGTTTTTAGGACCCTACACTGTGCTTCGAAAAGTGTCTGATCAAAATTATATTATTTCCACCCCTGAGCGCAGGAAACCTACCCAATAGGCTCTATGCACTGCTCCACTACTTCCTGAACTTCAGCCAGCTTCTTGTTTCCTGTCTGTCATTATTGGACAAATTGATTAATTCAGGTGTGTTTGATTATTGTTGCCGTGACTACTGAGGTCAAGCACACCTGAATTAATCAAATTGTCCAATAATGATAGACAGGAAACAAGGAGCTGGCTGAAATTCAGGAAGTAGTGCAGTTGTGCATAGAGCCCATTGTGCCATGTAAATTTGTTAAAACCCTTTTATTCTCGTAATGCTGCTCCTGAAGACATTCCTTCATCAGTTGGGTTAGCTAGTTCAAGTCAAATAGGTAATGTACCTCTGGATGTGAAATCCCCTGATGATGTCATTTTACAACCTCGTCTAAAGAACTCTGAGACCTTGGCTAATCTAGAGGGATGGGTAAAACACTTATCTTGCAAACAACGTTCTGAGTTAAATTCAATGCTGACTGAATTCTCTGTTCTCTTTTCAGATACTCCTTCTCGTACGCACTTGATTGAACACGATATCGATGTAGGCGATGTTAAACCTGTCCGACAACGATTTCATTGTGTATCATTTGATAAACGTCAGCAATTGGAGGCTGAAGTCAATTACATGCTTGAAAACAACATAGCAAAGCCTTCCTTTTCAGATGGGGCTTCGCCTTGTTTGTTGGTAGGAAAGCCAGACGGCACTCAGCGTTTTTGCACCGATTATAGACGAGTAAATACTTTTACTAAACCTGACTCTTATCCAATTGCCTAGAATGGAAGACTGTGTTGACCAAGTTGGATCAGCTAACTATGTCAGTAAATTTGATCTGCTCAAAGGGTACTGGCAAGTGCCTTTGACTGCTCGAGCACAGGACATTTCTTCTTTCATTACTCCCTTTGGATTATATTCTTACACCGTAATGAGTTTTGGTCTCAGAAATGCTCCAGCTACATTTCAGCGTTTAATGAACAGAGTGACAGATGGATTAGAGGGTTGTGCCGTATACTTAGATGACATTGTTGTCTACAGTGACACATGGGATCAACATCTTATCCAAATTTGTGCACTGTTCAAGCGTTTGTCTGATGCCAAACTCACAGTCAACCTGGCAAAGTGTGAGTCTGCCAGGGCGACTGTGACTTATCTGGGCAAAGTTGTTGGAATGGGCAAAGTGCGACCTGTACGTGCTAAGGTCATAGTGATTGACAAATTTCCAAGCCCTCAGACTAAACGGGAATTGATGAGATTTCTAGGAATGGCTGGGTATTACAGGAGTTTTTGCCCGAACTTTTCTTCTGTTGTTGCCCCGCTTACAGATTTGTTGCAAGCAAAGGCTAAATTTGTGTGGACTCCAAAATGTGAAGACGCCTTTGAGAATGTTAAACGATTGCTCACATCGTCCCCTGTCCTGACAGCTCCACGACTTGATAAACCATTTAAACTTCAGGTGGATGCTAGTCAGGTTGGAGCTGGAGCTGTTCTGTTGCAGGCTGATGAGAATGGTATAGATCGCCCTGTCAGCTATTTTTCACGTAAATTCAATTCATATCAAATCAATTATTCTACCATTGGTTAAAAAAAATAAAACTTTTTCGAGTATCCATGCCTTCTCTTTTTCATCTGGCAAATATTGATCTCCCAGCAGACATAGCGAGATCCTTCCTGGTCAAGCTTCTATATCTTCTCTCCCTCCGTCCAGCGAGTATTGATCTCTCAGCGGACCCAGAGACAGCCTTCCCAGTCGAGTAATTATATCTCCTCTTTCTCCGTCCAGTGAGTATTGATCTCCTAGCGGACACAGCGAGAGCTTTCCTGGTCGAATATTTATGTCTATTATTTCTCCGTCCAGCGAGTATTGATCTCCCAGCGGACCCAGTGATAGCCTTCCCGGTCGAGTATTTATATCTCCTCTTTCTCCGTCCAGCGAGTATTGATCTCCCAGCGGGCACAGCGAGAGCTTTCCTGGTCAAATATTTATATCTATTCTTTCTCCATCCAGCGAGTATTGATTTCCCAGCGGACACAGCGAGAACCTTCCCGGTCAAGCCTCTGTCTTCTCTCCGTCCAGCGAGTATTGATCTCCCAGTGGACCCAGAGACAGCCTTACCGGTCGAGTATCTATATCTCCTCTTTCTCCGTCCAGCGAGTATTGATCTCCCAGCGGACCCAGAGATAGCCTTCCTGGTGGAGTATGCATATCTCCTCTTTCTCCATCCAGCGAGTATTATCTCCCAGCGGACTCAGCGAGAGCTCCCTAGGTCGAGCATCTTCATCTCCTCCTCCATCCAGCGAGTATTGATCTCCCAGTGGACATAGCCAAACCCTCCCAGTAAAGCATCTATGTTTTTTCTTTCAGGACTGGTGAGGCTTACCCATGCTGGGACCTTTGCCACAAGAACCCTCCCATTCAGACACTGCAAGCTCTCCCAGCCAAAACTACCAGGCTCTCCTTGAAATGCCAGCCCGCCAATCTCTGC
The DNA here is from genome assembly GCA_038021265.1 of Cyprinella venusta. Taxonomy (NCBI): domain Eukaryota; kingdom Metazoa; phylum Chordata; class Actinopteri; order Cypriniformes; family Leuciscidae; genus Cyprinella; species Cyprinella venusta. The sequence continues at coordinate 18,274,684 of CM075882.1, read as the reverse complement.
GCTCTTTTCGGGGGGTCTTTAAGCAGGCGGCTGTCCTTTACTCACTTTGCTTTTTGGGGAGTACTCTGGGTTCGGGCCCAATTTCCGAGCTCGGAGCCCTCCCCCCGGACAGCACGCCAAATACGCATAACCATTTTTATTCTCTGATTATGAGTGAGTGTGAACTCGTGAATTGATGTTTTATTAACAAGGTTCAGGAGGATCACGTTCTAATGATCAAACAATCAAGTCAGCCAGCTGTCAGCAATCAGTAATCAACTGGTTCACTCAATCAGCACAAGTAAAGCCTATAAAAACACTCAGTCGACTCACCCATATTCCTCGACTGTTCTCAGCATCCCTCCACCACCCCATCTCCTCACACTTGCCTAATTATCTTCCTAAACAAAGATACGGGGGGAGTACTCCGGGTTCGGGCCCAATTTCCGAGCTCGGAGCCCTCCCCCCGGACAGCACGCCAAATACGCATAACCATTTTTATTCTCTGATCGTTAGTGAGTGTGAATTCGTGAAACACTATTTTAAATTAAAAAAGTGAAATCGCAATCAACCACCCCTTTAACTTAGGGGCCACTAACACGACACTGTTCTAACAGAAAACCCTTAATGCGCTCTGGCCATTCATTTGCACAACAACAGGGCCTGGTGGCTCAAGAACGCAAAACTTGAAAGAGGTTTCAAGGTGCAAGAGGTGAAAATTTATATGTGCACAGGTGTGTAGTCTTTCTTTACAAATTGACCGTACCAAATAACTTGTCTGGCCTTAAAAATTCATAATGCAGATTTTTTTTTCTCTTAAACGTATCCATTTGAACTGGAATCATTTTTACAACGATTATCTGTACAGAGGTAAAGGGAAGGAGGCCTTCACAGGAAGAGGCTAGTGACACTTCAGGACTGCATTGTCATTGTGTCCAGACGCAGGTCCTTCATCAGATCTGGATCTGGTGGACTGCGATAAACCTTGAGATAAACAGAGAGACTGATATTACCGCAGATCAGGGGCGTAGGAGCAATTTTGAACCTGGGGGGGGGGACATTAAATGCTAGGGGGGTCCGGGGGTATGCCCCCCCGGGAAATTTTTTTGAAAAATAAACCATTAAATGACACTTTCTGGAGAGTTTTGTGCAAAGAAATGGATAAATTGGGGCTTATGTTAAGAGAATATACTTTGCATTGTTGTAGTATCAACATGTATTAAGGCATTTAGCATTTACATTACTGTTAATCAGTCATGTACTGATTAACTAAAATAAATGGTTGATCTGATTTCCATTAACTAAAATACTAAAATCAATAAAGTCAATCTATCCCTCGTGGGGTTGCTTGGTAGCTAAAAGTAGGTCTAGCAATTATATTTCAAGTTTTTCAAACAGATCAAACACAAATGCTGATTGAATAGATTGCTAGTTTATTTTGAGTAGCCAGCTACAGTAGCAGGTCTCTTGGCAGTTTGCTGATAATCCAGTGTCTGAAGTAAAATGCTCAAAACATCCCCTGAGAAAAATACCAAACAAGTCTTGGTTATTTAATTTGGTTGAGTCTTATTTCCCTTACCTTGTCATTCAAGGCCAGGGCATTTTTGTACATTTCTGGAACTTTTGCGCGCTTCCACATCCCGTGCAACTACAGATCTCCCAGGAACATACTGCGTCCGTTTATCCGTGTCACTTAGATGCGCATGCGCGAGCGGTGCGCGTTGCCGCGATCATGGTCGACTGACGACATAAGCATCTGAAGAATATCGCCCTTTTTAAAAAATGTAATTATGTATTTAAAAGTTGCAGAATGGATTAATTGGGAGACTCCAAAATTGGCAGAGACAGGCAGGCAATGCAAAACAAAATCCTACTGTTACAATGGAGGCTCCCGCTCTGTCTCCTCTCCGCCACCAGAGGGAGCCTTCACCAGAATACTGATCATTGGCTACAAACTCAAATTCCCATCATGCCGCTTACCTGGGACTGATTGCGTCACACACCTGCACGCCATTAACACACACACATAAAAGCCACGTCCACACACCACACCAGTGCGAAGTCTTGATTTGCCCCGGTGATCATTTCTGAGCGTTTGTATCCTGATTCTGGTTTTCTGGTTTTGGACTTTGGACTGTTTGATTATTCTACGACTGATATCTGCCTGGCCTGAACTTGGACTGTTTATTGACTACGATTATTGCTGCCTGCCCTGATCTTTGCCTGTCTCCTGTTTATCCTGTTGTCTGCTCTGCATTGCCCTGTCTGCCTCGTTTTGACCCTGCCTGTACGACCTTGTTTAATAAAAGCTGCAAATGGATTCCTCTGTGCTTCGTGAATCATTACAGAAGACTTCGCCACTAAACAATCCAGCAGCCGTCATGGAACTCACGTCTGAACTTACCTCCCAAGCTTCTCGTTTGGATTTACATCACCATCAGCTCAGTCACCTGACCACGCTCACTGAACAGCTCGTACAGGGTATGCAGGAGCTTCGCACTGCTGTGGGTATTGTGCCTAACGCACCTGCTACATCCACACCACCACCGAGTGTTCCCACCGAAGCCGTGAGTACAGCAGTAAATCCCCGACTCGCATTTCCTGACAAATTCGACGGTAATCCGACTAAATGCAAGGGATTTCTTTTGCAATGCACACTCTTTGTCGACCAGCAACCGACATTGTACTCCACTCAAGCCAGTCGCATTGCATTTGTTTGTTCCCTGCTCACGGGCAAAGCATTGGAGTGGGCTACGGCAGTCTGGAAACCAGAGGGGTCTTCATTTACCACATTTCAAGAATTCCTTCAACAGTTTCGTCAAGTCTTCGAACACTCTTCTGAGAAAGGGAACGCCGGAGAGCAGCTTCTAAATCTCACCCAGGGAAAGAGTACCGCCGCCGAGTATGCACTCACGTTTCGCACTCTCGCTGCACAGACGAACTGGGTCGAAGACACCTTAAAGACGCTGTTCAGGAAGGGCCTCTCTATTGAACTTCAATCTGAATTAGCCTGTCGAGATGAAGGAAAGAGCTTGAACGAGTATGTAAGTCTGGCCATTCAAGTCGATAATCTCGTGCGTTCCAGACGCATCACCCGGGCACCTACCCGTCAATCACTCGAGGCAGCTCCCGCTCACGAACCTATGCAGATCGGGTTCACGCACATCACTCCAGAAGAACGGGAACGCAGACTGCAACACCGTCTCTGTATGTACTGTGGTCAATCCGGCCATATGAAGCTCTCCTGTCCAGTCCGACCACCAACTCGCACTCTTGCGGTGAGTTCTGTAACTCAATATCAAAGATCTCCATCCAGTTTCACCCTTCCCATTCGTTTCACCATACAAAACCAATGTATTGAAGCCACAGCCCTCATAGACTCTGGAGCCGCTGGAAATTTCATTTCTCAAACATTCGCCCATCAGATCAAACTCAAACTTAATCCTTGTCATTCTTTTTTGTCAGTGGAGGCGCTAGATGGTCATCCCATTGGAGACGGCAAAATCCAGTTCGAAACGGAGAAGGTTCAAATGCAGATCGGTTCTCTTCATTCTGAGCAGATCAAATTTTACGTCATTCACGCTCCACATCACTCTATCATCCTCGGCCACCCTTGGTTGCACACTCACAACCCACACATTTCCTGGAAGGAGGGACAAATCATCCGTTGGAGTGAAGCCTGTAACAACCATTGTTTGTCTAAAGTCAAAAGAGTAACCTGTTCCAAACCAGAACCAGACACCCAAAACCATGAGCTAGGAGAGCTACCGGCAGTCTATTCCGACCTCACAGAAGCCTTCAGTAAAGAAAAAGCTTCTCAACTTCCCGAACATCGTCCAACAGACTGTGCCATTGAGTTAATGCCCGGCGCCACACCCCCTAAAGGCAGAATCTTTCCCCTATCAAAGCCTGAGTCTGAAGCCATGAAAAAGTACATTGAGGAAGAGACAGCCAAAGGGTTCATTCGACCTTCCACCTCACCAGCCGCTGCGGGGTTTTTCTTCGTCAAGAAGAAGGATGGAGGACTCAGGCCTTGCATTGACTATCGCGGGTTAAATGATATCACCGTCAAGTATCGATACCCCTTACCTCTGGTGCCAGCCGCACTGGAGCAGCTGAGACAGGCGCAATACTACACCAAGCTCGATCTGCGCAATGCATATAACCTGATCCGCATTCGAGAGGGGGATGAATGGAAAACAGCCTTCTCCACCACTAGTGGGCACTATGAATATCTGGTCATGCCTTTCGGCTTATCTAACAGTCCTTCCGTCTTTCAGGCCTTTATGAACGATGTGTTTCGTGACATGCTGGACAAATGGGTAATCGTGTACATCGATGACATCCTGATTTACTCAAACTCACTGGAGGAACACATCCAACACGTCAGATCCGTACTTCAACGCTTGATTCAGTTCCAGTTGTATGCCAAGATCGAGAAGTGTGAGTTTCATCAAACTAGCGTTTCATTTCTGGGTTACATCATCAGCCAGGAAGGAGTGGCCATGGACGACAAAAAGGTGAAAGGAGTGCTGGATTGGCCATTACCTCAGACAGTCAAAGAATTACAGAGATTCCTGGGATTCGCTAACTTTTATCGAAGATTTATTAGAAACTTCAGTCTCATTGCCGCTCCACTAACAGCTTTAACCAAACGCCATTGCTCTCGAATTGCCTGGAACCCCGAAGCACAGCAGGCTTTTCAGGAGTTAAAAACCCGATTTACTACTGCACCCATCCTACGTCATCCCGATCCAGAGCGTCAGTTCATTGTGGAGGTAGATGCTTCGAACACAGGAGTGGGGGCCATATTATCTCAACGTCAGGGAAACCCAGCCAAAATGTACCCGTGTGCTTTCTTCTCCCGCAAGCTTTCTTCAGCCGAGCGGAATTATGATGTGGGGAATCGCGAACTGCTAGCAATGAAACTGGCTCTAGAGGAATGGCGACACTGGCTGGAGGGAGCTTCAGAACCATTCATCATTCTCACAGATCATAAAAACCTTGAGTATCTCCGATCCGCCAAACGTCTCAACCCTCGTCAAGCAAGATGGGCACTGTTCTTTACACGTTTCAACTTCACTGTCACTTACCGCCCAGGCACCAAGAACGTCAAAGCCGATGCCCTCTCTCGTCAAACAGAAGAAGCAGTCCACAAAGATAACCCCGAAAACATCATCCACGAGAACCTCTTAGTAGCTCCAGTCCAGTGGGACATCATAACCGAAATCCAACAAGCCAATCTTCAGACTCCAACCCCCAGCAATTGTCCAGCCAATCTCCTCTTTGTCCCTGAAGCACTACGATCTCGCCTCATCGATCAAGTCCATTCCACACCAAGCTCCGGTCATCCTGGTATCTCTGCCACAATCCAACTACTGCAGAATCGATTTTGGTGGCCTACTCTCTCATCCGACACCATCAAATATGTCCAGAACTGTATCAATTGTCAAACTTCCAAATCCACCCGTAAACTACCAGCAGGCCTTCTATGTCCCCTTCCAACACCTCAACGACCCTGGTCACACATTGCCGTAGACTTCATCACAGATCTCCCCAATTCTCAAGGACACACGACAATTCTCACCATTGTGGATCGATTCTCCAAAGCCTGCCGTCTCATTCCCCTCACTAAACTTCCCACTGCCTTCGAAACAGCTGAACTACTATGCAACCAAGTTTTCAGATTTTACGGACTACCTGAGGATATAGTATCTGACAGAGGACCTCAGTTTACTTCCAGAGTCTGGTCCGCATTCTTCAAACATTTAAACGTGAACATCAGCCTCACTTCCGGTTATCACCCTCAGTCCAATGGTCAGACCGAACGTCTTAATCAAGATATCATCCGCTTCCTAAGAACATACTGCCAGCAACACCAACAGGATTGGAGCAGATATTTATTCTGGGCTGAGTATGCTCAAAATTCGTTGGTCAAACCTGCTACTGGTATCACCCCCTTCAAATGTATACTGGGTTTTCAGCCTCCTCTCTTCCCATGGTCCGGTGAGCCCACTGAACTCCCATCCGTTACAGAATGGTTACACAAAAGTGAAGAGGTTTGGGATCAAGCACACACTCATCTGAGGCATGCTGTCAGGCGTCAGGAACACCAGGCCAACCGTCGTCGTCGCCCAGCTCCAGAATACCAGAGTGGTCAATGGGTATGGCTATCAACCAGAGACTTACGCCTCAAACTTCCATGTCGCAAACTCAGTCCCAGGTATGTTGGTCCGTTCCAAATTATAAGACAAATATCACCTGTTTCATTCCGTTTAGACCTGCCCGCTAACTATCGTATCTCTCCCACTTTTCATGTTTCTCTGTTAAAACCCGCTGGTGGTCCGAGGGGAGAGACGGAGGAGGGGGCCGCCTCTCAGGGCCCTCCTGCCTTTCTGGTTGACGGCGAGGAGGCCTACAGAGTGCACAAGTTGCTGGATTCCAGACGTCGGGGTAACATGCTCCAATATCTGGTCGATTGGGAGGGGTACGGTCCGGAGGAACAGTCCTGGGTCAATTCAAGGGATATCCTGGACCCCACTCTCACTGAAGAGTTCCATAGGACATACCCGGAGAAACCGGCCCCTCGACCCCGTGGGAGACCCCGACGACAACCGCCTCCTCGCGTCAGGAGCCGCTCGCAGGGGGGGGGCTCTGTTACAATGGAGGCTCCCGCTCTGTCTCCTCTCCGCCACCAGAGGGAGCCTTCACCAGAATACTGATCATTGGCTACAAACTCAAATTCCCATCATGCCGCTTACCTGGGACTGATTGCGTCACACACCTGCACGCCATTAACACACACACATAAAAGCCACGTCCACACACCACACCAGTGCGAAGTCTTGATTTGCCCCGGTGATCATTTCTGAGCGTTTGTATCCTGATTCTGGTTTTCTGGTTTTGGACTTTGGACTGTTTGATTATTCTACGACTGATATCTGCCTGGCCTGAACTTGGACTGTTTATTGACTACGATTATTGCTGCCTGCCCTGATCTTTGCCTGTCTCCTGTTTATCCTGTTGTCTGCTCTGCATTGCCCTGTCTGCCTCGTTTTGACCCTGCCTGTACGACCTTGTTTAATAAAAGCTGCAAATGGATTCCTCTGTGCTTCGTGAATCATTACACCTACATTGGTAAATAGTGGGGGAGACAAAACTAAGATTTTGAAATGTGGGGGGGGGACGTGTCCCCCCCACGTATAATGGCTCCTACGCCCCTGCCGCAGATGCTATTCTTCTTATGATGTAAGATCAGGATTTATGGGGAGTGTTCCCGGTTCCGTCTGACCTAATCTATGCAGCCTAATATTGAATTATAGAAGTTGATAATGTGTCTTTAGTCTAGCTTTAAACTGAGAGAGTGTGTCTGCTTCACGGACAATGTTAGGAAGATTGTTCCAGAGTTCAGTTGCTAAATAGGAAAAGGATCTACCGCCAGCAGTCAATTTTGATATTCTAAGTATCAACTGGCCCGGAATTTTGAGATTGCAATATACGTGAAGGACTATAATAATGACACAGGTGAAATTACACTATATTTAGCAGAAACAGGGCAACCATGATATATGGGCAACATGTTAGTACATATTGTATATTGTTTATGCGTGGTTATTGTAAACTTTTGTGGACTATAATAGCAACAAGACTTGACTAATAGCTTGTTTTTCACGTGACATCACGCCAGTGTTGGGGTAGTTACTCAAAAAGTAATTAGTTACTAGTTACTACTTCTGTAAATTGTAATGGGATTACTTTACTAGTTACTGCGTTGGAAAAGTAACTTCACTACTTATTACTTTACTTTCCCGTTTCTTAATTTACCGTGTACATGGACAAACATCATATCAGTTTTTGCCTTATCATCACTTTATTGTGAAAATTTATACAAAATGATATGAAAGAACAATATCCCTGTCTGCACAAATAAATATGCCGCACTGTAAAATTCACAAACAAAATGGGGTTCAAAATTCAAAATTTTAAAATGGAGTTTAACACAGAAGTTTCAAAACAGGCTGGGAGAATAAAACTCTTCTCCTGAGAACAAAACCAGCATTTTATTCGACTCATGGTAATAATAATAATAAAAATTAAGATGTCAATGAAAAAATAATAAAATAAAGGTCACTTTATCCCATAAAATTCTTAATCCTAATTTAAAATGTATTTTTCAAAACCTGGGATTAATGGTCGACAGGGGAAGCATGTCTTCAATGAACCCTGCAACAATCCTTTTCATTTCGTTTTGTGCTATCCAAGACTTTCGGGCCTTGTTTTTACTCGACGCGTCCGCACGAGTGGAAAGGTGCGCGTGGCAAACAGCGCACGCGATGCCGCATCTGAGGATGAACGACAAGAAGCCGAACCTGCACCGAACATGTAGCCTACATCTCCGCAACGGCACCCAGTTTGCGCATCTAAATCAGTTACAAAATGAGCCTAAGATCCATGTTTTACCCACGAAACTTAATGAAATGTTTAGTGAAATTAGAAAATAGAGATCGTTCATTTAGTTCTTTAGCCTATATACATGTTTTTATATCAACATATTTTGTTCTTATGTCACAAATAATAATCTTAGGGTTTACTATAGCCTACATTTCACACAAATATTTTTGTCCTTTCGAGCAATAAACTGAAAGTAATGTGAATATTGCCATTTGCCGAAACCGGTCTCACTTCCCTCTCTCCTTCACTCAAATCGGTCTCTATGGCAACGGTGCGCACGCACCACTAGACGGAACTTTCCACACAGGCAAACACGGCTTGGGTAACGCAGGAAAGCGCGTTCCTTTAGTATAGTAAAGTAGTGTAGTTACCAATATTTTTAGTGTAATGCGTTACTTTACTTCGTTACCCAAAAAAGTAATATCGTTACTGTAATTCGTTACTTTGTAACTCGTTACCCCCAACACTGCATGACGCCACTGCGTTGCAATGGCGCGAAATGCAAATGGAGGGCAGGAAGTAATTTGCTCTATTTAGAAAGCATTATAACACACTCAAAATGCCTGTGTTTTGCGTAGTTTATCGTTACTTAAATCGATCAAACCACACGGAGTTTTTATTGTGTACCTAAAGTTGTTGTTCATGAGGGGGGAAATGCTAGAAATTGACCAAAAAACTCCTGAAAAACGGCTTGAAAACCTACGTCTGCGGTCGGGAGGAGCCGAATGGGAAAATGCCCGTGTGTGCAGTGATCACTTCGTCAAAGGTGAGTTAATACAACAATTCAAGTGGCTATGTTTGTGTAATGTGTAATGTTTCTGAACTTTGTAAAGTCAAAGTATGTCTGCAAAACAAGGTAGTTCCTAGTTGCTGATATCTACCGCCTCCATGGCTGAAAAAATCTTTCAATTCAGTTGAAAAATCGCTCTTCTTCATAATGTAAGGATCACGTCCAACATATGTTTGATTTTTTTTGTTTATAACTTTCTCTTATAATAGTGTGTAAAGTAGTACAGTGCATACTTTCCTCCATTTCGTTCATTGCGCTCTTCACTCCTTGCCCTCCATCTGAAATTTGTGTGTCATCATAATCACGACTGAAACCCAGCTATTGATGTTGTTGCCTAGGGTTTTTTCTTCACAGTGATCTGAAAATCATTCTCCTAATCATTCACATAAAACGTCTCGGTTACGTATGTAACCCTCGTTCCCTGAGTACAGGGAACGGAGACGTGTCGTCGGGGATTCTCTGACGAATTGGGATCACGCTAGGGAGCCTGATTACCTCTTTTAGAATTAACAATGAGCCAATAATCATTGGCATGCAATCTTTGCATTCCGCGAGCCACCTACAAATGCGGATATAAAAGCGGAAGCAAACATTGCATAGACGCTTCTCGCTGAGGAGCCGAACAGAGTCCAGTCCTCCGCGAAGGTACAACATGGCGAAGGGACGACACGTCTCCGTTCCCTGTACTCAGGCAACAAGGGTTACATATGTAACCGAGACGTTCCCTTTCATCCTGGGAACTCCGACGTGTCGTCGGGGATAGGGCTGTCGCGATAACCGCAATATTGTAGTACCGCGCTTCTGACAAGTCAACCGCAGAGGATTGCACGTAACCGCAGCAACCGCGATATTCATGTTTTTTTTTTATTTTTTTTTTTTATAAGGCTATACCCTTCTCGTTTTGAACTAAATACATGTGTATTGAATGTTAAACAAGTTCATAATGATAACAAGACTGTTTATCATGGTGATATGTAGCCTACAGGCTTCAAACAGACAGTGAATGAGAGAGATCAGCAGAGCGCGCGCAATTACCTGCGTCTGTCTTTGAAGTCGTGAAAAGCTTGTCATGTCAAAGGGAAGCGAAATATTTGTCGCATTATCATTTTAACGTTCTTTTCACGGGTATTTTCCCCACAAGCCGTAGGGAAATAAAATCAGTGAGTCACGCATTGAATCAATGCTATATTGGTCTCTAATAAGTGAAGCATCAGCTTCAGCGTTGCCCATGCGACGCATTGCTGCTCAGCTGAGCCTTGAAAAGTTGAACCTCAAAGTTAAAAAATAATTAACATCTTGTTTCATTACATCTCTTTTAATGAATCGGCTTTTTTAAACGTGTTCGTTGAATGAACGGTTCAATGACTCGCTCAAAGTCCGTTGTCATAACAATATGCGCACTGTGAAAGTGAAAGTCTTTCAATGCGCATATACTGTAGACGCTGTTTAGTTTCGGTTACATTGTTTACTGAAAATGTCCTGGTTTTTGTCCACATCGTAAACTTTATTTATACAGCAACAAATACATATAAATTAAATAAATAAATGGCGGTAATACCGCATATCGCGCTATTGAGCCACTCAACATTACCGCAAGGGAAATTCCATAACCGCGACAGCCCTAGTCGGGGATGCCCTGACGAATTGGGATCCCTAATAAAACGCTATGGTGCTGGCCCCTTCCAGCACCCAGCGACACTACCCATGCAGTTTCGGAAATAATGGTAGCTAGCTAGGAAGTCACTCTGCTGTTCCGCAAGACCCAACCAGTGGACATTGGATAACACTGGGAAAGCGTGCCCAACCCGAAGATGGGGAAGGGAATGCTGCGGAAGCCAGCCGCCTGATGAACGCCTGGAATACACATATGTATTAGCCCAGGGGGATAGTGAAACATATGGCAGTCCCTGACGTAGTCCCTATCCAAGGGGAAATGGGAGCGTATGCAACAGGGACGACAGAATGAGTCTGTCAAGGGGAAGACACGGCTGGGCTGCATGTGGCATAATGGGTCACCGAAGAGACCACTGGATATAACACCCAGTCTACACAACAATTCCCTTAGAGGTAGTAGACCTGGCACCTGGCGGTCTGCCACGTCAGGCACCGGAGGGGTGATGGAAGAACTCCCGAGGCTAACCGACGTAGGGCACCAACGGAGCAGAAGACGCACGTATCCGGCTGAGGCACGGAGTGGCGTAGCAAGCAGACACAACCTATTCCCTCGCACCACTTGCCGAGTACTCAGGAGGAAAAAGGTTCCACACATAGGCTATAGAACCTAGCAAACGTGTTCGGTGTCGCCCAGCTCGCAGCTCTACAGATGTCTGACAGCGAGGCGCCTTGAGCCAAATCCAGGAGGTGGCAACACCTCTCGTGGAGTGAGCACGCAACCTGGGAGGACAAGGCTCACCCGTAGCTTCATACGCTCGGGTGATAGCATCCACTAACCAGTGAGCTAACCTCTGCTTGGAGACAGCCATCCCCTTCTGCTGGCCTCCGTAACAGACGAAGAGCTGATCTGAGGTCCTGAAGCTTTGCGTTCTCTCAATGTAAACCCGCAGGGCGCGGACTGGACAGAGAAAAGCTAGGGCTGGGTCTGCCTCCTCTTGGGGCAGCGCTTGCAGGTTCACTACCTGGTCCGTGAAGGGAGTGGTAGGAACCTTGGGCACATTTCCAGGGCGGGGTCTCAATATAACACGAGAAAGGCCCGGCCCGAACTCCAGGCACGATTCGTCGACCGAAAAAGCCTGTAGATCCCAGACCCTCTTGAAAGAGGACAATGCCAACAGGAGCGCTGTCTTAATGGACAGGATATTCAGCTCTACGGCCAGCCCGAAGGGTAGGACTTTGTACTGATACGCTCGACCCTCGAACGCAAACCGCAGGAACGGTCTGTGTCGAGGAAGAATGGAGACGTGAAAGTACGCGTACTTCAGGTCGATCGCTGCAGACCAATCCTGGGGACTGATGCACTCGAAAATGTGCTTCTGCGTGAGCATCTTGAACGGGAGTTTGTGCAGGGCCCGATTCAAAACTCGCAGGTCCAGGATTGGCCTTAACCCACCGCCTTTCTTGGGTACAATGAAGTAGGGGCTGTAAAACCCAGACCTCATCTCGGAAGGAGGGACCGGCTCAATCGTGTCCTTCGCCAGCAGGACATCGATCTCTTTCCACAGGACAGGGGCGTCCACTGACCGCACACAGGTGAAGTGAACGCTCCTGAACCTGGGAGGCCGGCGTGCAAACTGAATTGCATAGCCGAACCGAATGGTGGGGATGAGCCATCGGGACGGACCCGGAAGCGCTAGCCAGGCCTCCAGGTACTGACCCAACGAGCCCACCCGAACCACCGGCGTACCCGTGGAGGGGCAGCGAGGTGGAAGGCAGGGACCCGGCTCCAGTGGCAATGTAGCCACTGGAAGCGGGGTCTGGACGTGAAGTTCGCCGGGGACCTGCTTCCACCGGGGGGCAGACGGCAGAGAGAGCCTTGGGCTTCCCGCTGTGGTCCGCCCCGTGGCTTGGGGAGGGGAAGAGACGCAGAACGAGGCCCTGCCTTCTCGTAAACTGGTCTCTGCCCCTCCGAGACCAGTTGTTGATTGGAGCGACGCAACCGAGGAAGCATCGCTGCTATCTGCAAACTTGGAAGAGGGGAACGAGAGCGACGCTCAGAGACAGCATCCACTGAAGTTTGGACCCTCTTGGGTGGAGACCAAGTGCCCGTCAGTCTCGGCCGAAGATGACCTGGAGGAGGAAAAGGAAAACGCTCTTTTATTGAAATTTTGGGGTGGAACAGAAACAAAACTGAACAAAAGATTCTCCGCCCGGCCCTCCCCCGGGGGAAGGAGGTGTGCAGAGGCACCCTCCCGAGCAGTCTCCTGTCGCTCCACCAGGTCGCCCGTCTCAGGAACGCTTCCCATCCCTCCTTTTATGGGAGGGGGCCGGGGGCGCCTGAGCGGGTTGGGCCGCCCTCTTACGACCAGGCTTCCTCGTTCTAGGGTTGGTGGTCTGCGCTGGAGGAGGAGCTGGCGCAGAGGAGCGACCCCGGCGACGGGAAGCAGCCGGGGCTTGTACGGCCACAGGGGAAGGACTCGCAGCAGTCCGCCTCCTTTGCAGGACGTGCCGTATAGCTTCCGACTGCTTCTAGGCGGTGGAAAACTCCTAGGCCAGTTCTCCACTGCGTCACCAAAGAGGCCACCCTGGGATATGGGGAAGTTGAGAAGTTTGTTCTTCTCCGCTTCCCTCATATCTGCCAGGGTCAGCCAAAGGTGGCGCTCCTGGATCACTAACGTTGAAATCGAGCGATCGTGCGGTGACTTTCGCCGCTCGGAGAGCGAAGTCCGTCGCCACATGCAGCTCCTATAGCAGAGCTGGGTCGGGACCCACCGCCTGCACGTCATGAAGCGCCTTCGCCTGGTGTACTTGCAAATGTGCCATGGTGTGCAGGGCGGAGGCGGCGTCCCCACATGCACTGTAGGCATCCCTGGTCAGCCCAGAGGAAAACCTACAGGCGCGGGAGGGGAGTGAAGAGGCACCCCGCCAGGAGGAGGCGGTCTTTGGACACAGCTGCATCGCGATAGACCGCTTCGCTGGGGGGATTCCCTCGTACCCGTGCACCGCCCCGCCATCCAGTGTGGGGAGAAAGGAGGAGCGAGGTTGCCTCCGTTGCGCCGACCAAGACTCCTCAACTCCTCAAGCACTTCGGGAAAGAAAGGGACTGGAGCAGGCCGCGGGGCAGCCGCACGACCCGCTCCATGAACCCAATCGTCCAGCCACGAAAGTTTGAGACCCGGTGGAGGGTTCCACGCAAGCCCGACATTCGCGGCCGCCCGTTCGAGCATAGCAGCCATTTCCGGGTCCAGCTCCACCGACGCCACCACACCCGAAGGGGGCAGCGCCGCAGAGTCTTCGCCAGAAGACTGCTCTTCCTCCGATGCCGCGATCGACGTCTGGTCTTCAGGTGGCGCACCGAAAGAGACAACCGGAACCGCCTGAGGGGGCTCCGGCCGCTCCACCGGAAGCGCCGATGGCAGCGTGCTGCTAGAGGTGTGAGGCACCCGACAGGATCTTTCACCTGTCGCGTTTCTCACAGTAATCCTCATACACTCACCAACAGGAATCACTGAAGTAGCCATCTGCTGAACTGAAGCAGCAGACGAACTAGATCGGAGATTCTCTGAAGGGACTCCCCCATGTCTCAGCGATCTCAGTCTCGAACGTAGCATTGCGAGAGTCATATTCCCGCAATGAGAGCATGACTCATCCACAAGCGCCGCCTCAGCGTCTGCTAAGCCCAGACACGTGAAGCAGTGCACAAGGCCATCAGCCTGGGGGAGAAATCGACCACATCCAGAAATGCACGGGTGTCTCGACATCCTGAAAAGGACGCGAAAAGCACCGTGGAGCTCTTTCAGAATAATGAAACAGAAAAGAAAACAAAAAAGAAACTGCTCTTCAGTGCCGAAGCGCCGAGGGATCTCCGCTGCAGACACCCCCGGAAACTGCAACCGCGTGCTGTACTCAGGACGAAGATCACTGGGAGCACCGTCACACAAGCACCCCGAACGTTTCTTCACCAAGCTCATCTTCTTCAGAACAGCAGGTAAGCTCTGAGAGGCTCCGAAGCGAAAAGCGTCTATGCAATGTTTGCTTCCGCTTTTATATCCGCGTTTGTAGGCGGCTCGCGGAATGCAAAGATTGCATGCTAATGATTATTGGCTCGTTGTTAATTCTATCAGAGGTAATCAGGCTCCCTAGCGTGATCCCAATTCGTCAGGGAATCCCCGACAACACGTCGGAGTTCCCAGGACGAAAGGGAACTGGGAATTGGGTTATATTGTGAAAAACATTTTTTTTTTTGTTTGGCAAGGCAATATGCGAATGGGCATGAACAGGCCAGCCCTATCATGTATAATTAGGTGATTCTCACCTGAGAGACAGACACGCATAATAATGAGCCTTTATTTTTGAGCCTTAATGAGCAATGAGCCTTAATTTTTATAGCCTTTAAAAATTTAAAGCACAACACACACACACACACACACACACATATATATATATATATATATAAATGAGAAGTTCAGATGCAAAAGCCTTTAAGTGCCATTTGAAATTCTTCTAGAATGATCATTTTATCAAGATTGCATATTTGAGTAATTTCACTTAAATGACTATTAATAGGTAGTCTTCATTGCCATTTAAGTGAAATTACTGAACTTAATTATACAAGCTTGATAAAATGATCATTCTAAAAATGATCCTTCTAGAAGAAAAATTCAAATGGCACTTAGAGGCTTTTGCATCTGAACTCCTCATATATATACATGTATGTATAAAATCAAACTGTAAGAGTCACTGGACGAAGCTATGGTGGAGAGGATTTGAAGGGGCATTCCAGGTCTCTTGCAAGGAGTTGACATGGCTGGTCCTCCATTTTGGTAACTTTATAAAAATAAAAAATCTATTTAATGTACATTTGACACATCTTTTCATGTCGTGTAAGTATTCAACCACAGAGTTTCACAAAATTAACGATAAGGGGGTCACACACCGGGCGAGAAGCTCAGCGCCGCGTCACGCCACATCTTTAAAATTCGAACACTTTATCTCTATATATAATGTACACATAACGGTGGTGCCATTCGGCGTCTGTCCGCGGCGCCCAGCTCAGCTCAGCAGCGTGTTCAAAATACTGCTGCGCCACAGAGCGGCATTTACATAGTTTTATATAAAATTTTAATTATTTTTGTCTCAAATCGTTTCTAATGGATCCTGACTTCGCCCTATGCTGCAATATGCATTTAGTTTTGCATTCATTTGCAGAAATGCAGCTGCTTGAATGACAATTGCTGATGTTATTAGATTTCAGAATGCAGACTCAGCAACGATTAATTGTAGAGTACAATCATAATATAGAACAGACATTATCTTCCTTTCAAGTCATTAAACATAACAATATTGCTGGCCATGCACTGATAAGAAAGTGCGCGTCCGGTGTGCGATACCCGGAGTTGTCCTAGACGTGGCGCGGCACTTCTCGTCCGATGTGTTCAGTTCACATTCCGAGAAGTATTCGCAGTGAATATGACCTTACCATTTTTCACATCATATGCATAGACAACAAGACATTCTAACAATAATACTAACAATAATACTAATTGTTTTGCATTGTTTACTGACATGAAATTTGAATACAGAAGTACAGTGACGTTTGTTGCTTTATAGACGCTAACTCACAACTACAACTTCCACATTTGTCCAGGACTACATGCAGTACGAGCGGAAACCGTAAAGCCTTGCTTATACTCGACGCGTCCGCAAGAGCGCGAAGGGCGCGCGCCAAAAATGACGTCATTGCGGTGTGCGCGGTCGTGCGCGTAGGGTCCGCAAGACCCCATTGCGCCTGGCGGTGTGCACGGCACTTTTTGTAACTTTGCGCGCGGCGCCGCATCCGAAGATGGACGACTACGAGCCGAATCTGGCCGAACTGGTACGATCTGTACCAGAATGTTTATGATCCTTCTATACACAGAGACATTTGCATTGATGGGCGACCATAACATCTCATTTTGTGAACAGGAACATATTTGCATTAAGCACCTAGTTTGCACTTGTCTAAAGTAATTGGTTATATCTACAAAATAAGCTAAATAGCAGAATTAAGCCCTGCTGGTAAAATTAAGGTTTAAACACTCTCCAATAAGGCTTCAGGTGTTTACCTAGTTTACATGCAGTGAAAGTAGGCTACAATAAACCTACTGCATTTACTCTTTTATGAATTAGCAATTAATAAACTACTAATAAACGGCAAACTACTTCTTCACTGCTTATTCCTGGTGGTTTAGAGGAGAATTACTCCGAGTTCGCCCCCTGTCGTTTCACAGAATAGCACAACGGCGAGCGCGTCAAGTATAAATGCCTCGTCCGTTTGGAGAGGTGCGCGCGCAGGCAGCGGAGACTCGCGCTCTTGCGGACGCGTCGAGTATAAACAAGGCTGTAGACGCGATTGACTGGCGACTCCCAGCTCTCCCCTGCTCACACGCCCGTTTCCTTGGTTAAAACATTGTTTGAAACATTTGGAATATTGTAAGTTATGATTTTAAATAAATGTATAACACTGGCCTTGTGATTTTGGGATATTTTAATGCAAAAATCTTCGGTATTCCACTTTTAAAACATCTTGTAAAGAAAATAATATGAGCAGAAACTCTAACAGTCTAACTAATGAACGTTCGTTCATACGTTCCTTCACACACATTTAAACACTATTTTTGGTTATACAGAGGCCTAATGTTATCTTACTATAAGCATGTCGAAGCGAAAGTGAATTAACGCACGGCGCGCGCGTCTGTGAATTCGTCTATTCCTTCCTAACAGACGCGCATTTAATATTTAACCCTTTACCTGTCACCCCCATTTTTGATAATTGACATTAAAATGCACTATTCAAACTTAAAAGGTTGTAATTCAAGAATGCTTTGGAATATAGACTTAAGTTTGGTCTTGTTTTAAAGAAAACAATCAGCAGATTATTACTAAAGTGAAAGCACTTCAAAAATTAAAGTATGAAAAAGTTATGGAAGTTATAATTTACAGTAAATCAAATATGCTTTATTAATATATATAATTTTAATATGAAATAAATATTTTACAAAATATGTTTTACTATAAAGTTATTATAAAATGAAAGCTATATATCTAACCAAGTTGTGTTCCAAATTTTAAGTTGATATCACAAAAATTGAAGTTCCCATGAGATTTTGTTTAGGCCACCGGGTGCCATTGAATTCCATTGAATTGAATTGTATGCATTTTGCCATAACAAATTAATAAATTTTTATCCAAATATCACTTCTGTCACTAAATATGGAACCTTGAGACTCAGACCTTTCTGACAATATGTGTTTTGTCAAGATTCGAAAGGTTTTCATAATAAATTATGAAAGATGATACCCAAAAGGGGAGGGGCTTAATAAAAAATACAGTTTCTATGGCAACGCAACATCCAATTTCAAAATGGATTTCACAGGATGAATTCTGAGTTCGTAAGCTTTCAAATGATACCTAATTTATGATAACTACTAAAATATGTGATATAATAATAATGACGAATTTTTGTCAAATTGCCTCAACATTACAGTTTGAATAGCACGCGCTCTCAGTGGGCGGGGTCACATTCAAGTCAAGTCAAGTCACATTTATTTATATAGCGCTTTTCACAATACAGATTGTATCAAAGCAGCTTCACAGTGATAACATGAAAGTAGTACAACACAGATCGATAATATTGTTAAATATTAAATAATCCTAAATAATCCCGACTAAGCAAGCCAAGCAAGCCAAAAGCAAGGCGACAGTGGCAAGGAACCAAAACTCCATCAGATTGGATGGAGAAAAAAACCTTGGGAGAACCCAGGCTCAGTCGGGGCCAGTTCTCCTCTGGCTTACATTCATATTGTTTATTTATAACTATTAAATATAAATATTGTTTATGTATAAAACAGCCCCATAACATATCGCAGGCGGTGAGTCGTCTCTTCACAGGCGTTGGTCTTCTCATCACAGGCGGTGGGGCATCTGAAACCCCCGTGAGATGCTGGATACAAGACTGGACCTGACGAACGCCATTTTTCTCGAGACAAGCGTCCCGAGTTAACAGCAGAAAGGCAGATGGGAAATAATTAGCATAGCTGATGTTCATAATTAGCATAGCTGATGTTCATAATTAGCATAGCTGATGTTCATAATTAGCATAGCTGATGTTCATAATAATTTCCATTGTACGGGTGTCGGTGTTAGAAAACCACTATCTCACGAACTCTCCGCAACCCAAACTCTCCGCAACGCAACCCAACCATACGGACCGACCCGTTTGTCTAAAAGGCTGTCGAGCCCCACTGGTGCGTTAAGCAGTTTCAGTGGCAAACGGTTCCGTATTGCATAACAGAGGACTGAAAGGTAAGCATTATGTGAATGCTTGACTAAAGAGATGCGTCTTTAATCTAGTTTTAAATTGTGTCAGCGAGTCAGAGCCCTGGACCGTATCGGGAAGGCTATTCCAGAGTTTAGGAGCTAAATGCGAGAACGCCCTCCCTCCTTTACTGGACTTAGATATCCTAGGAATGACCAGAAGCCTTGAATTTAGTGATCTTAAGGAACGCGGTGGATTGTAGGGCGAGAGAAGGTCTGTTAAGTACATAGGAGCTAAACCATTTAGGGCTTTATAGGTCAGTAGTAGTACTTTGTAGTTGATACGGAACTTAATAGGTAACCAGTGCAGAGATGATAAAATCGGTGTTATATGATCATATTTTCTTGACCTAGTAAGAACTCTAGCAGCTGCATTTTGGACTAACTGTAGCTTGTTTATTGAGGATGCAGGACAACCGGCTAATAAAGCATTACAGTAATCTAGTCTCGAGGTCATGAATGCATGAACTAACTTTTCTGCATCAGAGAGAGATAGCATGTTACGTAGCTTAGCAATGTTTCTAAGGTGGAAAAAGCCTGTCCTTGTAACATATGAAACATGATTTTCGAAAGATAAGTTGCGGTCTAGTATAACACCCAGGTCTTTTACTGTAGTGGATAAGGTAACAGGACATCCGTCTATACTAAGGTTTTGTTGTAAGAGATTTTGTGGGTGGTTTTTTGGACCAATAAGTAATACATCCGTTTTATCTGAATTTAATAGCAGGAAGTTACGCGTCATCCAGCATTTTACATCTTTGAGACACTCTGTCAATTTAGAGGAGTTAGTGTTTTCGTCTGGTCGTGATGAAATATATAATTGAGTGTCGTCAGCATAACAGTGGAAATTAATTCCATGTTTTCTTATAATATTACCAAGTGGCAGCATATATATTGAAAATAGCAGAGGGCCTAAAACTGATCCTTGCGGTACTCCATAGTCTACTGGCGTTATCTTTGATTTTTTCCCGTTTAAACAGACAAAATGATAACGGTCCGATAAATACGATCTGAACCAGCTTAATGCCTGTCCTTGAACACCAGTGTTTTGTAGTCGATCCAAGAGTATTTTATGATCTATAGTGTCGAACGCAGCACTGAGATCAAGTAGGACTAGTATTGAGATACAGCCTTGGTCCGAAGCTAAAAGTAAATCATTTGTGATTTTAACTAGCGCAGTTTCTGTGCTATGATGCGGTCTGAATCCTGACTGGAATTTTTCATAGATATCATTTTCTTGCAAAAAAGAGCATAGTTGAGCAGACACAACTTTTTCTAGTATTTTGGACATAAATGGAAGATTTGAAATGGGTCTGTAATTCGCTAACTTTTTTGGGTCTAATTGCGGTTTCTTAATGAGAGGTTTTATTACTGCCAGCATAAATATTTTTGGAACATGACCTAGAGATAGAGACGAGTTAATAATATTGAGGAGAGGCTCTTCCACTACAGGTAATAGTTCTTTTAGTAGTTTAGTGGGTATTGGATCCAATAAACATGTTGTTGGTTTAGATGCAATGATAAGTTTATTTAGCTCCTCCTGTCCTATCATTGTAAAGCGGTGTAGTTGTTCTAGAGGGGCCATAAGTGCGGCTGAATCATAAGACACCATAGAGGATTGTACATTTATAATTGTGTTTCGGATGCTTTCTATTTTCTCGTTGAAGTAATTCATAAAATCATTACTGCTAAACTGTAACGGTATATTTTGCTCTGGTGATGTCTGTTTGTTTGTTAGTCTAGCCACGTTGTTAAATAAAAACCTTGGGTTATTTTGGTTATTTTCGATTAGTTTGCGGAGATGCTCAGCCCTGGCTGTTTTTAGAGCCTTTTTATAACGTGACATACTGTCTTTTCACGCGATTCTAAAGACCTCTAAGTTAGTTTGTTTCCATTTACGCTCTAACTTACGGGTTTCTCTCTTGATAGCATGCGTATTGTACACTGTTGTACCAGGGTGCTTTAGCTTTCTCTCTAACCTTTTTTAATCTAATTGGTGCAACAATATCTAATGTACTAGAGAAAATGGTGCTCAAACTGCTAGTCATTTCCTCTAATTCATCTGTTTGTTTGGGTTCACTTAGCAATTTAGATAGATCAGGTAAGGTATTTGAGAATCTATCTCTAGTGGTTGGAAGGATTGTTCTGCCTGGTCTATAACGTGGCGCAACATGACATATTTCTGCAGTGCGTATTATGCAAGTCACCATGTAATGATCAGTGACGTCATCGCTTTGCGGTATAATATCTATATCAGTTGGATCGGTTCCGTACGATATAATTAAATCTAGTGTATAATTTAGACGATGAGTTGGACCACTGACGTTTTGTTTGACCCCAAAGCAGTTTAATAAGTCTGTGAACGCAGCACTTAAAGCATCATTTGTATTATCTACGTGAATGTTAAAATCTCCAACAATTACTGCTTTATCGACATTCACCAATAGATCTGAGAGAAAGTCTGCAAACTCTTTTAGGAAATCAGTATATGGCCCTGGAGGTCTATATACAGTAGCCAAGGCTAGAGATAATATGGATTTCCTTCTTACATCTAAGAGCGTAACATTTAGCACAAGTACTTCAAATGAATTAAACCAGTGACCTGTTTTCTGAATAACATTAAAAATATCTTTATAGATTGTTGCAACACCGCCGCCACGACCGATCAGACGGGGCTCATGTTTATAACAGTATCCTGGCGGAGTAGATTCATTTAGACCGAAATATTCATTTGGTTTAAGCCAGGTTTCAGTAAGGCACAGAACATCAGAACTTGATCGGGGCTTCCTCAGGGCCAACAGCCAGAATTTCTGGCCCGTCGAATACCTTGGGCCAGAGCGGGCCAGCTCGTGCTAGAGGCGTGCTCAAGGTAAAAGGCGGAGTTTATCGGTGTTATGAAACATTATGATCTGAAGCAAGATGCACATTTCACTTTTTATTAGGGGTGTCCATGTTTAAAATTGCATAACCGAGTGAAACCTTTTTGCTCGGTTAAGTGGCGTCAATACATATTTGCACAAAACTTTTGCGTTTTTTTCTGAATGTCAATAAAAAAATATTGTGAAATGACAGTTTCCATTAACGATGTTATGCAACTAAAACATCTTTTTTTTTCTTTTGCGATAAGTCATTCCAAAAATAATGGCAACGGACGTTGGTAGTCATTATTAATATTATTATTAATATTTAACTAGACATTATTAATATTTATGGATGTGCGTGTTATCCAAGCATTAATGGCAGGGAAAGAGACAGAGTTCTTCCTCATTTCTACTCCGTGGTCTTGATTGTGGCATTTCTTTGTCTAGTAGGCTAGGTTTTGTCTAGTAGGCTATTCCTTGTATCTTTTATGAATTTTAAAAAAGAACTCTGCCTCGTATTATGTCCAAGCAGTCTACTTTTGTGTTCATTCGTTTCCCCTTATTTAATCCATTGGCAAAATGAAAAATGAACGGTTGTTGTATTTTGTAAAACGCAAAGTTGAACACCAAAATGTTCATTTGAAGTGTAGGCCTATGCCAAATGCTGCGCAAAAATATATAGGCTATATGTAGGCTACATATCGACGAATTTTCAGATATTTGTTTGATTTTTTGCCCCTTTAAACATTTAAAATATTTGACAAATTAATATGAAAAAAAATATTTTACTGGTTTTCTGAGGCCAAATTAACCTGGAAATTATATTTTCCCTGCAGTGCTGAATGAGAAGAGCCGTAACCACAGCCAACAGAAAGGGGATTTATTGGTGATTTATAGGCTATAATAAATGTGTCTGATAATAAAATAATATAAAATAACGAGGCATTAATTGTTTATTAATAAACTATTGTTTCTAAATCATTTTCGGCTACAAACATATCTCCATCTCCGGATGCACATTTAGAGAGAAATTAATTAGCTACATAATTACATAGTCAGAAGATATTTGCTTTCGATTCAAATTTGTTCGTTTTAAATTGGACATTTAACGCTTTAATCTACAAAGGATATAACCCCTGTAGGCTAAAGCTTTAAATGTCCAATTTAAAATGAACAAACTCGGTTAACGGTTAATGAAAAATTTGAAAACGTGCAGCCCTACTTTTTATATCGTGCAAAAAAAAAATTGCTGCTTGAAATGGAGAATCGCCTGTATTGGTCTGTCGAGGATACCAAAGCTCTTCTGAGCATTTTGGCAGAAGAAAGGGTACGACCGTGTGAAGAAACCGTCCCTCACCGTCCCTCTGTTAGTGGCGACTCGCGAGACAATCGGGACACTATTGCAGCCACGGCAGGTGAGTTAATATACATGCTATCTTTCTAATTTAAAAAATAAATTAATTCATAAAACCTGCTGAAATGGGTTGGGTTGTATGACGTTTGATCCAGAAAGGCGTGTTAGGGGTGGGGTTTGGCGCAGCGCTGTGGGGCTACTGGCCCGGCAGTGGAAACACAAGCCCGGTGCTTGAGGCCCGAGGCCACTAGCTCGGCTCGGCTCGCTGTTAGCTCTGGCCCGGCCCTAGCCCGGCAGTGGAAATGCGGCTAATCATGTATTGATTTTATTTATATGACCATTAATGACGGAGTATTTTAAGTCTATGTTGCAGCTATGTGGAAAAAAAACAAAAAAAACGATCAAAACGCGGGGACGCGTTATTGGTCCCCAAGGGGTTAATATGGAGCCAATCTAGTGTTGACAGAACCGGGCTAATAAGGTCATGCTTACTGGTTCTAGTAAGGGCTCGAGCTGCTGCATTTTGGACCAGCTGTAGTTTGTTTATTAAGCGTGTAGGGCAACCACCCACAAGAGCAGGACAATAATCTAGCCTTGATATCATGAATGCATGAACTAATT
This sequence comes from Cyprinella venusta, assembly GCA_038021265.1. Lineage (NCBI taxonomy): Eukaryota > Metazoa > Chordata > Actinopteri > Cypriniformes > Leuciscidae > Cyprinella > Cyprinella venusta. The sequence continues at coordinate 18,250,659 of CM075882.1, read as the reverse complement.
GTTCCACATCTGTTATTGAGAGCATTTTAGATATATTTTTAAAATGGAAGAATGTGATTTTACAGGTACTAGACATGTGACTTTCAAATGAAAGTTTGACATCAAAGAGCACACCCAGGTTCCTAACCGAAGACAGACTAACTTGACAGAGCAGCCATCAAGTGTTAGACAGTATTCTAGGATATTACGTGAGGACGTTTTTTTGTCCAATAATTAGAATCTCTGTTTTTTCAGAATGAAGTAGTAGGAAATTACTAGTCATCCAGTTTTTATTTCAGCTATGCATTCCGTTAATTTTGTGAATTGGTAAGTTTTGTCAGGGCGTGGAGAAATATAGAGCTGAGTATCATCAGCATAACAGTGAAAACTAATGCCATGCTTCTTAATGACATCTACCAAGGGTAGCATGTACAGAGTGAACGGCAATGGTCTTAGTACTGAGCCTTGTGCTACTACATACTGAACTTGTGACCTATAAGACATCTCTTTGTGTATCGTTTATAACCCATGCTAATGCACTTCCACCAATGACAAAATAATTTTCATGTCTATTTAAAATAATGTTTTGCTCAATGGTATCAAATGCAGCACTAATATCGAGTAACACTAATAGAGAGATACAACCACAATCGGATGATAAGAGAAAATCATTTGTAACTCTAATGAGAGCTGTCTTCGTACTATAGTACAGTCTAATCCTGACTGGAAATCCTTGCAGATACAACATTGAGGGACATAGTTGTGAGGATATTGCCTTTTCTAGTATCTTTGAAAGAAAAGGTAGATTCAAGGGCGGCCTGTAATTGACTAATTCTGTAGGATCAAGTTGTGGTTTTATGTGCCTTCAGGAGGACATATCGCCAGATCAGCCTCAGCCGGATGTGACAGTCTTTTATTCGGACGTTGTGTTCTCCCCCCACGTTCAGGGGGTCTGTTGTGAGTAAAAGTGTAAGACAACTCTTCCCTGCCCCCTTCCTGTGTTTGCAAAGCACGAGGCACAACTGGACGATCGTTCTGAAACACGTTCTTTCGGGCCTTGATGTAAAGGACATGGCAACTCTCGGCATGGGTGATCCCCCCACGATCAAGCCCTCCATTGCTAGGCACCTTGCCCAACAAAATGGACTGCTGTTTTGCCTCAGTTCAGCAGGCTTAACCTGTTGGAGAGACAGGTGCATTGAGAAGAGTGAGAAGAGGCGCATTCCGGGTACTCTCTTTGGTCCCGCCATCGCATTAATGCAGCAACGATGCGACAACATGGAGGACGAGGCCTTCAAGTTATGCTTTTCTAGCCCTAGATGCATGGGTGATCATGCGCATTTGCCTAACCTCCGTAACAAAATCTCTCCACGGCAGAATCACCCGCCCTCTGCTAAGCCCTGGGGGAAAACGACTCCTACCATGGTCTGAAGACCCTCAAACCCTACCTCTACCGTCTCGAAATGCAAATGGCCTGCCTGGCGTCCTTTGTCCAACTGTCTCCCAAAATCTCTGCATCCACGACCCACAAGCTCTTTGGACTCTCTTCCTTACCCAGAGCCCCTGTCCAAAAGACAGGGTCTCTCATCGAGGGGTTGGCGACCCCACTCCCGAGGGTGCCCAGCACATGTGTTCAGTGGACGTTGTGTGTTCTCCCCCCACGTTCAGGGGGTCTGTAGTGAGTAAACGTGTGTATGTGCAAAAAAGAGCAATTTTAAGTATAGAGTTTACTCACACACACACACACACACACACATACTCGTTTTTCTACCATAAGGGGGTCCAACGTTTTTTGCCAAATTGTGGGGTCCACCATTTCCAGTGGTTCTACAGACTTGTAAAAAATCAAGCAAGATAACAAAAATTTTCTAATAAGAAATATCAGTTCAATATAACAAAATTCAAACAAAATTGTTTGCACATGCGTTTTTGGGTCACTTGTGGGGCCTGGATTAAACATTTAGGAGTTGTGGGGTCCGCTTTCATAGATACACACACATTTCTAATCTTTATATCTTAGCAGGGACCAAAGTCACACACACATTTCTAATCTTTATATCTTAGCAGGGACCAAAGTCACTATCTGTAAAACATCACCTACTTCCATTATTTGCCCTTGATTACCATATAAACTTGTATAGATTATAATGTATATCCTCTAAATTAATCTGCACACATCTATATTAGTTTAGCCATTAACATGGCATAAAAAGCCAATCCAGAGACTTTTCTAAATCAATGAGCCCTCAAACTTTGAATTTTGGTCATTTAATGAACTGTGCGGTTTTGATGAAGGGGATTTTGTTTGTCCCATGGTTATTTTTCCTCTATTTCTAATGAAGTTGTGTTCCTAGCCAGTGATGTTCACTGCAGCTTAAAGATAATATGCTTCTTTAAATTGAGGACTACACATGAAAACTCCCTATTCATCTGATGAATAAAGATTTTAAGACCGTGTGGAATTATAGCACTAATACAGTGAGTAATATTTTAAACAAAACACTGGATTAAAAAAACAACTTTAAAACATGATTTGTCCTCAATGAACATATATTTGGTTTTACAAAAAGAGGTTAGAACACATTAATAAAATTGAATAAAATCTTTTTATTGCTATAAAACACTGAAGACAATTGACTGGATCTAATCTGTTATAGCATAAGACAACAAAGAACTTTAAAGGGTTAGTTTCCCCAAAAATGAACATTCTGCCTTCATTCACTCACCATCAAGGCATTCTAAACCCAAAAGAAACTTGTTCATCGTGAGAACACAACTGAAGATATTTAAATGAAACCTGAGAGATTTCCATCTAAAAACCATTCATCCTTAACTTTCAAACTTCAAAACATTCATAAAGAAAAAGTTATCAATGTGACAAATAACAAACAAGAAAAATCACATGTGAGGCAAAGAATCATTAGTAACCAGGAAAAATGAGAATAATTGTGTGTGCTGCAGCGATGCAAAGTCCAGTTCACAGTTATTGCATTGGTGGAGAATATGAATAATAGATTGATTAAGTGAGAGAAAACAGGGCAGAGCAACATATAACAAACAAGGAAAATGAGGCTTGAAAAAAAGAAAAATTAATTTTTCATAAAGAAAAAGTTATCAATGTGACAAATAACAAACAAGAAAATCGCATACGAGGCAAAGAATCACTATTAGCCAGAAAATGTGTATAATTGTGTGTGCTGCATCAATGCAAAGTCCAGTTCACCGTTATTGCAATTGTTAGAAAATGTTAAGTGGGTGGGAGTGCATTCACATCATGAAACAGGGATTAAACCACATGGATTACTTCTACGTTATAAATGCTCTGAAGCTTGAAAGTTTAGGATGAACAGATTCAGAACAGACAACAGAGTAAGTTTTGTTGAGGTTAGCGCTTTGGAGTGTTTGATATCACATTCATTCACAAACTGCCTAATGCAATCGGAACCGCTCAAGAAATGGACAGAGATTTCTGTTCCATCCATTGTTTGCATTACCGTTCTCTAACAACTAACCCTTTAAGAGGATAATACAATGAAAACAACTAAATTTCAACTGTTGAAAACACATAGAATATAAATGCTTGTGGTAAGGCATCCAATACTTTGAGCTACCTGTATTTCACTGTACTTTCCTTCTTAAGGCAGAAATACGATTTTTGATGAAGTACTTGACCGCCTTCCAGTCTCGATTTCCTAAAGCTTGAGCTTCTGCATCAATGCAGAGCTGACAGTCCTTCTTCCCTGGAACTTGGCTCCTCACAATGAATTTCCTTAGGTGCCTTTCTACTGCCGCACATTCATCCGTTGTCCAGCTTCTTTTGACAGCAGTTTCTTTACCTAAATAAACATTAAAAGAACACATTAAGTTTAGGATTTTTAACCCTTAATCTGAACTGAAAGACTATTGTATTGATCACACAGGTCATTCATTGTCATATTGACTTGGTTCAGAGCCTAAAAGTACTCTTTCAGTTCATTTCTGAATAAAACTTTTGACAATAATAATAATACATCAGTGCAATCCAGTAAAAGGTGTGGTAGCACTTTATTTTGATGGACCCCTTTAGACATTCTGTTAACTGAGTAACGCTGCACCTACATGGTCTACTAATGCTGTAATGAGAGTTAGTTGACGTCTACTTACAGACAACACATCAAGATTCCCACCAGGGACAAAAACACTCTGGACCACTGTTATACAGTCTTGAAAGACGCCTATCATGCGGTACCCCGGGCAGCTCTAAGATTATCTGATCATTGTCTGCTTCATCTTATTCCAACTTACAGGCAAAAACTAAAAACCTCTAAACCTGTGGTAAGGTCTGTTAAAAAATGGGCAAGAGAATCAAAGCTGGAGTTGCAGGCTTGCTTTGACTGTGTCTTTGAAGCTGCAGCTACAGACCTCAACGACCTCACTGATACTGTAACATCTTATGTCAGCTTTTGCGAGGACATCTGTGTAAAAACCAAGACATTTTTTACATATAATAACAACAAACCTTGGTTCAATTCTAATCTTAGGAAGTTGCGCCAGGCAAAATAGGAAGCCTACAGTAGTGGTGACAGGGATCTATATAGGCAGGCCAGGAACAATCTAACAAAAGAGATCAGGGCGGCCAAGACTAGCTACAGTGAGAGACAGCCAACGACCCTGCATCAGTGTGGAAGGGATTGAAGCCGATTACAGACTACAAGAGCAAATCCCCTCACATTGCAGAAAACCTCAGACTGGTTAATGACCTGAACGACTTCTACTGTAGGTTTGAAAGGCACCCATCATCACACCCCTCACGCACAAAGGGTGCATCTGGTGCTCCTCAGGGGTGTGTCCTCTCCCCACTGCTCTTCTCCCTCTATAACAATGACTGCACCTCAAATCACCCGTCTGTGAAATTTTTGAAGTTTGTCGATGACACATCAATCATTGGTTTGATCCGGGATGGGGAAGAGTCTGCCTATAGACATGAGGTGGAGCAGCTTGTCAAATGGTGCAGTCAAAATCACCTGGAATTAAATCCCAAGAAGACTGTGGAGATGACAGTGGAGAGGCCCCCACCCCCCACTACCCCCAGTCACCATCCAGAACGATACAGTGTCCTCTGTGGACTCCTTTAGGTTCCTGGGTTCTACCATCTCAAGGGACCTAAAGTGGTCCACCCACATTGACTGTGTCCTAAAAAAGGCGCAGCAGAGGTTATACTTCCTAAGACAGCTAAGGAAGTTTAACCTGTCAAAGGAGCTGCTTATCACATTCTACTCAGCCATCGTTCAGTCTGTCATCTGTACCTCCATCACTGTCTGGTTTGGATCAGTAACCACACGGGACAGGGCCAGGCTGCAACGGACAATAAGGACTGCGGAGAGGATCATTGGAGCTGAGCTTCCCTCCATCCAGTACCTTTATTGGTCCAGGTTCAGGAAAAGGGTAGTAAAAATCTCTGCAGACCCCTCTCATCCTGGTAATAAACTTTTCGAACTCCTCCCTTCTGGTAGACGATACAAAGCACTGTATGCCAAAACCAGCAGACACAAAGGCAGCTTCTATCCTCAAGCAGTTACTTTGTTAAATACTCAGAAACTGCCCCTTCCCTCATAATGGACACAGCCAACAAATATTATTCTATCTACCTCATGCCTTGATCTCCTATTATATGCACTAATTAGTTTATTATCATTGAATGGGCCTGCACTGCTCTAGCTTACTCTATTTAAAATTCTAAGACAATACTGATATTGCACTACCTCCTCTACCCCCTGCACTTTGTAATTGTCACTGTATTGCCAGATTAAACCCTGTTTTTTTTTTTTTTTTTTTTAAATTTTATGTTATGAGTGCTGTAACTTAAGAGTCTGTCGTTACCAAGTCAAATTCCTAGTTTGTCTCTGCAAACATGGCCAATAAAGTCGATTCTGATTCTACTTGTAGTATTTTATACAATTTTGGCAAATATACTTTGTTGTATGGACATTTTTATTTTAAAAACAAGGCAAAGATACTCGTTTTTTTACCATCTCTCTCATATTTTATGTATTTTCCTGTTAAACACAGCAGTCTCACATGATGGGAATATGCATATGGAAATGATATGCAGATGAACATATTAAACCTTTTGTAAACGCAAAATCTTCCCTTTGTGCATCCCACACTTTTAGGATGAAATTCAAGTAAAGTGTTATACAGTTAAATTTTTCTTTCGATCATATAATGAAAACGTTTAACCCAAAATTATTGTCATTATTTACTCACCATAATGTTGTTCCAAACCTGTATGAGTTTATTTCTTCTGCTGAACATTTTAAAAAATGTGGGTAACCAGAGAGTTGACGACGCCATTGACGTTCATAGTAGGGAAAAAAATACTATAGAAGTCATTGGTGACATCAACTGTCTGGTTACCCACATTCTTTAAAATGTCTTCTGTGTTCAGCAGAAGAAAGAAACTCATTCAGGTTTGAGGTTGTAAATCAACTATAATCAGAATATTAGACCATGTAAACAAACCTACTGTGACAGCTATCAATGTGCAGTGATCAAAAGTAAAGATTTGATAAAATAATATAATTCAGAATAAAGCTTTGTGTCTTCAAGACAAACGGGACAAATCAATCCACTTTACATTTCTAAGCTCACCTCTCTTTTTTGCCGACTTTCTCTGGTATTGGGAATGCAGCGTGGAAGTAGGTTCTTGCGTGGAAGTAGGTTCTTGCGTGGAAGTAGGTTCTTGCGTGGAAGTAGGTTCTTGCGTGGATGCCACACTGTCCACAACTTCAGGCTCCTGTACATCTAGAGTAAAGTCATCTGAGTGCAAAAAAATAAGTAAATAAATAAATAAATAATATTATATATATATCTATATAAACTAAGGATCAAGTATGCATAACATGTGTGTCATGGTGACCAAAAGCAATGATCAACAGTACAAGTTTATAAATATTCAGTATATGGCACGAGTCTTGCAGATGATATGTACTGTGAAAAGCGCTATACAAATAAACAAATCAAGTTGAACAACAAATTACACATGGTTTCCATAATTCTACAATACAGTGGTAGAGACAGCCGGTTTAAATTAGACTTGCATTCACACTGGAAGCACAATTTAAATGTATGCTCTTGGCAGATACTTTCTCCCCAAAGCAACTTACAGAACACATTACAGTGACAATAGCCCTGGAGCAATGGGATGAATCATCTTGCTAAAGGACACAGTTATTGTGGAGATCAACTACCTTTGGATAACTATACCTGTGGTGTAGTTTACTGTGCCACACAATCAACTGGAACCAATGTCAAACATTACCCACATGCAACAGGCAGCATGTCTAAAACATGTCAACTAATTATTTAAACTAAAATGTTATATTAATGCAACATCCAAATATGTACAATCCTGTAAAGATTTTGCAATAACAACCTACATTTAATCGTCTAATTTAAATGAGAGATCTTTCATAACCAATTTATTAAAAATCATACAAACATACCTTCTTCTTCTGAACACCCATCCATGTCAACAGTCTCTAAAACAGAAAGTAATAGAATATAAATGAGCTGTAAACCTGAAACTGCAATCAATCTGTCAAGAGTACACAAAATGACACATAAATACATAAATAGCTGAATAGACTAAAATTATCAAGTTAGTCACATTATATCAATAAAACCTGCCCTCTTCTTCAGCATGTTGAAGTCAAATACTTCTACTCTGTTATAATCAATTCTATTCTATTACTTATCAAATACTACCTGCTATTCAAAAAGAGAACGACCTATAGATGGACAATGCTGGGCTTTTTAACTTTACTTAAAGGGATACTCCACAGTTTTTTTTTTCCATATGAAACAATGTTATTCCCTTAACTAAGACGAGTTGATACATACCTCTCTCATCTCATCAATCGCTCTGGCGCGCGGTGACAATTTGATAGCACTTAGCTTAGCCCTGTATATTCAATAGTATCTAACAGCAATGAATTTAGAAGTGGCTAAACACATCAACATTTTCCCACTAAGTGAGAAGAGGATCAGGCGTGACTTTACTACGCCGAGTCGAACTACTCCCCAGTGCTATTCTGTCATCACTTTGTGGAATGATATCTATATCGGTTGGATCGGTTCCATATGATATAATTAAATCGAGTGTATGATTAAGGCGAGGAGTTGGTCCGGTGACGTTTCGCTTGACCCCAAAGGAGTTTATTAAATCTGTAAACACAGCCCCTAACACATCATTTGAATCATCTACGTATATGGAGAGAAAATCTGCAAACTCTTTTAGGAAATCAGCGCAAGGCCCTGGCGGTCTATGTACGGTAGCCAATGTTAGAGATAATAGGGATTTTTTTCTTACATCTAAGAGCATAACATTTAGTACAAGTACTTCAAATGAATTAAACTCATCATGTGTTTTCTGAGTAACATTAAGGATATCTCTGTAGATTGTTGCAACACCGCCGCCACGACCAATCAGACGGGGCTTATGCTTATAACAGTATCCTGGCGGAGTTGACTCATTTAGACCGAAATACTCATTTGGTTTAAGCCAGGTTTCGGCAGTGGTGGAGGAAGTACTGAATCTCAGTACTTAAGCAAAAGTACAAATAACCAGATAAATATTTACTTTAGTAAAAGTAGAACTAACACAATGACAACCATACTTAAGTAAAAAGTACCTGATTTTAAATGTACTTTTAAGTACTTGCATTTATTCTCTTAATGTCTATTTTCTAATGATTGATAAAACATTTAATTCCAACTCATTCAACCAAATATACTCCTATAATGATGTTCAATAATGATGGAAAAAAAATTGTTGTCACTACTTCTGAAACAAGCTTGCAATATACACCATGCTTATCCTTACTATATGTTAATAACAATATGTTACTATATGTTAATAATTTGGCAGTAAACGCGATTAATTTATGGTGTAATTCTGAACCTCTTGGCTTGCCATAATCCTAACCAAATGTATATTACACGCGGTGTGTTTCCTATGCACGTAAAAACTAATTTGAGTATGAATTGCACGATAAACACACTGCGTGCGAGACGCATTTAGTGTGACCGGGTTGATATATCTATGGCAACCAAACGTCACTGGTGAGACAAACGTGCAACGAACGGACGGTCAGATTACGTTTTGGCAGGGGAAACACCGATCAGAAAAAGTAACAGAAGTTGTAGAAATGTAGTGGAGTAGAATGCTGCAAAATGTAACGAAGTTAAAGTAAAAAATATGCACTATTTTTTCTACTTAAGTAAAGATGCGTGAAAAAATGTACTTAAGTAAACTAACAAAGTATTTGTACTTCGTTACATTCCACCACTGCGTTTCAGTAAGGCATAGAACATCAAAATTATTATCTATGACCATTTCATTTACAATAACTGCCTTGGGTGTGAGCGATCTAATGTTTAGAAGACCTAGCTTTAAGACCATGGCTGATCGTGGCCTGGGCACTTGATAGGCGAGAAGATGTTCGTTTGTAAGTGAGTGTAAAGAAGACGCGCTCAGCCGTGTAAGTGCACGCACTGAGATGAGAGAGGTATGCATCAACTCATCTTAGTTAAGGGAATAACATTGTTTAATATGAAAAAATGGTGGAGTATCCCTATAATAGTAAAAAAAAAATACTTAATACCAGTCACATCAAGCTGAATTTCATCCAGATTCTTCCCCTTGTATTCTCCTAGCCGTCCCTGTTCCAGTGCTAGAAGAACTTTGCTTATTTTAGCTAGCTGGAGGGTGCCCTCTGGAAGGCGGTAGTGCTTTCTGTGGACCTCAATGTTATGCCCAAGGAAATCTGCCAATTGGTCAAGTTCTGTAGTCTTGAGATTTAGAACAGTCGACAGAGTAGCAATGTGTTTCCTAAGTTTTGTTGAGGTTAGCGCTTTGGGGTGTTTGATGTCATCACATTCATTCACAAACTGCCTAATGCAATCGGAACCTCTCAAGTAATGGACAGAGAACGGTAATGCAAACAAGTATCCGTTTTCACTCAGTACTCCACATTCTTCTCGCTTCTCAGTCAGAGTATCGAGCGATTCTCTCATGACCGGGGTAAGGAGAACAGGGACTTTCCTTCCTCTCTTTCCTACTATGGCAATCCGAACAAAATGTTTGCAAAGCTTCTGCTCGAGTGCTGTAAGGGCTAGGTTAACATCTTCATGCGTCTCTGATGTATCCTTTGACAGGAACGCCGACAAGGACATTCGGGATACTTCTCCTGCTCTTCGTCGGTTGAAGAGGATAACTTGCGCCAGGGTCACTTTAGCAAGGTTCTTCCAGTTCAAGGAAGAAGGCTCTTCTTGCAGGGCATTCAATTGCTTCTGCTGTTTCTCAGACAAATACGCATGAAGTCTGTGGACATCTTGAGTGAACGGTAAAATCTGTGGAGAATTCCACTTTGTCTGGTTAAGCTGAGTAAGCGCTTGGCTTGCAATGTCAAATTTCCAACTCTCTTGGTACAGCAGTGCAAATTCTTCAGCATCTTTGGTAGTTTGTTGATCTTTCATTTTCAACCCTTCAGATTTGATAAACATGGCTAAAGCATGCAAGCCATGTCCAACTTTGCGAGCAAGAGACGGACGTTTATATTTGCCAGTTTCACTGTTGAATCCAGCTAGGCATCTTGCAGCCGAGACAACATGGGTGTACTTTTCAGGTTTTATTAGTTCTTTAATAGTCTTCACATGCGTCAACTTTTTTGCTTCTAGTACCAGTCTGCCAAGCTCTCTCAGTTTTTGTCGAATATATTGGTGCTGGCTTATTACATACTCATTCTTTCTGAACTGTCTGTAACCATACTCAAGAATGCAGCGGTCTTCCTTAATAGCAACTGCAACCTCATCTTGATTCATACCACTTAAGAACTTCCAGTACGCGTCGCTAAATCCAATTGGAGCAGGTTCAGCAAATGCACACAAAGCTTGAACTCTTGTTTTACCCCGTTTAGATGTCTTACCCTGAGGCTTGAAATTACAGACCTGAAAATGACGCCACATCGCTCTTTTTCGGAACATTCCATAGCAATAAACACAGTGCATGAATTCTTGTCCATCTGTCATTTTCTTTGGCTGCTTCCATGGGATGAGTTTGCCTTTGCGACTCTCCAAAACTTGAGTGTTGTGTTCAAAGTTACCCTTGTTTCTGAGAAAATCCAACTGGCGTCGCCTTTCTTTTGAATTTTTTGGCAAGCTTAATGCCTTTGCGACCTCAACCACATCGCTGTGTCTACGCGACAAGTGTCTTGACATTTTCTGAACTACCTGTCCACAATAGAAGCAGTGATGTTTTTTATTATATCTTCTGGAACCATCCTCCTTCTTTAAAACTGGATTAACAAAGACCGATGGCTCTTCTTCAGGTATCATTGAAACACTTGTCTCCTTGTGTCTTCCTTCAGGAAATCTTTGTGCCGAGTCATGACTTGTTTCAAATCTTCTACTCTGACTGGACTTAAATCGGCTCTGACTTGAAGACTCACTTCTGTTCTGACTGGACTTAAATTGGCTCTGACTTGAAGACTTGTTTCTGCACTGACTAATGGATGACATTTTGACATTCTTCCTTTTATTTTCCAGGGATAACTCCAAGCTGCAGTCACTGTCATTGCTTTCCTCCCTGGGGTTTGGAATATACTCATCTTCACTATCGCAACATGAGTCATCGGATTCTACAAGACTCATTTGAATCTTTCAAAAAAGAAAAGTTAAAGGATTAGTATCCCCAAAAAAGACGACAAAAGAACTTTGCTCACCTTCATCCCAGATATGCATGACTATTGTTCAGTGACCTTTCATAACATGACTGAAAAAAAATACACAACTCGTTTTGACCAGCAGTTATGGACTACTGTAAGAAACATCTTTAACATGGATTTATAAAACAGAGCGGTTTCTTTCAATTGTATCGACATGGATTATCATTAATCAAGTCTTGAAAATGTTGGTTGCCATCAGCTTCCATTCCATGTCTCAATATCTAAAAGTTTATTTTCTTAGACTGAACTCATGTGAGCAATAAAGGTCATGCACATCTGGAATGGGATTGAGTAATTTGAGAATTCTTAAGTAAAATGTAGAGTAAGTTTAAACCAAGTAAATGAAATTAGAAATGTACTGTTGATTACAATTAGACCAAGAGACAAAAACAAGAGAATATAGAGAAAAGCATAAAAAGGCACACCCCTATCAATATTATTTGGAGAAACAATTGACTGGCATCAGGTTAATGAGTGAAATACTAAAAGTTACTAGTACTATAGTTTGACTATAAAATGTATTTAAGGCTCAAATATCTGGAGATGCGCATTTGACTCCTCTAGTCGCATCACAGGCTACAAAAATATAAAATATATATATATGTGATGTGATCTGGGAAAACCCACCACATGGTGAAATTTGACATTACAGATTTTGAGACCATATTAAAGCTGGGTTCAAGCTCTTTCCAAATCTGTTTATTTATTTTATCGGTTGTCTGCAACAAAAGTCATGGTTATCTGAAGTCGGCTAATCGCTGTGATTATCAGAAACAGAATTTTGAGAAAAACAGTTTTAAATGAACTGTCACATCCTGCTATAGAGTGATGACGGGCGCTCCGTTTTTATTGCCTTTTTTCATATCACATATTTTAGTAATTATCATAGATTAGGTATCATTCGGAAGCTTACGAACTCAAAAATCAACCCATGAAAACCATTTTGAAATTGGACGATTGAGAGGCGAGCAAGGTCTTATAAAAGAGCAGCTCCAAACACTGTTGTTCACTTGTGCTCCGCATCACACCACACGATAACGCTGGATAAAAATAAATAAATAAACTTGCGTGCCATTGTAGTTCACCCAGGACTGGACTTTATTCTGTTATGCGATTTATTTTGATAGGTGAACTGTCTTTGCAGTGTTAAGAGAAGGAGAGCTATACGGGAGATTTGTGTTTCTCCCTCCGTTCCGCCTGCGTGCATGTTGTTAAAGAGAAACGCAGTCTTTTCAGCTGGACATTATAAATTGCTATTTTTCTGCAGTAAACTAGTGAATTTTCCCAAGTTATATTCAGAGATGATAAACAAGATGTTATAGAATAATAATTTAATAAAAAACAAATCTATTTTTAGACTTTATTGAAAACGTACCAGCGCGACATCCGACAGGTTTTCCCAGATCGCATCACACACACATATATACATGTATATATATTTTATTAACCTTGTTTACCTTTATCGTTAAACAAAGCTGTTAGATTGAGTTCCAATATAAACACGGCGAAGTTCTTGTATTTCGCTTGGGGGTAAAATTGTTTAAGTACATGATCAGCGGTATATCGTTAAACATCTGACGCCGCCCACACTGCATTAGTTAGCAGCACTAACCATTAAGTGATATAACGTATGAAAACATTAGGCTTACAGGGCGGTGACAGTTTCTCCTCGGCCTTTGTGAAGCCATTTGAGATATAGAGGTGGAAGGCTCATCCATGCTGTCATCACTTGACTCATTAAGAGGAACAGAAAAATCTGGTACACGATCCATCTGCAAAAAGGGAATTATGTCATGTATGATTATGCATTTTTGCTCACATTCTATGGAAATCTTATACAGGGGAAATATTTTGGTAGAAATGTGCCCAGTGTGTCAGAGACATACCAAAATATTTTTTGGAACAAATTCATTGTCTGACTGCAGACTAGAATCCTCATCAGTTTCATCTACTATACTCTCATTTGAGTCAAACAGAGGATCAGAAAAATCAGCTACTCCAACCACCTGCAAAAAAGGAGTTTCAATTTCAAGATGTAATACATTTTGGCTTACATTCTATTAAAATTAGTCACTGGGAAGTATGTTTGAACCATTTATAGAAACAACAGCATTTTAAAGTAGAGTATCTGAGGCATACCTGAATGTTTCCATTCCTCGTCTTCTTTCGAACAACATCACAGTGTGGAGTTGGAGGGTTGTCTTTAATATACTCCTCATCTGTCTCATCACTTTCAGAATAGTTCACTAGGGAAAATCCTTTGATGGTAAATACCTAAACATAATTAAACAAAATAAATACACATTAAGAGTTAATATTAGCACAAACATGTGGACACGCTACTAATAATAGAAAACGTATCTATGTATGGTAAATCTAGGTGTATCTAGGTTGACATTGGAGCAAGCATTTGAGGGGAGAGCCCCAAAAGCCAAGACTAAAAATGTGCGTGTGTGTGAGCGCTTGACATGCAGCACGAGGGCAAGACTAGAATAGATTGTGATGATAGAGTCGACATTACTCCTTTACCTGTGTGACAACAGCATCTTTGTTGGAGTCATCATGGGAAGAGTGTTCTGTTAGGGATGTTTTGGTCTCTAGAACAGAAGTCTGCTGCTTTGGCCCCTGGAAATCAGACAAAAACAACAGAAACCAAAGTTAACAAAAGTTAGCTCATGAGAAAATAGTTTCTCATCTAGCACAGCTGAAGTATAAGAGCATATACTCTTCTTTTCTAGAGGTAACAGCAAGTGTCGGAGCAACAAAAAAGATGTTGCAATGCATTACATCCAAAATACTCATTCTGAACATGTGGCAGCTTGAGAAGTGTTGAATTACATCAGCAATTACACTAGTTTAAATATTATCAGGTGTTGTCACAATGATGTAAAATCACTAAGAGTGAGATCCATACGTGAGGGCCCCATAAAGCCTACACTAGAAATATGTGTGTGTATGAGGGCCCCATAAGGCATAGATTAGGAATGTGTGTGAGTGTGAGCGCTTGACATGCAGCACAAGGGCAAGACTACAACATATTGTGATGAAAGAGTCGACATTACTCCTTTACCTGTGTGACGACAGCATCTTTGTTGGAGTCATCATGGGAAGAGTGTTCTGTTAGGGATGTTTTGGTCTCTAGAAAAGAAGTCTGCTGCTTTGGCCCCTGGAAATCAGACAAAAACAACAGAAACCAAAGTTAACAAAAGTTAGCTCATGTAAAAATAGTTTCTCATCTAGCACAGCTGAAGTATAAGAGCATATACTCTTCTTTTCTAGAGGTAACAGCAAGTGTCAGAGCAACAAAAAAATGTAGCAATGCATTACATCCAAAATACTCATTCTGAACATGTGGCAGCTTGAGAAGTGTTGAATTACATCAGCAATTACACTAGTTTAAATATTATCAGGTGTTGTCACAATGATGTAAAATCACTAAGAGTGAGATCCATACGTGAGGGCCCCATAAAGCCTACACTAGAAATATGTGTGTGTATGAGGGCCCCATAAGGCATAGATTAGGAATGTGTGTGTGTGAGCTTAACTGTGAATTCATTCATTTGAGGGGAGGGCCCCATAAGGCATAGGTTAGAAATGTGTGTGAGTGTGAGCGCTTGACATGCAGCACAAGGGCAAGACTACAACAAATTGTGATGAAAGAGTCGACATTACTCCTTTACCTGTGTGACGACAGTATCTTTGTTGGAGTCATCATGGGAAGAGTGTTCTGTTAGGGATGTTTTGGTCTCTAGAACAGAAGTCTGCTGCTTTGGCCCCTGGAAATCAGACAAAAACAACAGAAACCAAAGTTAGCTCATGTAAAAATAGTTTCTCATCTAGCACAGCTGAAGTATAAGAGCATATACACTTCTTTTCTAGAGGTAACAGCAAGTGTCAGAGCAACAAAAAAGATGTTGCAATGCATTACATCCAAAATACTCATTCTGAACATGTGGCAGCTTGAGAAGTGTTGAATTACATCAGCAATTACAATAGTTTAAATATTATCAGGTGTTGTCACAATGATGTAAAATCACTAAGAGTGAGATCCATACGTGAGGGCCCCATAAAGCCTACACTAGAAATATGTGTGTGTATGAGGGCCCCACAAGGCATAGGCTAGAAATGTGTGTGTGTGAGCTTAACTGTGAATTCATTCATTTGAGGGGAGGGCCCCATAAGGGCTAGATTAGAAATATGTGTGTGTGAGGGCCCCATAAGGCCTAGATTAGGAATGTGTGTGTGTGTGAGCGCTTGACATGCAGCACAAGGGCAAGACTACAACATATTGTGATGAAAGAGTCGACATTACTCCTTTACCTGTGTGACAACAGCATCTTTGTTGGAGTCATCATGGGAAGAGTGTTCTGTTAGGGATGTTTTGGTCTCTAGAAAAGAAGTCTGCTGCTTTGGCCCCTGGAAATCAGACAAAAACAACAGAAACCAAAGTTAACAAAAGTTAGCTCATGAGAAAATAGTTTCTCATCTAGCACAGCTGAAGTATAAGAGCATATACTCTTCTTTTCTAGAGGTAACAGCAAGTGTCGGAGCAACAAAAAAGATGTTGCAATGCATTACATCCAAAATACTCATTCTGAACATGTGGCAGCTTGAGAAGTGTTGAATTACATCAGCAATTACACTAGTTTAAATATTATCAGGTGTTGTCACAATGATGTAAAATCACTAAGAGTGAGATCCATACGTGAGGGCCCCATAAAGCCTACACTAGAAATATGTGTGTGTATGAGGGCCCCATAAGGCATAGGCTAGAAATGTGTGTGTGTGAGCTTAACTGTGAATTCATTCATTTGAGGGGAGGGCCCCATAAGGGCTAGATTAGAAATATGTGTGTGTGAGGGCCCCATAAGGCCTAGATTAGGAATGTGTGTGAGTGTGAGCGCTTGACATGCAGCACAAGGGCAAGACTACAACATATTGTGATGAAAGAGTCGACATTACTCCTTTACCTGTGTGACGACAGTATCTTTGTTGGAGTCATCATGGGAAGAGTGTTCTGTTAGGGATGTTTTGGTCTCTAGAACAGAAGTCTGCTGCTTTGGCCCCTGGAAATCAGACAAAAACAACAGAAACCAAAGTTAACAAAAGTTAGCTCATGAGAAAATAGTTTCTCATCTAGCACAGCTGAAGTATAAGAGCATATACTCTTCTTTTCTAGAGGTAACAGCAAGTGTCAGAGCAACAAAAAAGATGTTGCAATGCATTACATCCAAAATACTCATTCTAAACATGTGGCAGCTTGAGAAGTGTTGAATTACATCAGCAATTACACTAGTTTAAATATTATCAGGTGTTGTCACAATGATGTAAAATCACTAAGAGTGAGATCCATACGTGAGGGCCCCATAAAGCCTACACTAGAAATATGTGTGTGTATGAGGGCCCCATAAGGCATAGGCTAGAAATGTGTGTGTGTGAGCTTAACTGTGAATTAATTCATTTGAGGGGAGGGCCCCATAAGGCATAGGTTAGAAATATGTGTGTGTGTGAGGGCCCCATAAGGCCTAGATTAGGAATGTGTGTGTGTGTGAGCGCTTGACATGCAGCACAAGGGCAAGACTACAACATATTGTGATGAAAGAGTCGACATTACTCCTTTACCTGTGTGACGACAGCATCTTTGTTGGAGTCATCATGGGAAGAGTGTTCTGTTAGGGATGTTTTGGTCTCTAGAAAAGAAGTCTGCTGCTTTGGCCCCTGGAAATCAGACAAAAACAACAGAAACCAAAGTTAACAAAAGTTAGCTCATGAGAAAATAGTTTCTCATCTAGCACAGCTGAAGTATAAGAGCATATACTCTTCTTTTCTAGAGGTAACAGCAAGTGTCGGAGCAACAAAAAAATGTAGCAATGCATTACATCCAAAATACTCATTCTGAACATGTGGCAGCTTGAGAAGTGTTGAATTACATCAGCAATTACAATAGTTTAAATATTATCAGGTGTTGTCACAATGATGTAAAATCACTAAGAGTGAGATCCATACGTGAGGGCCCCATAAAGCCTACACTAGAAATATGTGTGTGTATGAGGGCCCCATAAGGCATAGGTTAGAAATGTGTGTGTGTGAGCTTAACTGTGAATTCATTCATTTGAGGGGAGGGCCCCATAAGGCCTAGATTAGGAATGTGTGTGTGTGTGTGAGCGCTTGACATGCAGCACAAGGGCAAGACTACAACAAATTGTGATGAAAGAGTCGACATTACTCCTTTACCTGTGTGACGACAGCATCTTTGTTGGAGTCATCATGGGAAGAGTGTTCTGTTAGGGATGTTTTGGTCTCTAGAACAGAAGTCTGCTGCTTTGGCCCCTGGAAATTAGACAAAAAGTTCTAAGAAACTGTTCATGCATATGAGATCACATAACTATGCATAGATAATCAGGTTAATATATGATTTATAATGAAATACAAATTGTAGAAAACAGATGTAGCTTTGCTATTTTGCACTTAACAAAGAGAAATGAAAATCAGTATAGCTAATATAACCAACTCACCTTTTTACGCCATGGCCATTGTGAATCACCATAGTTGTATTCGATTTCACTTCCTATTTCAATTTTCTTCACAGCAAATAGACACAAATGTGGTCTGTCGTTTACTACGATTTTTTTCATGGTGCAGTTCGGAAATTTGTGGTTGTCATTAATCAATCGTCCTAGACTGCCGTCTTCTTTGGATGCATCAATACTAAAATAAATAAGAAAACCACCCTTTAATTGTTGAACTACAATACCAAATTTCAACACCCATAAAATGATTGACAGCAGGGGGACTTCAAGGCTTATCATTGGAATTAACTGCTGCGGTCCACCAGCCATGTGCGATTACAGATTTTTTCAGTTGCTAACAAGCGTTTGTCCAACCAGTTGTCACATTTTCAAAACTCTAAACACAATTAGCACAGCATTGGTCTTTTGTGGCCATACCACTCACACATTTCATACAACTCATCTTTTTCACACAATATGCAGTCAGTGAACATATTCCTACAATGCTTATATTTTCTTAACAGACAAGCTATACCTCCCAACAAAAAATGAATGGTTTTTGTAGTATTTACAAATGTTAACACACACCAGGAACAGTGAGTCGTGCAGTGAGAGGTGCAGTGAGTCGTGCAGTGAGAGGTGCAGTGAGTCGTGCAGTGCGTCGCGCAGTGAGAGGTGCAGTGAGAGGTGCAGTGAGTCGTGCAGTGAGTCGTGCAGTGCGTCGCGCAGTGAGAGGTGCAGTGAGAGGTGCAGTGAGTCGTGCAGTGAGTCGTGCAGTGAGAGGTGCAGTGAGTCGTGCAGTGAGAGGTGCAGTGAGAGGTGCAGTGAGTCGTGCAGTGAGTCGTGCAGTGAGAGGTGCAGTGAGTCGTGCAGTGAGAGGTGCAGTGAGAGGTGCAGTGAGTCGTGCAGTGCGTCGCGCAGTGAGAGGTGCAGTGAATCGTGCAGTGAGAGGTGCAGTGAGAGGTGCAGTGAATCGTGCAGTGAGTCGTGCAGTGAGTCGTGCAGTGAGTCGTGCAGTGAGTCGTGCAGTGAGAGGTGCAGTGAGCCTTGTGTGTACATGTGGACATACAGTTCCCAACCAAGAAATTTTGTCTAAAAACGGTGGATTGTATTTTTTGCATGTGAATACCTGTAAAACTGAAACCATGTTCTATTTTGAAATGAAGAGTTATACATTTAACAAAATGTGTTTGAGAAGACAATTATTCATTTGGCCAATTGTGTTTTGTAGGTGTGAGTCTGTGTTAAGAGTTTAGAAAAAGTATCTGAAGTATGGGTAAGTGCTTGTTAGCGATTGAAAGAAACTGTAAAAGATTAGTCCTGCTATTGTTCATTCATTAGCTACTCAATAATGTGTGCTTCATCTCACAGCTCTACAAAACATGCATGTTTCCATGCTCACCACCAGTGACGGTTCTGCCACTCAAATTCAAACAGAAATGTGCTCTGTAACTCAGTGTAGTCTCTCGCCTGGCATTCTTCTGCTGAAATGAGTTCACCCCTGTACTCCAAAACAAAAGCTCCGGCTTCCACAGGCTGGGTAGTAAACACTCCTCTTCCTATGAGGACAAACAATTAAAAATATATTTAACTGGAAGAAAAATCTGTTGTCTTTTAACCAGTCATATACAGATGTGGTATAACCATATCCAAATGATACTAAAGCTTACTGCCTTTATAATCAGGGTATTTGCAGGTATCATCACTTACAATATAATACTTAAATACAATTTTTAAGACATTTCCAAAACATTTAAGACCTGCACATGACTTAGGAACAATAGACATTTTGGGCTTTAAATTACCTATAGCGGCGTAAAGGTCTATAGAAGTATCTAGGAGACCAGATTATAGCATTTCAAGTAAGAAATACTACAGAAATTGAATGGTCATCGAAAATAAAATAAATAAAATTGCATATTTTTCACTATTAATTAAATACAAAGCAAAGGCTATTGAGTGAAGAGCAGTGAGTGATTCTCTATTTGGCTTTTGTTGTTTGATTACAGTGACAGACAGAGCAGAACTGTGTATTAGGCTGCTTTCCCTTTAAGACTGAATGCACGGATCCAATATAATGAATGACGCGACATCCATCCGATTTTCTACCTATTGTTCACATTCATTTAAGATGAATGGGTCTCATTCATGAAACATTCGTAAATATACGAGTAAATATGAGAGTGATTCACGCGTAAAGAGACCTTCCCGAAAAACTCTTCTCCTGATTCACAAATACTTCGTAAACGTCAGATGTGACAGTGAAATGTGTGTGTTAATGAATTCCAACCAGTCGTAAATAAGATGCGCGTGCACATTCATTCTCAATTACCATAAATCAGGCCCATATATCCGACCAACATCTATATAGGCTATAGGCATATAATAACATGAATGCGAATGAAAAAGAAAGATTTCTCGGATGCAGAAATTGAAGTTTTATTATCAGAAGTTCATTCAAAACGCCACATTTTATTTCAAGCGTACATAGTGGTGTATCAGTGCCCGGTTGCATAAAGCACCTTAAGTGTAATTTTCCCTTAAGTTCACCCTTATGTTTCCCTTAAACCTAAGGGTGTTGCAGAAAAAAACCCTTATCTGATACTTAAGGGTTTCTTTAAGTGAAACGTCATAAACACTTAGATTTTCCCCTTAAATGATGTTTTTTCACTTAAGTAATCCCTTAAAAAGCGTTAAGTGTTGCATAAAAAGTATAATTTAAGGTTTGGAAATCGTAACCTTAAGAGTAACACTAACAAAAATAAAGACGAAATGGCTGAATGTATGGAACCAGCTGAAGATCATTATGTGCCTAGAAGAATTTTTAGGGATAGGGAGAACCCTTTGGACCCTTTTTGTGTTGACGAATGCACTCATTTTTTTAAATCAAAATAAAATAAGAGTCCGAATGTTTGTAATTGTATAACGCAACAAGGAATTTTATTACATCTGATCGTCAAACCAACGCATCAGCAACAGCCACCAACAGCATCGGCAATAATTACAAGCCTGAATTGACAACAAGCGACCAGTGATCTCTCTCTTATACTCTTCTATAAACATATAGTGGCTATTAACAATAATTAAATTACTGTTATAGGATATTTACCATTAACAGATAAATGCCAAATGTCTGTCAGATTTTGCACTCTCTTCTTCTGTTTAGTTTTTCCACTCAACTCACTGACGACGGTGCACAAGCCACTAAAGTTAAAGGGTTAGTTCACCCAAAAATGAAAATTAAGTCATTAATTACTCACCCCCATGCTGTACCAACCCCGTAAGACCTTCGTTTGTCTTCGGAACACAAATGAAGATATTTTTGATTAATTTTGAGAGCTGTATAACTACCACATTGGCTCCTAAGGGACTGCCTCTTGACGGCCCAAAAAGTCAATGAAGAAAATGTTTAAATATCCCAAGTGACTACCGTGGCTCAACTATATGTTTATCAAGCGACGCGAACACTTTTTTTGCGAAAAAACAAACAAAAATAACGAGTTTATTCGACTATTTCTTTTCTTCCTTGTAGGCCAGAACGAGACTTCCTTATAGATTTCCACGACGCATGCGCGAGAATTGCGATCTAAGCTGGTGTAAGCAGATCGCAAATCTCGCGCATGCGTCGAGGAAATCTAAGGAATTCTCGTTCTGGCCTACAAGGCAGAAAAGAAATAGTCGAATAAACTCGTTATTTTTGTTTGTTTTTTCGCACAAAAAGTATTCGCGTCGCTTGATAAACTTATAGTTGAGCCACGGTAGTCACTTGGGATATTTAAACATTTTCTTCATTGACTTTCTGGGCCGTCAAGAGGCAGTCCCTTATGAGCCAATGTGGTAGTTATACAGCTCTCAAAATTAATCAAAAATATCTTCATTTGTGTTCCGAAGACGAACGAAGGTCTTATGAGGTTGGTACAGCATGGGGGTGAGTAATTAATGACTTAATTTTCATTTTTGGGTGAACTAACCCTTTAAAGGGGAAACATGACATGGATTTCAGGAGAAATAGGTTTTGATAATGTGTAAGCTTAAGGCAAGTCGAATGGATTTGGAAAATGGACCGGCCGGGATTTTATATTTTCGGAGCTGGAAAGACAGATGTAAAGTTATTTGCAATCACAGATATTGCCCGCACAATCATACAGTATGATCAGATATTGGATACGTGCATCAGATATTGGATATGATCCCCCCATAGAATTACAGGTATGTTTCAGACAATAGTGTTCATAGATATTTCAGATGTTTTAATGTGGACGGAGATCAATTCTAATACGCAGCTAAAACGCTGGTGTGGACAGAGATCGTATTCGTTTTAATTCTCTGTTTCTACACTAAAATGCAGTAGTGTGGATGGAGCCTATGATTCAGGTTATTAACACACAATGCGGACACTTTAACAAAACCAATGCTAATTTATAATTTTCCAACTACAAAGACATGGATTATGCAAACAATCAGTACTAAGAAATTAATGTGTAATATGATGTCCCATACCTTTGTAACTATCGATAAATCGTTCCACAAACCCAGGCTTGTCCCTCAATGACAGAATGTGTGTCCTGGCATCATCAACAGGCCGTATCCGCGTCTTCCTTTTCAACATTATGGCTCTGAAAATAGTTACACTATTTTATAAAAATAAATGAAATTAGCATTGGGAAATTAGCTTTAAAAAAATCTAACAATTTCAAGTAATGTAACCTTAATATTCAGTGGTTTAAGATCTAAATGTAGCTTGCACAGGTCAGAAAACAGCTATAACACAGAAACGATAGAATCGATTCAGCCATATTGTAAATACTATAAGATAGTACAATAAACAGATAACAATAAACTGTCAGCTGCACGTGATCTGCAATCATGTCTGATAAATTAAAACGTGAGTTTAAAAAAGTCTGTGAAATCGTTGTCAAACCAATACATTAGTGGATTTTTGCAAAACTAAAAAGAAAACGGAGTCAAATTTGCATGCAATGGAATAAAATGCTTCTTACGCAGCCGCCATGATCAGCTGTCGATCTAACGTTATAAATAGCATGACCAGCTCATGACATTATCAGCTATCTATCTGAATAAAACGCTACATCATTAACTACCATTTAGGTGCACTACGAAATTGAGTAAGAATTGAAACGAATATCATGTACAAAGTCAAATAAATTCACCTACCTGTTTCTCACATGAAGAGTGTTTTCTGCGTGTTCAGAGTCGAAGCGCGTGGAACTTCCGGTTTAAAATGCCGTCCTCGACCGTATCCGTGAACCTTTAGCAGCTAATGTTAGCCATCTGTTTAAAACCTTACTTCATTAAGCATCACTCTGTTCACACGAAACTATATCAGATGTATAGTTAAATACTATAGAATTACAGAATCCTGTTGCTTAGCCTAACGTTACATGAAGTGTTTCTTCAGTTGAAACCGAGTCAAAACACGAGGAATTGAAGATTAAACTCCAGAACCAATCATAGACTGAAAAGGTACCAATGTGCGTGCTGCATGGGCGCATCCAATAAAACTACACGGCTCCTCCCTCCCTCTCTGTGGGCCTTTCTCATTGGCTAAAGCCGCACACACTTATGGGAGTGTGTATCTGCTGCAATACCACGTTCCCAGCTACAGGGGCGATAGAGAGCATACACACATACACACTCAAAACCACTTTTTATCACCTTGTGGGGAAAGTGAAAAAAAAGCATGAGGCATATCAACAGAGGCTTCTGAGGCAGTTTACATTGAAATCGGTGTGGGGCCCACCATTTCGGGCCCCACAAGGTTGTTGGACCCCATACTGTTGGTGTGCTCCTGGTCACTGGGCCCCACAAAGTAAGGAATACAAGTACACACACACACACACACACACACACACACACACACACATAATATATGTATATATAAATACTTTTTTTTACCATGCTGTTAATTTCCAAAGGTATTTTAATGGCCTAGAATGATAACATTTTTTCCACTCTTTCCAATTACACTGATTGCTGTCTATTTAAAGGGATACCTTACCTCTGGAAATATGAATTTGTATTTAAAATGGGTCATTTATGTTGAAGAAATGTGAAATTATTTTTGAATTTGGAGCTTTCTAGACTGAGAAAAGTCAGAAAATGTATTTTTGGCTTATGTGGATGAAAGACAACAACTCCCAGAATGCACTTGCTTCGCTGCCCTAGGAGGCCACACCTACCGGTAACAGAGTTAAACAACCCTCGCAGTAATTAAACAACAAGTCTAGGCTACTAGTGAGTCTTCGTGAGCTTTCTCCACATAGAACAATAGCTAGCTTAGCTTCCAAAAAACTGGCTGACACTATGTGTAATTCCAATCCTCCATAATGCATCCCTCTGTGTATTCAGTACCTTCGTCCTTATCTTCAAAAAGTTTCTGCCAGTGAAATCAAACGCACAGGCACTAATCTGTAATAGGTCAGTGCATTAGGTCCAACCCCCTATGGGCAGGTTTGAAAGGGTGGGAGCTAGTGCTTGTAGTCTTTACAGTCATCATAGGCCTATTTCACAAGATGGCGACCGAGACCGGAAGTAGGGTAAACTCTACTAGTAAACTCTTTTCCAGTGAAAGCGCTTAGCGCTAGCACAGTTGCAGTCGGTGGAAAAATATGCAGAGATTAAAAGCCTGTTGCTAAAAGTCCTTAAAGTCCTTGAAAAAAAAGCCCTTGTCCTGTTGCTTACCTTTTTATGATGTTTATGTCAACACAAAGAAGAAACAACCTAATTTATCACAGCTTTTCGTATTTTCATGGAACAACTGGGGAGAAGTTAAATAACTTATAAGTTAAATAAATTAAATAATGTCAAATGTGGCCATGTGTTCGGGCTTCTTCACCGCACACGGTCGGACCCGTTTCGGACCCATTCGCATGCGGTCTGCGAATCTCCATAGGAAATGAATGACGTCTGGTTGTTTCGCAGCCGCATCGGAGCTGATTTCAACTGCCAGTGTGAAGGCGTCACGGCATACAATGGCAGAGGGTGGCGAAACGACAGAGCTTTCAGTGCCCTAAAAGAAGCACTCTTAAAACCAGAGCATTGTGGACCAGTTAGTGTTCTTAAAGAAAAAATTACAAATTCCCACATGCTGAGCAGTTTGTGATGTTTCAGGAAGTTCCTGTGCCCAGTGCTGTTATTTTGTTTTCTTTTATTTTGTGTATTAAAAAACACTGCTGAAGTGCAGATTTAGTTCCCTTTCGTAGTCACTCCGAGTTACGTCAAGGAGTGACGGAGAATGGGGGGGTTTCGCATAGAAAGCCAATCCTCTTCGAGTATTTAACAACGAGCCAATGGCGTGAAAATGCCATGGGTCTGCGGAATTTGCATAGCGTACTCCGCCCACCCATGTGGGTATAAAAGGAGGAAGCAGACGCAACCGCAGTATGTTTTCGCTTCGGAGCCAAGAGCATTCTTCTCTCCACAAGCCATATCACTAAGCCTCTTCGAGACGAGCGTCCTCTTCAGTGTTGGTGTGACGGCGGTACCCAGCGAGATTCTGCATTGCCTGCGATCTGTGCAGTGGTCTGCCAGACTTTGCGCTTCTCCCTGGTCGCCTCGGCGCTGAAAGAGTGAATTTCCTCCTCTCCTTTGAAAGAGCTGCACGCGGCACGTCTTTTTAAAGATGGTTCGCCCGTGTTCTTCTGGGTGCGGTCGATATCTGTCCTCCTCTGATGGGCACGATCGCTGCTTTGTATGTCTGGGTCTTCGTCATGCTAAAGCAGCGTTCGTGGATGAGTCATGTGCCTTTTGTGGTAATATGACCATCTCAACACTTAGATCGAGACTCAATGATCTTACTGTGAGAGTCCCCGCCTCCGCTACCCGTTCAGCTTCCTCTACCCGGGGAAGCTCTTCGGCTCGCGGCCAGGGTGATCTGACGGTGACGGTGTGGAACAAACCCCCGACGCTAGTTCCTCGGGTCCCACCCACCGCAACAGTGTTGCAGCAAGCGAGCGCCGAAACGGTTCAGACGTCTGCCTGTTCGCAGGTACCGTCTGTTTCGTTCGGCGCTCCAGAGGAGGATGCGATGTCGATCGCGGCATCACAAGGCGAGCTGGATTCTTCGGGATCTGAAGATGCGGCTGCGCTGCCTCCCTCGGGAGTGCCAGCGCCGCCCGTCTCGGATCCCGAGATGACGGCTATGCTGTCTCGGGCCGCCGTGAGTATCGGGTTGGATTGGAATCCTCCGGCCCACCCCGATCACTCACGGATGGATGAATGGTTTTTGGGCAAAGCCGCCGCTGCAAAGCCACAGCCGACCCCAATACCATTCTTCCCCGAGCTGCATGCGGAACTGACGAAGACGTGGCAGGCTCCTTTGTCTTCCCGCGTTCGCCCGTCAGCTTCCCCCGCCTTTCCTCCCCTCGACGGCGCAGCTGCCCGTGGGTATGCTGGGGTTCCTCCGGTGGAGCGCTCTGTTGCGATGCAACTGTGTCCACAGAGCGCCTCCTCCCGGGGGCCACCCAAGCATCCCTCCAAAGCCTGTAGGTTCTCGTCGTCTATGGCGGCGCGATCCTATAGCGCGGCGGGACGGGCGGCCGCCGCTCTGCATGCGATGAGCACTTTGCAGGTTTTCCAAGCCAAACTGCTCAGAGATATGCACGAGGGCGGGACTGATCAAGGGTCGTTCAATGAACTGCGAGCGGCCACCGACCTCGCTCTCCGGGCGACTAAAGTGGCGGCTCGTTCCCTTGGTCAGGTGATGGCCACTAGTGTGGTCCAGGAGCGTCATCTTTGGCTCAACCTGGCGGAAGTGCGGGACGCTGAGCGGACCCGTCTGCTCGACGCCCCCCTTTCCCAGGCTGGCCTTTTCGGCGGTGCGGTTGAGGACTTTGCCCAGCAGTTCTCGACCGCCCAGAAGCAGACAGAGGCGATTAAACATATCCTGCCCCGACGGCCAGCTGCTGCCTCCACCCAGCCGTCGCCGCAGCCGCCTCAGTCTGCTCGCCGCCGAGGACGTTCCACTGCGGCCCCCCTCCCTCCGGAGCGACCCCAGCAGCAGCCTCCACCCAGGTCGCGCCGTAGAGGCGGTCGCAGAGGAACGTCACAGCCCCCTCAGGCCCCGCCCCCCGCTAAACGCCGGGCTAAGCGGCGTTCCTGAGACGGGCTGCTCAGTGATGGCATCGAGTTTTTCCCAGGAGGAGGTAGCAGGCCCCCTCCTTCCCCCGGTGGAGGGCCGGGGGAGAATCTTTTGTTCTCCGCTCCCCGCTGCTCACCCACGGGTGGGCAGCACCCTGAGTTGGTTAAAGAAAGACTTGACACTATCACTGAGCACACAGACCGGAATGAGCGCGCACGATGCTCCACAGTGTCGCCCCGCTCATTCCCCTCTGTCTCTGAGGGCGCGGAGAGGAGCGTGCGTCGTCCCCGGACCGCACCGCTCCTCTCCCCCTCTGTCGTCAGACCCCCGGCAGAACAGACCCCCGTGGAACGCTGGTCCTTCCCTGGTCTCTTCTGTCGGGGAGCGGAGCTCGACTACGCACCCGCATGTGGTATCTCCCGTGCGCATGCCAGTCACTCCGCCCCGCTGCCCCTCCGGGGGGACGTCTGTGGCTCGTATGACCCCGCTGGTTCGGTTCCTCGGAGCTTGGCTCGAGCTCCCCGGTCTGTCCCACTGGGTCATCAGAACGATCAGATTCGGCTACGCGATTCAGTTCGCACGATCTCCTCCCCGTTTCAGGGGAGTTCGCTCCACTATAATCGGTGGCAATGCCCCGGTTTTGAGAGCGGAGATTGCGACCCTGCTGGCGAAGGGTGCAATCGAGACGGTCCCTCCAGCCGAGGTGAAGTCCGGTTTTTACAGCCCCTACTTCATTGTCCCCAAGAAGACCGGTGGGTTACGACCGATCCTGGACCTGCGCGTTTTGAACCGCACTCTGCATCGAATGCCGTTCAAAATGCTCACGGCCAAACGCATTTTCGAATGTGTTCGACATCAGGATTGGTTTGCAGCGATCGACCTGAAGGATGCGTACTTTCATGTCTCCATATTGCCTCGACACAGACCGTTTCTTCGGTTCGCTTTCGAAGGCCAGGCATATCAGTACACGGTTCTCCCGTTCGGGTTAGCTCTGTCCCCTCGCGTCTTCACGAAGATCGCCGAGGCAGCCCTTGTTCCCCTTCGCGAACACGGGGTTCGCATCCTGAACTATCTCGACGATTGGCTAATTTTGGCTCACTCTCGAGAACAGGTTTGCGAACACAGAGATCTAGTGCTTCAGCACTTAGCCCGTCTGGGCCTTCGGGTCAACCGGGAGAAGAGCAAACTTTGCCCCGTGCAGAGGATCTCTTTTCTCGGCATGGAGATAGACTCGGTCGCCATGTCCGCGCAGCTTACGAGCGAGCGCGCACACTCACTGCTGACTTGTCTTCGACAGTTCGACGGCAAGAGTGCGGTTCCACTGAAACTCTTTCAGAGGCTCCTGGGGCATATGGCATCCGCAGCCGCGGCTACGCCACTCGGATTGCTTCATATGAGACCGCTTCAGCTCTGGCTTCGCGATCGAGTCCCGAGGTGGGCATGGCATCGTGGCTCGCTCCGGGTTCCAGTAACTCCAGCGTGCCGCCGAACCTTCTTCCCGTGGTTGAACCTCAGCTTTCTTCGGGCAGGTGTCCCTCTCCAGCGAGTTTCCAGGCATCTCGTTGTCTCCACGGATGCATCTACCACGGGTTGGGGTGCCATGTGCAATGGGCATGCAGCCGCGGGTTCCTGGACAGGACCCCAGCGCCTCATGCACATCAATTGCCTCGAGCTGCTGGCAGTACGCCTGGCCCTGCACCGCTTTCGAGCACTGCTCAGGGGTCAACACGTACTTGTCCGCTCAGACAATACCGCTACAGTAGCGTACATCAACCACCAGGGGGGTCTACGCTCACGTCGGATGTCGCAGCTCGCTCGCCACCTCCTATTATGGAGTCAGAAGCACCTGAGGTCCCTTCGTGCTGTGTACATTCCTGGAGCCCGGAACCTGGCAGCCGACGAGCTGTCACGGATCCGCCCTGTCTCCGGCGAATGGCGACTCCATCCCCAGACGGTCCAGCTGATCTGGGACCAGTTCGGGGAAGCTCAGATAGATCTGTTCGCCTCCCGGGACTCTTCCCACTGCGTCCAGTTTTATTCCCTGTCCGAGGGCACGCTCGGTACAGATGCGCTGGCGCACAGCTGGCCGCGGGGCCCACGCAAGTATGCGTTTCCCCCAGTGAGCCTCCTTGCACGGGTGTTGTGCAAGATCAAGGAGGACGAGGAGCAGGTCCTGCTGGTAGCCCCTTATTGGCCCACCAAGACGTGGTTCTCCGAACTCATGCTCCTCGCGACAGCACCTCCTTGGCCTATTCCTCTGAGACAAGATCTGCTCTCTCAGAGACGGGGCACTCTGTGGCACCCTCGTCCCGATCTATGGAGGCTACATGTGTGGCTCCTGGACGGCACGAGGCAGGTTTGAGTTCGCTACCACCTGCGGTGGCAGCAACCATCACTTCCGCTAGAGCGTCGTCTACGAGACACCTGTATGCGTTGAAGTGGAACCTCTTCGTCAACTGGTGCTCTTCTCGCAGAGAGGACCCCAGGAGATGCTCGATCAGTGTTGTGCTTTCCTTCCTGCAGGATGGGTTGGAGCGTAGGCTGTCGCCCTCCACCCTCAAAGTTTACGTCGCGGCTATTTCCGCCTCTCATGATGCAGTTGAAGGTAAGTCCGTTGGAAAGCACGACCTGGTCATCAGGTTCCTGAGGGGAGCGAGGAGGCTAAATCCGTCTCGTCCTCCCCTCGTGCCCTCTTGGGACCTCTCGGTAGTGTTAAGTGCTCTGCAGAGGCCTCCCTTTGAGCCTTTGCAATCGGTTGAGTTTAAGTTCCTGTCTATGAAGACAGCTCTCCTGGTTGCATTGGCCTCCATCAAGAGGGTAGGGACCTGCACGCATTCTCCGTTGACGAAGCGTGCCTAGAGTTCGGGCCGGCTTACTCTCACGTTGTTCTGAGACCCCGGCTCGGTTACGTGCCCAAGGTCCCCACTACTCCCTTCCGGGATCAGGTGGTGACCTTGCAAGCGCTGCCCCTGGAGGAGGCAGACCCAGCCTTGGCACTGCTCTGTCCGGTGCGTGCTCTCCGCACCTACGTTGACAGAACGCGGTGTTTCAGGACTTCAGATCAGCTCTTTGTCTGTCATGGGGGGAGCCAGAAGGGAAGGGCTCTCTCAAAACAGCGGCTGTCTCACTGGTTAGTGGACGCCATTGTTTTGTCTTACCAGCAGCAAGGTCGACCGTGCCCCCTTGGTGTGACAGCCCACTCCACTCGGAGTGTGGCTTCCTCTTGGGCGTTAGCGCATGGCGCCTCGCTAACAGACATCTGCAGAGCTGCAGGCTGGGCGACACCTAACACCTTCGCAAGATTTTATAATTTGCGAATCGAGCCGGTTTCCTCTCACGTACTCGCCTCCGCTAGTGCTGGAACCGCTTGAGTGTCTTCGCTTGCTCGCCACTCCACTCCTCAGATTGGATAAGTGCGATATTTCCTCAGTTGTCCTTCTTTGAAGCCCTGAGTCCTCCAGCACTTGTGATGCGGGCACCACTGCGCTTGCTCTGGTGCCGGCTAGGTGCCTCCGTGTGCACGGTTCCCCTTTGGTAACTGCCTCACGTGTATTATCCACTGTAAGCCTCTCTGAGCATGTGTCTTCCCTTGGCAAGCCATCTGCCACCCCTGGAGCTAGTTGCCACCTGCGGTTGGCGCTCCAGTATTCTCCATATGCAGCCCCAGTGGCCATATGTGTTTTGTAAGTCCTCCCTTCGGTAGGCATCTGGTAGCATGTCCCTCCCGGGATATGTTTCCCAGTGTACCTTGGTAATTCTGTGTCAAAGTGGGACCTTTTTGTAATATTGTGTTAGAGGTCTAGACTTTCGCAGAGCACTGGAAGACAGCTGGAAGATGGCGTGATGGCATAGACCCCCATTCTCCGTCACTCCTTGACGTAACTCGGAGTGACTACGAAAGGGAACGTCTCGGTTACAGATGTAACCCTCGTTCCCTGAGTAGGGAACGGAGACGTTACGTCTCCTTGCCACTTCTGCTGTACCGCTGGGTGACGCCTGAGATCAGTCTTGGCTCCTCAGCGAAGACATACTGCGGTTGCGTCTGCTTCCTCCTTTTATACCCACATGGGTGGGCGGAGTACGCTATGCAAATTCCGCAGACCCATGGCATTTTCACGCCATTGGCTCGTTGTTAAATACTCGAAGAGGATTGGCTTTCTATGCGAAACCCCCCCATTCTCCGTCACTCCTTGACGTAACGTCTCCGTTCCCTACTCAGGGAACGAGGGTTACATCTGTAACCGAGACGTTTTTTTGTATATTGAATATATTCAAGTA
Source organism: Cyprinella venusta (assembly GCA_038021265.1). Classification (NCBI taxonomy): domain Eukaryota; kingdom Metazoa; phylum Chordata; class Actinopteri; order Cypriniformes; family Leuciscidae; genus Cyprinella; species Cyprinella venusta. The sequence goes on along the minus strand of CM075882.1, from coordinate 18,219,028 downwards.
GGTTTGACCTCTTGTTTATTTTGGTTTGTAGTTTAATTTCATGTTTATACATTTGTCAACATTTAAACGTTTTACAAGAAAGTAGTACACTGCACTATATAAGTATTTAAGTACACTCCTTGCATTATGCACTTTTAGTACTTACTTTTGTGTGTTCTAATCTAATGCTGCTGTTGTCTTCTGTGCCCAGGCTTCAGTTTTATTTGATGTTTGATACATTATATGTTTGATACGTTTTCAGGTAAAATTAAAGGTTCAGTTCATATATCTGACTGCTTGTATTTATTGACAAAATTGTATACATGTGAAGCAAAATTGAAAAATAAGGATGCAGTGCATCGTCAATGAATCGTGATGCATCGAGATAATCGAATTGAATCGAATCGAAGACTTGATAATCGTAATCGAACCGAACCGTGACACCAGTGTAGGTTCACACCTCTAGTATGCTGGGGTTCCTCCGGTGGAGCGCTCTGTTGCGATGCAACTGTGTCCGCAGGGCGCCTCCTCTCGGGGGCCCCCCAAGCATCCCTCCAGCCTGCAGGTTTTCGTCGTCTATGGCGGCGCGATCCTATAGTGCGGTGGGACAGCATGCCATGAGCACTTTGCAGGTTTTCCAAGCCAAATTGCTCAGGGATATGCAAGAGGGCGGGACTGATCAAGGGTCGTTCAATGAACTTCGAGCGGCACCGTCCAGAGTGTCGCCCCGCTCATTCCCCTCTGTCTCTGAGGGTGCGGAAAGGAGCGCGCGTCGTCCCCGGACCACACCGCTCCTCTCCCCCTCTATCGCCAGACCCCCGGCAGAACAGACCCCCGTGGAACGCTGGTCCTTCCCTAGTCTCTTCTGTCGGGGAGCTGAGCTCGACTACGCACCCGCATGTGGTATCCCCCATGCGCATGCCAGTCACTTTGCCCCTCTGCCCCTCCGGGGGGACGTCTGTGGTTCACATGACCCCGCTGGTTCAGTTCCTGGGAGCTTGGCTAGAGCTCCCCGGTCTGTCCCGCTGGGTCATCAGAACGATCAGATTCGGCTACGCGATTCAGTTCGCACGGTCTCCTCCCCGTTTCAGGGGAGTTCGCTCCACTATAGTCGGTGGCAATGCCCCGGTTATGAGAGCGGAGATTGCGACCCTGCTGGCGAAGGGTGCAATCGAGACTGTCCCTCCAGCCGAGGTGAAGTCTGGGTTTTACAGCCCCTACTTCATTGTCCCCAAGAAGACCGGTGGGTTACGACCGATCCTGGATCTGCGCGTTTTGAACCGCACTCTGCATCGAATGCCGTTCAAAATGCTCACGGTCAAACGCATTTTCGAATGCGTTCGGCATCAGGATTGGTTTGCAGCGATCGACCTGAAGGACGCGTACTTTCATGTCTCCACTTTGCCTCGACACAGACCGTTTCTTCGGTTTGCTTTCGAGGGCCAGGCATATCAGTACACGGTTCTCCCATTCGGGTTAGCTCTGTCCCCTCGCGTCTTCACGAAGATCGCCGAGGCAGCCCTTGTTCCCCTTCGCGAACACGGGGTTCGCATCCTGAACTATCTCGACGATTGGCTGATTCTGGTACACTCTCGAGAACAGGTTTGCGAACACAGAGACCTGGTGCTCCAGCACCTAGCCCGTCTGGGCCTTCGGGTCAACCGGGAGAAGAGCAAACTTTGCCCCGTGCAGAGGATCTCTTTTCTCGGCATGGAGATAGACTCGGTCGCCATGTCCGCGCAGCTCACGAACGAGCGACTTGTCTCGACTTGTCTTCGACAGTTCGAGGGCAAGAGTGCGGTTCCACTGAAACTCTTTCAGAGGCTCCTGGGGCATATGGCATCCGCAGCCGCGGCTACGTCACTCGGATTGCTTCATATGAGACCGCTTCAGCTGTGGCTTCGCGATCGAGTCCCGAGGTGGGCATGGCATCGCGGTTCGCTCCGAGTTCCAGTAACTCCAGCGTGCCGCCGAACCTTCTTCCCGTGGTTGAACCTCAGCTTTCTTCGGGCAGGTGTCCCTCTCCAGCGAGTTTCCAGGCATCTCGTTGTCTCCACGGATGCATCCACCACGGGTTGGGGTGCCATGTGCAATGGGCATGCAGCCGCGGGTTCCTGGACAGGACCCCAGCGCCTCATGCACATCAATTGCCTCGAGCTGCTGGCAGTACGCCTGGCCCTGCACCGCTTCCGAGCGTTGCTCGGGGGTCAACACGTACTTGTCCACTCAGACAATACCGCTACAGTAGCGTACATCAACCACCAGGGTGGTCTACGCTCACGTCGGATGTCGCAGCTCGCTCGCCACCTCCTACTATGGAGTCAGAATCACCTGAGGTCCCTTCGTGCTGTGTACATTCCAGGAGTCTGGAACCTGGCAGCCGACGAGCTGTCACGGGTCCGCCCTATCTCCGGCGAATGGCGACTCCATCCCCAGACGGTCCAGCTGATCTGGGACCAGTTCGGGGAGGCACAGATAGATCTGTTCGCCTCCCGGGACTCATCCCACTGCGTCCAGTTTTATTCCCTGTCCGAGGGCACGCTCAGCACAGATGCGCTGGCGCACAGCTGGCCGCGGGGCCCACGCAAGTATGCGTTTCCCCCAGTGAGCCTCCTTGCACGGGTGTTGTGCAAGATCAAGGAGGACGAGGAGCAGGTCCTGCTGGTAGCCCCTTATTGGCCCACCAGGACGTGGTTCTCCAAACTCATGCTCCTCGCGACAGCACCTCCTTGGCCTATTCCTCTGAGACAAGATCTGCTCACTCAGAGACGGGGCACTCTGTGGCACCCTCGTCCCGATCTATGGAGGCTACATGTATGGCTCCTGGACGGGACGAGGCAGGTTTGAGTTCGCTGCCACCTGCGGTGGCGGCAACCCTCACTTCCGCTAGAGTGTCGTCCACGAGACACCTTTATGCATTGAAGTGGAACCTCTTCGTCAACTGGTGCTCTTCTCGCGGAGAAGACCCCCGGAGATGCTCGATCAGTGTTGTGCTTTCCTTCCTGCAGGAAGGGTTGGAGCGTAGGCTGTCGCTATCCACCCTCAAAGTTTACGTTGTGGCTATTTCCGCCTCTCATGATGCAGTTGAGGGTAAGTCCGTTGGAAAGCACGACCTGGTCATCAGGTTCCTGAGGGGAGCGAGGAGACTAAATCCGCCTCGTCCTCCCCTCGTACCCTCTTGGGACCTCTCAGTGGTTTTAAGTGCTCTGCAGAGGCCTCTCTTTGAGCCTTTGCAATCAGTTGAGTTAAAGTTCCTGTCCATGAAGACAGCACTCCTGGTTGCATTGGCCTCCATCAAGAGGGTAGGGGACCTGCACACATTCTCCGTTGACGAAGCGTGCCTAGAGTTCGGGCCGGCTTACTCTCACATTGTCTTGAGACCCCGGCCTGGATACGTGCCCAAGGTTCCCACCACTCCCTTCCGGGATCAGGTGGTGACCCTGCAAGCGCTGCCCCTGGAGGAGGCAGACCCAGCCTTGGCACTGCTCTGTCCGGTACGTGCACTCCGCACTTACGTTGACAGAACGCGGTGTTTCAGGACCTCAGAACAGCTCTTTGTCTGTCATGGGGGGAGCCAGAAGGGAAGGGCTCTCTCAAAGCAGCGGCTGTCTCACTGGATAGTGGACGCCATTGTTTTGTCTTACCAGCAGCAAGGTCGACCGTGCCCCCTTGGTGTGACGGCCCACTCCACTCGGAGTTGGCTTCCTCTTGGGCTTTAGCGCATGGCGCCTCGCTAACAGACATTTGCAGAGCTGCAGGCTGGGCGACACCTAACACCTTCGCAAGATTTTATAATCTGCGAATTGAGCCGGTGTCCTCTCATGTACTTGCCTCCGCTAGTACTGGAACCGCTTAAGTGTCTTCGCTTGCTCGCCATTCCACTCCTCGGACTGGATAAGTGCGATATTTCCTCAGTTGTTCCTTCTTTGAAGCCCTGAGTCCTCCAGCACTCATGATGCGGGCACCACTGCGTTCACTCTGGTGCCGGCTAGGTGCCTCCGTGTGCACGGTTCCCCTATGGTAACTGTCTCACGTGTATTTTCCACTGTAAGTCTCTCTGAGCAGGTGTCTTCCCTTGGCAAGCCATCTGCCACCCCTGGAGCTAGTTGCCACCTGCGGTTGGCGCTCCAGTGTTCTCCATATGTAGCCCTAGTGGCCGTATGTGTTTTGTAAGTCCTCCCTTCGGTAGGCATCTGGTAGCATGTCCCTTCCGGGATATGTTTCCCAGTGTACCTTGGTAATTCTGTGTCAAAGTAAGACATTTTTTCTGTGAGTTGAGGTCTAGACTTTCGCAGAGCACTGGAAGACAGCTGTAAGATGGCGTGATGGCATAGACCCCCATTCTCCGTCACTCCTTGACGTAACTCGGAGTGACTACGAAAGGGAACGTCTCGGTTACGGATGTAACCCTCGTTCCCTGAGTAGGGAACGGAGACGTTACGTCTCCCTGCCACTTCTGCTGTACCGCTGGGTGACGCCTGAGTTCAGTCTTGGCTCCTCAGCGAAGACATACTGCGGTTGCGTTCACTTCCTCCTTTTATACCAACGCGGTGGGGCGCAGTACGCTATGCAAATTCCGCAGACCCATGGCATTTTCACGCCATTGGCTCGTTGTTAAATACTCGAAGAGGATTGGCTTTCTATGCGAAAACCCCATTCTCCGTCACTCCTTGACGTAACGTCTCCGTTCCCTACTCAGGGAACGAGGGTTACATCCGTAACCGAGACGTTTTTGAGCCTGCAAGGTGGGAATGTCCAGTGGAAACTAAATGAACTGCAACACAATAAGAGGTTCTGAAAGTGCTGTAATTGTTTGTGTGATCACTGCTTACAGAAGGTTGTAACAGACCCAAATCACTGCTGCTTTATTGCATTTTCTAATTTGCCAAATATATTAATGTAGTGATTACTTTCATTTCTGGCATTACGGCATTCCTGCGTTGTCTGAGATATTAGCGTGTCTTTAATAAGATCAGTCACAAACATGATCCCTGCACAATCTCATCTATAGTGTCTTAACACACTGTCATCTATTGTCTGCAACATTGTCTTCTCCCTCTTCATCTTTCTGCCATTTTCTCCTCTGCTAAATAAACTTTTAAGCCTCTTAAAGGTTCTCTAAGCAATGTGGGGCCAAAACATTTTTGTCACATACAGCAAACGTCTCCTCACTATCGGCTAGCTGCCTGTCCCCTAAACACACTGTAAAAAAACGTGGTCTCTATAGACACCACAGGCTCCACAAACGGCAACAAAAACAATCATGGCTCATGGCAGAGTTTATCAGCCGAACTCCAGAGCGCAAATCTACCTTTGGTGTACCAAAACCATCGTAAGGTAGAGACACGGTGTCTTACATATCTGCGTCTTTTTCCTGCCGCCATGCAGGCCCAGATGGTAGCCTATATGATTGTGATTAGCATGCCTATTATAAAGACACAAACCTTTTACTATCATGTCCATTGATTTTGAATAATATGCGCAAGGAGGGAGAGAGAGAGAGCATGCAAGACAGCGCTTGTGTTGTGTGAAGACGTGAAAGAAGTGCGCGCGCGGCCAGGGCGCGCTCTCACTCTCTCTCTCTCTCTCTCTCTCTCTCTCTCAGCTCGTTTGCGCCCTGTCAAGCGCATCAGTCATTCTACTCTACAACACTCGCTCGAAAAAAGGCTTTGGCGGGACAAAAAGCGGACGATCCGACAGGTTTTAGAAGATTAAATACAACCCGAAAGAAAAAAAACGACCCGTCAAAATAGTCAGTGATACATTTGCGACCCATTAAAAATTAGGGTCGCAATGGGATTTCAAAAGGTCGCATATGCGACCATTTTGGTCGCAGTGTAGTTCCCTGGTCTGGGGGGTTAGTGCGCGTGCACATGAAAGGGGTGTGTGTGTGTGAAGAAGGAGAGGAAAAAAAGCATCAGAGGGAAGTTTGTAAAATGGCCGACACACGACCAAAGAGACGACGTTCTGATGAACAAATTAAAAAGAAGAAGGAATCGGATAAAGAACGTGCGAAGTTCCGAATTTACATCGGTAAAGCTTTTGAACGATGGCGAGAACTCCGGCGGCAGAAGGGCTTCCAGTCCGACATTCAGGTTGCTCTGTTTTTGCTGGACAGGTGGGTAACGTTAAATTATTATTTTTTTCTTCTAAATTGACGCTTATGTTCGCCAAACCCACACAATTCACGTTCACAATTATTTCAGGAAGCACGGAAGGGAGGGGGAGGAGATGAGATGCGGAGGAGGGAGGGTCTAGCTAGCCTCCGATTTGTTTGAAAATATACCGAATGTCAACACCCAGGATCGCTTAGAGAACCTTTAAAAGTCCTCATCCGTACTCCTAACAATTTTGACCTTAAGACCTCTTTTAAGGGTTAAGATGCTTTCTGAATTACTATTTTTCTTTACTAGGGTTTTTTTTTAAACCTGAATAAACAACCACATTTCTGAGAAGTTTCTGAAAATTTTGTCACTAGGGGCTACTCTAAGATTCTTGAATGAATCCGGCCCCGAATGTGAGAAGTAAGTGTTGCGGGACACCTACTGTGTGCTTGTACACATCACATCTCTGGGGTTAAGGGTGAATGTGAACAAAAGCAATAAAGATAGATTTAGATGGTTGCTAAGTTTTCCAGTTCTTAAATGTGTAAAAAACATTGTCTGTGCTTACCATAAGACACATTTTTACTCAAATCAACTAACTGTTAATAGCACTAGCACCTCAATGCAGTACATGAGATCCACGGGGAGCAGTCGGATCAAGATCCAAGGGGTGGAGATGGGTAGGATTAGGGATGGGTTTAGGGATCAGGGGGCGGAGTTGGGTAGGTTTAGGTGTATGTAAGGTGGGAGGAGTTTGATCTGGATCCGACTCCTCCCGGTGGATTTTATGTTTTGCAGTGAGAACCATCTCGTTAAAGGAGTAGTTCACTTTTGAAAAAACTAGGGCTGTCAAACGATTAATCGCGATTAATCGCATTCAAAATAAAAGTTTGTGTTTACGTAATATATGTGGGTGTAGTGTGTATAATTATTTTGTATATATATATACACACACGCATGTATATATTTAAGAAAAATCTGAAAGTATATACTTTATATATATTTATACATAATTAATATTATGTATAAATATAAATGTTTGATATATTAAGAACACATTTTTCTTAAATATATACATGCATGTGTGTGTATTTATATATACAAAATAATTATACACACTACGCCCACATATATTATGTAAACACAAACTTTTATTTTGAATGCAAATAAATCGCGATTAATCGTTTGACAGCCCTAGAAAAAAACTTTTGCTGATTTTTGCAGATTTAGTCACCCCCATGTCATCCAAGATGTTCATGTCTTTCTTTCTTCAGTCGAAAAGAAATTAAGGTTTTTGATGAAAACATTCCAGCATTTTTCTCCATATAATTCAGTGAGAACCAAATGGTTCAAGGTCCAAAAGACACTTTCAGTACGAACTGCAAACTGCTCAAACGGCTTTAAACGCTTCCAGACGATGAATAAGGATCTTATCAAGCGAAACTAAAAAAAAAAAAAAAAAAAAAAAACGTTTAAGTTTTATGCTTGCCTTGCTCTGTACTGTGATGCACGTTTGTGACTCTCCTGTTCGAACTCGTTCATCAAAATGAACGAGTCAATTCGTTCGTTTCATGAACCAAATGACTCGGAAAAAGATTTGTTCATTTTGATGAATGAGTTCGAACTGGAGAGTCACAAACGTGCGTCATAGAACAGAGCAAGGCGAGTATTTGAGCTTATAAAATTTAAACTTTGTTATTCATTTATTAAAATGAGCTATCTTTTCGCTTGATAAGACCTTTATTCATCGTCTTGAATCGTTTAAAGCCCTTTGAACAGTTTGCAGTTTGTACTGAAAGTGTCTTTTGGACCTTGAACTGTTTGGTTCCCGCTGAAGTGCATTATATGGATTAAAATGCTGGAATTTTTTCATCAAAAACATTAATTTCTTTTAGAATGAAGAAAGAATGACATGGACATCTTGGATGACATGGGGGTGAGTAAATTATCAGCAAAAGTTTTTTCAAAAGTGAACTACTCCTTTAATAGTGGCGCAATAACTTCAGAAATGACTCAAGACTGTCATCTATCCACACTGGGTCGAATCTACTTGGGCTTGATAGTTACTTGAGGCTATATTGTTTAATCTACCATTTAAGAAAGTTTAAAGGTAAAAGAAGCATACCTCATATGTGCTGATTTTGTGTGTGTGTGTAGATGAGGTCCATGTGAAGGATGTGGGGCACGTGAGGATGCGCGAGTGTCTGCTGTGGGACGAGCCGCTGCAGATCTCCTGGCTGATGGAGGCCGAGCCGTTCACCTCCTCCCTGCAGTCGACGGGTCCTGTGGCCGGCGTGACCCTGGAGCAGAAGACTACCTTTGCCTTCGTCATCCTCCTCTTCGTCTTCCTCTGCATGCTGATCGTGCGCTGCTTCCGAATCCTGCTGGACCCGTACCGCAGCATGCCTACCTCCACATGGGCTGATGGGCTGGATGGCCTTGAGAAGGGACAGTTTGATAACACACTGGCTTAGAAGACAAACACACACATGATGATGATGAAGGCAAACAACCTTTCTGCTGTCATTCACAAACACATGACGCACTGTGTAGAAGAAATACATGAAGAATACAGTAATTCTGCATTTGAGCAGCTCCACCACAAGCTTGTGAAGATGATAAACACACACAAAACACTGCGCTCACTGCCATTCACATATACGATTTTGTTTCAGAAAGTTGTGTGCAGTTCTTTATTACAGCCTGAATGGATGTTGAGCTCTTTGGGACACAGGGTAGCCCTCTTTTATATCCTCCCCAAACCCTATTTTCCTCATACTGTATCTGTGCTGTTGTTAACTGCCAAGTACAAATCTCTAGAAGAGAAGCTCTTTCTAAACCGTTTATAAGAACTTCATAAACACCTCTGACGCTTTTGTCAAAATAGCCTTAAAAACATGCACTGTAATCGACCACTGTCAGAGTTTACATATTTCATCACTGCAGTGCTTCTAGGCTCATCCAGGGGCTTTTTAGAAATATTTAGGTGATGTTAATACAAAGTTAGGCTAGGCTGTTAGATGAGCTGTTGATTCGTTGTGTAAAATATGTCTTCACAGGTTCTGAATATTTGAAATCTCATAATTCATGGTAGTAATCACAGGATTTGTCTGCCTTACAGCACAACAAATACACTGATCTTAGATCTCATCTATATCTGTATTCATAGGCTGTAGTTTCGTGAGCTTGCGAAGCTGCCATCAGCAGAACCATCATAATGTGAAGCTGCTCGATTTGTTTGAGCTTTCGAGTCAAATCCTGTTCTTGATGATGGCGTAAATTGAGAACGCTCTGTCTTATGATCAGGCTGTTCCATCTCATTGATGATTGTGATGGTTTTTGTTGCACTAATTCATTGTACCTGCTGTCACTGTGAAAGAGCTGACAAGCTTTAGATCACTTAGTAAAGAACGTTTTATCATGTCATAATAAAGTTAACTATCCAAAGCTGCTCATTTGTTTTTGAAAGACTGAAGTATTGTAGTGAACAGACGGTGTTCAGTGTTCCCCTCCTGCTCTTTCCATTATACGAAGCATAAACACTGTCTGTGAGTTTAATGTGTTGAACAGGACAGTATGTGGAGCCTCAAATCAATGAGAATTTGTGTTTAGACCATCATAGTGTTGTTCGAAACAAATGTCTGTGCATTAAGAGTAGTAATAAATGTATGAGCACCACTATATTCAAACAAAAATAATTCAGAATTATAATGCTTTGGTGAATTATAATGGTGTCAATAAAACACATTTGGTGTTCCCACCCCATTTATGTTTCAGAGAGATGAATAATAAAATGTTTCCAATGCAAGTATAAATGGCATTTCCTTCTTTACAGTTTTTTACAGTCGCTTGGCTAAGTATTACTTTGGTCACTTTTTCAAAGCTCTTCACACAGTGAGCACAACAGAAGTACAGTATATGTGGACTAAACTGTGGATCAATTAATCATTGCTTTGGCACAAAATACATTCAATGACTACATCTTTCAAATCACATTAATTCTTTTCTCACTTCGACACAACAACCGCCAAAACTGTCTAATATTTTATTATATATAAATTTTACATCTTAAAATTACATTTTTTCCCAATTGCTAACACACTAAAATGACATGCACAGCACAGTTCTTTAAACGGACACACAGAGAGCAAAACTTCTCAAGTTTCCAAAAGTCTAAACACATTTTCTGCTTTACACACATTTTGCATTTCAAAATGCCACTTTTTAAATGCACTGAGCACAGTTCTCTGCATAAGACACAACAATCTGGCATAAAGTCACATGTTTGCCATTTCAAAACACTATCATTCAAAATGACACTATGTGCCATCTGGCCAAACACCTCAAAGGTTAATTGTTAACACTTCAATCAGGATGTAAGCACTATAAAAACTATAAAACTATAAAAAATATTTTTCTTGCCACTTTTTTTACTGTAATATATTTTCTGGAAGTTTCTTTTTTAGTTTACTGTTTTTTGTAAGTAATTTTTTTCAGTCCCATGTAAATATTTCTGCTGTGCATACGTTGCACTGACTTGTTTACTGTAGTGAAAAAATACATTACTGTAAAATGAAGTTTCAACAGCATGTGTGTGTCTGCAAATATTTCTGTGTGTGGTGTGGGGGGCGTGGTTCAGCGCTGTCTGCAGCGGGAGAGCGGGGGAAGAGCCGAGCGGGAGGTAAGCGGGTCAAGTTCAAATGATAAACACCTGTCTGTGATTGCAGTGATTGGCGTTGGGAGAGCGTATTTAAGCGGGCCAGGTGGACACTACAGTGAGAGAGAGCCTGGAGCTTGTGTGCGTGTGTCTGGGACTGAAGCTGATCCTTGATCTTGTCTGATCCTTGATCGTGTCTGAGAGAAGCTGTAAACAGCGGGAAGAGTGCCACGTCAGAGACGGGAAAGCTGTGAACAGCGGGAAAGAGTTTGATGTACTGTGACTGTTTTGAGTTAATTGTGTCAAAGCGCTGAGGCGCTGTGGAAAGAGTATTTTGTAAAAATAAAGCACACGAGCTCCAGTATTCACCGACCCCTTGTCTTCTTCCATCACCCTCACCGAACCTGAGCTTCAACTTCATCACACTGGTGCCAAAACCCGGGATGGAAGGAGACGCCGCTGCCAGAAGCCCTCTGTCGACGCCGTTTGCGGAGATCATCCAGGTGCTCGCAGGACTACATCAGCAACATCAAGCGGCCCTGTTGAAGATGGAGGAGCAGCAGGAGCGAAGACTCGACGCGCTCCTCCAAGAACAACGTGTCGCCCGCGAGGAGTTCCGGAGCTGGGTGGACCAGGGGGTCCGGCTCCCGGCCGCGCCCCAACCCTGCACAAGATGGGACCTCTGGATGATCCAGAGGCCTTCTTGGACCTCTTTGAGAGGTCGGCCGCGGCTGGCAAATGGCCAGAAGCTGACTGGCCGATGCGCCTCATCCCTCTGCTGTCGGGGGAGGCGCAGCTTGCAGCTCAACAACTGCCAGTCAGCAGCCTCCTGGTCTACAAAGACCTCAAGCGCGCCATCTTGCAGCGGGTCGGCCGGTCACCAGAGCAAAGCAGACAGCGATTCCGCTCCCTCGAGTTGGGGGAAGCCGGCCGACCCTTCATCCTCGCGCATCAGCTCCGGGACGCCTGCCGCAAATGGCTGGTGGCCGAGGGACGTGATGTCGAAGGAGTCATCGAGCTGGTGGACACCTTGATTCGGGTCCCTTATGTGCCACAGGCCGCCCCCGATCAGACTGGGCTGTATCAGATACCTGTAAGTATTAAGGGGGATACGTATCATGCTTTGGTGGATTCGGGTTGTAACCAGACCTCAATCCATCAAAGTGTGATTCAGCCAGTGGCATTGGATAAGAGCCGCGAGGTTATGGTGCAGTGTGTGCACGGTGAGGTGATGGGTTATCCTGTCGTGCCAGTTATGATCCAGTTTAGGGGACAAAAGCATAGTGTGGAGGTGGCAGTTAAGCTGCACCTCCGGCACCCGCTAATTTTGGGAACCAATTGGCCGGGATTTCAATCTTTATTGGCATGTTTGTGTGCGGGTGCTCCTGGGCAAAAACAAAGGCAACGGACAGGAGCGACTGTTCAGGCTGGCGAAGCTGTGCCGGGGCCGTCGGAGGCTGTTCCCGAGGAACCGAGCGTGGCCGAAAATAACATCTTTTCGGACCGCAATGACTTTCCTCTGGAACAGTCCCGAGATGACACGCTAAAAAATGTGTTTGAGCAGGTCCGAGTCATCGACGGCCAGCAGGTTCGGCCAGATCAGCCGCTCACGTATCCGTATTTTGCCATGATTAAGGACTGGTTGTATTGGGTGACCCAGGACACCCAGACAAAGCAAGATACAACCCAGTTATTAGTTCCTAAGAGCCGAAATGTTATTCCAGGTGGCTCATTGTAATCCGATGGCTGGGCACCTCGGGCAGGCAGCCACATTAAATCGCCTAATGACCCGATTTTTCTGGCCGGGCATTCATGAGAACGTGTGCAGGTGGTGCGCGTCTTGTCAGGAATGTCAGTTAGTGAACCCTCCGGCCCATAGTAAAGCATCATTGTGCCCCCTTCCGTTAGTTGAGGTCCCCTTCGAACGAATTGGCATGGACCTCATTGGGCCATTAGAGCGATTAGCACGGGGGCATCGCTTTGCATTAGTCCTGGTGGATTATGCAACGTGATACCCTGAAGCAGTGCCGCTTTGCAACATCTCGGCTAAAAGTGTTGCGAGTGCACTGTTTCAATTAATCTCCCGGGTGGGAATCCCAAAAGAGATTCTCACCGACCAGGGCACGGCGTTTATGTCACGTACTATATGCGAACTATATGAGTTATTGGGCATTAAATCGATTCGCACCAGCGTCTATCACCCACAAACAGACAGCTTGGTGGAACGATTTAATCGCACATTAAAATCCATGATTCGTAAGTTTGTGCGGGAAGACGCCAAAAATTGGGATAAATGGTTAGAACTCCTCTTGTTCGCTGTACGGGAGGTCCCCCAAGCCTCCACGGGGTTTTCCCCCTTTGAGCTTCTCTATGGGCGCCAGCCCCGCGGGGTTTTGGATGTTCTTAGGGAGGCTTGGGAGGACGGACCTTCAAATAGCAAAAATGAAATTCAATATGTCCTGGACCTGCGAGCAAAACTCCACACTTTGGGGCGGCTCTCCATTGAGAATTTGTTGCAGGCGCAGGATAAACAAAGTCGGTTGTACAACAGGGGGGCTAAACTACGTAAATTTACACCGGGAGATAAAGTGCTCGTATTAATCCCCACATCCAGCTCAAAATTACTCGCCAAGTGGCAATGACCGTTTGTAGTTACATGGCAGGTTAATGATCTCAACAATGAGATTGCTCGTTCAGATAGGGGGGAACACATCAAATATACCACCTCAATCTTCTTAAAAAAATGGAATGAGGTGGAGTCAGCGATGGTGACGGTGGTGAGCGGGGAGGGGGATCTTGGGCCAGAGGTGAATATAAAAGTGCAATCCTCCCCTCTGGCCGTTTATGGAGACCACCTCTCGCCGTCCCAGATCGCTGACATTCAACATCTACAAGCGGAGTTCGCGGATGTGTTCTCGCCTCTCCCTGGGCGAACAGATCTCATACAGCACCACGTTGAGACCGAGCCGGGCGTGGTTGTTCGCAGCCGGCCGTATAGATTACCAGAACACAAGAAAAAAGTAGTTCAGGATGAATTAGCGGCGATGCTGGATATGGGAGTAATAGAGGAATCTAACAGTGACTGGGCAAGCCCGATAGTTTTAGTACCTAAAACAAACGGCACCGTCCGGTTCTGTGTGGATTACCGCAAGGTGAATGCTGTATCAAAATTCAATGCATATCCAATGCCAAGGGTTGACGAGTTACTCGATCGGCTAGGCATGGCTCGTTTTTTTTCGACACTGGATTTAACGAAAGGATATTGGCAGATCCCCTTATCTCCAATGTCTAAAGAAAAGACTGCTTTGACGACGCCGGGCCCAAGACCAAAAAGGAGGTTAGACAGTTCCTGGGGCTAGCAGCCACTGGTTAAATTGGGACGGAGCGCACCGGAGCGCAGCTCCGCCTCCTCGGGTTCACAACACACCCTGCCGGAGCTCAGCTCCGTCTCCTTCAGCACCAAATATATAAATTTTGTTGAGTGTATATAATGAAAGTTTTGAAATATGTGGCTAATTATTAACTCGAACTTGGAGCTGCAATGATTTGCCCATCGCAACGATAACTCATCTCCTCGTCTGAGCTGCTTCAGCACTCGTCAATGTCAAATTGTTTGAGTCTAATCGAGCAAGAGGGATTTGTGTTCACAGCTGTGCTCAAAATATTGATACGACGATATATCATGAACTTCTGGCGATCAATAGGCTACATTGCAAACATTGATTCACTTAAGCATGTATTTTGCATTATGAAATAAATCCACACAAATTATAAAATCAACTCAGTAGTTTGAAAACGTTCTGCGACGAACAGCGCCAGTTCAACGGTGCTGCGTCAGCTCTCTCTCTCTCAAACGGCTGCTCAAGGCAAGCGTCCAGCACTTTAGCCGGTAAAAAAAACACGCTCGCGTTTAGGAGTCGAGACATGATAGAAACTTCACTTGCTTAATCGGGTCAGCATTGCATCGTGACTAAAGTTTGCCATTTGCGCGTCTTTAAGTCTTACCAGTTTAAACATTCAAATGATTTAAGTTAACTCAGTAGGCTACTTGCGCGCTCTCTGAGAGTTGTTTTTCGCTGCGTGCATATGACTAGAGTAAAGCCGCCTCACATCGCGAGATTATATCGTTTTAACAGACTAAACCACGCAAAATTATGTCAAATTCCTGTCTTGGTAAGTAACCTCTAAACACAGTTGGTTATTATGGTTATAACTAGCATATAGCGTTTTGAGATATGCTGTCACTCTCGTCACCCTGAGCATGTCAATCAATTGTTGTTTCTGCATAAAAATCGGAAAATGTAATCTTTTAAAATGATTTCAACATAGAAGAAATGACTTTGTTTGGTGCACATTTGAACACTTAAGACCACATTGCTAAATACTAGGTTCTGAGAAAACTAAGTTAAATTTAAGTTGTTATCTTTTTTGCTTTTATGAAGTGTTTTAAGTTTTGTTTAGTCATTGAGCAGTGTAGATATGCTTCGGTGTCACTATAATAGTCATTTCAAATATTGAGGCAGACTTTAAGCTTTAACTATTTTTATGACAAAAAAATATTGTTTTTCAGTTATCACAACTGTTATTATAACACTGTTACTAAACTCAGCTCAAAATAAATTCCAAATTGATCCGTATCGTGATACGTATCGTGGCTTTAGTATCGTGATGCATATCGTATCGTGACATTGTTGATGATTCACACCCCTTCACAGAAGCGCAAGCCGAGCGCGAATCCCAAAGCGACGCTTCAGTTAACAGGCAGGCTACAGTGCGAGATAAGATGCAAGTAACGTTAGTTAATAAACAGCTGTTTGTTGATAGAAGTTTTAAAAGATCCGCATAAATAAGTTTGATCAAAGACAGTGGATACTATAAGCTCAATTTAACAACACAAGCATCTTATTAAATATATTGCCATTATCATTATTTTAATATAAAGTTAATTCAAATATGTTCGACTTTTCACTGTATCACTCCGCTTGTTCGTGTTTGCGCAACTTGCATCATTAAGCCAGAAGGCGGCGACAAGTGACTGTCTTAATAAGTGAGCAATTGAACCATTAGCTAGTCCAAAAATATTGATTAATTTAGGAAAGAAAAAGTAGCTGAAACTGATCTTTGATGCTCACACTATTTGCTCATATGCCTCTGGGTACCTCTCATATGCCTCTTTGCTCATATGCCTTCCTATTTCAAATATGTTATTGTGTATTGTCAACAAATGCATAAACATTCTGCATTCCATTTTATAGTGTGGATCACTCATTGCAGCATTTAAACTGATTCTCATGTTAAAGAATCTGTTATCTGATCAAATAGGCCTACTTCATGCGACTGACCATATGCTTTTAAAGTTAAGTTGTCCATTTTGTTTTTTGGGGGCCTTCAAAACACCTTAAAATGGACATGTCGAGATCAGGAAAACGTCTCGGTTACAGATGTAACCCTCGTTCCCTGAGTAGGGAACGGAGACGTTACGTCAAGGAGTGACGGAGAATGGGGGTTTCGCACAGAAAGCCAATCCTCTTCGAGTATTTAACAACGAGCCAATGGCGTGAAAATGCCATGGGTCTGCGGAATTTGCATAGCGTACTCCGCCCACCCATGTGGGTATAAAAGGAGGAAGCAGACGCAACCGCAGTATGTCTTCGCTGAGGAGCCAAGACTGATCTCAGGCGTCACCCAGCGGTACAGCAGAAGTGGCAAGGAGACGTAACGTCTCCGTTCCCTACTCAGGGAACGAGGGTTACATCTGTAACCGAGACGTTCCCTTTCGTAGTCACTCCGAGTTACGTCAAGGAGTGACGGAGAATGGGGGTCTATGCCATCACGCCATCTTCCAGCTGTCTTCCAGTGCTCTGCGAAAGTCTAGACCTCTAACACAATATTACAAAAAGGTCCCACTTTGACACAGAATTACCAAGGTACACTGGGAAACATATCCCGGGAGGGACATGCTACCAGATGCCTACCGAAGGGAGGACTTACAAAACACATATGGCCACTGGGGATGCATATGGAGAATACTGGAGCGCCAACCGCAGGTGGCAACTAGCTCCAGGGGTGGCAGATGGCTTGCCAAGGGAAGACACATGCTCAGAGAGGCTTACAGTGGATAATACACGTGAGGCAGTTACCAAAGGGGAACCGTGCACACGGAGGCACCTAGCCGGCACCAGAGCAAGCGCAGTGGTGCCCGCATCATAAGTGCTGGAGGACTCAGGGCTTCAAAGAAGGACAACTGAGGAAATATCGCACTTATCCAATCTGAGGAGTGGAGTGGCGAGCAAGCGAAGACACTTAAGCGGTTCCAGCACTAGCGGAGGCGAGTACGTGAGAGGAAACCGGCTCAATTCGCAAATTATAAAATCTTGCGAAGGTGTTAGGTGTCGCCCAGCCTGCAGCTCTGCAGATGTCTGTTAACGAGGCGCCATGCGCTAAAGCCCAAGAGGAAGCCACACTCCGAGTGGAGTGGGCTGTCACACCAAGGGGGCACGGTCGACCTTGCTGCTGGTAAGACAAAACAATGGCGTCCACTAACCAGTGAGACAGCCGCTGTTTTGAGAGAGCCCTTCCCTTCTGGCTCCCCCCATGACAGACAAAGAGCTGATCTGAGGTCCTGAAACACCGCGTTCTGTCAACGTAGGTGCGGAGTGCACGCACCGGACAGAGCAGTGCCAAGGCTGGGTCTGCCTCCTCCAGGGGCAGCGCTTGCAAGGTCACCACCTGATCCCGGAAGGGAGTAGTGGGGACCTTGGGCACGTAACCGAGCCGGGGTCTCAGAACAACGTGAGAGTAAGCCGGCCCGAACTCTAGGCACGCTTCGTCAACGGAGAATGCGTGCAGGTCCCCTACCCTCTTGAGGGAGGCCAATGCAACCAGGAGAGCTGTCTTCATAGACAGGACTTAAACTCAACCGATTGCAAAGGCTCAAAGGGAGGCCTCTGCAGAGCACTTAACACTACCGAGAGGTCCCAAGAGGGCACGAGGGGAGGACGAGACGGATTTAGTCTCCTCGCTCCCCTCAGGAACCTAATGACCAGGTCGTGCTTTCCATCGGACTTACCTTCAACTGCATCATGAGAGGCGGAAATAGCCGCGACGTAAACTTTGAGGGTGGAGGGCGACAGCCTACGCTCCAACCCATCCTGCAGGAAGGAAAGCACAACACTGATCGAGCATCTCCTGGGGTCCTCTCTGCGAGAAGAGCACCAGTTGACGAAGAGGTTCCACTTCAACGCATACAGGTGTCTCGTAGACGACGCTCTAGCGGAAGTGATGGTTGCTGCCACCGCAGGTGGTAGCGAACTCAAACCTGCCTCGTGCCGTCCAGGAACCACACATGTAGCCTCCATAGATCGGGACGAGGGTGCCACAGAGTGCCCCGTCTCTGAGTGAGCAGATCCTGTCTCAGAGGAATAGGCCAAGGAGGTGCTGTCGCGAGGAGCATGAGTTCGGAGAACCACGTCTTGGTGGGCCAATAAGGGGCTACCAGCAGGACCTGCTCCTCGTCCTCCTTGATCTTGCACAACACCCGTGCAAGGAGGCTCACTGGGGGAAACGCATACTTGCGTGGGCCCCGCGGCCAGCTGTGCGCCAGCGCATCTGTACCGAGCGTGCCCTCGGACAGGGAAAAAAACTGGACGCAGTGGGAAGAGTCCCGGGAGGCGAACAGATCTATCTGAGCTTCCCCGAACTGGTCCCAGATCAGCTGGACCGCTGGGGATGGAGTCGCCATTCGCCGGAGACAGGGCGGATCCGCGACAGCTCGTCGGCTGCCAGGTTCCGGGCTCCAGGAATGTACACAGCACGAAGGGACCTCAGGTGCCTCTGACTCCATAGTAGGAGGTGGCGAGCGAGCTGCGACATCCGACGTGAGCGTAGACCCCCCTGGTGGTTGATGTACGCTACTGTAGCGGTATTGTCTGAGCGGACAAGTACGTGTTGACCCCTGAGCAGTGCTCGAAGGCGGTGCAGGGCCAGGCGTACTGCCAGCAGCTCGAGGCAATTGATGTGCATGAGGCGCTGGGGTCCTGTCCAGGAACCCGCGGCTGCATGCCCATTGCACATGGCACCCCAACCCGTGGTAGATGCATCCGTGGAGACAACGAGATGCCTGGAAACTCGCTGGAGAGGGACACCTGCCCGAAGAAAGCTGAGGTTCAACCACGGAAAGAAGGTTCGGCGGCACGCTGGAGTTACTGGGACCCGGAGCGAGCCACGATGCCATGCCCACCTCGGGACTCGATCGCGAAGCCAGAGCTGAAGCGGTCTCATATGAAGCAATCCGAGTGGCGTAGCCGCGGCTGCGGATGCCATATGCCCCAGGAGCCTCTGAAAGAGTTTCAGTGGAACCGCACTCTTGCCGTCGAACTGTCGAAGACAAGTCAGCAGTGAGTGTGCGCGCTCGCTCGTAAGCTGCGCGGACATGGCGACCGAGTCTATCTCCATGCCGAGAAAAGAGATCCTCTGCACGGGGCAAAGTTTGCTCTTCTCCGGGTTGACCCGAAGGCCCAGACGGGCTAAGTGCTGAAGCACTAGATCTCTGTGTACGCAAACCTGTTCTCGAGAGTGAGCCAAAATTAGCCAATCGTCGAGATAGTTCAGGATGCGAACCCCGTGTTCGCGAAGGGGAACAAGGGCTGCCTCGGCGATCTTCGTGAAGACGCGAGGGGACAGAGCTAACCCGAATGGGAGAACCGTGTACTGATATGCCTGGCCTTCGAAAGCGAACCGAAGAAACGGTCTGTGTCGAGGCAATATGGAGACATGAAAGTACGCATCCTTCAGGTCGATCGCTGCAAACCAATCCTGATGCCGAACACATTCGAAAATGCGTTTGGCCGTGAGCACAAATCGTGCAGGTCCAGGATCGGTCGTAACCCACCGGTCTTCTTGGGGACAATGAAGTAGGGGCCGTAAAAGCCGGACTTCACCACGGCTGGAGGGACCGTCTCGATTGCACCCTTCGCCAGCAGGGTCGCAATCTCCGCTCTCAAAACCGGGGCATTGCCATCGATTATAGTGGAGCGAACTCCCCTGAAACGGGGAGGAGATCGTGCGAACTGAATCGCGTAGCCGAATCTGATCGTTCTGATGACCCAGCGGGACAGACCGGGGAGCTCGAGCCAAGCTCCGAGGAACCGAACCAGCGGGGTCATACGAGCCACAGACGTCCCCCCGGAGGGGCAGCGGGGCGGAGTGACTGGCATGCGCACGGGAGATACCACATGCGGGTGCGTAGTCGAGCTCCGCTCCCCGACAGAAGAGACCAGGGAAGGACCAGCGTTCCACGGGGGTCTGTTCTGCCGGGGGTCTGGCGACAGAGGGGGAGAGGAGCGGTGCGGTCCGGGGACGACGCACGCTCCTCTCCGCGCCCTCAGAGACAGAGGGGAATGAGCGGGGCGACACTGTGGAGCGTCGTGCGCGCTCATTCCGGTCTGTGTGCTCAGTGATAGTATAAAGTCTTTCTTTAACGCACTCAACCCGTCTTATTATTATATATTTTTTTTTTTTTTTGAGCAGCGGGGAGCGGAGAACAAAAGATTCTCCCCCGGCCCTCTACGGGGGGAAGGAGGGGCCCTGCTACCTCCTCCTGGGAAAGACTCGATGCCATCACTGAGCAGCCCATAGGGGGCTGTGACGCTCCTCTGCGACCGCCTCTACGGCGCGACCTGGGTGAAGGCTGCTGCTGGGGTCGCTCCGGAGGGAAGGGCGCAGAGGCTCGTCCTCGGCGGCGAACAGACTGAGGCGGCTACACCGGCGGCTGGGTGAAGGCAGCAGCTGGCCGCCGGGGCAGCCTCAGCCTGTTTCTGGGCGGTAGAGAACTGCTGGGCAAAGTCCTCAACCGCACCGCCGAAAAGCTTTTTTTTTTTTTTTTTTTTAGCAAAGATGACGCTCCTGGACCACACTAGTGGCCATCACCTGATCCAAGGGAATCAGTCCCGCCCTCGTGCATACCTCTCAGCAGTCTGGCTTGGCAGACCTAAAAAACGCCCATCATATGCATAGCGGCGGCCGCTCGCCGCGCTATAGGATCGCGCCGTCATAGACGACGAAAACCTACAGGCTCTGGGGGGATGCTCGGGGGGCCCCCGAGAGGAGGCGCTCCGCGGACACAGTTGCATCGCGACAGAGCGCTCCACCGGAGGCACCCCAGCATACCCACGGGCAGCTGCGCCGTCGAGGGGAGGAAAGGCGGGGGAAGCTGACGAGCGCGTCCTCGTCAGTTCCGCATGCAGCTCGGGGACGAATGGCATTGGGGTCGGCTGTGGCCTCGCGGCGGCGGCTTTGCCCAAAAACCATTCATCCATCCGTGAGTGATCGGGGTGGGCCGGAAGATTCCAGTGCAACCCGATACTCACGGCGACCCGAGAGAGCATAGCCGTCATCTCGGGATCCGACACGGGCAACAGGCGCTCCCGAAGGAGGTCGTGCATCCGCATCTTCACTTCCCGAGGAATCAAGCCCGCCATGTGATGCCGCGATCGATAACGCGTCTTCCTCTGGAGCGCCAAACGATCCAGACGGTACCCGCGAACAGGCAGACGTCTGAACCGTTTCGGCGCTCGCTGGCTACAACACTGTTGCGGTGGGTGGGACCCGAGGAGCTAGCGTCGGGGGTTTGTTCCACACCGTCACCGACAGATCACCCTGGCCGCGAGCCGAAGAGCTTCCCCGGGTAGAGGAAGCTGAACGGGTAGCGGAGGCGGGGACTCTCACAGTAAGATCATTGAGTCTCGATCTAAGTGTTGAGATGGTCATATTACCACAAAAGGCACATGACTCAACCACGAAAGCTGCTTTAGCATGACGAAGCCCAGACATACAAAGCAGCGATCGTGCCCATCAGAGAAAGACGGATATCGACCGCACCCAGAAGAACACGGGCGAACCGTCTTTAAAAAGACGTGCCGCGTGTAGCTCTTTCAGAGGAGAGGAGGAAATTCACTCTCTCAGCGCCGAGGCGACCAGGGAGAAGCGCAAAGTCTGGCAGACCACTGCACAGATCGCAGGCAATGCAGAATCTCGCTGGGTACCGCCGTCACACCAACACTGAAGAGGACGCTCGTCTCGAAGAGGCTTTTAGTGATATGGCTTGTGGAGAGAAGAATGCTCTTGGCTCCGAAGCGAAAACATACTGCGGTTGCGTCTGCTTCCTCCTTTTATACCCACATGGGTGGGCGGAGTACGCTATGCAAATTCCGCAGACCCATGGCATTTTCACGCCATTGGCTCGTTGTTAAATACTCGAAGAGGATTGGCTTTCTGTGCGAAACCCCCATTCTCCGTCACTCCTTGACGTAACTCGGAGTGACTACGAAAGGGAACCAAAATTTTCTTGGGGGGGGCATACCCCCAAACCCCCCTAGCAAGATAATTTTTTTACAACTTCTATTTTGAATAAATGGGCTGTACAGCCCATCCGTGTCAGTGTGATAAAACAACAAACTGCCAAAGAAATTGGTCCTGATTCTTTTAAATCAACATAACCAACCAATATTTTCAAACATGTTCACTTTAATATATTTCCCAAGGGTGAAATCCATTGCCTGGTTTGTAAAGTATTTCTCTCTGTTTAAATAAGTACTCAACTCTACCTTACACATTAATACTGGAAAAAGAGCCTCTTTGGTGTAAAAACACATTGAGTCATTTTACGGAGCGATTTTGAATGATGACCATTCACCATAAATAAGGGCTCCCCCTCCCTATAGAAGCCAATTTAACCACTGCTAGCAGCAGTGGTGGTTCTACCATGAATTACGCCCAGGGCGAGACCCCCTTTGAGCGCCCCCCCGCGTATATGTAATAATAATATTACATACCGTTCATTTGAAAAAGACAGTTAATATAATCCAGTTATTTTGCTAGATTTATCTAACTTTAAAGGGAGGAAGTAACCATTAGCACATTGGCCTTGAATTATATGCATGGCACACTTTTAGTTAGCCTATGACTTGTTGAACTATACTTTGTCATGATGGAGTTTTTAAAAGTAAGGGTCAGAGAGTTACTTATTTAGTAACACTATACTTATCTCTTAAATAATTTTGAACAGCTCTCATATTAACAACTATACAAACTGTTATAGACCAGCTTTTGTAGCCCTATGCCACTCTTAAAATGTCAGAGAAAAGGACAGAATCAGAGATTATTTAGAAAATAGAAAATTGTACTTTGAATATTACAGGCTACAGCAAAAACGTCTCGGTTACAGATGTAACCCTCGTTCCCTGAGTAGGGAACGGAGACGTTACGTCAAGGAGTGACGGAGAATGGGGGTTTCGCACAGAAAGCCAATCCTCTTCGAGTATTTAACAACGAGCCAATGGCGTGAAAATGCCATGGGTCTGCGGAATTTGCATAGCGTACTCCGCCCACCATGTGGGTATAAAAGGAGGAAGCAGACGCAACCGCAGTATGTCTTCGCTGAGGAGCCAAGACTGATCTCAGGCGTCACCCAGCGGTACAGCAGAAGTGGCAAGGAGACGTAACGTCTCCGTTCCCTACTCAGGGAACGAGGGTTACATCTGTAACCGAGACGTTCCCTTTCGTAGTCACTCCGAGTTACGTCAAGGAGTGACGGAGAATGGGGGTCTATGCCATCACGCCATCTTCCAGCTGTCTTCCAGTGCTCTGCGAAAGTCTAGACCTCTAACACAAAATTACACAAAGGTCCCACTTTGACACAGAATTACCAAGGTACACTGGGAAACATATCCCGGGAGGGACATGCTACCAGATGCCTACCGAAGGGAGGACTTACAAAACACATATGGCCACTGGGGCTGCATATGGAGAATACTGGAGCGCCAACCGCAGGTGGCAACTAGCTCCAGGGGTGGCAGATGGCTTGCCAAGGGAAGACACATGCTCAGAGAGGCTTACAGTGGATAATACACATGAGACAGTTACCAAAGGGGAACCGTGCACATGGAGGCACTTAGCCGGCACCAGAGCAAGCGCAGTGGTGCCCGCATCATAAGTGCTGGAGGACTCAGGGCTTCAAAGAAGGACAACTGAGGAAATATCGCACTTATCCAATCTGAGGAGTGGAGTGGCGAGCAAGCGAAGACACTCAAGCGGTTCCAGCACTAGCGGAGGCGAGTACGTGAGAGGAAACTGGCTCGATTCGCAAATTATAAAATCTTGCGAAGGTGTTAGGTGTCGCCCAGCCTGCAGCTCTGCAGATGTCTGTTAGCGAGGCGCCATGCGCTAAAGCCCAAGAGGAAGCCACACTCCGAGTGGAGTGGGCTGTCACACCAAGGGGGCACGGTCGACCTTGCTGCTGGTAAGACAAAACAATGGCGTCCACTAACCAGTGAGACAGCCGCTGTTTTGAGAGAGCCCTTCCCTTCTGGCTCCCCCCATGACAGACAAAGAGCTGATCTGAGGTCCTGAAACACCGCGTTCTGTCAACGTAGGTGCGGAGTGCACGCACCGGACAGAGCAGTGCCAAGGCTGGGTCTGCCTCCTCCAGGGGCAGCGCTTGCAAGGTCACCACCTGATCCCGGAAGGGAGTAGTGGGGACCTTGGGCACGTAACCGAGCCGGGGTCTCAGAACAACGTGAGAGTAAACCGGCCCGAACTCTAGGCACGCTTCGTCAACGGAGAATGCGTGCAGGTCCCCTACCCTCTTGATGGAGGCCAATGCAACCAGGAGAGCTGTCTTCAAAGACAGGAACTTAAACTCAACCGATTGCAAAGGCTCAAAGGGAGGCCTCTGCAGAGCATTTAACACTACCGAGAGGTCCCAAGAGGGCACGAGGGGAGGACGAGACGGATTTAGCCTCCTCGCTCCCCTCAGGAACCTGATGACCAGGTCGTGCTTCCCAACGGACTTACCTTCAACTGCATCATGAGAGGCGGAAATAGCCGCAACGTAAACTTTGAGGGTGGAGGGCGACAGCCTACGCTCCAACCCGTCCTGCAGGAAGGAAAGCACAACACCGATCGAGCATCTCCTGGGGTCTTCTCGACGAGAAGAGCACCAGTTGACGAAGAGGTTCCACTTCAACGCATACAGGTGTCTAGTAGACGACGCTCTGGCGGAAGTGATGGTTGCTGCCACCGCAGGTGGTAGCGAACTCAAACCTGCCTCGTGCCGTCCAGGAGCCACACATGTAGCCTCCATAGATCGGGACGAGGGTGCCACAGAGTGCCCTGTCTCTGAGTGAGCAGATCTTGTCACAGAGGAATAGTCCAAGGAGGTGCTGTCGCGAGGAGCATGAGTTCGGAGAACCACGTCTTGGTGGGCCAATAAGGGGCTACCAGCAGGACCTGCTCCTCGTCCTCCTTGATCTTGCACAACACCCGTGCAAGGAGGCTCACTGGGGGAAACGCATACTTGCGTGGGCCCCGCGGCCAGCTGTGCGCCAGCGCATCTGTACCGTGCGTGCCCTCGGACAGGGAATAAAACTGGACGCAGTGGGAAGAGTCCCGGGAGGCAAACAGATCTATCTGAGCTTCCCCGAACTGGTCCCAGATCAGCTGGACCGTCTGGGGATGGAGTCGCCATTCGCCGGAGACAGGGCGGATCCGTGACAGCTCGTCGGCTGCCAGGTTCCGGGCTCCAGGAATGTACACAGCACGAAGGGACCTCAGGTGCTTCTGACTCCATAATAGGAGGTGGCGAGCGAGCTGCGACATCCGACGTGAGCGTAGACCCCCCTGGTGGTTGATGTACGCTACTGTAGCGGTATTGTCTGAGCGGACAAGTACGTGTTGACCCCTGAGCAGTGCTCGAAAGCGGTGCAGGGCCAGGCGTACTGCCAGCAGCTCGAGGCAATTGATGTGCATGAGGCGCTGGGGTCCTGTCCAGGAACCCGCGGCTGCATGCCCATTGCACATGGCACCCCAACCCGTGGTAGATGCATCCGTGGAGACAACGAGATGCCTGGAAACTCGCTGGAGAGGGACACCTGCCCGAAGAAAGCTGAGGTTCAACCACGGGAAGAAGGTTCGGCGGCACGCTGGAGTTACTGGAACCCGGAGCGAGCCACGATGCCATGCCCGCCTCGGGACTCGATCGCGAAGCCAGAGCTGAAGCGGTCTCATATGAAGCAATCCGAGTGGCGTAGCCGCGGCTGCGGATGCCATATGCCCCAGGAGCCTCTGAAAGAGTTTCAGTGGAACCGCACTCTTGCCGTCGAACTGTCGAAGACAAGTCAGCAGTGAGTGTGCGCGCTCGCTCGTAAGCTGCGCGGACATGGCGACCGAGTCTATCTCCATGCCGAGAAAAGAGATCCTCTGCACGGGGCAAAGTTTGCTCTTCTCCCGGTTGACCCGAAGGCCCAGACGGGCTAAGTGCTGAAGCACTAGATCTCTGTGTACGCAAACCTGTTCTCGAGAGTGAGCCAAAATTAGCCAATCGTCGAGATAGTTCAGGATGCGAACCCCGTGTTCGCGAAGGGGAACAAGGGCTGCCTCGGCGATCTTCGTGAAGACGCGAGGGGACAGAGCTAACCCGAATGGGAGAACCGTGTACTGATATGCCTGGCCTTCGAAAGCGAACCGAAGAAACGGTCTGTGTCGAGGCAATATGGAGACATGAAAGTACGCATCCTTCAGGTCGATCGCTGCAAACCAATCCTGATGCCGAACACATTCGAAAATGCGTTTGGCCGTGAGCACAAAACGTGCAGGTCCAGGATCGGTCGTAACCCACCGGTCTTCTTGGGGACAATGAAGTAGGGGCCGTAAAAGCCGGACTTCACCACGGCTGGAGGGACCGTCTCGATTGCACCCTTCGCCAGCAGGGTCGCAATCTCCGCTCTCAAAACCGGGGCATTGCCATCGATTATAGAGGAGCGAACTCCCCTGAAACGGGGAGGAGATCGTGCGAACTGAATCGCGTAGCCGAATCTGATCGTTCTGATGACCCAGCGGGACAGACCGGGGAGCTCGAGCCAAGCTCCGAGGAACCGAACCAGCAGGGTCATACGAGCCACAGACGTCCCCCCGGAGGGGCAGCGGGGCGGAGTGACTGGCATGCGCACGGGAGATACCACATGCGGGTGCGTAGTCGAGCTCCGCTCCCCGACAGAAGAGACCAGGGAAGGACCAGCGTTCCACGGGGGTCTGTTCTGCCGGGGGTCTGGCGACAGAGGGGGAGAGGAGCGGTGCGGTCCGGGGACGACGCACGCTCCTCTCCGCGCCCTCAGAGACAGAGGGGAATGAGCGGGGCGACACTGTGGAGCGTCGTGCGCGCTCATTCCGGTCCGTGTGCTCAGTGATAGTATAAAGTCTTTCTTTAACGCACTCAACCCGTCTTATTATTATATATTTTTTTTTTTTTTTTTGAGCAGCGGGGAGCGGAGAACAAAAGATTCTCCCCCGGCCCTCTACGGGGGGAAGGAGGGGCCCTGCTACCTCCTCCTGGGAAAGACTCGATGCCATCACTGAGCAGCCCATAGGGGGCTGTGACGCTCCTCTGCGACCGCCTCTACGGCGCGACCTGGGTGAAGGCTGCTGCTGGGGTCGCTCCGGAGGGAAGGGCGCAGAGGCTCGTCCTCGGCGGCGAACAGACTGAGGCGGCTACACCGGCGGCTGGGTGAAGGCAGCAGCTGGCCGTCGGGGCAGCCTCAGCCTGTTTCTGGGCGGTAGAGAACTGCTGGGCAAAGTCCTCAACCGCACCGCCGAAAAGCTTTTTTTTTTTTTTTTTTTTAGCAAAGATGACGCTCCTGGACCACACTAGTGGCCATCACCTGATCCAAGGGAATCAGTCCCGCCCTCGTGCATACCTCTGAGCAGTCTGGCTTGGCAGACCTAAAAACGCCCATCATATGCATAGCGGCGGCCGCCCGCCGCGCTATAGGATCGCGCCGTCATAGACGACGAAAACCTACAGGCTCTGGGGGGATGCTCGGGGGGCCCCCGAGAGGAGGCGCTCCGCGGACACAGTTGCATCGCGACAGAGCGCTCCACCGGAGGCACCCCAGCATACCCACGGGCAGCTGCGCCGTCGAGGGGAGGAAAGGCGGGGGAAGCTGACGAGCGCGTCCTCGTCAGTTCCGCATGCAGCTCGGGGACGAATGGCATTGGGGACGGCTGCGGCCTCGCGGCGGCGGCTTTGCCCAAAAACAATTCATCCATCCGTGAGTGATCGGGGTGGGCCGGAAGATTCCAGTGCAACCCGATACTCACGGCGACCCGAGAGAGCATAGCCGTCATCTCGGGATCCGACACGGGCAACAGGCGCTCCCGAAGGAGGTCGTGCATCCGCATCTTCACTTCCCGAGGAATCAAGCCCGCCTTTATGTGATGCCGCGATCGATAACGCGTCCCTCTCTGGAGCGCCAAACGATCCAGACGGTACCCGCGAACAGGCAGACGTCTGAACCGTTTCGGCGCTCGCTGGCTACAACACTGTTGCGGTGGGTGGGACCCGAGGAGCTAGCGTCGGGGGTTTGTTCCACACCGTCACCGACAGATCACCCTGGCCGCGAGCCGAAGAGCTTCCCCGGGTAGAGGAAGCTGAACGGGTAGCGGAGGCGGGGACTCTCACAGTAAGATCATTGAGTCTCGATCTAAGTGTTGAGATGGTCATATTACCACAAAAGGCACATGACTCAACCACGAAAGCTGCTTTAGCATGACAAAGCCCAGACATACAAAGCAGCGATCGTGCCCATCAGAGAAAGACGGATATCGACCGCACCCAGAAGAACACGGGCGAACCGTCTTTAAAAAGACGTGCCGCGTGTAGCTCTTTCAGAGGAGAGGAGGAAATTCACTCTTTCAGCGCCGAGGCGACCAGGGAGAAGCGCAAAGTCTGGCAGACCACTGCACAGATCGCAGGCAATGCAGAATCTCGCTGGGTACCGCCGTCACACCAACACTGAAGAGGACGCTCGTCTCGAAGAGGCTTTTAGTGATATGGCTTGTGGAGAGAAGAATGCTCTTGGCTCCGAAGCGAAAACATACTGCGGTTGCGTCTGCTTCCTCCTTTTATACCCACATGGTGGGCGGAGTACGCTATGCAAATTCCGCAGACCCATGGCATTTTCACGCCATTGGCTCGTTGTTAAATACTCGAAGAGGATTGGCTTTCTGTGCGAAACCCCCATTCTCCGTCACTCCTTGACGTAACTCGGAGTGACTACGAAAGGGAACTCATAAAGTTGATCATTATGTAAATTATTTTCATTTCAGTGACCAACATGATCACATACACAGAATCTTGTTCAAAAAGCCAAATACATAATGAAATCAATTCACCAAGTTAATAACATTAAAGATTTGTTTTAAATGAGTGTCTTTTATCTTACATATACTAAACTTAAAGTTTAAGGTTAACACAAAAAAGATTTTATAAAAATACCTCATATTTCAGCATTTAAATAATCTCTATAAAAAGAATGAGTCAATAAAGATATATTCCTGACATTTATAATGCACAGTAGCTTATCTTTTATTATTAATAGTAAAATTCGGTCCGATTTCCCCATGGCTGTCGTTGCTATACAACCATGCACTGCGCTCTCCACAATGACAAAGAAGTTTTAGTAATGTATTTCCACCACAGAAAAACGCTTGCTGAAGCTCTGCTAAAAGATTTATTTACGGAGAAGAGAAAAAAACACCCAAACGTGCACGTGCACTTCCATACTGAAAAGTTTATGAGCGCGCCTCCCGCGAGCGCGCAATGAGCGCGCTTCCCGTGCGCCTAATCGCCTATTTGAGGTAATGACCTCGAGCGCGCAAAAGACGCGATACGTGAACTTATCAAGAGACCCCCTTGACATCGCTTCTGTGCACGGCACCTTCTCGGCAAGCAGGGGCGCCATTGCCAATAATTGAATCGAAATGATGAAAAATGGAAAACCTTCGCGGCACAGAGGATAATTTTTTTAACTGCTCGTGCCGCCCCCCATGTGACATGAAGAAATGCCGCCCCGGGCGACTGCCCGGTTCGCCCGTGCCTAGAACCGCTACTGGCTAGCAGGATATTATAGAAGGCTTGTGCCTAATTATTCGGACCTTGCTAGCCCGCTGACTGATCTAAATAAAAAAGGAGTGCCGGATACCGTCCAGTGGACGGAGCAGTGTCAGCAGGCTTTCACTCAGATAAAGGCAGCCCTGTGTGGTGGCCCGCTCTTACAGGCTCCTAACTTTTCTCTCCCTTTTTCT
Source organism: Cyprinella venusta (assembly GCA_038021265.1). Classification (NCBI taxonomy): domain Eukaryota; kingdom Metazoa; phylum Chordata; class Actinopteri; order Cypriniformes; family Leuciscidae; genus Cyprinella; species Cyprinella venusta. Next base: position 18,189,151 of record CM075882.1, on the reverse strand, counting down.
CTGCAGACGGACGCGTCAGACAGGGGGTTGGGTGCGGTCTTGACCCAGGAAATAGAGGGTGAGGAGCAGCCGGTGCTGTACATCAGTCGTAAGCTCTCTAAGAGAGAGACGATGTACAGCACCATTGAGAAAGAGGCGTTAGCCATTAAATGGGCCGTTCTCACTCTCCGCTATTATCTCCTTGGTCGGGAATTCACCCTCTGTACTGACCACGCTCCCCTGCAGTGGCTCCACCGCATGAAGGATGCCAAAGCGCGGATCACCCGTTGGTATCTAGCACTACAGCCCTTTAAATTCAAGGTGATCTACAGGCCGGGTGCACAGATGGCTGTGGCTGACTTTCTCTCCCGTTGAGGGGGGGAGGGAGGGGGCTGCAGGCCGGACGCCTCCCCGGCCTGAGTCGGGCAGTGGGGGTATGTGGTGTGGGGGGTTCAGGTTCAGCGCTGTCTGCAGCAGGAGGGCGGGGGAAGAGCCGAGCGGGAGGTAAGCGGGTCAAGTTCAAATGATAAACACCTGTCTGTGATTGCAGTGATTGGCGTTGGGAGAGCGTATTTTAAGCGGGCCAGGTGGACGCTACAGTGAGAGAGAGCCTGGAGCTTGTGTGCGTGTGTCTGGGACTGAAGCTGATCCTTGATCGTGTCTGATCCTTGATCGTGTCTGAGAGATGCTGTAAACAGCGGGAGTGCCACATCAGAGACGGAAAAGCTATGAACAGCGGGAAAGAGTTTCATCTACTGTGACTGTTTTGAGTTTATTGTGACAAAGCTCTGAGGTGCTGTGGAAAGAGTATTTTGTAAAAATAAAGCACACGAGCTCCAGTATTCGCCGACCCCTTGTCTTCTTCCATCACCCTCACCGAACCTGAGCTTCAACTTCATCACACTGTGCATGTGAACAATCTGATACATATTTTAGCATTATGGCAAAGCATACTAAAGATATGAGTGCTTATTATTCCCAACAGTGTGTAGTTCCCAGGTGAAAAATAAATATGTTACTGTAAGTATATTAAATCTTAGCATACTTGAGCATACTTAATGTCACGGTGTGGGTTTTGTGTCTTGTTCCTTGTTATTGTCAGTCATGTGATTCCCTACTTGTCATGTGGTCCTCCCATGTGTCTTGTCATTTGTTAATTGTCAGGTCATTGTTCACAGGTGTTCCTTGTCTTGTAATTAGTCAGTGTATTTAAGTCCTCTTGTTTGCCCTGTGAGTTTGTCTAGTATTGTAGGTTTCTTGTCCAGGTTGCGGTCGTTGTTTCTGTTCCTGTTTCTGTTTCATGCCTTGCCATGCCTTTGTTTTGAGTTTTTGATTAAGTTATATTAAAGTTTGCGTTTGGGTCCTAACCAGCTTGCCTCCAGCCATTCATTACAGAATACTAGACCACAACATGGACCCAGCAATCCGTCTCTTTCGTCTTCGTCAAGGTGACCGCCCTATTGGGAAATATGTAGAGGAGTTTTGTGGACTTTGTCATGGTTTGGATGTTGACGATGAGGTCTTGAAAGACATGTTCCGTTATGGCCTTGCAGATCTCATAGAGTACCTTATGCCTGACAATACCCAGCAATGGACATTAGAGCAGTACATTGACATTGCCCTTCGGATAAGCTCTGTGCTCACCGCCAGCCCTGCCGAGCCTGCGCTCACAGTCAGCCCTGCCGAGCCTGAGCTCACCGTCAGCCCTGCCGAGCCTGAGCTCACAGTCAGCCCTGCCGAGCCTGAGCTCACCGTCAGCCCTGCCGAGCCTGAGCTCCACGTCAGCCCTGCCGAGCCTGAGCTCCACGTCAGCCCTGCCGAGCCTGAGCTCCACGTTAGCCCTGCCGAGCCCGACACCGTCCAGCCCGAGACCTGTCCCACTGAGACCGCCCAGCCAGACTCTCGTTCCGCTGAGACCGCCCCACTAGAAACTGTTTGTGCCCCGTCTGGCTCTAATCCGGGGATTCATCCCAAATATTTTTTTGGGGGGGGGCCAATGTCCCAGCCAAGGCCGCTTGAGGGGTCTTCACCGCCGTGGCCGCCTGAGGGGTCTTCACCGTTGTGGCCACCTGAGGGGTCTTCACCGCCGTGGCCGCCTGAGGGGTCTTCACCGCCGTGGCCGCCTGAGGGGTCTTCACCGCCGTGGCCGCCTGAGGGGTCTTCACCGCCGTTGCCGCCCGAGGGATCCTCACCACCATGGACGCCCGAGGGTCCCACAGCTCCACCATGGACGCCCGAGGGTCCGACAGCTCCGCCCTGGCCACGCCCTCAGTCTGCTTCGCCCTGGAAGCCCGAGGGTCTGACAGCTCCGCCCTGGCCTTCGCCTCGTCCTGCTCCGCCCTGGCCTTCGCCTCGTCCTGCTCCGCCCTGGCCTTCACCACGTCCTGCTCCGCCTTGGACTTGTCCTGCTCCGCCCTGGACTTCAGCTCGTCCTGCTCCGACCACGCTCTGTGGTCCAGGCCCGCCTTGGCTATATCCTGGCCCCGTTCCCCTGCACGGGCCTGGCCCTCCGTCCCTCCCCCAGACCGCCTCCGCTTCACCGCCCACCTGAACTTTTTGTTGTTTTTATGGGCGTCAGGAGCCGCCCATAGAGGAGGGGCTATGTCACGGTGTGGGTTTTGTGTCTTGTTCCTTGTTATTGTCAGTCATGTGATTCCCTACTTGTCATGTGGTCCTCCCATGTGTCTTGTCATTTGTTAATTGTCAGGTCATTGTTCACAGGTGTTCCTTGTCTTGTAATTAGTCAGTGTATTTAAGTCCTCTTGTTTGCCCTGTGAGTTTGTCTAGTATTGTAGGTTTCTTGTCCAGGTTGCGGTCGTTGTTTCTGTTTCATGCCTTGCCATGCCTTTGTTTTGAGTTTTTGATTAAGTTATATTAAAGTTTGCGTTTGGGTCCTAACCAGCTTGCCTCCAGCCATTCATTACACTTAAAGCCACACTAATCATCAGTATACTTCAAGTTTGTTAATGATTATTTAACTTGAAGCATGCTATTTTGGAACAACTAATTTTGTACTTAATATATTTTAGTTGTAATTTAATTGTAGAAAAGCACAATTTGAAGTGTACTTAGTGTACTTTTACGTGCTAAAGTGGAACCACTTCAAGTATACTTTGTATACTTGAAGTATATGGCTCTATGTACTAATATACATGCTTGATTAATAAGCATTAAGTGTACCATATCTGTGTTAGAAGTACATTTTAAAATGCACTTTGAATGTCATACAAATATACAAGCATTGTGCTTTTAAAATATTAGTATTGTGATGATAGTATGCTCAGTTCTACTTTGGGTTTATTCAAATTAGTAAGAAAGTACACTTTTTAGCTCCTAATCAATATCTGTTATTACTCTGCTACACTCTTAGAAGAAAAGGTTCTAAAGCGCTTCGTATTTGGAACCCCTACATTTTTTTAAACAAAAACATGTGAATGATCACAAAATTCAAGTTATGGGGGTTAAAACATGTAATTAATCAATATCACATGAAGAGTGCCATTTCAGTTTTTATCCTCCAAAAATCAGCATGATTAATGTGATATTAAGTTACTACAACAGTTTAATAAACAATAATTTAATTACAACTGCAAAATGTTGCAGAATAATGTGAAATATGAATGAATAATAGCCTATAAAGAATCTTTGTGTCAAAAGGGTACTTTCTTGTCATTATCATCAATTTTTTGCATAAAAGGTCCTTTGCAGTTGATTAAAGAACCCTATGCTACATATTTGGAACCCTTTTATCTAAGAGTGTAGGCTACTTTTTGGTTAGCATATAAGCTACCAATATACTGAAGGCTGAATTAAATAAGGGACTACTCAACACACTTTCCAGGTGAAAAAAGTACTTTATTGGTCAATAAATACAGTATATTCACATTTTCAATAGTACATTGCCAATACTTACACAGAATTGTACTTTGTGAATAGCAAAATTTCCAGTGTTAAATTAACACTCCTGGTGTACATATAGGTCCAACGGTCCTATATGTACACCAGGAGTGTTAATTTAACACTGGAAATTTTGCTGTAGCTGATAACAATTTTCACAATAAAAAACTTTACACACTTGAAAAAGAAAGTACACTTTCTAGTAACTCATTATGAAAAATATTAGGACAGAACATTGTTTTAATTCAATGTCACAGCATTCCAGTATTACAAGACAACGGACAGAAGAGGTCGCAAACCTCTGGTTGAATTTAACTTACAGTTTTTTTGGATTGCTTACACACTAAAATTAAAAGTAGTACACTATTAGCAAAACCTTACACTCAAGAAGCAAAACATCAGCCCATATTTGCACAACTATAAGCACATTGTCAACCTCACACTTGTTGCAAAACTCTACACACAGTGATTTGTGTTGACACTAAACACACTTAACATACATTACACACAAAACTCTATTATGAAGTCACTTCCTTGCAATACCAAAGCACTGACTGTCAAATTACCTCACCTTCCAACCAATTGATTCAACACAGTCATCAGGTGTGCAAACACTTGTTTGCTTAATTGTAGACACACCAATCAGGTGTATAAGCACTATAAAAAGCAGCAGGTCAGTTCATCGGTCTTCAAGCACAATGGAAAGAGTCAGAGAAAGAGTAAGACGAGGTGGAGGACGAGGTGGAGGACGAGGTGGAGGTGGAGGTGGACGAGGAGAAGGAGAAGGAGAAGGAGGAGGAGGAGGAGGACAAGGACAAGGAGGAGGACGACAAGGAGGAGGACAAGGAGGAGAAGGAGGAGGACAAGGACAAGGAGGAAGAGGAGGAAGGGGAGGATGAGGAATCAACAGAGGAGGAATCAACAGAGGAGGAATCAACGGAAGAGGAAGAGATGGAGGCCATGTTGGAGGTAGAGGAAGAGGAAGACAAGAAGGTGCTCAAAGAGGACCGAATCTGACAAATGAGATCCGCGCAACACTGGTTGACCACGTTGTCAACCACGGCCTGACACTGAGGGAGGCTGGACTGCGAGTACAGCCAAATCTAAGCCGATACACAGTGGCAAGTGTGATAAGAACATTTCAACTGGAAAATAGGTATTGTAAAAATATCATCACATCAAAAACATCTGCACGGTTTCAGCAACTGCTTACAGTACTGTATTCTATGCACTTCTATCAGCACTTCTGTTACCTTTTCCTATGAAATTACTGTACTATTGTTTACTGGGTTTTTTTCTACATAGGATTGAGGGTCAGGAACGACGAGGGGGAAGGCCTCCTATGTTCACAGAACAGCAAGAGAGGGAGATAGTAAACATGGTTTTGGCCAACAATGCTATAACCCTCAATCAGCTCCAAGCTAACATTGTCAATAACCATGTCGGTTTCAACAATATCCATCAGGTCTCAACATCAACACTGGAACGCATCCTAAAAAAAAACATATTCAAATGAAGCAAATTTATCGAGTGCCTTTCGAGCGCAATTCCGAAAGGGTGAAACGACTGCGGCATGATTATGCAGAGGTATGTATTCACCTAAGCATTGTGATCTTGCATACTGTCTCATAATCTTTTACTGCACTGTAATATGTATACTAGATCTACACTGAACACAATTTTGCCTGACACTGTTCTTCCAGACTGATCTCACGAAGTAGCGTGTGTATGACACGCCAATTCGTATTTACATTTTTGGCGTGCTATCAAGACGCATAATCGCTTTTCAGCGTGTTTATGAACGCCGTTGACTTAACGTTATATAAATATATGACTTACCTCAACCCTGTCCCTAAACTTAACCATCACTGGGGTTAATGGCATTTATGACTGTTCCCTTACCATCCTAGTGAAAAAAAAGATATGACTTACCTCAACCCTATCCCTAAACTTCACCGTCACTGGGGTTAATGGCATTTATGACTGGACATTTGACGCGCGTGTACAGACGCGCGGAATGACGCGGATGTTAATGGCGTAGACATACACGCATACACGCGCATACACGCGGATAGCTCAAAATGCGTAGAGATAACACGCCACTTGACTCGAAAGTGGCGTGTATGTTTACGCAAAAGTCGTGATGTCATGTTGGTTCTTTAGAGAGTTTTACAAATGGATGGAGAGGAGATCCAGCATGAGTTCATTTACGTAGATGAGGCTGGGTTCAACCTGACGAGAACACGAAGGAGGGGAAGAAACATCATTGGCCACAGGGCTATAGTCAATGTCCCAGGGCAACGTGGGGGTAATATAACACTCTGTGCAGCCATTACACAGAATGGGGTCCTCCACCACCATGCCCATATGGGCCCTTACAACACAGCACTCATACTTACATTCTTGGACCAATTGCACAACATAACAGCAGCAAATCAAATCGATCATATGCAATACATTGTTGTCTGGGACAATGTGTCTTTCCACCGCTCTGCTCTGGTTCAGAACTGGTTTCAGCAACATCCACATTTCACCGTCCTATATCTTCCACCATACTCTCCATTTCTCAACCCTATAGAAGAGTTTTTCTCGGCATGGCGGTGGAAGGTATATGATCTCCGTCTCCAGGCTGAGGTACCCCTCATCCAAGCCATGGAGGAGGCCTGTGACCAGATGGAAGTAGCAGCAATGCAAGGATGGATTCGTCATTCAAGACGTTTCTTTCCAAGGTGTCTTGCTAATGACAACATTGCCTGCGATGTTGATGAAATTCTCTGGCCAGATCCAGCTAGGCGAAGAGACAATGTCTAGTTTTTGTTTTGTTTTTTACAGTAAACTTACAGTACAATACGTAAAGTGACATTTTGTTACAGTATTATGAATCTCCATGTCAATATTTTGGGCGTGTTGAGAAATAAATAAATTTCTTCAGTCTGCAACATTGGTCTTGTGTAGTCTTTGGTGAATTTACATTATATTTGTACTTTGTTGATGGAAGCCAACTCTAATCATAGGGAAGTAGAAGTGCTAAAAGTGTTTTAGGTTTATCACAGCAGAGTGTAACTCGTGCAAACAGAGTATAGTAATGTGAAACGTGTGTGTTTCATATGGTAACAAAGTGTGGTTTTTAAACAGAAGTGTATAGTTTTTACAAGAGTGTTTAATTATGCAAAGGATCTATAGTGTTTTGCTAATTGGGTGTGTGGTTGTGCTAATTGTGTGTAGTGTTTTGAAAACACGGGCCCTGTTTTGAAAATCGCTTAAGCAATCCAAAAAAACTGTAAGTGGCCAGACATCCGCATTAGAATTGCGTTTTCTTTCCAATTTCATTTTTTCTTATAGCAGCTGTGTCATGAATCGCTCCTCCGTGGCTCTCTCCGCTCCTCATAGAGCTCTGTCTCCCGAGTATTGAACTACATTTCCCAGAAGCCCCGTACCTAGGGCTAATCACCGGCACAGGTGTTCCCTATTTACCCTCCTATATAAACAGCTCGCTGACTCTCAATCAGTGCGAAGTCTTGTTTTGCCCCGGCGACATTTCTGAGCGTTTTTTCCTGTATTTATCTGTATTACCTGTGTATCGACCCTCGACTGTTCCTGGACTTTGATTCTCCGTTTGCTGCCTGCCCTGACCATTGCCTGTGTTTCTGGATTACGACCCTTGCTGCCTGCCCTGACCCTCGCCTGTCTCTTCTGGACTTTGATCATTGCTGCCTGTCCTGACCCCTGCCTGTCTTCGGTTATTCTTGTGGATTGTCTGTGATACATTTATGCTGATCTTTGACCCGTGCCTGTATTACGATTCTTAATAAATATCTACACTGCATATGGATCCGCACGACTCTGCCTCTCCATTACAGAAGACTTCGCCTAAACAGGATCCAGCAGCCATGCATCATTTAGTATCAGAGCTGTCTACTCAAGCTAACATTCTGGCGTCTCACCAGCACCAGCTGGTCAAACTCACGACGCTTACTGAGCAGTTAGTCAAGTCTGTTCAGTCCCTGACTCCACCTGCCGGTGTTGCGGCGAATCCCTCACCAGAGCCCGATCCCTCGCCTCCTCTCGGGAGTAATGCTGGCAACCATCCTCGCCTATCTCTCCCGGAGAAGTATGATGGCAGTCCCGTCAAGTGTAAAGGTTTTTTGCTACAATGTTCCATCTTTATTAATCAACAGCCCCAATTCTATCAAACTGATGAAAGTAAAGTGTCTCTCATCTGCTCATTATTAACTGGCAGAGCTCTGGAGTGGGCAACCGCACTGTGGGAAGGAGGTAACCTATCATTTCCGTCCTATCATAATTTTATGAAACAATTCAAAGAAGTGTTTGAGCATCCCGAGGGAGGAAAGGAACCAGGTGAGCTGCTGCTGGCGCTACGTCAGGGCGATTCTTCAGCAGCTGATTACGCTCTGGGCTTCCGGACTCTTGCTGCACAAACAGGCTGGGGCGATGATCCACTCAAACTGCTGTACCGTAAGGGTCTGAATACAGAGCTTCAGGGAGAACTGGCCTGTCGGGATGAGGGAAAGTCATTACATGAACTCATCAACTTATCAATTCGGCTGGATAATCTTATACGAGCTCGGAGAGTTCCCCAGGGTCACAGAGGCAAGTCAGCTCCATTTGCTGTGCAGGAAAGTGAACCCATGCAGATCGGCTACACTCGTTTAACTCAGGAGGAGAGAGAGAGGAGAGTTCGTAACCGACTGTGTCTCTACTGCGGGGAATCTGGCCACATGAGGGCGACATGTCCCAAGCGACCCACATCACGAGATCCCAAAGCGGTGAGTTACAATGCCAATTCCTCTAATGTGTTTGAACTGGATGTTACGCTGTACTTTGGAGGAGATAGGATTAATACTACAGCACTAGTAGATTCTGGGGCGGCTGGAAATTTTATTGATCTATCTTTCGCCAAGACTTACCATATCTCTCTTCTTCCATGCTCACCTCCGAGGGCCGTAGCAGCGTTAGATGGACGTCCGTTGGGGAATGGCGAGATACAATACATCTCGCAAGAAGTAACTTTACAGACCAGCACCCTTCACTCGGAAATCATCCAACTATTCACCATTGACTCACCACGACACCCAATCATTCTAGGACTACCCTGGTTGGAGAAACATAACCCCGTCATCTCATGGTCTGAAAGACAGATAGTTCAGTGGTCTAATGCATGTCACAGGGATTGTCTTCGCTCCATCACCAAGGTGTCCTTATCCATTCCTCATTCCGAAGTTCCAGAATCAGCCAAGATTCCTGTTCAATATCAAGATCTTTCATTAGCCTTCAGTGAGGATCAGGCAACCAAACTTCCTCCTCACCATCCCTATGACTGCGCAATCGATCTCATTCCCGGCGCCTCTCCTACTCGAGGAAGAATATTCCCTCTTTCACAGCCAGAATCTGAAGTGATGAAGACCTACATCGAAGAACAGCTATCCAAGGGCTTCATAAGACCATCTACTTCTCCTGCTTCAGCTGGCTTTTTCTTCGTTAAGAAGAAGGATGGAGGTTTACGACCCTGTATTGATTACCGCAGTTTGAATGAAATCACTGTTAAGTTCCGCTATCCATTGCCTCTGGTTCCTGCTGCTCTTGAACAGCTCCGTACCGCCAAGTATTTTACCAAGCTCGACTTGAGGAACGCATATAACTTGATACGGATCCGAGAGGGAGATGAGTGGAAGACAGCCTTTTCAACCACTACGGGGCACTATGAATACACCGTGATGCCTTTCGGATTAGCTAACAGTCCTTCTGTTTTTCAGTCCTTCGTTAATGAGATCTTCCGAGATATGCTCAATCGGAATCTTATTGTCTACATCGATGATATCCTGATCTATTCCGAGACGTTTGAGGATCATGTGAAAGAGGTGAGAGCAGTGTTACAGCGCCTCATTGAGAATCAACTATATGCAAAACTACCTAAATGTGAGTTTCATCAGACGCAGATCGCTTTCCTGGGTTACATCATCAGCGCTGAGGGGGTCACCATGGATGGAGACAAAGTTCAGGCCGTGGTAGATTGGCCACAACCAGAGAACGTCAAACAACTACAACGTTTCTTGGGCTTTGCAAACTTTTATCGTCGTTTCATCAGAAACTTCAGCGTCGTCGCCGCACCACTCACTTCCATGTTGCAAGGTGGTGGACATAAATTGAGGTGGTCACCCAGCAGTCTAAGAGCTTTCCAACAGTTGAAGGAGAGATTTACTACCGCTCCTATTCTGCATCACCCCGACCCAGAGAGAGAGTTCATCGTTGAAGTGGATGCGTCAGATACAGGCATCGGGGCAGTACTATCACAACGACAGGGCAATCCAGAGAAGCTCTTCCCTTGTGCATATTATTCACGAAAACTAAATTCTGCTGAGAGAAACTATGATGTGGGAGACCGGGAACTTCTAGCCATGAAGGCAGCTTTGGAGGAGTGGAGGCATTGGTTGGAGGGGGCGCATCTTCCATTCACCGTTCTAACCGATCACCGTAACCTAGAGTACATCAAGACAGCCAAGAGACTGAATCCCAGACAGGCCAGGTGGTCCTTGTTCTTTAGTCGATTTGACTTCAAGGTGACGTACCGTCCAGGATCCAAGAACGGTAAAGCGGACTCTCTCTCAAGACAATTTGATAGTTCCCCCAATGCTCACACTTCAGAACCCATTCTGCCTCCCGCCGTCATCGTAGCTCCCATCCAGTGGGATATCATGACAGAGATTTCAGCCGCTCAGCAGGAGGAGCAACCACCTTCGGACTGTCCTCCAGATCGCACATATGTACCGACTTCTCTTCGCACTCGAGTGCTGGAATGGGTGCATAATACTCCCAGCTCAGGCCATCCAGGAATCACAGCCACTACTCACCTAGTCACGAACCGATTCTGGTGGTCGACGCTTCAGGCGGACGTTATCGCCTTCGTAAAGCAATGCAGTGCATGTAACATCTCAAAATCATCTCACCAGAGACCCGCCGGATTACTCCAGCCACTTCCCGTACCACAACACCCCACTAGACCTGCTCCGAGACCCCGTGGAAGACCTCGGCGTCGCACACATCCTCGCTTCAGGAGCCGCTCGCAGGAGGGGGGCTCTGTCATGAATCGCTCCTCCGTGGCTCTCTCCGCTCCTCATAGAGCTCCGTCTCCCGAGTATTGAACTACATTTCCCAGAAGCCCCGTACCTAGGGCTAATCACCGGCACAGGTGTTCCCTATTTACCCTCCTATATAAACAGCTCGCTGACTCTCAATCAGTGCGAAGTCTTGTTTTGCCCCGGCGACATTTCTGAGCGTTTTTTCCTGTATTTATCTGTATTACCTGTGTATCGACCCTCGACTGTTCCTGGACTTTGATTCTCCGTTTGCTGCCTGCCCTGACCATTGCCTGTGTTTCTGGATTACGACCCTTGCTGCCTGCCCTGACCCTCGCCTGTCTCTTCTGGACTTTGATCATTGCTGCCTGTCCTGACCCCTGCCTGTCTTCGGTTATTCTTGTGGATTGTCTGTGATACATTTATGCTGATCTTTGACCCGTGCCTGTATTACGATTCTTAATAAATATCTACACTGCATATGGATCCGCACGACTCTGCCTCTCCATTACAAGCTGTCTGAAAAACAACAAATATTAATATGAAAAAAAAAAGAGTTATATATGCATACATAAGGTTGTCAAGCTTGAACAACTATAAACACCAATCAACACACACTACCATTATTGGTCAGCTCAAGACATAAAAAAGTAACAAAAGTAACTTTGTTCATAACATGTTTTTTCCCCCCCAAAACTTTTCAAAGAAAGATCATTGACATAATGGCACCAATCAGGGGCGTAGCCAGGACATTATTTCTGGGGGGGCCAGCTTGTGCCAGTCTTTTATTTGGGGTGGCACTTGATTGTCAAAAACGTCTCGGTTACAGATGTAACCCTCGTTCCCTGAGTAGGGAACGGAGACGTTACGTCAAGGAGTGACGGAGAATGGGGGTTTCGCATAGAAAGCCAATCCTCTTCGAGTATTTAACAACGAGCCAATGGCGTGAAAATGCCATAGGTCTGCGGAATTTGCATAGCGTACTCCGCCCACCCATGTGGGTATAAAAGGAGGAAGCAAACGCACCGCAGTATGTCTTCGCTGAGGAGCCAAGACTGATCTCAGGCGTCACCCAGCGGTACAGCAGAAGTGGCAAGGAGACGTAACGTCTCCGTTCCCTACTCAGGGAACGAGGGTTACATCTGTAACCGAGACGTTCCCTTTCGTAGTCACTCCGAGTTACGTCAAGGAGTGACGGAGAATGGGGGTCTATGCCATCACGCCATCTTCCAGCTGTCTTCCAGTGCTCTGCGAAAGTCTAGACCTCTAACACAAAATTACACAAAAGTCCCACTTTGACACAGAATTACCAAGGTACACTGGGAAACATATCCCGGGAGGGACATGCTACCAGATGCCTACCGAAGGGAGGACTTACAAAACACATATGGCCACTGGGGCTGCATATGGAGAATACTGGAGCGCCAACCGCAGGTGGCAACTAGCTCCAGGGGTGGCAGATGGCTTGCCAAGGGAAGACACATGCTCAGAGAGGCTTACAGTGGATAATACACGTGAGGCAGTTACCAAAGGGGAACCGTGCACACGGAGGCACCTAGCCGGCACCAGAGCAAGCGCAGTGGTGCCCGCATAATAAGTGCTGGAGGACTCAGGGCTTCAAAGAAGGACAACTGAGGAAATATCGCACTTATCCAATCTGAGGAGTGGAGTGGCGAGCAAGCGAAGACACTCAAGCGGTTCCAGCACTAGCGGAGGCGAGTACGTGAGAGGAAACTGGCTCGATTCGCAAATTATAAAATCTTGCGAAGGTGTTAGGTGTCGCCCAGCCTGCAGCTCTACAGATGTCTGTTAGCGAGGCGCCATGCGCTAAAGCCCAAGAGGAAGCCACACTCCGAGTGGAGTGGGCAGTCACACCAAGGGGGCACGGTCGACCTTGCTGCTGGTAAGACAAAACAATGGCATCCACTAACCAGTGAGACAGCCGTTGTTTTGAGAGAGCCCTTCCCTTCTGGCTCCCCCCATGACAGACAAAGAGCTGATCTGAGGTCCTGAAACACCGCGTTCTGTCAACGTAGGTGCGGAGTGCACGCACCGGACAGAGCAGTGCCAAGGCTGGGTCTGCCTCCTCCAGGGGCAGCGCTTGCAGGGTCACCACCTGATCCCGAAAGGGAGTAGTGGGGACCTTGGGCACGTAACCGAGCCGGGGTCTCAGAACAACGTGAGAGTAAGCCGGCCCGAACTCTAGGCACGCTTCGTCAACGGAGAATGCGTGCAGGTCCCCTACCCTCTTGATGGAGGCCAATGCAACCAGGAGTGCTGTCTTCATGGACAGGAACTTCAACTCAACCGATTGCAAAGGCTCAAAGGGAGGCCTCTGCAGAGCACTTAACACTACCGAGAGGTCCCAAGAGGGCACGAGGGGAGGACGAGGCGGATTTAGCCTCCTCGCTCCCCTCAGGAACCTGATGACCAGGTCGTGCTTTCCAACGGACTTACCTTCAACTGCATCATGAGAGGCGGAAATAGCCGCGACGTAAACTTTGAGGGTGGAGGGCGACAGCCTACGCTCCAACCCATCCTGCAGGAAGGAAAGCACAACATTGATCGAGCATCTCCTGGGGTCTTCTCCGCGAGAAGAGCACCAGTTGACGAAGAGGTTCCACTTCAACGCATACAGGTGTCTCGTAGACGACGCTCTGGCGGAAGTGATGGTTGCTGCCACCGCAGGTGGTAGCGAACTCAAACCTGCCTCGTGCCGTCCAGGAGCCACACGTGTAGCCTCCATAGATCGGGACGAGGGTGCCACAGAGTGCCCCGTCTCTGAGTGAGCAGATCTTGTCTCAGAGGAATAGGCCAAGGAGGTGCTGTCGCGAGGAGCATGAGTTCGGAGAACCACGTCTTGGTGGGCCAATAAGGGGCTACCAGCAGGACCTGCTCCTCGTCCTCCTTGATCTTGCACAACACCCGTGCAAGGAGGCTCACTGGGGGAAACGCATACTTGCGTGGGCCCCGCGGCCAGCTGTGCGCCAGCGCATCTGTACCGAGCGTGCCCTCGGACAGGGAATAAAACTGGACGCAGTGGGAAGAGTCCCGGGAGGCGAACAGATCTATCTGAGCTTCCCCGAACTGGTCCCAGATCAGCTGGACCGTCTGGGGATGGAGTCGCCATTCGCCGGAGACAGGGCGGATCCGTGACAGCTCGTCGGCTGCCAGGTTCCGGGCTCCAGGAATGTACACAGCACGAAGGGACCTCAGGTGCTTCTGACTCCATAATAGGAGGTGGCGAGCGAGCTGCGACATCCGACGAGAGCGTAGACCCCCCTGGTGGTTGATGTACGCTACTGTAGCGGTATTGTCTGAGCGGACAAGTACGTGTTGACCCCTGAGCAGTGCTCGAAAGCGGTGCAGGGCCAGGCGTACTGCCAGCAGCTCGAGGCAATTGATGTGCATGAGGCGCTGGGGTCCTCACCAGGAACCCGCGGCTGCATGCCCATTGCACATGGCACCCCAACCCGTGGTAGATGCATCCGTGGAGCCAACGAGATGCCTGGAAACTCGCTGGAGAGGGACACCTGCCCGAAGAAAGCTGAGGTTCAACCACGGGAAGAAGGTTCGGCGGCACGCTGGAGTTACTGGAACCCGGAGCGAGCCACGATGCCATGCCCACCTCGGGACTCGATCGCGAAGCCAGAGCTGAAGCGGTCTCATATGAAGCAATCCGAGTGGCGTAGCCGCGGCTGCGGATGCCATATGCCCCAGGAGCCTCTGAAAGAGTTTCAGTGGAACCGCACTCTTGCCGTCGAACTGTCGAAGACAAGTCAGCAGTGAGTGTGCGCGCTCGCTCGTAAGCTGCGCGGACATGGCGACCGAGTCTATCTCCATGCCAAGAAAAGAGATCCTCTGCACGGGGCAAAGTTTGCTCTTCTCCCGGTTAACCCGAAGGCCCAGACGGGCTAAGTGCTGAAGCACTAGATCTCTGTGTTCGCAAACCTGTTCTCGAGAGTGAGCCAAAATTAGCCAATCGTCGAGATAGTTCAGGATGCGAACCCCGTGTTCGCGAAGGGGAACAAGGGCTGCCTCGGCGATCTTCGTGAAGACGCGAGGGGACAGAGCTAACCCGAACGGGAGAACCGTGTACTGATATGCCTGGCCTTCGAAAGCGAACCGAAGAAACGGTCTGTGTCGAGGCAATATGGAGACATGAAAGTACGCATCCTTCAGGTCGATCGCTGCAAACCAATCCTGATGTCGAACACATTCGAAAATGCGTTTGGCCGTGAGCATTTTGAACGGCATTCGATGCAGAGTGCGGTTCAAAACGCGCAGGTCCAGGATCGGTCGTAACCCACCGGTCTTCTTGGGGACAATGAAGTAGGGGCTGTAAAAACCGGACTTCACCTCGGCTGGAGGGACCGTCTCGATTGCACCCTTCGCCAGCAGGGTCGCAATCTCCGCTCTCAAAACCGGGGCATTGCCACCGATTATAGTGGAGCGAACTCCCCTGAAACGGGGAGGAGATCGTGCGAACTGAATCGCGTAGCCGAATCTGATCGTTCTGATGACCCAGCGGGACAGACCGGGGAGCTCGAGCCAAGCTCCGAGGAACCGAACCAGCGGGGTCATACGAGCCACAGACGTCCCCCCGGAGGGGCAGCGGGGCGGAGTGACTGGCATGCGCACGGGAGATACCACATGCGGGTGCGTAGTCGAGCTCCGCTCCCCGACAGGAGAGACCAGGGAAGGACCAGCGTTCCACGGGGGTCTGTTCTGCCGGGGGTCTGGCGACAGAGGGGGAGAGGAGCGGTGCGGTCCGGGGACGACGCACGCTCCTCTCCGCGCCCTCAGAGACAGAGAGGAATGAGCGGGGCGACACTCTGGAGCATCGTGCGCGCTCATCCCGGTCTGTGTGCTCAGTGATAGTGTCAAGTCTTTCTTTAACCAACTCAGGGTGCTGCCCACCCGTGGGTGAGCAGCGGGGAGCGGAGAACAAAAGATTCTCCCCCGGCCCTCCACCGGGGGAAGGAGGGGGCCTGCTACCTCCTCCTGGGAAAAACTCGATGCCATCACTGAGCAGCCCGTCTCAGGAACGCCGCTTAGCCCGGCGTTTAGCGGGGGGCGGGGCCTGAGGGGGCTGTGACGTTCCTCTGCGACCGCCTCTACGGCGCGACCCGGGTGGAGGCTGCTGCTGGGGTCGCTCCGGAGGGAGGGGGGCCGCAGTGGGACGTCTTCGGCGGCGAGCAGACTGAGGCGGCTGCGGCGACGGCTGGGTGGAGGCAGCAGCTGGCCGTCGGGGCAGGATATGTTTAATCGCCTCTGTCTGCTTCTGGGCGGTCGAGAACTGCTGGGCAAAGTCCTCAACCGCACCGCCGAAAAGGCCAGCCTGGGAAAGGGGGGCGTCGAGCAGACGGGTCCGCTCAGCGTCCCGCACTTCCGCCAGGTTGAGCCAAAGATGACGCTCCTGGACCACACTAGTGGCCATCACCTGACCAAGGGAACGAGCCGCCACTTTAGTCGCCCGGAGAGCGAGGTCGGTGGCCGCTCGCAGTTCATTGAACGACCCTTGATCAGTCCCGCCCTCGTGCATATCTCTGAGCAGTTTGGCTTGGAAAACCTGCAAAGTGCTCATCGCATGCAGAGCGGCGGCCGCCCGCCCCGCCGCGCTATAGGATCGCGCCGCCATAGACGACGAGAACCTACAGGCTTTGGAGCGATGCTTGGGTGGCCCCCGGGAGGAGGCGCTCTGCGGACACAGTTGCATCGCAACAGAGCGCTCCACCGGAGGCACCCCAGCATACCCACGGGCAGCTGCGCCGTCGAGGGGAGGAAAGGCGGGGGAAGCTGACGGACGAACGCGGGAAGACAAAGGAGCCTGCCACGTCTTCGTCAGTTCCGCATGCAGCTCGGGGAAGAATGGTATTGGGGTCGGCTGTGGCTTTGCAGCGGCGGCTTTGCCCAAAAACCATTCGTCCATCCGTGAGTGATCGGGGTGGGCCGGAGGATTCCAATCCAACCCAATACTCACGGCGGCCCGAGACAGCATAGCCGTCATCTCGGGATCCGAGACGGGCGGCGCTGGCACTCCCGAGGGAGGCAGCGCAGCCGCATCTTCAGACCCCGAAGAATCCAGCTCGCCTTGTGATGCCGCGATCGACATCGCATCCTCCTCTGGAGCGCCGAACGAAACAGACGGTACCTGCGAACAGGCAGACGTCTGCACCGTTTCGGCGCTCGCTGGCTGCAACACTGTTGCGGTGGGTGGGACCCGAGGAGCTAGCGTCGGGGGTTTGTTCCACACCGTCACCGTCAGATCACCCTGGCCGCGAGCCGAAGAGCTTCCCCGGGTAGAGGAAGCTGAACGGGTAGCGGGGGCGGGGACTCTCACAGTAAGATCATTGAGTCTCGATCTAAGTGTTGAGATGGTCATGTTACCACAATGGGCACATGACTCATCCACGAACGCTGCTTTAGGATGACGAAGACCCAGACATACAAAGCAGCGATCGTGCCCATCAGAGGAGGACAGATATCGACCGCACCCAGAAGAACACGGGCGAACCATCTTTAAAAAGACGTGCCGTGTGCAGCTCTTTCAAAGGAGAGGAGGAAATTCACTCTTTCAGCGCCGAGGCGACCAGGGAGAAGCGCAAAGTCTGGCAGACCACTGCACAGATCGCAGGCAATGCAGAATCTCGCTGGGTACCGCCGTCACACCAACACTGAAGAGGACGCTCGTCTCGAAGAGGCTTAGTGATATGGCTTGTGGAGAGAAGAATGCTCTTGGCTCCGAAGCGAAAACATACTGCGGTGCGTTTGCTTCCTCCTTTTATACCCACATGGGTGGGCGGAGTACGCTATGCAAATTCCGCAGACCCATGGCATTTTCACGCCATTGGCTCGTTGTTAAATACTCGAAGAGGATTGGCTTTCTATGCGAAACCCCCATTCTCCGTCACTCCTTGACGTAACTCGGAGTGACTACGAAAGGGAACTACTATTACTAAATTAGTAAATTATTACTATTGCTATCATTAACATTTTACAGATTGATATATATATATATATATATATATATATATTTATATATAGGCCTAATGATTTTTGTTTGCCATAACCTGACCACGTACCTGGTGGGCAGACTTGTTTATCATGTGTGCCTGCTGCTTCATTCAGTTTTATTTGCTCTCTTCTCCCAGAATCACTCTCCTTCTCCTGCTCTGTCTCTGACAACTCATCTCCTGAACATTTACTGGCTCCTTCCCTTTCAGCACCTGCTCTGCTTTCTCCACTAGCTCCTTCTGTTTCCCTAACATCTCTTTCTAGGACATTCTCTGTTGAGCTCGTTGCTTCTTGCGGGTCTCTGGTGCGTGTGCTGGCAAAAAAAGCATGGATTTTCCTGTCTCCCCCTGAGGCACTTATCCTTTTCATTGTGTCATCTTTAAAGAAAAGTTTTACATAACATTAACTATAGACTGCATTTATTTCAATATCAAGTATAAACTAATGACAGTCTGTTATCTATGACTTAGGGCTAAGCTACACCAGGGCCAGGCACATAACTGAAATGTTCTGTTCGCTTTGTGTCTGCTGTAACAATTAGCTTCCTTCAACACTCTTAGAAAAGGTTCTATACCTTAAAATGTTCTAAAGCGCTACGTATTTGGAACCTCTAAAATGTTCTATATCAAAATTAAAGATGTGGGGGTTAGAAAATGTATATATTTATATCATTTTATGTAGTTAATCAATATACCACCAAGAGTGCCATTTCAGGTTTTCTCCTCCAAAAATCAGCATGATTAAAATGTGATATTAAGTTTAATAAACAATAATTTAATTGCAACTACAAAATATTGCAGAATAATGTAATATATGAATGAATAACAGCCTATAAAGAACCTTTGTGCCAAAAGTGTTCTTTCTTGTCTTTATAGAACTTTTTTAGCATAAAATGTCATTTGGAGTTGAGTAAAGAATGCTATGCTACATATATAGAACCCTTTTTTCTAAGAGTGAATGGAAGTAGCTAACGTTAGGCTACACTAGACGTGATTGCAGCGCCAGCGCGTGCGATTGAGGGGGAAAAAAATAGACCAGATTAGTCTAAAATGGATTTTACGTGTCGTCATGAACGGAACGCTTCATTTTATGCCTGTAGCTGCTACCCCTAAGTGACACATTGGAATTGACTTAAGCTAACTATCTAACTTAGCGCTAGCCAGCCAGATAATCATACAAGTTTGCAAAAATAACGGCAGCGGCGCTGCTTAACTAAACTCACTTTGCCACCCTTCCTCTATGTCGACGACACATTCTTTCACATTAAACTGAGTCAGAAGATAACTAATATGATCTTATCATTTAAATTATTGTTATGCTTTCAATTATCACCAACTTAATCACCTGTTAGTTGCAGTGGTATATCCAGTGGTTAGCTGCTCATCATTAAGCGCTGTCAGAATGCAGGCACGTTATGTCTTGCTGCTCGCACTGTTGATGGGGGCGTGACCCAACATGTTGCTAATATGGGGCTTGTAGCGTAAGTGACAAATCAATGACTTGATAAAAAAAATGCATACATTTCAGCTTCCTTTTTAGACCGTTACTGGAGTTTTTATTTGTATTTTTTATTATTATTAATTTTTTTTTCCCGTGAGGTTGGGGGGGGGGGGGGGGGGGCGGCAGGGGGGCCGAGCCTTGACCATGTAGCTCCGCCCCTGGACACCACAGGCTCCACAAATGGCAACAAAAACAATCATGTCTTACCCGGACCACGAAACCTAACAAACAGTGTTCCAGCCAATCACTGGCAAGAAGTATTTGAGGGTGGGTCTGGGGGTTAGTGCGCGTGCACACGAAGGGGGTGTGTGTGTGAAGGAGAGACAAGCATCAGAGGGAAGTTTGAAAAATGCCCGACACATGACCAAAGAGACGTCGTTCTGAAGAACAAATTAAAAAGAAGGAGTCGGATAAAGAACGTGCGAAGTTCCGAATTTACATTGGTAGCAAAGCTTTTGAACAATGGCGAGAACTCCGGCGGCAGAAGGGCTTCCAGTGCGACGTTCACAATTATTTCAGGAAGCACAGAAGGGAGGGGGAGGAGATGAGATGCGGAGGAGGTAGGGTCTAGCTAGCCTCCGATTTGTTTGAAAATATTGCGAACGTCAACACGCAGGATCGCTTAGAGAACCTTTAACGTTAATGTAATACAAATCTTACCTAGAATCACAACATAATGAGGTTCCAAATGTCACACGCCATGCAAACTTGAAGAAGCTGGGTAAAATCAACACTATGTCTTCTCAAAACGCTACGTTTCAAAAAGTTAATCACAAAAAATATCACCTAATCCATATGAATCGCGTGGTTTCTTCCTAGTCCTCTAAAGACACATGATCGCTAAATGTAGACCTCTAATAACAGTCAAGTAACATTTACACACAGCGGAATATTATCTGACAAACGGAGGCTCTGAGTGAGGTCAAAGTCCTTTCGGGCGGTGCGAGGCGAGCTCATTATCATAAGAACCAATCACAACCATTCAACGGCTCTGGAACCAATCAGGACGTGTAAGTATGCTAGTGTTTGAATTTAAACAAGTACAAACTTTTTTATCATCTCTGGAAAATATATCTGATCAAATTCAAATAATATGATGTTGAAATCCTTGTGGAAATTTAAACGTAGCATGCAGTGGACAACATCCTTTAAAGAAGCCCTTTACAAGTAAAAGTGAACATCAGTAATTTTAGGTATGCTTATTGCAATGCTTAATATAGTTGACAAATGTATCTAATACATTACAAGTTGGTACATTGTAAATATATATATATATATATATATATATATATATATATATATATATATATATATATATATATATATATATCACATCCAAAATAAAAGTTTGTGTTTACAAAATATATGTGTGCGTAGTGTACATAACTATTTTGTATATATAAATACACACACATGCATGTATATATTTAAGAAAAATATGTTCTTAATATATCAAATATTTATATTTATACATAATTTTAATTATGTATAAATATATATAAAGTATATACATGCAAATATTTCTTAAATATATACATGCATGTGTGTGTAATTATACTGTATATGAAGAGTTCAGATGCAAAAGCCAATAAAGTGCCATTTGAAATTTTCTTCTAAAATGATCATTTTTATCAAGCTTGTATATTTAAGTTCAGTAATTTCACTTAAATGGCAATGAAGATTATCTATTAATTGTCATTTAAGTGAAATTACTGAACTTAAATATACAAGTTTGATAAAAATGGTAATTTTAGAAGAAAATTTCAAATGGCATTTAGAGGATTTAGCATCTGAACTCTTCATATATACAACATAATTATATACACAGTGCACCCACATATATTATGTAAACACAAACTTTTATTTTGAATGCGATTAATCGCTGTCCAGCCCTAATATATATATATATATATATATATATGAAGAGTTCAGATGCAAAAGCCTCTAAGTGCCATTTGAAATTTTCTTCTAAAATGATCATTTTTATCAAGCTTGTATATTTAAGTTCCCTTTCGTAGTCACTCCGAGTTACGTCAAGGAGTGACGGAGAATGGGGGTTTCGCACAGAAAGCCAATCCTCTTCGAGTATTTAACAACGAGCCAATGGCGTGAAAATGCCATGGGTCTGCGGAATTTGCATAGCGTACTCCGCCCACCCATGTGGGTATAAAAGGAGGAAGCAAACGCAACCGCAGTATGTTTTCGCTTCGGAGCCAAGAGCATTCTTCTCTCCACAAGCCATATCACTAAAAAGCCTCTTCGAGACGAGCGTCTTCTTCAGTGTTGGTGTGACGGCGGTACCCAGCGAGATTCTGCATTGCCTGCGATCTGTGCAGTGGTCTGCCAGACTTTGCGCTTCTCCCTGGTCGCCTCGGCGCTGAAAGAGTGAATTTCCTCCTCTCCTCTGAAAGAGCTACACGCGGCACGTCTTTTTAAAGATGGTTCGCCCGTGTTCTTCTGGGTGCGGTCGATATCTGTCCTCCTCTGATGGGCACGATCGCTGCTTTGTATGTCTGGGTCTTCGTCATGCTAAAGCAGCTTTCGTGGATGAGTCATGTGCCTTTTGTGGTAATATGACCATCTCAACACTTAGATCGAGACTCAATGATCTTACTGTGAGAGTCCCCGCCTCCGCTACCCGTTCAGCTTCCTCTACCCGGGGAAGCTCTTCGGCTCGTGGCCAGGGTGATCTGTCGGTGACGGTGTGGAACAAACCCCCGACGCTAGCTCCTCGGGTCCCACCCACCGCAACAGTGTTGCAGCCAGCGAGCGCCGAAACGGTTCAGACGTCTGCCTGTTCGCAGGTACCTTCTGTATCGTTCGGCGCTCCAGAGGAAGATGCGATGTCGATCGCGGCATCACAAGGCGGGCTTGATTCCTCGGGAAGTGAGGATGCGGCTGCGCTGCCTCCCTCGGGAGTGCCAGCGTTGCCCGTGTCGGATCCCGAGATGACGGCCATGCTCTCTCGGGCCGCCGTGAGTATCAGGTTGGACTGGAATCCTCCGGCCCACCCCGATCACTCACGGATGGATGAATGGTTTTTGGGCAAAGCCGCCGCCGCGAGGCCACAGCCGACCCCAATACCATTCTTCCCCGAGCTGCATGCGGAACTGACGAAGACGTGGCAGGCTCCTTTGTCTTCCCGCGTTCGCCCGTCAGCTTCCCCCGCCTTTCCTCCCCTCGACGGCGCAGCTGCCCGTGGGTATGCTGGGGTTCCTCCGGTGGAGCGCTCTGTCGCGATGCAACTGTGTCCGCAGAGCGCCTCCTCCCGGGGGCCCCCCAAGCATCCCTCCAAAGCCTGTAGGTTTTCGTCGTCTATGGCGGCGCGATCCTATAGCGCGGCGGGGCGGGCGGCCGCCGCTCTGCATGCGATGAGCACTTTGCAGGTTTTCCAAGCCAAACTGCTCAGAGATATGCACGAGGGCGGGACTGATCAAGGGTCGTTCAATGAACTGCGAGCGGCCACCGACCTCGCTCTCCGGGCGACTAAAGTGGCGGCTCGTTCCCTTGGTCAGGTGATGGCCACTAGTGTGGTCCAGGAGCGTCATCTTTGGCTCAACCTGGCGGAAGTGCGGGACGCTGAGCGGACCCGTCTGCTCGACGCCCCCCTTTCCCAGGCTGGCCTTTTCGGCGGTGCGGTTGAGGACTTTGCCCAGCAGTTCTCGACCGCCCAGAAGCAGACAGAGGCGATTAAACACATCCTGCCCCGACGGCCAGCTGCTGCCTCCACCCAGCCGTCGCCGCAGCCGCCTCAGTCTGCTCGCCGCCGAGGACGAGCCTCTGCGACTCCCCTCCCTCCGGAGCGACCCCAGCAGCAGCCTCCACCCGGGTCGCGCCGTAGAGGCGGTCGCAGAGGAGCGTCACAGCCCCCTCAGGCTCCGCGCCCCGCTAAACGCCAGGCTAAGCTGCGTTCCTGAGACGGGCTGCTCAGTGATGGCATCGAGTTTTTCCCAGGAGGAGGTAGCAGGCCCCCTCCTTCCCCCGGTGGAGGGCCGGGGGAGAATCTTTTGTTCTCCGCTCCCCGCTGCTCACCCACGGGTGAGCAGCACCCTGAGTTGGTTAAAGAAAGACTTGACACTATCACTGAGCACACAGACCGGAATGAGCGCGCACGATGCTCCAGAGTGTCGCCCCGCTCATTCCCCTCTGTCTCTGAGGGCGCGGAGAGGAGCGCGCGTCGTCCCCGGACCACACCGCTCCTCTCCCCTTCTGTCGCCAGACCGTTTCTTCGGTTTGCTTTCGAAGGCCAGGCATATCAGTACACGGTTCTCCCATTCGGGTTAGCTCTGTCCCCTCGCGTCTTCACGAAGATCGCCGAGGCAGCCCTTGTTCCCCTTCGCGAACACGGGGTTCGCATCCTGAACTATCTCGACGATTGGCTAATTTTGGCTCACTCTCGAGAACAGGTTTGCGAACACAGAGATCTAGTGCTTCAGCACTTAGCCCGTCTGGGCCTTCGGGTTAACCGGGAGAAGAGCAAACTTTGCCCCGTGCAGAGGATCTCTTTTCTTGGCATGGAGATAGACTCGGTCGCCATGTCCGCGCAGCTTACGAGCGAGCGCGCACACTCACTGCTGACTTGTCTTCGACAGTTCGACGGCAAGAGTGCGGTTCCACTGAAACTCTTTCAGAGGCTCCTGGGGCATATGGCATCCGCAGCCGCGGCTACGCCACTCGGATTGCTTCATATGAGACCGCTTCAGCTCTGGCTTCGCGATCGAGTCCCGAGGTGGGCATGGCATCGTGGCTCGCTCCGAGTTCCAGTAACTCCAGCGTGCCGCCGAACCTTCTTCCCGTGGTTGAACCTCAGCTTTCTTCGGGCAGGTGTCCCTCTCCAGCGAGTTTCCAGGCATCTCGTCGTCTCCACGGATGCATCTACCACGGGTTGGGGTGCCATGTGCAATGGGCATGCAGCCGCGGGTTCCTGGACAGGACCCCAGCGCCTCATGCACATCAATTGCCTCGAGCTGCTGGCAGTACGCCTGGCCCTGCACCGCCTTCGAGCACTGCTCAGGGGTCAACACGTACTTGTCCGCTCAGACAATACCGCTACAGTAGCGTACATCAACCACCAGGGGGGTCTACGCTCACGTCGGATGTCGCAGCTCGCTCGCCACCTCCTACTATGGAGTCAGAAGCACCTGAGGTCCCTTCGTGCTGTGTACATTCCTGGAATCCGGAACCTGGCAGCCGACGAGCTGTCACGGATCCGCCCTATCTCCGGCGAATGGCGACTCCATCCCCAGACGGTCCAGCTGATCTGGGACCAGTTCGGGGAGGCTCAGATAGATCTGTTCGCCTCCCGGGACTCTTCCCACTGCGTCCAGTTTTATTCCCTGTCCGAGGGTACGCTCGGTACAGATGCGCTGGCGCACAGCTGGCCGCGGGGCCCACGCAAGTATGCGTTTCCCCCAGTGAGCCTCCTTGCACGGGTGTTGTGCAAGATCAAGGAGGACGAGGAGCAGGTCCTGCTGGTAGCCCCTTATTGGCCCACCAAGACGTGGTTCTCCGAACTCATGCTCCTCGCGACAGCACCTCCTTGGCCTATTCCTCTGAGACAAGATCTGCTCACTCAGAGACGGGGCACTCTGTGGCACCCTCGTCCCGATCTATGGAGGCTACATGTGTGGCTCCTGGACGGCACGAGGCAGGTTTGAGTTCGCTACCACCTGCGGTGGCAGCAACCATCACTTCCGCTAGAGCGTCGTCTACGAGACACCTGTATGCGTTGAAGTGGAACCTCTTCGTCAACTGGTGCTCTTCTCGCGGAGAAGACCCCAGGAGATGCTCGATCAGTGTTGTGCTTTCCTTCCTGCAGGATGGGTTGGAGCGTAGGCTGTCGCCCTCCACCCTCAAAGTTTACGTCGCGGCTATTTCCGCCTCTCATGATGCAGTTGAAGGTAAGTCCGTTGGAAAGCACGACCTGGTCATCAGGTTCCTGAGGGGAGCGAGGAGGCTAAATCCGTCTCGTCCTCCCCTCGTGCCCTCTTGGGACCTCTCGGTAGTGTTAAGTGCTCTGCAGAGGCCTCCCTTTGAGCCTTTGCAATCGGTTGAGTTTAAGTTCCTGTCCATGAAGACAGCACTCCTGGTTGCATTGGCCTCCATCAAGAGGGTAGGGGACCTGCACGCATTCTCCGTTGACGAAGCGTGCCTAGAGTTCGGGCCGGCTTACTCTCACGTTGTTTTGAGACCCCGGCTCGGATACGTGCCCAAGGTCCCCACTACTCCCTTCCGGGATCAGGTGGTGACCTTGCAAGCGCTGCCCCTGGAGGAGGCAGACCCAGCCTTGGCACTGCTCTGTCCGGTGCGTGCTCTCCGCACCTACGTTGACAGAACGCGGTGTTTCAGGACCTCAGATCAGCTCTTTGTCTGTCATGGGGGGAGCCAGAAGGGAAGGGCTCTCTCAAAGCAGCGGCTGTCTCACTGGTTAGTGGATGCCATTGTTTTGTCTTACCAGCAGCAAGGTCGACCGTGCCCCCTTGGTGTGACTGCCCACTCCACTCGGAGTGTGGCTTCCTCTTGGGCTTTAGCGCATGGCGCCTCGCTAACAGACATCTGCAGAGCTGCAGGCTGGGCGACACCTAACACCTTCGCAAGATTTTATAATTTGCGAATCGAGCCGGTTTCCTCTCACGTACTCGCCTCCGCTAGTGCTGGAACCGCTTGAGTGTCTTCGCTTGCTCGCCACTCCACTCCTCAGATTGGATAAGTGCTATATTTCCTCAGTTGTACCTTCTTTGAAGCCCTGAGTCCTCCAGCACTTCTGATGCGGGCACCACTGCGCTTGCTCTGGTGCCGGCTAGGTGCCTCCGTGTGCACGGTTCCCCTTTGGTAACTGTCTCATGTGTATTATCCACTGTAAGCCTCTCTGAGCATGTGTCTTCCCTTGGCAAGCCATCTGCCACCCCTGGAGCGAGTTGCCACCTGCGGTTGGCGCTCCAGTATTCTCCATATGCAGCCCCAGTGGCCATATGCGTTTTGTAAGTCCTCCCTTCGGTAGGCAACTGGTAGCATGTCCCTCCCGGGATATGTTTCCCAGTGTACCTTGGTAATTCTGTGTCAAGTGGGACCTGTTGTAACTTTTATGTTAGAGGTCTAGACTTTCGCAGAGCACTGGAAGACAGCTGGAAGATGGCGTGATGGCATAGACCCCCATTCTCCGTCACTCCTTGACGTAACTCGGAGTGACTACGAAAGGGAACGTCTCGGTTACGGATGTAACCCTCGTTCCCTGAGTAGGGAACGGAGACGTTACGTCTCCCTGCCACTTCTGCTGTACCGCTGGGTGACGCCTGAGATCAGTCTTGGCTCCTCAGCGAAGACATACTGCGGTTGCGTTTGCTTCCTCCTTTTATACCCACATGGGTGGGCGGAGTACGCTATGCAAATTCCGCAGACCCATGGCATTTTCACGCCATTGGCTCGTTGTTAAATACTCGAAGAGGATTGGCTTTCTGTGCGAAACCCCCATTCTCCGTCACTCCTTGACGTAACGTCTCCGTTCCCTACTCAGGGAACGAGGGTTACATCCGTAACCGAGACGTTCAGTAATTTCACTTAAAAGGCAATGAAGATTACCTATTAATTGTCATTTAAGTGAAATTACTGAACTTAAATATACAAGCTTGATAAAAATGATCATTTTAGAAGAAAATTTCAAATGGCATTTAGAGGCTTTTGCATCTGAACTCTTCATATATATATATTAAAATGATAAATGCATAAATTTTTTAAATATATTGCAGTAGGCATATGTGTTTATAAAGTTCATATATTTTAAACCCACTAAAAGCTTAATAATTTTGCTATGTTCTTACACAAAGTACTCCAAAAATGTATTTTTAAGTAAGAGCAACATAAGTATGTTTTCTTTAAATGCACTAAAACTTCACTAAAATTATGCTTGTGTTTAGCATATTTCTTAAAAATATAATTAAGCATGTATTTATTACCAATGTACTTCTAGTGCATTTGTTAGAAATATGTTAAAAGTATACTTGTGTTGAGCATATTTCTTAAAAGTGTAACAAAGCATATATTTGGAACCAATGTACTTATACTGCATTTATTAGAAATATGTTAAAAGCATGCTTGTTTTCAATATACTTTTAGAAAATATACTTAAGTACAATTATTTTAAAGTGTGTTTAAAGTTGTATTGTGAAAATAGCTAAAAAGCATTATGCTAATATACTTTTAAGGTATTTAAATATAGTACATTTTTTGTTAGTACATTTGCAATGTACTATTGAAAAAGGGAATGTATTTCAAATATAATAAAGTATACTTTTTTCACTAGGGTTGTTTAGGCAAAAATCTGGTAATATGAATGAAGTGTGTGCCACTTCATGCAAAAGTTTGATTTTGATAATGCTATGTATAGTTTCGGTTGCAGTGCTTCATTTTGCAGGATATATGAGGTATTTTGCAGTTTGGGTGTGTGGTTTTGTGAATTGTGTTAAGTATTTTGATAAAACCAGACTAGTTTGCAAAATTGTGTGTTAGCAATTGGAAAAAACTGTAAATGCTATAAAAATTGGACAATTGGACAATTGGACAATTGGACCACTGATTCTCATTGTAGATGAACATCTACACAGGTGTTACCCTTTCATTTTCATTACAAAAGGAGACAACTGCTGAATAGTTTTGTATTGTGATGTAAACATGGACCCAGCCAGAAAAAGAGAAGTGGCTAAAAGAGGAAGAAGAGAGGCTGGGAGGGGGCGAGGAATATGTATGCGTGGTGGAAGAAGAGTACAGTTTTTTTCGATTGCTAAATGTCAGTGAGCACAACTGGAGCTACATGTGCAAAACTCTAACTCCAGTCTGCACAGCAACAGTTTATGTAGACCAAACTCTAGTTCGTTTTCCATTGCTTGAACACAGTTTTCAAAACTCTACACTCTTATCCCATGACTTTAACCACAACCTGCACAACACTGTGGATTTACAGCACTTTGTTCAAATGCTAAAACTGCTGTCAAAACTGTGAACCACACATTCAAAACAGAATAGATTTCAGCCTTGTGCCTTTCACACACTGCTGATTTTCAAACAATTTCAGCTGAAAGGCTGAAAACTTGTGGCCTAATGCTTGAGAGAGGCAGGATTACAGTATTTCAGTATGTACTTTTAGTTTCTACCTTTTTTCGCCATTACTGTAAATTCTGTTACTACAGACTATTGAAGCAAACTGCTAATTTTCATTTACCTTAAAGAATTATTATGTTCTAAAAATGTAAATAAATCAAATGAAAGAATGTCACTCTTTTCTTTGAAGAAAATATTACTTTGTATGAAGACACACTGAAATTGTTGAAACTGTAAAGATGAAAAGTTTGTATTTTCTCTATTGGTGTTTGGTGCTAGTGTTTTTCCTCGCAGTGTGTTCTGAGTGACAGTGTATGTCATCTCAGTGAGGGTTGTGCATAGTGTTCACACTGAGCTTGTTTAGAGCCATGTGTAACACATTTCTTGTTGCTTTAACACAAAATGCATACAATGAACACAAATTTAAAATGCTTGAACTTCTTTTACACACAAGCTCAAACAAGACCAAAACAATGGATTTTTACTGCCAAATTCACCATTGCTTTAACACTGTATGTCACAACAGATAACACCATGTTCTAAACCTAATCTTACAGGCTAAAGTAAAGGTAAACAGCTGTTTATATTGTGAATTGAAAAACAAATAAATCCCCTGTATTTTATTCTATTGTTACTGAGAAACAGCTGATTGAATAATGCAAATATGGGACAATGTGACAATGTGGCATTTCACAATTCCAGTGCAGTCATGGCCTGGTTTGATCCCATCAGAGGATGATGCCCCCTTTCCCTTTCTTAGCCTGGAGATGGAAGGTTTTTGACCATTGTCTGTAGGTATGTATGCAAATGCTTGTATATATGGAGGTGTGTGCATATGTAGCAGTATTGTTTACATCCGTCAGAGTCCCTTAACATGAGGGTGGAGTGCCCCTTTAATTGCGTTTCTTCGTCGATATATAAGGGCGTCGCTATGTGTGTGCGTCCTTTCTGCGTCATTAAGTGAGCTGCCGTGTTTCCGGTGGAGCGCGGGAAACGTGTGTGAGGTAGGAGCTGTTGGCAGTGATTGTAGCGTGGCTTGTCCGTGGGTTGTTTCACAGGGATTCTATGGCATTTTTTTGTTTAATTCAAGGGTGGACAGAGGAGCTTTGTGGGATGCCTTCAAGCTTGATTTGTGTCATGGACCGTGTTTAATGCACAGCAGTTTTGGTACCGTTTGAATCGCATAACAGGTATGTTTTAACTGGATCAATTACATAATCACTGCCAGCCATGCTGGCCTATTTCATGTAGTGTGTTATATTCTATTTAAGGTGTGGGTCGACGTGTAAGAGGTGTTACAGTGGGCTGCTTGTCTTGAGCTAGCTAACTTTTGGTGCAGATGCTCTCCTTGCTGTATGCTTCGTTTGGCTGCCTATATTGACATCATCTCCGCGACTTTCCTGTTCCCTGGGTTTGAGGGAGACAGGTCCATACGAGTCTGTCTGCTTTATTGATGCTGGAGACGAGCGAAATTAACTCTGTTTCAGTTCGCGTGGTGCCTCGACACGCCGGGTCCTGTTTCATCGCATCATCCATTGTGTTCCAAACGCTGGATCAGCTGGACTGTTGATTACGGGCTGTGACTGTGAGTAGTTTGAGTTAAGAGCCTCCAGTGGAGTTTAATTATTAAATTGGCCACCTAACTGTCTTCATTTGTTCTGCATTTTCCTTTCTTTAAATATTATTTTATTTTTCATGTGAGCTGATTTGTTGTGATATATGTATTTTTTTGTTGTTGTATTATACTGAGTACGTGAGACCAGTTTTCCTTGTTTATCGTTTGTGTGTGGTCGACCTGAAGGCAACCTATTGAATGTATTTTCTTTTTTTTTTTGTGGTTGTAATATTGTTGACTGCTTTTGCCTATTTCTGCCCAGCCTAGAATTGGTTGTCGGGGTGACCGGACGCGGCACCTCGAGTTGATGAGCCAGGCTGGTGTGGTGAATTCTTTTAATATTGCATTTTAAAAAAAAATATTCCTCTGTAGCAACGTTTTGCACATGATTGTTGTTATGTGTTTTGTGGTCTTTTGTTCTTCCTTCAGAATTGGGGCAACCAGTGGCAGGAGGATAAGCGTCTCTTCCCGATTGTGGTGGTGTTTTTTTTTTTTTTGCCTGAATGCTGTGCTCCGAATGCTGTGCTTATAGTGAGGTGTGATGTGAGTGTGCACGTATGATTGCTGTGTCATTTCTGCCGAGGAAAGCCAGCGCCCCAAATTCTGAAGTGAGGTGTTATTTGTGTGGATTATTTTTCTTTATTTTTTTTTATTGGTGTTGTTTTGTTGAATAAAATTTTGGTGATTCTTGTTTAAGAAAATAAAGCTTTTTGTTGTTTATATACAACCCAAGTCTGATACCTGACTCTGGTAGACCGAACCTGGGTGACCTAACTACAACAATTTTAGAGTCATTCATATTTCCCTGGGTGGAATTCCCAGGGTGGCGTAGTCGAAATTTCTTGTCTAAAACTCTAACGCCCTCTGTCACACATACATATGTCTACATATACTGTATATGTAGGCTACATAAATATGTACTCTGTTCCCTTTCGTAGTCACTCCGAGTTACGTCAAGGAGTGACGGAGAATGGGGGTTTCGCATAGAAAGCCAATCCTCTTCGAGTATTTAACAACGAGCCAATGGCGTGAAAATGCCATGGGTCTGCGGAATTTGCATAGCGTACTCCGCCCACCCATGTGGGTATAAAAGGAGGAAGCAAACGCACCGCAGTATGTTTTCACTTCGGAGCCAAGAGCATTCTTCTCTCCACAAGCCATATCACTAAGCCTCTTCGAGACGAGCGTCCTCTTCAGTGTTGGTGTGACGGCGGTACCCAGCGAGATTCTGCATTGCCTGCGATCTGTGCAGTGGTCTGCCAGACTTTGCGCTTCTCCCTGGTCGCCTCAGCGCTGAAAGAGTGAATTTCCTCCTCTCCTTTGAAAGAGCTGCACGCGGCACGTCTTTTTAAAGATGGTTCGCCCGTGTTCTTCTGGGTGCGGTCGATATCTGTCCTCCTCTGATGGGCACGATCGCTGCTTTGTATGTCTGGGTCTTCGTCATGCTAAAGCAGCGTTCGTGGATGAGTCATGTGCCCATTGTGGTAACATGACCATCTCAACACTTAGATCGAGACTCAATGATCTTACTGTGAGAGTCCCCGCCCCCGCTACCCGTTCAGCTTCCTCTACCCGGGGAAGCTCTTCGGCTCGCGGCCAGGGTGATCTGACGGTGACGGTGTGGAACAAACCCCCGACGCTAGCTCCTCGGGTCCCACCCACCGCAACAGTGTTGCAGCCAGCGAGCGCCGAAACGGTGCAGACGTCTGCCTGTTCGCAGGTACCGTCTGTTTCGTTCGGCGCTCCAGAGGAGGATGCGATGTCGATCGCGGCATCACAAGGCGAGCTGGATTCTTCGGGGTCTGAAGATGCGGCTGCGCTGCCTCCCTCGGGAGTGCCAGCGCCGCCCGTCTCGGATCCCGAGATGACGGCTATGCTGTCTCGGGCCGCCGTGAGTATCGGGTTGGATTGGAATCCTCCGGCCCACCCCGATCACTCACGGATGGACGAATGGTTTTTGGGCAAAGCCGCCGCTGCAAAGCCACAGCCGACCCCAATACCATTCTTCCCCGAGCTGCATGCGGAACTGACGAAGACGTGGCAGGCTCCTTTGTCTTCCCGCGTTCGTCCGTCAGCTTCCCCCGCCTTTCCTCCCCTCGACGGCGCAGCTGCCCGTGGGTATGCTGGGGTGCCTCCGGTGGAGCGCTCTGTTGCGATGCAACTGTGTCCGCAGAGCGCCTCCTCCCGGGGGCCACCCAAGCATCCCTCCAAAGCCTGTAGGTTCTCGTCGTCTATGGCGGCGCGATCCTATAGCGCGGCGGGGCGGGCGGCCGCCGCTCTGCATACGATGAGCACTTTGCAGGTTTTCCAAGCCAAACTGCTCAGAGATATGCACGAGGGCGGGACTGATCAAGGGTCGTTCAATGAACTGCGAGCGGCCACCGACCTCGCTCTCCGGGCGACTAAAGTGGCGGCTCGTTCCCTTGGTCAGGTGATGGCCACTAGTGTGGTCCAGGAGCGTCATCTTTGGCTCAACCTGGCGGAAGTGCGGGACGCTGAGCGGACCCGTCTGCTCGACGCCCCCCTTTCCCAGGCTGGCCTTTTCGGCGGTGCGGTTGAGGACTTTGCCCAGCAGTTCTCGACCGCCCAGAAGCAGACAGAGGCGATTAAACATATCCTGCCCCGACGGCCAGCTGCTGCCTCCACCCAGCCGTCGCCGCAGCCGCCTCAGTCTGCTCGCCGCCGAAGACGTCCCACTGCGGCCCCCCTCCCTCCGGAGCGACCCCAGCAGCAGCCTCCACCCAGGTCGCGCCGTAGAGGCGGTCGCAGAGGAACGTCACAGCCCCCTCAGGCCCCGCCCCCCGCTAAACGCCGGGCTAAGCGGCGTTCCTGAGACGGGCTGCTCAGTGATGGCATCGAGTTTTTCCCAGGAGGAGGTAGCAGGCCCCCTCCTGCTGCTACCTCCGCTGGTCCTTCCCTGGTCTCTCCTGTCGGGGAGCGGAGCTCGACTACGCACCCGCATGTGGTATCTCCCGTGCGCATGCCAGTCACTCCGCCCCGCTGCCCCTCCGGGGGGACGTCTGTGGCTCGTATGACCCCGCTGGTTCGGTTCCTCGGAGCTTGGCTCGAGCTCCCCGGTCTGTCCCGCTGGGTCATCAGAACGATCAGATTCGGCTACGCGATTCAGTTCGCACGATCTCCTCCCCGTTTCAGGGGAGTTCGCTCCACTATAGTCGGTGGCAATGGCCCGGTTTTGAGAGCGGAGATTGCGACCCTGCTGGCGAAGGGTGCAATCGAGACGGTCCCTCCAGCCGAGGTGAAGTCCGGCTTTTACAGCCCCTACTTCATTGTCCCCAAGAAGACCGGTGGGTTACGACCGATCCTGGACCTGCGCGTTTTGAACCGCACTCTGCATCGAATGCCGTTCAAAATGCTCACGGCCAAACGCATTTTCGAATGTGTTCGACATCAGGATTGGTTTGCAGCGATCGACCTGAAGGATGCGTACTTTCATGTCTCCATATTGCCTCGACACAGACCGTTTCTTCGGTTCGCTTTCGAAGGCCAGGCATATCAGTACACGGTTCTCCCGTTCGGGTTAGCTCTGTCCCCTCGCGTCTTCACGAAGATCGCCGAGGCAGCCCTTGTTCCCCTTCGCGAACACGGGGTTCGCATCCTGAACTATCTCGACGATTGGCTAATTTTGGCTCACTCTCGAGAACAGGTTTGCGAACACAGAGATCTAGTGCTTCAGCACTTAGCCCGTCTGGGCCTTCGGGTCAACCGGGAGAAGAGCAAACTTTGCCCCGTGCAGAGGATCTCTTTTCTCGGCATGGAGATAGACTCGGTCGCCATGTCCGCGCAGCTTACGAGCGAGCGCGCACACTCACTGCTGACTTGTCTTCGACAGTTCGACGGCAAGAGTGCGGTTCCACTGAAACTCTTTCAGAGGCTCCTGGGGCATATGGCATCCGCAGCCGCGGCTACGCCACTCGGATTGCTTCATATGAGACCGCTTCAGCTCTGGCTT
Source organism: Cyprinella venusta (assembly GCA_038021265.1). Lineage (NCBI taxonomy): Eukaryota > Metazoa > Chordata > Actinopteri > Cypriniformes > Leuciscidae > Cyprinella > Cyprinella venusta. The sequence goes on along the minus strand of CM075882.1, from coordinate 18,154,986 downwards.
CGCGATCGAGTCCCGAGGTGGGCATGGCATCGTGGCTCGCTCCGGGTTCCAGTAACTCCAGCGTGCCGCCGAACCTTCTTCCCGTGGTTGAACCTCAGCTTTCTTCGGGCAGGTGTCCCTCTCCAGCGAGTTTCCAGGCATCTCGTTGTCTCCACGGATGCATCTACCACGGGTTGGGGTGCCATGTGCAATGGGCATGCAGCCGCGGGTTCCTGGACAGGACCCCAGCGCCTCATGCACATCAATTGCCTCGAGCTGCTGGCAGTACGCCTGGCCCTGCACCGCTTTCGAGCACTGCTCAGGGGTCAACACGTACTTGTCCGCTCAGACAATACCGCTACAGTAGCGTACATCAACCACCAGGGGGGTCTACGCTCACGTCGGATGTCGCAGCTCGCTCGCCACCTCCTATTTTGGAGTCAGAAGCACCTGAGGTCCCTTCGTGCTGTGTACATTCCTGGAGCCCGGAACCTGGCAGCCGACGAGCTGTCACGGATCCGCCCTGTCTCCGGCGAATGGCGACTCCATCCCCAGACGGTCCAGCTGATCTGGGACCAGTTCGGGGAAGCTCAGATAGATCTGTTCGCCTCCCGGGACTCTTCCCACTGCGTCCAGTTTTATTCCCTGTCCGAGGGCACGCTCGGTACGGATGCACTGGCGCACAGCTGGCCGCGGGGCCCACGCAAGTATGCGTTTCCTCCAGTGAGCCTCCTTGCACGGGTGTTGTGCAAGATCAAGGAGGACGAGGAGCAGGTCCTGCTGGTAGCCCCTTATTGGCCCACCAAGACGTGGTTCTCCGAACTCATGCTCCTCGCGACAGCACCTCCTTGGCCTATTCCTCTGAGACAAGATCTGCTCACTCAGAGACGGGGCACTCTGTGGCACCCTCGTCCCGATCTATGGAGGCTACATGTGTGGCTCCTGGACGGCACGAGGCAGGTTTGAGTTCGCTACCACCTGCGGTGGCAGCAACCATCACTTCCGCCAGAGCGTCGTCTACGAGACACCTGTATGCGTTGAAGTGGAACCTCTTCGTCAACTGGTGCTCTTCTCGCGGAGAAGACCCCAGGAGATGCTCGATCAATGTTGTGCTTTCCTTCCTGCAGGATGGGTTGGAGCGTAGGCTGTCGCCCTCCACCCTCAAAGTTTACGTCGCGGCTATTTCCGCCTCTCATGATGCAGTTGAAGGTAAGTCCGTTGGAAAGCACGACCTGGTCATCAGGTTCCTGAGGGGAGCGAGGAGGCTAAATCCGCCTCGTCCTCCCCTCGTGCCCTCTTGGGACCTCTCGGTAGTGTTAAGTGCTCTGCAGAGGCCTCCCTTTGAGCCTTTGCAATCGGTTGAGTTGAAGTTCCTGTCCATGAAGACAGCACTCCTGGTTGCATTGGCCTCCATCAAGAGGGTAGGGGACCTGCACGCATTCTCCGTTGACGAAGCGTGCCTAGAGTTCGGGCCGGCTTACTCTCACGTTGTTCTGAGACCCCGGCTTGGTTACGTGCCCAAGGTCCCCACTACTCCCTTTCGGGATCAGGTGGTGACCCTGCAAGCGCTGCCCCTGGAGGAGGCAGACCCAGCCTTGGCACTGCTCTGTCCGGTGCGTGCACTCCGCACCTACGTTGACAGAACGCGGTGTTTCAGGACCTCAGATCAGCTCTTTGTCTGTCATGGGGGGAGCCAGAAGGGAAGGGCTCTCTCAAAACAACGGCTGTCTCACTGGTTAGTGGATGCCATTGTTTTGTCTTACCAGCAGCAAGGTCGACCGTGCCCCCTTGGTGTGACTGCCCACTCCACTCGGAGTGTGGCTTCCTCTTGGGCTTTAGCGCATGGCGCCTCGCTAACAGACATCTGTAGAGCTGCAGGCTGGGCGACACCTAACACCTTCGCAAGATTTTATAATTTGCGAATCGAGCCAGTTTCCTCTCACGTACTCGCCTCCGCTAGTGCTGGAACCGCTTGAGTGTCTTCGCTTGCTCGCCACTCCACTCCTCAGATTGGATAAGTGCGATATTTCCTCAGTTGTACCTTCTTTGAAGCCCTGAGTCCTCCAGCACTTATGATGCGGGCACCACTGCGCTTGCTCTGGTGCCGGCTAAGTGCCTCCATGTGCACGGTTCCCCTTTGGTAACTGTCTCATGTGTATTATCCACTGTAAGCCTCTCTGAGCATGTGTCTTCCCTTGGCAAGCCATCTGCCACCCCTGGAGCTAGTTGCCACCTGCGGTTGGCGCTCCAGTATTCTCCATATGCAGCCCCAGTGGCCATATGTGTTTTGTAAGTCCTCCCTTCGGTAGGCATCTGGTAGCATGTCCCTCCCGGGATATGTTTCCCAGTGTACCTTGGTAATTCTGTGTCAAAGTGGGACCTTTGTGTAATTTTGTGTTAGAGGTCTAGACTTTCGCAGAGCACTGGAAGACAGCTGGAAGATGGCGTGATGGCATAGACCCCCATTCTCCGTCACTCCTTGACGTAACTCGGAGTGACTACGAAAGGGAACGTCTCGGTTACAGATGTAACCCTCGTTCCCTGAGTAGGGAACGGAGACGTTACGTCTCCTTGCCACTTCTGCTGTACCGCTGGGTGACGCCTGAGATCAGTCTTGGCTCCTCAGCGAAGACATACTGCGGTGCGTTTGCTTCCTCCTTTTATACCCACATGGGTGGGCGGAGTACGCTATGCAAATTCCGCAGACCCATGGCATTTTCACGCCATTGGCTCGTTGTTAAATACTCGAAGAGGATTGGCTTTCTATGCGAAACCCCCATTCTCCGTCACTCCTTGACGTAACGTCTCCATTCCCTACTCAGGGAACGAGGGTTACATCTGTAACCGAGACGTTTCTGTGGCGTGTGCATACCTGTATGTATTGCCTTCTAAAAGGAAAAATAAATAAAAATTTGATCACAAAAAAAGTTGTTTGACCATCGTCCACAGGACCAAATGTCCCTCCTGGATGCAATGGATTCTGCATCCCAAGACATCCCAGCTAAACACAGACAGGGGTAAATAAGGAATGCCAAATGATTCTTCCCAAGATGCCTTGATACCTTGCCAGAGTATTGTGTGATGTGGATGAGAACATGTGGCCAAATGGAGAAGACTGGGATGATTACAGTCAATATACTGTATTTTGTATTTTCACATACAGTAATGCTGTAAATGGCAAGTATTGCATATTTTTGTTATCTTGCAGAAATTTCCTGTTGCAAATAAAGCCTTTACTGCACCAATTCTGTCTCTGTCTCTTTTTTTTTCATAAACCGTACATTCTATTCTGCTATTCTGAGAAGGGTCATTCAGTTTTTTTTTTGTTCGTTTTTTTTTTGTATTGAATTTCTACAACATAGGAAACAAAATGCACACATTTGCTAAACCCAAACAAAACTGTAGAGAAACTTCAAAATAAACTGCAGTACAAAACAATCTACTGTATAAACAATCCAATATATTGTCTATTGTATAAGGACAGACCTGACATAATGTATATAAAACAATGCAGTTTCTGTAATTCCATCTCATGTTAGTGTTTTTTATGACATTGTGCTATGATTGACTAAATGTCCCTGTTGGAAGAGAACATGTGTTAGTGTTTTGGTAGACATAGTGTATTGTGTTAGTGTATTATTGTTTTTTGAAAATTAGTGTTGGAGTTTAGTTTACAGGGTGTGATTTTGAACATGAAATTAACCGTTTTGCCAATTGTGTGTTGTAGGTGTGTTGGTGTGTAACAGTAAGAGTTTAGAAAATTTGTTAAAAGTATTGAAAAAATTGTCATAGCGATTGTAAAAAACGTCTCTGGTTACGCATGTAACCTTAGTTCCCTGAAGAGAACGAGACACTGCGTGTAACCTCTATGGGGAACGCCCCCTGCGTGGTGCGTCATGAAGCACGTATGGAATCAGTCCAATGGCGAGACGGAACGTCATAGGCGGGGTGACGTGTCGACCAGGAACCCATAAAGAACCCCAGAAACACAAACGCGATAGCTTCTGATAGACTGAAGCAAGCGCTTACGGGCATGCTGGGAGTATGGCATAAACACGCAGCGTCTCGTTCCCTTCAGGGAACTAAGGTTACATGCGTAACCAGAGACGTTCCCATTCAGGGAACTTCGAGCTGCGTGTAACCGCTATGGGGAACGCTAATACCAACGCCGCCATACGAGCAGGTGTCCGTAGTGTGAAATTATAGCGCACATTCGGAGGAAAGCACCTGCGCCCCTGGAGTGGAACTGAAGTCCAGATGATAGAACTTAACAAATGTGAGCGGTGAGGACCACCCAGCCGCATCACAAACGTCTTGAATGGAAACACCTGATAAAATAGCCTTAGAGGCAGCCATACTCCGGGTAGAATGAGCCCGGACAGCCAAAGGAGAAGGCTGACCGGAAGACTCGTAGGCGAGTGAGATGGCCTCGACCACCCACTTGCTCAACCTCTGCTTAGATGCCAGACAACCTTTATTAGGAGGTCCAAAACAAACAAACAACTGTTCATACTTTCTCCACAGGGCAGCTCTGTGGACGTATGCATCTAGAGCCCTCACCGGGCAGAGCAGATTAAGTCTCTCCTGGTCCTCTGACAGAAATGGCGGAGGACAGAAGGCCTGCAGCACAATAGGTCTGATCACACAAGTCGGAACCTTGGGAACGTACCCCGGCCTAGGGAGGAGGAAAGCCTTCACCATGCCGGGAGCAAACTCCAGGCACGAGGGAGAAACCGACAAAGCTTGAACATCTCCTATTCTCTTTAACCCCCTGGGGACCAAAAACGCGCCCCCGCGTTTTGATCGTTTTTTTTCACACAGCTGCAACATAGACTTAAAATACTCCGTCATTGATGGTCATATAAATAAAATCGATACATGATTATAAACTATAGAGGGTCTTCTTTTTTTTATGTACACTCTTATTAATATCAAAACCTTGTGTTTTTGTAAAATAAATAAATTAAACAGGGTGCGCTTTCAGCTCACTCTGTCTCCGCAAAAATCTTTCTGAAACGCGTCCGAAAAAAGAGCTGTAACTCATTAAATACTTATCACAGACACACGAAAAATCTCTCTTTATGAAGCTGAGATTTTCTTCTTTTAATTTAAGTCATTTATATAAAAAGCAACTACTCTCAGTTGATGTAATCTGTATGAAAAGAAAGAGATGTCAGGATTTTCCCTTTTTACCTCATTACAGCAAATGAGGTGCTAATGTAACCGCGCCCACTGGGAGCGCGTGCTATTCAAATTCTAATGTTGAGGCAAGCCATGAACGCCCTCATCGCAGTGAGGAGATCCTGGAAAAAAAGTTACCTTATAGTTTCATTTTGAGGAGCACGCACGGATTCAGCTGATGCAGTAAGTCATTTATTTTAAGTGCTTTGTTCGAATCGCGTTATTGAATAGTGTCCACAAAGACTGTTTAAATATCAAATGCACGTCTGATAGGGAAGAATAGACGAATTCACTGACGCGCGCTGTGCGTTAATTCACTTTCGCTTTCATTTGAACAAGAATCTCATGAGACATCCTTACATTAGTAAGATAACATTATTTATCTGTACCTATAACCGAAAAGTGTGTTTAAATATGATTCGGGTGTGTGGACGGATGTACGAACGAACGTTCATTTAGAGACTGTTAGAGTTCTGCTCATATTATTTTATTAGCCACACACACGAATCATATTTAAACACACTTTTGGTTAGAGTTTAAAACATCTTGATGTTTGAAACTCTAACTCTGAACCAATTCTACATGGCCCATATAAAAATTGACCAGGATTTGTTTCCAGGTATGACAAAAAATGGGTTTTGACTTTCATTTATACTTTGATTTTATACATACATGTATATATTTGAAGCGTTCAGATGCAAAAGCCTCTAAGTGCCATTTGAATTTTTTCTAGAATGATCATTTTGATCAAGCTTGTATATATAAGTTCAGTAATTTCACATAATGGCAATGAAGACTACCTATTAATTGTCATTTAAGTGAAATTACTGAACTTAAATATACAAGCTTGATAAAAATGATCATTCTAGAAGAATTTAAAATGGAACTTAGAGGCTTTTGCATCTGACCTTCTGTTATATATATATATATATATATATATATATATATATATATATGTTGTCCTTTCATTTTTTTCTTGTCTGACCCACCTGAATGAAAGGCTCATTATTATGCATGTCTTTGTCTCTCTCAGGTGTGAATCCCCTAATTATACATGATGGGGCTGGCCTGTTCACGCCCATTCGCATATTGCCTTGGCAAACTAAAAAAATCTTTTTCACATATAACCCAATTCACAGTTTTATGTGAATGATTAGGGGGATGATTTTCAGATCATTGTGAAGAAAAAACCCTAGGCAACAACATCAATTAGTCAAAAGTCTTGTGGACGCATATTTAGTATGTGTTTTGTTGCCTTATTTCAGAAACTTTCATTTTTAGTTTTTACAATAACCACGCATAAACAATATTCTCTCAAAAATGCAAACATGTACAAACATGTTGCCCATATGTCATGGTTGCCCTGTTTCTGCTAAATATAGTGTAATTTCACCTGTGCCATTAATATGTTTATAAGCTGCTGGAAAAAAACACAGATGTCAGGGCATGTCAGAACCTCTCAAGGACCCCAAATACACCTTGGTCCCCAGGGGGTTAAGGAGGATAAAGCCAGAAGAAAGATATTTTTAAGAGTGAGGAATTTCTCCAGAACTTCCTCAATGGGCTCGAACGGTGCTAGACAAAGCCCTTCTAGGACCACCGCTAGATCCCACGTCGGTACCCTCGTGCGCACTGCTGGCCTCAGCCTCAGGATACCACAGAGGAAGCGAATTATAAGCAGGTGTCTCCCGAGAGAGGCTCCACTCAAAGGGACATGGTAAGCAGATAAGGCCGCCACGTAAACCTTTAGTGTGGAGTGGGATAACCCTGTGGAGAAGCGCTCCTGAAGGAATTCCAGCACCGCTGACACCGGGCAGTTAACTGGGTCCAACTGGTGTTCTCCACACCAAGAGGTGAACAATTTCCACCTCAAAGCATATAACTTCCTCATGGAAGGAGCTCTGGATTGGAGGATGGTCTCGACGACCTCAGTCGAGAGACCAGATTCTATGAGCTGTGCCCCCTCAGAGGCCAGGCCCACAGCCTCCATAGATCCGGGCGGGGATGAAGTATCGATCCGCACGCCTGAGATAGAAGGTCCTTTCTGACCGGAATCTCCAGAGGAGAACCGTCAAGGAGGGAAATTAGGTCCGCAAACCAAACTCGGGCCGGCCAGTACGGGGCTACTAACAGAAGACTGACCCCGTCCCGGCGAACCCTCTCCAGAACTCCTGGGAGCAGAGCAATCGGGGGAAAAGCGTACAGGGGTGACCTCAGCCACTCCTGTACCATAGCATCCAACCCCAGAGGGGCTGGCGGATGTAGGGAAAACCACAGCGGGCAGTGAGACGTTTCTCTGGATGCAAACAGGTCTACCTCGGCACGACCGAAATGTTTCCACAGGAGCTCCACCACTTCGGGGTGGAGTCTCCACTCCCCGGGCCTCGGCCCCTGCCTCGACAGGATGTCCGCTCCCCGATTTTAATATCCTGGGATATAAGTTGCCCTCAGTTGAGCGAGTTCCTCCTCGGGGAAAACCCCTTGGACCTGAGCCACCACTGTAAAGGTCTCATGTACAACAGGCCATGTGGTACCACATTGGACGCTGCAGCCATGAGACCCAGAATTCTCTGATATTCCTTTACAGTAAGCGACTGGCCTAGCTTTACTTGCTTGATAGCTGAGAGAATCGAAGCTATACGAGCAGGCGACAGACGTGCTTGCATTGTCGTCGAATCCCAAATTACCCCCAGAAAAGTGGTTCTCTGTACTGGAGAAAGCACACTTTTCTTGGCGTTGAGCCTCAGCCCCAACCTCTTGATATGAGCGAGGACGACATCTTGATGCCGAACCGCCAACTGCTCCGATTGAGCCAGAATCAACCAATTGTCGATATAGTTTAGAACACGAATGCCTTGGAGTCGCAGCGGAGCCAGAGCCGCATCCATGCATTTCGTAAAGGTTCGAGGAGACAGTGCTAGGCCGAACGGAAGAACCCGATACTGATATGCTTCGCCCCCGAAAGCAAACCTCAGAAACTTCCGATGTTGAGGAAGGATGGAAATGTGAAAATAAGCGTCCTTTAGATCTATCGTGACAAACCAGTCCTCGGACCTGATTTGTGACACGATCTGCTTGAGAGTAAGCATTTTGAATTTGAGCTTCCCTACTGAGCGATTCAAAAGGCGCAGATCTAAAATCGGACGTAACCCCCCATCCTTCTTTGGAACAATGAAGTAACAGCCCCGGGGACATGAACCCGGAGGGGGAGGAACCTCTGAAGCGCCGCTGCCTTCTTTTTCTCTTCCTGAAATCTTTCAATAACAGTGTCGACCGAATCGCCGAAGAGGCCAGCGGTTGACAGCGGCGCGTCCAGGAGGAAAGATTTATCTTTTTCCTTCATGCTGGAGAGATTTAACCATAGATGTCTCTCCGTGGCCACCAAAGCTGCCATAGAGCGGCCAACAGATCTGGCCGTCTCTTTGGTGGCACGGAGAGAAATATCAGCTGCCTGACGCAGCTCTCTCAGCACATCTTGATTTATTTCCCCCCCTCACTAATATCTCGCAGCAGATCAGCCTGATAGGCTTGCAGCACAGCCATAGTGTGGAGACATTAAGCTGCTTGTCCCGACGCCGAGTAAGCTTTGCCCACCAAAGCCGAGGTGTTTCTGAGTGGCTTGGTGGGCAACGCCGGTGTTTTGAAGGACGATGCCGTGCCAGGAGAAAGATGGCTCGCCAAAACTTCCTCCATCCTCGGCATCGCCCCATAACCATGAGCCCTAGCCCCCGACACATTAGAGTATGTGGAAGTTTGTTGTGTAAAAACTCTCGCCGAAACTGGCTTATTCCACGATCTAGAAACCTCTTTATGTACATCAGGGAAAAAGGGCAAACACCGGCGTGGAGGTTGTGAGTGTGATGGCAGAAATCTTTCATCTAGTTTGCTCTTAACTCTAGCTTCCTGTTTTTCAACTGGCCATTCGATGTTTAATCTTTCAACAGCGCAAGTTAAAACCTCCATAAGCTCCTCACCAGTGGGAGACTGAAGTGACGAGTCCCCAGTCTCCACTGTATCCACACTTACAACATCCAGCTCCTCAGAACTGGATAGCTGTAGTGATGGTGCCTCAGCCCGGTCGGGAGAAACCGCAGCCCGGACCCCCGAAGCCGAATCTGAGGCAATGGATCTGTCAGGTAAGGGCAGAGATAAGGCGGAGCCCAGCTCCATCCCCGCTGACAGATCCATCTGCGATCCCCATGATTGAAGTCTTCGCCGTGCCTCGGCAGCGGCGGGACCCGAACCACGGGGAGCGCGAGCCGAGCCGCTCTCCTCAAAGAGAGCTCGGCGGGAGCGGAGCGTCCTCATGGACAGACGCTCACAGTGCGCACAGCCAGCCCCCTCGAGAGCCGACTGCGCGTGCTGCGCTCCCAAACAAACAACACACAGATCGTGTGTATCCCCACCCGTGATGTAGCGTGGGCAGGGATGAACACACTTTCTGAACTGCTGCTCACTCGCCATAATATAACGTGTCTCTCAATAAACAGTTTTTCTTTTTAAAGTGAAAAAACTCCTGCCTAGTGAAACTAAGGACAGACAAAAACCACTGTAGACACAGACTGATATTTCTTTGACACACACACAGAGAGCGCTTGCTGAAGATTTCAGAAGCTATCGCGTTTGTGTTTCTGGGGTGCTTTATGGGTTCCTGGTCGACACGTCAGCCCGCCTATGATGTTCCGTCTCGCCATTGGACTGATTCCATACGTGCTTCATGACGCACCACGCAGGGGGCGTTCCCCATAGCGGTTACACGCAGCTCGAAGTTCCCTGAATGGGAACTGTAAATTAAATGAAAGAATGCCACTCTTTTCTTTGAAGAAAATATTACTTTGTATAAAGTCACTGAAATTGTTGAAACTGTAAAGATGAAAAGTTTGTATTTTCTGCATTGGTGTTTGATGCTACTGTTTTTCCTCTCAGTGTGTTCTGAGTGACAGTGTGTGTTCTCTTACGAGAGGTTCTCTCATATTGCGTAAGCTAGCTTACGCTACGGGAAAGATTCATCTTTCCTGAGAAGTTGAAGCCAAAAAATTATTCCATAATTTTGTAATCATTGTCAACGCAGTATCTCTGAGGCAGACCATGAGCGGGGCTAGCTAGCAGCTCATTGGTTCGCTCAGAGAAAATGCATGAGCCTATGGGAGAGCGGAGCTGGTCGCCGCTCACCTTTGCCCGCCCTCTGCTAGATGGCGTTCTTCCCCTACGCTACGCTAAGCGTGCAGAGCGACCTCCACGTTTCATGTTTGCGCTTACGCCGCCGCCGGACAGGCTGCTTCAGCGCTGCATTCCATGTCAGTCCTCCAAGTGCTACAGAGCGACATCTTGTGCGAGATGGCGAAGAGCGGTAGGAACCCGCCCATCCTTTCGGATTTGAGAAGCGCGACGGACCTCTCCCTTCGCGCCACTAAAGCCGCTGCACAAGCCCTGGGGAGATGTATGGCCGCCCTCTGTGTCGCTGAGAGACACTTGTGGCTTACGCTTGCCGACATGGGAGATTCAGAACGCGCCGTGTTCCTCAACGCGCCTATCTCTCCAACCGGCCTCTTCGGATCTGCTGTCACGGGTATCGTCGACCGCTTCTCCGAGGTACAAAAAGCCACCCAGGCCATGAACTTGTTCCTGCTCCGCCGCGCCAGCACTTCTGCAGGCCGCTCTCACGAGCCCCCTGCCAGAACCCCGCAACAGCGCCCGCCTCAGCAAGCTCAGCAGCCCCAGCGTAGACAGGGCGGCCGCCCTCGCTCTCGCTCTGACAGCCGCCGCAGACAGCCTCCTCCCCGGGGGCCTCGACCCAAGATCACGCTGAAGCCTGATCAGCAAAAGTCTGCCTAGCACAGCTGAGAAAAAGACGGCCCTCTCCCGCTGCGGCCAGACCGCCGTCAAAGTTTCGTCCTCTGCTAGTCCCCGACGCCTCGCCGACTACAGTAGTGTTTACCGCCACAAACAAGCCGGTTTCCCTGCCCGCTTGCAAGCGACAAAAAGCCGTTTTCACGGCTACCCAGAGAGTTCACAAAAAGAGCATAAAAGCCTCAAGTGTAAAAAATGTGCCCACAAGCATGTGTTCACTCTAACACACAAGCACCATATGCCCCGTGTCTCCCACAGAGCCCATTCTCACAGAGTGGCCACTGACCGCTCTAGTAGCAGAAAACAAACACGCCCACGAGCCCATGCACGTGTCCCCCCTCTGCTCACTCTGTCTCACGGCCCAAAAACTCCTCTCTGAGTGTAAGTCCCATTGCCACACACACTCTAAGCGCGCCCACACACAGTGTTCAGCTCGCTATGTGCAGCAATCAGGGCAAAATTGCCATTCTACCGCTAGCCGCATGCTGCGAAGCGTGGGAAGCCATCCCCGGCATCTCCCCGTGGGTTTTAAGCATCATGGCTATCTATTACAGTTTCGTCGCTGTCCACCCCGTTCGCGCGTTCGGCTCGAATCCGCTGTCAGCCCAGCTGCGATGAACACGCTCCGCTCAGAAATAGCGAAGCTGCTGCAGAAGGGCGCAATAAAGAGAGTTCCGCCATTTATGACCGAGTCTGGGTTTTACGGCCGTTATTTTCTTGTTCCCAAGAAAGACGGCGGCCTCAGGCCGAACTTAGATCTCAGGGTCTTGGACAAAGCGCTCATGAAGAAACCGTTCAAAATGCTCACAGTCAGAAAACTCCCCGCGCACGTCCGCCAGGGGGACTGGTTCATCTCTCTAGACCTGAAAGACGCCTATTTCCAGATCCAGATAAATCCTCGTCACAGGCCATTCCTACGTTTCGCCTTCGAGGGTCAGGTTTACCAATATGCCGTTCTCCCGTTTGGCCTATCCTTAGCACCCCGTACGTTCACGAAGTGCATGGATACAGCGCTCGCCCCCCTGCGGCTGTGCATTTTAAACTATCTGGACGACTGGCTGATTCTAGCACAGTCTCAGACGGAGCTTCTGTCGCACCGCGCAGTTCTCCTCAACCCTCTGAAAGCGCTAAGACTCTCTGTCAACTGGACAAAGAGCTCTCTCCAGCCCAGTCAAACTATTTCATTCCATGGAATAGATTTGAACTCTATCACGATGAAGGCTCGCTTATCCACACAGCGCGTGCGCCGTGTTCAGCGTCTAGCCGCCACCTTTCGGATGGGTACCCACACATCCCTGAAATCCTTTCAGAGGATGCTGGGTTATATGGCCTCAGCCTCTGCTGTGCTACAGCTGGGTCTCCTGCACATGTGCCCCCTTCAACTTTGGTTTAAGAGCCGCGTATCCCACCGCGAGTGGACTACGGGCCGCCAGATTATCAAGGTTACACAGACATGTATCACTGCACTGCAACCATGGTCAGTAACCGAGTGGTTTCAGAGGGGCGTTACCATGGGAACCTTTTCTCGCCGAAAAGTCATCTCGACAGATGGATCCAACACGGGTTGGGGTGCGGTCTGCGAGGGCTCACCGGCCGCTGGCCAGTGGTCGAGCCAGGAGAGTTCCCTACACATAAACTGTCTGGAAATGCTCGCGGTCGTGAACGCGCTGCGGTTTTTCCTCCCGCGCATACCACCCGCCGAGACCACTTCACTGCTGGTCTCGTCCAGCCCTGCCCAACCCGAGCCCGTCCAGCCTGAGCCCGAGACCGTCCAGCCTGAGCCCGAGACCGTCCAGCCTGAGCCCGAGACCGTCCAGCCAGAGCCCGAGACCGTCCAGCCAGAGCCCCGGACCGTCCAGCCAGAGCCCGAGACCATCCAGCCTGAGCCAGAGACCGTCCAGCCTGAGCCAGAGACCCCACCCAGCCTCCCTCTCCCACCTCCTCCTATTCATCACGTCTTCACCGTCTCTCCACCACTGCTTGGCAGCCTCACTGCTTCCCCGGAGTGCTTCGAGGAGGTAGAATCGTTGTGGGTCTGCCGGCCACCAACTACATCTGGGTCAGGGGATCCCCGGCCTCCTCCTCGGACCTCCTTGACCTGGACTCTGCCACAGCCTTCCGGTCCATCACCTCCACCATGGCTCTTACCTCCCTCATCCCTGCCGTGGCCCCTCAGCGCACCAGCTCCTCCAGGCTTCCTCGTCCCCCCGGTTCCACCTTGGTCCTTCATCGACCCGCCCTCGCCCTGGGACTACCCTCCTCTGGCTGTGCCTCGTCACTCCATCCTTCGGGCTCTGTTGGGCTCTTCTCTCCCTCCGGCTCCACCTTGGTCCTCGGTCGCTCTGGCTTTGCCGCGGTCTTCAGGATCCCCGTCTTGGCCTCGGTTGCCGGCGCCATCGGTGTCACCATGTCCCTCCAGCCGTTCAACATCGCCCTGGCTCGTCGGCTCTATGGTTTTCACCCTGGTCTCCTCGGTCACCTGCTCCGCCTCCATCAGTTGGCTCCCTGGAGTCGTCAGTCCCGCCTCCTCCATGGCTCCTCCCTCCGTCATCTCCACCTTGGACGCCTGAGGGTCCATCTGCTCCGCCCTGGTCTCGCCCTCAGCCTGCTCCACCCTGGTCTCGCCCTCAGCCTGCTCTGCCTGGGTCTCGCCCTCGACCTGCTCCGCCCTGGCCACGCCCTCGACCTGCTCCGCCCTGGCCACACCCTCGACCTGCTCCACCCTGGCCACGCCCTCGACCTGCTCCGCCCTGGCCACGCCCCGCTCAGCCCTCAGATCGTCCCCCCTCCCTCATCTGTTCTTCGGCGTGAGGCCACGCCTTCCTGGAGGGGGGAGTTCTGTCACAGTCTGGTCTGCACCGTCCTGTCTGCTTCTCCTGCACTACACTTCCCATGATCCTCTTGTCTGCTCACCTGATCTCACTCCCTCATCAGCCTCCTGTTCAGCGTCCTGTTCATCTGTTTCACCTGTTTTCCACCTCGTTATGTTTGATTCATCTGTGTATTTAGTTCTCCCTCATTCAGTCAGTCTTGGTCGGTCAATGTTGATGTTATTCATTGTTTGCTCCCGTTCATCTTTATCCTTGCCTGTTCTTCTTGTGAGTAAAAGTTGTATTAATTGAATCTGGACTCAGCCTGTCCTTCTGCCTGCACCACACCGTGACAATATTTGTGAAAATGCTATTAGTTTTCATTTAACCAACACAGTCCTCAGTGATCAGACACTATTGCAGCCAGTCTCACACTGCTGTGATAAATAAAAAACACATTTGTAAAAAAAACTATTTTTAGGAAATAGCATGTGCTAGATTTTTGGCCAGGTATTGTTATGTAAGGGATAATTTAGATGGAAAAAAATAGTGACAAACTCACAACATTCTTCATGATTAGTTTGAGATATAGGGAGAAATATATAAACTTACCAAGCACTGCACAACACTGATGCTGCAGACTGAATATTTCAAGTATTTATTTTACAGTATTTCTTACCATAATCAGTTACAGCAATCAACCAACAATGGAATCAATGAAACAAACAAAATCTGTAGACAAATTGTAATTACTGCATGAAGTACATAAACTTTGACTCTGAAGGAAAACGTCTCAGGTTACGTCTGTAACCATAGTTCCCTGAGAAGGGAACGAGACGATGCGTCACTGTTACGCTTTTGGGAACACCTCCAGCATGACTGCGTCTGAAGCATCTATGGCAACTAGTCCAATAGGAAACATGACCGTCATGGGCGGATGACGTCATGACCAGGAAATGATAAAAGAGCACCCGGTGCAAACCGGCATTAGCTTCAGAAATTGCCGAAGCAAGCCGATACAGGGATGCAGCAAGTATGGCAGGGTGACGCATCGTCTCATTCCCTTCTCAGGGAACTATGGTTACAGACATAACCTGAGACGTTCCCTATCGAGGGAACTCGCGATGCGTCACTGTTACGCTTTTGGGAACGAGAATACCCAAATCGCCAGACTTTCAAATGCCTGAGTGTCAGCCTGTTGTCACACTACACCAAGCATTATTAAGCACATGTGAACCTGGGGCAGCCTCCAGGTCCAGGCTATAAAATCTGACAAATGTGAGAGGAGAGGACCAACCCACCACATCACAAACATCTTGTAGAGAAACTCCAGATAAAAGAGCTTTAGAAGCCGCCATACTCCTAGTAGAATGGGCCCTGACCGCCAAAGGCAAGGCAGGCCAGAAGACTCATAAGCCAGAGAAATAGCCTCGACTATCCACTTGCTGACTGTCTGTTTTGAAGCAGGAAGACCCTTCTTGGGAGATCCAAAGCAGACAAATAACTGATCAGATCTCCTAAACGCAGAAGTCCGATGCACATAAGTGTCCAGTGCTCGCACTGGGCATAAAAGGTTCAACCTTTCCTGGTCCGGAGAAGAAAACGGTGGAGGACAAAAAGCCTGTAGCACAATAGGCCTCGGAATCATGGTGGACACTGTCACAGGGTAAGCCTGCGACTGTGCATGGACTACACACACACATACACATGCACGTTACGCGCATACACCGGCGTCATGTTTTACAGTCTGTTAGCATATATTTATGTATGCATTGACCTGTGTAATAGTCAATATAATTATGTTGTAAACTTGTTGTATGATGGTCTGTGTGTAGTTTTATCTGAGTTATGACCACTAGTAATCATAATATCGTATACGAATGCATATGATTATGCTAATAGAAGTGTCTTTTCTCATTCGGGAATAAATCACTACCACGAGTATTTGATTAACATATTTTATTGATTAAAGTGGAAGAGATATACAGTAGATGATGCTTACCATGTTGTGATGAGTCGTTGGCCAAATCTGTTCGGTTGAACATCCGGTCTATTTATAGGTCTTGTGTACGCGCCAACTAGTGGCGCGTTCATGTGAGTGACGTCACCGGAGAGTTTATTTTCATAGTTTTTAAGTAATGTGTTTTCTTTGAATATATATACTTGGGATATGATTTATTATATACATGTTTATTTGTATTTATTACTTTTGTTTTTGTTTTCTTTATTATTATTATGCATTCCTGTAAAGTGTATGAACTGTGTTACCTTCAAGGTGGTATGTTCCAGAGTAGGAGGAGTCAGGGCTATAAAATGACTCCAGAAAGTTATTAGGGGAGTTCAGAGATAGGAGGTGAAGGAGAGGTCTAGACAGACCATGGACTGCTTGTGAGTTTGTAACTGGAGACTTAAAAAAATAATACTAAAATAATAATAATAATAATAAAAAATACTACTTATGTAGTGCTTTTGCACATACAGGTCAGGTTATGTTTGTTCCCATTCAGGGAACTTCGAGCTGCGTGTAACCGCACTGGGAACGCCCCTGTGTGATTGCGTGTGAAGCACGTATGAAATCAGTCCAATGGCGAAACGGAACGTCATAGGCGGGGTGACGTATCGACCAGGAACCTATAAAGCCACCCAAAAACACAAGCGCGACAGCTTCTGAATTCTTCAGCAAGCGCTCTCTGATTGAAAGTGAAAATCAGTCTGTGTCTTGAGTGTTTTTGTCTGTCCTTAGAAATTGCTAGGCAGGAGTTTTTCTCTTAAAAAGAAAACTGAGTAGACACATGAATATGGCGAGCGAACAGCAGTTTAGAAAGTGTGTTCATCCCTGCCCACGCTACATCACGGGCGGGGATACACACGATCTCTGTGTTGTTTGTTTGGGAGTACGGCATGCCCAGTCAGCTCTCGAGGGGGCTGACTGTCAGCATTGCGAGCGTCTGCTCATTAAGACGCTCCGCTCCCGCCGTGCCCTCTTCGAGGAGAGTGGTGCGGCTCGCGCTCCCCGCGGTTCTGGTCCCGCTGCTGCTGAGGCACGGCGAAGACTGCAATTGTGGGGATCGCAAATGGATGTGTCAGCGGGGATAGAGACGGGCTCCGCCCTTTCTCTGCCCTTACCTGACAGATCCAGCGCCTCAGATCCGGGCTCGGGGGTCCGCGCTGCGGTTTCTCCCGACCGGGCTGAGGTGCCCTCGCTTCAACTGTCTAGCTCCGAGGAGCTGGATGTTGTAAGCGTGGATACAGCGGAGACTGTGGACTCGTCACTTCAGTCTCCGGCCAGTGAGGAGTTAATGGAGGTTTTGACTCGCGCTGTTGAGAAACTGAGTATTGACTGGCCAGTTGAAAAAGAACAAACTAGAGTTAAAAGCAAACTTGATGAGAGATATTTGCCGTCACATTCATTACCTCCACGTCGGTGTTTGCCTTTTTTCCCGGATGTTCATAGAGAGGTGCAAAGATCATGGAATAAACCGGTGTCTGCTAGAATTCTTACACAGCAGACATCGGTCTATTCGAACATCTCGGGGGCTAAGGCGAAACGGCATCTTTCTCCTGAAACGGCATCGTCCTTTAAAACACCGGCGTTGCCCACCAAGCCACTCAGAAACACCTCGGCTTTGGTGGGCAAAGCTTACTCGGCGGCGGGACAAGCAGCCTCGTGTTTGCATACTATGTCTGTCCTGCAACCTATCAGGCAGATTTATTAAAAGATATGTGTGAGGGGGGGGGGAGTTAATTTTGATATGTTGAGAGAGCTACGTCAGGCAGCCGATCTCTCTCTCCGTGCCACTAAGGAGACGGCCAGATCAGTTCTATGGCAGCCCTAGTGGCCACGGAGAGGCATTTATGGCTAAATCTTTCTAATATGAAGGAAAAAGAAAAATTGTTCCTTCTGGACGCGCCGCTGTCGACTGTGGGCCTCTTCGGTGACTCGGTAAACTCGGTCATCGAGAGGTTCCAGGAAGAGAGAAAGCAGGCGGCGGCGCTCCAGAAAGTTATTCCCCTCCGTGTTCATGTCCCGGGGGCTGCTGGGCGGGAGCAGCCCCGGCCGTCGAGTAGCTCCTCGCACAGAGCGCAGCAGAAGAGGAGCGTCGCATCTCGGGCTCCTCCCCAGCAAAACTGGACCGAGACGCGGTGTTCCCAGACGAGGTCTTCCAGGGGCAAAACCGATCTGATGACGGTTATTGTCGCCAGGAGGGCCTCGTCGAAGAAGTCCTGACGCCACTGGCGTCAGGCTTCTGAGGGTAGTCCCCACCGAGACAGAAAGGTGTTTGCCGCTGTTTCCGGCGCCCGTTCGGTCTCGGTGCCCTCAGGGGTCCGTTCTGCTAACCCCGCCTGTGGGTGGGGGCGCAGACGGTCTCGGCAAACGGTATCCCGAGGGATGCTCGTTTGCTCAGAAGAGCGATATGGAAGAAAAACCAAACCAACCGTTCCTTGCCAGTGCGCCGTCACAGGGCACTGTGTTTGTCGCTCAAACATCTCCAGAGGCCAGTCTCGAGAGACTGGTACCCTTAGTAGAATTTTTTGCGGAGTGGAAAAGTCTTCCGAACGTTTCTCGTTGGGTCCTGCAGACTATCGAGCGTGGGTACGCGATCCAGTTCAGGTCGCGCCCGGCTCGTTTTCGGGGGGTTGTGCCCACTGCGGTGGGCCCCGAGCAGGCTCTGGTTGAGAGAAAACCTTGGTTCCTGTCCCTGGGACCGGCTTTGGGAGCTCCGTGTCATCGGCTAACGTTAACAACGGACGCCTCTCTTACGGGCTGGGGAGCGATCATGAGTGGTCGCTCGGCCCGGGGTCTGTGGCGAGACCATCATCGGCACTGGCACATAAATTGTTTGGAGATGATGGCGGTGTTTCGGGCTCTGAAACATTTTCTTCCAGACCTGAGGGGTCACCATGTTCTTGTCCGGTCAGACAACACATCGGTGGTCTCCTACATAAATCATCAAGGGGGTCTGCGCTCACGTCCATTATACAAGCTAGCTCATCAGATCCTTCTGTGGTCCCAGGGGAAACTTCTGTCATTGAGAGCAATGTATATCCCAGGATATTTGAATCAGGGAGCAGACATCCTGTCAAGGCAGGGGCCGAGGCCCGGGGAGTGGAGGCTCCACCCCGAGGTAGTGGAGCTCCTATGGAAGCACTTTGGTCGTGCCGAGGTAGATCTTTTTGCATCCAGAGAAACGTCCCACTGTCCTCTGTGGTTTTCTCTAAATCCTCCAGCCCCGCTGGGGTTGGACGCGATGGTACAGGTGTGGCCGAGGTCACGCCTGTATGCCTTTCCCCCGATTGCTCTGCTCCCAGTAGTTCTGGAGAGGGTCCGCCGGGACGGGGTCAGTCTACTGTTAGTAGCCCCGTATTGGCCGGCCCGAGTCTGGTTTGCGAACCTAATTTCTCTCCTCGACGGGTCTCCCCTGGAAATTCCGGTCAGGAGGGACCTTCTATCTCAAGCGTGCGGGTCGATACTTCACCCCCGCCCAGATCTTTGGAGGCTGTGAGCTTGGCCTCTGAGGGGGCCCAGCTCGTAGAGTCTGGTCTCTCGACTGAGGTCGTGGAGACCATCCTCCAATCCAGAGCTCCGTCCACGAGGAAATTATACGCCTTGAGGTGGAAATTGTTCTCCTCATGCTGTGGAGAGCGCCAGTTGGACCCAGTTAACTGCCCGGTGTCGGCAGTGCTGGAATTCCTTCAGGAGCGTTTCTCCACAGGGTTATCCCACTCCACACTGAAGGTGTATGTGGCGGCCTTATCTGCTTACCACATCCCTTTGAGTGGACTTTCTCTCGGGAGACACCCACTGGTAATTCGTTTCCTTCGTGGTATCCTGAGGCTGAAGCCAGCCGTGCGCACGAGGGTGCCGGCTTAGGACCTGGCGATCGTCCTAGAAGGGCTCTGTCGAGCACCGTTTGAACCCATTGAAGAGGTTCCGGAAAAGTTTGTTACTTTGAAGACTCTTTCTTCTGGCTATATCCTCCCTAAAGAGAATAGGAGATATTCAAGCTCTGTCGGATTCTCCCTCGTGCCTAGAGTTTGCTCCCGGGATGGCGAAGGCCTTTCTCCTCCCGAGACCGGGATATGTCCCCAAGGTTCCGACCAATGTCATTAGACCTATTGTGCTGCAGGCCTTCTGTCCTCCTCCATTCCGGACTTCAGACCAGGAAAGGCTAAATCTGCTTTGCCCCGTTAGAGCCTTGGATGCGTACGTCCACAGAGCTGCCCTGTGGAGGAAGTCTGAGCAACTGTTCGGCTGTTTTGGACCGCCTAAGAAGGGTTGTCCTGCATCCAGGCAGAGGCTGAGTAAGTGGGTGGTCGAGGCCATCTCACTTGCGTATGAGTCGACCGGTCAGCCTTCCCCTTTGGCTGTCCGTGCTCATTCTACGAGGGGTATGGCCGCCTCTAAGGCATTTTTATCAGGAGTTCATATGAACGACATTTGTGACGCGGCAGGCTGGTCGTCACCACAGACGTTTGTGAAGTTCTATCATCTCGACTTCAGCTCCACTCCAGGGGCGCAGGTGCTTTCGTCGGAATGTGCATCCTGATTTTCACTCGATGGGCACCTGCTCGCATGGCGGCGTTGGTATTAGCGTTCCCAGTGCGGTTACACGCAGCTTGAAGTTCCCTGAATGGGAACGTCTCTGGTTACGTGTGTAACCT
The DNA here is from genome assembly GCA_038021265.1 of Cyprinella venusta. Taxonomy (NCBI): domain Eukaryota; kingdom Metazoa; phylum Chordata; class Actinopteri; order Cypriniformes; family Leuciscidae; genus Cyprinella; species Cyprinella venusta. Next base: position 18,134,503 of record CM075882.1, on the reverse strand, counting down.
TAGTTCCCTGAAGGGAACGAGACGCTGCGTGTATATGCCATACTCCCAGCATGCCCATGAGCGCTTGCTTCAGGCTTTTCAGAAGCTGTCGCGCTTGTGTTTTTGGGTGGCTTTATAGGTTCCTGGTCGATACGTCACCCCGCCTATGACGTTCCGTTTCGCCATTGGACTGATTTCATACGTGCTTCACACGCAATCACGCAGGGGCGTTCCCAGTGCGGTTACATGCAGCGTCTCGTTCCCTTCAGGGAACTAAGGTTACACACGTAACCAGAGACGTTTTGCTTGACCTTATGTTTGTGCAGTCATACTTTTGGTTGCATCTAAGTTTTGTTTTTTCTGTTTTTCCCACCAATTCTGAGTGACTGTCACCCTGCACCGCAATAAAAGCACTGTTAACTCTGACCAACTGTTTCCTCTGTCAATGGGAGCCTCCAACTGCTCAAGGCGTTCATAACATCTGGTGTCAGAAGTGAAGCTTCATAGCAATTGGTGTCTAACAGCAGCTAAAGTGACTGTAACTTAAAAATGCCACCGAAGACCAGGGGTCAGGTGACTGCGGATGTGGAAGCGGAAGGAGATCAAGGTGCAGTGGGTGGCGGTCCAGAGGAAGATGTCCAAGCTGTTGAGGTCCCAACCACCGCGGGTGATAGGGCTGTGACAGCCCTGGCAGGGATGTTTCAAGCCTTTCTGGAGTACCAGAAGGACAGGGATGAGAGGCAAGAGAGAGAGTCGGTATGACGTGAGCAGCAGTACAAGGTCCTCAATCATCAGGTCACACAGATGCAGATGGACGTGGAGCATGCCAGGCATAAAGTTGTAATGCCAGGCACCAAGCAGGTTTACGAGGGCTGAATCATGTGTCTCCATTGCCAAAACTACAAGACAGTGATGATGTGGAACATTTTCTGACCACCTTTGAGAGATTGGCAGAAGTATATAGGTGGCCAAGAGAAGACTGGGCGATTCATCTGATTCCCTTGCTCACTGGAAAAGCGAGAAGTGCTTTTGTCGCCATGGCACCTGCCTTTACCTCTGACTATGACAAAGTCAAAGAGGCGATTCTCAAGAAATATGAGATTAATCCAGAAACATATAGACTGATTTCGTTCATTGAGCACCGACCCTGAGGAGTCCCCAACGGAGTTGTACATTCGCTTAAAAGACTTGTTCTCAAAGTGGGTCCAGTTGGACGTGAGCAGTAAAACCGAGATAATGGAAACCTTGGTATTGGAGCAGTATATGAGAGTTCTGTATCCAGAGGTGAGGATCTGGGTGAAGGAGAGAAATCCCAATACTGCAGGAGAAGCAGCTGACCTGGTAGAGTCCTATATAGCAGCGCGGAAGGGATCTTCTGGGACCTTCTGGTATGCTGGTGTCTTCCCGGAGGCGAGAGGTAAGTCTGTGGGGTCAGGGGTAGGGCTGGGTATCGTAACAAAATGTTCGATACCGATACCGATACCGATACCTTGACTTCGATACCGGTTCCTGAACGATACCTTTTTCGATACCAATTTTATGTAACCAGTTTTAACTATAATATTACCTCAATTTTTATTTTATTTTTCAGTTTGTTGACTTTTTCACACTCGTATTTTGAGTATGTAAAAAAGCACCAATGCTAAAGTTTTCTATGTTTCTATCATTTAACATGTTTTTTTTTACTTCAATGAGCTCATTGTTTCTGCCTTATCTCAATGCATTGTTTAACAATGAAACTGAATGAAAATTAATTGAAATGCATTACACTGTCACCTCTGATAACAGATCATCACTCTAAATTGTAATTTAGAAACATGCATTTTCTGTAAAACATGCGTTTCTGCTTAGAAACGATATGTATTGTGAAAAATGCTATACAATAAATGTGAATTAAATTAAATATAGGCTATTGGGGGGCGGGATTTATGCCTCGCGTTCAGCACACATGAAGCTTGCCGCAAAGCACTGGCAAAAGTAGCCTAATGATTATGGATGTGTCAGGAAACAACAGCAAGGATATATTTTAATTGTTTATTAACGAACAAGTGTTTAATAAGTCTGCTGGCGGCAAATATGTTTATGGCGATGTTGACACGTCATTCCTGCAGCAGTGAATGCGCGCGCCTATGGATTAGGTAATCAAACTAATTTCTAATTGTTTCATTTATAAGTTTTGACCGTCTATAGTCCTATTTCTCATCTCTGACTGAGGCAAGTATCATATGCTGAGCCTGAGTGTCGGTTCATCTGTGACGCGCTTCAGTTCTTGCAGTCAAAGACGGATGAATTTTGTACTCTCAACTACTCTGTAGTGTGCGCTTATCAGATTTACCGTGTCGGTCTTGGCGGCAATTATCTTGTCAAAAATATTGCATCGCGTGCTTCTGGCATCGAGTCTGGCACATAGGTAGGCTACACTTTGGATCATTTCCACATATTTTCTATCCATCTGGGTTGGGACGCTTACACGCACGCACACACACACACACACACTCACGTGCGACGAGCTCTCTGAGCAGCCGCTTAAACTAACGTTAGTGTTTTCCGCCACAGCCTATCATACTGCGTGCTTATTGTTTCATTGATGTTGACGAGATTAACCACTTAGGTACCGAAATTTGGTATCGAAAAACAAGACATGTTTCGATACTCGGTAGTACCGAGGCAATTCGGTCGGTACCTAAAAAGTACCGAACTTCGGTACCCAGCCCTAGTCAGGGGGTAGTTCGTTCTCTCAAACTAAAGCCCAAAGTTTTAAAGCCACTGACCCAAAGCCTTCACTGCCGGTAGTCACACAGCAGATGCCTAGAGGCGATATAGTATGTTATAATTGTGGAGAGGTAGGACACACTAGCCCACATTGTCCGGTGAGAAAACCCAAAGCTGCCAGTTTGTGTTATGTGCCTCAGTCTAGCCCTAAGGTAGTGTTGAAGCCTGATAAGGAGCCCACTATATCAGTGTTATTGAATGGTAAGCTGCTGACTGTGTTGGTAGATACAGGATGTACACGTACGTTAGTACAGTCACAATATATAGCTAGAGAGTCATGGACTGAGGAAACCGTAACGGTTTGTTGTGTACATGGAGATAAGTCAGAATTACCTACTGCTGAGGTGTATTTGGAGGTTAACAAGCAGTCATTTTTGATGAATGTAGGTGTTACCACAAACCTGCCCTATCCTGTGTTACTAGGAACTGATATGCCCATATTAGCAGACTTAGTGCGGGAGACAGCTTGGTGTGGGATAGTTACTAGAGCGCAGGCAAAAAAGTATACCCGGGTAGCACAAACTGAAGATTCGATAGATGGCACCCTTCAGGAAATGCCATTTTTTCTGGAAGAAAGTCTAGCTGAAGAAGGGTTGTCAGAGGAAGATAGATTGGACAAACGCAGGAAAAGAGTGGCAGATTTGATGGATAGCTCAGATCAGACAAAGTTTGAGTGGGAAGAACCAGAGATTGGTGAGTCAGATTTTGTCATACCCAGTGAATTAGGACGGCTTCAGAAAGAGGATGCTACCTTGTCTGAATGTTTTGGGAAAGTTAGCAAAGATACAACTGTGAGTTCATTGTATGGTGAGACGTTTGTGGTGGAACAAGGTCTTCTTTACAGAAAGAGTGAAAAGGAAGGTTCGCCGTTAGTGGTACCCAAAGCTCAGCGCAGAAAGGTGTTAGAGCTCAGCCATTCAATTCCTTGGTCAGGTCATATGGGATTCATGAAGACATTGAGGAGAGTTTCCAAACGCTTTTATTGGCCCGGTATGTATACCGAAGTGAAAGAATATTGCAAAACTTGTCCTGAGTGTCAGTTAGCAGTTGGTAGGACACCTGCCAAGGCACCTCTTATTCCAATACCTGCAGTAGATGCACCTTTTGAAAGGATAGGGGTGGACATTGTTGGACCGGTGGAGAGAAGTCAGAAAGGGGACCGTTTTGTCTTGGTGGTTTGTGATTATGCAACCAGATACCCCGAGGCCTACCCTTTAAGAGACGTTACTGCAAAACAGATTGCAGCTGCACTGCTAAACTTCTTCTCACATGTAGGCATTCCTAAAGTAGATTTGACTGACCAAGGCCCCAATTTTATGAGTCGTACCCTGAAACAAGTCTATCAGTTACTGGGCATTAAGAGAGTTCGGACTACTCCGTATCACCCCCAGACTGATGGTCTGGTAGAAAGATTTAATCAGACCTTAAAATGAATGTTGAAGAAGTTTGTGTCTGAGAATGGAAAAGACTGGGACAAATGGCTGCCTTACCTTTTGTTTGCTTACCGTGAAGTTCCTCAAGCATCCACCGGGTTTTCTCCTTTTGAATTACTGTTTGCTCACCAGATCCGGGGTCCTTTGGACGTTTTGAGAGACAGTTGGGAAGCCAATGACAAGCCCACCAAGCGGAACATTCTTTCATACATCCTCAAAATGAGAGAGAAGTTGCAACTGGCATCCATCCAGGCACGGGAGAGCGTGCAGGAGTCACAAGCGAAACAGAAGATATGGTATGACCAGAAGGCCAGGTCCCAAACTTTCCAAGCAGGAGAGCAAGTGTTGTTGTTACTTCCAACGTCAGAGAACCGACTGTTGGCCAAATGGCAAGGCCCATATCAAGTGAGGAAGAAAGTTGGTCCAGTAACGTATGAAATAGAAATGCCATCCATAAATAAACCTTTGCAGACTTTTCATGTCAATATGTTGAAGAAGTGGCATAGTCCGCCTGCACAGCCAGAACCAGTAAGAGCAGAGGTGAAGGACCTCTTGGTAAGGGCAGTACAGGAAGAGAACGAAGTAGAGGAGCAGTTCTTGCCTGTTGGTGGAAGTGAGTACCCTTTAGAGCTTCAGCATTTGACAGTGGAACAAAGAAGTCAGTTGCAAAATTGTATACCTGAGCAGCTGTTCCAGAACACACCTGGAAAGACAGATCTGGTACAACATCACATTTATTTGAAGGATGTGAAACCGATCCGACAACTAGTGTACAGAGTTCCAGAAAGGCTGGTGCCCATCATGAAGCAAGAGTTGGAAGTTATGCAGAAACTAGAGGTCATAGAACCATCAGTAAGCGAGTGGAACAACCCCATTGTGCTGGTGCCAAAAAAGATGGGTCCCTAAGGTTCTGTTTGGACTTCAGAAAACTCAATTCGGTGAGCAAATTTGATCCTTACCCTATGCCCAGAGTGGATGATTTAATTGAAAAGCTTGGCAGTGCACAGTACCTCACAACTCTTGATCTGTGCAAAGGCTATTGGCAAGTGCCCTTAAGTCCAGACAATAAAGAGTTTACCACATTCAAGACTCCATTTGGGCACTATCAATTCCGCGTGCTTCCTTTCGGGCTACATGGGGCTCCTGCGACTTTTCAGAGGATGATCGATCAGATCCTTAGTGGAACTGAGAAGTACGCAGCGGCATATTTGGATGACATCATTATCTTCAGTAGGACATGGCAGGGTCATCTGATACATCTCAAGGAGGTGTTAACTCGAATAAAAAATGCTGGTCTTACTATTCGCTCAGACAAGTGCACGATAGCTAAGGCAGAGACCTGCTATCTTGGTCATGTGCTGGGGCATGGAGTCATACGCCCTCAGGTTGGGAAGGTGGAGGCCATTAAACAGGCTGAGTGGCCTGTAACCAAGAAGCAAGTAAGGTCGTTCCTTGGCCTGGTGGGGTGGTATAGACGCTTTATCCCGAACTTTTCTGAAAAAGCCTTAGCCCTCACTGAGCTCACAAGGAAGAACAAACCCAACAAGCTTAATTGGACTGCAGACTGTGAGCGTGCTTTTATGGACTTGAAGGATGCTTTATGTGAAGAGTCAGTGTTGCAGAGTCCGGAATTTGACCAAGTTTTTACAGTGCAGACTGATGCTTCACAATTTGGCCTGGGGGCTGTACTTTTGCAGGGAGAGCAAGGACACTTAAGACCCATTGCTTTTATCAGCAGGAAACTCCTTCCACGAGAGACACGGTATTCAACCGTAGAGAAGGAATGCCTGGCGGTCAAATGGGCCTTGGACTCTTTCAGGTACTACCTCATGGGTAGGAGGTTTAAATTAGAAACTGATCATCGGGCACTGGTTTGGCTGGGCCGAATGAAAGACACAAATGCCCGTATAACACGGTGGTTCCTGGCTCTACAGCCATTCGACTTTGAGGTTGTCTATCAGACTGGCTCGGAAAACTGCACCGTAGATTTCCTCTCCAGGACACCACGAGTGGTGTCTGGGGAAGGGGGAGGAAATGTCACAGGGTAAGCCTGCGACTGTGCATGGACTACACACACACATACACATGCACGTTACGCGCATACACCGGCGTCATGTATTACAGTCTGTTAGCCGACATATATTTATGTATGCATTGACCTGTGTAATAGTCAATATAATTGTGTTGTAAACTTGTTGTATGATGGTCTGTGTGTAGTTTTATCTGAGTTATGACCACTAGTAATCATAATATTCTTCCTGCTCAGCTACCGTTCGGACGCTCTTGCTTACTGCTACGCACTTTGCTCTATCGCTTTTATATTTTTTACATATTTTATCTCCTTTTCACCTAATTTTAACTTCAGCAAATCAGCACAGTGCTCAAACGCTTGGATTACTTAAAAGTAATTCACATTTTTATTCAACCAGCCTCTCACTGCTTACATTCTGGGGAAGAGAAAACACAACTCCCTACATTCTTAAGGATAAGAAAATGCCTCTTCGCAGACTGATCTCATGAAGTAGCGTGTGTATGACACGCCAATTCGTATTTGCATTTTTGGTGTGCTATCAAGGCGCATAATCGCTTTTCCACGTGTTTATGAACGCCGTTGACTTAACGTTATATAAATATATGACTTACCTCAACCCTGTCCCTAAACTTAACCATCACTGGGGTTAATGGCATTTATGACTGTTCCCTTACCATCCTAGTGAAAAAAAAAGATATGACTTACCTCAACCCTATCCCTAAACTTAACCGTCACTGGGGTTAATGGCGTTTATGACTGGACATTTGACGCGCGTGTACAGACACGCGGAATGACGCGGACGTTAATGGCGTAGACATACACGCATACACGCGGATACACGCGGATAGCTCAAAATGCGTAGAGATAACACGCCACTTGACTCGAAAGTGGCGTGTATGTTTACGCAAAAGTCGTGATGTCATGTTGCTCTTCGGGAATCTACTTGCTGCTCTAACTGCTCTAACTTTTACAAAGGATTGCAGTTCTTGAAACAAAGTTAAATGCGGGAATGAGAAACCAGACGGAACGCACAACAGAGCTTCATCGTGGACGCCCTCAGCACACAGCCGGTGAGTCCCATGAATCTAGTGCTCCTCAACAGGCTATACTGACTGTAGAGAAACAAGCCGATCGACTTACAAATCGATGACACAAACAGGGAGCGAGACCTAAAGGCACTCGAGACATCAGATCACGAGTACCACATAATTTAGCAGTAGCATCATCTACCCCAAATACGGATCTGACAAGGATTGCAAATACTGGTCTCCTACCACCGCCTATACATCCTGAGAACAGATTTGAAGTATTAATGAATGAGGAATCCCTAAATGTGACAAATGTGATTGAACACAGACTAAGTCAGCCTGTAGCTAACACTGATGGTAACCGGCGCTCAAGGTCGAGCAGACAGTGGCACTCAGCTCAGAGCACAGCGGGGCCCAGGACTCTGATAGTGGGCGACTCCATAATCAGAAACATCAGTAGCAGAGATACAACTACATGCTGCCTTCCACAAGCAACAACTTCTGATGTAGACAGGGAACTTCAGAACATTCTGGTGAGATATAAGACTGCAAATCGACTCATCATTCATGTGGGGAAAAATTATATTCATAAAGAGCAGTCGGAACTCCTTAAGAAGGATTTCAATGAACTTTTTGAAACACTTAAAAGACTGAAAATTGAAACATTCATCAGTGGACCACTCCCAGCAAGAGGAACAAACAGGTTTTCACGGCTGCTTGGGCTCAACACATGGCTGCAAAAAACCTGCAACATAAAAGGAGTCAACTTCATTGACAACTTCAATCTTTTCTGGAGTCAGAGGCAACTGTTTCAACGGGATGGCCATCACCCAAAAAAACTTGGTTCAAGAGTGCTAAAAGACAATATCTACTTCTCCCTCCATCATCCTTCTGCAGTGTGTGCAAATCCATTCAACCTGAATGGCACACACACATCTGGATACAGTTTGAATGACCACAGGACTTCACTTCAGCACCTCAATGGACATATTGCTGAGACATCACACAAGGACATTGATAACACCACTCAGCCACAACAACCTCTGCTCACGGATACAATCTTAGCAGAGCCCTGCCCACAGACAGACTGTGACATATCAGAACTGCTCCAAGATTCAGCACCCAAGGACGACTTTCTGGAAAACAGCGAGGGAAACCAGGATAGCATTTTACAGCCTCCGATAACACCAGAGCAACAGGCCCTCTCTCCTGACACGTTATCCGTCTCTCCAGCATCTCCACTTCTGTGCTTCTCAGAGAAAATGGAACAACTGGTTTCTGCTGGAACCAAACTGTCCCACTCTTTTGCTGCAAGCCCCCAGATACCAACCAAAAAACGGCAGGCCCCACAACCACCAAAGCCTGCGGGCCCAGCTCCCCCTCCCCCTCCTCCTCGGAGAGCTCTTCGGCCTCTGCCACAGCGCCAAGGCCCACACCCTCCCCCATCGGCTCGAGGTGTACCAAAAACAACTGATACCAGCTCTAATTGAAATGAGGGGGGTACCCGCTATGAAAACAATAACTTTATCAAATGTTTACAGATTAAGCGGGAACCCAGTGTGCCTGAATCTTGCTCTATTGCTGTTCAATTACATGATAGAAAAACTAAGGTCTTCAACAGCCGCACAGCAAACCTATCTAATCTGGTGCCTATTCCACGCCAAACCAAGACTGCCGTGGGGACAAAAAGTAAGACTATTAAGTTAACACTTCTAAACATCTGCTCACTTAAAAATAAATCACTTCTAGTCAACGACTTAATAACCACATACAACCTGGATTTCATGTTTCTAACTGAAACTTGGCTAGAAGACAGCTGTAGTGCAACGGTCCTAAACGAAACATCCCCTCCTAACTTTACTTATATGAGTGTCTGCAGAGCGGGTAGGAGAGGTGGGGGTTTAGCTGCTCTTTTTAACCCTGTAAGACCCAAATATAGAAAAAAAGGGAAAAAAAATGTTTTCACCTATCATATGTTGTTGTAGGAGGTCTCTGATGCAAATAATGAAGGATTTTTTAAAAAAATATGTTTTAGTAAGTTTTTAAGGAAATGTTGTAATATTGCAACGTTGGGCCTATGGGGGAGCAGAATTTCAGCTTTTGCACTCAGACTGTCAGAACAAATATACAGAACAACTAAGGGCTTATTTGAAGTGTGGCTTGCTTACATAGCACCATAACAGTAAATAATATGAATAATAATAATAATAATAATAATCAGCCAATAGTCATATTTTTATTAATTAGAATTTATTAAAAATAAACATAAAATATAAATATTAAATACAAAACAGATTGAAATCTGTAAAATAAACAGTGTCCAGTGTTCACTTGCAATGATAGTCCTAAAAGCAGTTCATTTCCTCTGAAAAGCAGAGATGGATATTGCACTTCTTGCAGAGCGTATTCGAATATCCCTTTTTGCAGTGTCTGCAGCGTCCTTTCTGAAATGAAGATAATAGTTGTAAGAGTTAGAGTATGTTCAAGTATAAATCATTTTAATGAAATTAATCCTATTTATGTGATACATTCCACTGAAGTCTAGGGCTGGGACAGTTACCGCAATACCGTGGTCACATGACGCCTACCGCGGGTCTGAGCTCGTCACGTCATCACCTCAAAAAAACATTGGCCTGCCCATGTGTGCACGTTTGGTCTAATGACATGGATTCATTGATTCTAATGACATGAATTATGTCTAATGACATTGTGTCTTACATGGATTCAAGGTTGTCTAACCAAAACTTATCAAAAGATGGAGCAGATCCGACCTTTCGCGAGTTGGGGAGCCGATGACATAATAATATTCCTGTCGTATTAGAGATGCTCGGATGGGCTATTTCTTGCTTTTCAACCCCGGTTAAAAAAATCTATACTGTCCCAGCCCTACTGAAGTCACACAATTCTAAAAGGAATATACAAACCCCCAGACCTCTTACATCTCCACATTCCAGAACATTAACACCTGTCCCTGAACAATGGACCACGCAACCCCCTATGTCTGGACATCCACACCTTGAATAACCATCCTCCACAGCAGTCTACAAACACTGTCTGCCTTGCTACAAGCAGATATTTGGGCAAACAAACAAAGCCTTTATAAAAAACTGCTAACATACAGAAGCAATTTCAAGTACTGGTACTGACAGGAAACTCCAACCATAAATAATTTATTCATTTTAAATGATTCAAATCTGATCTAAACTGGAAATTATATCAAATAACACATTTAGATATTGTGAATAATCAAATACATTATATTTCTTTAAGTATTTCTCCTGTATATGAATATTTGAGAAGTGCAATGCCTCCATGTAATGTGCAAGGTGCACATGCTATTTTGACTACCATTCTATCCCAACGTTGTAAAATTACAACAAAGAAATAACAAGCTACAAATCTAATTTGATGCATGCATTCCACAATAACCAAGTATTTACATGAACTAGACATTCTAACAATGACAAAAAAAAATATTTCTGGGGTTTTACTTACTTCAATGTTGAAATATCCAGTCCAATGGAACAAGGAGATGCGCTTCCAGTAAAGTTTGCAGGTTGCATGAGTTCATGACCTTATGGCAAGACCTATATACACATTTACTATCCAATGGCATTGCAAGACTAAACATTAGGACCCATTAACTATGTAAATGTGGTCTTTGGAAAAAAAACTAATTAGCAGATCTGTTTTTTGAAGAGCTAAAAGTGATGTTGTAATATTACAACCACGGGTCTTACAGGGTTAAAGATGTTTATCAATGTAAGCAAATATCATTTGGTAATCAACCCTCTTTCGAATATCTAGGTATTGTTTTAAAAGGTGCTCCACGCATTTTACTTATCATTATTTACAGGCCTCCAAAATACTCTCCAGCCTTTGCTGAGGACTTTACAGAACTGTTATCAACAATTGCCTCTGAGTTTGACAGTTTTGCCATTGCTGGAGATTTTAACATTCACATAGATAACGCAGAAAACAATATGGCAAAAGAAATCAAAACTGTTTTAAAAACTTTTGATCTTACACAGCATGTACATGGGCCCACACACAATCGTGGACACACTCTAGATTTACTTATCAGTACGGGTTTAAACATCTCATCGATTGTCATTAAGGATGTAGCACTGTCTGATCATTTCTGTATTTTCTTTGATATACTAATCTCTCCTGCCATTGAAGCTAGAGCTGTGTCTGTCAAGAAGAGATGCTTAAATGAAAACACTGGTATGCTATTTATGAATGCTATATCGTTAAAACCAAGCATATCTGCCGACTCTGTTGATTTTCTCCTTGATTCTTTCAACTCAAAAATTAAGAGTGTAATTGATGATATTGCTCCTGTAAAAGTCAGGAAGAATTGTGGTAGACAAAAAGCACCTTGGAGAAACTCAACAGCAGTGCAAAATATGAAAACACAATGCAGAAGAGCAGAACGCATGTGGAGGAAGACAAAACTTGTAGTCCATTATAACATCTACAGCATCCATGCTTTCAATAGGGAACTAGGCAAAGCTAGACGGACATTCTTCTCAAATATTATAAACAGCAATAAAAACAACACACGCACTCTTTTTGCTACTGTAGAGAGACTGACAAACCCCCCAAGCCAGATTCCCATAGATATGCTCTCAGAAAGGAAGTGTAGTGAGTTTGCTTCTTTCTTCTCTAAGGGGGCTTTTACACTGGGCTCGTTTGCTGCGGTCCGAGCCCGAGCACATTTGTTCCCGGCGCCTCCCGCAGCTTTGGTCTGGTTTCAAACGCAACTTGATTCTATCGAACCCTGGTGCGTTTGCGTGCATCTTACGTCATCGCAAATTTGCACGGCGCATGATAGAAAGCAGAACGTGGGTAAATATTCTTTTTTTTTTTAATTAATTTGCTGCTATTATGAGCAGTTGAGTGAACAATACAGGTTTACTATGCGTGTGTCAGGTGGACTTCTGCTGCTTGCAAATGGACTCTTTTGAGGAGACAGTGGATTTCCAAATGTGTTGCTCTGATTCCATGCGCAATGCACAAATTCACTGCAGGCTCACACTCGCTCGTATCCAAGGTAAATCATCAACACTATCATCCCTTACAAGTGTTTTATTTAACTGAATACATTACAATAAGCTAAAACGCATGCGCAGGTTACTTTACTTCCTGAACAAGTGCGCGCCCGAGTCTTGTGTTGGTTGCACATTCACGCGAACCGCGGCACGGTTCGGGAGCAACCGAACTCAGACCACCTCTTCCAGGCAGTCTCGGGTTCGGTACCCCAGTGCGCACCCGGGTCCCATGACAGCGTTCACATTAACGATTTTTCTCGCGAACCGTGCCCCGTTCCGAACTAAACTGCCAGTGTGAAAGCCCTCTCAGAAAATCAATAATATCAGAAAGGTGATCAGCACATCCCTGTGTTGCTCTGGGGTCAGGCAGATCAGACCACAATCTGAGAAAGTAGTCACTATGTCTGTTTTCGAAGTTGATGGCACAATTTTGGTAGAAACCATACATCACCTTAAAACATCAACCTGCGCCCTTGACACACTTCCCACATCTTTTTTCAAAAATGTGTTAAACTGTTTAGAAGCAGATCTCCTAGAAGTGGTAAATGCCTCACTTCGCTCTGGGAGTTTTCCAAACTCCCTGAAAACTGCAGTTGTCAAGCCCCTCCTGAAAAAGAGCAATCTGGATAAGACCATCTTAAGCAATTATAGACCGATCTCAAATCTTCCTTTCATAGGCAAGATCATTGAAAAAGTTGTCTTCAATCAGCTGAACAAATTCTTAAGCTCAAATGGATACTTTGACAATTTTCAATCTGGTTTCCGATCGAATCACAGCACAGAGACCGCACTCATAAAGATAATAAACGATATTCGCTTAAATACTGATACAGGCAAATTATCCGTACTAGTACTACTCGACCTCAGTGCTGCATTTGACACTGTAGATCATGACATACTTCTTGACAGGCTAGAAAACTGGGTGGGGTTTTCTGGGATAGTCCTAAGATGGTTCAGGTCATACTTAGAAGGGAGAGATTATTATGTGAGCATAGGAGAACATAAGTCTGAGTGGACATCCATGACTTGCGGAGTCCCTCAGGGCTCGATTCTTGCGCCACTCCTATTCAACCTGTATATGCTCCCAATGAGCCAAATAATGAGAAAGACCCAAATCGCTTACCACAGCTATGCAGACGACACACAGCTCTACTTAGCCCTATCGCCTAACGACTACAGCCCCATCGACTCCCTGTGCCAATGCATTGATGAAGTAAACAGTTGGATGTGTCAAAACGTTCTGCAGTTAAACAAAGACAAAACTGAAGTCATTGCGTTTGGAAACAAAGATGAAGTTCTTAAGGTGAATGCATACCTTGACGCTAGGGGTCTAACAACTAAAAATCAAGTCAGCTATCTTGGTGTGTCTCTAGAGTCAGACCTTAGTTTCAGTAGTCATGTCAAAGCAATAACTAAATCAGCATACTATCATCTGAAAAATATTGCAAAAATTAGATGCTTTATTTCCAGTCAAGACTTAGAGAAACTTGTGCATGCTTTCATCACCAGCAGGGTGGATTACTGTAATGGCCTCCTCACTGGCCTTCCCAAAAAGACCATAAGACAGTTGCAGCTCATACAGAACGCTGCTGCCAGGATTCTGAGCAGGACCAGAAAATATGAACACATCACACCAGTCCTCAGGTCTCTACACTGGCTCCCAGTTAAATTTAGGATTGATTTTAAAGTATTATTACTGGTATATAAATCATTCAATGGGTTAGGACCTCAATATATTGCAGATATGTTCACTGAATATGAACAGATCGCTCAGATCACTAGGATCACATCAGCTAGAAATACCAAGGGTTCACTCTAAGCATGGAGAGTCTGCTTTTAGCTATTATGCCAGCCGCAGCTGGAACCAGCTTCCAGAGGAGATCAGGTGTACTCCTACAGTAGTCACATTCAAATCCAGACTCAAAACACATCTGTTTAGCTATGCATTTACTGAATGAGCACTGTGCCACTGTTCGTCCGACTGTTTTTACTGTACTTCATTTTATTCTTGATTCTAAATTGTTTTAATTATTTACTGTATTTTATTTTATTATTATGATTTTTTATTCTAAACTGTTTTAATTATTCTGATTTCTTTTGATTATTTTAATTTCTTCCATGTAAAGCACTTTGAATTGCCACTGTGTATGAAATGTGCTATATAAATAAACTTGCCTTGCCTTGCCTTGCCTTGCCTAATATCGTATACGAATGCATATGATTATGCTAATAGAAGTGCTTACCATGTTGTGATGAGTCGTTGGCCAAATCTGTTCGGTTGAACATCCGGTCTATTTATAGGTCTTGTGTACGCGCCAACTAGTGGCGCGTTCATGTGAGTGATGTCACCGGAGAGTTTATTTTCATAGTTTTTAAGTAATGTGTTTTCTTTGACTATATATATACTTGGGATATGATTTATTATATACATGTTTATTTGAATTTATTACTTTTGTTTTTGTTTTCTTTATTATTATTATGCATTCCTGTAAAGTGTATTAACTGTGTTACCTTCAAGGTGGTATGTTCCAGAGTAGGAGGAGTCAGGGCTATAAAATGACTCCAGAAAGTTATTAGGGGAGTTCAGAGATAGGAGGTGAAGGAGAGGTCTAGACAGACCATGGACTGCTTGTGAGTTTGTAACTGGAGACTCTGGGAAAAATACTACTTATGTAGTGCTTTTGCACATACAGGTCAGGTTATGTTTTTTTTGCTTGACCTTATGTTTGTGCAGTCATACTTTTGGTTGCATCTAAGTTTTGTTTTTTCTGTTTTTCCTACCAATTCTGAGTGTCTGTCACCCTGCACCGCAATAAAAGCACTGTTAACCCTGACCAACTGTTTCCTCTGTCAATGGGAGCCTCCAACCGCTCAAGGCGTTCATAACAGGCACCTTAGGCACATAGCCTTGTTTAGGGTATAAGAATGCCTTGACCATCCCTGGTGCAAATTCAAGGCATGTAGGGGAAACCGAAAGGGCCTGAAGGTCACCGACTCTCTTAAGGGATGAAATAGCTAACAGAAACAGTGAGAAATTTCTCTGAAACCGAATCCAAGGGCTCAAAGAGAACCCCAGATAAGCCTTCAAGAACAGTAGCCAGATCCCAAGCCGGCACCCTAGTGCGAGTTGCAGGCCTCAGCCTCAGTGTGCCACGGAGGAAACGTGTAATCAAGGGGTCTCGACCGAGGGAAGTGCCCCCCACTAGGGCATGGAAAGCCGCAATGGCCGCCATGTAAACCTTGAGCGTGGAAGGACATAGACCTGACGAGAAATGCTCTTGTAGAAACTCGTGAACTGTGTTGACTGAACAATTAACCGGGTCCCACTGACGCTGGTGACACCAGGAAGTAAAAACTTTCCATTTAAGAGCATAAAGTTTCCTCGTAGCCGGAGCTCTGGAGCTTAAAATGGTCTCAGCTACTTCCGCTGACAGACCACTACTTATGAGTTGGGCCCCCTCAGAGGCCACACCCATAGTTTCCAAATCTCTGGCTGGGGGTGAAATATCGTGCCCCCTGCCTGAGACAGAAGGTCTCTCCTGATGGGCCACTCCAGGGGAGGCCTGTCGAGAAGATGAATGAGGTCCGCAAACCAAATACGACTTGGCCAGCGTGGTGCTACTAGCAATAGACTCATCCCATCCTGGTGGATTCTCTCCAGAACTCCTGGGAGCAGAGCTACAGGGGGAAAGGCATACAGACGCAGCCTCGGCCATGCCTGAACCATAGCATCCAGCCCCAGGGGGGCTGGTTGAGTGAGGGAGAACCAAAGGGGACAGTGCGTCGTGTGCTGAGATGCAAACAGATCCACTTCTGCCTGGCCATACACCCTCCAAATCTGCTCCACCACCTCGGGATGGAGCCTCCATTCCCCCGGCCTCAGCCTCTGCCTCGACAGTGTGTCCGCTCCTACATTTTGGGCCCCTGCAATATATACTGCCCTCAGTGAGATCAATTTCCCTAGGGACCACAGGAGGATCTGGTGCGCCAGTTTGCACTGTGGACGCGATCACAGACCCCCCTGTCGATTTAAATAAGAGACCACCGATGTGTTGTCTGTCCGGACAAGCACAGGATGGCCCCTCAGATCTGGGAGGAAATATCTCAAAGCCTTGAAGACAGCCATCATTTCCAGGGAATTTCTGTGCCAGGAGAGATGATGACTCCTCCACAGACCCTGAGCTGAACGGCCTTCCATTACCGCTCCCCAGCCGGTGAGGGAAGCATCTGTCGAGATAGCCACTCGATGGCAAAGAGCTCCCAACACCGGGCCCTGGGACAGGAACCAGTGTTTCCTCCATATAATCAAGGCGTGGAGACACCGCCGCATGATCTTGATCATACGAAGTGGGTTTCCCCTCGGGGAGAACCCTCTGGCCCTGAGCCACCACTGCAGAGGTCTCATGTACAACAGGCCAAAAGGTATCACGTTGGACGCTGCTGCCAAAAGACCTAACAGTCTCTCAAACTGTTTCACAGTGCGTGACTGGCCTAGCTTTAGCTCCTTTGTGGCGGAAAGGATAGCAGCTACACGAGTGGGCGACAGCGTGGCTCGCATCGTGACTGAATCCCATACCACACCAAGAAAAGTGGTTCTCTGTACTGGAGAAAGCACACTCTTTTTGGCGTTGAGCCTCAACCCCAATTTCTGCATATGTGCGAGAACGACACCTCGGTGCCGAACCGCTAACTGTTCTGACTCTGCTAGAATCAGCCAGTCGTCTATGTAGTTCAGAATGCGTATGCCCTGCAGCCTGAGCGGGGCCAGAGCTGCATCTACGCACTTCGTGAACGTGCGGGGTGATAAAGCTAGACCAAACGGAAGTACCTGATATTGGTATTCTTTGCCCCCGAAAGAAAACCTCAGGAACCTCCTGTGCTGAGGGAGGATGGAGATATGGAAGTATGCGTCTTTCAAATCTATCGTGACGAACCAGTCTTCGGATCTGATTTGAGTCACAATCTGCTTGAGTGTCAGAATCTTGAACTTGAGTTTCTGAATTGAACGATTCAATAGACGAAGATCTAAAATGGAACGCAACCCTCCATCCTTTTTTGGAACAATGAAATAGCGGCTGTAAAAACCCGATTCCCTGTCGGGTGGATACACCTGCTCTATAGCTTCTTTCGCTAATAAAGCCTTCACTTCTTGCTCCATCACCAGAGCCTGCTCGGGGTGTACCAACGTGGGCAGCACCCCGTTGAAACGTGGAGGACGAGAACCGAACTGGATTCTGTATCCTCTCTCTATCATCTGCAGGACCCAACGAGAAATATTTGGCAGATTCCTCCATTCTGTCAGAAATTCTACTAAGCGAACGAGTCTCTCGAGGCTGGCCTCTGATGTATTTAAAACACTCAGCCCGGGGGCCTGGAACATAACGGCAGGAACCAACCGGACTGACTGTTTTTGAACCCCCCTCAGAAGGTTCCCATCCGACGCAACGTCGAGTCGACGTTGCGCCAGACGTTCTCTGGCGACCACTGCACCCCGAAGCACCAAGGGTGGCGGGGTGGGCAGAATTGTCCCCTGAGGACCCCGAAATGAACCGGGCACCGTATACTGAGGTGTACAACGGTTCACTTCGGTTGGGGCCGTCCTCACTGGTCTGACACCCATGGCGTCAGGACCTTTTCTTTTGCGCCGAAGCCTTCTTAGCCTGAAGAACGGTCCTCAGATCCGGCTTCGACTTCGAAGGCTTCGGCTGAGAGTGTTGCGTCTGCCTCCAGTGTTTTTGCGGAGGTGCACGAGACGCAACACTCTCTTTTTGTTGCGCACGATATGATGAGCTTGACGGCTGGGGCTGCCCCAGGGGGTTGGACACGGTGAGAGAGAAATTTTTTAAATGCCTCGGACTGTTTTTTAGTTTCCTGAAATCTCTCGACGACCTCATCAACAGCGTCGCCGAAGAGACCATCAGGATTAATTGGGGCATCTAAAAGGAAAGAACGATCTCGGTCCTTTAAAGGAACACTCCGACTTTTTGGGACTTTAGCCTATTCACCTTATCCCCCAGAGTTAGATAAGTCCATACATACCTTTTTCATCTCCGTGCGTGCTATAAGTCTGTTTGACGCACCCACCGCTAGCCTAGCTTAGCACAAAGACTGGATGTAAATGGTTGCAGCTGGCATGCTAATCCAAATGAGTTACAAAATAACGCAAACGTTTTTTCTATTTATATGTTGTGTTTTGTATAGTCACAGAGTCTACAAAAAACAAAGTCAAATGAGACCCAGACATCTTTTAACCGTATAAGCACTGCTACTTGGGCGAAGTGATAACCGCAGCACCTGAGACGCACCGTGACGAGGAGCAGAGAGTTCATTCACAGTTGGAGTTATAGAGTCAGCAATTACTAGATAGAAAAGCATAGTTTATAATGGGTGTTCGCTTTATTGTATGAGCGGTGACAATAAACAGGGGAGACCAGGTAATACCATGATGTTTCATTGAATTCCAACCAAAAACGCATCCTGCTTTATAAATATCACAGAACATAAATAAAGAATTATTATTACAGGAATCGATATATTTTAAATGCAATTTATTAGCTGAACCAAATGTATTCAACAAAATATAATACAGTATATAATTGCATTATAGGCTAGAATAAGGGGAAGAATTAGCACAAGGCAAATTGTTTTTGCACAATGAACCCAAAGCCTAACGTACCCATACTGGACAAGGTCACGGTTTCTCAAAAAAAAATAAAAATAAAATCTTTTAGCAAGGTAAAGGCTACAGTTTACAAAAAAAAAAAAATTCATTAGCAAGGTAAAGGCTACAGTTCTCCTGAGTTTACAGCTCCGTTCATTTGTTACTGGGGCGATAGAGCGCATTCATGACAAAACTATACAAACATTAGGCCTGCTCACATATCGCGTCTTTTGTGCGCTCAAGTTCATTACTTCAAATGTATGCGTGCAGGGTGCAGGGCGCATTTTTTCAAAGCGCGTCCGCGCCGCAGCAAGCTAAAAACAAATTCATACCCTATTCATATAATAGTGTCACTAACGTTACATTAGATCTGGCTAATGGCACTGTTACAGTAGGTCATCTAAAAACATAACGGAACACTTACCGCAGCCGCAGGTGATCCACTTTGTCCTTGTGGGATGGCCGTATCCTTCAGCACACGTTTATTTTCCGTGTGGCAAATTCCATTTTTCAAAATAGTCGTCCTCAGTGAAATATACTGAGCAAACATAATGTCCCTTGATAATCTCTTTAGGTGTGTTTGGATCAGTAGTATCCAGATCAAGTAAGTTAGCCATTTCTTCATCAGATCAGCGTTTTTAGTTGGAATTCTGTGAAACATCATGGTATTACCTCCCCTATTTATTGTCGCAGCTATTTAAAATACAACGAAAACCCATGACTGAAAACTACGCTTTTTATAAATTGCTGATTCTGTTATCCAAACTCTGAACGAACTCTCTGCTCCTCACCGCGCGCGTCTCAGGTGATGCGGTTATCACTCCGCCCAAGTAGCAGTGCTTCGCCTTCAGAGAATATAGTTCCCAGTATTTATACGGTTAAAAGATGTCTGTGTCTCGTTTGACTTTGTTTTTTGTACACTCTGTGAAAATACAAATCACAACATATAAATAGAAAAACGTTTGTGTTATTTTGTCACTCATTTGGATTAGTATGCCAGCTGCAACCAATCACATCCAGTCTTTGTGCTAAGCTAGGCTAGCGCTGGGTGCGTCAAACAGACTTATAGCACGCACGGAGATGAAAAAGGTATGTATGGACTTATCTAACTCTGAGGGATAAGGTGAATAGGCTAAAGTCCCAAAAAGTCGGAGTGTTCCTTTAAATCAGTCAGATTCAACCACAGATGTCTCTCAGTGGCCACCAGGGCTGCCATAGACTGCCCAATTGCTCTGCGGTCTCCTTAGTAGCCCTGAGAGACAAATCCGTGGCCCGACGAAGTTCTCGAATTTCATCGGGTCCAACTCCCTCACTTTTATCCAAATCCCCCAGCAGCTCAGCCTGGTATGCCTGTAATACAGCCATAGTATGGAGGCATGCACCAGCCTGACCTGCTGCCGTATAAGCTTTGCCCACGAACGTAGATGTTGTTTTTAATGGTTTAGAGGGCAAAGCTGAGGCCTTCAGAGACGATACCGAACCGGGCGACAGATAGCTCGCGAGCGTCTGTTCAGCCCGGGGCATCGCCTCATAACCGTACTCTTTCAGCCCCTTTATACCTGAATAAATATGAACTTGAGGGCTGAAAATACGTGCAGAGTATGGCTTATTCCATGTTCTTGATATCTCATGATGTAAATTGGGAAAGAATGGAAGGCCTCGTGGTGAAAGTGAAACACTAGATGAAAGAAAACGCTCGTCGAGTTTGCTTTTAGGACGCGCGTCCTCTCTCACAGCTGGCCAATCAATATGTAATTTTTCAACCGCTCTAGTAATCACTTCCACCAGCTCATCATATGCGGGAGAAACAGATGGCGAGTCTTTTTCTCCCGTGTGTGTGCTTAAACTGTTGATGCTCAGTACATCTAACTCCTCGGAGCTAGAGCACTGAAGCATCGGGCTCTCTCCCCGGGCAGAAGGAACCGCAGCGCGGGCTTCTGACACCGGAGCGAGAGCACTGGATCGTTCAGAAAAGGAAGGCGATAAGGCCACAGGACCCGTCTCCAACCCCTCTGAAAGATCCTTTTGCGATCCCCAGGAACGCATTCTCCGCGCTGCCTCGGCAGACGCGGGTCCTGCACCCTGAGGATCGCGAGCCTGGCCGCTCTCATCAAACAGCGCCAGGCGGGAGCGAAGCATGCGGAGCGAGAGATTCTCGCAGTGTTGGCAGTCAGCCTCCTCGAAGGCTGACACCGCATGCTCCACTCCCAAACAAATGACACAAAGCTTGTGAGTATCCCCACCCGTTAAATAGCGCGGGCAGGGAGAAGCACAAAGCCTGAACATTTGTTTCGCCATAATACCGTTTCCAATAATAATCACAGACAACAGTAAATAAGACAGACAGAGACACAGATCGCTTGCTGAGGCAATAGAAGCTAATGTCGGTTTGCACCGGGTGTTCTTTTATCATTTCCTGGTCATGACGTCATCCGCCCATGACGGTCATGTTTCCTATTGGACTAGTTGACATGCTTCAGACGCAGTCACGCTGGAGGCGTTCCCAAAAGCTTAACAGTGACGCATCGCCAGTTCCCTCTATAGGGAACTACTGTAAAAGCAACAAGAATACTGTAACTATTCAAATACAGTATCAACCAGAGATTTGGTTGATCTCTTTGTCCAGCTTCCATCAGTGTCAGTCCATGGTTGATAACATGTTAACATGGTCAATAAGTGTTGTTGCACGGATTTCTTTGCAAATTTGGTCCTCATCTTCTTTGTTCAGGTTCTATCAACTCTTCAAGTCCTTCTCTACCCCTTCCTCTACCTAGGCCTCTTCCTCTATCTCCTTCTTCTCCTCTTCCTCTACCTCCTTCTACCTCTGTTCTTTATCCTCTACCCCTTCTCCTCATCCTCGTCCTCCTTCTACTCCTCCTCTACCTCCTTAATCCCCTCCTCTACCACCTTCTCCTCCTCCTCTACCCTTCTCCTCATCCTCTACCTCTTCCTCCTTCTCCTCCTCCTCTACCTCCTTCAGCTCCTCTTTGAGCCCCTCCCCCCTCTTATTCTGACTCTTCTTCTTCTTCTAGCTCCTTCCATTTTTGTTGAAGACAGGTGAACTTACCTGCTGCCTTTTATTGCACACCCGAGTGCTGCGTTTTCAAATTAGCACATGTGTGCTTCCACACCTGGTGGATGTGAATATCCAATTCATTCATTAGTGTGGTCAATGGCAAAATGGGGCTTTGTAATGACAAGGAAGTAACCTCACAATCCTTATCTGTGTCTAAGGTGTAAACATGTGTGTAGAGTTTTACAAATCACTGTGTGTAATGTTTTGCAAAAAGGGTGAAGCTGACAACGTGCTTACAATTGTGCAAATCTAGGCTGGTGTTTTGCTCCTAGAGTGAAGGTTTTGCTAATAGTGGGAAAGTTTTAATTTTAGTGTGTAAGCAATTGAAAAAGACTGTAATGCATTTTGAATTTGAAATGAGCTGCTGTGCTGAGCTGAAAGTTTGAGAACTGTGTTAGGAGAACTGTGTGTTCAAGCTTTATTGTTCAAGCTTTGTTCAAGCTTTATTGTTCAAGCTTTGAGTCATATTAAGAGTGATCCTACACAAACATTATAATTTCTTCAAGTTTAAAAAAAGAAGGTTTGGGGTGGTGATGGCGCAGTGGAGAAGACACATGCCTTAGAGACCCGGGTTCGAATCATCTGTGAGACACCAATGTGTCCCTGAGCAAGACACTTAACCCCTAGTTGCTCCTGAGGCATGCGACCTCTGACATATATAGCAATTGTTGTCATGAATCAGCCTTCTCTCTCTCTCTTTTCCCTTGTTGGTCTACACACGCACACACGCTCAGCTGTTTCTCATTATCTCAGCCTTGTCTATCCCAGGCTACGTCCACATTAATCCGGATACATTTGAAAACAGGGTTTTCGTTTAAAAATGCTCTCCGTCCACACTAGCGTTTTCAGGCGTTTTCTGACGTTTTCTGATGTTTCAGTGTGGATGAGAAACGTCTCGGTTACGGATGTAACCCTCGTTCCCTGAGTAGGGAACGGAGACGTTACGTCGGATGATGGAGAATGGGGGTTTCACATAGAAAGCCAATCCTCTTCGAGTATTTAAAAATGAGCCAATGGCATGAAAATGCCTCGGGGCTGTGGAATTTGCATAGCGCATCTCCGTCCCACCTGTGGGTATAAAAGGAGGAAGCAGACGCAACTGCAGTATGTCTTCGCTGAGGAGCCGAGACTGAACTCAGGCGTCTACCCAGCGGTACAGCGGAAGTGGCAGGGAGACGTAACGTCTCCGTTCCCTACTCAGGGAACGTGGGTTACATCTGTAACCGAGACGTTCCCCTGTCGTAGTCACTCCAAGTTACGTCGGATTAAGGAGAATGGGGGTCCGTGCTATCACGCCACCTTCACAGCTGTCTTCCAATGCCCTGCGAAAGTCTGAACTCCTGTCAACTTAGCTACGGACAAGGAGTCCTACTTCAACACAGGAATACCAAGGTACACTGGGAAGCATATTCTGGGAGGAATATGCCGCAGTACACCTACCCGTAGGGAGGACTCAAGAATACACATATGGCCCAAGGGTACTGACGGCTGCATTTATGAAAAATAAACACCTAACCCTAAAAAATTCTAACAAAAGGTTTCTCAGCTGTTTTTGTTGTATTAGGTGTCCTAAATAGCATACTAAAAGTTTACTAAAGTTTGACCACTAGAAAGGTGTAATTTTCAAGATGGTGTCTAAGATGGGCAAGAAGCCAATTAAAATATCCTCCTACCTCCGTCATTATTTGACTTAGCAAAGTAATATTGGTGTCTAACCCCATTTTTTATGGGTTTATGAATCCATTGGACTTGTCTAAATTGCACTGACATGATTACAAACTTATGGAATATATGATTTTGTGAGATTACTGTAAGGATTTATCTTTGTTTGGGGTGAACCAGAGATGTAAACCATTTAGCCTATCATGTTACTCCTACTCAGTACGTATTTTTGGACACATACCCTTTTTTTTGCTAAAACACAGACTTTTAATTCAATGTAAAAATTATTGCACCCAAAAGTAACTTAAATTGAATTTGTATAACTCTGATCATAAAAAATCTGAATTAGCCCGAACAGAGGCCTGTGTGTGAACCCCCTAAAAAGGTCACTCATTTCAATTTGAATAAGGTAATACATATGTAATGCATCCTTTATAGATGTTTTTTGAGTATACAGGGAGCATTATACTAAACCTAACAAAATTAAATGCACAATTTTCAGCAATTGACATGGTTTAATTAGCTTGAGGAAAAAGTACACTCCAAATGCAATTTTGACCATGAGTCATGTTGTTATAATACAAGAAACTTGCCCCATTTGCTGTAAAAACTTAAGAGATGGCTCTGATGTGGTTGAGGTTCATCAGAAGGTAGCTGATGGAATCAACAATGCAAGTGTACAAAGAGCCGACGATGATGTTCTGCTGGTGAAACAGTACACTTAAAATGTCGACGGTGTCGACAGTAGTACATAAATAAAAAGACATTAAAATCCAACAAGAGAATAAAGCTGAGCCACCAAAAAGAAGTAGTCCTTTCTACAGCCAAACCGATTGTCTTTTCTGTTGAACTAACACATAGAAGTAAAGACACAAGTAGTGTTCAGACTGATATGCTCACAGAGTCCATTCTTAAATGTTGTGACAATCATGCAGATCAATGGGCTTATTTGACTCTTTGCGCTACAACCTTTTTAGCAAGAAAATCGTTACCGCCAAATCATTTGTTACCCCAGAACATCTGCCTCCAACTGAGTCCTCAACCAAATACCACTGCCAAAGAGTTTACTTCCAGATCATGGTGTGGATTGGAAAGGAAGGTGTCATGAACACAGTGAATTAGGGATGGAAACTGCTGGACAACCAGTTCCTGCTAGTTATGACCAGTAAGATTGCTGCCCCAGAAAGCCTCCTGCAGATGATTCACTGTAATTGCACAACTGCCTGCCGAACACAACGGTGCAGTTGCAGGGCATATGGACTACCATGCATGCTTGCTTGTGGACTATGTCAAGTTAGGAATTGTGAGAATCACTATAATCAACCTCTATGGGAGGAAGAGTGTGACGACAAATGATAATAGTCACAGTACAAAAAAGTATAAAAAATAAACCAGAATTAGAGGAAACAAATAGAAAAAGATATGTATAAATAAGAAAAGTATTAAACACATATAAAAAAAGAAAAGAAAAGGAAAAAAATACTCATTATAAAAAATATTAAAAAATAAGACAAAAAATTAGAAGGGGTTAGCGGTACTGAGCCTTCACATGGCAGCCCTGTTTTGACTAATTTTACAGTGCCACACAGTTCTAATGAAATTTTTCATTATTGGAATTAGAAGAATGGTTATGAACCACAGAAACCACCAACACTAGGCAAAATGGTATGAGAAAGGAGAAATATGCAATTACTTAAGGGAAATTTTACTTATTTTTTGCA
This sequence comes from Cyprinella venusta, assembly GCA_038021265.1. NCBI lineage: Eukaryota > Metazoa > Chordata > Actinopteri > Cypriniformes > Leuciscidae > Cyprinella > Cyprinella venusta. The sequence goes on along the minus strand of CM075882.1, from coordinate 18,109,085 downwards.
TAAATATGCTTGTAACCAATAGGCTTTATGCACAACTTACTTCCGCATTCTCTGTAAAACGGGTCTCATCGCTTCCGGTCCAGATCTTTTGTATGTGCTTCATGAAATTTTTTGCGGTTTTAATCAAGATAACTTAAAAGGAGCGATCAAAGATTAGCATAACCAATATCTCTCACATGTGCAGATTGATATTTAAACGTTTTATATTTTTTATTCTTCACAGTAACGTTTAGATATTTAAATGGAATAAAACGCCAATAACAAAGTGAAATAGGTAGGTTAGCTGATTACCTTACAAATCCATAGATATCGTAGTCAGTTCTTACAGCCGTTAACACTTTCTCTGACAAGCGGATGCGATGAGACCCGTTTTCCGGTTTGGTCACGTGACGCTCGACATAAAGCCTATTGCTTTAATATATGTGTAACCAGGGCAAAAATAGCCTGTAGTCATGCTTCTTATCCCTAGAGGGCGCCCTGGTGCGCCTAAGTAGTTGGACCTCTCTCGAAGGAACACGCAGTTATTTTTAGAATAGACCTGCGGTGAACGCGTGAGCTGAGGCACGTTAGAAACTAACACCAATCTACATTACTAGTTTACGGGAAAGTGAAAGGGAAAACCCCCAATTTGGTGTTCGGTTTGTTGAGTGATTGGAGCAGTGATTCATCGTCAGTGTTTCTCCCGAGTGCCAGAGATTTCTGTGTGAGACGAGCATATACATTCCAACCAGTGACGACGGTTGAGCGTGAGTGTTTGTTTAATAGAAATGTAGCATGTTATTTGAACTCATTATTACAACTCATGTTATTATTGAGGAGAAATATAAACGATACTTCTGTTTCTGTGATAAAATTATGTCAGAGGGGAGAACGAAGAGACGTTAGTGCACGTGAGATGACCGTGGGGCGGGCTTTATAGTGAGCTGTATCGCTTCACAGAGTGGGTATCATTTTAGTTTATTCTTTTATTGTAAATGCTTACAGTCACTCAAAGAAAATATTTCACTTGCTCTGCACTGTTTGTAATGTCAAAGTTTATTGATAATGTGTAAGAGATGAGAATTGGAATGTTAATTGTAGAGTGTTGAATATGTTTGTTTTGTCTTACAATTGTGTTAGTGGCTTACTGTATGAGAATGTGTTTTAATCATGTTTATGTTTTGTTCTTTATTCAGAAAAACATAAAAAGGCCACTACCGTTGTTAATTTGGGGAATAAGTGCTTACTTAAACCGTTTCTGTGTATTCTGTTTTATTTTTGAGAATAGACAATTATTCGCAAGACGCTAAAAGGGGTAAATTGACACAATAGGCTTTATGCACAACTTACTTCCGCATTCTCTGTAAAACGGGTCTCATTGCTTCCGGTCCAGATCTTTTGTATGTGCTTCATGAATTTTTTTGCGGTTTTAATCAAGATAACTTAAAAGGAGCAATCAAAGATTAGCATAACCAATATCCCTCACATGTGCAGATTGATATTTAAACGTTTTATATTTTTTATTCTTCACAGTAACGTTTAGATATTTAAATGGAATAAAATGCCAATAACAAAGTGAAATAGGTAGGTTAGCTGATTACCTTACAAATCCATAGATATCGTAGTCAGTTCTTACGGCCGTTAACACTTTCTCTGACAAGCGGATGCGATGAGACCCGTTTTCCGGTTTGGTCACGTGACGCTCGACATAAAGCCTATTGAGTGTTGTGGAAGAGAACTCGCTGAGGAGAAAAAAATAGAAGTGTAACCGCTATTTTTTTCTATTTTGAGTTGTTTCTTTGTACATTTGTAGAACATTGTAACTCACTCTGTAAGTGGCGAGTTTCGTTTGGAAGGTTTTATGTTTGATATTTTTCTATTGTAACTCATCATATAAGTTTTTTTGGCATATTCCTGACCACAAGTGGAAACTATAAACATTAACGCTGCGTCCTTCTCATCCGCAGTCGAAAATAAAGAACCCCTTTTTTTAGATGCTTGGTTGTGTTTGAGCTTTAATTATTCTGCACATTTACACGGCCACATATGATTGTCCTTGAAGTCACTTATCTACCATCCAAATATGGTAATTACATTATTACATGCCCAAAACATGTATCAGGCACCAGTATTCCTGGTCTAGGAGCAATACAAAGGAGTAATGGTCATTTTAAAGACCTGATGGCTGCCATTTTGAAAATGGGGCCTTTCTTGGAGTCAAACTTTGGTAAACTTTTACTATGTTTTTAAGTACATCTAATACTACTATAAACCACTGAGAAACCTTTTGTTAGAATTTTTTTGGGGTCAAGCCATATTTGAAGCTGACTACCACGCGCCTGCGTACAACCTTCACTGTCAAGCAGACTTTTGCGTTTTTACCGTTTACACGGGAACCCGGCGGTGGAGAGTTTTTTAGATTTCCACTCTGGAGGGTGGTTTCACTTTTTTGCGTTTTTAAGCCTCAAAAACGCCGTTGCCGTGTAAACGAAAGGCACATCCGATAAAATATTTTTACGTTTTCACCCGCGAGCATTCTCATGTAAACAGGGCCTCATAAAGAATTTTTTTGTTTATTTGCTTTAATTTGTTTATTGCTTTTTTCAGTGACATATCAAAATAAGGTGGTAACAATTCGAGAATCAAAACAGTGTCAAGTACAACTTACAAGAAAGAAAAAAAAAACACAAAAAAAACAAAAACAAAACAAAACAAAAAAACACAAAAAAAAAAAAAAAAATACAAAAAATGGTCACCCACTGCTAAATAAAAGCTCAATATACTCGCTTACAGAGGAAAAAACATCCCAGCATGCTACAAATTCACATAAAAAAATACATAATAAATAAAACCTCACAATTAAAAGACAGTCAGGGTGGCTACTCTGGAATAGCCATAAAAGTCAATCCCTCAACATATGTAAAAAAGGACCCCAAGTTTTATTAAACTTTGCATGAGAACCCTGTATCACGCACCTAACTTTCTCCAACTTCACGAACTGAAGGATGTCCCTGATCCAGAACGAGTGAGAAGGCGGCAAGGGAGACTTCCAACTCAATAAGATTAAACGTCTAGCCAGTAACAAAATAAAGGCTACAAAGTCAGCTTTATATTTAGGCAGCTGCAAAATAGGAGGTAAAACCCCAAACAGAGCGGTGCATGCTGTTGGATCAAATTGAACCCCTGTACAAACAGAAATATAGTGTTAAATATCTGTGTCCAAAAATTATGTAGTGAAGGGCAAGACCAGAACATATGGGCATGGGTAGCTGGAGCTTGACGACATCTAACGCACATGGGATATCATAAAGAATATTACAGTTGGTCCAAATTAAAAAAAAAATGTGTGGCGAGAAATTGTGCTTGTAAATAAGTTTCCAAGCCATACGCATCTGCTGATGATAATTGGAGAGTTTGACAGGAAGTTTATTAATTGAATAATTGCACTGCACAGGGTCGTTTGAAGGAATTTGGGGGCCCCAAGCAAAATGGACAGGGAGCCCCTGTCCAAATATATGATCATAGTTAGTATATCATCCTATGCCACTTTCATCAAAACCTTTAGCCTAACGTTACCTGCTGCAAAATTACACCATATGTACAAGACAAGTAACGTTAGTTATTTTTATGCAGTGTAATTTATCACTTTACCACTATCTTGTCTTTTTCTTATCCTCCTCTTCTTTTCTCTTCTTTCTTTTTTCTGGCTTGCTCAAGCATAATTCTATGGAAGCTTGTGTCCGCCACTGAATAAAAAAATAACTTTGTGACTTTTTTTCTCACAATTCTGACTTTTTTTTCTCACAATTGCGAGTTTATATCTCGCAATTCTGACTTTATTTCTCAGAATTGCGAGTTATAAAGTCAGGATTGCGTGTTATAAAGTCAGAATTGCGAGGTATAAAGTCAGAATTGCGAGGTATAAAGTCAGAATTGCGAGATATAAAGTCAGAATTGCGTGATATAAAGCCCCCGTCCAGCTCGGGGCCCCAAGCAATTGCTTGGTTTGCCTGTCCTGTCGCGACGGGCCTGCTGCACGCTTAATCGTTGATACTATTAAACAGACAAACAAGCCATTTCTCAATATGCATACTTGTCTGTACTTGTGTTCTTGTGGACTTGTGAAACGTCATCAGTCGCTGCCCAAGTACTGTTCCAATTCAAAGTTCACATCTAGCCAATTCCAGTTCAAATCCCCGGATGTGTTCTTGATCCTTCCTGTTTACCGAGGATGACCATAGACAGTAAAAGAAATGGACAGAGAGGTGACCATAGACAGTAAAAGAAATGGACAGAGCCATCTCATTGGAACTCCATTGAGACGATTGAAGCCCGTTTTTGGCGATTTTTAGCACTTCCGTCCCTGACGCGCAGACTCAAACAGAGCTCGACTACGTAGTGGGACGTGAGTGACACGTCTGTCTTCTAGTGCTGCTGTGCCATGAAAAATCTGAATCATTCCCTTCCGAAACATGCAGAGATGGAGAGTGTGAATAGGAGCTGTCAATGAGCTAGAAGAAGTAGACAATTTTGCTAGGTATTCTGATTAATTATTTTGTCATTTTGCCTCCACGTTTCCCCGATTGCGCGAGCTTCTTCTCATGTCCATAAGGTAATCTCTCAGCTGCGCGACAGAGAGTCGCGTGGGTATGACGCAATCGTTAGCCTACTTTCACTAAAACTGTTTCTACGGGGCCATAACATAAGCTACAAGGTAATGGAGCTATTTATACATTTTTACATTTTTATACATATTTATATCGTGTTTCTTTAGAAATAAATAAAGGACAAAGGGGGTCTTCAAACGCCTCAGATGTAAAGTTATTCGCTGTCAAAGTGACGCCAAAATGAACGGGAGTAAATGGGAATGCTAACGCAAGTGAAGTTCTGCTACAAGATGTCAGCTCCCGCGAGACTTCAACTTCCGGTTGATGGATTACCCCCTTGGAGGTGACTTGTGCGGACTTGAGATAGCCAGGTAACCCAGAATGCATCTCGCGTCAACCAGCAAGCGTCAATCGGAGAGGAGAAAATCTGCGAAATATCAAAATACTACTGTTATTGAGTCATGAAATGTAATTTTAAGAGTGTTTCAGGTTAAAATGTGGTTGTTTAAATCTCAAATCTGTAGTTTATTTATAAAAATAGCACCTATTTGAAAAAAAGCATCTGACGTTTTCGGAGTTCTGACATCCAAGCCTTCAGCGGACACTCAGCGAGATCAACCCCGACTGGAACAGCTTATCCTCGGCTAGTGCTTCTGACGTTTGCCGCTGGCTCCGATCCCTCTAGTCTAGTGAATATGATAAACTTGACATATAATTCGTCTTGTGTATAAGTCTATCTTTGGTCTCATTAAACTAGTTTGTTCCATGGCAAAAAAAATAAATCGTTTTTGAGGTTTCATAACTTTATGGCTATTTAACTTTAACAAAATTTTTTATATTATCTTCGCTATGTGAACAATAAAATAAAATGACATAACCCTGTCTCTGTTTGATAAATGTCAATAAAAATCAATGTTTCATATTTTTAAAATGAAAACAAAAAGATCATGTTCATTTTGTTAATATATGCAGTGAAGAATCGCGTTGCCTGAACCACATGACCATTAGGCTAATATGTTGATTTTTTTTTAATGAAAAGAGGCAGAGTGGTGTTTTATAACAAATTTCGTTTTATTTTTGACGAAAAGAGGCAGAGTTGTAGCATATTTCGTTTTATTGTTGCCTAAAATATATATAAATAGATAACTGGAGTAGCCAGAGCGTGCTGACTGCTGAGTGACGAGATCAAGTACGCTTTGTTCCATTTGTAGAAGAACCGGACTTGCGTCCTCTAGTCCTCGGGAGTTTGTTCTCCGGAGCCGAACTTGCAAATCTGAACTCCCAAGGACGCAAGTCCGAACTTTGTGTACTTGGTATTGAGAAACGGCTACAGTCCCTGAAGACGAAAAGATGTTGTCACGGTTCTCTTTCAAGCATACGTTTCGGTGTCTCACTATGGGATACGCCCCTTCCGCGTATTCCTCAGAAGCCCTATTACATTACGCCAGCCAATTGGCTGGCAGACATGACACTGTGTCTGGGAGTGGCTACCCCACCCCTCCGTATAAGAGGAGCGACACAGCGTCATTACGACATTCAAAAACCTCTTCTCGCTTCACACCAGAAGCCTTGAAGCCTTTGGAATAATTTACAAACTCTTGGACGAACTACTGGCCACCACGCCGTTTTTCGTCTGGCTCCTTCGATTTGCATCCCAGCCGATTGCAAGGAGAATTGTTCGATTCTACGATGGCTGCAGCAATGCAGACTATCCAGGCTAGTGGGGGAGATTCCGTGCGACTCTGTTCATGCGGGAACAAGATTTCATGCAAGGACACACACCAGGTCTGCTCTGCATGTCTCGGGCTGAAACATGCTCAATTGGCGATCGAGAGTCCCGGCACGTGTGAACACTGCGCACGCTTCACCACGAAGAGCCTTCATCGCAGGCTAGCACACCAAGCTAGTCTGTCGGGCCAGGATCCCCTCATGGCTCCTAGCCCTGCACCAGCTAACACTCCGCAGGTATCCATCCCTGTAGAACCGCCCACCACGGCAGCTCTATCTTGGAGTGAACAGCTCGACGCGTGCATGCCCCTATCCAGTCTGCTTAGCACGGATGAGGAGGAAGACGCGGTCGAATTCGAGGAAGAGAGACAATCGGACTTTCTTCTCTCTGACGAAGAGGAAGACTTCAAAGATTCTCCATTCCTCCCTCGGCCTGCGCACCCGGAGCAAATCCTCGCTGCGGCGGGATCCACGGAAGAGGCGGACGGTACTCCATCCTCCCTGCTTCTCAGTGTCGATCTGCAGGACGTGTGCAAACGCGCTGCAGGGAAACTTAATATTCCGTGGCCGACCATGGTAGCAGAGACTGCAAAGTCTCGCTATGAGGGTAAGAGACTGCCGAGTGCCAAACGAGCAGCACGACAGCTCCTTCCTGTTTTCCCGGAGCTCCTGGAGGAGGTCGCGGTTACGTGGAAGGATAAGCCGTTCACGAGCAAGATGCCCGTGTAGGGTGGCTCCATTCTTGATGTGGAGGGGATGGAAAAGGAGGGCCTTCTCCGTATGCCCCCCATGGAGCCTTTAGTTGCCGCACACTTGCAACCTAAGCGCACGGCGGCTGCAAATCCGACGCTGCCATCTAAAGCTGATCGTTTCCAGTCGAGCATGACGGAACGCACTTACAAAGCAGTCGCGCTCTCTGTGAGGGCTATGAACGCGATCTCTCTGCTGACCGCATACCAAGCGGAGCTGCAGGACGAAGTGTCTACCATGCCAGGTCAGACACACTGGGAGGAGATTTGTGTTGTTACGGATCTCTCTCTGCGTCTTCAGAGATGCGTGGTTCAAGCCGCCGGGAAAGCCATGGCCACAATGGTTATCCAGGAGAGAGCACGATGGCTTAATCTTGCTAATCTCTCTGACAGGGAAAAAGAAGCCATCCTAGTAGTCGCGGATGGCATTTTCGGCTCAGCTCTGACACTGATGCAGAACAGATGCGAGGAAAAAAAAGAGGGATGATGAGGCTTTGCAGCTCTGTATGCCGAGGAAGACGCAGATTGCACCACCTCCGCAACCCCGACAGACCTTCGCACAGGTCACGGCCCGCCCGCCCCCCAACTTTCTCATTCCGAAACGGCAGAGACCTAACGTGAATGCAGCGGGTCAGAGTGGAGCGCAGGAACAGAGGTCTGCATGGCCTAGGAAGAACTATCCGCCTGCGGCAGCTCAGACGGTCCAGTCAGCTCCTCAACCTCATCCGCATCCTCAGGGAGCGAGGAGGAAGAAGAAGACTGTTTGACAGGGTCTTCACCAGGGAACGGAGTCATCAGCCCCCCAGTTTGCTAGCTCCCGACCCTCACATGTTCAGCGTTCTTCAGAACATGAGTTCTACGGTTCACAGATGTTCTGTGGGGAAATCAGCGCCCGGTTGGGCCAGGGGAAGCAGAGTGGTGAAAAGGAAAAGAAATGGTGCAGTGGTGCACACCAACCCACTAGTCACAAGCACTTTTCATGTTCAAAACTCAATAAAGTTTCACTGTACCTCCAAGAAATGTTGCAAAACACAATGCCCCAAAAAATGTTGCAAAACATGTTAACTGAACACACTATGAGCCACTCAAATTCTGTCCAAGCGCCAAGTGCCCACGCATGCGCAGTACAGACCACGAACTCATTCGTGTTTCAGCCACAAGATGGCGCCAGAACGCTGCAAATAAACAATTGGCGAGAGTGAACAAAGTCCCATTGGGTATTAAAGACAATACAATTCGGGTACAGACTGCAGTTTGCCACTTCCCCCCCGCAATTCAAAGGAATAATTCATTCTCATGTGCGGGAAGAGCTAAAACCTGTTCTTCAGGACGAAATTCATTCACTGTTGAACAAAAAGGCGATAAGAGTGGTACCACCCGAGCAAAGCCACAGTGGGTTTTACTCGAGATACTTTCTAGTCCCAAAGAAAGGGACTCGTACCCTTCGTCCCAGACTCCCATATTAGATCTACGTGCACTGAACAAATACTTAAGGAAGTACAAGTTCAGAATGCTCACTCATTCTACACTCCTAAAACTGGTGCGCCCAGGCAATTGGTTCACATCGATCGACCTGAAGGACGCATATTTTCACATAAAAATATACCCACCCCACAGGAAATTCCTGAGGTTTGCCTTCCTCGGAGTGATCTACGAATTGGCATGTCTCTGAGCCCAAGGGTATTTATAAAATGTACAGAAGCGGCCCTGACCCCCCTCAGGGAAAAGGACATCTGTCTCGCTACTTACATAGACGACTGGTTGGTGACAGCTCAGTCAGAACAAGAAGTGAGATATCACACGGCCATGCTTCTGGATCACATACAGAAGCTGGGTTTAAAACTGAACACCGAAAAGAGTGTTCTGATTCCCGCACAGTCCATAACATATTTGGGGCTGTCACTGGACTCGGTGACCTTCAAAGTGCGACTGTCAGAGGACAGGGTGGTAAAATTCACCCGATGCCTGACCGAATTTCAGAGAGGGAAGAATGTGTTTTTCCGCACATGCCTCAGATTATTGGGACTGATGGCCTCAGCCCTAATAGTCATTCCCTTAGGCAGACTATTCATGAGAGAATTTCAACGCTGGGTAGCGTCTCTGAGGCTGGACCCATTGAGGCACTGCCGGAGGAGGGTGAGAGTGACGTCAGAGGCAGTCCTTGCACTGCGTCAGTGGAGACACCCAACCTTTCTGGTTCAAGGGGTACCCATGGGCGTGGTTCAAGCCAGGAAAGTCATAACGACGGACGCGTCGTTGTACGGTTGGGGGGGCATTTACGAGGGCAGGATAATTAATGGAAGATGGGGTCATCATCTGATCAATCTCCACATAAACTATCTGGAAATGCTGGCCGTGTTTCTGACAGTGAAGCATTTTCTCCCTTTTTTGAAAGGGCATAATGTTCTCTTGAGGACATACAACACTACAGTTGTGGCGTATATAAATCGACAGGGAGGCCTCAGATCACTTCCCTTACACATGCTGGCACGCAAACTGATTTTGTGGAGCCATGAACTGGGGCGCGGATCTGCTTTCCAGGGGCAATCCACTTTACGGGGAGTGGAAATTGAACAAGGAAGTGGTTGAACAAAAATGGGAAATGTTCGGCAGGGTGACAGTGGATCTGTTCGCGTCGCACGACAATGCTCAGTGTACTCTGTTTTTCTCCCTGAAAGATTAGAGCGCGCCTCTGGGGATAGATGCGCTGGCACATGATTGGCCTCGCACTCTCCTCTATGCATTCCCACCGATAGCATTAATATACCCCCAACACTCCACAGAGTGAGAGAGGAGGGATTAAAGCTCATATTAATAGCTCCGAGGTGGCCAGGGAAATACTGGCTAGCGGAGATCATTCATATGCTGTACGAAGACCCCTGGTCTCTCCCGTTACGCAGAGATCTACTGTCACAAGCAGGGGGGGAGATCTTTCATCCACACCCAGAACGTTTGGCACTATGGGCCTGGCCAGTGAGTGGTTCAATTTGAGTACAACTGGTCTGTCTGACAGTGTTATCAGAACCATACAGAATGCTAGAGCTTCGTCGACTTGGTCTCTTTATGAATGCAAATGGGGCGTGTTTGAGCGCTGGTGCGCGACTAAGCACGGGATGCCTTTTCAGTGTTCAGTGGCAGTTGTTCTATCATTCCTACAGGATTTGATAGATCAAGGGAAAGCATTTTCTACCATTAAAGTGTATTTGGCCGCTATTTCTGCTTGTCACATAGGTTTTGTTAATAAAACCGTTGGGCGGCATCTTTTAGTATGCAGGTTCATGAAGGGAGCGCATCGTGCTTTACCAGTTTCAAAACCGCTTACCCCTACATGGGATTTAGCACTGGTACTTGATGCTCTTTCAATGCCCCCATTTGAACCACTGGACAAGATTGATTTGAAAATATTGTCATTTAAAACAGCGCTGCTGTTAGTCTTGGCTTCCGCAAAGCGCGTAAGTGAGATTCACGCACTTTCGGTGCATTCAGCATGTACACAGTTCATGTCCGGGGATGCAGGGGTGATTCTGAGACCTAATCCTGCTTTCATGCCCAAAATAGTTAATTCCATCACTCCCTTGGAGTTAAGAGCTTTCTATCCACCACCCTTTGCTTCGTCAGAACAGCAAAAGCTAAACGAGCTGTGTCCAGTGCGGGCCTTACACAATTACATTGAAAGGACCAAAGGGTTCCAGGAGTGTGATCAGCTGTTTGTATCTTGGTTAAAACCACGTACACGGAAGCCAATTACAAAGCAGCGGTTGTCGCACTGGATAGTGGAGGCGATTTCACTGGCATATTCCAGTAAGGGTCAGGTGCCCCCAGCTGGTTTACGCGCACACTCAACAAGGGGAATATCAACTTCGTGGGCCCTTTTTAAAGGAGTCACAATACAGGATATTTGTGAACCGGTGAGTTGGTCCTCGCCGCATACATTTGCTAGGTTTTATAAACTGGATGTTACGGCACAGAGTTTAGCACATGCGGTACTGAGTGTCGGAGTTTGACTCGTGACTCGTTCAGCCTAAGGGCGGTGTTTTTTGGTTGGCAGGGGACTTCGAAGCAGGCTATCTGTAATACGGGAGTTAGGATATCCCATAGTGAGACACCGAAACGTTTGCTTGAAAGATAACAATAGGTTACTTGCGTAACCCTGGTTCTCTGATAGCATTAAGTGAGGTGTCTTACCAGATCACCCTCCTTGCTGTGTGAAGCGAGGAAGAGGTGTGCTTGTTTTGAATGTCGTAATGACGCTCCTCTTATACGGAGGGGTGGAGTAGCCACTCCCAGACACAGCGTCATGTCTGCCAGCCAATTGGCTGGCGTAATGTAATAGGGCTTCTGAGGAATACGCGGAAGGGGCGTATCCCATAGTGAGACACCTCACTTAATGCTATCAGAGAACCGGGGTTACGCAAGTAACCTATTGTTTCAAGGCGCCCTTCTACATCCAGATTGACGCGATCATCATTCAAGCTGATAATGCACGGGCTGTCATCGGTCAACCTGATTACTATTTGATTTCAGACACCTGTCACGCATGAGGCGTTCTCCATAGCGTCATTCGACGTATTTTTGAGTTCCCTTCGAAAGGAACGCATTTGTGGTGTTGTAGGATGAGAAAGAATGAAAACCTAACTCCGAACGTCTGACGAACGTATAACGACAATTCACCATGACGTCGCAACAATAATAGACGTTCTTCCGGGTGGCAAAAGCCGAAGCGTCCCTATGGCAACACTAGTAAATTGCATGGAGGGAGACACATCGCCGGCAGTAGCCTAATCTACATTTCAACAGTTGATTCAAAAACAGACGTGGTGGAAATTCAGACATAGTTAACATGATCATTAGAGCTTAGATTCTTTGATCTAGAGACGTGCACTCCCAACGCACTAGACCGCGGCGCGGGACTAGATCTGATGGCTGAGTGCGAGCAGTAGTGCATTCACTCTGTGTGTGCGGATTGCAGGAGAATAAAACGATTCGTGGGACTCCCGCAAACTAAAAATATCTATGAATAAAACAAATAAAAACTAATACATTTGTATTCATCTGTTGCAGAAAAGCAACAAGAACAACTAAAACAAAATAGAAATGATTTACATGGCAGAGTTTCTTTTTATAACGTGACTGCAGCTATGAGCGATGTAGCCAATCACAGACATATGTGTTGATTTATTGAACGCAATGGCCAATCAGAAGCATTTACGGTGAAGAAGCATTTACTCACCGCTCAAAAGAAAGTAACATAGAAAGTAATAGAAATAACTAAGTTAGTTGAGAACGTCAGTTATATAACGACCCACATATTAAAATGGTTGGGTTTAAATCGGGCTCAGGCTCATAATTAGAAGACGACATGCACTTTTGACGACGTCCACTCGCTTTAACCTCCTCACCCACTGGTTCCGCTGGATAGATTTACTTTTTTCTGAAGGAAATCGATAAAAAACCTACACCTTTTGCTGTATATCTGGTGGCGCAACCCCAAACACAACATATTTTTGCCATAGATTCAACTTTGATCAACAACAATGATTTTAACTGTGTAACTGTTCAGTTGCCAGCTGGATCTCTTCAGTTAGTCAATAGAAGCCGCTCGCGTTCGCCTATTGTTAAGTATCGCGGTGCCTATTGTTTACAAACATTCTGAAATGCCCTATTTAATTTAGCAAACATCAGTCAACCGGACATTATCTTCCGCCACTTCACTTCTTCATTGTCTCACTTTTACACTCCGTTCCTTTATCAGGATTTCACTGCCCTCTCAGAGTGAAGGGAACTCAGAGTGCAAAAGCAGACGTGTCGACCAGCGGGCAATGCGCAATCCAGCCCTATTCATCCCTTTGGTAGTGAGTAGGGTTGTGAGTGCCTGGTGATCTGTGCGTAAAGTAAAACGTCGGCCCCACAAATATGTTCGCCACTTTTCTGTAGCCCATACGCATGCAAGAGCTTCTTTTTCCACTATTGAGTATTTACGCTCAGCCATTGTAAGTGTACGTGAAGCAAATGCTACCGGTTTCTCTGTACCATCCGGCTGAATTTGTGTGAACACAGCACCCAGTCCATAATCACACGCATCGGTCGAGATCACTGAGCGAAGGGAGGGGTCGTGCAAGGCTAAGGCAGAGCTGGACACTAAGAGCTGCTTGACTTCATCAAAACTGGTCTGGGCTGATTCAAACCATGTGAAAGTCTCTTTATCTCTGACACATTCATGCATGGGAGCCACCACTGTTGCGATATTCGGGATAAACTTTGAGTACTATGAAGCAAGGCCCAAAAAGGATCGTAAGGCAGCAGCGTCAGATGGTGCTGGGGCTTGCAGTACGGCAGTAACATGCTCTTGGTCAGGCAAAATACCATCTGCAGCAATGACATGGCCAAGATAGCACAGTGTGGTCTTTCTGAAATGGCACTTTTCATTGTTCAGAACCAGTCCAGCCTCTTTCAGTTTTTGAAGGACAGTATGGAGTGTCTGATCGTGTTCGTCAGCAGTGGCATCGTAAACTATTAGATCATCTACGTAGGTAGTTCTGGACACCAGGTACTCCAGGACAATTTGTACTTCCAGAACAATTGTCATCATTTTTGAAATGCTGATGGGGCAGATGCCAGGCCATGGAACCCGGCGATATCGAAATAGGCCATTATGCGTAATGAAGGCCATAATGTCTCTACTGTCCTCGTCGAGGGGCACCTGGTAGTACGCATTGGCCAGGTCGATTGTGGAGAAGAGAGTAGCTTCTCATAGGCTGGAAAAGAGCTCATCGACGTGTGGCAAAGGGTAGCTGTCAGTGTTAACAGCCTTGTTTGGTTCACAAAGGTCAGTGCACAACTGTATGCCTCCATTCTTTTTTTTCGTAACAAAAATGGTAGAAACCCAAGCAGAAGCATCAATTTCTTCAATAATGATAGCCAGCAGCAGACGATCGAGTTCGGCTGAAACAGCATCCCTAACTGCGAATGGCAAACGCCTCAGTTTCTGGCGCACTGGCTGAACTGTGGAATCGATTTTGACCTTGTGCACAAACTGTTTCACACACCCTATCTCAGGTAGGGGGGCAGAGATGCAAGTTCCTGATTAAGTCCATACCGAGCAATGCAGTGCCGTCCTCTACTATGAAGAATGTGCCGGACGTGCTTGAATTTGCTACACACACCTGGGCATGGAGACATCCAAGTACTGGAATGTGTGTTTGTGTGTAGGTTACCAGTCTAGCGGAAGGTGGAGACAAAGCAGTGGAGCTAAAATATTGTTTATAGACATGGTGTGGCAGTATAGAGACCGCAGACCCTGTATCTACAGTAAGTTGTATCTCCTTGGCAGCAGAGGCAGGTGTGTGAATGGTGGCATTGCAAAACAGTCTCTTTGGAGCATGCTCATAAATATTGCCTGTATACAATATAGTCACATCAGGCAACTGCACCTCATGTACTTTACTGGTTGGAACAGAACGACATACGTGAGCAAAATGACCCCTCTTGTTACAAGACTTACATTGGGCATTAACAGCAGGGCATTAAGAGGAATTGGCTAGATGCTTGTCAGAACCACACCTAAAACAAGATCTACGTGGAGAAGTGGTCGCAGCTTGTGGCTTAGCTGGGCAGTAGTGCTGTTTATTTGTGGTTTTGTGCGATTTAGAGTGCACAGTTTGTACTTGAATTCCTTTATCCAGAACACCTTTCTGAAGTATTTTTTTTTTTGCTTGATCAGCAGCAGCTTGCAAGGTATTGCAAGAGTTACGACTGTGTCCAGTGTTAGGTCTGACTCCAGTAACAACCTTTCTCTAATACTGTCACTCAACAAGCGTTCCAGTAGTTGATCACGTATCATGTCATCTGATTTGTCATCAAAACCATATGTGTATGCAAGAGCACGCAAAGCAGCAACATATTGCACAATAGTCTCATGTGGAAATTGAGCTCGCTTCCTGAATGCATAGCGTTCGACAACAACGTTGACTTTAGACGTAAAATGTTTCTCTAGTGTGTAACAGTCACTGCCTGTCACATGTTTATTTGTTTTCTTGTTATGTGCTATGTTCATCCTATCCACTAGGGAGCACTAGTGTCACCACTACCTTGTATTTAAAAGAGGAAGTAAGAGAGTAAGAGGCAGATTCAGTTTGGCTAACCACATGGTTTCTGCTGTTCTCAATGGTAATCCTGGTTTGAGAAATGTTAAGTTTGCTGCTCAACCAGGATTTTTGTGTTACCTGTGACTTATACAGCCCTGAGTACTGGATTGGAAGACTACTTGGTTGCATGATGGTAACAACCTAAGGACTATTATTCACAGAATCCCGGGCTGCATCCAGAAGGACGGATTCAGCATTTCGTCAGTTACTACCCCATCAGATAAGACTATTAATTCAAAAGACAGTTCACTTCAACAACTTCATTGTCTGACAACTGCTTTGATGGGACATTTCATATTCAACTAATCATTTCCTCCCGGCCTTTCCTTGTGTGATGTTTTGTTTGTTGAGTATATGATCTGAAGTGTTTTGTGCAAAATTCAATATATTCTAAGAGAGAAGATTGGTTTAGTTGTCTTTTGTCGCTTTATGAGTACTCTGACTGATTTCCCCCTCATTCTACTATAACAGCCCGGTTTAGAATTTCGTGACAGTTATAAGTGCACTAACAGCAGAGTCATAAGTGTCACCTGTTTTTGGTAAAGCGTAAAATATGCGCTGTCCCTCCGGACCGAGGCAATGGAGTAATGTGGCTCTTTTCTGGATGTCTGGGCTGGCCAAGCATCCCCCATCGCATTAATCACCATCAGGTAGTTAGTAAACATACGCAGCCACATATCAAAAGGCATTAATGGTTCTCCCAGACAGGGCAAAAACATCGCTGGTGCAGGAACATTAACAGCCATCCTCGTTGCCAATTTGTGGTGTTGTAGGATGAGAAAGAATGAAAACAAAAACTAACTCCGAACGTCTGTATTTAATGTAACAAACATCAGTCAACCTAACATTATCTTCCACCACTTCACTTCTTCACTGTCTCACTTTTACACTCCGTTCCTTTATCAGGATTTCACTGCCCTCTTGCGGACATACTCAGTATCACAATGATTCAAAGAACACAACAGCATTCTAGTTAATATGTCGTTTTGGAGAAAATAGGAATATACAGTGAATTAACAGTGCTCAAAGTCGGCACTCAGTGACTGTTCCCAATCACACCCTACACACCCTCAGTCACTATTCCCTGCATTAGCTCACTAATATAGCCCAGTTGACGGAGTGAATGAATAAATGAGTGAACACTATGTAGTCCCGCCCCTTTTCAGCACTGCGCTCGTTGTCTTTTGACTTCCGGTCTGTATTTTCACAGCATCTTGCAAAGGTATGAATGAACTGCTCGTAAAAAAAAAAAAAAAAATCCCGGTCGACATTTGTTAAGACATCTGCTCTACAATGCTTATGATAAACATTACAATGCTCATGATACTTTGATAACTTTTGTTAACTCTACAATAAGTAAATCCACTGCACCAGCTAATTACTCCTCGACAGCGATGCCATAGAAATCAGAGCGACCGCCAAAACGGAAGTTCAATATTCTAAAGATGATGGCACCCACGTTTCTCTGGTGCATAAGGTCTATACCATAGACATCATATAGGTAGATGCCCTATCGACTGCTACTGCCTATTGGCACAGACGAGAATTGGAGCCACCATCTTAAACCGGTCATCCGCTCCGCTCAGTGTAATCTGAATAGCAGGTGAAATGAGCTGTCAGCGCATTAAATTAATCATATCTCACTGAATACTGAACTGATTTTCACGTGTTTTTTTTTTTGTTTTGTTTTTTGCTGCAAAGGTCATTTATGTAGCTATGATACAGGACACATGGTTCGGCATATTTTAATATCCATAGTAGGTTTAACAGTAATATAATATTCTGATATAAGATATAAAGTGACCAGATGTAACCAGGCCACCTGGGTCCTACTCGACCTGCTCCGAGCGGGCCTCGAACCCGGCCCCGGCATGAAAGTCGGGCGCTCTAACAAGCAGGCTAAAAAATGCAGCCTCTGGCATCTGTCGCTAGAGCGCCTATTGAGATCAGAGGAGTTAGGTTTACTTTCTAAAAATTAAATTCGGACAACATTAAGCCTATACCTATTTTATTGTATGTGGATGTGGGAGGGGAAATGTCGAGACTAAAGCCCTATTCGGATTAACTTTACGAGGGTAGATGGAGTAAGTTAATAATGTAATGTTACCACAGGACTTCTGTTATATCAATTGCCAAATCGCATGTGATAACATATAGGTTATCAACAAACCTAGAAGTTGGAGGGGTAACTCAGTTTGTGCATCGCTGTCATGCTTGTATTACATTGCTTTCTGATGTCATGTGCGCAAACACAAATAACCTATAAGCTACAACAGGGCAGTTCAATGCTTATCTGACAACCTAGAAGCTCTTGTATTACTTTAACAGTTACCCCACCTCTCCATGCCGGGTGAAAACCGGCTGATTCAGTAAACAACATTTCACAATGATTTCAGTACACTAATAGCAAATATCCTTGCTCCTGCTCGATTATCAGGAAATATTCTATTCACAAAATACAACCAATAGTACAGTAATGTTAAGACTTAGTACGAATAGAACAGGAAAATGCTCCACAATATGAAGTTTTATGTAACAAGGTTCGGGAGGAGCATGTTCAGGTAATCATCCAATCAGCGCAAGGAAAGCCAGTATAAATAAAGCCTTCCCTTACCTCCTGTCTCATGACTAATTTCTCAGCATTTGACTCCGCCTCCATGCAGTCATGTCCAAGTTAGAGCTCTTCCCCTCCGATGATGATTCTTTCATCATGGAATCATCTCCACTGCAAAACGCAGATCCAGCGACTCTTCTTTCTCCAGCAGCCAACGACAACATTGAGACTCCATCCCTATCCAGGGGACGTCGGCTCTCTAGATCCTCTCCGCACACTCCAAGACGCCGAAGACTCCCCTCACCACCGCCAGCGAGGAATTCTACATCATCATCATCATCATCTTCTGCACCTTCCTATCTTCCATCTACCCCAAACATACCTCCCATAGGGAAGTGGACAGTTAAGGGGCTAAGACAAGCCCTAATTAATTCTGATACAAATTTCTCCCGCAGGATGAAAAAAGCAGAACTATATAATTTATACGTTACCTTACAATCTTCTCAACCTTCTGTTTCAGCTCCAATGCCTTCGACTAGAACAAGCACGGCTCGCCGGACCCCGATCGTTCGTCCCGCAGTACCCCCTTCCGCACTTGCAGTTCCGGGCCCCGCCGCCGCGACAAGGCGTCACAGACCTTCCACTAGCCTGGGCTGCGCCCCGGATCCTGTCACGGAAAGGCGCCAACCTCCTCCAGGCCAACTCCCCTCCTCAGCCCCTCCCACTGTGGTACCTCACACTCTAGATCCCAGCAGTTCCACTTTCTTACAGGATCCCCAAACATTTTTTCTTCCCTTCTACTTCTTTCAGTTTTCCTCCTTCTCAAGCGCCAGGTGCTCACCCTAACGTGAGGATGCCTCCGTTAGCCGGTCAATCACCGGCGCATTTCCTTCCGCTTCCCTTCCCACACTATGCTCTCCCCATTCCTCCTCCTCCATCTAACCTGGGGGCCGATCTCTGCGTGAGGATGCCTCCGCAAACGGCCACAGCCCCGACTTTCCACCCCTTTAACCCTCTTCAAGTGTGTTCTCCTTTCTCTCTCTTCTCAGCCACTCCTCAACCAGCCCCTCCGAATGGAGTGGCTACGGAACCTCCTCCAGTGACGAAAAACATCCGAGCCCAAATCCTTGCAGGTGCAGACGTAGATCTGGGTTCTCTCCTGTCCTTGTTTCCCCCAGCAGAGTCCAATCGCCAAGTAGACTGTGGCGACATTCCAGTCACTCTAAAAATAATTCACAGGTTACTTCACGTACATTGTCACTAGCCGAATTCTGTATAGCCTTCAGCCGCTATACGGAAATCATATGCTCGTCTTTTCCCCATAGACGGCGCGAGCTGAATGACTATCTGTCTATAATAGCGGAGCTCACGCTGTCTTACGGGGGAAGTCATTTTTACACGTACCACAAGCTGTTTTCCGCAAAATGCGCCGTCTGCGTTTCCCAATGGAATCAGTGTCCCTATTGGGGAGTGTTGGACACCGATCTCCATAACCGAGTCTTTCTAGGGTGCAGAAATATCTCCTGCGCAATCTACAGATCCACAATCCATGCCACCACGGCATGCCCCCAAATAAATCCATCGATCCCTCCCTGCCCAGAGCAGAACGCCATAAAATCTACAAGCTACGTTCCGTGTCATGCAAGAGAGGATTCTTCAATCAGAGCACCATAGTCGGCACCCGACAGACAAGTTTGCAGGAATTTCAACGAAGGGAGATGCCCAAGACAACGGTGTCGTTTTCTCCACGTCTGTGATTTCTGCGGTGGTGCTCATGCCCGGGTGATATGCCCAATCAAAAAATCAGTAAATAAAAACGCAAAAAACTATCTCTCGACTCCTGTGAATGTTTTCCGTCTAGCCGAAGAATTATCTCACCACCCAGATGCTAACTTCACAAACTATTTATTGACAGGTCTCAAGCAAGGCTTTAAACCCGGCGTAGAAAGTCATCCCACGCAAAACGTTATCTGCGCTAACCTTCAGTCCGCTTTAGCAAAACCTGGGATAGTAAATGAGCTAATTAAAAAAGAAATTGAATCGAGTTTTATGATCGGTCCTTTCGAGGCCCCTCCGTTCGACAAATTTCGCATCAGCCCCATAGGAGTGGCTACCAGGAAATTCTCTGGGAAAAAGCGGTTAATAATGATCAGCTGAAAGGTCGACATTTCAATGTTTCATTTTTGAAAACACTCTTATCGGAATAATTTTTCGTATCTTTATAAAGGGCACTTCCCCCTAATGTTTCATGTTGCATTCCCCTAAATTTCATTTCAAATTCTTAAATTTTTTTATAGGCTACATTCAATTAAAATAATAAGACAGCCTAGCCTATAGGCTGTTATCAATCAAATTAAATAATTTACATTGAAAGATTATAACTGTATTAAATGAGATTATGCGATTGTTTTAAATATTTTTTGAATATACAAATAAGGAATGAAAAGAGTGATACTTTGAAACTAAACCGCCAGTAGGAGGCAGCAGGCAGCCGTCTTAATGAGCGAGTCATTGAGTCATTCATTTAAATGATTCGTTCAAACGGCTGATTTATTCAGAATGAGGCGGTTTAATATTGGATAATTGAATCTTTGACACGAGCGACTAGTTCAAAATGCTGAATCATTCAGTAATGAATCATGGGTGAGTGTTGCTCTGAGATGTGCCGTTGTTCTGTTGTTTGGAACTTTTTTTGTTGCTGAAACCGAACAAAAACAGTCATTGCGTCTAAAAATATAAGCAACTTAATTGTAACTACTTTAACTCTTTCAATCGTGATGGCTTTCAGGAAAACAGAACTCTGGTCATGTGTAGCCTATATTATTTCTTAACTATAAATGTATATGTTATAAATAACTGTGCGAGCTTCAACAGCGCAACTTTGTTACAGTCCGTACATTAGCAGGAGCACCACAACAACAACAACTCACTCGGCTAATAGCTGCCCTGATTGCTGCCTCGCCGCCAGGAAATAAATTAATTACTGTTACGTCACTAAAGACCTATAATTTTCACAATCATTTTTAATGTTAAAATATATTTGTCGGGGACCCCCAAAATCCAAAAATAAATCCCCCCCTCATTTCGAACCCTGGCTCTGTCTCAGTTGCTTCTAGCCATGGTAGTTAAAAATGGTAGGGTCCACATAGGGGTCTCTGAAATCGCTTTACATTAAAATGTTTCAACAATGAAAATAGGAGTTGACTTGTATTGTAACTGTAATTATACACTCACCGGCCACTTTATTAGGTACACCTGTCCAACTGCTCGTTAACACTTAATTTCTAAGCAGCCAATCACATGGCGGCAACTCAGTGTATTTAGGCATGTAGACATGGTCAAGACAATCTCCTGCAGTTCAAACCGAGCATCAGTATGGGGAAGAAAGGTGATTTGAGTGACTTTGAACGTGGCATGATTGTTGGTGCCAGAAGGGCTGGTCTGAGTATTTCAGAAACTGCTAATCTACTGGGATTTTCACGCACAACCATCTCTAGGGTTTACAGAGAATGGTCCGAAAAAGAAAAAACATCCAGTGAGCGGCAGTTCTGTGTGCGGAAATGCCTTGTTGATGCCAGAGGTCAGAGGAGAATGGCCAGACTGGTTCGAGCTGATAGAAGGGCAACAGTGACTCAAATAACCACCCGTTACAACCAAGGTGGGCAGAAGAGCATCTCTGAACGCACAGTACATCGAACTTTGAGGCAGATGGGCTACAGCAGCAGAAGACCACACCGGGTGCCACTCCTTTCAGCCAAGAACAGGAAACTGAGGCTACAATTTGCACAAGCTCATCGAAATTGGACAATAGAAGATTGGAAAAACGTTGCCTGGTCTGATGAGTCTCGATTTCTGCTGCGACATTCGGATGGTAGGGTCAGAATTTGGCGTCTACAACATGAAAGCATGGATCCACCCTGCCTTGTATCAACGGTTCAGGCTGGTGGTGGTGGTGTCATGGTGTGGGGAATATTTTCTTGGCACCCTTTGGGCCCCTTGGTTCCAATTGAGCATTGTTGCAACGCCACAGCCTACCTGAGTATTGTTGCTGACCATGTCCATCCCTTTATGACCACAATGTACCCAACTTCTGATGGCTACTTTCAGCAGGATAATGCGCCATGTCATAAAGCTGGAATCATCTCAGACTGGTTTCTTGAACATGACAATGAGTTCGCTGTACTCAAATGGCCTCCACAGTCACCAGATCTCAATCCTATTGGCATAGGAGCATCTTTGGGATGTGGTGGAACGGGAGATTCGCATCATGGATGTGCAGCCGACAAATCTGCGGCAACTGTGTGATGCCATCATGTCAATATGGACCAAACTCCCTGAGGAATGCTTCCAGCACCTTGTTGAATCTATGCCACGACAATAAAGTGGCCGGTGAGTGTATTTTTTTCACAATATCAGAAAAATTATCTGACCTCCCCAAAATTGATAATTCTGTCCCTTTGGGGTGTACTGGGTCTTCATTGGGGGGTATAGTACCCCCTGTAATTCGAACTATGCTCTCGCTGCTGGGCCACCTAAATTATGCGATGCGCATTATTCCACAGGGCCGCCCCTTTATCGCGCATCTCCTAGCTCTCTCTTCATCTGTTCACGCGCTGGAAGATCGGATCATCCTTTCCGGCGAGTCAAAAAACGAGCTAAAACTGTGGATCAATTTCCTCAACCAGTGGAACGGCTTAACTCTCTTCTACGACGACTTTATCTCTCTCCCCCTCGACATCAAACTGTTCACAGACGCAGCTCCCTCGTTCGGCTTCGGCGGTTTCTACCAAGGACGCTGGTTCGCGTTTCCCTGGCCCCCTCAGCTCCTAGACACACCTCAAGCTTCAGCCTCCTCTGCCCTTTTCGAGCTTTACCCGATCGTCGTCGCAGCTTCCCTATGGGGGAAAGAATGGTCAACCAAAAGCATCCAAATCTATTGCGACAACGAAGCAACCGTGCAATGTATTAATAAAGGTCGTTCTCGCTCACCGGCGCTCGTGCCACTCCTCAGACGCCTTATATGGATCTCCGCCTTATATGGATCTCTCCGGATTAAGAACTGGTCAAGAACTGTGACCAGTTCTTAATAACTGCAAAACACGTTCCAGGGGTTCAAAATCAAATCGCTGATTCTCTCTCCCGTTTCTCTTTTCAGAAATTCAGGATGCTGGCACCAGAAGCAGACCCCACTCCAACTCCAGTACCTCCTTATTTTCAGCTGATCTTCCCATAAACCATCCGCTAAAATCCCTCCTGGATACGTCCATCGAATCCATACTCCTTAAGCCATTTCTCCCAGAACCCTGCAAACTTATTACACCGCCTGGAAATCGTTCAAATCATTCCACCCACAACCTGTCATTTCCCGAATTTTCTCTTTTAACAGTTACTTCATTCATATCTCACCTTCATAGCGTTAAAGGTCTCCAAGCAGGATCCATTAAAAGCTATCTAAGCGGCATTCAATTCTTCCATAAATTAATCCACGGTAAACTTGCACCTGCATTTAATAACTCCCAAACGTCCTTCCTAGTTAAGGGAATCCAAAGATCCCACCCCACACGCCCAGATACCAGACAACCAATCACAATCGACATACTCACCAGATGCATCTCATCACTCCGTCTTGGATACCACTCCACCAACACCGCCTATAGATTAGAAGCCATGTTCATCCTTGCATTCTTCGGTTTCTCCACTGTTCCGAACTGACCATCACCTCCTTATTTGACCCAAATATCCATCCCACTATTTCAGACCTCCAGATCGTAGATAATGAATCCATTTCATTCTTCATTAAACAAAGCAAAACCGACAGAGACAAAAAAAGGTCACTTCGTATATATTTTCAAATGACAAACTCCCATCCAACCGTACCATGCGCTTTTTAATTACCTGCAGTACAAACTTTCCACGTCCAAATCCCCACTCGACCCACTTTCCACTAACGACTCCAATCATCCGGCTACGTGATTCTGGTTCCAAAAACATCTTAAAGCAGTCCTCACCACATCCGGCGTCTCAGCAGAGCATTTCTCTAGCCACTCATTCCGCATCGGAGCAGCTACCACAGCCGCTCAAAAAGGTCTCTCCCAGCAACAGATCAAAACCCTCGGTCACTGGTCATCGAATGCCTTCAAAACCTACATCAGGTCCAGCCGTTCTTACCTCAGAAATGCTCACCAAGCCCTAACTAATTAATTTAATAATTATCACCTGCCGCGCCTCACTTCAATTACATCCGTTTACTCTATACCTTCCGATTACATCTGGGCTCGCCGCTTGCACGATCTCTTAATATTCATAGTACGTTTTTCAATAACATGCAGACTCCCCCGTTCGCACGCAGAGATGACTCACCCGTTCGAAGGCCAGGCTCCGTCCCCCTTCCAAAACGCTGGTTGAACCCTCCCGTTCGAATCGCAGTGAGAGTCTGCCCGTCTTAGGCGTCGCCGGACGTCCGTGCTCGCATTGCCAGGAGGCTCCCCATTCGTCGGGACGTGAGGGGCCTTTCCCGTGCCCAAGACCCCCTTCGAAGCGCCGGTCGAGCCCTCCCGACCGAGTCCAGCGGGCGCTCCTAACGCAAATAAGTTCCCGTCGGACGCTGCGAGAGCCCTCCCGGGTGAACGGTTAAATTCGTCCTCAAATTCACGCTCGCTAATTCTTACGTCAGCGAGCTGTCAGTTCGACTGCAGAATGGGCTTATCCGTCCGATGCCGTGAGCATCCAAGTTCCCGTCGGTCGTTGTGAGAGCCTTCCCAGTCGAACAGGCAAGCTCGTTCCTTGGTAAATTGCATAAACTTCACTTTTTTGGGGGTTAAAATTCTATGCTTGCTGTCCTTCGTTTATCTGGCATTTTGGGGAGTTCTCTGGGGTCGGGCCGAATTCTGAGCTCAGAGCTCTCCCCCCGACAGCAAGCCAAATACACATTATAATATGTAATCAGATTTCATTAACATGTAAACTCGTGAAATTAAGTTTTATGTAACAAGGTTCGGGAGGAGCATGTTCAGGTAATCATCCAATCAGCGCAAGGAAAGCCAGTATAAATAAAGCCTTCCCTTACCTCCTGTCTCATGACTAATTTCTCAGCATCCCACCACCACCCCTTCACCCCACATTCGGCTGGATCCGCTCATAGATACCTATGATCCCTAAAGTGAGGGTTAGTTCTCTGGGGTCGGGCCGAATTCTGAGCTCAGAACCCTCCCCCGGACAGCAAGCCAAATACGCATTATAATATGTAATCTGATTTCATTAACATGTAAACTCGTGAAACTCTCATCTCATCTGCTGCCACGCAATGAAACTAGGAATACGACCAGTTCAAGATGGCGGCAGGATTTCTCGGCTGATGTATGATAATCTATGGTCTATACGGCTGCCAAACAAAAACCGTAAAAATAAAGTAAAGCATCGTAATTTAAATTAAGTACAAAAAACCTTTACAGATATTTTTCTTAAATGTATTACAGAAAAATACTATTATTTTACAGCTATTTTCTGGATTATTATGATCAAACACCCTAACTGTAACATCAATCCCATAAAAAACAGTCAATAACTGTCAGCAATGGCTGGCTGCCATACAAAACCATAATATGAATGTAAAATATCCTAATTTAAATAAGTGTGATAGCAGAAATGTTCATTAAGCCTTTTACCATAAACATGGTTATTTAACATATTTCCAGATTTTTTTTTTACTAAAATACATAGGTAACAACATGCATGATTTACTGTGAATATATGACACTGCATCAGCTACTACACAGTTACTGTCAGTTAAATAAAGCATCATGCAGCATTTCATCAATGTTCTTCTTCTTCTTCTGTTTCTTGGCAGATGACTATGTTGTAGTATACCAACTATATGTGTAATAGGAGTGTGTAATACCATGAACGTCTTAGAGTCTAGGATTCTATTAATTTATACTATTTTAACATTTATACTATTTAATTTATAAATTTAAACATTTATACTACTTCCATTAAACCAGTATTATTAAGATGAATAAATAAAGCTTTAAACCTTTCCATTGTCATGCCCTTTTCTTGCAGAATATCATGAATAGAGTTCTCCCCTTCCATTTCCTGCCAGATTATTCTATTATCATTATACTTCTCACAAGTTAAAAGTATATTATTAACATCTTCTCTGTCTTGGAACACTATACATAATGTCATGATCCTGGCTCTTTCTTTCTTTCTCTGTCCCTTTTCTGCCCTCTTCTGGTCACTCTCTTACATTACATTACACACACCACTCATTCATTACCCCAGTCGCCCTCAGCTGTGGCTCATCAGCTATGTGGAGATCGGAGGCTGACTGTCTCAGCCGTTATTCCTCTTTCAAGGAGGAGATGTTGTGGGTGTTTGACCGTTCTGCGTTTGGGGTGGAGGCTTCTCGTCTCATGTCTACGCTGCGCCAAGGAAGAAGAACAGCAACGGATTTTTCGATTGAATTCTGCACCTTATCTGCTTCCTGCGACTGGAACGAGACTGCCCTGGTAGCCCGTTTTCTAGAGGGGCTTAATGCTGACATTAAGGACGAGATACTTGCCCGGGAGGCACCTACTCGGCTAGATCCTCTTATCGACTTGGCCATCCGGGTGGAGAAGCATTTTGAGATGCACCGCCGCAGCCGCGGCCTGGGGAGGGCAGCAGTAGAGAGAGGGTTACTGGTGAGCGCTTCAGTCCTGGACCCTCCGACACGCACGGGCACTACTTTTCCTGCTCTACTCCGCTGGCCTGGGTTCTCCACCTCCTGTCAGGTTTTGATCGATTCTGGAGCAGAGGGAAATTTCGTGGATGAAGGTTGGGCTAGAGAACAGGGTATTGCCCTCATAGAACATAACGACTCCACTCCCATCCTCGCTCTTGATGGTAGTATCCTCACTAGAGTCCGCTTTGCCACTGCCCCGGTGAGTCTCACCATCTCAGGCAATCTTCGAGAGACAATTTCTTTTTTAGTTTTGCATTCTCCTTCTAGCCCAGTAATTTTAGGACCTCCCTGGTTAGTCGAACATAATCCCCAGATTAACTGGGCTAGAGGTTCAATATTGTCTTGGAATTTGTCGTGTCATGTTAAGTGTTTGATGTCTGCTGTTCCTTCTGTTTCTTCTGTCTCTGTTTTTCAGGAAGAGCCGGGAGATTTGGCTGGGGTTCCCCGGGAGTACCATGATCTTCGAGCGGTCTTTAGCCGTTCCAGGGCCACTTCTCTTCCTCCTCACCGGCCGTATGATTGTGCCATCGATCTCCTCCCTGGCACCACTCCTCCCTGTGGGAGACTCTATTTGCTCTCCGCACCCGAATGCGAAGCCCTAGAGAAGTATTTGTCTGACTCGCTCGAAGCGGCTACCATTGTTCCCTCCTCCTCCCCTGCTGGTGCGGGTTTTTTCTTCATTAAGAAGAAGGATGGTTCGTTGCGATCCAGCATAGATTATCGAGGTTTGAATTACATAACAGTCAAGAATCGTTATCCCTTGCCACTTATGTCTTCAGCTTTCGAGGTCTTGCAGGGAGCTAAGATCTTTTCAAAACTAGATCTTCATAACGCTTACCACCTTGTCCGCATTAGGAGGGGAGACGAATGGAAGACTGCGTTTAATATGCCTCTTGGGCACTTTGAATATCGCGTTCTTCCTTTCGGGCTGGTCAACGCTCCAGCCGTGTTCCAAGCGTTAATAAATGACGTGCTCAGAGACATGTTGAATATTTTCGTTTTCGACTATCTTGATGATATTTTGATTTTCTCCCCCTCTCTCCAAGTACACACTCAGCACGTAAGGCAGGTCCTCCAGCGTCTTCTCGAGAACCGATTGTTTGTAAAAGCTGGGAAGTGCACCTTCCACGTTCAGTCCATCTCTTTTCTGGGGTCAATCATTTCCGCGGAGGGAGTTAGCATGGATTCCTCGAAGGTCCGTGCGGTCACGGAATGGTCCGTACCGGAGTTGCGTGTTGCTCTTCAACGTTTCTTAGGTTTTGCGAATTTTTATCGTCGCTTTATCCGCAACTTTAGCCAGATTGCCGCTCCGCTCTCAGCCCTCACGTCCGCCAGGGTCCAATTTTCCTGGACGCAGGAGGCTCAGACTGCTTTTGATCGTCTCAAGTCTCTTTTTACCTCTGCTCCTATTTTGCGAACTCCTGATGTCTCTAGACAGTTCATTGTGGAGGTTGATGCATCAGTAGTGGGCGTTGGGGCTATTCTCTCCCAACGCTCATCTTCTGATGAGAAAGTTCATCCCTGCGCCTACTTTTCACATCATCTTTCGCCCACCGAACGAAATTATGAGAGTGGCGTCACTGTCTAGAGGGTTCAGCAGTCCCGTTCGTTGTCTGGACAGACCACAGGAATCTTGAGTATATCCGCTCCGCTAAGAGGCTTTGCGCGCGACAGGCTCGTTGGGCACTTTTCTGAACGCGTTTCAATTTCTCCATCTCTTATCGCCCCGGGTCAAAGAACCTCAAGCCAGACGCTCTTTCGCGACAGTTCACTTCCCCAGAGGTTGTTCCCAATAAGGAGGAGATCCTTCCTCAGGGCGTGGTGGTGGTGGTGGGGGCAGCTGTCTGGGGAATAGAACGTTTGGTCAAGCTCTCTTTAGTCCATGCCATTACCCCTCGTCTTTGTCCCAGGGGTCTTCTGTTCGTTCCTCCGTCTGCTCGTCTCGCGGTTCTTCAGTGGGGCCATTCATCCAAACTATTTGCCCATCCCGGCGTTAGGGGCACCATCGCCGCTATCCGCCAGAAATTTTGGTGGCCCTCTCGTGAGCGCGACGTCCACCGTTTTATCGCTTTGTGTGCGGTATGCGCCCAGACTAAATCGGGCAATTCGCCTCCGGCCGGGCTGCTGCGTCCCCTCCCATTATGGTCCCGCCCTTGGTCACACATCGCCTTGGATTTTATCACAGGTCTTCCCTCCTCTCAGGGGAACACCGTGATACTGACCGTCGTTGATCACTTTTCTAAGACCGCTCGCTTTATTCCGTTACCCAAGCTCCCGTCTGCTAGGAAGACGGCCCAGATTATCGTCGACCAAATTTTTAAGATCCACGGTCTCCCCTCTGACGTTGTATCCGATAGGGGTCCCCAATTCTCTTCCTTGTTCTGGAGGGAGTTTTGTCGTCTTTGGAGCGTCGGCTAGTCTCTCCTCCAGGTTTCACCCACAGACTAACGGTCAAGCGGAACGTGCTAACCAGACCATCGGTCGCATCCTTCGTAGTCTCGCCTTTCGCAATCCGGTTTCGTGGTCAGAACAGCTTCCCTGGGCAGAATACGCTCTCAATTCCGCTCCATCCCCTGCCATGGGTCTTTCCCCTTTTCAGTGCTGTCTCGGGTACCAGCCTCCACTCTTTTCGTCTCAGGAGACTAAATCTAAGATGCCGTCTGTTCAAGCCTTCATTCAACGTGCTAAGTGTACTTGGAGAGAGGTTAGGTCCGCTCTAGTTAAGTCTCGTTCTCGTACCCGGCGGGCCGCTAATAGACATCGGGTCAAGAGTCCCCGTTATTCTGTGGGACAGAGGGTTTGGTTGTCTACCCTTAATCTTCCTCTCCAGTCCACTTCTCGCAAGCTGGCCCCTAAATTCATTGGGCCTTTCCGTATTCTTAAGATACTCAGTCCTGTCTCAGTCCGTCTCAAGTTGTCTGCCAATCTTCGGCGCGTCCACCCGGTGTTTCACGTGTCATCTATTAAACCTGTCATTCGTGCCCCTCCTCATCCTGTCACTCCTGTCCGCGTCGAGGGCGCTCGCAGACATCTCGATGTTCGCCCCCGGGGTCGTGGTCATCAATTTCTGGTCAATTGGGAGGGATACGGTCCGGAGGAGAGATGTTGGATTCCATCCCGGGACGTCCTGGACCGCTTGCTGATCGATGACTTCTACCGCTCACGCCAGTCCTCCTCCGTTGCGCCAGGAGGCGCTCCTTGAGAGGAGGGTACTGACATGATCCTGGCTCTTTCTTTCTTTCTCTGTCCATTTTCTGCCCTCTTCTGGTCACTCTCTTACATTACATTACATACACCACTCATTCATTACCCCAGTTGCCCTCAGCTGTGGCTCATCATCTCATCACCCCCCTCTTTACCTTCCCAACTGTTTCTCACTATCTCTGATTAGACGCTCTATTTCTTGGCTTCCCTCTCCCTTGTTCTTTGTCAGATTATTGCCCTATGTTACATACCTGTTGCATATCGCTCCTGATCCTGTCGTGTCGTGTCCTGTCTGGTGCAAGCTGTTCTGGTCTCTGTATTACCTTGACTCTACTCTGTTACACTTCCAGCATCGTGAGTGGTTCAGGATTGGCATTCCCGTGCCAATTGGCGTTCTGAGTGACCGTCCGTGCTGATCTGGACGGCTGCTTTCTGTTCAGTTATAAAGAGACTTTCTGTTCCATTACCATTGAGATTCCTTTGTTGGATTTACTCGCCTGACGGCCCCCTGTGTTATCTTGCCTGAACTATTAAATCACTCATTGACTGCCTTTTGCTTTTGGGTCCTCTTTCTCATACGTGACACATAAACCATTACCCTTTAATACGACAATTCACCATGACATCACAACAATAATAGACGTTCTTCTGGGTGGCAAAAGCCGAAGCGTCCCTATGGCAACACTAGTAAATTGCTTGGAGTGAGACACACCGTCGGCAGTAGCCTATTCTACATTTCAACAGTTGATTCAAAAACAGACTTGGAGGAAATTCATACATAGTTAAAATGATCATTATTGCTTAGATTCTTTGATCTAGAGACGTGCACTCCCAACGCACTGGACCTCGACGCGGGACTAGATCTGATGGCCGAGTGCGAGCGGTAATGCATTCACTCTGTGTGTGCAGATTGCGGGAGAATAAAACGATTCGTGGGACTCCCGCAAACTAGAAATATCTATGAATAAAACAAATAAAAACTAATTCATTTGTATTCATCTGTTGCAGAAAAACAACAAGAACAACTAAAACAAAATAGAAATGATTTACATGACAGAGTTTCTTTTAATAACATGACTGCAGCGATGAGCGATGTAGCCAATCACGGACATATGTGTTGATTTATTGAATGCAATGGCCAATCAGAAGCATTTACGATGAAGAAGCGTTTTCTCCTCACCGCTCAAAAGAAAGTAACGTTTACATAGAAAGTAATAGAAATGAAATGAAAGTTAGTTGAGAACGTCAGTTATATAACGACCCACGTATTAAAAATGGTTGGGTTTAAATCGGGCTCAGGCTCATGCCAGTGCTGTGCACTCGAGACTCGGACTCAATGGACTCGGTCTTGTCATGGACTCGTGCGCATTTTGACTCTGAAATGACTCGTACTCGAACATATTGGGAGTTGGGACTCGGACTTATTCCCGAGTCCACTCGAGTCCCATTTAAAATATGTCATGATTATTACTGTGTATGTTAATATTTCTTTAAATTGTTGTTTGATTGAAACGTCCAATGATTGCTGACTTTCTTATGCACAACTGTGCATGACTTGAGACTATAACGTTCGCGGCACGCAAATGCAGCAAGACCCAGGTCAGATGTGATGTGGAGCCTAGCTCAACTATGTATTGAAAATGTCTGCCTTATCATCCCTAATTCAGTTTTCATAGAAGAGCCACACAGAATTCGTGTGCAGTAATGTTCTGTGAAAGAGCACTTACTGATTGTAAAAATTGTAAGTCATATAATAAAATTACCTTTACACCACTATGTAGCCTTTTTACCATTACAGTGTAAATGATTCCATGGTATATATTTGGTTTACAGTTTGAATATGGTGGCAATTTTATTGTTACCACCAAATATTTTACATATTCTTGAAGATATCTTTAAGTCTGGTTTGAGACCCAACCTTAGGTTATCTAACCTCTCTGGTCTCGGTCTCGACTTGGACTCGACTGTCTTTGGTCTCGGTCTCGACTCGGACTCGATTCTCTTTGGTCTCGGACTCGACCCTCTGGTCTCGGTCTCAACTCGGACTCGAGTGAGCTGGTCTCGACTACAACACTGGCTCATGCACTTTTGACGACGTCCACTCACTTTAACCTCCTCACCCACAGGTATATTGGATAGATTTACTTTTTTCTGAAGGAAATCGATAAAAAAAACCTAGGCTACACCTTTTGTTGTATATCTGGTGGCGCAACCCCCAAAACAACATGTTTTCGCCATCGTTTCAACTTTGATCAACAACAATGATTTTAACTATGTACAGTAACCGTTCAGTTGTCGGCTGGATCTCTTCAGTTAGTCAATAGAAGCCGCTCGCGTTCTGCCACCCAGAAGTATCGCAGTGCCTATTGTTTACAAACATTCTGAAATGCCCTATACTATATGTAGCATCAATGTTACTTTGCTCATCCTGGACTGAAGCACAGGCTCTACTCTTCAACACAATGGTGACACACAAAACACACCATACAGAAACAATTTACATCCCAACAGAACATTAAACACTAACAGATCTCTAAAGATCTCTGCATCTTCACTTTTTACAATCCAGACTTTATTTCTCTCACTAACATTCTTATTGAGAATTAACAGAGGTTTAGAAGTTGATGTTTTATTGAAAATAATGTTTGATGTCACCATGATGGAGATCAGTGTTTGCTTTAGTTGGGCTTGACCCTTTAATATTAACATTACTTTTTCTCTGGCTGACTTAACTGTATGTCTCAGATACATATTTGTTATGGTAAGAATCCAAGAGAAACTCAGATCAGAAGATCTTGGTCACTTATTAGTGATGACAGTCATCCTGCAATTGCATGCTTTAAAAATACCACCTGCAGTGTAACATCTGATTAAGTCATTAAATATTATTTGTCAATTTTGCATGCTAGTACTACTATAGAAGATCATGCAGTGCCATGATACTAACATTTTAGGAAGTCATCATGCAGATAATTTTTGACAGGATTATACAGATTCACACAGAATCAAGTATCAGCGTTTGAATCACAACAATGGTGATAAACTCTGAAGTACTGTAAAGTCACATAAAGGTTTGTTGATTGTCACCATTGTTGTGATTCATATGTTGATTACTGATGTCTTTAAACTATACAAATTTTCAGATTTTAATAATACTGATGTTTTTAATATTTCAAGGTTCATGGGGAAAACTATGACATTAATCATAGATTTTGTTTAAAACTAAAGTTCATCTATATATAATGTAATCTTAACTAATATATTCAGAAATGTCACTGTCATATCAGTGAATAAGGTCACCATATGATGACTATAACATCATCAATAAAAGACCAACATCATCTGATATTTTATCCTGGATTTATTGCCATAACAAATGTGTTTCAAAAACAAAGCAGCTAGAGAAACAATAATGTTAAAAACTTAAGGGTCAAGAGCCCAACTAAGAGCCCAACTGATCTCAATTATGGTGACTGACATCAAATTTCTGTAAAAGTTTTTTGCAATTTATTAAATTAGCATATTTTACTGTATTTTATGCTTTTTGTTTGGCAGCCGCTGCTGCTAGTCATTTGACCTTTTTTTACGATTTCCAAACTGGAGACCATCTGCCTTCGAGTGAATTATTGTATATTATATATTATTATATTATATATTTAATTATATATATTGGCATGCGGGATTTGGATTCCGTGTCCCGCCTATCAATACGGGTATAAAAGTGGAAGCGAACGCACACACAATTGCTTTTAGCTTCGGAGCCGAACAAAGTGTCCTCTGAGTGGATGAGCTTCAAGATTCACAATTTATCTTCACGCTCAACGAGTCTGCTGTTTTCTCCGAGACCTCTCTGTAGCGTGCGATACGTGTTTGGTGCGTCTTGCTAGCGTAACATTCAATATGGCCAGTTGATCAGAAGAAAGATACGGCTACTGGAGAGAGGAAAACAGCACAACAGGTGAGTGAATAATCAATACAAAGACTTGTTTCTGATTCAGTTTCGTTTTGTATTAAGAGGAAATGTTCTTTTGCATAAAATGTGAGAGTTACAAAAATAAACAAATAAAATACAATAGGTGACAATATTCACTCTTGTTTTTTTCCAGATACGTGGACTCAGTTTTGGACGGTACTCTATTAACCCAGATTCTCACATATGAATAATAAAAGAACTAAAATAAACCTCTGTGTCAGATTTTTTTTATAACACAGTAAAGGTGAAGAGCAATGGATAATACTTCCACACAAAGTATTGCAACCAATAGTTCAAATACCTCACAACAAAATAAAATGAACAATCAGTTCGTTTCAGTTCACAGAATGAAATTCAGAATTTCCACTTCAGTTGAAAACAGATACTTTCTCTTTAAACCTTAATATTCTGTCCAATGTGAATCAGAGACTCGAGATTTGACAGTTCAATTCAGTTAACCTGAGTTCATAACTCGGTCGATGAGTTCAGAGAACTGATGATTCTTTCAGAATGATTCAGAATCGCAATCAATGTCTTTTGTTGAAAATCAAAAAAGGGAAAACTAGAGAACAAGATGATCTCAATGAGTCCAAGTCCCGTTTGTCCAAAAGTAAACGAAAGAATTCTCCTACCAGTTTGATGGCTCAAAAACACAGTTCAAAAGAGAAAATGGTCCCATGGGTGGCTCGCCGCTTACAATCTGCACCTCGTGCGTCCAGCACGAATCAGGGAATCATCACAGGAGAAATTGAATCTCACAAAAAAACCCAGCCTTGCAAAACAATAATTAATCCACAGTTCAACAATATCATCGTCAAAACACATGTATACACTTCAATCAACAAATTAACCAAAACACTTTAACACTTAATAGCGTACTTCATTAGCTCATTAGCATTCTCACACGTGCGTCAGCTTTAGCCCATGTGCTATCCACTTCGGCTCGCACAGACTATATAAACACTGTTTTGAGTCTCTATCAGATCCGCAGCACATTTTTATATAAATGTCAAGTTAATGGTCAGGTTTTAACTCACCAAGGCGATGAATTTATATATATTTTCTACAAGGAAGTTCATTTGTGGCCAGAGGTGTAGTGGTAAAAAAAGAGGTGGGTAAACTATAAATTCTGGTGGACCACGACGTGGTCACCATAAGGTGGGCCACTGTCTACCGGTGTATGTGTATCCTGATAACATTGCTATAGGGAGGCCTTAACCCTTTTAATACGCCTGTCCTTTGGACAAGTAAATCTGCCATTCATTTGTCTGAGTAAAAAAGTTGCTTGTCCGGATTTTTTATTTTTATTTTGTGTGTGTTCATTTATTCTGAAACAATATTTTCATCAGTGTTCAATCAGCTTTGATATTTAAATCACATTATTTTAATATCTGCACCTTTAAAGGGCATCCCCTCACCCAATTTTAGTAAATGTATGCTTCATCTTTCATTTTAAATTCTTATATTTGATCAATAAATTCAATTATTTCGAATAATAAGACATTATGGGCTGTTAACCTAGGGGCTGATCAAATTAAATCATTTACACTGAAAAATAACAATTGCATAAAATAATGTTATGAAATTTATTTAAATTTACATAAGAAACTTGGAAAGAATGATACTACTTTTAAACATATAACACTAAATCGCCAGTAGGTGGTGGTAGGCGACCGTCTTAATGAGTGAGTCATTGATTCATTCATTCAAACGATTCGTTCAAACGACTGATGATTTAAGAATGAGACCGATGTTTATGAATGGCTCATTGAATCTTTGACTCAATCGATTCGTTCAAAATATGCTGAATCATTCAGTAATGAAAACACGTGTGAGATGAGATGCGCCGTGGTTCTGCTGTGATTATTGTTTGGAACTATTTTCGCTGCTGAAACAGAACAAAAACAGCCAATATTGCATCTAAAATGTAAGTGATTTAATTTTTACTGTTTATTGAACTGTTGTAGGAAATCAATGTCACATTTTCTGATGTTTTCTGATATCGTGATGGTGATATGGTGTTCAGGAAAAATAATTTCGGTTGTTTAACATGTCAGAATTATAAAAACTCTATTTCGATTTTTATAGGCAGTAGCCTATATTGTTAACTGAGTGTGTTCTGCGCTCATTTGTGTAGATTTCTGCTCGAGAGGCTGCGCGAGGGTCAACAGTGCAACCTATACCGTCAGTAATTACTAATTAATAGTAAACACTGACAGTAATGCAGCGCAATATGAAAGAGTTCGTCTTAGGTTTTTCAACCTATGAAACTAATAATGAACAATATGAAACTAAAACGACACAAGCTTAATTTAAAATGTCTTAGGAAATACATCCAGGATATTTTGAGGTGGATAAACGCAATTGAGAGGTGGATAAACGCACTTTGGAGGTGGGTAAACGCTATTTCCAAATTTGGGAGGTGCTTAAACGGCGTTTACGTGCGTTTAGCCTCCACTACATCCCTGTTTGTGGCACATTGATGTCCCATGCATCGATCTGTTTCACAAGCCTCCGTCTCATCCGCGTCTTTCTCTGGTATCAGCTCCTTCATATTATAGCATCAGTTCAGAAATCATGTTTTCTGTTGCATTTGATCACTTTTCTCTGAGTTAATCACTTACATAAAAGGGTCTTGAAGATCGCTCCGTGTAGCTGCTTCATCTCACTCGCCCGCCAGTAGCAGATGGGCGGGGCTTAGTTCACTCACGCACTTCCTCTGCTGCTAGCTCTTAAAAAGCCCATCACTTCATTTAATATGTGATTTTTTGTTACTTTCTTACTTATTTTCTGCTTTCACTTTATTTTATTAGTAGCCTGGATTACCCGGGTTACACTCTCCCCGCCTTGAAGATATGCAGGTCCCACTGCATCGTCCGGGCTGTGCAATTACAGCAGAGGGAGATCCAGCTTTCATTCCTTGAGAGGTTTCCCAAAGACAGTCAGACTCCTCCAGTGATGCTGTGAACGCTGTACTAAGTCCCTGCAGTAAGGATTGCATGACCATGGAAAGAGGATTCCCTAATTGAGGGTACTGTAGCCTTTTTGGTGGCTCATGGCATCTTTGCGAACGCCTCAGGACACCTTCTCCAGCCTGGCCAACTACTGCCTGGTCACTCTGAGGGTTTCCCTGGTCAACTTCAGTGTTTTGCGGCAGGACACCAGTCCTATCATCCTCCGTGGAGATCTTTGGTGCCGACTCATCTGATTCCTCTCTCTGCTCTACTAGTCCTGGATCATCTCTAACAGGTAAGTCACTCAACACATCTGCTGTTACGAGATCCATCACCCGCACATCCTCTCTCTCAGGTTCATCCAGTGGAATTCCCTCCCCAGCGTCAGGTAGATTAGGCAAGCTCACTTGCAATTTCACTGGAGTAGGTTGCTCAGGGTCTGTGTTAATCGCAGTTCTCATTTCAGGAGAAACTTCTGCCGTCACTCCACCACTGGACTGCTTTTGAGGTCTGGAATTGGAGAGAATTCTGTTTCCAACACTTTGCAAGTGCCTGGGTGCATAATAATCCATACAATCGTTTTCTGATTCAGAATCCTCAGTCACGCTTTCAGGATCTTCTGTACCAGGGTTTGCTCGAGTTCTAGGCTTCTGGGGTGTCTTCGGTCTTACTGGTTCCTCAGGTGTGTTTTCTCGCAAGTATCCACAGGGTAATAGCAAATCTCGGTGCAATGTGCGAAGCGGCCCATCTTTGCCCTCTGATTGAACGGTATAGATTGGCAAGCCAACAGCTTTCTCGATCACAATGTATACCTCTTTCTCCCACTTATCTGCCAGCTTATGCTTTCCCCTCAACTTGACGTTCCTTACCAGGACCCGATCTCCAATTTCAAGGGATGAGGCGACTACTCGCTCGTCGAATCTCCTCTTATTACGTCTTCCCAGTTTTGAAGCGTTCTCACTTGCTACCCTGTAGCTCTCCTGCAAGCGATCTTTCAGATTTTTGACATAACTTGAATGAGATGGGAACGACTTGGCAGGTAAACCGAAGGCCAGATCAACCGGTAGCCGAGGCTGCCTCCCGAACATTAACTCGTAAGGTGAGAATCCTGTCGAGTCGTAACGAGTGCAGTTGTATGCATGGACTAACGGTTTCACATGGTCTTTCCAACAGGTCTTCCCCTTCTCATCCAGGGTCCCTAGCATCTGGAGCAGCGTCCTGTTAAAGCGCTCAACCGGGTTGCCCCAGGGATGGTAAGGCGTTGTCCTTACTTTACGGATTCCTGCTATTCCACATAGTGCCTTTATCAACTTTGACTCAAAGTCGGGTCCCTGGTCACTGAGGATTTTTTCTGGAAACCCGTAGTGGATGAAGAAGTTATCCCACAGGCATTTGGCCACAGTTTGAGCCTTCTGGTTCCTAGTGGGCATTGCCACAGAATACTTGGTGAAGTGATCAGTTATCACTAAAATATCCTTAATATTCCTCTGGTCAGGCTCCAGCGACAGGTAGTCTATGCAGACTAGCTCGAGAGGTCTACTGGTTGCTATGTTCACCAAGGGTGCGGCACGCTCGGGAAGGGTCTTCCGTCTCACACAACGCTCGCAGGCCTTTATCTTCTCCTCCACAGTCATTGCCATCCTTGGCCAGTAAAACCGGGACCTAGCCAGATCCAGGGTCCTTTCAATTCCAAGATGGCCCATGACGTTGTGCAGGCTTGTCAAGACCACCTCCCGCAGATCCACTGGTAACTCCAACTGATACAGCACATCTCCTTGATCTTGTCTCCTTCTGAATAACACTCCATTCCTGAACTCCAATCTGTTCCACTCTTTACAGGTACAAGTTTTCCTTCAGGTTTTTGCCCGCATTCAAGGTACTTAATGACTTCTTTGAGTTCTGGATCAGCCCTTTGACGTTCTCTCAACTCTTCTTCAGACATTTGGGAAAGGATCGGAAGGCCATGGGTATCTTCTTGTTGGAACTCCAGAGGTACTGCACTAGCATTAATACACAATGACTCAAACACGGTGGGTTGGAAGCATGACAAGTCAGGATCATCACAGCTCTGATAGACTTGGTGTCTCTCACAGAGGGCTTTCACTGCTGCTAGGAGAATTGTTGACTGCTCTGATTCCGCTAAATGGTGAAGAGTGAATTGTTTAATTCTTTCACGCTCCTTTTGGGAAGTAAGGTCATCCACAAGCCTTCCATGAGGACGTCTGGAGAGTCCATCAGCATCCAAGTTTTGTTTGCCTGCACGATATTGGATCTTGAAATTGAAGGTAGACAGGGCGGATAACCACCTATAACTGGTCGCGTCAAGTTTGGCAGATGTTAGGATGTAGGTGAGTGGGTTGCTGTCTGTTACTACAACGAACTCTCCTCCATACAGATAGTCACTGAATTTTTGAGTGACCGCCCACTTGAGCGCGAGGAACTCCAATTTGTGCGCAGGGTACTTTGTCTCACTTTTGGTTAAGCCTCTGCTCGCAAAAGCAATAACTCTCATTTGACCCTCCTGCTCTTGATATAGGGCAGCCCCAAGTACTGTTATGCTTGCATCAGTAGTCAACACGTACAGAAGTCTGGGATCAGCAAATCCAAGGACTGGTGCTGAAGTCAGGTTCTCTATGATGCTATCAAACGCCTGTTGGCATGCATGGGTCCACCTGTCTCCAAACTGCTCCTTGGGATCCCGGTACTGCACACTTTTCTTTGGGTCTCGCCTTTGATTTTTCTGCAGAGGGGGATATCCAATGGTATGGTCATTAAGAGGTCTTATGATCTTAGAGAAGTCTTTAACTAACCTTCGGTAATATCCCGCAAACCCAAGAAAACATTTGAGTTCCTTGAGATTTCTGGGCCTTGGCCAGGTCTTTAGAGCCTCAGTCTTGGCCGGATCCGTCTCGACTCCATTCTGAGATACTATATGGCCTAAATATCGGACTGAAGTCTGGAAGAACTTGCATTTCGTGGGCGAGAGTTTCAGTCCATACTCTCTTAACTTCTTTAAGACTTGCAAGAGTCTGGTTTCGTGCTCCTCTAGAGTTTTAGAGAAAACTATGAGGTCGTCTATGAAGACCAACACTTCCCTCCTGTTAAGATCGCCCATGCAACGTTCCATTAGTCTTTGAAATGAGCTCGGCGCATTTGTGACCCCTTGTGGCATCCGGTTGAATTCATAGAAGCCTAAAGGACAGACGAATGCCGTTTTGTGTTTATCAGCCTCTTCCATCTCAATCTGATAGAAGCCTGATTTCAAGTCGAGGACTGAAAACCATTTGGAGCCAGTTAGAACTGAGAAGGCTTCTTCCAAATTTGGCAGAGCGTACGCGTATTTTATGGTCTGTGAATTCAATTTCCTAAAGTCAATGCAGAGACGTACATCATTGTTTTTCTTCTTTACCACTACTATCGGAGAGGCAAAGGGTGATTCCGATTCTCTAATGACACCTGCATCAAGGAGTTCTTTGAGATGCCTTCTCACTGCAGCGACATCTTGGGGATGGATAGGCCTAGGCCTTTGCTTAAAGGGTGTGTTGTCACTGAGATTGATGTGGTGTTTCACCTTATCGGTCCGACCATTATCCAAATCGTGCAGTGCGAATACATCTGACATGGAGTTCACTAGATCAGTTATTCTTTCCCTCCATTCACTTGATAAGGGAGAGTCACCGAAGTCAGGGACAATCTTTGCTTGTGCAGGTCTCACAACTTCACACACAGGAGAACTCACAGGGTTTCTTCCCTCAATCACACTTTGGACAGTGTGCACTTCAGCCAATACTGCTCTAGGAGGAATTGTTAAATCAACTTGAGTCTCGTTTTTCAACACTACTGGAATCTGGATGTTGCGCTTCAGAGGTAGGGAATGCAAACAACTAGCCACTAACAGTCCGCCAAGCAAAGGCGATGATGCTGATGGCTCGACGGTTACCCAAGTCTCTGACAGTGGCCTGACGATGTTGAAACAGCCGTTTAGAACCACTGTGCTTTCAGCAGCAACTACTTCAGGCATTTCTCCTTTCACTTTCACTTGGCCTAAGACACTCACACCAGCTTGTTGCCGTCTTGCTTCTAGGATTCTTATAAGGGCTCGATATCCATGGTAGCATGACTTGGCTTTGTGTGTAGTTTCTTGCAGGTAATCAGCATACAAGACATCCAGAGTGTTAGTGCCAATGAGGATCTGGGGCACATGTGTCAGGTCTGGAACCATTAGGGCCAACGTTGGAACTTCAGCTTCTGCTCCTAGAAACTCTTGAGGAAACTTCAGAGCTAATTCAACGTATCCCAGGTAAGGAACAGCCTGACCGTTTGCCCCTTCGACTTCCAACAGGCGATCCAATGGCTGCAGGGGATGGTGTGACAAGTGACTGTTGTAGAAGGACAGAGGGATTGTCGTGACCTGAGACCCTGTATCTAACAGGCAGTTTACTTCCTTCCCTTCAACTCGGACTTGCGCTGTGCATCTCATTCCTATTAATCCATCTGGTAGCTTCAAAGAATTTCCAGCATCGACATTAGTCACTGGTCGCTGCTTAGGGCTTTGTTTCTGACTTCTAGTCCCCATCCGCCCTGCGACAGAGACTGATTTTAGTTTAAAGGCGCAGTCACGGCTCCATTTTGAAAATCCCACTCAGCTTGTCTCTCCTTCAGCTTCCGCCTCTTCTCCTCAACTCTAGGTGGGTTGGGTGCATTCTCACAATCAGCAGCTCGGTGGCCATCATCTCCACAGCGAAAACAGTACCATGGCCGAGGTCGACTGGATCTCATCTCAGTGTACTTCGGTCCTTCATTCTCCTTTCTGCTGGATTCATTGAACTTCGATCTGCTCAGACTACTTCCGAGGTGAGGGAACCTTACAGGTTGGTTCGTCTGTGTACTAGAGGCAGCAACCTGAACTTTAAGCTCCTTTATCTGGCTTTTCAACTCTTCTTTCTTCTTAGTGTCTGCTTTCATGGCGGCGATTTGCCTTTGAAGGCCGGCAATTTCTTTCCTTAAGATACTCACTTCCGACACGTCAGGGCACTGGACTTTGCCTTTCTGCTTAGCACTTTTAGGATCTGGGGTCTCTGCAACATCCTCTTCAAATGTGCTGAATGGGTAAACAGACTGTTGGTGCGAAGCCGTCCTCAGTTTGAGGGGAACTGATGGATACTTGCTCACACCTAAGTGCTTCCTCATTCTCTCCTCCTTAGAGGCCTGTTTGTCCTCAGCTGTGCGAATGAGTGTCGCTAATTCAGAAAAAGGAGGTGGGTCTACCTTCCTCTTTTCAAGCTGCAGGTCAGCTATAAGGGTGTTGTCCCAACAGCCACGGCAGAATTGCTTCAACAAACATCGGTCTCGTTCACCTTCTGCAACACCTTCACGTCTGATGGTAGCACTCAGGATCACATGCAATCTGTGGAGGTAGGCAGACGATTTTTCACCGGGATTCTGCAGGGTGCTGATGAACTTAGCCAATAATTCGTCTCCATCCTCCACTGAACCATAGACGGACTCTAGCAGCTTAAGGCACTCTGACGATGGAGCAACTGGATTCACATGTTTAATGATATCGGAAGCTGGCGGTAACAGGCTATCTAGAATTCTCCGCGTCTTGTGTGACTCTGGAAGGCATGGATCGTTCAACAGGTAGTCAACACTTGCTCGCCAGGTGTCAAAATCAGGTTCATTGCTTGGGCGGGGGCTCCTCCCAGAGAAAGCTCTTAGGCGAAATGGAGAATTGTGTGGGGACAAGGAGTCACTCGTTCTTACAATGTGTTCCATCACCACTTTCTGATAACCTGGAGGGTGTACAGCAGTCATAGGAAATTTCAGTGATACCGTTTCAGTA
Organism: Cyprinella venusta; assembly: GCA_038021265.1. Taxonomy (NCBI): domain Eukaryota; kingdom Metazoa; phylum Chordata; class Actinopteri; order Cypriniformes; family Leuciscidae; genus Cyprinella; species Cyprinella venusta. Next base: position 18,066,626 of record CM075882.1, on the reverse strand, counting down.
GTGCTGTCGTCGAGATCTCTTGAGCAATGCGGTGATGCAGCGCTCATGGCTTCCTTGACTGGGTTTTTGAGTTCATCGTTCTTCAAAGGGTGAGTCAATGTCTCTGTAGCAAATTCCGTTCTCCGTTGAGGTAGTGATTCACACACTGGATGCTGAGGAGTGCTGGTGGCATGTGTCGGAAAACTCGATTTACCAGGATGGTGCTCTATTTCAGGCTCTGTTCTGGACGACGCGTCAACTGGAGTTCTAATCTCACTTATCTTATTTAATTCTCGTTGGAGCACATCCTGAAGGGATTCTCCACTGGCATCTGCTATTGCCTGTAACTTCGCCAAATATCCTGCGGTGACGCTAGTAGTGGTAGGGGTGTATACGCTACTCAAGGCGCGCACATGAAACACTGTGTCCGCATTAGTGGGACTTACAATGGTTGCGGGTAGCTGAGGCTTGAGGTTGGACATGGCGGAATTGGATGAGAACTCTATTACTGCATTTTGATGAAACTCAGAGCATTCGTCATCAATTAGTAAGTTTTGTCGAATAGAGCCAAACCTCTGCAGATAAGCTTCAAAAGCTTCATCTAGTTCAGTTAGTGTTAGGCCACTGACAATTACTGCATTTTGCACATTAACATTTTCTCGTTCTACAACATCCATTTTGTCTGATTCACTGTATGTGCTATTTTAATTGATTATTCACCTCAGCAGAAACTGCGTCCTCTCTCCTGGCTGGCTCGCCAAACTGTAGCGTGCGATACGTGTTTGGTGCGTCTTGCTAGCGTAACATTCAATATGGCCAGTTGATCAGAAGAAAGATACGGCTACTGGAGAGAGGAAAACAGCACAACAGGTGAGTGAATAATCAATACAAAGACTTGTTTCTGATTCAGTTTCGTTTTGTATTAAGAGGAAATGTTCTTTTGCATAAAATGTGAGAGTTACAAAAATAAACAAATAAAATACAATAGGTGACAATATTCACTCTTGTTTTTTTTCCAGATACGTGGACTCAGTTTTGGACAGTACTCTATTAACCCAGATTCTCACATATGAATAATAAAAGAACTAAAATAAACCTCTGTGTCAGATTTTTTTTATAACACAGTAAAGGTGAAGAGCAATGGATAATACTTCCACACAAAGTATTGCAACCAATAGTTCAAATACCTCACAACAAAATAAAATGAACAATCAGTTCATTTCAGTTCACAGAATGAAATTCAGAATTTCCACTTCAGTTGAAAACAGATACTTTCTCTTTAAACCTTAATATTCTGTCCAATGTGAATCAGAGACTCGAGATTTGACAGTTCAATTCAGTTAACCTGAGTTCATAACTCGGTCGATGAGTTCAGAGAACTGATGATTCTTTCAGAATGATTCAGAATCGCAATCAATGTGTTTTGTTGAAAATCAAAAAAGGGAAAACTAGAGAACAAGATGATCTCAATGAGTCCAAGTCCCGTTTGTCCAAAAGTAAACGAAAGAATTCTCCTACCAGTTTGATGGCTCAAAAACACAGTTCAAAAGAGAAAATGGTCCCATGGGTGGCTCGCCGCTTAAAATCTGCACCTCGTGCGTCCAGCACGAATCAGGGAATCATCACAGGAGAAATTGAATCTCACAAAAAAACCCAGCCTTGCAAAACACAAGGCAGAACAATAATTAATCCACAGTTCAACAATATCATCGTCAAAACACATGTATGCACTTCAATCAACACATTAACCAAAACACTTTAACACTTAATAGCGTACTTCATTAGCTCATTAGCATTCTCACACGTGCGTCAGCTTTAGCCCATGTGCTATCCACTTCGGCTCGCACAGACTATATAAACACTGTTTTGAGTCTCTATCAGATCCGCAGCACATTTTTATATAAATGTCAAGTTAATGGTCAGGTTTTAACTCACCAAGGCGATGAATTTATATATATTTTCTACAAGGAAGTTCATTTGTGGCACATTGATGTCCCATGTATCTGCATCGATCTGTTTCACAAGCCTCTGTCTCATCTGCGTCTTTCTCTGGTATCAGCTCCTTCATATTATAGCATCAGTTCAGAAATCATGTTTTCTGTTGCATTTGATCACTTTTCTCTGAGTTAATCACTTACATAAAAGGGTCTTGAAGATCGCTCCGTGTAGCTGCTTCATCTCACTCGCCCGCCAGTAGCAGATGGGCGGGGCTTAGTTCACTTACGCACTTCCTCTGCTGCTAGCTCTTAAAAAGCCCATCACTTCATTTAATATGTGATTTTTTTGTTACTTTCTTACTTATTTTCTGCTTTCACTTTATTTTATTAGTAGCCTGGATTACCCGGGTTACATCTCTGTGTTGGCGTGATGGCGCTTCAGCGATCTTTGTGATCTCCCGGGTACCAGCTGCTGCTTCACACGATCTGCTGTTTTTTTTTTTCAAAGAGCTGTTGTCACAGCTGTTGTCATGAAACTGATCTCATGAAATAGTGTTTGTATGACACACCAATTCGTATTTCAATTTTTGACGCGCTATCAACACGTATAATCACTTTTCAGCGTGTTAATCAACGCCGTTGACTTAAAGGGTTAGTTCACCCAAAAATGAAAATTAAGTCATTAATTACTCACCCCCATGCTGTACCAACCCCGTAAGACTTTCATTCATCTGCGGAACACAAATGAAGATATTTTTGATTAAATCTGAGAGGTCGATCACTGCTACATAGAGTGGTTTATGTTGTCTCATGAGAGCTTCACCACGTCGGCGCATTGTTCGTCTCCCTTTTCTCGTAAAGGCTTGAGCCGTTCAGCGCGCTGTGTGCCATCAAGCTGCCAGCTGACAGCGCAGGTTGTCACGGCAACCCAGCGTGCGTTATTCGGCGGTCTAGATGCGCGCCTTTGCCTGTTCCCCGATCTAGTTCCTCTTTAGGTGGCCAACAGTGGAGGGCTATTTTGGTTAATAGCATTGGTGATTAGAGGATTACAGTGAGCGATCTCTGACAAGACCAACTCCTTGGAGCCCTCACTCCTCTAGCGCATCGCAAACATGCTAAGACTCTGTTCGTGGGTGGTTTATGCTCTCTTATGAGAGCATGACCAGGTCGCCGCATTGTTCGCTTCCTTTCTCGAGAGGTTGAGCGCTCAGTGTGCCGTGTGCCATCAAGGTCTGGCCACGTTCACTGTTTTGCATTCCTGGCAGCTTTTGCGTGGAATCTTTATTGATTGCCTCTATAGGCTTTATGTCGAGCGTCACGTGACCAAACCGGAAAACGGGTCTCATCGCATCCGCTTGTCAGAGAAAGTGTTAACAGCCGTAAGAACTGACTACGATATCTATGGATTTGTAAGGTAATCAGGTAACCTACCTATTTCACTTTGTTATTGGCGTTTTATTCCATTTAAATATCTAAACGTTACTGTGAAGAATAAAAAAATATAAAACATTTAAATATCAATCTGCACATGTGAGGGATATTGGTTATGCTAATCTTTGATCGCTCCTTTTAAGTTATCTTGATTAAAACCGCAAAAAATTTCATGAAGCACATACAAAAGATCTGGACCGGAAGCGATGAGACCCGTTTTACAGAGAATGCGGAAGTAAGTTGTGCATAAAGCCTATTGGGGCCAGCTATTTCATTCAGGGCTCCAGGGGAGGGCAGATGTCAATCTCTGCAACGGAGAGAGGCTGTTACACTGTGCACTCTTAGAAAAAAGGGTTCTATATATGTAGCATAGGGTTCTTTACTCAACTCCAAATGACATTTTAAAAGGTTCTATAATGACAATAAAGAACATGTTTGGCACAAAGGTTCTTTATAGGCTATTTTTCATCCATATATTACATTATTCTCCAATATTTTGTAGTTGTAATTAAATTATTGTTTATTAAACTTAATATCACATTTTAATCATGCTGATTTTTGGAGGAGAAAATCTGAAATGGCACTCTTCGTGGTATATTGATTAACTACATAAAATGATATAAATTAAATATATACATTTTCTAACCCCCATATCTTGAATTTTGATATAGAAAATTTTAGGGGTTCCAAATACGTAGCGCTTTAGAACCTTTTAAGGTTCTATATAGAACCTTTTCTTCTAAGAGTGTGGAAATAATTACGCTGAATTCCTTCTGTAATGGTGTGCGTGTTCATGCTGAATCAGTTTCAGACTTGACAGCCACACTTCCCGGGCTACTCTGAGGGCACAGTGCAACGCGTAATCGTCTTGCCCCGCCCCCATGCCTGCCTGGATCTGTGTGAAAAAGCTTTTGGCAGTATGGAAGCATGTTGGTGCAGTGGAAAGCCAAACATGCCAAAATCTGCAAAAAGTTTTTTTCCTCTCTCACTACCCTTAGTGGTGGGGTGGCTTTGCTAATAGCGGAACACCTCTTCTCCACTGCAAAAACCGCAGTATACAAGGGTAGTTCTGAGTCAGGGTTGAGCTGTGCACGTTATAGTTCTGGCCCTTGGTCAGACGATGTCCACTCTTGTGGTCCAGGAGCCATACCTATGGCTCACCCTTGTGGATGTGGGGGAGTTGGACAAGAATACGTTCCTGAACTCCCCCATTTCCCAGGATGGCCTCCTCGGTTAGGCGGTGGAGAGCTATGGCCAACAGTTCTCTGCCGTTCAGAAGCAGTTGAAGGTGATCAAGTATTTCATGCCACGGGGATGGGCTATGGCTGCCCCATCCCCTCCGTCTGCTCATCGCCGAGGGCACCCTCCGAGGTCGCAGCGAAGCGTACAGCCCACTCAGAGTTAGTCTAAGCCCCCAGCAAGAGGAGAGGTCAGCGACCCTGAGACGGGCGACCTGGGAGACGTGGTGGCTACTCTTCAGGAGGGTGCCGCTGCATCCCTCCTTCCCCCGAAGGAGGGCCGGAGAAAAAAAACCTTTGTTTTTATCCCGCCAGTAAGTGTTGCACCGCACACACAGACCTCACCTTCGGCCACAACAATGCCTCTAAGGGTGGGTCCCTGCCAGGGCTGGACTGGGACAAAAAAGTGGCCCGGGCATTTTGGCCCAGACTGGCCCACTACATATGAACATGAATCCAAACGAAGTTTGTACGCCCTTGAATATGTGAGATGAAATAACTAAAATACATTTCTCCAATTGCAGTGGCAATACCAGTCTTTCTCACAAGATGTTTCAATAGTATGGGTGAGTGCACCTGTCCCTCTAGGGGGGTTCGGGGGCATGCTCCCCCGTAAGAAAATGTTGTGCTTTTTAAATGTTAAAATCATCAATCTGGTGCACTTTGAGAGTTCAAAATTAAGAGCTCCAACCCATGTTCAGTGTGCAAATTGAACAAAGAAAAACCTAAAACTATTTTAGTTGTGATAAAGTGTCTGTCTACATAATTAATCATAGTTTAGTTATAATATTAATCACATGACAATAGCCATATATTGTAAATAAAACACATGCACTGAAAAAATAAAACCAACTTTCATTTTAGCTTAGAACTAATTTCTATACTTAAAAGAGATAAACATAATCTTTTATTTTGATGGAAACGGCATTGAGCTTTTATTTTGGTGGAAAACATGGTTTACAAACGGGTCTCATACTCTATGTTCATTACAATTCTAGTAAAATGCGTAATCGTCAAATAATATGCAGATGTGGAAATAATGCATAACTGGGTAATGAGTTCCTTCTCCCAGCCTGTGTTCTGAAAGTAGCCTAGATCTGCTTACCACAGTTCTGTACACTCACTAATGTCTCTGCTGATCATCTTCACTCCTCATCAGACACTGAAGACCCTGTTTCTTTTTTCACGCCATTTCTCTGCACATTCATTGCGTTTCTTCTCCATCGCTCTATTTTGAGAGATACACTGACACACTGCACGCTCGCTCAGAGCCCATGAAGGGGGAGGTGATTAAAGATATGATTGGACCAGCCAAGTGTCAATCAAGAAATGAACCAATGGGCCGCTGATCTCCGTGTTTCATGGGCCGGTGTGTGAGAAATAAAAAAACCCACACTGACTTTTTTGTCCAATGCGTTTCAACGGCACAAAGATCGCGGCCGCCAATTAAACAAAACTAAACAAATGGGCCGCCGATACGAGTTGTATGGGCCGTAAAAAAAATGAAATTATGAGATGTATCGGCCCAAAAGCACGTCGGCCCACTGGGAAAATGCCCGTTATGCCAGATGGCCAGTCCAGCCCTGGTCCCTGCCTTCCACCTTGCTGCCCTTCCGCGGGTACGCCGGTGGTCCGAGTGAGCTTGTTGGTTCGGTCTCTCAAATCCTGGCTAGCGCTTCCGAGACAGGTGGCTCATTTACAACATCCGGTTCGGCTATCCAATTCAGTTTTCCTTGCCGGCCTCCCAGGTACAGGAGTGTCACGGGGGGCACTAGAGAGCACGAACAAGATGGCAGCATAGTGTGACGGCTCCCTAAAACTTCACACAAGAAATAATCCCAGACTTTTGCAAACCTGGTCAACTACATAATATACATAATGCCTAACCCCCAGCAACAAAGCAGTGTGACATCTTCTTGAACATTCGAAAAACAAGCTCACAAAGCGAGAAGCCATCATCTCCGGTCGAGAGTGTCGAAGCTAACGTTGATAGCATGGCTAGCGTGGCTGATGTGCTAACCAAGCTTAAGTCACTCCACTCTGAGTTCAGCTCGAAACTGGACGGTATAAACAACCAACTGGGGGAGCTGACGAACTCTATCTCGGTTATGGAGAACAATTTAGGTGAAATCAAACGAGATGTAACAGCCAATGAACAACGAATAGAGGAGGCCGAAGCCCGCATAGTCGCCACAGAGGTAGCGTTGGACAAGACTGCATACCTTGAAGAAAAGACCGAGGACCTGGAAAACCACGGTAGGAGGAAAATTATCCGGTGGTTTGGTCTTAAGGAGGGGGCTGAGGGTAAGCGTCCTCTACTGGACTTTGTAACCGATATGCTACCTCAGTGGCTGGACGTCGAACCCGACATAGTATTCATACTTGAGAGAGCCCACCGCACCCTGGCTTCAGCAGTCCCTAACCAGAACCGAGCCGTCCTTCTCCGCTTTCTCAACTATCAAGATAAAGAATTCGTCCTACGCTCCACGAGACAATGGGACATTACACACGACGGATCCAAACTCGCATTCATCCAGGATTTTTCAGCGGAGACGATCCGACGAAGACAGGGGTTCAACACTGTAAAAAAGCTGATTGTTGACATGGGAACCTTCCCAGGATTTCACCTCCAACCGTGTAGGCTGTGAGTGCTACACAATGGGAAGATCCAGATGTTTTCCTCCCTACAAGAGGTTGAGGAATTCTACCATAAAATCTCAGCCAAGTAGCCTATACGTGACCAGGTTTGAATTGAATCATTTTCCATACATGGAGAGGGGTGAGTGCTTCACCTTATTGTGCAGGAAACAGTCTCATCACTGGGCCTGACGGCGGCCACTTAAGTCAGATAGCTCTACAATAGGGGGGAATGTGAACATTTTACGGCAGACCCATATTGGTTTTTGATAAACAGCAGTGCAAAACTTCTGTTTTATCTCTATTTTAATTTATTTTATTTATTTATCTTTTGTGACCAGGCTTATCGACCCTAACCTTGATACGAATCCAAATCTGCTTTAAGTTGTGTTTTAAATAATACTATTGGCTGGAACCCTCAAATATGATTATTATTATTTACTTATTTTTTTATAATTTACTTGAGAATAACACCATGCATATCTATTATTTTATTTACTCATCTATTCTTTAAATCTTACTTATTTTTTCTTTTTCCTTATTTATTTATTATTTACTATAATTTTTTAACTATTATTATTTATTTATTTTTTCACTTTCTCCCAGTCTGCTTTCCTGCACAGATATACCGCCTTGTTCTAAACAAAATGTGTGTTGTTGACGGATAACTGTTACTTGCCGGTCAACTTGAGGGTGTTACTTGTGTCAGTGGGGTTGCCTTGTCATTTGGGGACTAGGCTAGTGTTTTGGGGAGGTGGGGAAGGGGTGGGTAGAGGGGGGCCCCCATGCTCTACCTATGTTATATTTTTATTTTTTTATTTTTTATTATATTTTTATTCCTTTTACTCTATCATGGTCACACAAAACCAGTGTAACAGGCAAAGCCCTGTATGTCTAGTACACTTAATGTAATAACGTTCAATGTCAGAGGCCTTGGCCACCCAACGGAAGAGAGTTCTTACATTCTTAAACAAGGATAAAGTAGACATAGCTTTCCTTCAGGAAACTCATTTGTCCAATGAGGAGCATAAAAAACTCAAGAGAGATTGGGTCGGGCAAGTTTATTTCTCTAGCTTCACAAGCAATAAAAGGGGAACGGCAATACTTATTCATAAAAAATTACCTTTCATACTTAAGGAACAACATAGCGACCACGATGGCAGACAAATATTAATTAGGGGGATGTTATATGGTCAAGAATTGACATTGCTGAACGTATATGGACCGAACGAAGATAACCCTAAATTCATGATGGATATGATTACCCTATTTAATCAATATAATACAGGCTTTGGAATAGTTGCCGGAGATTTTAATTGTCATATGGATGGTAATTTAGACAAATCTTCAGCCACAATGTCTAACCCCAACGCTTCTAAGACTCTGAGGTTAGCCTCGGCTGACATTGGCCTGGTCGATATTTGGAGAGAACTTAATCCCACAAGGAAAGACTACACTTTCTATTCGGCTAGACACAAATCATATTCTCGACTAAATTTATTTTTTTTACCGCAGGATCATTTGTCATCCATAGTTTCATGCGATATAGGGCCCATTCTTATATCAGACCACTCACCAGTCCATCAGCGTTTAGCCCTCCCCCAGCAGACAATTCTAATCAAACAATGGAGATTTAATGCCTCCCTCCTCACAGATATGGATGCTTGTAATAATATTAGAGCAGCACAGACAGGATAATGTGTTCCCCCCTGTTACCCCAGCAGTGATGTGGGATGCAGCTAAAGCAGTCATTAGGGGCCAGTTGATCTCTTACGCATCTGTAAAAAAAAATCTATTATTAAACGAACAGAACAACTTAAGAAAGAGTTATCCAACTTGGAACAATGCCATAAACACTCTCCTACAGAGGAAAACTTAAAGGGTCACTTCACCCATTTGCATTAAGCTTTGTATCTTTAGAAACTCATATTTTTGAATGGTCATGGTTTTTTCCCTTATTTTCCCCTGAGATGGGAGAAATAAGGATTTAAGTGTTTAACTTCCTGCTTATCGTGACGTAAAAATCGTCATTTTGTGTCATGATAAGCAGGAAGTCATATTTCATTAAAATCTTTAGAACTACACATGTTAGCTCATTATTATGCCAGGGTGTTGGACCCACTCACCCTACAAGCCTATTACAGATCAGTGGGTGGGACTTCACTTGCAGAAACTGAAATCAATATTCGCCATCTTGTTTGGAAGCTAAGCTAACAAGCGCTGTGGAGATCATAAGTTATGACAATGACGGAAGAAACTAAACATGATATGGAAGAAGAGGATTTTGAAATTCTGCTGCTCGAATCCGATGTTCGTGGCTATCTTTACGAGTCCAGTATAGTTTAGAGCAGCTGAGGCTGATGGAGGACCAGGAGACGCCGAGGCGGCGACCTGTCGCGGTCGAGGACCCCGCACTGACTCTGGCGCTGGGCGGATTGCTGTTGCCTGTACTCTCGCTGCGTGCTACGGCCTACGGACACAACCTGTCTGCTACAGAGAATTTCAACGATTGCAATTTCTCCTGGAGAAAATCTCTGAATCAGACGAGCACACGGACGTTTGTGTTGTGATAGTTTCGCCTGACTCCAGGTAACATGCAGTAATTCACCAAACAGAAATAAATACAAACGAGGAGTAATTCATTTAAAGTTTGCCAATGTAACGTGAACGGGGTTTGTTGTTGTGGAAAGAAGGACCGGCGAACATTTAAACATTTTAATAGTAAAATGAACACATTCAAAACGAAAGTATAAGCCAAAGCCAGCAGCCCCTCATTGACGACTGCTGTAACATTACACACAACAGAAACAAAACTTCATAAAATCAGGCCTGTTTCTCTCTCGATCTGCCGTCGTCGCTCCCCGTTTTATGCTTTCGCTTCTCCGTGAGAAACGCGGAACCGGCGCTCGCCTCACAGGTGGCTTTCATTATCACCAAACAGTCTCTGTTAGTCTGTTATCACTCACGCCACCAGCCTCGCGAGTCGCGCCGTCGTCTTATGAGCCTCGGGACCGGCGCTCGCCTCACAGGTGTCTTTCATTATCACCAAATAGTCTCCGTTTAGTCTGTTATCACTCACGCCACCAGCCTCGCTAGTCGCGCCGTCCTCTTATGAGCCTCGCGCGGCGCCACAGGTGTATTTCACTATCACCAAATTGTCTGTCTGTTATCACTCATGCCACCAGCCTCGCGCAGCGCGCCGTCCTCTTATGTGCCTCGCCCTCGATCGTCCTGCTCGTCCTGCACAGCCAACTAGACATTTTGTGTGAAATGAATTTCAAACTCTGGTGATAGCTAATGTTAGCCTTGTAGACGGAAGAGTGTTGTGGAAGAGTGTTGTCTGCGCTGTTTTCGCGGTTCCGGAGAGGGTGTGGCTTGCTGAGCTGTACAAAGCGGGGAATTCTGGGACCTGTAGTTTAATCATATATATACGCCCCTTGGTTATTTTCTCGGTCAAGAGGGCACCAAATTAAAAAATTTGTTTACATTTCGACTACATATATGATCCACTTTCAATAAAGATGTAGGTTGTAATGGGTGAAATGCTCTTTTAAGAAATCTAAATACAGTCAGAACTAATCTCAATCAAATTCAAACAGAACATCAAAAAACTTCTATTCTTTACCAAACAGCAGTATCATGAATATGGCAACAAGCCGAGTAGACTTCTAGCCTATCAACTCAAAAAGGAACGTGCAGAAAGTACAATAAAGTGTACACCAGTGGCGGCTCCTGGTATTTCTAAGAAGGGAAGCTCATTTTCGGCCTACATTATAAGCTTCTCCATTTATTTAAAAGTAAATTCTGCCCTACGTTCCTTTTCGAGAAAATGCATGGTGACTATGTCGTACCAACTAGGCGTCTTTTCCAGTGACTTGACCAGTGTCTTCTCAATGGCCAGCAGAGCTAGGCTGCTTAAACGGCCTTGGCCCATTGTGTTACGGGTGTAGGACTTAAGACGTTTTAAACAGGAAAAGCTCCTTTCTACACCTGCAGATGTAGCTCCAATTGTTGCCACTAATGAGAACAATTTGTAAAGCTGAGGCATTGCACTGTCCAACTCCATGTCTTTGAGGAACACCAAGTAATCACACAGTTTTCCCCTGTTACCCTGCAAGTCCTGATCTGAATACAGGACTTGAAGTTCAGACCTCAGTCTCCCTGAATCAAAGTGATGGCCATAACTTTTCAGGACACTTTGGAAGGTCTCCTCTGGAAATTCTTGTCTCATGTCATCAAATTTCCCTGGATTGACTAATTCTAAGAAGAGCATACTTGTCAGATTTGAGAAACGTTGAGGAATCTGCTCCAAGATGTTATCAAGGATGGCCATGTAGAGATTTCTGTAGCGCTCTTGGGGGTCCTGCAATTGCGTCAGACGGCGCTTTCTCATGGTCTCATCTCGTGGGTCTGATGTGAGATCTGCTGTTTTTGCATAAACAGCTTGGAAAGCCCCCTCTGACCTTTTCTCTTTGACAAATGCAAGAAGAGACTCAATTCTTTTCTTGCAGTAAAAAACATCCATAGCCCTCTGCTGGACAATATCAAAGACCACATCAGTCTCTGAGAAGATTTGTTCATATGTGTACAACATGAACACAAACTCAAAATCCTCCAGTTTCCTCAAAAAGCCTTTGGCACAATCCAGTGTATCATCATCCATTGTTGTGTCTGCAATGATGTTTTCAAATGTGTGCAGGAGGCCATGATAATTGTTTGCCACAGTGCTCACTATCCGTGATGTGAAATTCCATCGAGTAGGAGCGTTTCTGGGCAACCTTGAACAGCCTGCAGACTCCAGAAAAAACGTCCTCTTTGTGGATTTTGAAAAAAATGTGCCAAACCCAGAGAGTGATGCAAAAAAAATCCTGCACTCAGGCAAGCATTTAGCCCCCTGTGACAGCACCAGATTCAGTCTGTGTGCATAGCAATGCACAAACATTGCACTGGGGGCTATTGCTTTCACTTTGGCCTGCAGACCATTGAGAGCTGAAGCCATGACAGCAGCCCCATCATAGGTCTGTGCCACAAGCTTATCCTTAAAATTGTAGCCCTGCATGTTCTCATTTAAAACATCAAACACAGACTGAGCATCTCGCCCCCCAGAAACATCAAAAAATCCAATAAAGCGCTCCTGAATTTTACCTGCACTATCCACATAGCGAATAATGACAGAGAGTTGGGCACGGCAGGATATATCAGTGGTTTCATCCACCTGCCATCCAAAAAAGGGAGCATCCTTAATTTCATCTCTGATCTGATCAGAAATGGTGGCTGCAAGAGCAGAGATCAAGTCATTTTGAATAGTATGGGACATACCAGAAAACACAGTTGAGGACTCTAATTGTGTGGACAGGACAGAGTCATATTTAGCTAATGTTTCTGTGAACTCCCTGTAATTCCCCTTGTTGGATGATTCACTACTCTCATCATGTCCCCTAAATGACAGCTCCTGTCGTCCAAGCAAGGATGTTACATCAATAAGGCGGTTTAGGAAGGCCCTGTTTTGTTTGACTGTTTCATTATGTTTGGCCACTTGAATGCGAGCGCCTTCATTGATTGCATGCTCAACCCTGATCCTGCCCATGCAACTTAATCTTGCACATGCACTCACATGCTCATGGCTTTTTTCATGTCTTTTATATGACCTGTCAAAGTTAGACAGATTTACAAAACCCATCTTTGACCAAACAACACATCCGTGAGATGGTTTCATCAAGAGGCATGGCCAGCAGTACATTTTATTTGTCACAGCACTTCCAGTCAGCCAGGTAACTTTCTCATACCAGGAGAGCTGAAAAGACCTGTTATGTTTCCCTATCTTTTGCACTAAATCAATCTTAGGTGTTGATCTGCCCTGCTGTTTAATTCTAATTTTTTCCTCGTAAGGAAGACTTTCAAAAGGCTTCGCCAAAATCAGGTCGACAATATTAGCACTGTCTGCCATTGTGCGCGGTTTCCCCCGCCCGACGCTTGCCCAACCTACTAACGTTATATAAATGAATGAACGATCTAAAAAAAAAAAAACTTGATAAAACTGAAACAAGGAATGTGGTGTATAATTGTATGAAATGTATTGTGCAAATTGACTAGCAATTTCGCCAAACAAATATCAACAAATAAGTTGCAGTAGTTTTTCATTCGACTACACTTGAGAAATCCGCATGGGACTGAGCGCGAAATAGCTTCAGTGACTTCTTATAGTACAGATTTGCTGTCAGTCAAAAGGAGATGCAGTCTTTCGACAGATCCTCCAATCATCACGCGGAAGCCCGGAGTCCGGGCCAGCCCACTTCTCTATTCACGCCAGAGACGCCGGGCGTCCGTGGACGGGACATAATCGTAGCATTTATCCAATGACCGTCTAGTTTCGGAGAACTGAAAAAAACTGTTTAGAGCAGCCCCATTGAAGTCAATGGAAGCCGAGCTTCAACGGGGAAATGCACTGTGACGCTACGGGAATGAAGGAGGAGATCGAGTCATCCGACCTGTAAATGATTCTAAACGAACTTTTTTTCGAGATGAACGTGTTCTAGCGCATATTTTTGGAAATAAGTTGTTACAAAATTGTGCACATATGACCATTATTGTTTTATATAGGGGAAGCAGAGCTTCCCTTGCAGTCTTAAAGAAATCCCCACTGGTGTACACGTAATGCGGCAGGTCAGTTGAAATACGATACACAATCAATTAAGTCCTCATTTCTCGATTTTTATACACAGCTCTATGCATCAGAAAATCCCTCTGCAACAGATATCCACAGTTTTTTGGAAAAAATATCCCTACCCTCTATCTCAGAGGATGAGAAGGAGCAGTTGAGCGCTCCATTTACCCCATAGGAGGTGTTACAAGCAATAAAATCAATGCCCTCCGGAAAAACTCCAGGCTTAGACGGATATTCTGTAGAATTCTATAAGGCTTTCTGGGTGCAAATCGAGCCACTTTTCATGCCCATGGTTACTGATTTTTTTGAAAATGGCATTCTCCCTGATTCTATGAAGACTGCAATCTTTAATACACAAGAAGGACAAGGATGCGGCTGAATGCCCATCTTTTCGCCCAATTTCATTACTTCCAGTTGACTTAAAGATATTATCTAAATTAATTACACGCAGGCTGGAAGACCTGTTGCCCCAGATTATTAATCCTGATCAATCTGGTTTTGTGAAGGCACGCTATGCATCTGACAATATCCGGAGGCTATTAAATATAATCGACCACTCAGCCCTACACAACAGTAGGGCCGAGTGGCCCTTACTACTTTCGCTTGATCCAGAAAAAGCGTTTGACAGGGTCGAGTGGCCATATTTGTTTGCCGTTCTGGAGAAATTTAATCTTGGTAAAAAATGCATTGGGTGGATCAGAACTATGTATAGCAACCCACGAGCCCAAATATGTATAATTGGTAACCTCACTGAAAAATTTAACTTGTCTAGAGGCTGCCGGCAGGGGTGCCCTCTATCTCCATTCCTATTTAATTTGGCAATAGAACCACTCGCAGAAGCCATAAGGGCTAATAAAGAGATAGCTGGTATCAATATCGGGAAAACACAGAACAAAATTTCACTTTATGCTGACGATATAATTCTATACTTAACTAGCCCCGAGCGATCAATCCCAGCAGTATTAGACCTTATTACCAAATTTGGAACAATATCAGGCTATAATATCAATTTCACAAAATCCAATGCATTATTAATGAACTCGTCAGTCTCTAATAGTCTCAGGGCAATCTCACCGTTTACATGGGCCCAAAATAGTTTTAAATATCTTGGGGTGAATGTGGCTTTAAAACTCAAAGATCTTTACTCCATAAATTACATCCCATTGCTTAAAAAGATTAGAGAATGCTCCCCATCTCATTTCTTGGACGAATTAATGTCATTAAAATTAATGTTCTGCCCCGTTTTAGTTATTTATTTCAGTCCCTGTTATTTGGATAAAACATTCTTTAAATCTATAAACAAAATGTTAACCTCTTTCATCTGGAGAAATTCCTTACCAAGAATAGCTTTTAAAACTTTGACAAAATCTAGAGAGAAAGGGGGACTGGCATTACCAGACTTACAGATGTACTATTGGGCAGCCCAGACAAAGGGCCTGATTAGCTGGGTGCAAAAACGTAATAATGCGCACTGGATAGACATAGAAGAAGAACTTTGTGCTCTTATATCTACAACCTTGCTACCATTTATTAACAACGTAAATGCACTACATAAAATAACAAAAACATATGTAGTTTATAACACTCTACGGGCTTGGCAAGATATAAATAAGTTCTGTGGGAATTTTGGTAAAATATCCAGGCTTTCCCCCATATCCTTAAACCCAGATCTTCCACCGTCTATTGGCGGTTCCTTGTTCGCAAAGTGGAGAGGAAATGGCGCACAGCAATTCCAACATTTGTTTGATGGGGATATACTCAAGTCCTTTGCTGTTCTAATGCCAGAGTATGGAATTCCGAAACAGGACTTTTATAAATACTTACAAATTCGCCATTTAATAAATACCCTGAAAGGGGAAAAATGCCTGTCTTCAGGGTTAACATATCTTGAGGAGATTTTGGTAAACTCAACATCATTAAAAGGAACAATCTCTGTAATTTATAGTGCTCTGGTGGACCGTTACAGCCCTTCCTTGACTCCACTTAGGCAGAAGGATTTGGGGCATGCTTTTGATGAAGAACAGTGGGACACAGTATGCCAGAATGTTTTTTCCTCATTGTCCTGTAATAAAATTATTGAACAAATTTATAAATTCATGCACAGGATGTACCTTACTCCGCTTCACTTAAGTAAAATGGTTCCTAACTCATCCCCCAGGTGTCATCGTTGTAAAACATGTAAAGGGTCAATTATGCATGTTTTTTGGGAATGCAAGAAATTAAAAAAGTTCTGGAAGGCGGTACATGATCTAACTGTTAAGATTGTGAAAACCCCGCTGGACATTACACCAACACGGTACCTTTTTCGGTACTGAATTGGACAAAACACTGGACACCACATGCAGGAAGAGGATTATCATAGTGTCTTATATCGCAAAGAAATGCATCTTGCACAATTGGAATCAACAAAGACCCCCATCGTTCAATCTGTTTAAACAAATCCTCAATGAAACTTTAAGACTGGAACAATGCACATACATCCTAAAAAATAAGCCTTCCGAAGGATATGGGAACCACTTATGGACCTCTGACACCACCATGTCATGACAGGGCTTGGCATGTTTACATAACATTCACAAAGGATGAACCGTGACCATGGACTGATTTGATCTAATTTCCCGTATTTCATTATAATTTTTTTAATTAATTAATTTATTTTTTGATTTATTGTTATTATTGTTATTATTTTTCTTTTTTATGTTAATAAAATGTTAAAATCAATAAAAAGACAATTGAAAAAAAAAGGTACAGGAGTGTCCTCTTCACCAAAATATGGAGGGACGACGGCCCTGTCCTGAGGAAAGAGATCATTGCTCTGCTGGCAAAGGACGCAATCGAGCCAGTCCCTCCAGCCGAGATGAGGTCTGGGTTCTACAGCCCTGACTTCATTGTACCCAAGAAAGGCCGTGGGTTACGACCAGTCCTGGATCTGTGTGTTATGAATTGGGCCCTTCACAAGCTCCCATTAAAAATGCTTACACAGAAACGCATCTTCGAGTGCATCCGTCCCCAGGATTGGTTTTCAGAGATCGACCTGAAGGATGAGTACTTTCATGTCTCGATTCTGTCTCGATGCATATCATTTCTTCGGTTTGCGTTCGAGGGTCGGGCATGTCAGTACAAGGTCCTACCCTTTGGCCTGGCCCTGTCTTCACGAAAGTCGTGGAGGCGGCCATTGTTCCCTTGAGGGAGAATGGCGTTCGCATTCTCAACTATCTCGACGACTGGCTGATAATAGCTCACTCGCGAGATCTGTTGTGTGATCACAGGGAACTGGTGTTTCGGCAGCCTTTTGGGTCTTTGGGATCTCTTATCTCGGTATGGAGCTGGACTCAGTCAGTCAGACTGCGTGCCTCTCAGAGGAGCGAATCCTCAGAGGAGCGTTTCTATGGGCCAGAGAGCCCAGGTGTCCAGGTGTCCAGGCATGCTGTAGTCTCGACGGATGCCTCTGCAATCAGATGGTGGGCCATTTACAACGGGCATGCAGTCTCAGGTCTGTGGACAGGACCTCAGCTGCACTGGCACATCAACTGCCTAGAGCTGCAAACAGTATGGTTAGCCTTGTGCCACCTCAAGGGGTTGCTTCGTCACAAGCGCGTACTGGTCCGTTTGGACAGCAATGCGGCTGTAGCGTACATCAACCATCAAGGTGGTCTACGCTCCCGTCGTATGTCTCGACTCGCCCGCCATCTCCTCCTATGGAGTCAGAAGTATCTGAGGTCGCTTCGGCCATTCTCATCCCGGGTGCGCTCACCTGTGCGGCAGATGAGCTTTCAGATGTGCCCAAGGTTCCTACCACTCCATTTGTAGATCAGGTAGTGAATCTGCATGCACTGTCCTTGGAGGAGGCAGACCCAGCCCTAGCTTTCTCTGTCCCATACATCCCCTATGTTGTTATGTAGACAGAACGCAAAGCTACCTCAGAGCAGCTCTTCTGTTACGGAGGGCAGCAGAAGGGGAAGGCTGTCTCCAAGCAAAGGTTAGCCCACTGGCTAGTGGATGCTATCGTCTAGGCTTATGAATCCCAAGACGTGCCTTGCCCACCCAGGTTAATGGCTCACTCCAGTAGGAGTGTCTCTTTCTTCCTGGACGCTGGCACAAGGTGCCTCGCTGGCAGATATCTGAAGAGCTGCAGGCTGGACGACATCAAACACATTTGCAGGGCTCTCAAGTTTTGAACTGAGTTCAGAGTGAGATTTTGGCGGCGGCCGCAATGGCGGCGGCGGCTGCGGCCACGGCGGCAGCAAGGGTTTGGTGTGGACGGGTTTCTGATCTGATAGATGACACATATTCTTACAAATATAATAATATTTGGTAACACTTTATTTGAAGGGGTGTGCATAAGACTGACATGACACTGTCATAAACATGACATAACACCTGTCATGAACATGAAGGAGTCTTTATGAATGTTTATGACTGTTGTCATTAAGTGTCATTCGGTAAATTATGACACTTTTAATGCAAAGTTGACATTATTTAAATTGTCTTTGTTATGACAACTTGACATTAACAAAGACAAAAATGTCTTTGTTATGACAACTTGACATTAACAAAGACAAAAAATGTCTCGATTATGACAACTTGACATTAACAAAGACCGAAATGTCTGTGTCATGACAACTTGACATTAACCAAGAAATCATAACCTGTCAACCTGACATCTTTATAACTAGTCCAACGTGTTCCACTTTACTTGAGGTAAGGGGAAATATTAATGACACTGTTGTTTGACAGCATTTGACAGTGTAAAAACCCTTAATGACATCTTTATAACTAGTACAATGTGTTCCACTTTACTTGAGGAAAAGTAAAATATTCATGACAGAGTTATGGTGTCATGACGGCCAAAGTCAAAACCAACCACATACGACAGGGTAATGTAATGTTAACGCAAAGCTAAATAACTTCTTTAAGTTTGATAATTAGACCTGTTATGACATATTTGTGACAGGTTATGATTTCTTGGTTAATGTCAAGTTGTCATAACAGAGACATTTCTGTCTGTGTTAATGTCAAGTTGTCATAATCAAGACATTTTTGTCTTTGTTGTCATAACAAAGACATTTTAAACAATGTCAACTTTGCATTAGAAGCGTCATAATTTACCGAATGACACTTAATGACAAAAGTCATAAACATTCATAAAGACTCCTTCATGTTCATGACAGGTGTTATGTCATGTTTATGACAGTGTGTCAGTCTTATGCACACCCCTTCAAATAAAGTGTTACCCAATATTTATTTAATTTATTAATTTAGCATTTCTTTGTGTGTGTGTGTGTGTGTGTGTGTGTGTGTGTGTGTGTGTGTGTGTGTGTGTGTGTGTGTGAGTGTGAGAGTGAGAGAGAGAGAGATAATGGTTAGTGTTGTTTATTGTAGGTGTTGGTAGCAGATTTTCAGGCCTTCAGCACAGGGGTTGGTGGCTCCCATTTGAAGCACTGGGGTTCCAGGCCAGCCATTTTTACTGTCATGATGGATGACAGGGTTCCATCTAGTGCCAAGCCATGCGATTATTGAGGACAATATTGCGGTTGTGATATGCGATTGCGATATAATAAACAAATGGTTTCATGAGTCAACTTGTTTGGACCTAAACCAAATGCACACACAGATTAGTGATAATTCTGAAATTAGCAATAACAACTAAATGATTGATAACACCTATAATGATCAATAAGCCGTTGATGTCTGGATAAAAATTAACTGTCTAACAGGTAGGACATAGGCTATAGGCTACAGAAATTGAATAAAGTTATTAAACAGTCTGCGCTGCATAAATTATAAATTATATATAGACTACCCCTTATTAAAGCTACACAAGTTCTTCAGACAAGAGCAGTGAGTAATTTTCTCTTTTCCTTTTGTTCTTTCATTAACTTTACTGACTGAACGCTTTATTGGTAGCTGGCCCTTTAAGAGCAACCGCAGTGGACAGAGACGCGGGTCTCACACGCGCCTCATTCTCTCACGAGTCACAACTCTTTATGTCCATTATAAGACTGCTCTTATGTTATGAAGATACTCGACAAATTACATTTTGGCTTAATTGTGTGTGTTGTTGTTGACAGTGGCGGATCTAGAGATTTTTTTCTGGGGTGGCAAAGGGGTGGCATGAGGTTTCACGAGGGGGGCCATGCCCATGGATATTATTCATAATTTAAAATGCTATGGTTTTTATTGAATGCGTTTTGTTCTTTACACTACATTATACGGAGTGGGAGTCAAATCAGAGATGTAGCTAGGTTTTTTGATGGTGTGGGTCTTAATTTGTGAATTGTAGACCCTTTCTCTGTGTAATCACTATCAACAGTCTATGTAGTCTTTGTACTTTGTGAAAAAGCAGTTCTAGGGGGGTTTGGGGGTATGCTCCCCAGGAGATTAAAAAAAAAACAGTTTTGTCAAACATAAAAATAGCAAGTTGGTTGAAACCATATCGTACAATTCCAATTCATTCCATGTCAATTGAATCTTAATCCATAGTATGTAAATACTTTGACTAGATATACAAGTTTTGTTTTGTTTTTCTTGTTTTTTGTTTTTTTTTTAGCTAACAATGCTGCAGAGCCATGAACAGCTGTTAACAATGTTAATGTTTATGTTATCTCTAGTAGATCATGATTTTTGCAAGTTTGGTCATGGCACTGATACTGTACATTGTATGAAATACCAGTCTTCAATAAACCGACAGTTTTGTACCAAGTCTGCCAAATTTCTGCTGGTTGGAGACTGGTGTTCAAATATGGAGTAGCCTAGTGGATTTTTAGTTTTTAGCAAAATGTGTTTTCTCAATTCATGCTCACATAGATAGTGTATTTTAATATCATATCATATAATATAGCCAAATAATATATGTCCAATAAAGCTGTTTTCATTTCCTATATTATTTTTTTCAGACCGTAGAACAAAAATATCTGAATTGACTGAGAGTTCGGGAACAGGATGAAAGCTCCAAGTAATAATCTAATCTAAATAATAAGCACAAGAGAGAGAAAAAATAATGGTCAAGATAAATTCTTTAAATATAAAACAAAAGAGAAGCAGATAGGATCAGTCCGTGAAACTTCTGCCGCGCGGTCTGTGCATGCGCATTATACTGGCGCGCGTCTTTCTGTGAGTCACATTCAAGACATTCACAGGCAGAACGAAAAATGTGTTCGTTTCAAACCGGTAAAATTAAATGTGTAAAATAGACGTAACGACTGGCACATAACGTGAAGTAACATGGCATTTTATTTTGTTTGAAATTTAACTTGTCCGGTCGGACAACTAATTTTCTCTTCTTGTCCTACAAAAAAATCCACTTGTCCCGGACAAGCGGACAAGCCTTAAAGGGGTGGTTGATTCCAGTTTCACTTTTTTGATTTTAAATAGTGTGTAATGTTGCTGATGGTGCATTAACAGTATCTGCAAAGTTGCAGCGCTGAAAGTTCAATGTAAGCAGAGATATCGTCTTTTAAAAACCAGGAAGTGTAAACGCCTACAAAAACGACTCGATTGGGACTACAACGGGTTATGGTACGTCACTAACCCGCACATTTGCATCAACCACTCCCTTCGGAATATGCAGGAAATGGCATGTGCATATTTCTGCAGCACGTCGAGTGAGTTGTGTTCACGCAGCTGTCAGGTCTTCTGTGTTTCAAGCTTCCCACGGATGCTATACTTCATCTGTCACAGCCTTCGTCTGCACCAGTCTGTCTCGTCTTCAGCACTACACTACCCAGGATCCTCTTGTCTCCCCTCATGAACTCACTCCCTCATCAACCACCTGTTGATCGTCCCGTTCATCTGTTTCACCTGTGTTCACCTCATTAAGACTGATTCCTCTGTGTATTTAGTTCCCTTTGTTTCATTCTGTCTTTGTCGGTCTATATTGCATGTTACTTGGTGTTACCCTGTCTTCCTTACCTGAAATTGGAATTAAATATTATTATCTACGTTTGAAGCCTGACTCCTCGTCCTCTTCTGCCTGCACTGCCTGCACCCCATGACAGATAGACCGACCAAGAAATCTAGTAAGATGGATCTTCCAGCAGTGACTCTCCTTTGTTTGGACCAGGAAGACCGCTCCCTGGAGTCCCATACCAGGGATTTTCTGGAGCTGGCGTGCCTCACTCACTATTCGGACCGCTCGCTGTGTGATTTCTACATCGCCAGCCTCAGCGAGCGGTCCCTGGCACGCCTCCCAGGGAGCGGTCCAGCAGATGATTTCGCCTCCTGTGTGGAGTGGGTGCTGGTGAGTTGTGAATCCCCGTTCACCGTGGGGGAAGCCACAAGCACCACTCCAAAACTCGAACCCTCCTCATCGCTGGTCCCATCCAGCCCTCCTGAGCCCGAACCCTCCTCATCGCTGGTCCCGTCCAGCCCTCCTGAGCCCGAACCCTCCTCATCGCTGGTCCCGTCCAGCCCTCCTGAGCCCGAACCCTCCTCATCGCTGGTCCCGTCCAGCCCTCCTGAGCCCGAACTCTCCTCAT
The DNA here is from genome assembly GCA_038021265.1 of Cyprinella venusta. Lineage (NCBI taxonomy): Eukaryota > Metazoa > Chordata > Actinopteri > Cypriniformes > Leuciscidae > Cyprinella > Cyprinella venusta. The sequence goes on along the minus strand of CM075882.1, from coordinate 18,044,263 downwards.
CGCTGGTCCCGTCCAGCCCTCCTGAGCCCGAACCCTCCTCATCGCTGGTCCCGTCCAGCCCTCCTGAGCCCGACCTCTCCTCATCGCTGGTCCCATCCAGCCCTCCTGAGCCCGAACCCTCCTCATCGCTGGTCCCGTCCAGCCCTCCAGAGCCCGAGACCGTCCAGCCAGAGCCCGAGACCGTCCAGCCAGAGCCCGAGACCGTCCCGCCAGCGCCCGAGACCGTCCCGCCAGCGCCCGAGACCGTCCAGCCAGAGCCCGAGACCGTCCAGCCAGAGCCCGAGACCGTCCAGCCAGAGCCCGAGACCGTCCCGCCAGCGCCCGAGACCGTCCAGCCAGAGCCCGAGACCGTCCAGCCAGAACCCGAGACCGTCCAGCCAGCGCCCGAGACCGTCCAGCCTGAGCCCGAGACCGTCCAGCCTGAGCCCGAGACCGTCCAGCCTGAGCCCGAGACCGTCCAGCCTGAGCCCGAGACCGTCCAGCCTGAGCCCGAGACCGTCCAGCCAGCGCCCAAGACCGTCCAGCCAGCGCCCGAGACCGTCCCGCCAGAGCCCGAGACCGTCCAGCCAGTGCCCGAGACAGTCCAGCCAGAGCCCGAGACCATCCAGCCAGAGCCCGAGACCATCCAACCAGAATCCGTGACCTGGATCCCACCCAGCCTCCCTCTCCCGCCTCCTCTCATCAGCCAGCCGTCTGTGTTTCCGTCTGCCTGCTTCCCCGACCTAGCCTGGTCACTGGATCCCTGGTTCAAGCCTCACTCCTCCTCCACCTGGACACTTCCTCGGCCCCCGGTCCCATCGGCTTCCCCCTGGCTCCTACCTCCCTCAGTCCCTCCATGGTCCCTCAGTCCACCAGCTCAACCAGGCTCCCTCGCCCCTCCGGATTCCCTGCACTCACTCGTAATCCTCCCATCACCTCTGGACTTCCATCCTTTGCCTTCGTCCCGTCATTCCACCCCCCCGGTTCAGTCGGACTCCTCACTCCCTCTAGTCACCCATCAGCCCTCACTCCCCTTGGCCTCACCGTGTCCCTCGGTACCCCTGTCGTCACTTCAGTCACCTGAGCCTGCGGTGTCCCCATGGTCCCTCGGTCCCTCCTCAGCACCCGATGTCGTCAGTCCCTCTGCTTCACCCTGGTCTCCTCTCCCATCTGCTCCGCCCCTGTCAGTCGGCCCCCTGGTGGCGTTAGCCCAGTTCCCATCGCCGCCACCAGGGGTCCTCCCTTCATCTCCTCCGCCCTGGTCTCATCCTCAATCCGCTCTCCCCTGGTCTCGCCTTCAGCCTGCTCCGCCGTGGCCGCCTGAAGGGTCTTCACCGCCGTGGCCGCCTGAAGGGTCTTCACCGCCGTGGCCGCCTGAAGGGTCCGCTCTGCCATGGCCTCGCCTTCAGCCTGCTCGGCCACGCCCTCAGCCTGCTCCGCCATGGCCACGCCTTCAGCCTGCTCCGCCACGCCCTCAACCTGCTCCGCCCTGGCCACGCCTTCAGCCTGCTCCGCCACGCCCTCAACCTGCTCCGCCCTGGCCACGCCCTACTCTGCCCTCAGTTCATCCCCCCTCCTTCCTCTGTGCTACGGCGTGAGGTCACGCCTTCCGGGAGGGGGGAGTTCTGTCACAGCCTTCGTCTGCACCAGTCTGTCTCGTCTTCAGCACTACACTACCCAGGATCCTCTTGTCTCCCCTCATGAACTCACTCCCTCATCAACCACCTGTTGATCGTCCCGTTCATCTGTTTCACCTGTGTTCACCTCATTAAGACTGATTCCTCTGTGTATTTAGTTCCCTTTGTTTCATTCTGTCTTTGTCGGTCTATATTGCATGTTACTTGGTGTTACCCTGTCTTCCTTACCTGAAATTGGAATTAAATATTATTATCTACGTTTGAAGCCTGACTCCTCGTCCTCTTCTGCCTGCACTGCCTGCACCCCGTGACATCATCAACAATGGATACAATTTATGTTTGATTATATTCCTAAAAGTGACGATCGTAATCTAGCTCTCTGTGCTGCGCATTTTACGGAAGACAGCTTCCAGAATCTCCACGAGTTCAATGCAGCAAGAAACTGTTAAAGGGTACCTATTTTGGGTTTTTGAAAATTGCCCTTCATGTAGTATTTAACATAGATCTAAGTGAACGAAAACATCCTGCAAAGTTTTAAACATGAAAGTTCATCGTATACAAAGTTATTGTCTCTCAAAAACAAGAGTCGACTCTGAGTCGCTGATATGAATCGTTCGAAAAACGATGCTTTTCCTTTGTCTGGTTGACGTCAACTTGACAAGTTATTTGAATAAGAAACGCCCACTTATTGCGCTCGGAGACGCTAGGGAAAACCGGAGCTCCAGGGGTGGCGGGCAAATCTGAAACTGGCCCAGGACGGGCCACCCTGCCTGGGCTGGCCAGGGAGGTCTGAGAGCATGGAGGTTTGGACCCACCGCACCTTTTTGGACTCTGTCGTTTTTCGAGATCTGGGCTTCGGAAAACAATCATGTCGACGAGACGCTGTGTTTTGAAGTGCGACGCAAAAGCGAACTTTTTTCACCTGCCAAGTGAGGAGTATTTGAAGACTAAGTGGCTGCAGTTCATATATACAAGTACTGCTATACCACACAAGTATAGCCCAAACTGTGTTCGCGTCATTTTGAAGATGATTGCTTCACAAACCTAAACGCTATAAAGTATGGATTCGCGAGCCGGCTCTATCCTAACGAGCTGAGGATCAATATGCAGAGCAGTGGGTGAGTCGCGAGGACTGGAGTTGAGAACCCATTTAAGGTAATAGGAGTTCCGTTTTTCTGCACAAAGAATACCGATCACAACTGACTAGGTCATCTGACCAATCACCGCAGATTAGCGTCACGCAAAGGCGGGTTTTAGACAAAGGACTCGCTAAAACGATTCATATGGGAGTCGGTGGGCAATTCAGGTAAAAATAAATGCATATTATAAGACAACAAAAGTGTTTTTTGTCATTGCATGCTTGTAAAATTGTTGTTGGGGACTCCCAGAACAATATTAGGAACATTTTAAATGCCATAATAGGTACACTTTAATAAACAATGAAGCAGATCCAACCTTAAAACCAGAGGCAGCAGTTGTTGGACCACAACCTGTAAGTAGGCTAAAAATTAATCGTTTTAAATGTATTTGCATGTATAATTCCAGACGTAACGTTAGCCTGTGTTTTATTTATGTTTTATTTTTTCAAAATGCCAGCGCTGGCTTTATAGCCACTAGGCTACTAGTTATGCTAGTATTTTGTGTCTACGACAAACGGGTACAAACATTATGGACCTGAATTTTGTATAAGTACTAATGTTTTAAACGTATTTTTCATGTATATATGCTTTATGACGTTATTTTCGATTTGATCAAGAACGTAAACTTGCCAACGCTGTTAGTGTATAACATTAGTAGCCAGTCAGTTGCTATCGTTGCCAGTCAGATGCTATTGTGTAAAACAAACGTGTATATGGTTAAAAAAATATGGCAAATTATCATTCAGAAACGTTTAGTAAGAGCCGTGTGTGGTGTGGTTCTGTTTGACTCGCTTCATCGCGCCTTTCTCGGTCTGATTCTGCCTCAAACTGATACTGCAGTTCGACACCATTATTTACATCTGGACCGGAGCTGGCGTTTCCCCGTTAAGGTAATAGGCGTTAACCTTCTGGACAACGTGAGCGACAGTTTAGCCAATCACAACACACCCGCCCAAACTAACCAATCTGAGCCCACGACGTGTTTCTGAGGGAGTGTTTTCATAGAATCAGGAAGTAAACCGCTCGTTCAGGGGACAGAGGAGAGCGCGGCTGACGATAAAGGTGAAGTTTATGAAAAATAAGACTTTTTAAAAAAGAAAAACCACGAATACATGTTATATTGCACCCCATAAACACAATCATGCAAAGAAAAAAAGCAATCAACCACACCTTTAATGTCGAGCCCTGGAATAGCCACTGAAACTAGCAGGGATTCAACCGGTTGTTATAGGTTAGCTAGTTCACATGATCTGGTCAAACTGTTAGCTAACATTCCAGCTATCTGGACACATATTCCCAGCAATGATGAGATGACACTGTACTCATATGATATGTTCTTCTCTGTTACTTGTGCCTTGTCGCCACTTAGTGGCGTAACAATGTAACTGGACTGAGCGACAGCCTGTCTATAACACGCAGAGACGAGCAATGCCGAGTGGTAAAATATCAGCAGAAAGCCTTTAGTAAAGTGAGATTTGAGGATCAAAACTAACTGTTATATTATAATGGCATAAAAAGCATATTGTCAGGTTTATGTTCTGTTATTATATTATGTGGACCCTTATTAGGGCCCAAGCCCTGAAAGGGCGAAGACCCTATAGAGCTCCGAACGTCACGTGACCTACTCTGTTTAAACCATATTGGCAGGCAAGATGGTCAGGGACCGGGACGTGAATGAATGACGGCAGCTTTAGTTTCAAGGCAACAGAGTTCACAGCACACTTTAATTCAAAAATACAAATAATCTCTATGTATAATCTATGTAGATCTATAATGCCCCTGGGGTGTTTTTCATGTGTATTGATAAAGGAACTGATAGTTTTCCTGAAGGTAGGTTATAGGAGGAAGAAGAGCCTCCACAGAACATATATTTTTATTTATTTTATTTTTCGTCCATTTATGAGGGGAAAAAAAATGTAACGGACATGGCAGTTCTCCATTATAGACCGAAAGTGACTTTAAAACTTTCACAGACTTCAGAAAGCACAGCCTTTCTTTAAAGTAGCCTAATTGTATCTTATACAATTCCTTTCTTATTTTAATTAATCTTTCATCAACCAATTGCCTTGATTAAATAAATAAGACGTAAATGTAGAAGACGATAGAGAAGAAACAGATGCCGGCACGTGAACTGGACTCTCATAAATAAACCGAAACTCACCGTAAATGTTGCTACTTGCCTCACAAACATTATAAATGTATAGAAAGCGTGATGTCTACTTTTAAAACAGAACATTTAAAAACGAAAAACATGATCTCTGCTGCTCTGCATGTGTCAAATGTGGAACATCTGCCTGTCTGTATTGATCCCCTGCATGTTATTTGTTTTCACTCACTTAATTTATTATTTTGAATTGTGCTTTGTGTAATTTTGATCACTGATTGTTGTTTTGCTGTTTCACTGGATTTTTTCTTTTTTAATTGTGGGCATTAATACTCACAGTGATGATTGACAGACCCCTCCCTCTGACATTGGTGGAATTGGCGGCGCTGTACGAACTAATGAGTTGGTGATTAAGGACAGGTGCGGCAGGTGGTTTAAAAGGAAGGGACAAGTGAATGCCAACGGGGGAAGTGTGCGAAGGAATGCACGCGCACCGCGAGCCGAACCTTTACGGGCAGGGACACTGATTGTGGCGTTTGAGGACTGAAAGTTACACCCGGACGAGCAGTGGGCGCGGATCAGATTACAACCCATCGATGGAGATAAGTCAAGCGGAAAGGAAGAGTGACGCGGATGTTCATGCAGTGGATTCAACGCCTGATTTGAGCTAAGTAAAGGAAAGTTGTTCTGCCTACCAAACTTATGTGTGTGTGAGGGCTGAGCTATTTGGTGTGATACTAAGGGTTGCTTTTACTCCTCTTCAGTACTGTTGCTGTTTATACTGGATCAAAGAGCTGCGTGAAAGGATGAACTAACGAGACATTCCGTTCCGTGGCCCGCCTGTCTACCGGATTTCCATATAAGGACAATGGACCTTGAATATGGTTTGAGTTTTGACTGAAGACTGCCGAACTTTTCTGTCAATGCATTTGAATTTTATATTTGCCTGATTTTTATATATTGCTCCTGTTGCCAATTTTTGTGAACAAATTGTTATTAATAAATTGTATAAGTTTTAGAAGTGTTGGTGGTCCTTTTCCTGTCAGTGGAGAAATTAAATGCTGGTATAATTAAGAACCTCACATTCTGGTGTGACATTATTTTGGCGTAGTTGGGCAGGGTACCAGCTCCACTGATAGGAAATGGATTCGACTTCAGGCAATAGCGGTAGTTCGTCAGTAGGGGGCGGCAATAACCCAGCCATTATGGCTCAGTTTGTTATGCCATGGTTCATGGGGGCTGCATGGATCCCAAAATTTGATGGCAATAGAGCTAAATTTGGAGACTGGAGGGTTCAGGTGGAGGCCATGCTGAGAGCACAGGGACTGAACCAACAACAGCAAGCAGACTTTTTACTGGGGGCTCTAGAGGGCGATGCCAAGCGTGAGCTGCATCTTGTGCAACCTGCAAACAAGAACACGGGAGATAAAGTATTGCAACAGTTACAAACACTGTATGCTAAACCAACTACTAAGGCACAGTTGAGAGCAAGTTTTTTCAATTGTAGACAGCGTGTAGGAGAAACCGTGAGTGCTTATATACTAAGGCTGAGAGAATTCTTTTCCAGATGGCAGGAGCAAGATGCAGGTGGAACTGAGGATGGAGAGGACCTACTGCTGGACCAACTAATGGTTGGCCTATGTGCTGGGCCCATCAAACAGGAGTTAAGCCGTCAGCTCCGGCGAAATGAACACCTGACTTTCAGCGCTGCCTGTAAAGAAGTACAGGCTCTGGAACAGGAGCTACAGGAGGGGGAGGAAATGGCCATCTCCCAGAGGGTCACAGCCCCACCACCAGGAAACGATAGATCTCATTTAGAGCAACTGAAAAGCCAGTTAAGAGAGGAACTGCAGCAGGGCCTAATGGGGGAGATGCGAGAGCGGATGAAGGCCCTTTCAGCCAGCTTAATGGAAGAAGTCCGTGCACAACTAGCAACGAGAGAAGCTCCGCCAGCCCCAACACGTGTGCCTCAGGTGAGACAACGACAAGTGCCCATGTCCGCTTATCAATGGGATGCAGAGGGCCGGCCCATTTGCTTAGGCTGTGGAGAAGCTGGACATGTGCAGCGCCGGTGCCCGCATAGACCATCTAGGCAGCGGGATTTTTGATTCCCCCTACAGCTGAGGGCCAAGTAGTGGGGGCTGTTGGCCAGGATGAAGGGCCCACGTCACAAAAAAATCTGCCTTGATTGGTGAGTGTCCTGATGTTATTATAAAAATGAATGAAATTGCTGTGCCATTTGTGCTGGATACGGGGTCACAGGTTACCCTTCTGAGCCAGAGTTTGTTTAAAAAATATCTAGGAAGTACCTGTTTGACCAACATTGGGGAGACCCCCTGGTTGACTCTACGTGCAGCCAATGGTTTGAAGATACCATATGTTGGCTATGCTCTGGTCGATTGCAGGGTAGGAAGCATCCATGTGCCTGCAAAGGGGGTAATAATTGTGGAAGATGAATGCTTGATAAGGGCATACTTGGTATGAATATTATTAATTCTGTCTGGTCTGCTCTCACTCAAGGGAACCACCCAGGATTGGCTGCTTTTAAAACGACCATACCGTTGGGTCAAGGCCAGGCTTGGGTTCGAGCATTTACAGAGTGTCATCGCATCTTTACTAGAGGGTCACTCCCCCCCTACCAAGGCATGGCCAAATTACTATGCCAGCAACCCGTAGTTATTCCACCTCAGACAGAGATGTTGGTCTGGACACAGGTATCTGATGGTGCCCCCAAACAGGCATGTAATGTGATCATAGAACCCCTCCCTGATAATGACCCAGAGTGGTGTGTGGGCTGCACATGCTGCAAGACGGAAGAGTCCCATTGCGGCTGTGCAACAGTGTTAATTTTGGCACCCATTTTTGATTTAGTCTTAGTCTTCATCTTCAGACGAAAATGTTTATTGGTCTTATTTACATTTCAGTCATTTTGTCTTTCATAGTTTTAGTCTAGTTTTAGTTGACGAAAAGTCATTGCAATTTTTGTCAACTTTCAGTCATTACATTTAGTCAAACTGCAGTTATCGAGATTAATTTTGGTAGCGATTTATATGTAGTCTTTACTATTTAGGGAAAAAAATGTAATTTATTTTTTTCTCTCTAGGCCAATTTCATTAAGCTTATGAGAAACTGAAACGTTTTGTTGACATTGCACTCTTTAGCAGTAGCACTTGTGCAATTCTACATATCCATTTCCCTTAGTTCAGTGGTTCTCCAATTTTTCTCTAGTCACACCTTTTCATTAAGAGACAATATTTGCCCTTTTAATCGATTTTTCCTGTTATTTTTTTTTACCTTTATAAATATCTTTATAAAATAAATAATGCTCTAAGTGAGTCACCGATGCATTCATTCATTCACTAACGAAGCAAGTTGCTGTCCTTATGAACGGTTCATTCAATCTCACGCTTCGTTCAAAGCCACAGATTTGTTCACAAATGTAGAACATCACTTATTCGTACCCTTTTGTTTGTTGAACTGATGTATAAAATCAATCAATTTCAATGTATAAAATCGATATTCAGAAAACACTGCTCGTATAATATGCTCGTATAATATGATTCTAATTCTTGCTAAGATTCTAATTCTAATTCTAATTCTAATTCTAAAAAGATTCTGATTCTAATTCTCGTAATTCTTGCTCGTATAATATGATCAACATTAAAAACACAGCTGGATGTCAGCCTGCATTTTGATCGCAGATTTAGTCGCACAAACAGCTCGAGCAGCTCTTAACAGAACCAAGACCGTCATGAATGACGCTTTAAGTTGAAAATTTCAAAGTTCGCTGAACTAAAGTTTAACTTGTCTGTGTTTTCTGATCATCCACACACTTCTTCCGCAGTGTAGAGAGAGAGAGTGTGCGCATTGCAATGCGCGTGGTTGCCAGATACTATTGAAAAGACCGGCTAAAATCGTGTTTTTTTTAACAGAAATCTCTGACTGGGGATTCATACTTTTGAAATCTGGCAACCGTAAGCATGAACGCTCCTAAAAACAGTCAATGTGTTGTTTTTCCTTTATTTGATAAAAAACAAGTGGTTTTAATTTTTTAAACACATTTCAGCCTCGTCTTTATTCGTCAACGATATTGCATGTGTTGATAGTCACATTGATTGTTTAATGACGTGGGTTTCGTCTCTCATCGTCTTGTCTTAGTCAGGGAAAAAAAGGTCGTCAACGAAGATTTTTCGTCATTGTTTTCGTTAACAAAATTAACACTGCTGTGCAACCCTCACCCGTACCCTGTGGAGGTCCCCCAGCGACAGCCATTGGCTCAAGTGACTGAAGTGGCTATGACTGATATTCAAGGGGAACAAGAGCTTGTCCTCAACAGTGTGGCAGCGGATGTGGTGGAGGTAGAGGTGAGGCACATTGGGACGGTGGAGGATACGGATGCAAGCAAATTGCATCCAGCACTGGCCCTGCAGGGGGACGGTCTGACTCCAGACCAACAGAGGGATATGACCAACCTGTTGTACAAGTGGTCAAAAGCATTCGCCAGCCATGATGAAGATTTCGGCTGTACTGGTGTGGTGAAACATCAAATACCCACAGGCTCAGCGCCTCCCAGTCGTGAGCGGTACCGTCCCATCCCCCCAAGTTTGTACGCAGAATTGAGATCTCTGTTGCACAATATGTTGACAAGCGGTGTAGTAAGGGAGAGTGCAAGTCCTTGGGCAGCCCCAATAGTGCTTGTTAAAAAAAAAGATGGAAACTGGAGATTCTGTGTAGATTACAGGAAACTAAATGCTCTTACCCATAAGGACGCTTACCCGCTGCCCCGTATCGAGGAGGCTTTGACTGGACTTAAATCTGCCAAATGGTATTCTACATTAGATCTTGCGAGTGGATATTGGCAAGTGGAAATGCACTCAATGGATAGAGAGAAGACCGCATTCACCACTCCGCTTGGACTGTATGAATTCAATAGGATGCCCTTTGGATTATGTAATGCCCCTGCTACATTTCAAAGACTAATGCAACGTTGCCTAGGGAACCTATTGAATGATTCACTACTGATATACCTGGATGATGTAGTGGTGTTTTCTCCTGATTTTAACCCCCTGCATGGGGACCAAAAACGCGTCCCCGCGTTTTGATCGCTTTTTTTCATACAGCTGCAACATAGACTTAAAATACTCCGTCATTAATGGTCATAAAAATAAAATCGATACATGATTATAAACTATAGAGGGTCTTCTTTCTTTTGTGTACACTCTTATTAAACGTACAATATGTAATTTTTTTTGGCCACCAGGGGTCACTCATTTCACATAATAACAAAGACGTACTTTGATGACGTCAAGAAAGAGCGTGGGCTCACGGGAATTGTTGTCGCTGTCAATGACAACCAGCTCAGCTCATGACATGACATGATCGTTTTTACAAAATATACGGATATACGGCATCTCTCTGTAGATTTAGCTGGTCAAGAAGCTTTAAATGCAACCCCAATGTTTACCTGTGTCATGCTTCTGTCGCCAAACCCTTCTCGGGTCATATCTTTCACCCGTACGTTTGAGCTTTACTGGGCTGTAGCAGCAGAAGGTGCAGGCAAAGGTAATCGTGGTTCATAACTATAATACAGACGAATATAAATATTTATATTACGCTCCTTCAATGAATTACCTATTTTAGAACATTTTTCGGGCACACCGGATTTTATAAGCACGTAAGATACTGCAGTCAAACGTTTGACTGGGTTAGCGTTATGCATCCACTATGTGCTAAAGGCTAAAGGGAATGTAGTGAGAGCTTGCGCCGCAGGTGAGGCGTTTATTTAGTAAGCATGAGCGCGCTAAAGCGGGCACGTACATTCGCAACCTGACTCATATGAGTATTCAATGTGCGCGGCTCGCTAACAGCAACAGTTGGCTGATTTGAATGAGACGACCGGAACGGGGAGCGCTATATGCGCGAGCAGCACCGGGGGACAGTGCATCTCGTCTGAGTGAGCGCTCGTGAGCGGGCACGTGATTTACACGCATAAAAATACGTCTTATTTTTTTTTCTTCGTCATTTTCTATGCTTTCTTGGCGGTAGTCCAGTGTTCCCCTTTGTGTTTGGTGGTTTCGCCGGGTTCCGCAAGGAAGTTAGAGAAAATAGAGGAGTCAAAGGTTATATGACGCCATAGACGGACGACGAAACGGAAATAAAGAAACCTCCCGTTTCTTCGAATTAAACTATAAATTTCTCCGTATTTGAAAGTTGGTGGAAACTGTCGGGATAATGTAAGTACACATCTAATAGAAATATATAACATAGATACAGTTATTTTTGCTATTTTTAAAGCCGAAAAAGTACAGATTGTGGCTTTAATATCAAAACCTTGTGTTTTTGTAAAATAAATAAAATAAACAGGTTGCGCTTTCAGCTCACTCTGTCTCCGCAAAAATCTTTCTGAAACGCGTCCGAAAAATCAGCTGTAACTCATTAAATACTTGTCACAGACACACGAAAGATCTCTCTTTATAAAGCTGAGATTTTCTTCTTTTAATTGAAGTTATTTATATAAAAAGCAACTATTCTCAGTTGATGTAATCTGTATGAAAAGAAAGAGATGTCAGGATTTTCCCTTTCACCTCATTACAGCAAATGAGGTGCTAATGTGACCGCGCCCACTGAGAGCGCATGCTATTCAAATTCTAATGTTGAGGCAAGCCCTGAAAACGCCCTCATCGCAGTGAGGAGATCCTGGAAAAAAGTTACATTATAGTTTCATTTTGAGGAGCACGGATTCAGCTGATTTAGTAAGTCATTTATTATAAGTGCTTTGTTCTAATCGCGTTATTGAATAGTGTCTACAAAGACTGTGTAAATATCAAATGCGTGTCTGATAGGGAAGAATAGACGAATTCACTGACGCGCGCGCGGTGCGTTAATTCACTTTCGCTTTCATTGGAACAAGAATCTCATGTGACATCCTTACATTAGTAAGATAACATTATTTATCTGTACCTATAACCAAAAAGTGTGTTTAAATATGATTCGGGTGTGTGGACGGACGTACGAACGAACGTTCATTTAAGTTAGACTGTTAGAGTAAACACACTTTTTGGTTAGACTTTAAAACATCTTGATGTTTGAAACTCTAACTCTAAACCAATTCTACATGGCCCATATAAAATTTGACCAGGATTTGTTTCCAGGTATGACAAAAAATGTGTTTTGACTTTCATTTATACTTTGATTTTATACATACATGTATTTGAAGAGTTCAGATGCAAAAGCCTCTAAGTGCCATTTGAATTTTTTCTAGAATGATCATTTTTATCAAGCTTGTTCAGTAATTTCACATAGGCCTAATGGCAATGAAGACTACCTATTAATTGTCATTTAAGTGAAATTACTGAACTTAAATATACAAGCTTACAAGCTTGATAAAAATGATCATTCTAGAATAATTTAAAATGGAACTTAGAGGCTTTTGCATCTGACCTTCTGTTATATATATATATATATATATATATATATATATATATATATATATATATATATATATATGTGTGTGTGTGTGTTGTCCTTTCATTTTTTTCTTGTCTGACTCACCTAAATGAAAGGCTCATTATTATGCATGTCTTTGTCTCTCTCAGGTGTGAATCACCTAATTATACATGATGGGGCTGGCCTGTTCACGCCCATTCGCATATTGCCTTGGCAAACAAAAAAAAATGTTTTTCACAATATAACCCAATTCACAGTTTTATGTGAACGATTAGGAGGATGATTTTCAGATCATTGTGAAGAAAAAACCCTAGGCAACAACATCAATCAGTCAAAAGTCTTGTGGACGCATATTTCATATGTGTTTTGTGGCCTTATTTCAGAAACTTTCATTTTTAGTTTTTACAATAACCACGCATAAACAATATTCTCTCAGAAATACAAACATGTACAAACATGTTGCCCATATGTCATGGTTGCCCTGTTTCTGCTAAATATAGTGTAATTTCACCTGTGCCATTAATATGCTATAAGCAGCTGAAAAAAACACAGATGTCAGGGCATGTCAGAACCTCTCAAGGACCCCAAATACACCTTGGTCCCCAGGGGGTTAATAGTCACCTGCGTCACCTTGAAGAGGTATTTCAGTGCCTCCACAACCACGGGCTGAAACTCCAACCTGCAAAATGCCACTTGTTCCAGCGCAAAGTGACATATCTGGGGCATGTTATCAGTGAGCATGGGGTGGCAACTGATCCAGTAAAGACCGCTGCAGTAAGAGACTGGCCTACTCCTCAGACTGTGAAGTAAGTGAAATCCTTCCTTGGTTTTGCAGGGTATTATCGACGGTTTATACCTGCTTTCTCTACGATAGCCACGCCGTTGAATGCCCTGACACGGGGCACTGCTGCACATGGTAAGAATGCCACGATTACATGGACACCTGAATGCCAGCAGGCCTTTGAGTTACTTAAGGAAGCCTTACTCACCACACCCATACTGGCTTATGCAGACTTTTCTCAACCATTTAGGTTATATACTGATGCCAGCTTGGATGGTCTGGGGGCAGTATTAGCTCAAGTACAAGAAGGAAAAGAGAGGGTGATTGCTTATGCCAGCCGTAGTCTCCAGCCAATGGAAAAGAATGATCAGAATTATAGCTCATTTAAGCTAGAACTGTTAGCCCTGAAATGGGCTATAACTGAGAAATTTAAAGATTATCTGTATGGGGCTGAATTTACTGTGTTTACAGATAATAATCCATTGGTTCATCTCGATACTGCCCGTCTTGGTGCTGTGGAACAGCGGTGGGTGGCCCAGCTGGCAAACTTCAAGTACGTCATCAAATATAGACCAGGTCCCCAAAATAAAAATGCCGATGCTCTCTCCAGGTTACCACAACCGCAGCATCCAATGCCATCCCTTGCCAGGAAGGTAACGGTAGAAGGACAGTCTTGGGCAGACCTGCAGGCCAAGGACCCAGAGTTGGTAGAGATAAGGCAGAGGAAGGAACAAGGACTCCCACCCCTGGAGGTTAGTAGCCCTCTGTCCTCACGTGCAAAACTACTACGACGAGAATGGGATCGGATCGTGCAGCGAGATGGCATTCTGGGACGACTATACCAACAAGTAGGGTCCAGAGAGGAGACTTTCCAAGTATTAGTCCCCGAACAAGAAGCTAGGAAAGTGTGGGAGACCTACCACGGTGAGATGGGACATCCAAGTAGTGAAAGGACTCTTACCATCTTGCGACAGCGTTGCTATTGGCCCAGAATGACCGAGGATGTAAAAGAGTGGACGACCACCTGCCCTCAATGTGTCTGTGCCAAGGCTGGGCCAGAGGTAAGGGTTCCTCTTGTGTCCATTCTAACTAGTTACCCATTTGAGGTAGTTGGGGTAGACTATATTTCCCTGGGGAGGCCCGAGGACCGGTACCCCTACATCTTAGTTTTAACTGACCTGTTCTCAAAGTAAGCTCTTGCAGTGCCCACGAGAGACCAGTCCGCCAATACAACAGCTCAGGCCTTGTATAATAACTTAATCCAGACCTTTGGCTGTCCCGAACGGATCTTGACGGACCGGGGGGCATCATTTGAGTCATCACTGATGAAGGAACTTTGCCAACTGTACGGCTGCCGAAAGAGCCGCACCACAGCCTATCATCCCCAAGGGAATGGAGCATGTGAAAGGTTCAATCAGACCCTGTTGGGGTTGTTAAACTCCCTGGATTAGGCCAGCCAAGCACAGTGGCCAACCCGGCTCCCCGCTCTAGTCCAGGCCTATAATAACACCATTCACAGCACCACCGGGATGACTCCTCACTATGTGGTGTTTGGGAGGCACGCTAGGTTGCCTGTTGATTGGGTAACTGGTCTGAAACCCGGAAACCGAGTCCTATACCCTGACAGGATGGGTGAGGGGGCACCAGGAAGCTTTGAACCATGCCTATCAGACGGTAACCATGTATACTCGGCAAAGACAGGGCCGGGACCAGGCCAGATACAACAGAAGAGTCAAGCTGGCCTCCTTGCTCCCAGGAGAACGAGTGCTTGTTCGCAACTTCCGCAGGAGAACAAGTGGGAAGTTGAATCCAAGGTGGATACCAGAACCGTATGTGGTGGTTAAGCAGCTCCGAGAGAACCACCCGGTCTATGTGCTTCGACCAGAGGGTAAGGAAGCACCCACCCTTACAGTACACAGGAATAACCTCCAACCCTGCCCCTTGGATATGATGCAGCACAGGAGCCAGGAACCAGAGGAATCACAACCTCCAACATGCCACCCGATGGAACCAATGCCCCCTCCAACCTGGTGGCTCCCTGGCCTGGTGTTGACGTCTAATCGTCAGCTACCTACGGAAGAGCAAGATCCATCTTTGGCCCAACCACCTGACCCTCCAGCAGAACCCGAAGCCCAGCATGGCGAGATTAGCTCACCTATTGTACGTCGTTCTGAGCGGCCCAATTTGGGAATGCTCCCAGCCCGGTACCGCAGTGAGTAGGGGATCGGGACGACCTCCATTAAAGAAGGGGGGAAATGTCAAATGTGGAACATCTGCCTGTCTGTATTGATCCCCTGCATGTTATTTGTTTTCACTCACTTAATTTATTATTTTGAATTGTGCTTTGTGTAATTTTGATCACTGATTGTTGTTTTGCTGTTTCACTGGATTTTTTCTTTTTTAATTGTGGGCATTAATACTCACAGTGATGATTGACAGACCCCTCCCTCTGACATTGGTGGAATTGGCGGCGCTGTACGAACTAATGAGTTGGTGATTAAGGACAGGTGCGGCAGGTGGTTTAAAAGGAAGGTACAAGTGAATGCCAACGGGGGAAGTGTGCGAAGGAATGCACGCGCACCGCGAGCCGAACCTTTACGGGCAGGGACACTGATTGTGGCGTTTGAGGACTGAAAGTTACACCCGGACGAGCAGTGGGCGCGGATCAGATTACAACCCATCGATGGAGATAAGTCAAGCGGAAAGGAAGAGTGACGCGGATGTTCATGCAGTGGATTCAATGCCTGATTTGAGCTAAGTAAAGGAAAGTTGCTCTGCCTACCAAACTTATGTGCGTGTGTGTGGGCTGAGCTATTTGGTGTGATAGGGTTGCTTTTACTCCTCTTCAGTACTGTTGCTGTTTATACTGGATCAAAGAGCTGCGTGAAAGGATGAACTAACGAGACATTCCGTTCCGTGGCCCGCCTGTCTACCGGATTTCCATATAAGGACAATGGACCTTGAATATGGTTTGAGTTTTGACTGAAGACTGCCGAACTTTTCTGTCAATGCATTTGAATTTTATATTTGCCTGATTTTTATATATTGCTCCTGTTGCCAATTTTTGTGAACAAATTGTTATTAATAAATTGTATAAGTTTTAGAAGTGTTGGTGGTCCTTTTCCTGTCAGTGGAGAAATTAAATGCTGGTATAATTAAGAACCTCACATTCTGGTGTGACACATGCTTATATGAAATGTGCATTTCTCTCTGGTGCGTTACTGTGAAGATCGCGAGTCAGCATCATCAACTTCATATCTTGAAAACACACTGACACAGAAAAACCTTGTTTAATAATAAACAATTCAAATGTCTCCTTGCTATATTTGACATATTCATAATCATTATCTTTGCCGGTGCTTTGCACCTCTTAGATACTATTATATTATTATTTTTTTTAAATCTAAAATAAAAAAATCATGATACGAACCAAATTTTGGTATATTGTTACAGCCAGGATGAGAAAGCAGGAGTTTAGTCGTTTGTTAGTTGTAAAAAAAAAAAAAAAAAAAAAAAAGGCTGTCTGATAATCTTTGCCAAGCGCAAACAGTAGCCTACAGAAGTAATCAATAAATTATCGGGGGGGACGGTCATGCTTTTTTCACAATCGTTTTGGAGAGTCATGGAAAAAAGTGGTTAAGGGAGT
This sequence comes from Cyprinella venusta, assembly GCA_038021265.1. NCBI lineage: Eukaryota > Metazoa > Chordata > Actinopteri > Cypriniformes > Leuciscidae > Cyprinella > Cyprinella venusta. Next base: position 18,027,531 of record CM075882.1, on the reverse strand, counting down.
CTTTTCAAGTCTTTTTTGACTTTCCCAAATTTTTCCCAGACATGAAAATATCCTATGATGTGTCATTAGTTGTCCATTGAAATAATCAATAAAATAAAAAAATGAAAAACCGTTTATGGAAAGTGTGTGAAACATTGTGTTTTATGGGATAATGATAATAGGCTCTGACAATATTGTACAATCATTCTTTTATTATTCTTTTATTATTCTTTTCTTTATTGGTGGGATTAAATGGGTTAATCAACAGTTTAAACATTTCCTGAAGTCATTTTGCAATTTTATGGTTTTAATTTTAAATAAACTTTAAATCATTCAACCGCAGCCGCTCTGGCGCTCTCCTGATTTGCCTGCCAAAATTTAGATTGCGTGACGTCAGCTGCTGGAGCTCTATTGTTTTCCTTAGGATTATTATTATTATTAGGGCCCAAGCCCTGAAAGGGTGAAGGCCCTATTGTTTTCCTTAGGGTAATTTTTTTCTTTTTAGGGCCCACCCAGGTAGAAGGTGACATTCCCGCGACCATAGGTAACATTTCCTAAAAGTTCTCTAAAGGTGACGAACATTCCAAACCTTTACAGAACATTAGGGACGTTCCTGAAACATCCTCTTTTGGTAATGAAAGTGCTGCAGTTCAACGTTCCTTAAATGACTTTAGGGGGATGTTCCGTAATGGTAATCTTATGGTCACACAACTACATTACAAAGAGGATGTAATCAAAACGTTCTCATATGGGTCTAAGTTGGTCATACAATGACGTTCTTTATGTGACTTTAGAAGAACATTCCATATTGGTTATTTTATGGTCACATAGCAACATTACAAAGGGGACATAATAAGGACATACCCATATGGTTCTCTGTTGACCATATGAGAACATTTTGTGACTAACTTAATGAGAACATTCATGGGTCTAAGTTGGTCATAAAAATAACCTCCCTTATAGGACTTTAGGGTGACATTCCATATTGGTTATTTTATGGTCACACAACAATGCTACAAAGAGGGCATAATCAGAAATCAGAGCGTTCTAATATGGTTCTAAGTTGGTCATATTATAACGTTCCTTAAATGACTTTAGGGGGACGTTCCGTAAGGGTAATCTTATGGTCACATAACTTTACAAACAGGATGTAATCAAAACGTTATCATATGGTTCTTCTAAGTTGGTCATATTATAACGTTCCTTATATGACTTTAGGGGGACATTCCGTAATGTAATCTTATGGTCACATGACAACGTTACAAAGAGGATGTAATCAAAACGTTCTCATATGGGTCTAAGTTGGTCATACAATGACGTTCTTTATTGACTTTAGTCAATACTTTACTTGACTTTAGTGGAACATTCCATATTGGTTATGTTATGGTCAAATAGCAACATTACAAAGGGGACATTCCCATATGGTTCTCTGATGACAATATGTGAACATTTTGTGACTAACTTAATGAGAACATTCTGGGTCTAAGTTGGTCATAAAAATAACATCCCTTATAGGACTTTAGGGTGACATTCCATATTGGTTATTTTATGGTCACACAACAACACAGGACATAATCAGAGCATTCTCTTATGGTTCTAAGTTGGTCATATTATAACGTTCCTTATATGACTTTAGGGAGATATTCCGTAATGGCAATCTTATGGTCACATAACAACGTTGCTAAGAGGACGTAATCAAAACGTTATCATATGTTCTAAGTTGGTCATATTATAACGTTCCTTATATGACTTTATGGGGACGTTCCATAATGGTTATTTTATGGTCACATGGCAACATTACAAAGAGGACATAATAAGGACGTTCCCATGTGGTTCTCTGTTGACCACATGGGAACGTTTTGTGACTAACTTAATGAGAACATTCTCATATACATCACGTTTTGTGCGCGGTGACGTGGGACAAACTGAGGTTCAACTTCCGTCAACTTCTGTCACGTTTATATGGTTTGTCTGCAGGTGAACCTGCTAGTGTTGCGGAGCGGGCTTGTAATTTTTTAGCAATCAAAAAGCATGTCTAATTAATTGAAATCATGTATTATGAACATTTAAGAAAAAAATATGTATGAAAAAAATTCCACACTAATTCTGTGTTGTGTTTTTGCTGGTAATAAAATGAAGCCATAAAACACAAATTTTATCATTTATCTTAAACCTTTTGTAAAATAACATGCTGCACAATAAGCTTTACTGTTAAAATTGAAACATAGATTATTTCCTAAATTCAGTTTTGTTTAAAAATTCACAATTTATTTGGATTAGTGTTAGTGTATTTTTACATTAGGACATAGCTTAATTCTGTACAACAGTAATATATTTCTGTCAAGTTAAACCAAACTTTTATTTTGACGGGTTGCCACGAAGACCTTTTGAGTTTCTGTGTTTATGTCATGTTGATAGTTTCTCAAATGAAGCTGTTAAATAATCACAAAGTGACTTTCAGAGTGGATCTAGAGTCTGGAGAGGAAGTTCATGCATTTCTGTCTTCCTATAGGCAAAAAAACAGTGCAAGCGATGCAAACAATGGTAGGGGAAACACTGTTTGTTTCAGAGTGTGGTTGGCTAATGCCGAGTTTAGACTGCATGATTTTAGCCACGATTTTGGCTCGCCGACAGGTTTTGAGAAATCGCCGACAAATGCCCGAAATCACAGGCAAATCGGCGCTCGTTCACGCGAGTGACAATCACGCAGTGTGAATGAGCAAAGACGCGAACTGAGAGAATCACCGACGAGTCGCCGACTCCCGTGAGATATTTGGCATGCTAAATATCTGGCCCTGTCGCCGATTCAAAATCCTGCTGTGTGAAAAGTGTTTTGACTGAAAACTACATCAGCGATCACCGGCAGCCAGTGAGAGAGCAAGATACAGAGCAGCAGGGAGTTCGGGGAGGAGTTACATATCACATATCAACATGATATGTCATTGTTTCAGAAAAAAAAGCTTCTTCTCGGTCTATTTGGACACAATAAATCGAAGAAAAATTAGTAGAAATTTGGCAGGAGCACTCATGTCTGTTTGAAGTTTCACCTGAGCTGTACCACAACCGGGTCGAAAAAAAAAGTCTCATGCCGAGTTCAGACTGCATGATTTTAGCCACGATTTTTGCTCACCGACAGGTTTTGAGAAATCACCGACAAATGCCCGAAATCACAGGCAGATCGGCACTCGTTCACGCGAGTGACAATCACGCAGTGTGAATGAGCAAAGACGCGAACTGAGAGAATCACCGACGAGTCGCCGACTCCCTTGAGATATTTGGCATGCTAAATATCTGGCCCTGTCGCCGATTCAAAATCCTGCAGTGTGAAAAGTGTTTTGACTGAAAACTACATCGGCGATCACCGGCAGCCAGTGAGAGAGCAAGATACGGAGCAGCAGGGAGTTCGGGGAGGAGTTATATATCACATATCAACATGATATGTCATTGTTTCAGAAAAAAAGCTTCTTCTCTGTCTATTTGGACACAATAAATCGAAGAAAAATTTGTAGAAATTTGGCAGGAGCACTCATGTCTGTTTGACGTTTCACCTGAGCTGTACCACAACCGGGTTGAAAAAAAAAAGTCTCACGTGAGAACTCCGGGGACCGGTCTTGCACGTGTGGTGTCGCGTTGTTTCCTTTTCACATCTCACGTGTGTTTGTTGTGAATCGTAGTTTTTGCGCAGCGTGTTTAGACGGAGTCTGTCGGCGATTTTTCCTATTGTAAAGTCATGCAGTGTGAAACTTTCAGTCGCCGATCAATCGTCCTGTGTGAACACAGCAGTGACTGAATGCTGGCCAAGATAGTCATGCAGTGTGAAAAGAACAGCGACCCGACTACTTTGAAAATCGTGCAGTCTGAACTTGGCATCACGTGAGAACTCCGGGGACCGGTCTTGCACGTGTGGTGTCGCGTTGTTTCCTTTTCACATCTCACGTGTGTTTGTTGTGAAACGTAGTTCCCTATCGAGGGAACTCAACACTGCGTCGAGAATCGACACTTTGGGGACGTGCGCCTCTGAAGTATGAATGAAACTAATCCAATCCTGATTGGTGTTGCGTTGTGACGTAACATGTGACGGCATACCCGGAAGTATAAAAGTGACACTGTCACAACACACACTAGCTTTCGCTCTTCAGCAAGCGCTATACGTGAACTGTCTGTCTATTTGGTGTTGTTTGTCTTTGAAAATATATATAAAAAGAAAATATGGCCAGCAAGCAGTTTAAAGGGACACAAGGCAGTTATTTTAGCTTAATTTAACAGCTTCAGAGTTATTGAATTGGTTATATGACTTCTTTAGGGTTGAATGGTGGGTGTCTCGACCCCCCCTGGTGCCTGTGAGCGGAAAAATCTCACTTGCAGTTTCAGGCCGGCGGCTCGCCGCCCTGCAATATTAGGAAGTATCGCGTGATATCAGCTCTCGCGATGTAACATACTCCTTTGCGAGTCTTGCGAAAACACTGCACATATCCAGGACAACATGACATCATGACATTTGCGTAAACATACACGCCACTTTCGAGTCAAGTGGCGTATTATTTCTACGCATTTTGAGCTATTCGCGTGTATCCGCGTGTATGCGTGTATGTCTACGCCATTAACGTCCGCGTCATCCCGCGTGTCAGAACACGCGCGTCAAATGTCCAGTCATAAATGCCATTAACCCCAGTGACGGTTAAGTTTAGGGACAGGGTTGAGGTAAGTCCTATATTTATATAACGTTAAGTCAACGGCGTTCATAAACACGCTGAAAAGCGATTATGCGTCTTCATAACACGCCAAAAATGCAAATACGAATTGGCGTGTCATACACACGCTACTTCATGAGATCAGCCTGTCCAGGAACAAGGTCGACAAGGATGGAGTTTGTCACACTATCGTCATGGCGGAGCCGGCATATAAGATATAAAAAGCTAGGAAAGCAGGAACAGAGAACAGAGAAAGAGGAAAAAGCAGACTGACCGAGTGAGGAGTCAGACGCGAGCATAGCCGTAATGTGCGTGTGATATGTCCCCATTGAAGCATCTCGCAGCACGGATGTACCAATACAAACAAATAAAACATCTCCAGGTAACTGTAGTAGATTCATTTATTTCGTTTGTTAAATAAGAGGCGATCTGAAATGTGTTGTTTTTGAATTCAAGTGACCAAAGTGCTCGTTGCCGCTGCGATCAGTTTCAGTGGATTCAGTGTTCTGTTGTGATATTCAAACGGACGCGCGCTCATTGCTCAATCCATTGCGGGGACTGAGAGACTCATTACGGTGAAATCACAAAACCCAATGCACAAAAAACATGTCCCTGCTTGAAATACAGCCACTAATATATAATCAGTGTTGATGAGGAAAAAAACTATACTATTAGTAAGAATTAGAACCCAGAACCTGTGACAAACATGGCAAAAGTTCATACTCTGGACCATTAAAGTTCATGGGGATATGTATTTAATCACGTGAAAATTCTCACCACTAACAACATATATTAGATCTCATTAAACAACAAAATAAACACAATGTAGTATACTATGTAACACGTCATGCCCTCCGTGAGTGGTATTTACAACAGTAATGTTAAAAACAAGTACTCCACAGTTACTCTAGGGGTCGCTGTTTGACAGCATTGTCGTCTAGTGGCCTTTTAAGAGATGTGTGCATCCTTGCCCTCGCTACATCACGGGCAGGGATACACACTCTCTGTGTGTGAACTGTTTGGGAGTGCAGCATGCACGGGCAGCTCTCGAGGGGGCTGTCTGTGCAGACTGTGATAATATGCCCATTCGGGTGCTGCGCTCCCGGCTAGCGTGCTTTGATGAGCACGGTCAGGCTCGCGTTCCCCAGGGTTCTGGTCCCGCATTCGCCGAGGCGATGCGGCGACTGAAATCTTGGGGTTCGCAGCAGGACCTCGCAGAGGAGAATGAGACTGCCGAGGCATTTTCTCGTTCTCCATCTGTGGATCCTGCAGCCTCTGAGAGTGGTGCGGGAGCCCGTGTAGCGGTTTCTCCTGCCTGCGATCAGGGCCCGATGCTTGAACTGTCTGCTTCTGAGGAAGTGGATGTGGTCAGCATCGAAATGGACGACCGTGAATTCGGCATGCCAGCGCAAGGCCAAAGTTATGAGGAGCTGGTGGAGGTTGTGACTCGCGCTGTGGCCAGACTTAACATCAGCTGGCCACAAAATGAGCAGGAAGCGCTGGTTACTAGCAAGCTTGATGAGCGCTTCCTGCAGCGTAGGTCACAGCCTAAACGCCGGGGTCTTCCGTTTTTCCCCGATCTTCATAAAGAGATCGCGAGATCGTGGGAAAAACCACACTCTTCCCGTGTTTTGACTCCCCATGTTGTTGATTATAGTAATGTGAAGGGGGCTCGAGACATGGGATATGGGAAGATGCCTGAGGTGGAAGAAGCTTTAGCGAGTTATCTTTCACCTGATTCGGCGTCTTCCCTGAAGACCCCGGTGTTGCCTAGTAAGCCCTGCCGGGAAACATCTACCCTGGTCGGCAGGGCTTACATGGCGGCGGGTCGGGCTGGTTCATGCCTGCACACTATGGCGGTATTGCAGGCATACCAGGCCGACCTCCTAAAGGATTTGGATGAGGGGGAGGGACCGACTCCTGAGGATGTGGCGGAATTGAGGAAAGCCACAGATTTGTCTCTCCGGGCTTGGCCGCTCTATGGCGGCCATGGTGGTCACGGAGAGACATCTGTGGCTGAATCTTTCCGGGATTAAGGAAAAGGATAGGTCCGTTCTGCTGGACTCGCCGCTCTCGCCTTCTGGCCTGTTTGGCGACGCCGTTACTTCGGTCGTCGACAGGTTTCAGGAGGCGAGGAAGCAATCTGTGGCGTTCCAGCAGTATCTCCCCCGAAAAGCTAAGGCTAAATCCAATAGGATGGGGCAAGGCGATCAGCCCCAGCCGTCATCCAGCTCCTCTCACCGGGCAGAACAAAAAGAGAGCGTTTCCTCCAGAGCCCCTCCTCCGGGAACCTGGCAACAGAGGAAACGCTCTCAAAAGTCGAAGGCCTCCAGCCAGAAGAGCGAACTGAGGGACGTCATTCAGGCTAGGAAGACTTCGGGAAAGAGGTCCTAGCTGGGGTAGGATCTCGGAGGGCTGTCCCCTCCGCTGTGGAGCAACCGAGGTTGTTCTCACAGCGGAGCCCTCTCAGAAAGGATGTATGCTGTCCGCCGTTAACAACGTTTCGGGCCGCATCCTTTTCCAGCGAAAATATCATAATAGAGCATCGGTTATGGTCACAAAGACCGAATCGACTACAGCCTGCCGGTATTCCGCTTCAGGAAGTCGAAAAATATGCTCAGAAAACTCCAGAGGCCAGAGTACCCTTAGTAGATTTTGTAGAGGCATGGCAACATCTCCCCAACATATCTGCATGGGTCCTGCAGACAATAAAAATTGGGTACAGACTGCAGTTTGCGCGCCGCAAAACTGCACCCCCCCCCCCCTCCCCCCCAAGTTTTCTGGGGTGGTGCAAACTACAGTGGTCCCAGAGCAGGCTCTAGTGATGGAACAATAAGTACAGACTCTGCTGTTGAAGGGAGCCATAGAGCATGTTCTCCCGTTAGACAGGGAGTCCGGGTTTTACAGCCGGTACTTTATAGTTCCAAAGAAGGATGGCGGGCTAAGACCGATTTTGGATCAGGGGTTTGAACCAGTCTTTGAGGAGATTCAGGTTCAAGATGTTAACTATCCCTGCGATCGTGACTCAAATCAGGTCAGAGGACTGGTTTGTCACAATAGATCTGAAAGACGCTTATTTTCACATCTCCATCCTTCCATGTCACAGGAGATACCTGAGGTTTGCTTTCGGGGACGAAGCTTACCAATACCGGGTTCTTCCGTTGGCCTAGCACTCTCTCCCCGCACATTCTCCAAATGTGTGGACGTAGCCCTTGCTCCACTGAGACTTCAAGGGATTCGTGTTTTGAATTATCTCGACGACTGGCTCATTCTGGTGCAGTCCCGGGATATGGCGGTTCGGCATATCGATGTCGTCCTTGGCCACATTCAAAAGTTGGGGTTGAGACTCAATTTGAAAAAGAGTGTGCTAGAACCATCCCAGTGCACGACTTTTTTGGGAGTCGTGTGGAATTCGGTTACAATGCAGGCACGGATGTCTCCTGCACGTATTGAATCAATTCTGGCGATGGTATCCAGGGTAAGGCTGGGCCAGGCCATCACTGTAAAGCAATTTCAAAGAATGCTGGGCCTCATGGCAGCGGCATCCAACATTATTCCTTTGGGCCTCCTACACATGAGGCCCCTTCAGTGGTGGTTGAAAACCAAGGGTTCTCTCCCAAGGGGAATCCGTTCCGTATGATCAAAGTCACAAGCAGATGCCTTCATGCTTTGAGAATATGGAAGAAACCTTGGTTCCTTTCCCAAAGGCCAGTGTTGGGAGTGTCATGTCGCCGGGAAACCGTTTCGACAGACGCCTCCCTCACTGGCTGGGGTCATGGACGGCCGCTTTGCCAGGGGTCTGTGGCAGGACCATCATCGTTCATGGCATATAAATTGCCTGGAGATGTTGGCTGTGTTCAGGGCTCTGAGGAGCTTCCTCCCAGACATCAAGGGTCACCACGTATTAGTACGGACAGACAATACGTCGGTGGTGGCTTATCTGAACCGCCAAGGGGGACTCAGATCGCGCCCCTTGTGCAAACTGGCGCATCAGATTATCCTTTGGTCCCAGGGGAAGATACTGTCTTTAAAAGCAATGTATATTCCTGGGGTTCAGAATCAGGGAGCAGACGTCCTGTCGAGGCAGGGGCTGAGGCCCGGGGAATGGAGACTTCATCCAGAGGTGGTGAAGTTGATATGGGAGAGGTTTAGACCAATGGAAGTGGATCTTTTTGCGTCTCGAGAGACGTCCCACTGTCCACTTTGGTTCTCCCTCTCACATCCAGCCCCACTGGGGTTGGATGCTATGGTATAGGCCTGGCCGAGGCTTCGCCTGTACGCATTTCCCCCGATCGCTCTGCTCCCGGGAGTCCTGGAGAGGGTACGTCAGGAGGGCATCAGTCTGTTGCTGATTGCTCCAATGTGGCCAACACGGGTTTGGTTCTCGGACATTGTGTCACTCCTCATAGCTCCACCATGGCAGATTCCTCTGAGGAGGGATCTGTTGTCTCAGGCGGGGGGCACAATCTTTCACCCTCGTCCAGAGCTGTGGAAGCTGTGGGTCTGGCCTCTGAGGGGGTTCAGTACCTAAATGCTGGGTTATCAGCTGGAGTGGTCGAAACCATACTCAGCTCCAGGGCTCCATCTACCAGGATATTATATGGCCTCAAGTGGAATGTGTTCGTCACTTGGTGTAGAGAACATGGCTTAGATCCAGTAAACTGCCCGGTGGCTTCAGTTCTGAAATTTCTTCAAGACCGTTTCTCTGCGGGTCTCTCCCCGTCCACACTTAAGGTGTACGTGGCTGCTATTTCGGCTTTCCACGCACCATTGGTTGATGGGCCTTTGGGGAGGCATCAATTGGTCATTCGGTTTCTCCGTGGTACTTGGAGGATGAGGCCGGCGGCCAGGTCCAGGGTTCCGGCCTGGGACCTGGCAATAGTTCTTGAAGGGTTATCCCTGGCTCCCTTCGAACCTTTGAACTCAGCTTCGCCTAGGGATTTAACGCTGAAAATGTTTTTTCTCTTAGGTATTACCTCACTCAAGAGGGTAGGAGATCTCCAAGCCCTGGCGGTAACGCCAGCTGCCCCTGGCAGAGTAAAAGCCTTTTTGCACCCGAGTCCGGGCTATGTGCCTAAAGTCTCATCCAATACGGCTCGGTCTGTAGTCCTTCAGGCATTCCATCCTCCACCTCATGTGTCGGCAGAAGATGAGAGGCTTCACTTGCTCTGCCCCGTCAGAGCTTTGAGTGTATATCTTGAGAAATCCTCTTCGTGGAGAAGGTCGGAGCAACTGTTAATCTGTTTCGGGTCATCTAGGAAGGGGCTCCCTGCAACTAAATCGACTATTAGTAACTGGATCGTCCAGTCGATTTCGGAGGCCTACGAGGTGCGTGGGCTGCCTTCACCTTTGGCCTTGAGGGCTCATTCAACGAGAGGCATGGCCTCGTCTAGGGCCCTTCTTTCAGGAGTACCCATGCAGGAGATCTGTGAAGCGGCCGGTTGGGCTACTCCACATACTTTTATCAGGTTTTACAGTCTCCATCTTCCCAGTACGCCCGGTGCACACGTACTTGGTCCTGGCTGAGTCCCTAGACAGCTTCACTCCGGGACAGGTCTATTCGGTGCGTGGCCTAGTGGGCACTCGTTCCCCAAAGTGTCGATTCTCGACGCAGTGTTGAGTTCCCTCGATAGGGAACGTCTCGGGTTATAACTATAACCCTGGTTCCCTGAGAAGGGAACGAGACACTGCGTCGTTCTGCCACGCCCTCTTTAGACCTGCAGCGTCTTGCTTCATTATGAGGCTAGTGTGTGTTGTGACAGCGTCACTTTTATACTTCCGGGTATGCCGTCACATGTTACGTCACGACGCAACACCAATCAGGATTGGATTAGTTTCATCCATACTTCAAAGGCGCACGCTTAGGGAGCGTCCCCAAAGTGTCGATTCTCGACGCAGTGTCTCGTTCCCTTCTCAGGGAACCAGGGTTATAGTTATAACCCGAGACGTTTGCGCGCAGCGTGTTTAGACGGAGTCTGTCAGCAATTTTTCCTATTGTAAAGTCATGCAGTGTGAAACCTTCAGTCGCCAATCAATCGTCCAGTGTGAACACAGTAGTGACTGAATGCTGGCCAAGATAGTCATGCAGTGTGAAAAGAACAGCGACCCGACTACTTTGAAAATCGTGCAGTCTGAACTTGGCATTAGACTTGGCTAAGACTTGACTTGATGATGACTGCAGCTACCAACAGCTTGTGTTTCTCAATAAAGAATCTTGCTGAAGATACAACCAATTCTCCTGGTCACTTCTGAGTTGCTACACTTTAGGGAACATTCAGGACGTTGTGGGATCGTTTAGAAGACCATATTTAATTCAGAAATCCAATGTTTCCAAAACATTCTGAGAACGTCCCGCTGGTGTCAGGAACGTCCCTTGGTAATGTTCCCACAACGTTCCTGGTTTGTAATAAGTCAAGTTGCTGAGTCAATAAGTCAAGTGTTGATGTTTCATTGAAAATAATACGGTAACACTTTATTTTACGACCCGCAAACAACCGGGTAAGTACAGAGAAATTACGATGTATGTTTCTGTAATTATAGTGTACTTCCATGTAGGTATAAGGGAACAATATGTTAAGTTTGGGATCACTTAAGGGGGTAACAAGCAGATATACAAGCAAATTATTTAATTAGTTAAAAAATAACAGGTATCTATTCTTTTAATATATTCCAGACCAAAAATGTAGGTCTGTTGTTAATAAAATGTATCACATTTCTGGCTAAATATGTTCTTGTGCAATGTTACAGGGTATTTGGACATCTGTGGGTTGAAAATTAAACATATATATGAAGAGTTCTTTTCCAAAACGCGATAAACGCCATTTAAAAAAAAAAAAAAAAAAAAAAAATGAGTTTGTCGTGTCATTCTGCTGTGGACAGAACCCTTTCGCTGCTCCATCAACGTTTCATGCCAAATCGCTATATTTCCTTGTTTAACCCTCAGGTGCTCTTCGGTCATTTCTGACCGAAAAAATTTATGTTTTGAAATGTTAAAAATCACAGCTTCATCGGAATGTTACGAAACTTGGTGACTTTTATTCCATTGTGAACACACAAAAAAATTGAGGTCATGATCCGAGCATGCTAAGTGGTCGTAAAAAAATAGTCACACTTGTGCTCTTCGGTCAAAAATGACCGACCATAGGAAATGAATGGGAAATTGACAAAAACACAAAAACTTTGAGAATTTTTGTGTGTACAATCTACAAATCGGCCACGATGCAGAAAAAAAGTGCTCAGCATTGAAGGGGTGACACTCTAAAACATCAAGAGTGCAAAACAGACATACCCACCCACCCACACACACCCACACACACACACACACACACACACTTTTATACACAAAAACACCAATAAATTGTGATTAAAAAATCTGTTTTGAATTTCTAAAAAATCACTGCTTCATCAGAAAATTACGAAACTTCGTGACTTTTATGGCAACATGTATGTGAACACACAAAAAAATTGAGGTCATGATTCGAGCACTTTAAGTGGTCGTAAAAAATTAGATACACTTCTGCTCTTCAGTCAAACATGACCGACCATAGGAAATGAATGGGAAATTGACTAAAACAACAATCTACAACTTCAAACTACAATTTGCAATCTACAAATTGGCCATGATGCAGAAAAAAGTGCTCAACAATGAAGGGGTGACACTCTAAAACATCAAGATTGTGATATTGACACTCACCCACACTCACAAACAGACGCACACACGCACAAATAAACACACACCTATATGAACCACTGTGTCTGTAATAGAGCAATGTTGTGAGAATATGTGAAATCTATTCAATAATTAAGTAATAATTCAGGAAAAGCTCACAGCAGTGAAGGGGTGACACTAACTTCAATACTGAAATTAACACACACACACACACACACACACACACACACACACACACTGCGCACTTGGAAGTTCAGGCATCGTTCTGAGCATTTTTCTTTTTCAACCCTTGACAGTCGGTGGAATATTTTTTTTTTTTTAAAAATCTAAAACTTGATAAGAAATAGTCTTTGAGATTGTTTAAATATGTTGAAATCCACCTATAACAAAAAAAAAATGAGTAAACGTGTCCATGAACAGCTGGGGAATTCTCTCCATAGAGAACTGTACATTTCATCTAGTGGTTACAACATGGTTCTACGCTTTCTCTCCATACTCTTACCAGATGGCGCTAATCTGCCTTCAAAAAATTTTTTTGGAAGGCCTAGTCTCTATTTTAACCTAAAATACTGCTTAAAAAATAAAATAAAAAATGTATATATATAAAAAAAAGTTTGTATTATTTTCAATGACAAAAATGGACCATAAATATTGCATAAATATTAATAAGTAACATCAAATTGGCTCAAAATACAAAATTAAAAAGAAAAAATATAACTGAACAAAAATAAATTGCATTGGTTTTACTGGGATGGAGAAAGTTTCATTTTTAGGTGTCCGGTCACTTTTGACCGGGAAGATAACAAGTGTGACTCCGAAACGAAGGCTAGTGATTACACCATGATTCTACGCTTTTTCTCTATACTGTAACTAGATGGTGCTAATTTTCTTCAAAAAATATTTTTTTTCTGAAGGCCAAGACTCTATAGTATACTAAAATACTGCATTCATAATTTTTTTAAAAACATTATATATATTTAGAAAAATATATATACTTTTCCATGGTAAAAATAAACCATAAATATTGCATAAATATTAATAAATTCAATCAAACTGTCTCAAAATACTAAATTAAAAAGAATAAATATTATAGAACAAAAATAAATTGCATTGGTTTTACTGGGATGGAGAAAGTTTCATTTTTGGGTGTCCGGTCACTTTTGACCGGGAAGATAACAAGTGTGACTGAAGAAATGATTTGGGTGATGACAGCTCAATCACATTTATTTATATTGCCAGTTAAGTTGGAAACCCGCCACAGGGTGTCTGGTAAGGGACTGGTCAGTAGATGTCCGATATTTGGGAATAGCCCGTTTATTTGTCACCACATCAACTCAGATTATAAAGCAGTTGTCCATATCAAGGTGTACAAATAGGTGTTTTTTTATAAAACAGAAAATGTAGCAAATGTAAACATACATGATAAACATTAAATGTTTTAAACAGATACATGCTGAGTATGAACAAAATACAGAAATGAAATTAATAAAGAAATAGAAACAAACTCACTATGTTAAAATGAAATTAAACTCTAAGCAGTTTTATCTGCGTCACATAGTTGGTCAGCGGTGCTCTGTCTGGGCTTGTTTCACGCACGCGCATTTGTTTACAATTTCAGAATACCTCAAACGCAGTCTTCGACAATTGAAATGCACCAAACACCGATGAAATATACATAAATTACATCCATATAAACAACTAAGCAGATATATAACATCTTATAAACAGCGTAACATTATTCCAAAGACGTGACGATTATTATAATTAACCTCGACGATCTAATGCCCGTTATAACGACAAACTGAATATTAAACAGGTCTAGGTTTGCACATTGCTAGAGGTCAAATATAACACACTTACTTGCATTGACGCACAACATGAAATGAACAAACTAAATGTTATTTACAACAGCAAAGTTCAGCTTTAGCGCTCCGACAGAATCAACTCTCAACTTCACACTGCGCACTGTGGGCGGGGTGTTCGCATGCACGTAGTTCAGCGGACGCTGATAGGCTGCTATGCTGTAGGCTGTGCGTCAATCAATCTCAGAAAAGAAAAAAGATTTAAGTCAGAAGACATATTACTAGTAATGGCCTTTTTAACAGCCGCCCCCAGATTCGGTAAAGCGAATCTGTGCAATTAATAAAGGCCTCCAAGTAACAGATTATTTTACATTTATTCAGGAATGCTTGGCAATTGTACAGTACGTGCTACTGGGCGTGTGTATGTCTTTGTGCCCACCTTAACATTAGCCGTCCGCACTCTGCCATCCGCCCCAGGGAAGACTTCAGACACCCGCCCCACCGGCCAAAGAGCTTGAGGCAACTGTGGGTCAACTATCATCACTGTGGTGCCAACTTGAATATTTGATGTATCACCTTGCCACTTCTGACGGCCTTGAAGACCAGGGAGGTAAAACCTTAGAAAGTGTCTCCAGAAGTGGTCTACAAGAACTTGACTGTGACGCCATCGTCGCCTGCTTAACAGCTCTGATTCTGGGTATAGCACTGGAGGTAGGGAGGAATCCGGCCGCCCCATCAAGAGAGAGTTTGGAGTGATGGGGTCTGGATCAGCAATGTCAGAGGATGTATAACCCAAGGGTTTAGAGGTCAAAATCCCTTCAATCTCTACCAACACTGTTTCTAACACTTCGAAGGTCACTGATTGGGCTCCGATAGTGGCTGTCAGTGCTTGCTTAAGCGAGCAGATTTCTCGTTCCCAGCAACCTCCGAAGTGAGGAGCATTTGGGGGGTTGAAACGGAATTCGATCTGGTGTCTGGCAAGCTGTCTCTGAAGTTCAGGGGCAAGGGCTGCAAATGTTTCTCTGAGTTCCCTTTCTCCTCCCTTGAAATTGGTGCCCTGATCTGATATGAGTTCGAATGGGGTTCCATGTCTGGCAGTAAAGCGTCGAAGGGCCATGAGGAAGGAGTCAGTATCAAGGTTATGTAGTATATCAATGTACACTGCTCGAGTGGTTAAGCACTTAAAAATGATGCCCCATTTCTTTTCAGTCCTCCTACCAACCTTGACAGCATAAGGGCCAAAACAGTCCATACCCGTAGAATAGAATGCAGGTCGATATAATCGTAGTCTTGCTGGAGGGAGGTCTGCCATTTTGGGAATTTCTGGATTCTTTCTCAATTTCTGGCACTCTACACATGTTCGTTGGTACCGCTTAACAGCTTCCCTACCGCGGAGAATCCAGTACCTGCGGCGAAGTTCAGCAAAGACTCGCTCACACCCTGGGTGGTGGAGTTTGGCGTCATAACTTTGTATGATGAGCTGTGTGATTGTGTGCTTCGGATCAAGAACGATTGGGTGTATGGCATCTCGCTCAAGATGGAGGCTGTGACGTAGGCGACCTCCAACTCAAATTAGATGGGTCTCACTGTCAAGTTCAGGTGCTAAGGCTTTTAAGCGGCTGTTATGAGCTAGAGGTTAACCAGTCCTTAATTGTTCAAGATCTAAGGGGAAAGAATCCTGTTGGGCCTGTTGTAAAAGAGTGATTTCAGCTAGAGGTCTTCACGGGTCCAAAAATTCATGCCCGACCCGGAAGGGACCCGTAATATGCTACACCGAACCGACCCGGACCCGTCGTTCATTTTAAAAGTTGGACCCGGACCCGTGCAGACCCGAGAAATGTCATAAATGTACTGCCCGGACCCGACCTGGACCCGTCTATTATTTGAAAACTGGACCCGAACCCGGCAGGAAGACAAAAACCCGACTGGACCCGATTGTCATATATTATTTCACACGATTTGCGAAAAATAAAACTTTTTGTCTTACCTAATTTTAGTAGCCGTCGTCTCACTTCCTTGTAACGTTACTGACTGATGCATTAATCCACCGACAAGAAAGTTCTATCCATGTTATTTCTCTCGTTATTCCAAGCTTAATCCACTCATTATTTCGGCTTTAAAAGTCCACTTGATGTCAGGGTGATGGATGACGAATGCAGCCTTGCACATGTATTCTGACTCGAGTTAACTCGCATAATAACTTTAACTGTTTGCCCTTTTGAATAGCGATTGCTTGTTGCTTGCTCAGCTGGATCATATCTGTGCTCTCTGCTCTTCATTGAGTCTGAATCTGACCACCAAAACTTTAAGATTAAACAAGACGGTTCATTTATATTATTATAAACATTGGAGAAAATGTAAAGCGCGGTTTGGCGGAAACTCTGCTCTGGTTGCCATAGAAACATGACACGCGCTTGAGATTCCGATTGCACGGGTTCCATCCCGTTCTCAGCGCGTGTTATATTAACGATAACGGGTGCCATATGAGTAGTATTTCGACCGTTTTGTCATAATTATTGTGTCCTATATGACGTTAAAGGATGAGAATGCGTTGGTATTACACAATACACACAATGTTAAACAGACCCGGGACCCGAAGTAATAGATTCGGACCCGACCCGGACCCGGCTGATCATTTAAAATACAGACCCGAACCCGTACGGGTCCCGGGTCGGGTCCGGGGCCGACGGGTCTCGGGTGCACTGTGAAGACCTCTAATTTCAGCATCTCTGTAGTCACTGGCTGACAAGCTACCGGTGGCCGCCCCGTGAGAAGCCATGGACTCTATCAACTCTTGGAAAGTTTTATGCTGATCAAAGTTAGGCACTGAAGGGCTGGTTGTGAAGCATGCAAGCGTGCACAGACCGGTCTTGCGCAGTTCATCTCCATCTACGTCCACAGACTGGGGTATTTCAGGCCAAGAACTTGGAGAGTCTTTTAAGAATGACGGTCCTTGATACCAGCGTCTGTCTGGACCAAGCTCATTCAAGGACAGTCCCCGTGTGATATCATCAGCTGGGTTACTGGAAGATGGCACGAACCTCCATGTATGCTCCTCAGTGATGTCTTGGATCTCTGCCACCCGGGTGCCGACAAAGACCTTGAATCTACAAGACTCGGACTTGAGCCAGGTAAGGACTGTGGTTGAGTCAGTCCATAAGGTGACGTGATGAATGGGCAAGGTTAAATCAGTACTTACAACTTTGCCCAGTTGAGCGCCAGTTAGTGCAGCACAGAGTTCTAGGCGGGGTATCGATTGCTGTTTTTTTGGAGCTACTTTTGATCTTGCTGCAAGGAAAGAGACCTCCACGTCCCCCTGTCGGTCTTCTGTCCTTAGATAAGCGACTGAACCATATGCCCGTTCAGAGGCATCACAAAAGATGTGTATGTCTCGTTGACTTGTTTCTTTGTCTTTGGTTGGACTGGTGTAAGACCTTGGGAAGGCAATGTGTGGTAGAAATGATAACTCTGCCTCCCACTCTGTCCAGGCCTGTAGTAGATCAGGGGGAAGGTTTGGGTCGTCCCAGTCCCTTTTTTTGTCCCACAAGCGTTGGACTATGAGCTTAGCTCTGGTGGTGTATGGGATGAGGTAGCCCAGGGGATCGTATTGACTGGCCAGCGTTCGGTAGATGTTACGCATAGTGGTTTCAGTACTCTCTTTGGGACAATACCGGTAGGACATGGTGTCTGTTTGGTGATTCCAAAGCAATCCCAGAGTAGATTCTTGTGTATCTGTTTGGCCATGAGAAATCCAGAGCTCAGTACTGACTGATTTTAACTCTGAGGGCAGATGGTTTATGGTTGATTACTAGACCACTGTCTCAATTCAAACCCACCATCTGACAGTAGTTTCCCAATTTTGTCGACAAAGTTTTTGGCTTCTTCTGTTGTAGTAAAGCTTTGCAGGCAATTGTCGACATAAAAGGACTTCAAGACTGAATGCCTGACATCTTCTCCAGGTTTGCTGTGATCAAGTACGTGCTTTTGAAGGGCATACACAGCGCAACAGGGACTGCAAGTGGTCCCAAAGGAAAGGACCTGCCACTCAAAAACACTAGGTGGTTCTTGTAACTTGAGATCTCGCCAGAGAAAACGCAGCAGTGGTCTGTCCTCTGGGAGCAACCTGATCTGGTGGAACATTCCACGTATATCACTGCTGACTGCAATGGAGTGTTCCCGGAATCTGAGCAGAACAGCGAGTAAAGATGGTCCCAGTACTGGTCCAGGGAGCAACAGTTCGTTGAGATTTTGGCTCTGATGTCGGAATGAACAATTGAAAACTACTCGGTTTTTCCTGTTGTGTTGAACCATATGGTGTGGGATGTACCATGAGGAACCTGAGTCCTGTTCAGCATGCTGTTTCAGCTTTACCGCATAGCCTGCTTGTTCCAATTTATGGATCTCTGCAGAGTAAGCTGCTGCTTGTTCCGAATTTTTCACCAATCGCTTCTCAGTGGCTCTCAGCTGTGAAATCACTGCCTTTTTGGGAGCATTGAGTTGTGGCTAGGGCTGCACGATTAATCGCACGATGTTGTTATGCGCATCTAATCAATAAAGCCGGCTCCTTGATTAGTAGTAAATCACCTTCACCTGCTTTCAGATGGAGCGGCATTTACTACAACGAGCCGTAGATCACAGACAAGCTGAGCCAAATCGCATTAAATATCGTTGGCGATATGTCCTCGATTTTAACACGATTTGGCTCAGCTTGTCAGTGATCTACGGCTCGTTGTAGTAAACGCCGCTCCATCTGAAAGCAGGTGAAGGTGATTTACTACTAATCAAGGAACCGGCTTTACTGATTAGATGCGCATAACAACATCGTGCGATTAATCGTGCAGCCCTAGTTGTGGCATGTTTTTGACTCGCAGAAGAGGGGTGGCATATCTCTTTACCCCATCTACCTCGACCCTGACTGTTTTTTCATCCAGTAGCGCTATTGCCTCATGGTCTTGTCTGGATCTGGTACTGTTCTTTTCACTGCGCCAAGGTAACACATCCATCTGCCAAAGTCTTTCAACATGCTTAAAAAGATCTGTCTCAGCAGATGAAGTCGCGATGAAGAAGCAGTGTTGTTCAGTGGTCTCCCTCTGGAGATGCTGCACAGGACCCTGCAATGTCCAGCCAAGTCGTGTCTTGATGGCAGCAGGACCCCCTGGTGGACCAAAGCAGACAGGCTCCACTGGAGTAATGAGATGAGGGTAGTCTGAACCGATAAGTAGCACAGGGCGGACATTGTCTAGATTGCGCAATGGGAGCCCCCTCAGATGTTGATATTTCTCCCTTAATGCTCTGACTGGATGCGTATGTTCGGCCAGGCTCAGCTGCTGGGCTGTAAATGCACCTTTAATGTGGAACATCTTTTTGGGCTGCGACAGTGGGGAGATATGGAATGACACTGCTGCACCCCTAAGGACCTGGAGCTCTTGCCTGACCGTGCGGAGGGGTAGGTCTTCTTGGTCACCTTTGAGGCCGAGCTGCTGAGCCGCACTGTGTAGAAGGATGGTTCTTTCTGACCCATCATCTTGAATGGCATAGGCAGTCATGCTGTGCTTTCCATTCCTTAGGATCACTTTACTGATCTTCAGTAGGACTTTTCGGCTGGCAGGAGGCTTTCTTATGAGAAGAATCTCATTCATGGTGTTCAGAAGACAGGAATTGGTAGTTGAGGTAGCAGCTTCATTCCGCACAGTCTGTGATCTCTCAGCACTTCTCACTGTAATGTCATGAAGAACTAGCAAATGTCGGCTGTTACACTGCTTGCAGCGCATCTTCAGGCTGCATTCTATTGCTTGATGGTTCCTGCCACAGCGCCAACACCGATTGTTCTCCTTGATCCAATTACGCTTCTGATCTGTAGTGAGTTGCTTGAAATTTGAACAGTTATTCAAGGAGTGCTTAGTGTGATCGCAGTAGGGGCAGTAAGGCTTTGATACAGCTTTCCAGGTAGGAGATGATGTCATTGTTTCAGGCAGAGCTTTCTCAGTGTTGAGCAGAATGTTAGTATTCTTATGGGAAAACTTGTGGTCTTTGATCATCTCTCTGGTCCGTGCAGTAGGCTCTTTACGTTGGCTGGTTGCAAATCTTGACGTGTCATCCTGTACTTGGATTTCGTACTCCAACCATTCAGAAAGATCCAGAAGTGTTGGAATTGGAACACTGTGTGGATGAGCAAACCGGCGAAAACTTGACCTGAGATCATAATCTTCGTATGGGCGGGAAGGGCAATCTTCCTTCTGACACGCCCAGTTGGCTCAGCTTCTGCTTGTGCTGACATCTTATAAGCCTGCAGCAAGTTTCACTCCGGCTCGAAGGACCATGAAGAAATGATTTGGGTGATGACAGCTCAATCACATTTATTTATATTGCCAGTTAAGTTGGAAACCCGCCACAGGGTGTCTGGTAAGGGACTGGTCAGTAGATGTCCGATATTTGGGAATAGCCCGTTTATTTGTCACCACATCAACTCAGATTATAAAGCAGTTGTCCATATCAAGGTGTACAAATAGGTGTGGTTTTTTTATAAAACAGAAAATGTAGCAAATGTAAACATACATGATAAACATTAAATGTTTTAAACAGATACATGCTGAGTATGAACAAAATACAGAAATGAAATTAATAAAGAAATAGAAACAAACTCACTATGTTAAAATGAAATTAAACTCTAAGCAGTTTTATCTGCGTCACATAGTTGGTCAGCGGTGCTCTGTCTGGGCTTGTTTCACGCACGCGCATTTGTTTACAATTTCAGAATACCTCAAACGCAGTCTTCGACAATTGAAATGCACCAAACACCGATGAAATATACATAAATTACATCCATATAAACAACTAAGCAGATATATAACATCTTATAAACAGCATAACATTATTCCAAAGACGTGATGATTATTATAATTAAAGGTAGTATAGGTCAGAAATTTTAAAAATACTTTTTTTCCACATTTCTTTAAACTTTCAGTATATATCAATGCATAATTAAAATCTAAGTACTCTGAAAAAGAAAGTATAAAAATCGAGTGTCTGTAGACCTCTCACGACTGTTTTAAAGACAGCTCATTATTTCCATTCACTTCACCCCCTCCCTTCTGGTCTCCTTCCAAAGCCACGCCCCCAAAACACATGAACGCGCGACTCCGACAGCTGAGCTGAAGACGCATTTTTACCTGAGACCAGCGAAGAGGAGAGGAACGAGTGCATGTAGTGACATCATGTCAGAAACACATGTAAATAAAAAAATCAAACTTTATCATTAATAAGTTAAAAAAATAAGTTGTATTTTATTACTCAATATCAAGCTAGCATATTGATATTGGTAAACTTTGTATATATTTATAGATTCGCTAACGAGCTAGTTATCTATAAGGCAAAGCTAAACAAAGGTTGCGTGATACACGTTGTTCCAATGCCATTATTTACACTGTGATGTAGATGAATTTCGTGTAAGATTTATAACATATAAAGGGTGTTCTGCATGTAAGAGTTTGCTTGATGAAAGCATAGTTGATTCTGATGAGGACTACACTCCCGAGACAAGTACCACATCGTCAGCTCGAGGACAGAACCGTGGTCGAGGGCGAAGCAGAGGAGTTCGTGCAAGAGGTCGTGGTACTAGAACTTTTTGTTCATTACCTTTTCTTGTAATGTAACTGACTTCCTTTTTTGACTGGGTTGCCTTCGTGAACTGCAAACGTGGACTTAGATTGGTCTTTCTCTGACATTGTTTGGGTATTCCTAGGTTCCGTTGCTCTTGAATTACACAAACCGAACGAGTGCGCGCAAAAAGGCAGGTCCTATGTGGCAAAGGGGTGGTTGCCATGGTTGCGAGAGAGTGACAGTCGCCTAGGCCAATCCGTTGTTTCGCCCCGATTCGAAATAATGAGCTGTGTTTAATGCAGAT
The DNA here is from genome assembly GCA_038021265.1 of Cyprinella venusta. Lineage (NCBI taxonomy): Eukaryota > Metazoa > Chordata > Actinopteri > Cypriniformes > Leuciscidae > Cyprinella > Cyprinella venusta. The sequence goes on along the minus strand of CM075882.1, from coordinate 18,005,487 downwards.
TAAACGGTCTAGAGTCAATCGATTTTTATACTTTTTTTTTCCAGAGTCCTTAGAATTTAATTATGCATTAATATATATAGAAAGTTTAATGAAATTTTGATAAAAGTTTTTTATAACTGAATGACCCATACAACCTTTAACCTCGATGATCTAATGCCCGTTATAACGACAAACTGAATATTAAACAGGTCTAGGTTTGCACATTGCTAGAGGTCAAATATAACACACTTACTTGCATTGACGCACAACACCCATGAAATGAACAAACTAAATGTTATTTTACAACAGCAAAGTTCAGCTTTAGCGCTCCGACAGAATCAACTCTCAACTTCACACTGCGCACTGTGGGCGGGGTGTTCGCATGCACGTAGTTCAGCGGACGCTGATAGGCTGCTATGCTGTAGGCTGTGCGTCAATCAATCTCAGAAAAGAAAAAAGATTTAAGTCAGAAGACATATTACTAGTAATGGCCTTTTTAACAGTGACTCCGAAACGAAGAGCACCTGAGGGTTAAAATGTACTGCAATATACAGTTTCTTTCCAAAACGCGATAAGCGCCAGCCCTGTTTTTAGCCAAAACGCGATAAATCCTCGAATTCGATGAGCGTTCTACGCAATCCAGCACGGCGGCATTCTGAACAGAGGTTTGTTTATGTTCATTCATTCCTCAAAATGAGTCCTAGTTTTCTAGTCGACTAGAAGTAGATCATTTAAGCCATTTGTCTAATCAGTAATCACATATTGATTTAATTAAATGGGAGAGAAACATGAGCGTATTTAATTGCCTATTCCGCATCTCAACGCATGCATAAAGCTTGCCACAAAGAACAGGCAAAAGTAATGATTATGCATGAAACATTTGAATTATTTATTAATAAACTAGTATTTTCTGTCAGTGTCAGCAGCAAAGATAAAGTTGATGATGCTTACTTATCTTGCCATCTTCGCAGTGAACGCGCATAGGCCTATAGAAACGCATAGTACTTCGAATTAGCCTACATACGCAGAGAGTTGCCAATTTATTTTCGTTTTTAATTGTTTTGTTTAAAAGAAGACATTTAAAGCATTCTGTAGTTCTCTGTGAGGCAAGCATCGCGGTGTTTCGGTTCATAATATGAGACGCGCTCCGGTTCACCTGCGCGCCTCTGGCTCTGTGACTGTGTCCTGATTATATTGTCTGATATTGCTTCTTATGTTTTAATCCAGTCAATTTGTTGATGAAACATTTATTAAAATGAATATACAATTTATATCAAACGAAATTTACAAGCTTTCTACAAAACAAAACTGAATAAGTGGTCAAAATCGTGTCTGACCCTCCTAATATTTTTCGATATTGGGCAGCTTTTGAATTTTGATCCTATCTTACTCATCTCATGCGGTTCCCTTTTCATAGCCTACTCTACATATGAAATAATAAAAATAAGTAACGTAATATTATTAAACACAAATGTGAAACGTATAGCTTATGTTTATTTTATGGGTTTTTTTTACTTATATTTAAGCGTCACCGCTTTGCTCACGTGCTATAGCCTGTGTGTGTGCATGTGCTGGAGGGGTGCCCATCCCTTTTTTGAATATATCGTTATCATTATTGATCATTTTTTAATAAAGTTTTTTCATGCATATGTTGAAATTGGTACTATTTGTTTGAGGTTTGACGCTTTACTAAAAATGACTTTACTAAGAATGAGACAAAAAAATGGATGGATTTAGCGTTTTGAAAAAAAAAATAAAATTAACTTTTAATTTATCATTAACAATATTGTTGTTTGATTTAATAATCATTGTTCAAAATGTTCAGACTGAAACAATAAAACATTTCAACAGGATACTTATATTAATATTCTCAAAATGTGTGGGTCTAGGTAAAAAATGTAGTTTTCCTGAAAACTATTGAAATGGATTTATAGCGTTTTGGAAAAGAACTCCTCGTATGTATATATATATATATATATATATATATATATATATATATATATATATATATATATATATATATATATATATATATATATATGATAAAAATCTAATTTATTGGCTTTTCTTACTAGATTACTTAATGTTAAATCAAAATAATTATTTTCTGTTATGATTTTAATTTAGACTGTACCTTGTAATTATAGTCTACCTTATCCCATTGAATTGCAATGACACTTAAATGTCAGGGCAAATATACTGTGGAATTAAAACTTTTTTTGTTGTTGTTGTTTTGTTTTCTTGATAACAGTACCATTCTCTGTAATTACAGTGCAAATAGTGTTGTTTCGTATTGCTACATAGTAAGTAGCGTTTACCCTTGTTCTGTGTATTTACAGGGTAAGTGTAACCATTGCGGGCTGTAAATTAAAGTGGTGCTTGTTACCCCCTTGTTCTGTGTAGTTACAGGGTAAGTGTAACTCTGCGGGCTGTAAATTAAAGTGGTGCTTGTTACCCCCTATTTACCCCAAACTTACATATTGTTCCCTTATACCTACACGGAAGTACACTATATTTACAGAATCGTTCATCGTAATTTCAGTGTACTTACGAAGTAATTTGCAGGTTGTATATCTGCTTGTTACCCCTTTATTACCCCAAACTTAACATATTGTTCCCTTATACTTACACGGAAGTACACTATAATTACAGAAACGTACACCGTAATTATTGTGTACTTACCCGGTTGTTTGCGGGTCGTAAAATAAAGTGTTACCAATAATACAGTTTGAAGTCAGCATTATGGAGATCAGTGTTTGCTTTAGTTGGGCTGCCACAAGCTGCCCCGTCCTATCCCTCACGCGCTCCCACGCCAGCTGAAGCCTCGCCGAAGTGCTCTCCATAACACCTAACAGTTCTTCATACGTGGGGCAGGGAGGCTGTGAGGGTTCTACTTCACCCTCAACAACCATCTCCTGCTCTCTCGGGCTGGGTGCGAGCAGAGCACTTGCAGCTTGATCGGAGGATGTAAGAGACAAAACATCCTCTTTCAGCAGCGCACTCTAGCGAGCTTCTGGTGAGCGTGAGAGAGAGACACCTCTCTCAAACTCATCAGCAAGCTCCATCTGGGAACCCCATAATCCCAGTCTCCGCAGTGCCTCAGCACGATGCCTGTCCCTCTTCCCTTTCTCTCTCAAGAGATGATCATGCGTGCTCTTCGCCCAAACAGTAAGCGCACAAGTTGTGTGTCTTCAGGTGTCAGATACCTGAGACAAGGATCCACACACTTCTTGAAACACTTGTCACTTGCCATAAATGTTCTTGATTTTTTCAGGTGATTGCAAATCAGACAAGACAGTCCCTGAAGATGAAAAGAGGATGACATGTTCACTAGGTGCCCGTTTTATACTTTCAGGTCGCACTAGTTGTGACATCATAGGCTGTCACCGGTCAAGTTCGATTGCTGTGATTGGATAGCACTTAAATGATGACCATTCCTCTATGATTACATGATTACAAGCTAATGAACCGCTATAGCACCATTGTTTAGAGTGTATGATGACTGGCTTCCAGTAACGGCCGTACGTTCATGTGAAGAGTGACCTCTGACCAGATGTGTCTTTAATCGAGCTTTGAACTGACAGAGTGTGTCTGCTTCCCAGTCAATAGTAGGAAGACTAGCACAGTTTTAGTGCTAAATAGGAAAAGGATCAACCGCCAGCAGTCAATTTCGATATTCTAGGTATTATTAACTGGCTAGAATTTTGAGATCACAATAGACATGAAGGACTATAATGCGTTAAGAGCTCGTTCAAGTACTACAGAGCTAAACCATTTAGTGCTTTGTAATTAATCAACAAAATTTTAAAATTTATACGAGGTTTAAAGGGACACTATGCAGTTATTTTAGTTTAATTTAACAGCTTCAGAGTTATTGAAATGGTTACATGACTTCTTTCTCGTTGAGTGGTGGGCGTCTCGACCCCCCCTGGTGCCTGTGAGCATAAAAATCTCACTTGCAACTTCGGTGCGGCGAGCCGCCAGCCTCAGCATAAGGATATCGCGTGATATCAGCTCTCGCAATGTAACATATTCCTTTACGGCAACACTGCACATATCCAGGATCAATGCACAGGAGGGATGGAGTTTGTCACACTATCGTCATGGCTGAGCCGGCATATAAGATACAGAAGCTAGGAAAGCATTGTTGGAGGAACAGAGAAAGAGGAAAGAGCAGACTGACCGAGCGAGGAGTCAGAACGAGCATAGGCGCGGGTGTGATTTGTCCCCATTGAAACATCTCGCAGCACGGATGTACCTATACAAACAAATAAAACATCTCCAGGTAACTCTAGTAGAGCATTCATTTCGTTCGTTTGTTAAATAAGAGGCGTTCTGAAATGTGTTGTTTTTGAATTCAAGTGACCAAAGCGCTCATTGCCGCTGCGATCAGTTTTAGTGATTCAGTGTTCTGTTGTGACGTGCAACTGTCTTCAAACGGACAGGCGCTCAATCCGATGCGGGGACTGAGAGACTCATTACGGTGAAATCACAAAACCCAATGCACAAAAAACATGTCCCTGCTTGAAATACAACCACTAATAAACAATCGGTTTTGATGAGGAAAATAAACTATACTATTAGTTGGGATTAGAACCCAGAACCTGTGACACACATGGCAAAAGTTCTTCCTCTGGACCATTAAAGTTCATGGGGATATGTATTTAATCACGTAAAAATTCTCACCACTAACAACATATATTAGATCTCATTAAACGACAAATTAAACACAATGTACTATTGTATATGCTCTCCGTGAGTGGTATTTACGACAGTAACATTAAAAACAAGTACTCCATAGTTACTCTAGGGGTCGCTGTTTAACAAAAACAGCATGCCTGCCTGGTGTCCCTTTAAAGGCACACTGCGGAACTTTCTTGGCCACTAGATGGTGCTCGACCTGTAACTTTCACGTCTAGAGTCCCTAGAGGCCACAAGCGCCGCAACACTGTCGCAAATTAAAGTCAACAAACAGTCAACCGGTCAGCCTCCCGTGTCTTTAGATTGTGTGTGCTTGCAGTGTTTGAGGCGGGTAGCCTTGCCGCGTTCGATTCCCTTATAGCAGTCGGCTGAGAGAGAGTGAGCGGGGTGAGCCCTGTGGAGCTCATCATGTCTGTGAGTGAATGTGGGCACGGGACAGCGGGTGCAATCACTGCACTGAAAACAACGTCGGTCTGAGCTGACTGTATGTGTGTTGGTTTATTTTTACAGAAACCATGGGAGATGTGGTGTGTAACGTTAGTGTCTGTGGGTACTACTGAGTCATGGGCACGTTCACTACATTTAATGTAACGTTACATTTGACATGAGGCGATTTTATTAGTGCGAGCCCTGCACTGATGCGGGCTGTGTTTGTGTTTAGAAATGAACACTGGGCTGTGGGAATTTTATTCAGTCCCTCCAGAAAAACGCGATTATGCGATCGCTGAATTCAATGCAAAATCAGCCAAAGTCCGCATATTTATGCGGGGTCCGCATTTTTTCAAATACGCCGCACTTTCGGCGCATAAATTGCCGATTTCCATGCAAAATATGAGGGGTTTGCATAATTTCATAATCCTCGCATTTTCGTTGCAAAAAAAGTCAAGATAAAAGAAGTAGCATCAAACAGAAATTACCCGCACACATGGGGTGTTCGAGGGAGATATATCCAGCTGCAGACCCGCAGCACCACCAATTTTCAGAACCCCAGTTTCAGAATCCCAGCGCCAGAACCGGAAGTGAGGAAGGGGCGGAATTATTATTATTGCATTATAGTTATTTTAGCAAGCATGTAAGGACAAAATGGGCCGTGAGTTCCTCATTTGATACATTGTAAGTTAAATTTAAACAAAATTGTTGTGATAAAACAGGTCTAGCTTGGGTTGAATTGGTCATTTTGTATAGATTTTTAACAAAACAATGCCGAATTTTCTCTCTTTTTTTGATTTTGACATTATTTTACACGAAAAATGCATGCTGCACATGTTCATGTGAAATAAAGTATATTTTATAAAAAAATACCCATGCATTTTTTTAAATTAAACAATCAAAATCATCTTACAAATACATCTTCAATATCAAAACAATTTAAGATTTTTGTAAACACAATAAATAAATAAATAAATAAATAGAACATAAAATATCGCAGAGGTCTAATGAGTTATCAGATTGGGTGTAATTTTGAAAACCTCCAATGATTGTCTTGTTTTATATCTTTCAAAGCTTCATTATACAATGTTCGTATCTTTCTAAATCTACACGTATGTATAAACTGCTTAGCTAAAATTATTAAACTGTTATACATTAAAATGCCCATAAGTTTCAAGTATTATTTTTTCACCATCATGATCAGGAAGTAACTCATAATACGCCTTATTCACGGCAGCGCCATATTTGATTTTTAGTGAGAGTGAAAGCGAGGCTGTGAGGGATAGACTTGCATCTCTTCAATGGGCTGTACTGTTATTTAATGTGTTTTCGGATTGTTCTGCTCATGAAACACTGGAAAAATATATTTCCATGAAACGTCAGTTGACAAGAAACTCCCGACAATGTAAACTGTGGAAAATTATAAGTAATCTAGCCGCTTTATTCAGCTTTTTACAGCGGATGCCATTGGAAACACGGTAAGTCTATCCCTCACAGCCTCACTTTCATACCTGTCATGGCGCTGCTCTGAATAAGGTCTATACAATGAAACGAAACTATATACAATTGAAGAGTTCAGATGCAAAAACCTCTAAATGCCATTTGAAATTTTCTTCTAAAATGACCATTTTTATCAAGCTTGTATATTTAAGTTCAGTAATTTCACTTAAATGACGATTAATAGGTAATCTTCATTGCCATTTAAGTGAAATTACTGAACTTAAATATACAAGCTTGATAAAAATGATCATTTTAGAAGAAAATTTCAAATGGCACTTAGAGGCTTTTGCATCTGAACTCTTTAATTATTTTACACAAAATCAATGTTTTAAAATGCTTATTGTATAGTAATGTATAGCATCATAACATACGTAGAGAGTACGTTTCTTGTTCAATAAAACCTGTTTCATGTGTAAAATACCTTCCAAATTACGTTAGGTGGCGTTATTAGGTTTCAAATCTAAGCTCCGCCCCTCACTTACGTTCCTGGCACTGGTGTTGGTTAGAACCTAACTCCGCCCCTTACTTCCGGTTCTGGCGCTGGGGTTCTGAAACTGGGGTTCTGAAACTGGTGTGCTGCGGGTCTGCAGCTGGATACTATAGGTTCGAGGCGCACATATAACACCGCAGATAGTTCAACAGGGAGCGCGCAGCTCTTAAAGGGGCCACACCTTATTTACACTCGTTACAGTCTGAAATGAAATGAGAAATTAAATATTCCCAGCACTTTCTGTGATGTAGTATGCTTGCTTATCAAAGGAAGTAATAAGAAATGACTTACATTAGCCTAGTGAGAACAGGATGTTGGGGGAATCACTTTTTTTCTCTTTTTCATCAAACTGCAATTTTTGCAAGTTCCCTCAATTTTTGCAAATTCCAGCAATTTCATAAATTCATAAAATTGTATAAATATCCCGCATATTCCATCGCATTTTTAAAGAAAACGGGCCGCGTAATCAATCAATTTTTGCCTGCAACAATCACAAAAAAAACTCCGCATTTTTCTGGAAGGACTGAATACTATTATGGTAAATGTTATATATAAATCGCAAATTTTTTCACGAATTTTTGGAAATTACCACCATAAAATCAGTCATTTTGATCGCAAAAATCACATAAAAAATCGTGAAATCCTGGAGGGACTGTTTATTACAGTCATAACACCATCGGCTGCGGCCGGAATACCAGAAAATACTACACTGCTTATATGAATTTATCTGGGTTACCTTGGAAACGGCATTTGTTCAGGCAAGCGTCCATATCGGTCGAGCACCCCTCCTCCTCCCTTAGCTCACGTCAGCGAGCGAAGCAAAAGCTAGACCAATGTGTTAATCCTCGTCCTGGCTTTTAATTTGTCACTCTCCCCTTTTCTTTTTTTAGTTTCCTCTGATAAAACCGTTGCCTTCTTGCTTGTAGCTGTTGTTCGGTCATGACGAAAACATACAGAAGGCAATCAAACGCGAGTTAAGCACTAACGTCAGAATCTGAGGAAGTTTGGGGTGGTGGGAGAAGTAACGTATGCCGGAAAGCGGTCGATTTTTGTAGTTCTTTTTGTGCTCGGGTTCCTACCCGAAACCCGAAGTTACACAGTGCTAGTAAAAGTGATACAGACACCTTCAGGCTACGGCAGACATGTCATTCAACCTATTGTAAGTCGATGTACCTTCTCAATCGGTTTTGGTAATATAAAGGTTGAAGAGTTCCACAGTGTGCCTTTAATAGTCAGGCAATGCAGTGTTGACAGAACCAGGCTAATGTGGTCATTTTTCCTGGTTCTGGTAAGAACTCGAGCTGTTGTGTTTTGAACAAGCTGTAGTTTGTTTATTAAGCGTGCAGGGCAACCACCTAGTAAAACATTACTATAATCTAGCCTTGATGTCATTAATGCATGAACTAATTCACCTTTGGCTAAGCCACGCCCTAGAATGTAGATTGACCAATCACAGCACAGCCAAGAACGAGCTCCCACAGAGGTCCAACACTTTTTCACAGTGCTCCATTGACTTTCAACACAGGCGTCTCATATTTTTGGTCTCGGCAGGCTGTTACCGTTGTAGTTTTATCCAAAATATGATTAAACGTTGTGCCTCGGGCATTTGTATAACAGAGGTTGGAGGGGGGTGTCTGTTTTTTCCCTTCCCAAAACCGAAGTAAAATCCTGACAAGTGTCATCTTTGGATTAAACTGTGAGGATGTCCTCAGTCAGCTAAATCCCGCAAAAATCAACAAGTATATCTTTTTTACTTCTAACCTTACTGTGAGTGTTAAGTTATACTAGTTAGACCGTTTTATAATGTTTTAGGTTATGATTTCGGTTCTCATACCGGTTGTTGATATGCTAGCACACGCTGCTAATAAATACAATGTTATACTCATTTGCTCTGTAATAACGATTATAGAAGTGAATAGAGACCTACCCAGCTTTGCATGAACAGTGTTGCTTCCTGATATTGTTAGTCCCAGCCTCCGTCTCGATTAGTAGAATATGCGGTGGTTCATCTGTGACCGGTAACGTTATGCTTTTGCGTCCATTTTGGATGCCTTGTTGTTTCTTGCGTTTTACCTGTATGTCTTGAATATAGCCTTCGAACGCATATAGCAGCCCCTTTTGCCTACTTCTATCGGACACTTTATTTGCTGCTTTATTAAATTTTTAAGATGGAAAAATGCGGTTTTACATATAATAGACACGTGACTTTCAAATGAAATATTGGCATCAAAGAGCTCAGCCAGGTTCCTAATCGACGACGAAGACATAACAGAGCAGCCATCAAGTGTTAGACAGAATTCTAGGTTATTACGTGTGGATGTTTTCTGTCCAATAATCAGAATCTCTGTTTTTTTTTTTTTTTTTTTTTTTTTTCAGAATTTAGTAGTAGGACATTACTAGTCATCCAATTTTTTTATATGAGCTATGCATTCCGTTAATTTTGTGAATTGGTAAGTTTTCTCAGATTTTGAAGAAATATAAAGCTGAGGATCATGAGCATAACAGTGAAAGGCAGACCCAAGCGTACTGTAAGGGTTTGCTGGGAGCGTTTGGCCGAATTTCCTGTCAGAGAGATCTTCAACTCCCACCTCCGGCAGAGCCACGACCAGATCCTGAGGGAGGCTGGAGATATTGAGTCTGAGTGGACCATGTTCTCCATCTCCATTGTCAAAGCGGCTGCTCGGAGCTGTGGCCGTAAGGTCTCCAGTGCTGGTTAAGGCGGCAATCCCCGAACCCGGTGGTGGACACCGAAAGTAAAGGATGCTGTCAAGCTGAAGAAGGAGTCCTATCGAGCCTGGTTGGCTTGTGGGACCCCTGAGGCAGCTGACATGTACCGGCAGGCCAAGGTGTTTGGGCACGTTCCATTGGGCGGAGAACCCAGGGAAGACCTAGGACACGCTGGAGAGACCATGTCTTCCGGATGGCCTGGGAACGCCTCGGTGTCCCCCCGGAAGAGCTGGAGGAAGTGTCTGGGGAGAGGGAAGTCTGGGCATCTCTGCTTAGACTGCTGCCCCCACAACCTGGCCCCGGATAAGCGGAAGAAGATGGATGGATGGAATATGAACAACAGCAATATATGCAAAGAAACAAAAAATACAACAGAAGTAAATTCAAAGTTTGCTGGAACGATCACAAAATTCAAAACACTACACATACACATAACACAATATAGACTTCCTTAATTCAAAATTAGGCTGCATAGTTTAGATCAGCCGGAACCAGGAACACGTCCTGTAAATACTGATGTACTTTTGGTACATCATAAGAAGGATGGTGTCTATGCTAATATTATACATAGAAGTCCTTGTGCTCTCAACTTAAAACTGTTTTTTGCTAATGGGTCTACTATGGTGAAATCTGAAATATTTAAGTATCTTGGGTTGTGGATCGATTCCGAACTTACCTTCAAAGCTCACATTGACCATATCACAAAGAGAGTATATGGTTGTCTCAGTACACTTTATAAATCTGTTAATTGCTTTACATTTGAAGTTAGGAAAAGGTTAATTTCCCAGTTGATATTGCCCATTGTTGACTATGCTGATATTGTCTACATGAACACGAGTGAAGCTACTCTTAGGCCACTCAATGTTGTATTTAACTCTTTATGTAGATTTGTTTGAGGTGTCCTTTTAAAACATCATTGTGTAATGTACGCATCATTGAATTGGCTTCAGCTGAAATCAAGAAGAGACTTTCATTGGTTTCTTTTTATATTAAAATGTGCCTATTTCGAATGCCCTCCTTATCTGAGAGAACTCTTGGTTCCACATAGTTCTTTGTATCCGGTTTGTGATATGCAATCTCTTGTCTTTACTGTACCAGGAATATTTTCAGCCACTGGTAGAAAATCTTTTCACTATAAAGCTACTCAAGATTGGAACAATCTTCCTCTGAGGTCCATCTTATCTTTTCTTGATTTAAGTAAACTCTATTCCAATATCTTAACACTGTATGTGCATGCTACTGATGTTGGACTGAGTTTTATTGCTTGCAACTATCTATTGTTTAATGGATTTGTCTAACTGATTTATCTCCTGTTGATTCAACCTCGGTCCTTCTTTTGTGGCACCTTTTTGTTTACTGAATTTCCTGTACTATGATTCCAATTGTATAATGAGTAGGAAAAATGTGGTGTGCTTTTTGTGACAGTTATGTTAGAGCTAAGATGTGTCTTAGGTTTATAGTAATGGTGTGAGATGCAGTTCAATTTTATTTGTATTTTTTATTTATTTAATTATTTTGTTTGTGCTGTTTTATGTTTTATATATTGGACCTTCTTGAAAATGAGATGTTGCATCTCAAGGGGCTATCCATCAATAAAGTGAATTGAATTGAATTGAATATTAGTCTCTCTGTTTATCCCGACGACAGCCGTCGGCACTGATCCTCAACAACTTGTGTCCATACCGCCGTGATTACTTTGTCTTCCAAACAGATGGAAATGGACAAATACTCCTAATGCTCTGATCCAATTTGACTTTTAATGCTGCCAGAATCATACACTGTTCCTTCAGTGTACTGGCCTCCGACTGAGCTTAGTTTCTCCCAAGGTTTTTTCTCCATTCTGTCACCTAATGGAGTTTTGGTTCCTTGCCACTGTTGCCTTGGCTTTTGGCTTGATTAGTTGGGGATATTTAATATTCAACAGTATTATTGATTTGTGTTGTATTATTTTCATGTTATCACTGTGAAGCTGCTTTCATACAATCTGTATTGTCAAAAGCGCTATATAAATAAAGGTGACTTGACTAGTACTGAGCCTTGTGGTACGTCATACTGAACTTGTGATTGATAAGACATCTCTTCATTTACTGCTACAAACTGATAATGACGTCATTAAAACATCATTAAACATCAACTTCAAACTATGTGTGTCTGAATTCACTCACTCAAAACTTCTTTAAGTGAGCTATAGTATATTAGAGGAGTCATGTGGGACTCATGTGATTTCAGATACAAAAATGCTCTTATGCGACTCATTCCTTTTCAGATTTCAGAACTTAGAGGAAAAGAGCAAACCAGCCGAAACAGGATGTTTTAGGAGCTTGCTTTAATTAAGCTTTTTTTAAGAGGAAGTTTTGAGGTCTGAAAGTTACAGGAATATTTTTATAGTACAAAGTCCCCCTGTGGTGAAAATCCAGCTTTTAATGCTGTATTATGTCTATGTGGTGTTATTAAGACAAACCATATGTAAATTCATTAGTCAAGAGCATTGCTGAATATTTTCTCCTTAAAACTGTATAGTGAACAAAAGACAGTCTCAAAAACACGGTTTGAAATCGCTGGTGTTTCTGACATCACAAACCTGTAACCAATCAGATAAACGTGTGATCGTCAACGAGTGGATCTCTGAGCTGAGTGAGTGAGTGGAGGCAGGGCTCATTTTGAATATTCATAGTATACATAAAAGAGGCAAGGGTATCGAGTTACATTCAAGCTATTTTAAGACATAAAGAATTTTTTCAAGAAAAAAACTCTTAAATATGTCATTTTTGTGATCTAAGATGAGTTTTAAGGGATAAAATGATTGATTAGAGGCCAACTTTGAAGTATTAATCTGGTCATTTTCTGGTCAAGGGTTTTAACGTCTATAACACTTCAAAATAAATTGTTTTAGATTTACAAAAATTACCATATTTATAAAAATTACCATAAAATTACCATAATTATAAAAGTTACCAGTGATTATAGTGTTTAAAGTTATAAATATGGATTCAGAAGGCCTTTATTAACCCCCTGAAGTCATATGGATTACTTTTATAATGGATGGATGCACTTTTTTGTGCTTCAAAATCTCCAATCACTGCCATTATAAAGCTGGGAAGAGCCAGGACATGTTTGATATAACTCCGTCTGAAAGAAGAAAGTCATTACACACCTAGAATGGCTTGAGGGCGAATAAATCGTGGGATAATTTTCATTTTTGCGTGAACCAACCCTTTAAGCTGGGATCTCACAAAGCTACTGAATGAGTTCAGAAAGTGTAGATGTACTTGGAGTGTTGTACTGTTGTGTTTGCTAAGACGGTCTCTGTGTGGAAGGTTTCTCTAAGATCTCTTTGTATCTCATTTAATACAAACTGAACTCTGAGAGCGACATAGTAATGAGAGCTGGCAGGATAAAAAAGAAAATTTGTTTTGTTGCCATTACAGTTACATAATAATAATGGTAGGCAGGAAGAATATTTGCCATTTATGACAGTTATTGAATTGTAATTTTTGTAAAATCACCATATTTAAATGGGAATCTGCCAGCAAGTTCACATCATTATATACTAACTAACCAGTGTTTGTGTGTTCTTGTTTTTCTGGTTATATATTTTGTTAAAGAAATATGATGATAAAACAAACATTTTTGTAAATGAACTTTTGACTCAAAACCTTACTGTCACAGCAAACCAATGATATCCACGGCTTTTCTAAAAATTACACAGATAGATTTCTTAATATTTCATCACAATACAATCTTCTTATGATTCAATCAATGGTTTAAACCAGACATGGCACATCTAGAACAGACCTTTGGCTTATATATGACTATATCTAACTAATCATGCCTGGATCGATCAGGAAATATCTGAGGTTCATATACGTACACTCAAAAAAAAAATAAATAAATAAATAAAAATAACAAGGAAGGTTGTGCAATTTACATACTATATTTATATTTAGTTGACTTATAATATTTGCGTTTTTTGACTTGAAAAGTTATTTTCTATTTAGGTCCACATAATTATGTCTCAATTTAACAGTACTATCCTAACGCGTTGCCTAAACACAAATCATTTATGTTAAGTAAAAAATTCTTACATCCAGGTTGACAGTATAGTGCGAGTCAACTGCCATTTTGCCCGAACTTAATTGTGTTCAGTCTGCTTAAATATATGTCAAAATTAAATTTAGGCCTATTTAATCCGTTAATTAGTGTTGGATTACATGATTGATTTGTGTTGGATTAACTGAAACTGGACAGTGCTTGTTAGTTCCCAGCATACTTTGCATATGGTTGAATTAAGAGAGAATAAATGTATTTTATGTTTTTTTTTTTTTTTTTTTTGAGAAAATGAGAAAAGGGGAAAACTTGATAGTGTGTAATTGTGTTTAATATTCAATTACATTTGAATTATTAGAACCATTTAAATTACAGTGGGTTACCATTGTGGAGAAGAGTGGAGCATTTTGTTTGGGTGTGGACTGATATAAATATTATCTTGTTGGTTAAATTAACATGTTAATCTTAGCATTTAAGATTCTAATATGTGCTACTGCTAACAAAGAGCTGGCTATAGTCTATCAATTTAATTATGCCACTCAAATAAATGAAATATTATTGGATGAATGCATAATAACCTGAATCATATCAGGAAGCCTTTAAAAAAACACTCCATTAGGGTCGCTTAAAATGACTTAATTCCAATATGTTGAAGTTACATGAACAAATTATGTTTGTTTAACATAAACCAATTATGTGGAACCTTTTGACGAATAAATAAATAAATAAATAAATAAATAAATAAATAAATAAATAAATAAATAAAGTCAACATAATTTTTTTTAGTGTAACAGTTTTTATTTAGCCATTTCTTAATAAAACAGATATTTAAAACAGATATCTCACCACAATGTTGTTTTTGTAATATTGAACCCAAAACTCTCATACATTTATTTTGTTATTGTAAATACTCCAAAGACTTTTGGAAGCTACGTTGGTTTTTGATATTCTACAAAATAATTATAATAGATGAGGCAATGGTCTTCTTCTTGGACTGCTGGCTCAGACTTAATTGATAACAGATTAAAGTTAATATTCTTCCTGGGAAGTTACATAAAGCTAAAGTAAAGTCTATAACATCCTCATTTCATTTTTTTGTTAAGATCTTAAATTATCCATGACTCTTTAAATTCAATCACAAGAAAAGTGTAAAAAACATAAAAGGTAATGTTTTACTCGATGTACAATGTAAGATCTGCTATATGTTTTCCCCAATATCTGTTTTTCTTATTTTTGATGTTAAATGTCATTGTAAGCTTTTATGAAAGTTAAATAAAAAACAAAACAAAAAAAAAAAACCCAAAAAAAAACAAAAAACAAAACAAACAAAAAAACAAATTAAACCCTGGAGTGGACAGTTTTTGGAGATGTTTCCTCACTGCAGAACACGGAATCCTATCCCCACCCCTGATCCTACCCATCTCCACCCCTTAGATCTGCATCCAACTACGCCCCCTGGATCTTGTGTACTGCAATGAGGTACTACTGGAGATCTCGCGAGCGCTCGTCCTCTCGCGATGTCTCCCAGCATCGCTGCCCCGCTGCAGTGCGCGTATAAAGCGCAGCGAGCCTCGCGGGCACGAGAGGAGGAGTTGCGGCAAGGTCGCGCAGCATCACGGCGCACATTAGCCACGGAAAGCGCGATTCACGGACATCTTCTAGGTCTTTAAGGTCCCTGTGAGCGTACACTCGGAGGATATTTCACTGAGCGCGTTAAACTCGTTAGGAGTTTCTGACTGGAAGTGCTGCTGATCTCAATTTGCATCCGCATGTGCGCGTCGCGCTGCGGGTTCGGAGGAAAGCGCGGCGCGTTATTTTAGTCTTCCTGCAGAATCAGTGTCCGCGTTCAGTCACATCTATCGGCTCTTCGGTACTTTTAACCGATAGTATCAGCTTTTGGAAAGCTTTTCTAAATCGTCATGTCGGCATCACCTCCGCCTTTCGCCGGCCCGGGCGACACTCTCTCCGCGCCTGAGCCTGACGCGCTCCAACCCGCCGGTCCCACACCGAGCCAGAGCCGCTTTCAGGTGGACCTGGTGTCCGAGTCCGCCGGGAACGGGCATACCCACGACGCCTCCGACTCATCCCCGCCCGCGTACGACGCCGAGCCGCCATCCGACGCGCGTCGGGACTCTGCGGCGGGCGGCGAGGAAGCCAAGGGCCGGTTTCGGGTTGTGAACTTCGCGGCCTCGAGCCCGGACGCCGCGCCGGCGGACATCGCGCAGAACGGGGACACGGTGATGAGCGAGGGGAGCTTGCACTCCTCCAGCGGCGGCCAGCACCACCACCACTACGACACACACACCAACACATACTACCTCCGCACCTTCGGGCACAACACCATCGACGCCGTACCCAACATAGACTTCTACCGGCAGACCGCGGCTCCGCTTGGCGAGAAGCTGATCAGACCCACCCTCTCCGAGTTGCACGACGAGCTCGACAAGGTACTAAACATACTCTCCGGGCACCACTGGGGTAGTACTGAACACACACTCCGGGCGCTGCTGGAGTAATATTGAACACACACACTCTCCGGGGTAGTACTGAATAAACACGCAGATCAGACACTGAACTAGTGGGTTTGCAACTAGAACTTGCACTAGTGGGTTTGGACTGAATGCACATGTTGGACACTAGTGCATTGTAAATAATGATTTTTTTTGGTGAAGTAAATACTAGTGAAAAAAACAATGTAATTTACATGAAAAAGTTAGTTCAGACAAGAATTAAAAAAATAAGTAAATTCCATATCAGTACTTAATTCAAGCGAGTAGAAATGAAAGTGTAAATATCAACTCAGTAAAAATAACTCAACTTTTCTGATACTGGGGTTCCTAGCACTGGACCTTCTGGACCTTGAATAATTAATGAGGTTAATTTTTCACTGTTTTCCAGCTGTATTTACACTGTTTTATCATTGCTCGACGCATTCAAACACAAAAACAACCCATCAAATGTTACCGCCAAGTTGTGTATTGTCTACCAAGTGTATTGAGGTCTTTGCATTCACATGATGCTTAACATCTGACATGACGTAATATAAATTACTTATATGATCTAAGTAAAGCACATACTATAAATGACTAATAAAATTCAATATTATTATTTAAATGAA
This sequence comes from Cyprinella venusta, assembly GCA_038021265.1. NCBI lineage: Eukaryota > Metazoa > Chordata > Actinopteri > Cypriniformes > Leuciscidae > Cyprinella > Cyprinella venusta. The sequence goes on along the minus strand of CM075882.1, from coordinate 17,988,496 downwards.
ATGTAATGCAAAGGAAATCGATATTAATCAATCTTTTACTAGTCAAGTTAAAATTTCTTATATTCTGTAAAGTTTACTTAATTCCATATTCCATGTAAATTTAACATAAGGATTTCTAATTAAAGCTACTGAAAAAATATGTTTAGGTTTTTACTTGGCAAATCATTGTAAATTTACTAGCATTTTCTGAATGAAAAAAGTTAGTTAGCTTTTTCAAGTAAATCCTACTCCAAATTTTTTTTCAGTGTGGGTTACCACTGGATGCACGTATTAGACACTAGTTTAGTGGGTTATAGGACTTAATGCACATATTCGACTCGTGTTTAGTGGGTTAGTACTGAATGCACATATTGGACACCAGTGGTTTAGAGCTAAATGCACATCAAATACTAGTTTAGTGGGTTTTGTACTGAATGCACATTAGACACTAGTTTAGTGGGTTAGTAGTGCTGAATGCAATATTGGACATTAGTTTAGTGGATTAGCATTGAATGCACATATCAGACACTAGTGGTTTAGAGCTGAATGCATATCAAATACTAGGCTAGTTTAGTGGGTTTTATACTGAATGCACATATCATACACTAGTTTAGTGGGTTAGTGCTGTCTGCAATGTTGGACACTAGTTTAGTGGGTTAGTACTGAATGCACATATCAGTCACATCGCTTCTAGTTTTTTTTTTTTGAGATGACATTTATTGAATGATGGTCAGTAAGATACTCATTTCTTCAGATAGTTGATGAGATCGCAGGGTTCATCTCAAATGTGTGATACTTCATAACGCTGTACAGAGTCGGCATGGGCCTGTGCGCACAGTGACTGCAGTGCGTACGAGGTTGGGAAATGTTATCTGAAGATCAGACTCTTCGTTGTATCATCCTACATGTAGTTCTGTTATGAAAAAGCAAGGCCAGGCTTTGTTTACATTCTTACACCAGACTGAGATGTGCAGAGAGAGTGTGTACGTGTGTCTGTTAGTCTTGGTTTCTCTCGCATTGAGAGGCTGTTGTTTAGAACGATAAACTGCTGTGTTCGTGAAGTGATTTGTTTGTTGTAAGTCTGTTTAAAAGCCCTTTGATTGGACTTGAACAGCAGATGTTGTGGTGTCCATGTTGGTGTCCCCGTGCTGAAACGCACTCGCTGAACGCCTGGTGGTGATGGACTCGGGGAGCAGTTTATCCAGAGGCATGGCGATTTAGCTGTCTGACGACACTGGCTATTATGACTTGGCAGTTTATCTAGTTTAGTGCATTTGTAAAAAACTTTGATGCCAAGATTTAGAAAAGCCTCTTTGAGACGAAGTATATGACGCACGAGTGTATTAGCAGTAGTTTCCACTCATTTGAGCTTGAGCTGTTCTGAGTTAATGACTCAAGGAGAGCGATTGAACGATTTTCTTAGGTAAATAAACAGATGCGAGAGATAATTTGTATATAAAGATATATTTTAATCTCAAATACAGCAGTGTTCCCTGCAGTTCTACCTGTGTGTGTGTGTGTGTGGGTGTATGTGTGTGTGTGTGCGCGCGCGTGTGCGCTGAGACATGGATACTCTGACTGCTCTAGTTTTCTTTTGCATTTGTAATTGTAATCATGAGACTGAAGAGAGTAAAGCCTTCTGAAGAGAATCATAGATGTTTTTGAGAGCTGGTAGAAGCAGAAGGGTGGATTTAAGGAACCAACATTTTATGTAACTTTTTAAACTGGTAAAAAAATACAACATTTCTATTAAAGGGTCATGAACTGGCTTTTTAAATTTTATTATATTGTTGTCTGAGGTCAACTTATGACGTTCGCTTTGTTTTTGCATTCAAAAACATCAAAATGAATAAATAATAGGCTATTTTCTACCCTAGTTTTGAGCCTAGCTCCAAAACGCTTGGTTTTTATGGGCTTCCATTGAATACTTGGAAGTAAATGCCCACTGCTGTCAGTGCATAAGGGGGAAACAGTTTTGAAAACGTCCAATGATTCGCCCATACATGTTCGACCCAGAGTCCGTGTGTTGCACCATTCCTGTCAGATCCAATATAGTCGGCACAGCACCATTCTTTAAAGGGTTAGTTCACCCAAAAATTCTGTCAGTATTTACTCACCCTCATGTTGTTCCAACCCCGTAAGACATTCGTTCATCTTCGGAACACAAATTAAATGGTTAGTTCATCCAAAAATGAAAATTCTGTAAGTATTTACTCACCCTCATGTTGTTCCAAACCTCTATGTGTTTATTTGTTCTGCTGAACACAAAGGAAGATATTTGGAAGAATGTTTTAATCAAACATATCTCAGGGGGAATGAGTTCTGTTTGGTTAAAACATTCTTCCAAATATCTTCCTTTGTGTTCAGCAGAACAAATAAACACATAGAGGTTTGGAACAACATGAGGGTGAGTAAATACTGACAGAATTTTCATTTTTGGGTAAACTAACCCTTTAAGATATTTTTTATTAAATCTGAGAGCTGGATCACTCCTGCATACTAGTCCATAGGCTTCTTGAGGAAGTGAAACTTGCCAGCCTCAAAGTTATTAAAGACATTGTTAAAATAATCCAAGTGACTACAGTGGCTCAATCTTAAGTTTATCAAACGACGAGAACACTTTTTGTGCGCAAAAAACAACAAAAATAACAACTTTATTTCAACTATTCATTTACTTCTCTCTCTGCCTCGAGTCTTTAAGATATTTTTTATTAAATCTGAGAGCTGGATCACTCCTGCATACTAGTCCATAGGCTTCTTGAAGTGAAACTTGCCAGCCTCAAAGTTATTAAAGATATTGTTAAAATAATCCAAGTGACTGCAGTGGCTCAATCTTAAGTTTATCAAACGACGAGAACACTTTTTGTGTGCAAAAAACAACAAAAATAACGACTTTATTTCAACTATTCATTTACTTCTCTCTCTGCCTCGAGTCAGGTTACTAGTTTAACAGCGTATCATCTGTTGTTGTACGTCACACGCATCACACACATGACCAGCGTCGGCCAATAGTGAGCCTACGTGTGACGTAGCTCTACGCCGTCACACTACATTAACTGACTAGAGGCCCATAGAGAAGGAAGTGAATAGTTGAAATAAAGTCGTTATTTTTGTTTGTTTTTGTGCGCAAAAAGTATTCTCATTGCTTGATTAAGTTAAGATAGAGCCACTGAAGTTACTTGGAATATTTTAACAATGTCTTTAATAACTTTTCGAGGCCGGCAAGTTTAATTTCCTCAAGAAGCCTATGGACTATGCAGGAGTGATCCACCTCTCTGATATAATCAAAAATATCTTAATTTATGTTCCAAAGATGAACAAAGGTCTTACGGGGTTGGAACAACATGAGGGTGAGTAAATACTGACAGAATTTTAATTTTTGGGTGAACTAAGCCTTTAATATTAATCGGTCTGCAAAACCAGTCTTGTTTACAAAACGGTCCTCAGTGAAATGAAGCGAACAGGCAGACAATGTTTTAGACGAGTTTACACAAGAGCACTCTTGGGTGAAAACGTACAAATATTTTATCGGATGTGCCTTTCGTTTACACGGCGGTGGCGTTTTTGGGGCTTAAAAACGCAAAAAAGTGAAACCACCCTTAAAAAATCTTAAAGGAGCATTTCACCCATTGCAACATTAATCTTTATTGAAAGTGGATCATATATGTAGTAGGAATGTAAAATAATTTTTAATTTGGTGCCCTCTTGACTGAGAAAAGACAGAAAATAATGAAGGGGTGCATTTGTGTTAAAAAACTACAGTTCCCAGAATGCCCCTGCATTGCACAGCTCCGCAAGCCACACCCACTAACCCACCCAACCACCGGAACTGTGCAAACAGAGAATTCACTCTTCCGTCTACAACGCTAACATTAGCTGTCATCAGAGTAAGAGTTTGAAATTCATTTCAAACAAAATGTCTAGTTAGTTGGCTGTGGAGAGCAGGACGATCGAGGGCGAGGGATGTAAGAGGACGGCGCACTGCGCGAGGCGGTGGCGTGAGTGATAATGAAAGACACCTGTGAGGCGCGTGCCGGTGCGTCTCTCGAGAGAGAAACAGGCCTGATTTTATGTTTATATCATTTTTTTATGTTGTATTTTATGTTTTTTTTATCATTTTATATTATTTCTGTTGTGTGTAACGCTGGCTTACTTTAGTTTCAACATGACACCACGACTTTTGCGTAAACATACACGCCACTTTCGAGTCAAGTGGCGTGTTATCTCTACGCATTTTGAGCTATCCGCGTGTATGTCTACGCCATTAACGTCCGCGTCATTCCGCGTGTCTGTACACTCGCGTCAAATGTCCAGTCATAAACGCCATTAACCCCAGTGACGGTTAAGTTTAGGGATAGGGTTGAGGTAAGTCATATCTTTTTTTTCACTAGGATGGTAAGGGAACAGTCATAAATGCCATTAACCCCAGTGATGGTTAAGTTTAGGGACGGGGTTGAGGTAAGGCGATTATGCGTCTTGATAGCACGCCAAAATTGCAAATACGAATTGGCGTGTCATACACACGCTACTTCATGAGATCAGTCTGTTAGTTTTGTATTTGTTCATTTTATTATTTAAATGTTTAAATGTTCGCCGGTTCATGCCTCTTTCTTCCCACAACAACAAACCCCATTCACGTTACATTTGTAAACACATTAGTGAATTACTCCTCGTTTGTATTTATTTATGTATGGTGAATTACTGCATGATACCTGGATGTTCTGAAGGCGAAACTATCACAACACAAACGTCTGTGTGCTCGTCTGATTCAGAGCTTTCCTCCAGGAGAAATTGCCATCGTTGAAATTCTCTGCCGCAGACGGACTCTGTGTCCGTAGGCCGTGACACGCAGCGAGAGTACAGCAGAGCCGGACAGTATTGGAGTACATTTACTTGAGTACAGTACTTAAGTACAATTTTGAGGGATCTGTACTTTACTCAAGTATCATTTTTGGGGAGTACTCATGACTTTACTCAAGTACATTTGAGAGGGAAATATTGTACTCTTTACTCCAATACATTTCTATCTATAACCGTGAGTAAAAAGTAACTACTTCTAAAAAAAAAAAAAGGAAATAAGAAAAATCTCGGAAACCCTCAATTTGTTGTTTCCCTCTCAAACGTGATTGGATTGTGCAGGCGCCACTGATTGAGACAGCCTATCAGAAATCACCTTCAGCTTTCCGCCAAAGTCAACTCCATGGTTAGATTTAGATAAGAGACCAAACCATGGACGAAACAATGGATGGAGACGCAGCAGGTCCATCCCGGGAATGTGCCAACCCATGAACCCACCTCGCCACACTATTTCAATTTTCTGAAATGTTCTTAAATGTTAATTAAAGCAACATGGTAAAAGATGAAAATTACTTGATTTTACATTAACATTTTTCATAACTAAATAAAATTATGTATTTACAAACATTAAACATTGAATGGGGTAAAATTGACCCCAGGGATAATAGAAGGGTTAAATGTTAAATAAAGCAACATGGTAAAAAGATGAATATGACTTGATTTTACTTTCAATTCCTTTTACATTCTCCAAGGTATTTACATTAACACATAACTCCATGTGGACATTTCTGTCCATAAATGTAAGCACTGTGGCAGGTAGTGCAATATTTAGAAAATGTACTCTTGATACTCAAGTACTTTTAAAAACAAGTACTTTAGTACTTTTACTTGAGTAGACATCTGACTGTAGTACTTTTACTTGTACTTGAGTAAAATTTGGCAATGGGTATCTGTACTTTTACTCAAGTAATAAAGCTGTGTACTCTGTCCGCCTCTGGAGTACAGGCAACAGCCGGCTGCCAAGCTCGACCCAGTCCGGGCGTCTCGACTGACAGCCAGGCGTCTCCTGCTCCTCCATCAGTCTCAGCTGCTCTAAACTATACTGCAGCTCGTAAAGATAGCCACGAACATCGGATTAGAGCAGCAGACTTTAAAAACCTTCTACTTCCATGTCATGTTTAGTTTCTTCCATCATTATCATAACTTCATATCTCCACAGGGCTTGTTAGCTTAGCTTCCAAACAAGATGGCGGATATTGATTTCAGTCTCTGCAAGTGAAGTCCTACCCACTGATCTGTAATAGGCCTGTGGGTGAGTGGGTGCCACACCCTTGAATAATAATGAGCTAATCTTTGTAGTCTGTTGTAATTTCAATGAAATGTGACTTCCTGCTTATCGTGACGCAAAATTATGATTTTTACGTCACTATAAGCAGGAAATAAAACACTTAAATCCTTATTTCTCCCATCTCAGGGGAAAATAAGGGAATAAACCATGAGCATTCAAAAATATGACTGGGTTTCTAAAGATACAAAGCTTAATGCAAATGGGTGAAGTGACCCTTTAAATGCTCCACCGATGCGTTCCCGTGTAAACGGTAAAAACGCAAAAATCTGCTAAACAGTGAAGGTTGTACGCAGGCTCAAGGACTTAGTGTTGTTGTGTTCCAGTGTTCCACATTGCCACCTAGCCGCCTGGAGTGCATACTACATTAGATTTCACACACTTTTGCGTCACCATGTGCACTCAGATTTTCCACCCAAAACGCTCGTCTAAACGAAGAATAAAAAGTGATAACGCAACGCCACTATTGCGTTTTCTCTTCAGAATCGTTTCCGTGTAAACATAGCCTTACCCTCATCAGCTGGAACGTCATTAAAAATAGTGCATGCTAATTTCCTATTGGAATCCAGAGGAAGCATATGCAGACTGTCTTCCACAACCAGGCACTGCACAATATTTTGTATTGCTCTGTAGCTCGCTCCGGTTTAAACCGGCCGTGTTGAAGTAGGCATTGATCTTTGTGGGTGGTGTTATCCTCTTTGACGTCATAGTTCCCCACTTTGAAAAACGAGTCGTTTGCTGAGGCTGGTGTCAATAAAAGCTTTTATTGGACTAACAAGGACCTTTTCAGTTCTGAAACTTACAGGATATTCTTATGATATGATGACATCTTAGATGTCAAAAGCTCAAGGAAAATTTGATTTCTCAGTTCATCACCCCTTTAATATATTAGGCACATTTATTTATTTTTATTTTGTGCTTGATTAGTTTTAGAAGTAGGCATTTTTATATTAAGCCTTTCAGTAATCCCCATATACAGACTTCAGTATCAAACAAAAATACTTGCAGTGTTGCATTTAAAAAAAAACAATCGTCAAGTCACCTTTATTTACATAGCGCTTTTTACAATACAGATTGTATCAAAGCAGCTTCACAGTGATAACATGAAAATAATATAACACAGATGAACAATATTGTTGAATATTAAATGTCCCAACTAAGCAAGCCAAAAGCCAAGGCAACAGTGGCAAGGAACCAAAACTCCATCAGATGACTGAATGGAGAAAAAAAACCTTGGGAGAAACTAGGGTCAGTTGGGGGCCAGTTCTCCTCTGGCCAACGAAGGAACGGTGTGATTCGGGTAGCTTTACAAGACAAATTGGATCGAAACATTTAGAGTATTTGTCCATTTCCATCTGTCCATCTGAGGTCGATGTAATCACACCGGTTTGAAGACGAGATGTTGAGGATCAGTGCCAATGGCTGTCGTGTCGATGAGGCCGGCACTTAAGGATGAGTCGGGATGGGTCCAGGCGCAGGTCCACCATAGAGGGTCCCTCGGGATAAAGAGAGAATCTAATATTAGTGTAGACGCCATCCTTCTTATGATGTACCAAGTACATCAGGATTTATGGGACGTGTTCCAGGTTCCGGTTGATCTAAACTACGCAGCCTAATTTTGAATTGAGGAAGTCTAGTGTGTTATGTGTATGCTAGGCCAAAGAGATGTGTTTTTAGTATAGATTTGAACTGACAGAGTTTGCTTCCCGGACAATGTTAGGAAGATTGTTCCAGAGTTTTGGTGCTAAATAGGAAAAGGATCTACCGCCAGCAGTCGATTTCGATATTTTTGGTATTATCAACTGGCCAGAGTTTTGAGATCGCAATAGGCGTGAAGGACTATAATGCGTTAAGAGCTCTCTCAGGTACTGGGGATCTAAACCATTTAGTGCGTTGTGTAATCAGCAATATTTTAAAATTTATAGGATGTTTAATAGGCAGCCAATGCAGGGTTGACAGAACTGGGCTAATATGGTCATACTTCCTGGTTCTGGTAAGAACTTGAGCTGCTGCGTTTTGAACTAGCTGAAGTTTGTTTATTAAGCGTGCAAGGCAACCACCTAGTAGAGCATTACAATAATCTAGCCTTGATGTCATGAACGCATTAACAATTTTTTTCTGCATTTGTCAATGAGAGCATATGGCGTAATTTAGATATATTTTTAAGATGCAAAAAATAGTCTAAATACTGACTGAAATTCCTTGCAGAAATCATTTCTTTCAAGAAAGGAACACAGTTGTGAGGATACTGCTTTTTCCAGTATCATTGTTGTATTCAGGGAAATGTAGTTTCTGTATATAAACTGTATATAATTCTGTATATAAACAATCATGAGTAGGGCTGGGCGATATGGCTGAAAACTTTATCACGATATCAGTGTTTCATATCGGTCGATATCGATAATTATTGATTTTTTTTAATGACCTATTTAAAATAAGGACTAGGAGAAAAAATCTATTACAATTAAACATTTTTGTTTTACACTTAACCTTCCTCTGATTATAATCCCAAGACAGAAATGTCAACACAACCATGGAAAACTCAAATAAATGAATCCAGCTTTTTATTCGCAGCTTCTTATTGGTGGAACGGATAGCGTCAATAAGAAGCTGCGAATAAGAAGCTGGATTCAGCCTCGTAATGTACACAGAAGTCACGGTTCGGTTCAGACATCACGGATGGAGTGAAAAGCAAAACAGAAAAGGCATTTTTATAAATGTCTTAAGCCTTGTATTTTTAAAATAAGTTTTATTAATAAAGACATAGAACCAGTTTATCTATAGTGCACTGATGATAGTTTTATGTAATTAGTTTATTAAATTAATAAAAAGACCCTGAGATATGTTTTGTAATTGTACCTGAATTAATTTAAAATTAATTAGCTATATTTCAAATCAATATATTTGTTTTCCTTAATTTGAATTAACCCATTATTCTCATCAGAATTATAGATTTCCGTATAAAAAATACTACCAACACATTTTAATTTTATTTTTTAATGTGTAACTTAAAAATAAACAGGTTAGTGTTATGTTTTGAGGACAAGAAATGAAAACCAATGCGGTTTGATGATGACTGTCAGAGTCTATTTTTGTGACTGTCCAAAAGATGGAACACACAGACTGTTTTAAAAAAGGGTTGGATATAATTTTCTTTTAAAACAGTGTGTGTGTGCTTGTGTGACAGTTGTAGGTTACTGTTTGACAAGAAATACAGTGTGGCAAAAGCACAATGTTGTGTTTTATTGTGAGTATAGGCCTACACAATTATAAGTAAACACTTTGCAGACTGAATGATGTCCTGTATTAACAAAATGACAGCGTATGTTTTTATGTCTCCACTGTTTGATCGCACTCGCGTTGCGTGTCTCTCTCTCTCTACACACACACACACAAAGTTAGATCGCGGACGTGCTTACTCTCTCTCGCGTACACACACATGCTCCAGCAGACTCCAGCATAACAATCTTGATATCGCAGCCTGTTTGTTCATTATGCTGTGTTCACATCAAACGTGAATAGAGCGAATTATCCAATAATGTTTCGCAATTCTAGCCTGCACGGCATGCAGATGAAGGGCATTCATTTTCTGTTTATCAATCGCCGGTTACTGAAGAGGAATCCAGCAGCACAAAACGGACACTGTTACATGATTGCCTGTTAGTGTGTCACTCCCTACGTCGCTAGGTTACCAGAGAGTGCGTGCCTTTGTTAATGCAACCAAACTTGCTTCGCAACTGTTCCGTCGAAGAAAAAAAAATATTGAACGTTATATCGAACACATTTTTTATTGATATCGATCACGTGTCTATCGCGATACATATCGTAATCGTTTTATTGCCCAGCCCTAATCATGAGAGATAAACCAGTTGAAAGTAGTTTCTAATAACTGCATCCCTAATTGCATGTTTTTTTGGTGCTGAGGGTCACATGTCACAAAGTCAACAACTTTTGTGAGGGAACATGAAAGCATTAAAGTATATAAGATTTCTCATTTCATATTTTCCCCCCGTAACCATGTCCCTTCAGTGCCTCCATATGGGTCTGATTGGAGAAAGGAAATTGAAAATGGAAGGAGATGTTTGTGTTGTCTTTCTCTTAAAATAAAGCACTTAAAGTGGGCTCCCACCTGTTGTTCTCCATATAGCTATAGCTAGTAGCCTACATTGTGCTTGAAACCCCATTTGGAGCTAGTGATCCAGTCCTATTTTGCTTTGAAAAACTAAAATGGATTACTTGATACTGGATAGCAAAACATGGGCGATACAAATCTAGAAGATTCTGACCCAGATTAAACTTTGAAAAACTTTCGCACCAGAGAAACCTTTTCATAGTTCCTAGAACTATTAGCGGAAGTACCTGCTTTTTGGCGTGTTTGCACCGCAGGAACTTGGAACAATTTTAGTTCTAGGATCTTCTTTTGGAGAACTAAATTACTTCATAGTCGGTCTAAACCAGTACAATTGGAGCTACCTGTGATGTTAGTGTACACTGACTGACCGAACAAACGCATACAACACTGCAAGTTGTCGTAGGAGATTTCGTCTCTTAGCCCCACACTTTATGGTCTTTCTCTGTTATCACGAAACCCACGGCACACAACAAGCCCGATCACGATCTGATCATGGCATCCTCATCCCCGGGTGTTGACGTGTGTGCATGCAGCTCTTAAAGACGCCGCTGTTGGTGAACTGTCCCAGTGGCTTGTTCCCGAAACTGAGTTCCTAGACCTACTGCTGCGAAAGCCTCAATAATCCTGTGAGTGCAATGTTCGTGTAGCAGCTGTCCGTAAGTCAACACTGCTCTATAAATACATCTGTTCAGCTGTTTTGTATAGTTTGAAATGAACTTAATCTGTGGGAAATTTGACAAAGCTATTTTCTTCTTGTTGTCATTAATCATCTGTAATCCCGTCCAGATAATGTGAAGCTCGTGCTTGTGTACTATTTCAGAAATCATGTTTGTCATGTGAAGTGGCCAATGTTATTCCTCTATTTGTCTGCTTTTTATCAAACCAGTGAGCTGGATATTTCGATAAGTGGTCTGCTCTGACACGTTATGTAAAGCTAACACTAGTAAAGTCCTCATGCTTTCAGATCGAAGCTTTTTCCTGTTGAAGTTACACACAGTACGGCACTGTACAACAAATCCATGACTGAATGGAAAGTGTTTTATTGGCTGCTGGCTGTGAATTTAAACAGATATTGATGTGTGCGTCAGTGAGTATTTTATGGCTGTCAAACGAACGCGGTGTTGGCACTCCATTCCAGTTTTCCAGATGTTTCTTTAACATCTTCAGTTCTTCATTACAGCAACACCATATCATTAATTTATGTTGGCTCTGTTGAAGAACACTGAAGTGTTGCAGGTTTGGTGGCGTGACTGGCGTTGGATGGACACACTGAGCACACTAGCATGATATTGATGAGTGATAAAGTCCTGTCAGGGCGGATTTATTTAGAAGTGTGACTGAGCGGAAGTAGATGTTGAAATACTGATGCTGTGAGAGACTGACAAACCGAAAGACACATGTGACGGGCTCATTGAAAATGCATTTCTGCAAAATGGTGTTGCGTCTCTTGCACGCTTCAAGTGAAAGGTCCAGTGAGTGGCTCTAAGAGCGAGTTCAGTTTGAAGCGGATGAATGTGTTTTTGCAGGTTATTGACGTTTGCTGTTGTACGTATCGCAGCAGTTCTGAAGAGAAGTGTCCTGTGAGTGGCCCTTCAAGGTCAATCACATTCGAAAATGAAGCAGCACCTTCACCAAACCCTGAACATGCCTAATAGTGTTAACAATAGCAAACGTGACATAGAAACACAATTGCTGAGGCATCCATAGCATGTAAGCTTCCTTCGAGTCTCTGCGAGGTTTCATCGGGACATATGCGTTCTGTGCCGGACGAGCTCTGCTATATGAGGAACACCATATCTGCAGTGGTTAGGTGACGCAAACATCTCAATCTATCGGTTTACAAATCATGCACTATGGTTAAAGTATTTACAGGTCATAGTATTGTGCAAGTAATTAGCAGAAATAGGTCTTTAATCCATAATTTGTCCCTGTAATCATAATTAACTGTGAACTTCTTTCATAATTTCTAAGAACTTCTTTGCTGTTTTACTGCTCTAGCGTTTAATTCAGCTGGAAACTGGAGTGATTGTATGTATTTTGATGATAAATGTGGTGTAATCTCTGTGAAGCTGCCACAGATCCGGCTGGAGTTGTAAGTAAACGCATGTGGAAGACTGTGGCCTGATGTGCTCCCACTGTGAAGTGTCTCTGGGACTCAGGTGATGTGTGCTAGCGCTGACCGCGAGACGCGTACACCTGTGGCCAGAACCACTGGTTTATGGTTTGAAACGGAGATCATGATTCTGAACACAGACAATTAAAGGGGTGATGAACTGAGAAATCAAATTTTCTTTGGGCTTTTGACATCTAAGAGGACATCATATGAGAATATCCTCTAAGTTTCAGAATTGAAAATGTCCTTTTTAGTCCAATAAAAGTTTTTATTGACACCAGCCTCAGCAAACAACTCTGTCTTTCAAAGTGGGGAACTATGACGTCAAAGAGGATAAAACACCACCCCATGCTGAAGATCAGTGCCTACTTAAACATGGCCGGTTTAGCCCCGCCCACCAATTCGCGCTTTACACGCACTGCTAAAGAACATAGATGCCTACCTCGTGATGACAAACTGGATCGAGCTACCGAGCAATACAAAATATTGTGCAGTGCCTGGTTGTGGAAGAAGACAGTCGCTGCATCTGGATTCCATTAGGACTACATGGGTAGACTTTTATTTTTAATGACGTTCCAGCTGATGAGGTAAAACATTGTCCTACTGTTCGCTTAATTTCACTGAGGATTGTTTTGTACACAAGACTGGATTTGTAGACCGATTAAAGGGCACCTATTATGCCCCTTTTTACAAGATGTAATATTGGTCTTGGGTGTCCCCAGAATGTATTTGTGAAGTTTCAGCTCAAAGTACCCCACAGTTAATTTATTATAACCATTTGAAAATGTCATTTTTGGGGCCTGTTTTAAAATGAGCTGTTTTGAGGTATACCACCTTAAATGCAAATGAGCTGCATAACCCTCCCTGCCTTTGGATGCGGCCGTAACTTGATGCTTGTGGCAGTCGGTCTAAGCAGAAGGGCTGAGAGAGTGAGAGAAACCACTGTTTTCAATATCGTTCAGCATACTTTTGAATCGGAATATATAAATAGTATGAAGAGACTCCGGCAGAATAAACACAAATGAGAATGGACCAGTATGTCTCAGTATGGTTATTTGATACATTTATGTACTTATAGAGTTGTAATCGCGTGCCCTTGCAATTATGGATGTGCAACACACACACACAGACACACAAACACTAACGCTCGCGTAGTGTCTCCATAGTGACGTGTGTCTCCTGAGCGCTTCTAATCTACATGCGTAATGCAGCGTCCCAGCACACACACACACACACACACACACACACACACACTCCCACACACGCATTACCTCCATCACACCTGAGGTCAGGCCCAGTACACACACACACACACACACAAACATTACCTCTATCACACCTGAGGTCAGCCGTGCGCGTGCACACACACCTACCTGAGGCCAGGCCCAGTGGACACACACGTGCAGGTTTGCCTGTAGTCATCACCACTTCGGTAACACTTTACAATAAGGTTCATTAGTTAACTACATTAGTTAACATGTGCAATTTGTGAACAATACTTCTTCAGCATTTATTAATCTTAGTTAATATTAATTCCAACATTTACTAATACGTTATTAAAATCAATGGTTGTATTAGTTAACATTAGTTAATGGACTGTGAACTAACATGAACGTACAATGAACAGCTGTATTTGTATTAACTAACATTAACAAAGATTAATAAACACTGTAACTAATGCATTGCTCATCGTTAATTAATGCATTTACTAATGTTAACTAATGAACCTAGTTGTTACCACAACTTCTATACAGCAGAACTTCAGCTACTTGAAAAAAGTGTGTGCTTTTGACTGACATTTAATGAAACTGTGACATTCAATTGTCTTGCTTTTGTCTATTTAACCCTCATATTGTCTTAGTTTCCTGTTTACACTCAAGTGTATTTTGGGGTCTATATTTTTTTTTGCCAATTTCAGTAAAAAGGCTGTCTTTTGCAGTCACACCTGTTTGTTTGTTTGTGTGTGTCTTTCTGTGTGTGTGATATGTGTGTAGTCATGTTTTTTCCATATTGCTTTTGTGCTCTCATACCATACCTTCATTTGTGTGTGAATTTTTCTTTAGATTTATGCAGATATTATTGATTTTATTTCCGAATTTCTATAAAAATGCTCTCTATTGCAGTCAAACCTCTCTCTATCTGTGTGTGTATTTGTGTCTGCGCACATGAGTGTGTGATAATGTTCATTGCTCATTGTATTAGTGATCTAGTACTAGGCCTTCATTTATGTGTGAGAATTTTCAGATTTATGCTGGAATTATTGATTTTATTTGCCAATTTCTATAAAAATGCTCTCTATTGGAGTCGCACCAGTGTGTGTGTTTATGTGTGTGTGTACGTGTGTGTGTAAGTGATCATGTTCGTTCCACATTGCATTTGTGCTCTAGTACCAGGACTTCATTGCGGTATAGAAATTTTCTGATTTATTCTGGATTAATTGATTTTTTTTTACAAATGAAAAATAAAAAACACATTTTTTTCCATTTTCTCTTTCATTTCAATTGGGGTCATATTGACCCCAAAAGGCACTGAGTGTGACTTTTTTTTTTTTTTTACATACCTTTAGAACAACCGAATTAAGCCCAGTTTTGTGTGTGTGTGTGTATAGATAGATAATGTAGGAAAAGTCACAAAATTTTATGCAACTGAGATGAAGGGAACCATGTTTATTTACTTCGGAAAAGTCGATTGGGGTCATATACCATATTAGGGTTAAAGGGTCATGCTAGGTGTGTATGACTTTCTTCTTTTTTATATTAAAAAATGTCCTGGGTCTTCCCAGCTTTATAATGGGAGTCAGTAGTTATATATTTTTGGAAGACCATCAAAG
Organism: Cyprinella venusta; assembly: GCA_038021265.1. NCBI lineage: Eukaryota > Metazoa > Chordata > Actinopteri > Cypriniformes > Leuciscidae > Cyprinella > Cyprinella venusta. The sequence continues at coordinate 17,973,300 of CM075882.1, read as the reverse complement.
CGCATCCATTAGGGGTTAGGGATGCTCATTTCGGTTATTTTTCCAGACCGACAACCGGCGCTCGTTAATCGATTATTAACCGTTAACCGATCAGATTATTGAATTGGCAATAAAAATAAAATTGACGCGTATCTGTGACCCGTTAAAAATAAAAACAATTTTATTTATTTATCAAAGGTTTTATTTTAATGTGTAAAGAACAGCATAAAGAACAGATCAACAACAGAACCTGGATTCAGATCAAATTTTGTGTCAACAGAGAAAAAAAAAACATGAAATATGCCTACACTTAATATATATTTTTAAACTTAGATAATTAACAAATTAACATGACAAAAAGAAAACAATAAATCCGTTTAAACGGATAGACTAAGATTTTTCGTTAAATAAAAATAGCAGACATACCTCAATCCACAACGTGTCTTTTTTCTGTTAGACTTAGATTTTTCGTTAAATGAAAAAAGCAGGCATACCTCAATTCACAACGTGTCTAACTTTTATTTAAAAAAGCAACATGTCAACGTGGTTAGTCTGGAGTAACCTAAAGTTCCCCGACTGGCAAGTTCGGGGCTATATTCCTGTCAGTGGTTCGGGGCGCAACGGCTATGCGCTTCTATTATTGGTTAAACCTTATAAAAACGCCAACGGTTCGTGAAGCATAGCCTATATGAGTTGCTTATTTTAGTTCCACTTTCATTTTGTTTGCACTCGCTGCTAGGTAACTAGTCGATAGATCGCTTATTGCTCAGACGCACATAGCAGGTGATATTTGTCTCCGTCTCCTTCCCACAGATGTTTATGCGCGCTATTCTGTCACGGATTTATTGACGCGCCCCTTCCACGCTTACCATGCGTTTAACGTGTGGCAAATTTACTGGTCGCACATGTGCGACTGGATGTAAAATTGAAATTCAGTCGCACACTCTAAAATTTTGGTCGCAAAATGCGACCATTTGGTCGCAGTCTGGAGCCCTGCTTTGGTTGCGGTCTTTATCTCCAGCTTGGGTAGCAGACACCGCTCTCTCATCTTCCGCATTGGCCATTTAAGCAGCACACATTTCAATAAGCTTTGCTTTTGCGGCTTCTTTCTCCGTTTGCGAAAAAAAGGGAGATGTCTGCAGGCACGTGTGTAGTTGCGCGTGTCTATGCGCGATGCGCCCCGTGAGTTAATAGTTTTAACTATATAGTAAAACCTATATCTGCCTAGTTTTGTTTTTTAAACCATGCAGCAAAAATAAATAAATAAATAGAAAAAAAACCCTTTTAAACCGTTTAACTGACAGTATTAATCGGTCAAAATTTTTACTATCGGTTAACGGTTAAACGGTCAAATTGAGCATCCCTATTAGGGGTGTAACGATATTTGAACCGAACCGAAAAACCGCGATACTGAACTCACGATTCGAATCGCGATACTCTCAGTGCGAACTGAACACGCCCCACCCCGCCCCCTGCTACCCTGACCCCGCCCAGTCCGGCTCAATGGACCTCATGTATTATGTGTACAGTACACAAAAAATTCAGTTTTGTTGCCTAACCACCATTAACACCAAATAACAAGCTCTGTGTTTTGTTACTTTCGATATTAAGCAAGGTGTAATCTTTCCAATTCTGTCTATTTGATCACGAAATTAAAACAATAAATGGCGTTTTGGCGCTCTTTGATGTGGCGTGACAGATCGCTGTAGGGCTAATAGCTCCTCATTACAAGCAGCAGCGCGGTGCACGAGTAAACGCGATCATCTCTTCCTGAGTTACAGAATGGACACCTGAAGGTATGTTGAAAGATACAGAATACTTACTGAAAGGCATCAAAACTCGTGTAATCGCTCAATCAGTGTTTACAGAGTTGTATCAGTGCATCACGAGTTACTCTTGTGCTGAAAGTCGACTTTTGTAGGCCGTCTGCCGGAAGCTTCTTATTTTAGCCGATAATGTTATAAATATGGATATTTTTTCTTACACCAATGCATCGCTTCCAAGCGTGCCGCACAAGCCCTCAAAAGTGAAGCCAAAATGTCTCGATCGCCCCCTTGTTTGTGACCAGTCTTAGTATAGGTCATAAACCCCACCTCCCCATGTTATTCAACAAGACGCGAGACCAACTAAACAATTCAATTACACTTCACATATCCTTTTTCCAAAGATAGTTTCTGTCATTGTAGTTTCTATCACGTTGATGTAATTTCAAGTGTTCGTTTTTAAAATAAGTTTGATTTTCGTTTATGTGATGCTATAAACGGTCCTCTGACATCATGATTGACAGCTGTGATTGACAGGTTCTCTGTGCGAGGTAGTCACTGAAGCACCAGCGGACTTTATTTTAAATAATGTTGATTATGTGGTTAGTAGTTGTATTTACCTTATTTTAATGATGTTCATCATCAGCAGACATCATTGGAGAGGAACGAAGCAGACAGGGGCCACTTATTGAAAGTGCGGGGCGTGTGCTTACGTTTGATTCAGCGAGAATGAGGGCGCGGCCTTGATTTTGCAGCTTTACTTCCTGCTCACAACTGCGCATGTCTGGTCCCGAAAACGCAAGTGCGCAGACTCAAGTCCCAAGATATCAAAGTCATATTGGGACATTGGCGGCTTCAGTTCTCTCTGATGTAAAAGAGTGAAGGGGCGTCGTCCATCTTTTTTTACAGTCTATGATCACTTCACTTCAGAAGGCCTTTATTAACCCTCGCAGAGCCTTTAATCATGGATGGATGCTAGGGATGTCAATGATTAATCGACGATCGATTAATTGTTGATAACACATTTAATTGATAAAACTTGAACGTGAGAAACATGAGTTGTTTGGGACTATTTTACACCTACATCTTTACATGACTACAAGTTTGCATGTGCATCCTCATGTTTTTTGCAAATGTAAGTTGTAATCGTTTATTTTGTGTACACATATCTATATCTGATTTATCTCATATTGGATGCATTTGGTTAAGAATTGACGTGATCTTTAGCGCGCTCAGCTCAAACGACAAAGCATGACCAATAATGACTATTGGGACTGTCATATTACACAAGCTTATAAAGAGAACAATATTGTAGTAAAACATTGTGAATTATTTGGGTTTAGATGCCGTGTTCCAGGAAGAGCGTGTCCACCACAATATGAGTCATTGTGAATGGCACGTAACTTAAGTGCACTTGTGCATTCACGTCATTTTGTGCAGATATAATTTTGTAATATGTTTATTTTGTATATATCTGATTAATATCAAATAGGATGTGTTTCTTTTGAGTTAAATGAACGCTAACAAAGTGCTCAATGGTTATTCATTCAGCGCGCGCTGCTCAAGCAGAATGCACCACTAATAATAACGATGGTTAATTTGGGACTGTCATATTACATAACATGAGAATGAGAACTATTTTAATTAATGGTTGTGAATTCAGGGTTTAGTTGCTGTTTTTCATTGGGTTTAGTTGCCGCATCTGAGGTGGCCGGGGACACATTGTATTTGTCATTATATGAATATATTAAATAATTAATTTAATTTATCAATCACATCAAAACATTTTACAATTCTACTAACCCTTATTTGGATTAAAAAAAAAAAAACATTCTTATTACTTTGGTGAGGAACATAGCTTTTTGAGCAGCATTTGCAGACCCTGTAATGCTGTTTCCCATTAATGCTAATGATTAATCGATTAATTGATCGTTAATTTAAAGCAGTGCTTGAAGTGGGGGAAAAAAGGTGCCGGTACTCTCTTGGATTGGCAAATCATGACATTTGAGATTTTTACAGGGAAAAACAAAACCTGGAAATATTGCTCTTACAACAATTTATTGCTATTTATTAACAACATAAATGTATTTAAACAAGTCGTGTGTGCGCGCATTTCTTTAAAAAGAAACATTCTCTTTTTAGAAGTTGGTCATTAATAAACTTGATTCTTTAAGTTTGTTAAGATGGGACGTATACAACAATGGCATGTAAATGGTAAACAACAGAAACAACCAAGAAAACAGCCTTCGATATTGTCTTTTCAGTCATACTTATTCTAACATAAATATGTTTACAAGACAGCAAACATAAAAATGTAGGCCTACACAATTTTGATTTGGGCATGTAGGCTATACTTGTCTGTGTAGGCTATTACATAAACTAAAAGAAAAGCTTATATTCTGATTAGCTTGCTCATTTTATTTATTTGTAAAACATAGTTTTACCCAAACTGAATAATTAAGACGTTTAAATGGCTAAATCTTGTATAAATATGATTGAGTCTTTTTCTTTTCTGACGTAGCCTACTCCAGTTCTTCTAAATCATATTTATTTTCTCCATCAAAAGTGTGCTTTCACCTTAAATGAGCGTGAGCACAACAAAAATAGACTCGGCGCCTGAACCCCCACTGCTGCTCACGCGACACTCTCCTGGCAGTTTGAACGCACACATGCAAGCCGAAAAAGATACGCGCTGCTCACGCTTGCGGTGGCCGCAAATCCCGCGATCAGCTCCGGTTGCCGTTTCGCAGCCGTAACGCGCCGCAGATGTGTGCAGTAAAGAAGGGGTTAAACTGCCGTCACGAGTACCGGCTATATGCGGGAAGTAGCGGTACGCAACAAAAAGTGCAGGTACGCTTGAGAGTAAAATGTAGAAGTGCCGGTACTGCGTACCGGTGAGTACCGCCCCACTTCGAGCACTGATTTAAAGGTGGGGTATGTGATTTGTAAAACGGCCAGTAGATTTTGAACATACACAACTCATAAGGTCCTACCTTCTCTCCTCCAACTCTGGCCCTGACTCCACCCATTCGAAAAACATGGACGCGCAATCAAGCATGAGCGAAAATTCAGATGAATAAATACAATCGCTCACATCAGCTTCCTCCCCAAACAGGTTGTTTAGCTAGCTAGTTTTACATATGGCTGGGCTATAATGTTAAAACATCTGATTCTCAAGCGCATATCATCAGTAAAGACTGTTCCCTGATTAGTAGTAAATACTCACCTCACCTGTCAAGCGGAAAAAATGCCACAGCCGCATCTGTTGGTAGTAGAACGAGACCTGCGCGAGGGGGAGGGAGGGGGGGCATGGTAAGACCGTTTGATTGGCGCATTTTCTGTCCAATGATTCTAGATGGTTCTTGAAAATGATTGGCTGGAGTTCTGCCCGTTCCACAAATGATTAAATTGCTTAATTGTCATTTCAATGCTTCTAATTTACAGCCAGTAAGTGGGTTACGAATAGGATTTCAAGTGATTTTGAAAAGAATGGTCAAAAAATAAATTCACATACCCCACCTTTAAACGACGATCGATAATGGGAATTTGTGAAAATTGACATCCCTAATGGATGCACTTTAATGATGGATGGATGCACTTTTATCATGTATAAGATGCATTTTATCATGGATGGATGCACTTTTGTCATGGATAAGATGCATTTTATCTAGAGATGCACCGATTACAGTTTTCTTGACCGATCCGATATCCGATTTTTCATGGAGTTTGACCTGCTGATACCGATTTTAGCCGATTCCGATTTCATTTTTTTCAAACCACTTTACAACACACACAAATATTTATTTTCTATCTTCTCTTTAATAGAACATTTTGCATAGAATATTTTTTTAACAGATAATCACTATAAAACGGAACTATATAAATTATTCCTGGTGTGGGAAATTCACAAGCATCTAAAGTGCAGTGTAAAGGAATAACCGTTTCCTTTTCACATCCAATAACCAAACTAAAAATGGATACATTTAGGAAACTAAACTTCTGTATGAAAACGGGTAATGACAATAAGATAATATATAAATAACATATAAAAGTAAAATAAATATAGCCTTGCTTGCAGTATATAGATATTTCTCTCTCACACACAGGCCTATTGCAATCACTTGCACATCAATGGCAAGTTATATATCTCACACAGTTCTTCTTTCATCTGACACATGTCCAGCCAGGCTAAACAGGACAAGTGGAGCATGTGCAGGGAAACGGTTGGGAAATAATAAAAACAAGTTTAAATGGGTACATTTTCTATAAATATTTTGAGTCTTCATTTTCGGACATAGCCTAGCCTACTTCAGTTCTTGTTAAAACACACCATACATGCAAATTCTGTGCATTTTGAGCACTTTTTTGGATGAAATCATATTTATTTTGTCCATCAAAAGTATGCTTTCACTTTAATTAAGCGCAGCAAAAATAGAGGCGCCGCTCTTGCTCGACACTCACGCGCTGCTCCGGCTCCCCGTGTAAATGCACTCATTCATTAACATGCAAGCTGAACAAAACAAACAAAAAACAAAACGCTTGCGGTGTGAAACAGCCGTAATTCACAAGGTTTACTACATGTGCGTTCCGTGTGCACGTGTGATGCTGATGTTGCGCGATGTTAATCATGAGGCGCCTGAGTGCATTTGACCGGCATAAAATCGGATTATGTCAGACTGACCAGACGGTCGCCGATCACGTGAAAATCGGCCGATTCCGGTCACCAGCCGATCAATCGGTGTATCTCTAATTTTATCATGGATGGATGCACTTTTGTCATGGATAAGATGCATTTTATCATGGGTGGATGCACTTTTGTCAGGGATGGATGCACTTATGATGTGCATCCATCCATGGACAATTATTAATATAACAGTCAAAGTCAAACACTATACACCTAGGATGGCTTCAGAGTAAATCATGTGGCAATTTTTGTGTGAGCTATCCCTTTAGGAATGATGATGTGGTGATGTGAAGATATGGGGTTCCCCCCACCACCTCAGTCTGGCTGTCACTGTTTTTGACATGTCTGTAAGATCTAAATGTACAACTTATTAATATACTTGATAAAAACAGAGAATGTAATCTGTAATCAATAGCTGTAAAATAAGTAAATGTGTTGGCTGTTTTGTTTAAAACGAAGGGTTGAGCATCTCAATCTTTAATCTTTGATTAAAGGCAGAATGTGTAAGATTTCAGATTAAAATATCCAAAAACCACTTGAACAATGTTTTTATTTTTTTATTTTGTTGATTCTTGTAATTTCATTATCACAAATGTTTCCATCAATGTTTAAATCCAGAGAAGTCTATTTTAACTAGTATAACGGGCGTGGCAGTGTGTCGCCTATGAGTGACTCCATATCGCGCAACCCTTGAATTCCCACTTTACTTCCGTAGAAACCGTGGAGTTGCCGAAGACAAATACTTAAATTTTATTAGACTGGTGAGCAACTGTTCGGATACATTTATCGACAGAGAACAAATCATTGTTTATCTAGCTCTACACTGATCGTTTTTTTTTTTGAAGCTCTTGTTTATGCTGCCTGTAACCTGTCTGTACCTCAGAGGCAATTAGAGATGTTCCGATACCCTTTTTCTCTTCCCGATACCGATTCCGATACCTGGACTCAGGGTATCGGCCGATACCGAGTACCGATCCGATACCTGTGTGTATAGTATCTATTCAGCTGCAATTCATTCTAGTACTGTATGAATTGATAGAATTATTATGGTATGCTTCAAACTTATCCCTAAATTAAACATGAACAAATACATAGAGTGAACTCGAGTATTTTTATTATCTGAATTACAATTCATAGCTATATTTATCTTAAGTGAAAAAGAAGTTAAAATGCAGCTACTACACATCTAATACTGTAAACTAAAAAAGGTATTTTAGATTTACAAAATAACAATATATATAAAAAAGTGCAACAAATAAATCTAGGAATCTAAAAAGACTATATGAATAATATAAGAAAATAATCTCTTTATAACTGAAGATCAATAAACCATTTTGTTAAATAAAGGACATTTCAGTTTGGACTGCGGCTGATCATCCAGAATAATAAACTCAATAACTTTCATGTTGTTGGATATATTTATTGTTCGTTCGCTGTCTTTTGAAAACAATTCTCTTCATTTGAGGCCCTGTTTACACGAGAGGTTGTATGCAGGCGCGTGGGCTTGGTGTTTTAGCATGCACTAGGAGTGCATACTACATTGAATTTCACAGACTTTTGTGTCACATCTGCAAGCGGATTTCACACCCAAACTGCTCGTCTAAACGCAGAATAAAAAGTGAAAACGCAACGCCACTTTTGCGTTTTCTCTTCAGAGTCGTTTCCGTGTAAACATAGCCTTAATGAAGCTTTTAGAGATTGTTGATTCTGACGCGGCTCATCCTCCGTCTGCCATCGTGTTCTACGGGTTGACGGGTCTTCAAATGCTTAAGTTACTCATGTTGAAGGTTCTAATACTTGTTCTACCCCTCGAAATTGCTGTATTGCATGAGACATGCAATACAGCAATTGTACTGGCTGGCTGGTCCAGTCCGAAATATAATACAGCCAAACTGCGGACATTATGCCAGGACGCACGCACGCGCGTTTTCTTCTTCGCTGGTCTAAACAGTGGTTGCACGACTTCCTGTGTTTACACTAGCGAGTTCATCTCCGTTTTGCAGCGGTTAGCAAAGCTAGCGTGTATAACTAGACATTGTTTAATAAAATGGTATCGGATCGGTGCGCGGATAGAAGTACTCGCCGATACCGATTCCAGAATTTTTATTGGTATCGGCGGCATTTCCGATACTAGTATCGGAATCGGAACAACTCTAGAGGCAATGCCATTTTGTTAAGTGACGCAGAATCAGTGAGGCAGAATCAGACCGAGAAAGCCGCGATGAAGAAAGTCAAGCAGAACCTCACCACACACGGTTCTTACTAAACGTTTCTGAATGATAATTTGCCACATTTTTTAACCATATACACGTTTGTTTTACACAATAGCATCTGACTGGCAACAATAGCAACTGACTGGCTACTAATGTTAAACGTTCGCCAGTTCCAACCTCCTTTTTCGCATAACAACTGAACCCCGTTACAAATGTACTAGCAAACCTTATCTAGCACTAGGACTACATGTCGCTTGAATAATTACTTGAATTATTTTAGGATTATTTTTAGAATTATTTTAGAATTATTTTAGAATTATAAGTTACTCTATTGTTATATTATCTTACTAGCTATTTATAACTTTTTGAAAGGGTGCAACGTTATAAAGTTAAATTGCATGCAAAATACATAATGATTTGAGGACCAGGTTTGTAGTCAAAGTAAGGGCAGGCATTAGTCAATGTAAAGCATATTGTTGATGTTTCGTCCCTACTAGTGAATGTGCCATAACTGGTTATCCGCCATCATTGGTGTCCCTGGTTACTAGCCTGCATGTTCACTGGAGCTGTGGAGGTAGGGCTGTAGCACAGCAGAGAGCAAGGGGTTGGGACCTGTAAGTTGTGCTTGTTCAAATTTTTCAGGCTAAGTCAACGTTTTATCAAAGTTACTTACTGCAGCTTTAACTGGCACCAGTTTTATTTTGTAACTGTTAGGAGGGTGTACTCAACATTTTATCAATTAGTTAAGGAAATCTTATTTTCCTGATTAATATTGTTATGCTTCTTTGGCAGCACAGTGATTAAAATGTACACTTTCACAAAGGTGTAATCCAGTGAGATTGAATGAAGTGTGCTGTGCGAGTTGATTTTCAGTTGAGTAATTTCTTCAGTAATCTTTTTTTTTTTTTTTTTTTTTTTTTTTTTTTAATTTTTGAAAGCTACTTCCCTGTCCTCCTGAAATGCCACACTCTTCAAACCAATGTTTCCATCAAGCTTTTTAGAGATCTCTTACTGAAATGTAATACTCCATTTTTTTTTTCTCTCCATCTCTTATGAATGAATTGTGAGAGATGAGCCCTGGTGCGCTGAATGAGCTGGTCTGGGCACTGTGGGTTCGCTGGAGCTCCTCAAACGTTTTCAGTTACAGCTGTGATCGGCCCGAGTGGATCCAGCAACAATGAGCTGCTTTGTTGAATGAGATGAGCTTACCTTGCACGCCACTGAGCTCTTCACATTTATATAAGAGGAGTGGAGAAACCCCGAAACCATCTGTGAACTTAAAGAGCACCTATCATGGATTTTTGAAAATGACTGTTCATGTAGTGTGAAATATAGCTCTTAGGGAATGAAAATATCCTGCAAAGATTTATATCTGAAAGTGCACCGTATATGAAGTTATTGTCTTTCAAAAGTGAGAGTCGACTCTGAGTCTATGAAATGAATTGTTTTTGAAATGAGACATTAGCTATTACGTCGTGACGTAGATACAAAACATTAGCTCATTGGCCGCTCCCAACAACTGCGCACGCAGACGGGAGTGCAACTTGAAGTTCATTCATTCATTGAAAAATGGCAATTACCTCCTAAACGACTTGGCCAAATATAATTTCGCTTTATATAATAAGCACTGTCCCTCAAAAGCCGCCGCAATGTGAGTTTCACCTGGAAAGCTCGCTCTTGACGGAGATGCGAGTAAGGGACCGTGTGGAAAGTGCACTTTTTCTGACACGTTTGTTCAAACACTATGTACAATTTTCAACACTTGACAAGCTATAATCCCGGTTATGGGCGTTCCGTTGCAATCTCTGCCAACGGTTTACCAATAACAACTGAATGGGTCATTTGACCAATCGCCGCAGATTCGCGTCACTCAAAGGAGGTGTTAGGGAAAATGAATCGTCGTACGAATCATTTGGGAGTCGTTGAGCAAATCGGGTTTAAATAAATGCATATTATAAGACAAATAAAGTGTTTTTTATCCTTGCATGCACGTTAAACTGTTTTTGGGAACTCCCAAAACAAAAAATAGGAACATTTCAAATGCTATGATAGGGGATTCAAATAGAGGAATCCAGTTTTTTTAAGATACAGCGGTTTTAAGAAACTGCTCATCACAGACAGTGTTTGTCTAAACACTTTCGATTCACATGTTTACGGGCTCTGACCTTCCCAACATGGCTGCCATGCAGATCTATCAGTTATTAGCAGATGTGTTATGCACATATTAATAACTGTCTTTGTGCTGAAGACTAGATCAGAGTCGGATTACTTTCATATAACCGAATAATGAAACTAGTCTAATGAAATGGTCAGAGCAGTTGAGACAGTTGAATTGCCTGCTCAATTTTATTTCCATTCTTTCATTAAGCAGGTATTATTATTCAATACAACTTACAAATGAGAAATGCTTGCATTTTTTTCTACTTAAAATACAATGCTTTGGTCATACAGGTAAGAGTAATACATCATTTGAAACTCACAATAAAAGAAAATGCTGTGGCTTTGTAAAATAAATTGTAAACAGGATGAACGTTATGCCGTCTCAGTTTCTGTGAACTTGAGCGCTTAAAAAACAAACTCTGCCTCACAGACATTAGAAATACATCTATAGAAGGCGATTGTCAACTGGTGCGCTGTGGCAAGCTGTGTGTGGCTGGGGCGCTGATTAGGCTATGGTGTGTGTGTGTGTGTGTGTGTATATATATATATATATATATATATGTGTATCAGTAACGTGTGGTGAAGTCTTGTCATGGGTAGGGCGTGACATTGGCATATTGTGGCAATATTGTGAATGTGGCATATTATCAGGGGTGAAATTTGCCGCTGCGATCGGTGGCGCGGTTACAGTGTATCTCATTACACTGGCTCACGCAGTCTTCACATGCACGCGTGCTTCAATCGGAGACTCTTTGTTCGTTCCGGTGAAATCACAAAACAAAAATGCACACAAACGTCCCTGCTTAATATAATACAACCATTGATGAACATATTCGGTTTTGATGGAAAAAAAAAAACTATATGATTGTGGATTAGAACCCAGAACCTCTGACATGCTCGGCATAAGTTCTACCACTGGACCACTCAAGGACTCACGTCAAAGTGTGGGATATAATCGGTAATATTTATTCACGTGATTCATACATTTATAGACACATACACGCACACAAACCTGTCCCACCCACTTTTTAAAACAAAGTTAAGCCACTACATATTCATTCAGGTAATTTAACAACCCAAGTTAGTATCAGGCATCATCACATCGCTGCCTGCATTCAGAGTAAAGTCAGAATCGCGGATTGAGTGAGAACGAGTGGATCATATGAAGCAGTCTCGGTCTCTGCCTCAATGTTGATAATTCAAGACAGCATGAGAACTGACTGCGCATGCGCAAATCTCCGTAAACTATGGTCTATGGACCAAAGAGGCACTGCAAACCTCTGCCTTAATGGCCGTGGCCTTGAATTTCCTGCATGAAACAAAGGTTTTTAGGAGCAAACTATGGCTAAAAGAGTATTATATGAGTATTCCTGATTTTTTTTGTTACAAAAATTAATATTTGAAATAAAATAAATGTCTTTGGTGAGGCACTGCCTACCCTGCCTACCCTGACCGCACGTTCCTGATATAGCCTGTATATAATATGAAATTAAAGGCTCTAGTTGAGGGAAATGCAACTAGAGCCTTGCATTTGCATGCACTAAAGGTTTAGAGCCTTTAATTGCATTTCTCTAGTTGAGGGTAGTCCTACTTAACACTAAAATTAATTATCATTAAAGGTCCCCTGACATGGGGTTATTTTATTATTTTATAAAGTGTCCTGGGTTGCCCTTATTATGTTAATATGTTTTTTAGAATAAAAAATAGTCATAATTTTTAATTAAAAGGCATTTTTCCTAGCCTGATTTTAGCCTCCGCTTGGAATGCTCTGTTTGAAGTGGCGTGTCTGCTGTGTGTAACCGGCCTCTGCTGTGATTGGCTCACATGCTTGCATATGAAATAGCTACATATTACATGTGAAACTCTCTCGAGTACTTTTACTACAGCTATTATATGTTTTTACTAGGGCTGCATGTTTTCAAGTTTTTCATTAACCGTTCACCGAGGCCCTTATCGGTTAATACTCGGTTAACCATAGTGTGCTCGCCACAACCTCGAGATACAGACTTAATTTTTAACATCTTTAATAACTGGTTGGACCCCATTTGAAACGAAATTAATTTATAGAAATAAAACGCAGTGGTAAGTACAGAGCAGTTAAAGTAGGTGCGTTTCCATCACCCTTCAAACTGAAATTGCTAATTGAAAATAAGCACATTGACACGTCCATTTCGCAAAAACTCCGTGTCCGCATATAATAATAATAATAGGCTAATCATCATCATCATTATTGTAACATTTTATTAGGCTGTATATGTAGAAGACGCCTTTATCCAAAAAAGTAACAAAGCACAAAACCACAATATTTTTGACGCATATCCAGTGTGTGTGGAGCGCGCACTGATAGCTTCGAGACGCCCTTGTGAACACTTGCAGTTTCATTACAGTTCTTTCAGTGGAAACAACTTAAAATACTCTTTCATTTCTGGTCATACAGAAAATAATAATACATTATTCGCAAATACATTTATTTGCGTAAACTCACAATAACAAGAAAATGTTGTGCTTTAACATTCAGGCGCGCTTCATGATTTCCGTGAAGTGAAACGCGAGAACTGAAATAGCCACTGGATTCGAATTTGTTCATTGTAAATTGGACATATAAAGCTTTAGTCTACAGGGGTTATATCCTTTGTAGACTAAAGCTTTAAATGTCCAATTTAAAACGAACAAATTCGAATCGAAAGCCAATGACTATGTAATTATGTAGCTAATTAATTTCTCTCTAAATGTGCATCCGGAGATGGAGATATGTTTTTAGCCGAAAATGATTTAGAAAACAATAATTTAATAATAATCAATTAATGCCTCGTTATTTTATTATCAGACACATTTAATATAGCCTATAAATCACATATAAATCCCCTTTCTGTAGGCTGTGGTCATGGCTCTTCTCATTCAGCACTGCGGGGAAAATTCCAGGTTCTAATTTGGCCTCAGAAAACCAGTAAAATCTTTTTTTTTTCATATTAATATGTCAAATATTTTAAATGTTTAAAGGGACAAAAAATTCAAACAAATATCTGAAAATTCGTCGATATAGGCTAGCCTATATATTTTTGCGCAGCATTTGGCGTTGGCCAGATCAAATGAACATTTTGGTGTTCAACTTTGCGTTTTACAAAATACAACAACCGTTCATTTTTCATTTTGCAATTAGGCCAACGGATTAAATAAGTGGAAACGAATGAACACAAAAGTAGACCGTTTGGACATAATACGAGGCAGAGTTCTTTTTTAAAATTCATAAAAGATACAAGGAATAGCCTACTAGACAAAACCTCAAAGAAATGCCACAATCAAGACCTCGGAGCAGAAATGAGGGAGAAACACACAGGAACTCTGTCTCTTTCCCTGCCATTAATGCTTGGATAACACGCACGTCTCCTTCCATAAATAATAATGTCTAGTGCGGTGGCTGTGATAGACTACCAACGTCCGTTGCCATTATTTTTGGAATGACTTATCGCGAAAGAAAAAAAAAGATGTTTTAGTCGCATAACATTGTTAAATGGAAACGCTGTCATTTCACAATATTTTTTTATTGATATTTTCAGAAAAAAAAAACGCAAAAGTTTTGTGCAAATATGTATTGACGCCACTTAACCGAGCAAAAAGGTTTCACTCGGTTATGCAATTTTAAACGGTTAACCGGTTAACCATGGACACCCCTAGTTTTTACTATTACAGATATTGAGATTACTGAATCGTGAGAAGTTTTTGAAGTTTTTAGATTCTCATCACATAAAATGTTGCTGTGATGAGCATTGAGCAGCAGATGACAGTCTGTTAATCGCGAGAATGAAGATCTTATTGCAACGCAGTTTCTGCACTCTCTGCTTTCACCAATGCAGACATGATGATGTATACATACAGTAAGAGCTTCGTTGTGCAGTGTAACACAGTTTCTGTTCTCTCTAAAGACCGGAACTCGTCCGCTCTCGTAGAGGTAAAAAGCTGCACTTGAACTCACCGAGAGAACTGCAGCCGACTGTCAGCTAGAATGTATGTTATGCGCCTGTGTTTAATGAGCCAACTGTCTATTTGTGCAGATATATTAGTCTATTCGTCATTCAAAAAGGAAAACTGACGCTGCTGGCTGCAGATACACATAACGTAAACAAAGCAGTGCGTGCTTACCGTTTTGAATATCAATCCTGCTAAACACTTTCTTTAAATAAGATTTTCATCCTACTTAAAGAAATGATGTGAATATGATATTGTTGATATTTTAGTCACTGGCTTGACTTACTGATGCATAAACAGTATCGAATGATTTCGAGAGAAAGATTAACTTACCTGTCTCCTGCATGTTTGGACCATACAAAACTTTGGGAGTTGAGTCGGTGCATTTCCAGAGAAAATAAAATGAACCCATTGTTTCTTCAGAGGCTCAGATGAAGGAATTAAAAAATACTTTTTGTGTTCATTTGTACATCCAAACACTGAGCAACTGCCATGCTTCGCTCGTTTGCAAGCCATGATATCTCTCGAGGAAAAACTCAAATCTCAAAGCTATTTCTCTAGGAAAAACTAAAATCGCCCTTGCGTGTTCGTACTTCCTGTTCCTAGCGCGTTTTCTCAAGGTCGGGCCAAATTCTCTGGGCGGGCAAAGCAGAGAAAGGGGAGTAACCTTTCCCCCATATGACATTATATAGGGGAGATTCATGATCAGCGTGTCTGAGATGCAGACGGATGCAGAGAAGAGAAAAATAGCCAAAGCTCGTTTTACACCGATTGAAAATTCTAGACACGAGGGGACCAAATACAGTCTAGGGGAACTCATATTAATGTTAAAAAACCTCAGAAAATGAAAATTTCATGTCAGGGCACCTTTAACAAGACCACCTCAAATATTTAAGTGTGTGTGATATATTGACTGGTTCTGTAAGTTTTTATGTGGCCTGACTCATTGTGGAGTTGATAGTAAATTAAAGTCCTCCTCAGGGCTTTACATCCATGACATTGTCCTCCAGTTCAGACAGACGGAGCCTCTCCACAGCCAGATGTGGTGAAGTCCATCAATCTCGCTCTGACCTCTGCTGACGTTTAAAGCCCCCTCGTCCCCCACAGAGAGTGTGTGTTAAAAGCCCCCCCCCCGTCCCCCACAGAGAGTGTGTGCTAGTAGCTCGATAAGTAAACATGCACAGGAAGTCAGCACATTTCCCAGCGTGCACATGTGGCCGATCTGAGAGATGTGCTGCTCCTGTGCATGTGTGTGACGTCAGGCAACGTGCGTGCTATCCCTCTGCACCTCTGTCGAGCCGGACCCTATCCGGGACGGGCCCAAGTGCTCCTGGCTCATTCCCATGTTCTGAGCTTAAAACATGATGAACAGCGCTCATTCATTCAACACACACTAATTGAAGCTGTGATGGGAATATTTTCCATGATGCATTCGGAGTCGTGTGGGTAAAATGGGGCTTCTGTTTACCCTAATGGTAATGATGTTATTTACTTAAAGATTAGTCCATCAGCATCCATCCCTGAGAACACACTGCCCACATCTCAAGGGCGTCCCAGAATACCAGAGCACAACACCCCTTCATGTCCATGGCTGAGTGTTGGGAAGCACAGTGTGTGTGACGGTCCCTCAGAGCTTTACTGCGGACAGGACGTGAGCGCTCATGCCTGAGCTTAGTGTGTGTAGAAAAGCTGGCAGGACATCTTGTGAGCGCTGTTTGTGTGTGTTTGGTGTCCCAGAGTGCTGTCATGGAGGAGCTGAACTAGTTTCAGTTTGCCTAGTAGATCTTGCACTGAGAAGACTAATCGTTTGGCATGGCTTGCTGTCAACACATATACATATCATGTGGTAGTAAATAGGGGTGTCACGATTTCGATATTAAATCGAAATCGATCGAAATTAATTCAATGGTATCGAAATCGAAATAAAAAATGGTATCGTCGATACTGCCACGCCCCATGTCTTGTCCGTGATGGAAAGTTCGGATCGTTTTACTGACTCTATTGTTCAATCTCGTTCATCAAAATTAACTAAACTTTTTTTCTAGTCATTTCAGGGGCTTAAAATGTTAGAAGAGCAGCCCTCTCTCCAGAGAATGTGGACATTCTCATTTTCTTAAAGAAGAACATGAAAATATAAAATCACATTTGTTGTCTCTGCCCATAAAAATGTAAATAGTTGATGTTTTTTGACAGTATTATAGTAATTTTTTTAGCAGCTCTCTTGAAACTGCTAAATTTTTACAGTTGTTCTATAATAAAAAAAATTATGTTTTTGTTTGATAACTTAAAGAGCAGCTCTAAACATAACATATCCCTCTTTAGGAAGAACATAAAAGAATGAAAAATACAGTCATCATTCTCAGGGGATAAAAAGTAGTTATTTGTGTGGTATATGTTTTTTTTACAACAGAATATAACTGTTCGGAAAAGGTTTAAGATGCTTAATTGTTCAGAGTAGAGAAAACTAGTATGTAGTCTATGGACATTGCTGTTTTATTGCTTCTGTTTGTTTTGTTGTGATTGTGAACATAAAGGTCATCTTCTGAGAAGACTGCAGTTACAAAAGCAAAGTAACCTGCCATTTAGTTTCTCTTTTGACTTAATAAAGTTATTGTTACATTTATGACGTTACTTGTTTTTGTTATATTTTAAATTTGGCAATGGTATAGTGTACATTGTGAACAAATTTATATTGCATAATGCATAACGTGTAGTCTAAAAATAGCATAGCAATCTGCGCTTTAAATTTTTTTTTAAATCGAGAATCGAATCGAATCGTGACCTTAGAATTGAAAACTTATTCGAATCGAGGATTTGGAGAATCGTGACACCCCTAGTTGTAAAACAGAGTGATAGATTATGGAATGCCAAAGCTGACTAAATTAAAAATAAATACTGTAAATACATAAATAAATGTACAAAGAAATGTAAAAAAGCAAAAATACATAAATAAATACATAAATAAATATACAAAGAAATGTAAAAAAGTGCAAATAAATGAGTATTTATACTTTTATTTCCATATTTATGTATAATTGTATTTTTTCACACATTCATTTATTTATACATTTATTCATTTATTTATTTCAACTTTTATTTATTTCCACATTTATTTCAGTATTTATGTTTTTATGTCTGCATTTCTTTATTTTCACATTTATTTATTTCTATATTTATTTATTTCCACATTTCATCATTTCCACATTTATTTATTCCAACTTTTCTTTCTCCGTATGTTAATGAGGGGGGCGTGTTTTAACTCAGACCTCAGCAATCGAGCTCAGAGTGGCAGTTCTGAAGCTTTAAGGCCACAGTAACACCTTGTGGTGTGTGACCAAACGAACCGCAAGAGCTGTGCAGGCAATATAACATTTTAAGTCATGTATTTCACCCTAACTGTATGTAGAGTAGGCTATATAGGGTTAACACACATAGCACACATGAACAGGTCTGATAGCAGACACTTGGACATGAAAGCGCATGAAAGTATCCACTATTAATCCACCTTTTTCTGCGCCCGTTCTATTTCTCATGATTCATAGCGGATTCAACTGACTTTACAGTTTTCTACTTCCTGCTGTCCTTTTTTCACTAATTGTATCTTAATTTCAATCAATGTTTCATTAACCAATCGCCTGGTTTTAATAAATAAGAAGTAGCCTATATAGTAAACAGTAGACGATAACGGAGGCGACAGCGCGCAAACTGGACTTTGGTCTCATGAATGAAACTCGGCGTAACGTTATGCCTAACCTCACAGGCCTGAGAAGTATATAGACTGCAGCAGTCGGGGTGATAGAAACTGTCGGATGTTTTAGGGAGATGCATCATGCATCAGCTATCCTTTTGGAAGTTATGAAGCAAAGAAAAACGTTAATTTTGTTTTTATCTGTGATTTAATAAAAAATAACGTGATCAGATCACGTTTGATGAATGTTTTTTTTTCGATTTAGTTTAGCGATGTGGGGATGACCCAATCTAAAACACATGGCAAAAAAGCATAGACCAGACTCGAACCGGAAGTTGACAACTGGCATCGTCGTCATGGCAGCGCGCATTGTTTAGGGCAGAAAAAGGTGGATAACAATGTAGGCCTAAACGTGGTGGATAGGGCTGATAGCTTGCGTTTATTGTCGATAAGACTCGCACAACAGTGCACAGTTCACTGACTCCCACGCAAGCATATTGATCAATGAGTTTGAAACACGACTCAATATGTGATTTACATCCGCGTTTCCTAATTTCGTATGCATAACAGATGACAATTCAAATGTTTAAAACGCAACCCATATTTAAATGCTGCTCTTAGATACTGATTAATCACAAGACATATTTTGAATTATTCAAAAATCAAACGCAGCCAGGCATGCTTCTCACGCCATGCATTCTGTATTAACCCCCTGGGGACCAAGGTGTATTTGGGTTCCTTGAGAGGTTCTGACATGCTCTGACATCTGTGTTTTTTTCAGCTGCTTATAAACATATTATTGGCACAGGTGAAATTACACTATATTTAGCAGAAACAGGGCAACCATGACATATGGGCAACATGTTTGTACATGTTTGTATTTTTGAGAGAATATTGTTTATGCGTGGTTATTGTAAAAACTAAAAATGAAAGTTTCTGAAATAAGGCCACAAAACACATGTGAAATATGCGTCCACAAGACTTTTGACTGATTGATGTTGTTGCCTAGGGTTTTTTCTTCACAATGATCTGAAAATCATCCCCCTAATCATTCACATAAAACTGTGAATTGGGTTATATTGTGAAAAACATTTTTTTGTTTGCCAAGGCAATATGCGAATGGGTGTGAACAGGCCAGCCCCATCATGTATAATTAGGTGATTCCCACCTGAGAGACACAGACATGCATAATAATGAGCCTTTCATTCAGGTGAGTCAGACAAGAAAAAAATGAAAGGACAACATATATATATATATATATATATATATATATATATATATATCAGAAGGTCAGATGCAAAAGCCTCTAAGTTCCATTTTAAATTCTTCTAGAATGATCATTTTTATCAAGCTTGTAAGCTTTAAGTTCAGTAATTTCACTTAAATGACAATTAATAGGTAATCTGCATTGCCATTATGTGAAATTACTGAAGTTATATATACAAGCTTGATAAAAAGTGATCATTCTAGAAAAAATTCAAATGGCACTTAGAGGCTTTTGCATCTAAGCTCTTTATATATATGTATGTATAAAATCAAAGTATAAATGAAAGTCAAAACCCATTTTTTGTCATACCTGGAAACAAATCCTGGTCAAATTTTATATGGGCCATGTAGAATTGGTTCAGAGTTAGAGTTTAAAACATCAAGATGTTTTAAACTCTAACCAAAAAGTGTGTTTAAATATGATTCGGGTGTGTGGCTAAGAAAATAATATGAGCAGAACTCTTAACAGTCTAACTAAATGAACGTTCGTTCGTACGTCTGTCCACACACCCGAATCATATTTAAACACACTTTTTGGTTATAGGTACAGATAAATAATGTTATCTTACTAATGTAAGTATGTCACATGAGATTCTTGTTCCAATGAAAGCGAAAGTGAATTAACACACAGCGCGCGCGTCTGTGAATTCGTCTATTCTTTCCTATCAGACGCGCATTTGATATTTAAACAGTCTTTGTAGACACTATTCAATAATGCGATTAGAACAAAGATCTTATAATAAATAACTTACTGCATCAGCTGAATCTGTGCTCCTCAAAATGAAACTATAAGGTAACTTTTTTCTAGGATCTCCTCACTGCGCAGCAAGACGACAGGATAGGACGAGGTTAGATCAGTAATAAACCTATGTTTTAATCGATGTGGGCATAAAATGTATGTTTTTTATCGATGTGGGCGTTTTCATGGCTTGCCTCAACATTAGAATTTGAATAGCACGCGCTCCCAGTGGGCGCGGTCACATTAGCACCTCATTCGCTGTAATGAGGTGAAAGGGAAAATCCTGACATCTCTTTCTTTTCATACAGATTACATCAACTGAGAGTTGTTGCTTTTTATATAAATGACTTCAATTAAAAGAAGAAAATCTCAGCTTCATAAAGAGAGATCTTTCGTGTGTCTGTGACAAGTATTTAATGAGTTACAGCTCTTTTTTCGGACGCGTTTCAGAAAGATTTTTGCGGAGACAGAGTGAGCTGAAAGCGCACCCTGTTTATTTTATTTATTTTACAAAAACACAAGGTTTTGATATTAATAAGAGTGTACACAAAAAAGAAGACCCTCTATAGTTTATAATCATGTATCGATTTTATTTATATGACCATCAATGACGGAGTATTTTAAGTCTATGTTGCAGCTGTGTGAAAAAAAACGATCAAACCGCGGGGACGCGTTTTTGGTCCCCAGGGGGTTAAGATTTTGACTTTTAATGACTTTTGTTAATTTGATTTTACTGATAACAGCCATAGTGCCTTATTATTATTATAACTGAGTAGTTTATCGATTAATATTAAGAACTTGACATATATAATGCAGCCTAGCCTACCTATTTAATAAGGTTTGGGTAGATATAAAATCAGTTTACAGGGGGAGATATCACCACAACCACGGGCACGACCGGTGCTGTTTGAGTGAGCAGGATGCTTCTATGGTCCAATGCATGGCGTGAGATGCGTGGCTCACTGCGTTTAAATGAGCCACTTTTGTTTGATTTAAGAATAATTCAAAATTGATGACTTGTAATTAACAATATCTATCTAAGAGCAGCTTCTAAATATGGGTTGCGTTTTAAGCATTTGAATTGTCACCTGTTATGCATACGAAATTAGGAAACGCGAATGTAATCGCGGACGTTTCAAGCTCATTGATCAATATGCTTGCGTGGGAGTCAGTGAAATGTGCGCTGGTTTCTCTCCGTGTTCTGCGCTAGTCTCATCGTCAATAATCACAAGCCAAAAACAAGCTATCAGCTATCATATTCATGTGTTAACCCTATATAGCCTACCTTACATACAGTTAGGGTGATATACACGACTTAAAATGTGATATTGCCCACACAACTCTTGCGTTTCGTTTGGTCACATTCCACAAGGTGTCACTGTGGCCTCAAAGCTTCAGCACTGCCACTCTGAGATCGATTGCTCATGTCTGAGTTAAAACACGCCCCCCTCATTAGTATATGGACAAAGAAATGTTGGAATAAATAAATGTGGAAATAAATAAATGTAGACATAAAACCATAAATACTGAAATAAATGTTGAAATAAATAAATGAATAAATCTATAAATAAATAAATAAATGTGCGAAAAAATACAGTTAATATACAGAAAAAATAAATATGGAAATAAAAGTATAAATACTCATTTATTTGCACTTTTTAACATTTCTTTGTACATTTATTTATGTATTTATTTATGTATTTTTGCTTTTTTACATTTCTTTGTACATTTATTTATGTATTTATTTATTTATTTTTAATTTAGTCAGCTTTGGCATTCCATAATAGATTAGTGGAGTATGTTATTTACATATTTGAATAACATTTCAAACTGCTTTTTATCACTCAATTAGAAGCACCACGCTTTTAAAACTGTCTTCTGTTATATAGCGCCTACTGAACACACATGTAGAAGTTTATTTTAAAATGCAAAGTATTGAAAATAAAAAATAAATTGTCTTATCATCTTACAAAATATGCAAGTGTTCACAGTATGTGACATCAGATCTACAGGAAGTCTGGAAGATATACTCTGTCGTGTAAGTTGACGTGTGGTCAGAGAGGTGTGGGTATTTGGACAGAGATAAAGTTACCACAGCATTTTTATATGCTGCAATGCATGCTGGGAACGTGCACATTATTGTGCAACAATATAGTTTGTTCAGATTGCTTAATGTATCAAATTAGGACAACATTTGAAGTTTTGAATCCAAGTAAGGTCAACAATAGCACTTTTGTTTGAAACATGTTTAGTGTTTCTTTAGTCTCAAAATAATAAACTGACTCCTAATAAAACAAATTTAAGATATTTTTTTTGAAAATGTATTTTTTGCTATTTAGATTATTAGTCGTAGTGTACTGTTGGACATTTTGCATCAACTTTTATGGCATGGTATTTATACGTGTCAGTTAAATGACACTGTCAATTAAATTTCAAAGTTCAGTTTTATTTGTTGAATGGATGGCTTTATTCGGATCTTACCATTTTACTAGAGCTGAATTGAGCTGGACGATGGCATCATGGTTTTCTCCACAGTGGACATACATATACCGTGATACTTCAAATAATAGCTGAGTCCCAAATAGATGCTCTTTTACACGCCTGGTTTGGCTGAAGGTATGGGCAAATAAAAGCCAGTCTCAAAATAGAGGCCGGGTCTACCGGGTCTGTTTTTTAGATTCGGGTTGTTAATCTTCTAAAACCGTCAGATCTTCCGCTTTTTGGGCTATTATTTGAAGTTTTAATTTATGTGTATATATATGTATGTGTGTGTATATATATATATATATATATATATATATATATATATATATATATATATAATCAGTGGCGGACCGTGCATTTCACATAAGTTTAACATGCAATATCAATTCCAGGGCTATTTTGTGCAGTTGAACATAAACTTTCATTAAAAAAATCAGCCCCTTTTACCACATTTCACACAAAAAAACAAAACAATTATATATTATAATATATAAAAACAAAACAACAATTTTTAATTTGTAGCCAGACACATGAGGCAGCTATTTATCCTTCAGCCAGTCACTGTTAACACACACACACTCGCACACTAGTCTCACACACGCTTTCTCTCAGACACACACACACACTCACTCACTCGCACACACGCACGCAGATTTGCTAAGTTTGCGCGTCAGAGTTTGCTCCAGTGGTTTAAGTTTGAAGATGACATTGACCGCTAGAGTTGTATCACGGGACGTGCTCATAGACAGGGACGTGCTAGGTTATGTCGTACCTCAATACATTAACCGCTGGATGCTCAACTCGATGTCGTAGAGTTGACGAACTCCGGTGATATGCAAATTCCTGGCGGCAGATATTGCAGATGACTTTATTTTTATCAATACTTCCATCATCAGGCATCAAGTTTTTTTTTTTATAAGTAAATGTTCCAATCAATGATCCAGGCAGCGCGATCTCGTCTCCCTCCTCTATTTTACAGTCGAATGGTGGTTAGAACGGCTTCTGGTCAAAGGTCAATACGGAATGGATTAATCTGCGTTATTTTTTTTAATGCGTTATTTTTTCTCAGATTAATTAATCGAAATTAACGCGTTATTTTGACAGCCCTAATGTGTGTGTGTGTGTGTATATATATATATATATATATATATATATTATAAGTGCTGCTGCTAATGTTTCAAGTTTTTATATAAGTAAGTTACCATAGATTATTATATGTATGCTTAATATAGTGTAGGTATGATAAGCCTACCCATATAGATTGATCGATCGTTAATCGATCGATAAGGTTGATCAACTATTGATTAAAGAATTAATCGATAATTAGCATCCCTAGTTCACTGTACTAAAATGGCCCCCACAGTCACCAGATCTCCACCTAATAGAGCATCTTTGGGATGTGGTGGAACTAGAGCTTCGTGCCCTGGATGTGCATCCCACAAATCTCCATCAACTGCAAGATGCTATCCTATCAATATGGGCCAACATTTCTAAAGAATACTTTCAGCACCTCGTTGAATCTATGCCATGTAGAATTTAGGCGGGTCACAGTATTAGTGTGTATATATATATATATATATATATATATATACTAGGGGTTGAACGACTTCAGATTTTTTGAAGTTGACTGTTATGACATCAAAGTTGAGTCGACGTCGACTAGTCGCTGATGTCATTCATAAAAACATAAGAGATGTGACTGCTTTGCAACATGCCACAGTTTGCAAGTAATTAACAGGAAATTATAGAAATGCTGACAGCTCATAATGGGGCCGTTTACACCTGGACACTTCATGTGTTTTTACTGATCTGATTTATCGAAACGATTCCATTTACACCTGGTCGCATAAATATGTTTTCACAAAACGGATATAAATTCAATCTTCAAACAACGCGCTATATGCAGATTTAACGGAGTTCTAGTCACCGAAAGCAACAGTAATGAGCTGCATTTTATTGATCATCAGCTAATTTCAAAATCAAAGACCGCAATAAAGCCGCGTTTCCACCGCAATTGCCAGGAACTATTTGTCCCAGGAACTTTTTTCACAGGAACTTTTTTCCCCAGACCGCTTGCTTACTGCGTTTACACCGCGTACTAAAGTACCGGTCCGGGGCGGACGTTGAACTGCTTGCGACTGCTCTTCTAGCCTGCGCGATTGTTTTGAGTTTTGTATGGAGGAGATTCAAGCTTTGCTGCTTTTTTGTTTGTGATTGATTTACTAACGAGGTAATTAACAAAACGGCAGAAAAGAGACGAGCACCCAAAGCGTATTCAGAAAGCTCGTAATGCTAGATATAAAAGTAGACGTTTGTTATCAGCGCGGACATTGACCGTGAGATGAATGGGACGAACGCGCACCATCGGGCAGAAAGAATAGCGCGGTAAGAACCAATCAGAATGTTCAGTGAAAAAGTCCCACCCCGAAAGTTCCTGAACTCTGAAAAAGTACTACCTCGCCAGCAGGGACTTTCTGGGGGGGAAATTTTTACCCGGAACTTCATTTAGACCCTGGTTCCTGCGGTGTAAACACACCAAGTACCACCCCAAAGTTCCTAGTTCCTGGGGAAAGTTCCTGCGGTGGAAACGCGGCTTAAGAGAGACAGCACTGGTAAGATCATTTTGTTTCTTTACTTTTAACTGAGATGATTGTGTGTTAAGCGTGTGTGACTGACATGAACTTTGATTTACAATAGTTTGCACATTGGATTTATGAATAGATGCTCAGCAGCGGTGATGCGTGTTGCCATAGCTTCGTCATACAATGAATACATATCATAGACGGTAAGATACATATAGGCTATAACACGCTCTCACACTTTTTTTTCAGCATTTTCGGGAGAAGTCCAATTTACATATGCGGTTTCATATTTAAAATCCGTCTCGAATGCGTTTCAGAGGGCATTTAGCCTACACCTGGTCTTTTCACGATCGGATAGCAATCAGATCACAGTAACACATGAAGTGGCCAGATGTAGCTAAACAGCCCGCTGTTTATCATCATTTAAGATGAAAAGAAAAAATAATTGCGGGTGAATTAGAGATGCATTAATATGTTTAAATAAATATATGAAAAAAAAGTTTGATAGTTTTAAAAGAGAAACGTCTCGGTTACATATGGTAACCCTCGTTCCCTGAGGGAGGGAACGGAGACGTAGGTCAGAATGACCTATAGGAATCTCACTAGAGAACCAATTTACTTCGAGTGAATCTAAAACAAGCCAATGCACATTGGCGTGCAATCATTTGCAACAGCTGTGCGTCCTCGTCAGCGCGGGTATATAACGAGCGGCTGTGTGATTGCACTTCAGTTTTTTGCTTCGGAGCCAAACTTGGGAAGCTGGCCCCCCCGGCGGGCAGCAGCAGATGTGGCGACGGGACCTACGTCTCCGTTCCCTCCCTCAGGGAACGAGGATTACCATATGTAACCGAGACGTTCCCTATCGGTCAGTCACTACAACATAGGTCAGACTGACCTATAGGAATCCCTACCAAAGCGCCACAGTCGCTGCACCCCATCCAGTGCCCCATGCAAGCCTCTTCACCTTCTTGCCTGTAAGGACGATAGGAGGAGGGTTACACAGAGAGTGTCTGACACTGTTGTTCCTTTAAACCCATACAGTGAGACTTGGATAACACTGGAAAGCGTGCCCTTTTTAGAGAGAGGGGAACGCTGCGGAACCCACTTTCTTCAGAGAGTTACGTGGAAACACATATGGACTAACCTGAAGGCTGTTCTGCATATGATATAATGGGTGACTTAGCCCAAGGGAAAGACACGGGCTTCCGTCTTAGGAGCAGCCGTGGAACATATACACATATGGGATCCCCGAAGGGTCGCACATATGGAACCCAGCCCGAGTCCGGCTCTCAAGGATTCAGCGGACAGGGGCCTAGCTCCGGACGCTCCGCCATGTCCGGGCCGAGGGGTGTTGGAGGACTCGACAGGTTTTTCACTCTGGAGCAATAAGGTTGCACAGTAGGGTGCAGCAAGCCGACAGAGCCGGGCCTCTCAGTGCTTCTACCCGTTTAGGGTGAGAACACGGGAGGAGACCGGCTCTACACGTAGGCTATAGAATCTAGCAAACGTGTTAGGTGTCGCCCAGCCCGCAGCTCTACAGATATCTGTTAGCGAGGTGCCACGAGCCAGCGCCCAGGAGGATGCAACGCCTCTTGTGGAGTGTGCATGCAACCTGAGCGGGCAGGGCACGCCTTGAGCTTGGTAAGCCAAGGAAATGGCATCCACTATCCAGTGGGCCATCCTCTGCTTGGAGACAGCCTTTCCCTTCTGCTGGTCCCCTTCTGGTCAGAGGAATGGGCCAGGGAGGGACTGTCACAAGGAGCATGAGTTCTGGGAACCAGGTCTGAGTGGGCCAGTAGGGAGCCACCAGAAGGACCTGCTCCTTGTCCTCCCTGACTTTGCACAGTGTCTGCGCAAGAAGGCTCACTGGGGGAAACGCATATTTGCGAAGCCCCGGGGCCAGCTGTGTGCCAGTGCGTTCGTGCCGAGTGTCCCCTCGGTCAGGGAGTAAAACAGCTGGCAGTGGGAGGTCTCTGAGGAGGCAAACAGGTCTACCTGAGCCTCCCCGAACTCTCTCCAGATCAGCTGAACCACCTGGGGGTGAAGTCGCCATTCTCCCGGGAGCACAGCTCGTATTAGCTCGTCGGCCACACGGTTGAGCACGCCGGGGACATACATGGCTTGAAGCGACCTCAGATGCTTCTGACTCCAGAAGAGGAGATGGCAGGCAAGTTGCGACATGCGACGGGAACGTAGACCACCTGTGAGCATCGGGCTAGAGTGGAACCCTCTGCCCTGCCCCGATCGCTCGCGGATGGATGATTGGTTTTTGGGCAAGGCTGCCACCTCACGGCCACAGCCGACCCCAATCCCTTTCTTCCCCGAGCTGCATGGGGAACTGACGAAGACTTGGAAGGCTCATTTGACCTCCCGTGAGCCCTCGTCAGCTTCCCCCGCCTTTCCTCCCCTCGACGGCGCGGCTGCCCGTGGGTACGCTGGGATTCCCCCGGTGGAGCGCTCTGTTGCGATGCAACTGTGTCCGCAGAGTGCGTCCTCCCGGGGCATTCCTAAGCACCCTTCCAAAGCCTGTAGGTTCTCGTCATCTATGGAGCGGCGGGACAGGCGGCCTCCGCCCTGCATGCGATGAGCACCTTGCAGGTTTTTCAAGCAAAGCTGCTCAGAGACATGCACGAGGGTGGGACTGACAAGTAAAGAGCCTTGGAGTTATTTTGGACAGTACCCATTCATTTTCCAACCACATAAATGTCTGTAGGACGGCTTATTTTTACCTCAGAAACATCTCCAGACTGCGTCCCTCACTTTCGCAACACTCCACTGAAGTTCTTGTCAACACTCTGGTGACCTCTCGGATCAACTATTGCAATGCGATCCTGCAAGGACTTCCCAATAAATCACTCCACCATCTCCAACTTCTCCAAAACTCAGCTGCATGCATTATTACCCGTACCAAATCTATTGGTCATATCACACCCCTGCTGATTCAACTGCACTGGCTCCCCATATCTCAGGGAGACGGGCCGCTCAGTGATGGCATCAAGTTTTTCCCAGAAAATTTTTCAGAGGCTCCTGGGGCATATGGCATCCGCAGCCGCGGTGATGCTGCTCGGACTGCTTCATATGAGACCGCTTCAGCTGTGGCTTCGCGATCGAGTCCCGAGGTGGGCATGGCATCGCGGCTCACTCAGAGTCCCAGTGACTCCGACCTGCCGTCAGACCTTCTTCAGCTGATTTGGGACCAGTTCGGGGAGGTACAGATAGATCTGTTCGCCTCCCAGGACTCATCCCATTGCGCCCTGTTTTACTCCCTGTCCGAGGGCACGCTCGGCACAGACGCCTTGGCGCACAGCTGGCCGCGGGGTCCACGCAAGTATGCGTTTCCCCCAGTGAGCCTTCTTGCATGGTCTCTGTGCAAGATCAAGGAGGATGAGGAGCAGGTCTTGTTGGTAGCCCCCTATTGGCCCACCAAGACTTGGTTCTCCGAACTGATGCTCCTCACGATAGGACCTCCTTGGCCTATTCCTCTGAGGAAAGACCTACTCTCTCAGAGACGGGGCACCCTCGTCTCGAGCTCTGGAGGCTACACGTGTGGCTCCTGGACGGGACGAGGCAGGTTTGAGTACTCTGCCACCTGCGGTGGCGGCTACCATCACTTCCGCTAGAGCGTCGTCCACTAGACACCTCTATGTGTTGAAGTGGAACTTCTTCGTCAACTGGTGCTCTTCTCGCGGAGAAGAACCCTGGAGATGCCCGATCAGTGTCGTGCTTTCCTTCCTGCAGGAAGGGTTGGAGCGTAGGCTGTTGCCCTCCACCCTTAAAGTTTACATCGCGGCCATTGCCGCGTCTCATGAAGCAGTTGATGGTAAGTCTTTGGGGAAGCACGACCTGGTCATCAGGTTCCTGAGGGGAGTGAGGAGATTGAATCCTCCTCGGCCTCCCCTCATACCCTCTTGGGAACTCTCAGTAGTTTTAAGTGCTCTGCAGAGGCCTCCCTTTGAGCCTTTGCAGTCGGTAGAGATTAAGTTTCTGTCCATGAAGACAGCGCTCCTGGTTGCATTGGCCTCCATCAATAGGGTGGGGGACCTGCACGCATTCTCCGTTGACGAAGCGTGCCTGGAATTCGGGCCGGCTTACTCTCACGTTATCTTGAGACCCCGGCTTGGATATGTGCCCAAGGTTCCTACCACTCCCTTCCAGGACCAGGTGGTGAACCTGTAAGCGATGCCCCTGGAGGAGGCAGACCCAGCCTTGGCACTGCTCTGTCCGGTACGTGCGCTCCGTGCCTACGTTGACAGAACGCGGTGTTTCAGGACCTCAGACCAGCTCTTTGTCTGTTATGGGGGGAGCCAGAGGGGAAGGGCTCTCTCAAAGCAGCGGCTGTCTCACTGGATAGTGGACACCATTGCTTTGGCTTACCAGCAGCAAGGTCGACCGTGCCCCCTTGGTGTGACGGCCTACTCCACTCGGAGTGTGGCTTCCTCTTGGGTTTTAGCGCATGGCGCCTCGCTAACAGACATATGCAGAGCTGCAGGCTGGGCGACACCGAACACATTCGCGAGATTCTATAATCTTCGACTGGAGCCTGTGTCCTCTCGTGTACTCGCTTCCGCCAGTACTGGACCCGCTCAGGTGTCTTCGCTTGCTTGCCATTCTACTCCTCGGACTGGATAAGTGCGATATTCCTCAGTTGAGTATTCTGCTGAAGCCCTGAGTCCTCCAGCACTTTTTATGCTGGCGCCAGTGTATATGCTCTGGACGCCGGCTAGGTGCCTCTGTGTGTACGGTTCCCTCCGGTAACTGTCACATATGTATGCTCCACTGTAAGCCTCTCTGAGCATGTGTCTTCCCTTGGCAAGCCATCGGCCATTCCTGGAGTTAAGTTTCTAGCCACCCTCAGGTTGGTGACTCCAGTGTTTTCCCATGTGAAGTCCCCTCGGACCATATGTGTACTCTTAAGTCCTCCCTACGGTAGGTGTACTGCGGCATATTCCTCCCGGGATATGCTCCCCATTGTACCTTGGTATTCCTGTGTTAAAGTAGGACTCCTGGTTTATAAGCTAAGTGGTTAGGAGTCCAGACTTTCGCAGGGCACTGGAAGACAGCTGTGAAGGTGGCATGATGGCACGACCCCCATTCTACATCATTCCGACGTAACTCAGAGTGACTACGAAAGGGAACGTCTCGGTTACGGATGTAACCCTCGTTCCCTGAGTATGGAACGGAGACGTTACGTCTTCCTGCCACTTCTGCTGTACCGCTGGGTAGACGCCTGAGTTCAGTCTCGGCTCCTTAGCGAAGACAAACTGCGGTTGTGTCCGCTTCCTCCTTTTATACCCATGAGGTGGGGCGGAGATACGCTATGCAAATTCCACAGACCCAAGGCCTTTTCATGCCATTGGCTCATTTTTAAATACTCAAAGAGGATTGGCTTTCTATGCGAACCCCCCATTCTACGTTATTCCGACGTAACGTCTCCGTTCCCTACTCAGGGAACGAGGGTTACAATCCGTAACCGAGACGTTTTCTTTACTGGATCTCTTTGCGCTGTGTAACAGTGTCACTTGATTGAGATTGGTTCGCGCTGCACAGATGTTGCTGGTCCAAACTGATAAACGATCCGTGAAGCACATGATTAGTGCAGTTTCATTCCGTTTTCATTACGCTTGCCAATTGATGTTGCGTAACGTTGTGGTGGCTGCGTCAGCGCAAATTTTGTCGGCTGGTCCAAGGAATCGTTTGGTTTGTATGCGCACTGAACCGGAAGCCTCGAACCGAACCAGTTCAATACGAATGCATGTACCGTTACACCGCTAGTGTCTTTTAGTGTGGGAGCACAGCAGTGTGTGTCTAGTGTGGTGGAGCATAGCAGTGTGTGTGTGTGGGTGTGTGTGGGTGTGTCTAGTGTGGTGGAGCACAGCAGTTTGTGTGTGTCTCTAGTGTGGAGGAACACAGCAGTGTGTGTGTCTTTAGTGTGGTGAAGCACAGCAGTGTGTGTGTGTGTGAGTGAGCGAGCCTTGGACGTGTTCCTGTTGTTTTAGTGTTGTGCCGGTGTGCAGACGCCACAGTGGAGCCGATGCATAGTGATGTCAGAGCTCACTGCGTCAACCAAAGTGATGAACACTGAAAGACCAATCCAGAACGGCATGTGTTTTGCTGGATGTGAACACTGCTGCATTCTGAGTGATGATCACCTTTTAAGATTGATAGCCTAGCGTGAGTCACACACACTACGCTACCTTGTCATTGACTCTGATAACCTTAGTAATGTTTTGCTGATGACTAGAAACAAAAAAAACATGTTGAACCACATATATGTTGTGTATTTGAGCACGTCTTTTAAACTGTAGTTGACAGGAGAGCAGCTTTATTTTCTTGAGGCCTGTGTGTTGTCTCTGTGGAGCGTGATGTGCGTGTGTGTGTGTGTGACCTCAGACGTCATCTGGATTAACTTAACCATTTACTACATTTCTTCATAAGGGTTTCATTTAGATGTGGTTGACTCTACTTGAAAAGGTTATAATCAAATACAAAGTAGATTAGATTGAATGTTGAAATTAAATACAAGCATGTCCAATATAACAAATGACTGAATGTTGTTTTTCATGGAGTAATACCATTGTTAAAGCAATGAGTACATTGACTAATTCAGGAAGTTTGCACATGTACATATGTGCAAATGCTTGTCTCTCTCTTTTTTTTCCCCCTCCCTGTATGAACCAAGTGTAACCTTCCAGTTTTTATAAGTGACGTAAACTGCAGTTCATCGACTGGTCTCTAGAGACCTGCAGAAGAGGCGATCCCATAGACCCCGTGTGTGTGTGTAAACGCTCAACTTTACTGCAGAAAGTAGTGTTTACAGCCTGGTGCAAAAAGTGGTTTTGGTCTATATAGCTTATTTTGCCCTTCATGATGACTGAGGGGTTAATTATTTTTATTTAATTTATTTCTTTATTTTTTTTAAATAATTCATCCATTTAAAGTATATTAAGCCTTAAAGTTGTGTATAATTAAGTGCATGGCAACTTGAGTGACAGATGGATTACCGCTGATGTCACTGCTAGATGTCGTCTGATGTGTGTTAGCGTCATGTTACTTCTGCTAATACAGGAGTGACGTTGCTAAGATGTCAGGGCTTCAGAAATGCTCTTCAAGAACCAACGGGTGATGTCACAGACACTACGCCATATTGTTTTGCAGTCTGTTGTCTGAATGTTAAGTTTGTTCAGCCGGTCGGTGTCTGCCACACATCACTCCTCCACACTGGACGCCACCAACACTTCTGGCTTTGTTAAGATGAAGGATGTCAGTCAAACAGATATAGGACACATGATCCAATGAAGTGTGTTGACTAGAGTCTGTGTGTGACGTGTGGAGGTCTGTAGCTTCCCATACACACTGTGCTGTTCATGAGTCCTGATTTACAGTCTGAATTGTAGGATTTAAGACAACAAACAGTTGTAAAACGAGGCATGAGCTTGGCTGTAATATCCTGATTTTAATTTCCTCCAAATTAGTCAGGGCTGCAAACGACAAATTACAGCTCATAAGATGTTCAGAGTTATTGGACATGGAAGACTCTATTTACTTTTTAAATTCATGTCCCTAGTCTTATCGTGAATGATTCATCAGTTCATGCTATATCAGACTTAAGTTACAGCTTAGTTTTTGTGCCTGACATTAAACAGGACTCTATGATTTCAGCAATGCGGGAACCATGGAAGACAGTCAGAACAACAGAATTTACTGTATAGCCACAAAACGACTATTTCAATGTGAATCCTGCATGTTTTGCTTGTCTCTGGGTGAATGAATGGAGCAGATGTGCGGTTACATTTACCACACACGCAATGCTCGTTGTGTTTTCAGCCTATGCTGTAGCAATTAACATTTTATCACATTTTGCCTATAGTAAATTACATATTATTGTAATTAGTATATTCAGAATTGGTGGAGAATCATGTTCTCTATTTGAAACAAAGGAAATTATGATTCTTAATTTAACCAGAATCTTGCAGCACTAGTATGCATGCTAGTTCGTTGAGTGGGACTGTTATCTTGAAGGACAGGCCTGGTGTGTGTGTCTAGTCTTTCACGTGCCCCTCACTGATTCATGAGGAGCTGTTGAAAAGCTCTAGAGCTCAAACAAAGCAGCGTGTTCATGTCCTGGCTGTATCCCGGCTGAACCCGTGCTGGAGGACTCCTGCTGATGGACGGGTCCGGTAAAGCCGCTGCCCGTCACATGACATGCCGGTGTGCTATAGCTGTGCGCTGTTCATCAGGAAAAACGTTCAATTTCAAAAGTGGAAAACATTCTGTATTTTCTATTCCTAAACCCGAAACCTGATCTATACACAAAACTTTCTGCATTTTCTCACAAAACTTTCTGCATTTTCACATTTTCAAAAAAAATATATAATTTAGTAATTTTATTAACCCATTTCCCTTGTTGGGAACCGCTGGCTGGTTTGTGAAAATCATCTGGGGACGGACATTGCAAATTAGCCTGGACTATAAATGTTGTAGTGTGGTGCATGTTGATTGTTCCTACTTGTCCCTTTCAAATAAATAAAAAAAAAAAACAATTACTATACACACCCACACCTCATCACTGCTGTGTTAGTCTTGGTCAGTGGGCTTTACAGGCAACATGTATTCAATCAAATCTAGGTTTAAATCTAGATGTGCTTGAAACTGTCTCATGAGGAACTAACTGGATTGTATTGACCTGATTAACACCACAGTTTGAGAGGTGTTGGAGGAGATGTGCGAATCATGCAACATCTGCAAGTCCCATGGCCAGGGATGATTATACTGGGATATTTGACTGCTTGATGCAGTGAGGAAGAAATTAGAACCTTGCGTACGGCTGTTTCTCATGCCAGAAATAAAGGCCATTCTCAGTCTGTGTCATCAGTCCTCCAGTTCACCACCATTAGCAGGAGACTTCTATCCCTCGCCCAGTACACCACCATTACCATCAAACCTCTATCCCTCGCCCAGTTCACCACCATTACCAGCAGACTGTTATCCCTCGCCCAGTACACCACCATTAGCTGCAGACCTCTATCCCTCTCCCAGTTAACCACCATTACCTGCAGACCTTTATCCCTCGCACAGTTCACCACCATTATCAGCAGACCTCTATCTCTTGCCCAGTTCACCATCATTATCAGCAGACCGCTATCCCTTGCCCGGTTCACCACCATTGCCATATAAATGTTGCCCAATTTTCCTTCCCATATTTATAACTTTTGTTGTTCTTGGAAGCCCGTTTAGAGATTCTGCGGTGAATCAGTTCACATAATTTGCTGTCATTGTTGAATGGTGTTTGATTTGAAAAAGCTTTTTTTAACCACCTAAACACCATTTGTGGATGTGTGGTAACAAATAATTTCCAGTTGTTATTTGCCCCCCACAGCCTCAGTGTTATTCATCGAGGGTTAGTGGTGATTTCTGTGGACAGTACTGCCAAAACATTACATGTTCAATACAGTATGTCCTGAAGCCATCAGCTATCAATAATCACAACTCAATGTCACCCGTATGAGTCCTGTCAACACTCACTCATTTGATCAAGGTCGAGTAAGAGGACGCAAGCTTGCATGCCCTTCCTGCAGGAATGAATATCCTGAAGATATGTGCTGGTGTGGAGTGAGGAGAGCCTTAACACCACATCTCCTCATTGCTGAAGATATGAGATATGTGTCTGTGCGTTCGTTCTCATTGACCCTCATGTAGCAGATGTCGATATGGCCCCCGGCTCTGCGCTCGGCTCTTTCCACAGTCAGGACTCCAGCTTTACATGTGCGGGGACAGGATGTTGTAAAGTTCCCACATTGTCATTGTAAAGTGTGTCCTCTGTGTGGATGTGCAGGCCGTGTATGTATCCCAGGAGCCTCTGCTTTCGTCAGGCCATTGTTTCTGTGGAGGAGGGACTTTTCCGGTGTTTGACCTTCTACAAACGTAACCTAACATTAGTGTAAGTTAGGGGTCGCCTAGTCTCGAAGCAGGGCTCCAGACTAACTTTTTTCACCTCCGTCCTGGAACCGTCCTGAATAACAATTTGAACTGTCCTAAAGTGAATGTCAACCGTCCCAAAATAAAAATGTTATTTCTGTACTTTATCATCCATAGCTGTTAGTTAACTAAAACAATTCAGATGACTAAAATATAATGGGTTTAGTTCAACTGTAATGCATTAATTTAGAATTTCCAAACCTACATACTTCCAGAGGAAAAAAAATCTATTAAGCAGTTAATTTGAATGATTTTAAAGTTTGAACATGCAATACAGATACAGATTTAACTACTGTGACTTAAAAAATACCTTAATTTTTTCCAAAAAAAAAAATGATTATTTATCTTGCCTGAATGTTTGCACTCATTGCATTTTTACAATGGGGAAATGTTAAGAATTTACACAACACGAAGCTTGATTTAAATTGTTCAATTAAATTAAAAAAGTTGCACAAATAAATACAATAGAATAAAGATATAAATAAAGACAAATAAAGAGAAATTTTTTTGGTCTAACTCTATATTCATAGACAGAAACTGAATAAAGTAATCAGATGGAAACACTGGATATTATTTTCGTCCAGAATAAATTAAATAGGCCTACATAGGCTATCAATCTGATTCCTTTAACTTTAATTCCTTAAACTTGTTGTTTTGACGACAAAATTAATGACCGACACATATGGGTGCTGTCTCTTTAAGAGCTAGGGCACGGATTCTGTGTTCATAATGCTGGCATGAGTTTTATGCTTATTAAAGACAAAATCGACTATATTTAGACTTTTATACTCACGAAGACCGAAATTGACACAGTTTTGCGTGTTAAAGCAATATAATCCGTGAAAAAATCCGTGAAAAATAACTTTTGTTACTGACCAACTGTTCTTGAGGCGGATTTTCTATGAATGTTTGCGCATAGTCATCCCAGAGAGCGCGCGAGCACTGATCAGTTTAAAATCGCCTGAATGTTTAAACTGGTAAGACTAAAAAGACGTGCAAATGCTAAACTTCATTCACGATGCACTGCTTGCCCGATTGTGAAAGTGAATAGTCCGTCATGTCCCGACTCCTGAACGCGAGTGTGTATTATCGCAGCAGCGACTGGTGCTTGCCTTCCACAACACATTTTGAGAGAAGAGAAGACGCGGCACCACTGAACACTCACGTGCATTACGATTACGGGTAACGGGAATATCCCGCATTATAATTAGGAGACCTGCGGGAATGATTAGAATTATGCGCAATATCCGCGCCGAAATTCAAGCCCTGTGAACACACATACAAAATGTCTTTCGTCCTGTAGGCGTCCTAGACAATATTTCTGTTCGTCCTAAACACATTTTCTATCGTCCCCGGGACGATGACGCCGTTGGTCTCGAGCCCTGTCTCGAAGGCATAAGGATTTTTATGTTTACAGTTAATTTTCACTTGCATTATTGCAACTTTTACATATAAATCGTCCTTCAGATGACAACATTATAAACCTCTGTGCAACTGTTGTTAGAGTAAGGTTCTTATGGCAGCATGTTATTTTACAAAAAGTTTATGATAAATGAAAAAAATTGTGCGGTACAATGGTGTCACGGTTCTGTACACTGGTGTCACGGTTCAGTTCGGTACAGCAAAACGAAAAAAAAAAATTGCCAGATAAATTTCCTTGATTTTTATTTTTTTAATTTTTTATTTTTTTAAATGTTTAATTCATTAAAACTAAAGTATGTCTTTTTTGTTGTTTACATTGAACAATGATGGAGCAATACTTTACCAATCTTCTATGGTGTTTTCTTAGCAGCAAACTGTATAAAAGAAAAACAGCTCCTTATAAAAAAATAAAATGTAGTAGTTATGAACAAATACAAAGAATATAACAATTTTGTTTTTATATGGAACTCTATAACTCTTTATGTGGAGTGTGCTTTTACTCAACTGTTAATTTTTTTTTTTTTCAGAAAGATGAGTGTCCACATTTTTTGTGGACAGCACAGATCTGCTTGATGTAACAATGTCCCCAGCAGTGGAAAATACCCTCTCGCTAGGCACAGAGGTTCCAGGCACAGCCAAGTAACTCTGTGCCAACATGGCAAAATTAGGGTATAAGTGCTGATGGTTTTTCCACCATTTTAGTGGATCTGCATCCAGAGGAATAGAGTTCACTGCCATGTACAATTTCTCCTCCTCTGCCATTTTGGCCACAGATTTGGGGCTTGAATCATGATGATGGGTCATGAACATTCCTACAAAAAGCTCAGTCATGGCTGATTTCTTTTCTCATGGAGGTGATGTTGAGGGCTCCAAGTCCACTGTCTCTGTGGAGGTTGCTGGCTCTGTGGTGCCTGTAGCTTGCTCCTTGAGAAATATAAACAAGAATTATCTTAGATACATACTCATCATATAACCCATAGCGTGGGATTTACTAGAAAAGGTTCTAAATCACATACACAATTGCAATGTTATACACAGGGACATGGGATACAACATTACAAAACAGATTATAATAGAGATGTTCCGATACCCTTTTTCTCTTCCCGATACTGATTCCGATACCTGGACTCAGGGTATCGGCCGATACTGAGTACCAATCCGATACCTGGGTGTGTACAGTATCTGTTCAGCTGCAGTTCATTCTAGCTCTGTATGAATTGATGGAATTATTATGGTGTGATTCAAACTTACCCCTAAATTAAACATGAACAAATACATTGAGCAAACTAGAGTATTTTTATTATCTGAATTACATTCATAACAATATTTATCTTAAGTGAAAAAGAACTTAAAATGTAGCTACACATCTAATACAGTAAACTAAAAAAAGGTATTTTAGATTTACAAAATAACTACTATATACATGTATATAAAAAAGTATAACAAATAAATCTAGGAATCTAAAAAGATTATATGAATAATACAAGAAAATAATCTCTTTATAACTGAAGATCAATAAACATCATTTCAGTTTTGACAGCGGCTGGTCATCGAGAATAATAAACTCAATAACTTTCATGTTGTTTATATTTATCGCTCGTTGGCTGTTTTTTAAAAAAAAAACATTTCTCTTCGTTTGAATGAAGCTTTCAGAGATTGTTGATTCTGACACGGCTCATCCTCCATCTGCCATCGTGTTCTGCGGGTTGACACGTCTTCAAATGCTTAAGTTACACTTGTTGAAGTTGTTCTACCCCTCGAAATTGCAGTATTGGATATGAGACATGTCGCCGTTTTACTGGCTGGTTGGTCCAGTCTAAAATACAGCCAAACTGCGGACATTATGCCAGGGCGTGCACGCGCGTTTTCTTCTTCGCTGCTCTAAACAGCGGTTGCTTGTGGCAACAGCACGACTTCCTGTGTTTCCACAAGCAACCACTGTTTAGAGCAGCGAAGAAGAGTTGATCTCCGTTTTACAGTGGTAAACGAAGGTAGCATGCTTGACTAGACATCGTTTAATAAAATGGTATTGGAACGGTACGTGGATAGAAGTACTCGCCGATACAGATGCCAGAATTTTTATTGGTATCGGTGGCATTTCCGATACTAGTATCGGAATCGGAACAACTCTAGATTATAATGAACACAACATCTGGATGTATTCGTCAAAGTATTGATATGAAAATGTTATTAAAAAAATCCCTTAAAACTAAAGGTATGCAAATAATTATATTTATTTTATAATAATAATAATAATTAATCAAAAGTATAGTAAGCAGCAAAATATAAATAGTACCATTTGTTCAATACTCACAACAATCTCTGTGGTTAGAGCTTCATAGACTCTCCGGCGAGTGGTAGCATCCAAGTGTTGCAGTGATTTAAATCGTGGATCCAAAGCTGTGCTCTTGTGTAGGTAATCTTGAAGATCAGGTACCGTGTATCGCTGCTGCAGGTCATTTTTGATGGCTGTTTTGACACCGATCACTGCTGGGCTGTCATCAGACAGTTCCATGGATTTTAGGATCATCATTTTCATAGGAAGGACCATGGATGCAGATGGAGAGGACTCAGTGCACATAAAGGTTGTCACAGTTTTCAAGGGTTTCAAAACTGTGATAACATTCTCAGGCAGTCACATGTCGTTTTCAGACAAAGTCATAATGTCTAACATTTTTTTTAACAGCTTTGTCTGTCATTGCAGAATGCATTGCAGCCTGCTGTTCAATATATCTTTCTATCATATCATAGCTTGAATTCCATCTAGTTAGTATATCTTGGATGAGTTTGTGAACAGGAAGCTACAGCAACTCCTGTTTTGTCTTCAACACATGGGCTGCTGTTGTGCTTCTGTGAAAAAAAAAATACAATCTTTCTGATCTTTGCTAGGAGGCGAGAGATCTGCTGCACTTTCATTGCTTTCTGAGATGCTAGATCAATGACATGGGCAAAGCACCCGATTTGTGGCCCAAGTCCAGCAGCTCCAACAACAGCAGTAATATTCCTGGCATTGTCAGTAGTAACAGGAATAGTTAGATCAGCTCTCTCCAACTTCCACAATTCCACTGCTTCTGTTATCCCTTTGGCCAAATCCTCACTCGTGTGACTCTCAAGGGGGCGTGTCTGAAGAATGTGACTTTTCAGTTCCCATTCAGCGGTAATGTAATGTGCCGTTACAGTCAGGAAGATTTGTGTAGCCCTTGACGTCCAGCCGTCTTTTGTCAGAGCAACCGCGGTTGCGTTGGCCAATTGGTTTTCTATTTGGGCTTTTGTTTTTTGGTACAAAGCAGGAATTACAGTCTGGCTGAAATGGCCTCGTGAAGGAATAGTGTAACGGGGCTCAATTACATTAAGCATATTCTTAAAACCTGCGTTTTCCACTAAGGAGTAAGGTCTCATATCCACGGCTATAAATGTACCAATCGCCGCTGTGATGACTTTTCCCCTGTTTGAATGAGTTGGAAATTCCTGTCTAAATGCTGCGGGATAGATTGTGTCATGTATGTTTCTGCTTGTTTTCGTCTTGTCCCGGATACTGACACACTGGGGTGATGTCGTCGTAAATTAGTTGACATGTTTGAAGTACAGTAGGTGATCAACCAGAATGCCACTTACTGCCGCGGCAAAAATAAACCAGCCGTATTTCAAAGTCGGCCGCGAAATGACCACCAGGTGGCGCGAAGGGACATTTAGCAAAAGCAAAACATAATTATATAAAAGTACGTTTTCTTGCTCATTTGAGCGAACACTCACTGGAAAAATAAATGTTTTGGCTCCTCCGTGGCCGAGTGGTAGAACTTACAGTTCTACCACTATATTGACATGGGTTCGAAGCTCGATCAAACATGGATTACTGTAGGCCCTTGTTGTATTTTATATTTAGGCTATTAATGTAGAAAGATTTGTTCTAAAACTCTGTTACACCATTTAGTTTTTTGCTTATATTTATAAAATAAAATTACCATGCATTTCCATTTTACACTAAGGAACAAATCTCTTCCAACAGATTGACTGACTTTCAGTTATGTAAAAAAAAAAAAAAAAAGAAAGAAAATAAAACTTAATGGGGTTCCATATAAAAAAAAAAAAAAAAATCATAAGCAAGGATTTACCAGTGGGGGAGTTCCCCCCTCCACAGTAAGCAATGCTATAATTTGCCTAAATAGACAATATCAAATATACGTATATAGCCTATATATATTTTTAAATATGCAACATGCACATTTAAACAAAAAATAATAAAATATGAACCAGCGCTATTAGATAAAATGAGAGATAAAATGCAGCGTGTTTCAGTGGCCTTAATACATTCATTCACGGCTTTTTAAAATGGCACAAAGTGTTTTGAGGTGGTTTTGAACGAAATATTGAAATTCGACAAATGTTCGACAAACGTGGCGGTGCTCACTTGAATTTATTTTTCTCATAACAGCTAATATAAAACCATCTTTTAAAACTGTAAAAGGTGTACTTTTTTTGTGTGACAAAATGTTTTCTTGCTCATTTGAGCAAACACTCAGTGGAGAAAGTTTGGGCATTTCGCCTTGAGTTAAGACATGGCCGAGTGGTAGAACTTACAGTTAGAACATCACAGTGACATGCGTTCGAAGCCCGATCAAACATGGTCTATTAGTTAAATTTTATATTTAGGTATTAATGCAGAAAGATTTGTCTAGTTCTAAAACTCTGTTACACCATTTAGTTTTTTTGCTTATATTTATAAAAAAAATACCATGCATTTCCATTTTACACTAAGGAAGGAATAAATAGTATCCAACAGAATGACATCTTGCAAAAAAATATATATTCTTAAATCGGATTTTATTCTGGCATGTTGAATAATTCATATAACAAAAAAAAAAGTTTTTACAATTGTCTGGACCTTTGGAAGAAAATACCTTATAGAGATCAGACCTCTTGGATCTTTAATTGAATACATAGCGTTGGTATAGCACACTGAAATTACAGCCCCACAAATTTATTAGGGCCTACTGATAATGTATCGAATCGCAATTTCGCAAAGTAGTCTAGTGTTAAATTCAATTCAATCAACTTTATTAATCCCTCAAGGGCAATTCGTTTTAGAGTAGAATGTAAGCCCCGACTGTGTGTGTGTGTTATGATACCATCGAAATGTTTCTCCGTTGTGTGTGTGCGTCACACGTTAAATGTTTTAGAATGTAACACAACATTCAAATGCATATGTGCCCTCCCCCACTTGAAACGGCCGTGTGTCCACCAAAGCGTTTTTCCACACGCCTGGCGTATGTTATCGATTGTTTTCAATGGGAGCACTGCATTTTTAAACGCCATGAGCGTACTCAAGTCAGCTCCTGAGATTAGGCTGGCGTTTTTGGTATGTCGTTTTTTCTTCAAATAATTCAAGAACAATATATGGTTTATTTTTGTAAAACTTTAAAACTGGCCTTTACTTTTCTCGACGATTCCTTTGGTAGCTTTTGTTTGAAGGCATTCAATTGGCTTTATGCCCAGCTGCACTACTTCCTGAACTTCAGCCAGCTCCTTGTTTCCTGTCTGCCATTATTGGCCAAATTGATTA
Source organism: Cyprinella venusta (assembly GCA_038021265.1). Lineage (NCBI taxonomy): Eukaryota > Metazoa > Chordata > Actinopteri > Cypriniformes > Leuciscidae > Cyprinella > Cyprinella venusta. The sequence goes on along the minus strand of CM075882.1, from coordinate 17,930,819 downwards.
ATTCAGGTGTGCCTGACCTCAGTAGTCATGGCAACAATAATCAGACACACCTGAATTAATCAAGTTTGCCCAATAATGGCAGACAGGAAACAAGGAGCTGGCTGAAGTTCAGGAAGTAGTGCAGCTGGGCATAAGGTCAATTGTTACAAAAACACTAACGTTAGTAAAATTAGCCTACTGCACTTTATCAAAACTGGTTACCGGATGTGCTCGGGAAGAAATATCTGTAAAAAAATACTCAAGACATTCATGCCTAACATGCCAGATGGTAACTACATAACGTTAACGGGTTATTTGACATTTAGCAAAACATAATTTTGGGTTTTACCACATTAGTGTCAGAATAACCACGCAGCCAAAATCCAACTTTAAAACAAACAAAAGAACAGAACCTTTGACAAAAAAACAAAGACAAATACCCTACGGAAAAAAAAAATCATAAATTATAACATAAATTATAAATATTATTTGAAAACGCTGAACAGTTGTGATCCTGGTTAAGCGCAAGCCGAGTGAACAAATGTACCTGCTGATGAAACGGAGCTCTGGTGTGATTACACATGTAAAAACACACACTGACATATATATATATATACATTTGCCTCATAAATCTGAGAGGGCATGTTGAATAGGCACCTCTGATCGTTTCATAATGTTTTTCTCACCTTTGATTAACACATGTGCAACCCCACCCACATTTCACAGCCATGTAAAAAAAAACCACTCTAAAAAATGATGGGTTAAAAATAACCCAACTTGGGTTGTTTTATAACCCAACCGCAGGATCATTATAGCACCGGACCAACAGTAGTTAATTTGACCCAGCAAGATGGGTTGGTCATTTTTAACCCAACAGATGAGTTGGTCATTTCTACTCAAATGCTGGGTCAAATTAAATAAAATTCTGGGTTGATTCAACTACAAATTTGTTATATAGCGTACCCAAATGCTGGGTCAAATTAATTACAATTCTGGGTTGATTCAACTATATATTTGTTATATAGTGTACCCAAATGCTGGTACCCAAATGCTGGGCTGACCAAACGGCTTTTAACGAGCTGCGAGCTGCCACTGACCTCGCTCTCCGGGCGACGAAAGTGGCCGCTCGTTCCGTTGGTCAGGTGATGGCCACTAGTGTGGTCCAGGAGCGCCACCTATGGCTCAACCTGGCAGGCAAAAAAAACGCCGAGCAGACTCGTCTGCTCGACGCCCCCCTCTCCCAGGTTGGCCTGTTTGGCGGTGCAGTCGAGGACTTTGCCCAGCAGTTCTCGACAGCCCAGAAGCAGACGGAGGCCATCAAACATATTCTGCCCCGACGGTCAGCTGCTGCCTCCACCCAGCCGTCGGTTCAGACGCCTCCCTCTGCTCGCCGCCGAGGACGCCCCCTGTGGCTCCCCTCCCTCCCACGCATCCCCAGCAGCAGCCTTCGTCCGGGAAGCGCCGTGGAGGAGGCCGCAGGCAGGCGTCGCAGCCCCCTCAGGCCGCGTGCCCCACTAAATGCCAGGCGAAGCGGCGTCCCTGAGACGGGCTGCTCAGTGATGAAGTTGAGTGTTTCACAGGAGGTGGTAGCAGGCCCCCTCCTTCCCCCGGTGGAGGGCCGGGGGAGAATCTTTTGCTCTCAGCTCCCCGCTGCTCACCCACGGGTTGGCAGCACCCTGAGTTGGTTAAAGAAAGACTTGACATCATCACTGAGCACACAGACAGCAATGAGTGCGCTCGACGTCCCAGTGCGTCGACCCTCTCATTCCTCTCTGTGTCTGAGGGTGCGGAAGGGAGCGTGTGTCGTCCCTCGACTACGCCACTCCCCTCCCCCTCTATCACCAGACCCCCGGCAGAACAGACCCCCGTGGAACGCTGGTCATTCCCTGGTCTCTTCTGTCGGGGAACGGGGCTCGACTGTGCATCCGCACGGGGTAACTCCCGGGCGCATGCCGGTCTCCCCGTCCCGCTGCACCTCCGGGGGGACGTCTGTGGTTCGCATGACCCCACTGGTTCAATTCCTGGGAGCTTGGCTAGAGCTCCCCGGCCTGTCGCGCTGGGTCATCAGAACGATCAGATTCGGCTACGCAATTCAGTTCGCACGGTCTCCTCCCCGTTTCAGGGGAGTTCGCTCCACTATGGTCGGTGGCAATGCCCCGGTCATGAGAGCGGAGATTGCGACCCTGCTGGCGAAGGGTGCAATCGAGACGGTCCCTCCAGCCGAGGTGAGGTCCGGGTTTTACAGCCCCTACTTCATTGTCCCCAAGAAGACCGGTGGGTTACGACCGATCCTGGACCTGCGCATTTTGAACCGTACTCTCCATCGACTACCGTTCAAAATGCTCACAGCCAAATGCATTTTCGAATGCGTCCGGCCTCAGGATTGGTTTGCAGCGATCGACCTGAAGGACGCGTACTTTCATGTCTCCATTTTGCCTCGACACAGACCGTTTCTTCGGTTTGCTTTCGAAGGCCAGGCATATCAGTACACGGTTCTCCCATTCGGGTTACCTCTGTCACCTCGCGTCTTCACGAAGATCGCTGAGGCAGCCCTTGTTCCCCTTCGCGAACACGGGGTTCGCATCCTGAACTATCTCGACGATTGGCTGATACTGGCACACTCTCTAGAACAGGTTTGCAAACACAGAGACCTGGTGCTCCGGCACCTAGCCCGCCTGGGCCTTCGGGTCAACCGGGAGAAGAGCAAACTTTGCCCCGTGCAGAGGATCTCTTTTCTCGGCATGGAGATAGACTTGGTCGCCATGTCCGCGCAGCTCACGAATGAGTGCGCACACTCACTGCTGACTTGTCTTCGACAGTTCGAGGGCAAGAGTGCGGTCCCACTGAAACTTTTTCAGAGGCTCCTGGGGCATATGGCATCCGCAGCCGTGGAAACGCCACTCGGATTGCTTCATATGAGACCGCTTCAGCTGTGGCTTCGCGATCGAGTCCCGAGGTGGGCATGGCATCGCGGCTCACTCCGAGTTCCAGTGACTTCAGCGTACCGCCAAACCTTCTTCCCGTGGTCGAACCTCAGCTTCTTACGGGCAGGTGTCCCTCTTCAGCGAGTTTCCAGGCATCTCGTTGTCTCCACGGATGCATCTACCACGGGTTGGGGTGCCATGTGCAATGGGCATGCAGCCGCAGGTTCCTGGACAGGACCCCAGCGCCTCATGCACATCAATTGCCTCCAGCTGCTGGCATTATGCCTGGCCCTGCACCGCTTTCGAGCACTGCTCAGGGGTCAACACGTACTTGTCCGTTCAGAAAATACCGCTACAGTAGCGTACATCAACCACCAGGGTGGTCTATGCTCACGTCGGTTGTCGCAGCTCGCCCGCCACCTCCTGCTATGGAGTCAGAAGGACCTGAGGTCCCTTCGTGCTGTATACATTCCAGGAGACCTGAACCTGGCGGCCGACGAGCAGTCACGGGTCCGCCCTATCTCCGGCGAATGGCGACGCCATCCCCAGACGGTCCAGCTGATCTGGGACCAGTTCGGGGAGGCACAGATAGACCTGTTCGCCTCCCGGAACTCATCCCACTGTGCCCAGTTTTATTCCCTGTCCGAGGGCACGCTCGGCACAGATGCACTGGCGCACAGCTGGCCGCGGGACTCACGCAAGTATGCGTTTCCCCCAGTGAGCCTTCTTGCACGGGTGTTGTGCAAGATCAAGGAGGACGAGGAGCAGGTCTTGCTGGTAGCCCCTTATTGGCCCACCAAGACGTGGTTCTCCGAACTCGTGCTCCTCGCGACAGCACCTCCTTGGCCTATTCTTCTGAGACAAGACCTACTCACTCAGAGACGGGGCACTCTGTGGCACCCTCGTCCCGATCTCTGGAGGCTGCACGGAGGCAGGTTTGAGTTCGCTGGCAGCAACCATCACTTCCGCTAGAGCGTCATCCACGAGACACCTTTACGCGTTGAAGTGGAACCTCTTCGTCAGCTGGTGCTCTTCTCACGGAGAAGACCCCCGGAGATGTTCGATCAGTGTCGTGCTTTCCTTCCTACAAGAAGGGTTGGAGCATAGGCTGTCGCCCTCCACCCTTAAGGTTTACATCGCGGTTTTACGTACGCATTGCCGCGTCACATGATGCAGTGGAGGGTAAGTCCATCGGGAAGCACGACCTGGTCATCAGGTTCCTGAGGGGAGCGAGGAGGCTAAATCCGCCTCGTCCTCCCCTCGTGCCCTTTTGGGACCTCTCAGTAGTTCTACGTGCTCTGCAGAGGCCTCCCTTTGAGCCTTTGCAATTGGTAGAGTTAAAGTTTCTGTCCATGAAGACAGCACTCCTGGTTGCATTGGCCTCCATCAAGAGGGTAGGGGACCTGCACGCATTCTCCGTTGATGAAGCGTGCCTCACGTGATCTTGAGACCCCGGCCTGGATACGTGCCCAAGGTTCCCACCACTCCCTTCCGGGACCAGGTGGTGACCCTGCAAGCGCTGCCCCTGGAGGAGGCAGACCCAGCCTGCTCTGGCACTGCTCTGTCCAGTACGTGCACTCCGCACCTACGTTGACAGAACGCGGTGTTTCAGGACCTCAGAACAGCTCTTTGTCTGTCATGGGGGGAGCCAGAAGGGAAGGGCTCTCTCAAAGCAACGGCTGTCACACTGGATAGTGGACGCATTGCTTTGTCTTACCAGCAGCAAGGTCGACCGTGCCCCCTTGGTGTGACGGCCCACTCCACTCGGAGTATGGACTCCTCTTGGGCTCTAGCGCATGGCGACTCGCTAACACATTTGCAGAGCTGCAGGCTGGGCGACACCAAACACCTTCGCGAGATTTTATAATCTGCGAATTGAGCCGGTGTCCTCTCACATATTCGCTTCCGCCAGTACTGGACCCGCTTAGGTGTCTTCGCTTGCTCGCCATTCCACTCCTCGGACTGGATAAGTGTGATATTCCTCAGTTGAGCCTTCCGTTGAAGCCCTGAGTCCTCCTGAGCATGTGTCTCTGAGCATGTGTCTTCCCTCGGCAAGCCATCTGCCACCCCTGGAGCTAAGTTCTAGCCACCTGCGGTTGGCGCTCCAGTGATCTCCATATGTAGTCCCTAATCGGCCATATGTATATTCGTAAGTCCTCCCTTCGGTAGGTATCTAGCAGGGATGGAAATTAACTTTTTTGTCCACCGGCCACTGTGGCTGGTGGATTTCAAAATCCACCAGCCACTCAATGTTTTTACCAGCCACTTTCTCGTTTTTAACCGACAATGCGTAACTGCATGTGAAAATTAATACTACAAGATCTACAATAGCCTACTACTTAACCAGTTCATTTAATCTCAAGTCTCAATGAAATACTGACATTTTCTCTATTTCTCTTGCTCTTCCTCTCCTGTTCCCCTCCTCTGCTCTTCCATCTTCAAAAGACTTCCATGTTTTTTTTTTATTTTTATAAAACACCATATAGCCTACTTTTACCCACACTAAATAAAAACACGTTTAAATAGGTAATTTTCTTTTTTGATATAGCCTAAAGCAGTTCTTGTTAAAACACACTAGATATGAAAAATCTGTGCATTTTGGGCACTTTTTGTGTGAAATCATGTTTATTTTTGTGTCCATCTGTGTGCTTTTAAGCATGAACAGTGATCTGGCCCATTATCTGTTCACCGATGCCGACAGTGACGCATTTCAGGCGGCTTTTTATTTCTCATCTCCATAAATATATCTAGTAATAAAGCTATTGCTAATGCAAGGACTAGGAATCAAAGAATTCTTTGCTAATACTTCCTCATCGTCGTGGAGAGCGCAGTTCGCACCGCTTTCTCCTTTCCACAAGCGCGTGCTCTTCCACGTCTGTCGTTGCTAGGCAAAAATGAACTTGCGCGCCTCTAAATACGAGCGCGCCGCGTCGCTTTTATGAGTAGATGCGGAAAAAGCGTATCTTAAGGTATGTTCACGCGGCTGGCTCTTTACTACCGTCTATGTTTACCACACAAGTGAGCTTTTCTTCCTTTATCAAGCCTCGACGGAAGAAACGCGCGGGTGTTGAAGGTGTGCCTCCTCTTAAAGTGTCCACCGTCCGGGTGAAACAGTATGCTATTTTTATTCACCCGCCACGGTGGCTGGTAGGTGAAGTTAATTTACCCGCCACAACTCAAAATCACCCGCATTTGGCTGGTGGCGGGTGCTAATTTCCATCCCTGGTATCTAGTAGCATGTCCCTCCCGGGATATGTTTCCCAGTGTACCTTGGTATTCCTGTGTCAAAGTAGGATCTCCTGGTTATAACCTAAGTTCAGGAGTCCAGACTTTCGCAGGGCACTGGAAGACAGCTGTAAGATGGCATGATGGCACAGACCCCCATTCTCCATCACTCCTGACGTAACTCGGAGTGACTACGAAAGGGAACGTCTCTGTTACGGATGTAACCCTCGTTCCCTGAGTAGGGAACGGAGACGTTACGTCTCCTTGCCACTTCTGCTGTACTGCTGGGTAGACGCCTGAGTTCAGTCTTGGCTCCTCAGCGAAGACATACTGCGGTTGCGTTCACTTCCTCATTTTATACCCACGCGGTGGGGCGGAGTACGCTATGCAAATTCTGCAGCCCCAAGGCATTTTAATGCCATTGGCTCGTTATTAAATACTCGAAGAGGATTGGCTCTCTATGCGAAACCCTCATTCTCCTTCACTCCTGACGTAACGTCTCCGTTCCCTACTCAGGGAACGAGGGTTACATCCGTAACCGAGACGTTTTAGGGGGTCCTCCCTCGGTTCACGTCAAAGAGCATGCACAGAGAAGTCAAAATTACACATAATTGAATGACTCGTAAATGTAAGTACACAGTGAAGGCCTAAGACACGAAACAAGCGGTTTGTGTGAGAAAACGAACAGTATTTATATAGTTTTTACCTCGTGTAACTCAGCCATTGGCAACTGATCTGACGACAGAGGCGTTTCAGTCTGTGCATGCGCCGGAAGGGATCGCTTGCGTGTGTACGTCACTCATTGTTTACACAGAGATTTCGGGAGTTTAACCTTTCACTAAACATGTTTAGATATATCGAAATCTTCTTCCATTGCGATTTCCTGTATATATATAAATATGTTTAGATCTTCACAGTGAAAGGTAAAACTTCCGAAATCTCTGTGTAAACAATGAGTGTCGTACATGCGCAAGTGATCACTTCCGCCATTTTGAATTTTGAATTTGGCGACCGATTTGGGACGATTTACACACTCCGTACTTTAACTAACTCCTCCTAGGGATTTAGTCGGATCGACTTCAAATTTCTTCTGTGCCTTCTAAAGGCATTGACGATGTAAAGTTGTGCTATAACGAAGCAGCCCCAGCCGCATGTTTGACCGACATGTACGAAATCTCTGTGGTACATCTACCGTGTCCAGACGCACAAAAAAGTCTCTTGGAGCGATGCCCTAAACTCAACAGGAAGTCCGCCATTTCTAATTTTAACGCCATTTTTGGATGATTTACTCATTACATACTTTAACTAACTCCTCCTAGGGATTTAGTCTGATCGACTTCAAATTACTGCTGTGCCTTCTAAAGGCTTGAACGATGTAAAGTTGTGCTATCTGCGCGTTTTCGTCAATGGGTGTGTCCGTGGCGTCGATGATTCGCCATGAAACAGGAAGTTGCAATAACTTGGCTGTAAATGCCCAGATCTGCACGAAATTTTACACATTTGACAAGAGTCCCGCCCTGAACAAATCTACATGCCGGCATTCACCCACAGTCATAGCGCCATCTAGTGGCAAGAGGAAGTGACCTTAAAAGACGCAGCCCCCTCCGCATGTTTGACCGACAGGTACGAAATTTCTGTGCTACATCTACCGTGTCCAGACACACAGAAAAGTCTCTTGGAGCGATGCCCTAAACTCAACAGGAAGTCAGCCATTTCTAATTTTACCGCCATTTTTGGATGATTTACTCATTACATACTTTAACTAACTCCTCCTAGGGATTTAGTCGGATCGACTTCAAATTTCTACTGCGCCTTCTAAAGGCATTGACGATGTAAAGTTGTGCTATCTGCGCGTTTTCCTCGATGGGCGTGTCCGTGGCGTCGATGATTCGCCATGAAACAGGAAGTTGTACTAACTTGGCTGTAAATGCCCAGATCTGCACGAAATTGTACACATTTGACAAGAGTCCCACCCTGAACAAATCTACATACCGACATTCACCCACAGTCATAGCGCCACCTGCTGGCAACAGGAAGTGACCTTTAATGAAGCAGCGTAACAAATGCACAGCCGCACCGGCTGAGCTGCAGAAAATGCAACGCGGCCGCCTCATACCCCGACGTGCAACAGGTGCGAGGGCCCGCCCATCGCTGCTTGCAGCTTTAATTCTTACCTTGAAATCTTTCAACAAGGTCTGTCAGCTGCCACTCTGTTGTGTCAGTGACAAAGCTGACCATTGATCTGAAACAAACACAAAAAGAGGTTAAGGAAATATACAATTACTATTGTATTAACTATTCAGATGTCACTATGCAAATGCAATGCAGACTAGCAGCAGAATGTAATGTTAATCCAATGTGAAGATAACAGCCAAAATATAGAGAGACCCTCTCTCCCTATAGAATTCATGACAAATTACATGTATTTTACATTCAGACATTTTATGTTATTTCAATGTTTTTACATACTTTAGTCAGTCTAACACTGTTATACCTTCGCATTTCACATTAAAAGCTTTGAGGGCAAAAAAGCGCGCTCATTTATTTCCAGTTAAAATAATGTAACATTAAGTTAGCTAGCTTAGTTAGCCAGACCGCCATTTTATATAAGAAATGTTTTCTTATCTATCACGGGTCACCATATTACGTAAATAAATGCACATACATGCATGTAGTCAGGCATATCAGGTTATCTCACTGTTTATACGTACTTTAATCAGTCCAACACTGTGTTATGCCATTACATTTCACATTAAATGCTCCAGGGAAAAAATAGTGTGCTCAAAATAGCCAGTGCTTCAATGATAATGGCTCAATGGCTAACGTTAGCTTTGTTGTTTAGACAAACCAACCAGCTAGCCTCGACAATATAAAGATATTACTTTAGAAGGTAACGTTAAAGTAACTTAGACTCACTGTATTCCGGACACTAGACCGATTTTACCGCAATTTCTATAAATAAACACTTGAGTCTTCACGGCCATTGCATCTATACGTGTCATCTTTGCCTCACCCTCGCTTATAGTTGTTAAAATATATGTGTTATATATTAGAAATGACATGTAGAGTACTCTACCTTAGTTTATTTGCCTCGCTTGATGAACAGTGAGGTTCTCTTTGAAGATCGCTCGATGTGCGGTGGATCCGGTCTGGTGGACTCTTCTTGTGATGTGATGACATTCGAAGCACAAACAACCCACGTGCTGGGTCAACTGGTGTATGTTGGGTAGATGTAATTTGGGTTATTTTTTCCAACTCATGTGTTGAGTCAAAATCCATATAAATAACCCATAATGGGTAAAACATTTCATAAACCAGCAGTTGGGTTGATTAAATAACCCAGCATTTTTTAGAGTGAAGATTAGTGCCACATAACTTTATGAACTTCTTTTAAAAATTGAACTGTTGTCAGACCATGAACACCTCTCCATTTTACAGTTCCAGGATGAGGAACACAAGAAAGTAATAAGGCTACTAATTTTATTGTTGTTCAATATGAATATAAACCGTCTTCTGCTTTTAATTATTATTTATCACATTATACAATGTTTTAATCATTCATTCCACTATTGTTGACAGAAATCGTTTGAATGAAAACAGACCCCCTATCGAGATTTTTTTTTTTTTTTTTTTTTTAAATAAACAGATAGTAAACTTACATTTTAAAATTCAGCAATTGCTCCTGTTTTGCACAATGTCAATGCGACTGGTTTATTTTTTGCCGCGGTAGGCATTTTGGAATGCTTAAACACAAATGCTGCAGAGTAACATGGTTTAGTAGCCTTATTACTGTTATGTTTCAGTTAATAAATAACAAATTAAATTAACACAAAGTAAAAGACAAGTAACCTATTGACATAGCCTTTCTAAATTATAGAAAAACTGGGCACACAGCCTAATGTTGACCTACTTTGCTTAAATTTGATGGAATAATAGAGGCCTATTTTTACTTCACATTTATTTCATTTGAATTTAATTTTCAGTATTGTGATTATGAATTCGTTTAACTACATGTTAACCTTGAATTAATTTGCGACCTCAGCTCTCAATGAGCAGTGGGAAATTATGTTGGACACTTTAAATAATCAGTCAATAAACTCGCTAATAAACAGCTACCTCTTTAAGCTTCAAGAACGGTAAAACATAAAAGCTGTAGGCCAACAGCATGTAATGAGGTTCGTCTCGGGTCGTTTGGAGGTCCATGGAGTCGAGGTTGATGCGTTTCCCACACAGCTACCGTTAAACTGCTTGTAAAGCCTCATTGATGTAGCGTAATATGTTTCTGCTGCAATGTTTTACATTTTCATTATGTATTCAATTTAATTTCAGTATTGTGATTAATTAATTAATTTAACTATGTTTCACATGAATAGGCTCTATGCACGATCGCTTCCATATTTGTCTCAGCACACCCACTTACTTCCGGTGCTGCGTCAGTCTATGGTCAGAAGCCGGTTTTGCGATAGGTGGAAATAGTGTCAAATTACACTTGCTGTTTATAAAAACGTTCTGCGGTTAACGTGAATGATGTTAACAACACTATGAGGCAGTTAGCTGTCACACAAGAGTAAAAAAGAGAAGTTATTTTAATTATATATTTCGAGCCAAATCAACAACTTTGAGTGTTAGTATTCTGTCATGTCGTACGAAATTCGACTAGCGAATCAGCGTTTCTAAAATCGTTGTCTCCGTTTCTGAGAAAACGGATTTTATTACAGTTTTGCCGCTATACACTTGGCCTGCAGAACGCGCTTCCGGAAGTAAAGACGCTGACTGAGATTCGTTCGAACACACGTCAGCAGGGTTCGCGCATAGAGGCAATTAATCTGACACCACACCAACTTTCAATCACTCTGAATGAGCCGTGGCACGGCTGCAGGAGATTACACAAAAAACGTACACTTTTCAAAGTCTGTGAATGTAGCGCCTCTTAGCAGCAAAAGGCAGTAAATACACCCCAAATTTTACCGCCTCGGCAGAACTGCGGACCGCATTCTGGTTGATTACCTTCTGTATTCCAGGCTCAGCTGGTGCCCTATTGTCATGTAGCAGATGCGACATACCGTTGTTTTTTTTTTTTTTTTTTTCCACCACTCTCTTGCCATCACATTCATAGCTTTCAGGTAAACCAAAGTGGACCCAAACACCAGATCTGTTGGTTATTGGAGGATCTTCTATTTCTGGTCCGTTAAATGCATTACTAGCCATTTTGCAATGAGCCTGTTCAGCGCGTACGCCTGACTGAGCCTAACATAATGATTTTTTTTTTCTTCGGGGGTGGCAGAGGCATTGCCTGTTACGTCGTTTGGGCTACCTTGTTGAGAGCATAACATATTTCACACACGTTTTCCGAATGTAAGTTAATTAATTAGTCCAACGAACCGTTCGGTTCAAAAATGCGTACCGTATACTAGGGGTGTAACGGTACATGTATTCGTATTGAACCGTTTTGGTTCGAGGCTTCCGGTTCGGTGCGCATACAAACCGAACGGTTGCTTGGACCATTTTTCCTGCCGGCAAAATTCGCGCTGACGCGGCCAACACATCGTTGCGCAACATCAAATGGCAAGCGTAATGAAAGCAGAACGAAACTGCGCTATTCATTATGTGCTTCACGGATCGTTTATCAGTTTGGACCAGCAACCTCTGTGCAGCTTGAGCCGATCTCGATCAAGCAAGACTGTTACCACAACACCACGCTAAGAGATCCGGTAAACATTTTTTTAAACATCCAGAAAACATTTGAATTCGCCACTGAGGTAATAACATCGCTGTGATAATTAGTGAGATGCATTCACATTTCTCCATTATTAACCGTAGATCTCTATTAGATCAAACAGCGCTGTCATGGAAACCAGGAGAAACATTGTGCCGTGAATAAACTAGTAATACTTTACGTCCACAGACCAGCAACATTCACCATGGATTTAATATAGTAACACTAACTGGAACCAGTTTGGCTGGAATGGTGAAATGCTTTCAAGTACTTAACACATCTCTTTCCAGCACTTCAAAATTCAAATATTACATAAATAAATATATATTTAAATGTTTATTTTTAATGTGATGAACAAAACATTATTTGTTCATCCTCAAAGATGACTCCCATTTTTAAACCTGAAAGTTTCAAGATCTAGGAAAACTCACACTTATTTAAAAATATTTTTTCTTTAAACAAATAGGAAATTTCTCTGGCATTTCTTTCTTTTTGCTGTATCGAAAACGTACCGAACCGTGACTTGAAAACCGAGGTACGTACCGAACCGTGATTTTTGTGTACCGTTACACCCCTACCGTGTACCGAACCGAAAGCCTCGTACGGAACGGTTCAATTCGAATACACGTATCGTTTCACCCATATATATATATATATATATATATATATATATATATATATTAGGGCTGTCAGTTTAACACGTTATTAACGGCATTAACGCAAACCCCTTTAACGGCGTTAATTTTTTATCGCGCGATTAACGGTCTTTTTGTCCTAGCAAACTTTGTAGTTTTTTCACATGCTTTTGCAACAGGACGCGGCATGCGTCCTGATCCATTTCGGCATCTTGCGCTCATCATCCACTCAAAGCCGGCTCGCAAGCCGAAACGTGTGTTTGCGGCGTGCCTGTTGTTTTGTTTCCGGTCTAGATCCCCTTGCGCTTTGGTCAAAGAAGCAACAAAACGTCCCCGCGCGGCACAAGCCATTGAAATGAATGCATTTTAGAGTGCAGCGCGAGGACGTTTTGTGCCGCACACACTCTTAAAAACCGCATAGAGCACCTTTAAAATGTCTTTGTGCAGTTTACAGACACTATTCAATAAAGCGATTAGAACGAAGCACTTAAGAATAAATGACTTGCTACACCCACTAAATCCATGCTCCTCGAAATGAAACAGCACTTCTAAGGTAGCTTTTCTAGGATTACTGTTATTTCTCATTGCGCAGCAATACGAAAGGTTAGGCTGAGGTAAGATTTGTAATGAACTGGATGTTTTATCCACCTGATGTGGGCGTTTTCATGGCTTGCCTCAACATTAGCGTTTGAATAGCCCGCACACCCAGTGGGCGTGGTCACATTACGTTATAATTAGGTGAAAGAAAAAATACTGATATCTCTCTATTTTCATACAGATTACATCAACTGAGAATAGTTGTTTTTATATAAATTACTTCATTTAAAAGAAGAGAATTTCAGCTTCATAAAGAGAAATCTTTCGTGTCTCTGTGACAAGTATTTACTGAGTTACAGTTCATTTTTCGGACATGTTTCAGAAGATTTTTGCGGAGAGAGAGTGAGCTGAAAGCGCACATTGTATTTTATTTATTTTACAAAAACACAAGGTTTTGATGTTAATAAGAGTGTACACAAAAAAGACCCTCTTTAGTTTAGTTAATAATCATGTATTGATTTTATTTATAAAACCATTAATGATGGAGTATTTTTGTTGCAGCAATGTGAAAAGACAAAAAAAAAAAAACAGCAAACAGCCGGCACGTTTGCTGACCTCAGAGGGTTAAAGCAATTGTGTCTCTTCTTGGATTAATTTAAGTTTATTCACAATAAACCGTAATCCGGGAACATTGTTTGCACTTTGCAGATTTCTATATTTGGTTACGGAAGCAATATGTAATTGAGGTCATCAGCTGATTTAACAGCTTGGTCTGCATGGGCCCTCAAACCTGCGGGGCCCGATGTGTGTCTGTGGTGGTTAACAATGCTATGGCTCAGACACTGACATTATAGTAATAACCTTTACATGAAATGAATAAAATGAACTAAAGTAATGTAGCTCTCCAGGAGCAGGGTTGGAGGATTACGGTCTAGAGCAGTTGATCAGCATGTTATGATAGCATGCTGATCAACTGCTCTGAGCATTGCTATCCCATAGAGAAGTCTTAACTTCAGATGTATTAATGCTTGTATGTGTGTGTGTGTGTGTGTGTGTGTGTGATCGCAGGAGCCGTTTGAGGACGGGTTTGCTAATGGCGAAGAGCTGACCCCTGCCGAGGAGGCCGCTGCTAAAGAGGCGTCCGAGTCCAAAGGGGTGGTGAAGTTCGGCTGGATTAAAGGAGTGCTGGTAAGATGAGCATACAAGAGGTCAGGTGACAGGATGATGTATGAAACTCTGAATGAGAGGGTCATGTGACTTGTGACTTGTGGCAGCCGTTTAAAGAGCCAGGAATGCTGATGAGTGAGAGTTTCCTGCTGTGGGTGATAATTGATCTTTTATGAGTTTGTGAGATCTGCTGCCTGTACAGACTCATATTAGAGGCTGAATGTTAAACTGTCATGCTGTTGTAATGTTTACTGTGCTAATTCTCTCAACAAGCTGTGGTTCAAGATTATGACACAGGATGGGGGGGGGGGGGTTGAATCCAGTAAAAGCTTTATGGATCACAGATCTGCTCTGCTTCTTGTCTTTTGGTCAATATTTTGACAGGTCTTCCTCATCCTTGAAGTTGTCCTCATTTTCACCTTCCCAGTCTTAACATTTGACACCAAACAGCTTCTCATAGTGTCGACAAATGAAAATTCATTTTCATCCAAAGTGTCTTTCAAACCACGGCAGGAATTCATTCAGTGTTTGAAGCGTTGTGTGTTTTGAGGACTTCTCCGGTTCCCACAGCCTTTGTTGTGTAATGTCCCTTACCTCAGAAAAACTTCAACTCTTCCCTTAACTAAAAAAAATTAATAAAAACAAAGCAAAAAAAAAAAAAACTGTAGGTAGAGTAAGGCTCTTACAGTGAAAGTGCAAGGACAGTTAATGAACATTACAGCCCATGCTGTTTAGTGTCGCTTAAACACTGTTTACATGAGACTAGTGCTGTGTTGAAAAAATCGATTCACCAATTCTGAATCGATTTTCATATTAATTTCTAAAGATCGATCCGTAGCTCAGAGAATCGATTTATTAATAGGCCTACATTTTCCCAAATTCCCCGTAAACTTAAACTTGCCGCGAGTGATCCCTTCGCATTGAAAGCTTTCACTCAGTGCACACATTTTTACGACAATGGACTTCGATTCATTAAACCGTTCATTCAACGAACACGTTCAAAAAAGCAGATTCATTAAAATAGATGTAATGAAACAATTTCAAGGTGTTAATTATTTTTAACTTTGAGTTCCACTTAAGGCTCAGCTGAGCAGCAATGCATCGCATGGGCAAATGGCATTGATTCAATGCGTGACTCACTGATTTTATTTCCCCACGGTTTCCTCATGCTGTGGGATGCTGATCAGCGCTGCTGCTGACACGGCACGGCAAGCTTTCCGCCAATACATATGACTTCAAAGACAGACGCGAAGGTAATCACACGCGCTCTGCCGATCTCTTTCATTCACTGTCTGTGCGAAGCCTCTGTAGGCTACACATCACCACGATAAACAGTGTCGTTATCATTATGAACTTGTCTAAAATTCAATACACATGCATGAAGTTCAAAACAAGAATGGTATAGCCTTATAAAAAACGTTAATATCATGGTTCCTGCGGTTACTTGCAATCCTCCTGCTGATATAGCCTACCTCTGCGTCCTCTGTCGTCTACACCAGTGCAAGTTAGTGAAAGCAGTTGTATCAACACGGAAGGGGGATTGTTCTTTACAACAATCAATAAGCTTCTACATTAATTTGCAGTTGAATGTCTATAATAAATTATTACAGGACTGTAGTAATACAACATATTGATACTATTATATATATATATATATATATATATATACTTTACAGAGATAAAAGGAACATAATGCATTTCAGCTAATGTCAGTTCAGTGTTGATCCAGTCATGTTGTAAAGATTATCAATTTTTAAATAAGTTTATTTCGTCTATAAAACAGTTCTGCAAAAATGATGTCATCGCCCAGCTCAGTTCAGTTCTCACACAACAGCATCAGATCAGTAATACGACTGAATGTTAAAGGGATAGTTCACTCCAAAATGAAAACTGTCAGTAATTACTCTCTCTCATGTTGTTCCAACCCCGTAAGACTTTACACACACACACACACACTCAAACGCTAGGCCTCAGAGTGAGTTCGAGCGCCACGACACATGTGTGAGGACTAAGGAGATGACAGAATTACTGACAGAATATTAATATTTGTGTGAACAAACCCTTTAAGGTTCCCCAGCTCTCTGTTCTTGTAACGGAAGATTAGTCTAACAATTAGAACTCTTCTCTGGTGTAATGGACATGCTGTCTATAGACATTAGCCCACAGTTTTCCTTCAAACACGATGGGTTCCTGTCCAGAGGTCAGAGGTCTCTGGTCCTGCTGAGTGCTGCGGCGGCGGCCGGCCCCTGGCCAGGTTTGAGAAACGGCTTTGGTTGCTGTTCTTGTCAGCATGAGTCTAAACTGCATCTTCCTCTGTGCAGGTGCGCTGCATGTTAAACATATGGGGTGTGATGCTCTTCATTCGAATGACATGGATCGTGGGCCAGGCTGGAATTGGTAGGTTTAACTTTGGTCAGCCGTGTGAATTAGCACTTCAATTCACAAGCAAACTCCTGTGTTTTCCATCGAGCTGCAGTCATCTGTCATGCACATGCTGAATGTGGCTGTGAGGCGCTGCCCGCACCGGAGAAAACTAATGAAGCCGGACTCGTATTTAGTGCGGTCTCTGAGGAACCGAGAGTCTGCACAGGTGTTCACTGTCATTTCTTTTATTTACACAGCATACTCCTGCATCATTGTTATAATGGCAACGGTGGTGACGACCATCACAGGCTGCTCGACGTCTGCCATCGCAACCAACGGCTTTGTACGAGGAGGTAATCTATAAAAGATGAAATGTGCATTAACACTGCATCTATGTAAATGATAATACTTGTTATAACACAGGGACCCTTTGAGTGGTCTTTGTTTGGATAAAGTTATTTACCATGTGATAAATGGTCATTTGTTTTGTGTGTGTGGTCTTTTGCTGTCTGTTTAATCAAATACCCACTTCAAACAGGAACACATCTAATCAATCATGACACAATGTGAATTTAATGCAGATGTTTCTGTAAAGCTGCACGACTCTGGTTAAAGGGATAGTTCACTTTGAAATGTAGATGTACTGTAGGTGTCTTTGTTTCCACAGTATTTTCAATTTGGTATTTTTAGGTCAAACCGTTGTTCTACCAGAAAGACTCGGGAGATAAGATACGGTACGATAAAGCATTTTATTAACAGCCCAGCAAGCCATATATGCAATAAAGTTCTTTGGCGTAGGCCCCATCCGTAACTCGCGATCCGAGGGTAAGGATTCTGCATATCCTGCCTGAAGATGAAGGCAGGGGCGCAGCCGACCCCCCCTTGGAGTTTTGGAAGGGACCGACCTGGTGGTGGTGGTGGGAAGGATGGAGCAAAGACCTTCTTAGTGGAGGTGGGGAGGATGGTGGTAAGTGAAGCGTCAGCATCTGCGAACTCAGACAAGCGTAAGTAAGGGTCTTTTATACTTCACGTATTAGAACGCGATTGGATAGATGAGAAGGTAATAATGACGTGACAATTGAGTCTTCCTGGCAGAACTTACGCTACGCTTTCATTTGTCTGTCAGTCATATAATGGGGGTTTATGGGGTCCACCCTGGTTCCATGTCAAAGAGCATGCACAGAGAAGTCCAAATTAAACATGATTTAATGACTCGTAAATGTAAGTACTCATTAATGGCCTAAGACACGAAACGAGCGGTTCGTGTGAGAAAAAGAACAGTATTTATATCGCTTTTACCTCTTGTAATCACAGTCACGTCCAAATACTCTGAGGGTGAGGGCGCTTCTATCTGCGCAAGCGCTGTAAAGCCCCGGAAGTGATCTTTCATGCGCACGCCACCCATTGTTTACGCAGAGATTTCAGAAGTGTTATCCTTCACTGTGAAGATCTAAACATATTTGGATATACAGGAAATTGCAATGGAAGACTATTTCGATATAACAACAGACAACGGGTTTTTTTTTTTTTTTTTTTTCCCCACAATCGCACAAGAGATCACTTCTGGCACTTTCCGGCACTTGCGCAGACTGCACTTGAACACACCGAGAGAACTGCAGCCGACTGTCAGCTAGAATGTGCGTTCTGCGCCTGCGTTTAATGAGCCAACTGTCTATTTCTGCAGATATATTAGTCTATATTCGTCATTCAAAAATGAAAACTGATGCTGCCGGCTGCAGATACACATAACGTAAACAAAGCGTGCTTACCGTTTTGAATATCAATCCTGCTAAACACTTTCTTTATTCCACTCTGCTCATGTTAATATTGAAATATTCGCCAAGGAACACTCAGGTAAGAAGACGTAACATAAGAACAGCCTTCTATCTTTACCGTTTGACTTCTTTGCTTGCTGTTTTGCTTTTATTCTCATGCACTGACTCTTTCACTAAGCTGAACAGCCAATCAGAGTTCTCTCTTTCCCCGACGGCCCGATGCCGATTCAACATGTCGAATCGGGCGAAACAAAGCCGAAGAGGACTATTTTCTGCCGACGGCACAGAACCATGCGTATCACACCGAGGAAACTTAGGTGGATGCACAAAAACTGCCAGATGGCCGACCGTCGGCTTGGTGTGTTCCGGGCTTTAGGCCATCAATGTGTACTTACATTTACGAGTCATTAAATCATGTTTAATTTGGACTTCTCTATCCATGCTCTTTGAGGTGAACCCAGGGTAGACCCCATAAACCTCCATCATATGACTGACAGACAAGAACGGTTTGACCTAAAAATATCCAAATTAAAAATACTGTGGAAACAAGAGACACCTACATCTTGGATGCCCTTGAGGTAAGCTAAAACATAAATTAATTTCAAAGTGAACTATCCCTTTAAACTGAGAATCACAGTTTAGTTTCAACCAGGAATTACAATTGTCCCACGAGTCTGAACAGATAACTAAACAAAATTAACATGTGACCGACTAGAGGTTTACTAATCTTTTGCACATACACATATGGATTAAGCTGATCTTCAGACAGATGAGTCCTGTTTGCACTCAACATAAAGCATGTCATGGAAAAGAGGAGGCTTTTAGACTTTTGCTGTGTTTTGTCATTTTGTTCTTTGGAGTCTGGAGTAGTGTTCAATAAGAGATGGTTATTATGATTGTAACATGGTTGATATATAACCTGCAGCTTTTTTTATTGTTTTATATGTTTTTGTATGACTTTATAACACGCAACTGGGAGATATAAAGTCAGAATTGCCTGATATAAAGTCACAATTGTTGAACTGAGAACTTAATAAAATGTAAATTTATTCAGAAGATGATTGTGACTTTCAATTAAACTCCCAATTGTGAGATGAAAGTCACAATTATCTTTTTAAATGTTTTATTCTATGGTGGAAACGAGTCGTGGACCCTCATCAGTGTAGCCGGAGAGCAGCCTGACTATGACGGGTCAATGTGCATTCCCAAACCCAGAGTTAACGTCCTTATTTGCATTTTTAATATTTCATAACCCCGCTTCTAAGCTAGCTGTGTTCAGAAGGACAGTAACCTGGGGTTAGTGCAGTGTGAAAGCCCTGTGTATCGCCCCTGAACTCTTCTGAACTGAGGTGTTTTTTGGGGATGCATAGTCTTTTTCTGAACTCTAATAGTGTCTTTTATCTAATTATTCCCAGTAAGGTGTGTTCTGGTCTGAGTACATGAGTGCGATGACACATCTAACCACACTGGCATTAGCTCCTGACAGATGAAGGTGCGCGGCGTTACGCTTCTAGTTCTCACAGCTTGAGGGGAAATTCAATAGTGTTTGGAGATCTGTGTGTTTCTCTCTCAGGTGATGGAGCAGTTCACTGGCAGTCTGGAGTCAGAAATGGATAGTTGACCCACTCTTCAGGCCTCCATCTGTTAGACAGGGGTGAAGGCACTAGATATCATTTTTGTTTTAGTGTGGAATAAAATCAATATTTTCCATGAGCTCCTTGGGCATTAGTTATGACCCCAGTCATGGGAGGGTGTGTATTTGTAGGATTTGGTTTGTTTTTGATGCTCATGGATATTTAGCTGTTGCTGCCACTCTTTTCCAGATAATTTACATTTTCCCACACTCACAGGACATTATATTTACTACTTGACATGTTTCCTTTTTCAGCATTGCATGCAGGTTTTTAATAGTGTGCATGAATGTGCTAATGCTTCGTCACTGCGTTAATCTGAGATTAGACCTAATCGTCCCTGGTATTCCAGTAATTTATTAAACATTAAAGGGGTAGTTCACTTTTTAAAAAAAACTTTTGCTAAAAATTTACTCAGCCCATTGTCATTCAAGATGTCCATGTCTTTCTTTCTTCAGTCGAAAAGAAATTAAGGTTTTTAATGAAAACATTCCAGGATTTTCTCCATATAATGGACTTCAATGGGAACCAAATGGTTCAAGGTCCAAGACAGTTTCAGTGCAAACTACAAACTGCTCAAACGGCTTTAAACGATTCCAGTTTGGTTCCCATTGAAGTCCATTATATGGAGAAAATCCTGGAATGTTTTCATCAAAAACCTTAATTTCTTTTCGACTGAAGAAAGAAAGACATGGACATCTTGGATGACATGGGGGTGAGTAAATTATCAGCAAAAGTTTTTTGTAAAAGTGAACTACTCCTTTAAGGGCTCTGATTTGCTTATTTGTATGCTTGATGGCCACGCTTCACTGGAGCTTTACGAGGGGAGGGAAGAGTCCAGAGAGTCTAAGGAGAGCAAACTGAACACAGCATCTACCATTATTGAAATTATATAATAAGGTTGTTTAATTGCACACACCTCATGACCGCATTACTATTTTACTCAAGCCCAGTGGAGACTCAGGCTTTTCTATTCGCCTCTCAGTGCTTGAGCTCTTTTGCATCATTACAATCTGTGATTATCAGCTAGTTCCAATCAGTGTTTGATCCTTTAGAGTTGTACATTATTTAAGGATGTTTTCTATTCATTAAAATATTTATAGGAACTGCTGTTGTCAAGTAAGCTTCATTCAAATAGTGTGTCCCCAATTGCAAGCCTGTGCACGCTCTAAACTTTTCGGATGCTGCACAGCTCTTTTTTTTTTTTTTTTTTCCCAAAAGAAAACTCTTTAGACCTGGTTTTAATATTGACAAGTTTAAGCATAGCTGAGAGTACAGCACTGTTGTTGGTAACTGAACCCAGTATGATCCACAGGAGTACGTGCTGATCCTTCAGGCACACACACTGGGGCCGATCCTTCAGGCGCACACACACTGAGGCTGATCATTCAGACGTGCACACGCTGGGGTCGATCCTTCATTGTACACACACACACACACACTGGGGCCGATCCTTCAGTGTACACACACACACACACATCGGGGCCGATCCTTCAGTGTACTCACACACTGGGGCCGATCCTTCAGTGTACTCACACACTGGGCCGATCCTTCAGTGTACTCACACACTGGGCCGATCCTTCAGTGTACTCACACACTGGGCCGATCCTTCAGTGTACTCACACACTGGGCCGATCCTTCAGTGTACTCACACACTGGGCCGATCCTTCAGTGTACTCACACACTGGGGCCGATCCTTAAGTGTACACACACTGGGGCCGATCCTTCAGACGTGCACACACTGGGGCCGATCCTTCAGGCATGCACACACTGGGCTGATCCTTCAGGCGCGCACACACACTGGGGCCGATCCTTCAGACGCGCACACACACTGGGGCTGATCCTTCAGATGCGCACACACACTGGGGCTGATCCTTCAGGCGCGCACACACACTGGGGCCGATCCTTCAGACGCGCACACACACTGGGCTGATCCTTCAGGCGCGCACACACACTGGGGCCGATCCTTCAGACGTGCACACACACTGGGGCTGATCCTTCAGACGCGCACACACTGGGGCTGATCCTTCAGGCGCGCACAAACACTGGGGCCGATCCTTCAGGCGCACAAACACTGGGGCCGATCCTTCAGGCGCACAAACACTGGGGCCGCTCCTTCAGACGCACACACACTTACCCCTTTTCCACTGAATAAAGAACTGGTTCGGAACTGGTGCTGGTTCAAAGTTGGTTCGGAGTTGATTCAACTTGCGAACCCGTTCAGAACCTAGAGCGCCCAGGGAACGACGTCGTTACGTCACTGTGCACGTCGCTAGAAACGCTTGCAAGTACATTGCTTTGGGATTATCTCTAACTCATGTACCAAGAAAACTTTAAAAACAATTGAAATATGTAAGTCTTTTAATCTTTTCGTTTGATATGTAATCTTTTCTGATAAGTTATGTACCCTGGTCTTGTGTCTTTTTCTTTCCATTTATGTGTTCTATATCGTGACAGTTTTCTTCTTCGTTTCAAATAAAAAAATAAATAAAAATGCATGTTTCTGCAGTTTCCCCTGGCTTTGCGATGATCAGAAAATATGTTTAGAACACATCTAAACCCGCCCCAGCCTCCGATGTAAGCATGACGTTGTAAAAGAACGGTTCTAGTCCAGCAAAGAGTTGGTGCCGCTTTGGAACCAGTTTTCCCGGCCGCGAACCGGTTCGCGGTTCGAAAACAAAGACTGTCGAAACACAAAGAACTGGTTCGCGTGCAGGCACCGGCTCCGAACCGGCTCTCAAAATACTTTGGTGGAAAAGGGGCTACTGAGGCCGATCCTTCAGGCGCGCACACACTGGGGCCGATCCTTCAGGCGCGCACACACTGGGGCCGATCCTTCAGGCACGCACTCACTGGGGCCGATCCTTCAAGCGCACATGCACACGCTGGGGCCGATCCTTCAGGCGTGCACACTACTGTTCATTCCTGATTGCCACTAGTAAAATAGCCTGAACTGCTCGACTGCAATTCAAAAATATTCTGAATTAACATTTGTCACACAAAAAAAGAGACGCAAGGGGCGGATTAGAAGTAGATAATGATTTAAGATTTGTGAAAGTCTTTAGCATTTGTCAGTCAAATTATGCTGGATAAAATAATATATAATAAATAATTAAATGTGTGAGTTTAGAAAACATGTGTGTCCTCGCACTGAACTTAATGATCTTCATCAAATGCAAATGTTTGTTCATCAGAGGTGGGGAACTCGAGTGACGTGACTTTACTCGAGTCCCAAACTTAAGGCCTTGAGACTTGCTTGACTAAATGAAAATGTCTTGACTTTACTTTGAATTGAGATCCTATGATTCAAGAATGACTGATTATTACAGCTAAAGTAATTATTATTTTTTTTAATATAGTATTCATCACAATATCAATACAGACTGTTAAAAAAATTGTTGGTTTGATTTTCACAATATTTTGTAAAAGTCTCTTAACAAATCAACCTTGATGTGTCTTCTGAAAGCTGATCTGTTGTAACATCTGTTCCTCAGGTGGCGCGTATTACCTGATCTCTCGAAGCCTGGGCCCAGAGTTTGGCGGCTCCATCGGCCTGATCTTCGCCTTTGCCAACGCTGTGGCCGTGGCCATGTACGTCGTTGGCTTTGCAGAGACTGTGGTTGAGCTGCTCGCTGTAAGAGACCATTATATTCTCACACATTGCTCATTGATCATTTATTGCTTTAATATGATTGTGTATAGAATGGTAGATAAAATAATGTGTTTGTGTGTTTAGAGTTCTGGTGCACTCATGTTCGATCAGATTAATGACGTGAGAATCATTGGGACCATTACGGTGATCCTGCTTCTGGGCATCTCAGTGGCCGGCATGGAGTGGGAGGCCAAGGCAGGATGCTTACTGCTTATTCAGTTTCTTTGAACATTAGCCAGTTTCTGACCTTACAAATTCATGATTTGTCAACATGATTTTGTTTCATAGGCTCAGATATTCCTCTTGGTCATTTTGGTCACTGCCATTTTCAACTACTTTATTGGGTCTTTCATCCCTGTTGAGTCCAAGGAGAGATTTGGCTTCTTTGGCTATGATGGTAAGTGCGATGGTGGTTCATAGCTGGTTTGTCTTATGGCACACAGACAGCAAGGGAGAAAGCAAAGATTCATGTTTAATGATAACCTGCTATAAAAACACATGACAAAATAAATTAAATCTTAAAAGAGAGAAGACACCCTTTTTAGGGATGTCCCGATCTGTTTTTTTTTGCCCTTGAGTCCGAGTCCGAGTCATTTGATTTTGAGTATCTGCCGATACAGAGTCCCGATCTGATACTTCTATAATATATACAAAAAAGAACAAAGAAGAGCGAAAAAACATATCCAGATTCCAATATGTTCCTTATTTTAATTTAATTTGCCTTATTTTAACATTTGATAACTCTGTTAACAAACAGAGCAGTTCTGTGAGGTAGCTTGAATAATCAGGTAATAAACATAAATTCTTCACTTTTGGACTTTAGTGCAAATGTATATATAAATATAAAAAAGTCTAATATAAAAACAAATAGCACTCACTGCGATCATTTGTGCTATCTTGGCTGTGATGTCCTGTGGCCCATCTCACAATCAAGGGGCATTTTTCTCTCCTCTTAAAACTCTTAAAACCGTATCAGGTTTGTTGTGTTAAATGTAGCCTTTTTCTTTCCACCTCTTGAGATCCCAAGTTAACATATCTCACAGTTTGCTATGGTAATGTTGTCATCAGCTTTAAAATTGTTAAGCAAATATACTGATAAAGACACTGTCAGCAGTATTGACAGCAAAATAGACCACAGAATATTTCGTTCTGTATAGATAGAGATACTGAAAGGTATAGATTTGTATTGCAATATTTGAAAAATTATATTTATTTATTTTTAAATTATATTTATATCAGAATTTGTCAACCTAGACTTCAACCATCAACATTTAATTTAATTTGTATTCGTGTACAAAGTAACATATAAACATATTTTCCTTTTCTATTTTACTTGGAAACACTTCCAATGCTTGTGTGTCGCGTGAAAAATAGGTGTTGGTTCTATTTCTGGCATGCACGCGATTTCCGCGTGGCTCATGTGCACCTGATATGCGCGTGTCACTCAGGCAGTGTGCAAGCTCTAACCTGTTAACATGCTCAGCTCACCCTGTTGTCTGTGTGGGTCCTAACGCCCCAGTATAATGACGGGGACACTATACTGTCAAAAGAGCACCGTTCTTCGGATGAGACGTTAAACCAAGGTCCTGACTCTCTGTGGTCATTAAAAATCCCAGGATGTCTTTCGAAAGAGTAGGGGTGTAACCCCGGCATCCTGGCCAAATTTGCCCAGTGGCCTCTGTCCATCATGGCCTCCTAATCATCCCCATATATACCAATTGGCTTCATCAGTGTCTCCTCTCCACCAGTAAGCTGGTGTGTGGTGAGCGTTCTGGCGCAATATGGCTGCCATCGCATCATCCAGGTGGATGCTGCACACTGTGGGTGGTTGAGGAGATTCCCCTCTCTATGTAAAGCGCTTTGAGTGCCAAGAAAAGCGCTATGTAAATGTAATGAATTATTATTATTATTATTATTAACTAATTGATCCATATATAAGGCGCTCCAGATTATAAGGCGCGCTGTCATTTTTTGAGAAAATTAAAGGCTTTTAAGTGCGCCTTATAATATAGTGCGGAAAATACAGTATATATCCGAGTCCTGATCGGGAGGTAACATACGATTCCGATCGAGTCTGAAACCACGTGATCTGGCCCAATTTCCGATCATGTGATCGGTTTGGGGCATCCCTAACCCTTTTACAGACATGAGAAGTGAGGTGTTTCAAATCAACTCTACGGTATTTCATAAACATATTTTGTGTGATGAATCACTGCAGAAAGAAGGAAACCAGCGAAATTCAAGAGACGCAGAAACTATAATAACATGCCTTCTGAGATTTTGATATAATATAATACTATGGTATAATACAAACACATTTTAATTAAATAAATGACCACTTGCAGGCCACTTGATATCCAAATTAAAACTTTGGTTTTTAATGTAAACCATTTAAGAAACAATTGTTTGAGATTCTTGACCCAGGGGTACTGGTCATTTTCTTTTAATTCTTTTTAATTTTTATGTGTCGTTTTCTCTCTATTTATCATTGACCTTGTTTTTTTATATCATGCAAATACATAATTATCCATTCTCTCTTTAGCTGGCATCTTTGCGGATAACTTTGGCCCAGACTTTCGAGGAGAAACGTTTTTCTCTGTTTTTTCCATCTTCTTCCCGGCGGCCACGGGCATTTTGGCTGGTGCCAACATCTCAGGAGATCTAGCAGTGAGTGTTGCCTTTCATTTCCTCACCACGTTTATTGTTTCTCACATACACAGTTCCTCACTGCCAAGATCTCTGTATATGTGTAATCTCTCCAAGGACCCTCAAATGGCCATCCCAAAAGGAACACTTCTGGCTATTCTCATCACAGGCCTCGTGTACATTGGTGTGGCCATTTCTGCAGGTAAATGCTGTTAGATCACATATCATATGAAGTAGAACTGTACGAATTGTGTTCTGATTTATTGATTGTTTTGTTGAAAGGTGCTTGCATCGTGAGGGATGCCACAGGCATTGAGAGTAATGTTACTCTCACTGGTATTGTAAACTGCACTGATGCGGCCTGTAAGTTCGGCTATGACTTCAATTCCTGCAAACAAATGGTTGAGGGAGGGAAGTCTCCCTGCAAGTTTGGCCTTCACCATGACTTTCAGGTACATCATCAACAACAGACAATTTTTCTACATTGTGAGCAGCTTTTAAGGCCTCGCAGTCGTACTCCTGATGCAAAGATTCTGCAACATGCTAGACTTTGGCCAAAATGAGGTATCCAGCAACACGCTTATAAAAGGAAGAGAATGTACCATGATTAGCTTTGAGAGTTTTGAGACAGCCTTTACTATATATTTGTGTGCGTCCATCTTGAAGATATCGAGATCTACTTTATCTTTTGTCCTAGTAATTATCAGGACTTTTATTTTGATGGCTCTGCGAATGGCAGCGCCTGACCACAGCAGCCACATTCTCCACCTTCATTAGTTTACGGCCTCTGTTTAACAGCTTTGTAGAAATACTTTACTGGATAGAACTGTTGATTAAAGAATGTAAACTGTATGCGAAAGAGTATCATAGCGTTTGCTTTCATATTACAAAAAGCCAAACAGAATTAATACTTTCTGATTTATCATCAGCATATGCAATTTATATAATTCAAATGAATCATTCAATATCTAATAAACATTTAATTTCACAAACCTTGCGGGCTCAGGTTTGTCGAAGATGATTGAAGCCTGTTTTTGGCGATTTTTTTTTTTTTTATATTTTATTTAGCACTTCCGTCCCTGACGCACAGACTCAAACAGAGCTTGCCGACGTAGATGTGACGAGAACAACCTGTCTGTCATCTAGTGGCTGTGGCATGAGAAATCTGAGTCATTCCCTTCCAAAAGCAGAGGCGGAGAGTGTGAATAGGAGCTGTCCATGAGCTAGGAGAAGGAGACAATTTTGCTAGTTATTCTGATGAATTATTTTGTCATTTTGCCACCACGCTTCCCTGATTGCGCATGAGCTTCTTCTCCCGTCCATACGGTAATGTCTCTACTGTGCGACAGAGAGTCGCGTGGGTATGACACAATCGTTAGCCTACTTTCACTAATGCCTGGCTCACACTACAGCAGTTTATAGCCCGATTTAAGCCCGATTTTCCCCTCATGAGAATCTGAGGAAAAAATCTTGTCGAGGACCTCGATCAGTTCCGATGTTTGGCACAGATTATCTGGTAATGTGAGGCGTTCATAAAACTGCTTCTACGGTGCCATAACATAAGCTACAAGGTAATGGAGCATTTTATACATTGTTGTGTTTCTTTAGAATAAATAAAAGGCAAATGGGGTCTTCAAACGCCTCAGATGTAAAGTTATTCGCTGTCAAAGTGACGCCAAAATGAATGGGAGTCAATGGGAACGCAAGTGAAGTTCTGCTACAAGATGGCAGCTCCCGCGAGGCTTCAACTTCCGGTCGATGGATTACCCCCTTGGGTTTGTCAAATCGAGATTCTGAAGTCAATCAATGTTATTGTGTGTGACTGTCAGATCAGCTTCACTGGAGACACACGGTCGACAAACTTTTAACCCTTGATTTCAAACTGTGCTTGCTATATCCAGTTGCTCACTAGTCAAGTCATTTTTATTTATATAGCATTTTTTAAAATACAGATTGTATCACTGTCATATTCATGACATATTCATGAATATTCATGAATTCATATTTCACTGTGCTCTATGTAAAATTAGTGTTAACTTGTATTTAAAAAAAAACATATGATTCCCAGTGCACACAAATTTACCAGATTGCCCTGTTGATTACAGTGTTTACTTCCTTTTATTAATATTTTTCCTAACAATTTCTTTTTTATTCGTGAAAAATACAGTGATATGATTACAGAATCAAGAAGTTACGATCTCAAGTCAGTCAGTTTAATTTAGAGATGTTTTTTTTTTTTTTTTTTAAATCATTTACATACTTTTTCAGGCAGATATCGGCATTGGCCTTCAAAAACCACTATCGGCCGACCACTAGTTTAATGACTATTTTGACAACTGATTGTTTAATGCAAGACTGTGTTTTAAATTGCGAAAATGGATCAGTCCATTGACTTGTTCCAATCTGGATATTCTCGATAGTAGCCTAGATTTCAAAATTGGGAAGTTTGCGATTAAGATGGTGATTGATTGTTGTAAGATCGTGAAACTTTGGGAAGATTGCCCACCCCAATACATGCTTATTTCAAACTCTACTGGAAGCCCTTGTTCATGTGTGTGTTAGCGCTCACTTCCATTACAGTAAGGACAGAAACACATTAAGCTTTGGAACAGAAAGACACTGAAAGGATTGGTGACTGACTGTGTTGTGCTAAAGGTCATGAGTGTGGTGTCGGGATTCAGTCCGCTCATCACAGCGGGGATCTTCTCTGCGACCCTCTCCTCCGCCCTGGCGTCTCTCGTCAGCGCCCCGAAAGTCTTCCAGGTGGGTGTCGTCTTAAGTTAACAGTAGTGTGTGTCTGCATTGAGTGTGTGGTTCCACTCCAGTGCCTGTGTGAGCTCTGTGTGGACTTGTCTTGCTGCTTTGATAGATTTTTCCATTTCCCTCAGGCTTTATGCAAAGACAATATCTATCCTGGAATCGGTGTTTTTGGGAAGGGCTACGGCAAGAACAACGAGCCCTTGCGAGGATATTTACTCACTTTTGGCATTGCCTTGGCCTTCATTCTCATTGGTAGGTGGAAATAAACTAATCAAATTTGTTTTATTCATCACAGATGAGGTCACCTCACTCTGGTATGCACTTGTTTTTCATTTCTCCAGCGGAGTTGAACGTCATTGCCCCAATCATTTCCAACTTCTTCTTGGCATCATATGCCCTCATCAACTTCTCTGTGTTTCACGCGTCACTGGCCAATTCCCCAGGTAAGACTTTCTTCTTCTTGTACGAGTTGTAAAACTGAACCGGTTGAGTTGTGATCCATTCATGCTGAAGACAAGCTGGGTCATGTCTCCACAGACACCAGAGTGCTCGGATATCATTAGTGTCAGTACGGCACATCTACGCATTCATTCTCTGAAGTGTGAGCAATTTAGATTTTGAATGTTGGGTGCAGTTTTGTTTTATTATCCGTAAATTTCCATGAATGGGTTAAAGAGGGGAACTAGAAACTGACAGTTGTGTTATTTCAATAAAGCGTCAGTGAAATTAGGTCCTTTAAGGCCCTGATCTGTTATACAATCACTGCAGACCAATGCTAGTTTGAAAGGAAGTTTTCTGGTTTGGCAAGCTGTTCTGAGCTCATGAAACAAACTTTGTGTTGGCCAGATTTGGTTTAAAATGATAAATGATAAAATGAACACCAGTTTGTTCTTTGATTTTGCTAGAAGTAAATAATGGCCTTAACATCAAATATTTCCATTGATATTAGCATATATTTTAAACTCTGTTACTAAATGATAGGGACATAAAAAAAGGGTCTAAAAAAATGATTTATGTGATTATCATTACTTGTTAGCAATAAATATGCAATAACCGCATGAATGAAATCCTAGGTAAAATGAGTTTAGCCTTAATTAAGAATAATGTAACAATATTCAAAAGATTAGCCATAATTAACTGTAATTCACAGAAAGGCAGAGTGGTTGAGCTGGATAAATGCAGTGAGGGTGTGACGAGACTCAAATCTTGACAGGACGAGACAAGACAAGATTTTTGCACAATATTATATAGAATGACAAAATTCATGACTTGAAAAATAGTCAGCAGGTGCATTTTAAAACGTTTAAACTAATAATCTTGTAATGAATGCCATTTCCGTTCTACTTTTAGTATAAATGATAGTATTGCATTGAAAGACAACTATATACAAGCACTGTAAAAGGTTTTGCCACAAACTCAGCTGACTGACTTTTCTCCTGTATGATTTAACATGAGTCTTTTCTGTCCTTTTCACAAATTGAACATAGAAATAAAAACAGTATAAATGAAACAAATGACAGTTTTTTTTCTTAGTCTGATTATGGTTGCACTTGCACTAACTGTTTGCACTTAATAAAAGTATTCTCTCAGTCTTCAAAGTGCAAACAGAGGCCAGAGCCGTGACTAGGTACATGGTCTTCCTCTCATGTCATGAGCTCACAAAACTTTGCAAAGTAACTACTCCTTTGTAAGGAGAGGTTTTTGTTGAACTGTAGAGGGTGTTATTCAAACCTTTTAATATCTGAATGAAATTGAAAGTCTTTTCTTTTCTGAATGGCATTTTGTAATTGACTGCATTTCTTGTTTTTGAAGTTATAAGTTTACACATTTCTTTATTCTTTGTGTAAAGAGGTTTGTTTTCCCTCAATACCAAAGCTCTAGAAGACCAGCAGGTAGATATCTTCACTTCTGACACTTCATATAGTCTCTGCACACACTTGCATGAACATAAAGGGTACGTGTAGATTTCCCACATGACATTCTCTAGATGTCCCACCACAGACACCATTTAAATGCTTCGGTACCCTTTATGTCGTGTAGTTTCTGTAGCATTACAAGGTAATCGTGACTCCACTAAATCCCATTACTCTAGTACATGTTCTGTGTTCAAGAACCCTTGCTACCTGTAGTAACTGATATGTATCCTAACTGATGCTAACTTCATTTAATCAATTCTGTTCTCATGCTTTTATAAAACTGTGACATTTCAACTGGATTGACTGTGACTGATTTGTGTTATAAAGACTCTAGAACATTGAGAGGCTTTGACGCCGTTAACAAGCTGGTATGAAGTCTTCTGCTTCTGGACGCTGTTCAGAGAGGTGTCCCCTCCCCACTTCACTTGCAGCTCTCAGTTGTCCTGTCACACTCACCCGTGTGCCATTGTTTGTGTCCCATACTGTTACGCAACATAGCAGAATGGCACAGTTAGCACATTCGGACCACAAAGAACTATTGTTGGTTTTATCCCAACTATTCGTTCCGATATGTTGGCTCCAGTTGATGGTTGTAATAAGGGTATTTTGACCTTTTACCATGTTGCCAAAGTCTAACCCATAGTACCTCAGGCCTGCTGGGTTTAGACTCGAGATTTCTGAGTGTTTGTTCCGTGTTTGTTGGGCAGGATGGAGGCCGAGCTTCAAGTACTACAACATGTGGGCGTCTCTCGCTGGGGCAATCCTATGTTGTGTCGTCATGTTCATCATCAACTGGTGGGCAGCCCTCTTGACCAACGTCATTGTCTTATCTCTCTACATCTACGTCAGCTACAAGAAACCAGGTAGTTCTAATGATGCCATTCTGGTTTTGGGAATTTGGCTCTTTATGAAATTGTTGCGGTCCTGCATTTTTTGTAAAGCTTCTTTGAAATGATATGTATTGTGAAAAGCGCTAAAACAAATAAATGTTGATTGAATTACAGATGTGAACTGGGGCTCGTCCACTCAAGCTCTGACCTATCATCAGGCCCTGACACACAGTTTACAGCTTTGCGGAGTAGCGGACCATATCAAGACCTACAGGTAATGGAGTGTGTGTGTGTGTGTGTGTGTGTATTTCATGCTTGTTATACCTGTAAGTATTAATTGTAAATGTAAAAAAATTTATTAATAACTTATTTCTATAGTGTTTCAGATTATTCCCCCCTTTGGTTTAGTTTCCTACTGAAGGCTTGTTCTGATGATCTTGATTCGTGTATGTGCTCAATTCACTTACCACACTGAAAGTATTTGAGGCTGTTGGTGCTTTAAGGCTGGAATAAACTACATGACTTTTCACAAGACCAGTTAAAGAAGCACTGCACTAAACCACACACACCACCAGATTTCAGTATCAGATGTTCCAAGCACAACAAACTTGTGCTGAAACTTGTGTTTCGTTTCCTAGAGATGCATGATAAATGACAACCAGTTGTTCAAAAATCGTCAATTCAATAAATATCAGACATGTTTAATCTCCAACTAGATGGATTCATAGTTTGGAGTCTATTGATTTTCTGTGAAATCTGTCAACTCTGACTGCCCAAAATCTGCAGACAGGGTTTGACTTTTAGCTTCAGACTGCAAACTGGGGCAAAATTTGTGTATATTCCAGCTTTCAGATGCTTTATCCATGTGCTCAAGCTCTAGAGAAGATGTTCAAGAAGACGTGGAGCTTATCTGATTTAGAGTACTTTTGTATGTTTATCATTGATACTTTGTAATGATAATGATTAAAAAGAACTGTTTCTAGAACGGTTCCAAAAGACTTAACCATCCAGACGCCAGCCATGACCTATCAAAGGACTTTACACATCACTTAACCCTCTGGGGACCAAGGGCTATTTGAGGTTCTTGATGTTCTGACATGCCCTGACATCTGTGTTTTTTTTTCAGCTGCTTATAAACATATTAATGGTACAGGTGAAATTACACTATATTTAGCAGAAACAGGGCAACCATGATATATGGGCAACATGTTTGTACATGTTTGTATTTTTGAGAGAATATTGTTTATCCATGGTTATTGTAAAAACTAAAAATGAAAGTTTCTGAAATAAGGCCACAAAACACATACTAAATATGCGTCATTTGTCACAATGTTCTGAAAATCATCCTCCTAATCGTTCACATAAAACTGTGAATTGGGTTATATTGTGAAAAACATTTTTTTATTTGCCAAGGCAATATGCGAATGGACGTGAACAGGCCAGCCCCATCATGAATAATTAGGTGATTCTCACCTGAGAGACAAAGACACACATAATAATGAGCCTTTCGTTCAGGTGAGTCAGACAAGAAAAAAATTGAAAGGACAACATACACACATACACACATAAATACATACATACATACACTACATACATATATATATATATATATATATATATATATATATATATATATATATATATATACAGGGGTTAAAGTGGGCCGGAACGGTCCGAAACTGTGTTCCGGCACCTCAGATAAATAGATTAATTCATCTCAACGAATCTTGCTTCTCCCGATATGGACCAACTTCCCTTCCCGCTGAACGCGAGCGACAAACACAAAATATATAAAGTATAAACTGTATAAATGCATAAAGTATAAATGCCTCGTCCGTTTGGAGAGGTGCGGACGCGTCGAGTAGGCTATATACACAAGGCTTTACAAATGCTTGAAATGCAGTCGCGGTGGTTGAGCGCAGTAAAGTTAGTTTTAGGTCTGAAATATTTCGCCTGACATTTGTTTTCCCTATAGCCGCTGTTCTAGGGTCTTACAAAGAGATCAATAGCAGGATTAGTTTTAACAAACCATTGTATATCGACATTAATATTTGTTCATTAATATTCAAAAATCACCTGCGTGCACTTAATGCTGCATATTTATACCTGTGAGAGAAAGCTTTGACACGTTTGCACAGCGGATGACGAGGGAACGTCTGCTAATTCCACCAACTGCGTTAAACGTAGCCTATAATTTGTATTATTTAAAATTACTTTTTAAATTCCAAAGCTTGTAGAAGGTGGCAATACTGACCTGGTAGCCTTGAGTAAATTAACTTGTTTAAGATAATGATTCATAAAACATATAATTATCAGTTAAACCTATTTACTTCACTGACACAGACGAAAGACTATCAGTAAAAGTTCAGGGTGTTTAGGAGGGGAAGAAATAGGGCAGGATAAGGAGACTGAGAAAAAGAAAGATGCAGATGAAAAGAGAGCAGGTAGGCTATTGACAAAATAATCGAATGCCCACTGACATGGTTTTAAAGCTATTTATGATTCTTTTTTTTTTGGCCTTCAAAAGTCTTAAATTGCACATAATTTGGTCAGAGAAATCAAAATTTTCTAGTGGGAGGCCCCGAACCCCACTTTTTGTCCCATTGTTAAAGCCACACTATGCACTCTGATTTTTTTTGTAAAACAGTGACCTCTTGAGCCGCTGTGGTGTACTTGCACTGTCGTAAATAACCGTTATTCCCCTGTTACTGCATATCTACTGAACTGCTGTCAAGTGTTAGACTGTTTTTTAATAATAAAGTTGCCTATCGCGTTTGCTGGCTTATAACGTTTTTACATGATTTCTGCAAAATCAGAAGTAAATAGCCTATAGTGTTTGGACTACTGTATAATTTCATTTATGTTTTTTGTTTGTTATGTAAACATTACAAAATGTCAGATGACATCAATCAAGTTAAATGTACGTCGCATTATTTCATAACATTGGACGTTATGATTTCATTAGACATGAATATTACAATTTATCATAATAGCAAATTGTGTTCATTTATTTACAACCTCTAGGCTTATATATGTCCTAATAATTATGTGAGATATTGACTATGTCCTCATGATAATCGCAAGAATCAACATCAACAGTGTCAAGATTTAATTGATTCATAATCAACACAATTTGAAGTAAAGTTACAGTCGGGAAGTGCACTGTTAGTCAGATAAAGTTTATATAACAGTAACTTACGCACGCCATAAGAAATCCGAACCAGACACAGGACTAAAGTTACGCGATAAATACACATCACAACACATGACTTCAGCTGGCAAACTAGCTCTTGTGGCAAGCTCGGCAATAAAACATAATGAAAAAAAAACAACAAGACTAAGAGAAACGACTTTTTTAGGAAGTCTGCTTACAGCTCTAGTAATCGAAAGCTAGCAAGACGTGAGAATTATTGAACTGGTCTAATTATTAACAACGGATGAATGAACAGCACCGTAAAAAAATTACATACCACAAGCCAGCGCAGCAACATACAATAGAAACAAGTATACAAATTTAAAACAAGTTTAGAGATTTACTTACAAGTCCATCAACAAGATCACCAGGTCAGCATCGCAGTTACAATCCAGTGCTGCTTTTAAGCTCGCGCCAACGAGTGAAAGCCCTACCGAGTGGACTCTTGTCCGGTTTCTAGCACGGTCCGATTCTCTTTCCCTTTTTCTGGACATTTCTGACCGAGTTTTCTTGGATGCACGAAAGTAGCTTCATACAGTATGTTGTTGTTGATGCGTGTGACGTCGTTGCCGTAAACCATTTCGTGATTCTCACGAGCTGTGTCAGGGGCGCCACTCTCAAACTTGCATGGCTGGTTTTTCCGGCGGCAAGCTTCACTACCAGGATGATTCGCCCTACTATGACTTTGTTAACCACCAAAACGACTTGGAAGCTGTTATATTAAGGTACAGATCTTGCATAGAGTGCCTTTAAGCAATTTTAACATTGTCATTAAATCAGTGTAGATGGGCCAAAATAAAACCATATACCAGGATACTCAATATGTTGTCCCACGGTGAGTCATTTTTCTCTGCACCTACACAAAATTTGAGGGTTTCCCCCCGTAATGTATAAGTATACAGTATATGTGTATATGTATGTATAAGTATATATGTGTATATGTATGTATGTATGTACAGTATATATATACAGTGGTTAAAGTGGGATTTGTCAGGTGGGGGAACCCTCAGATTTTGTGTAGGTGCAACAGAGAAAAATGACTCACCATGGGACAACATATGGAGTATCGTGGTATAGCAATACTTTTTGGGTGTCGCTGTGGCAACAAGTAGCCTGTCACTTGATTTTTGAATGGTTTTATTTTGGCCCATCTTCTACACTGATGACAATATGTCTACACTTCTACACTTCTACACTACACCATCTACACTTAATGACATTAGTATGTTAAAGTTGCTTAACACTGGGACAAAAAGTGGGTCTCGGGGCCTACCCCGAGAAAATTTTGATTTCTCTGACCAAATTATGTGCAATTTAAGACTTTTGAAGGCCAAAAAAGGATAATAAACATAATCATGTCAGTTGGCATTCGATTATTTTGTCAATAGCCTACCTGCTCTATACTCATCTACAAGTCTCCTTATTCTGCCCTATTTCTTCCGCCTCCTAAACTCCTAAACCCCCTGAACTTTGACTGATAGTCTTTCATTTTCGTCTGTGTCAGTGAAGTAAATAGGCTTTACTGATAATTAGCCTATATGTTTTATGAATCATTATCTTAAACAAGTTAATTTATTCAAGGCTACCAGGTCTGCATTGCCACCTTCTACAAGCTTTGGAATTTAAATGTAATTTTAAATAATACAAATTATAGGCTGCTACGTTTAACGCAGTTGGTGGAATTGGCAGACGTTCCCTCATCATGCGCTGTGCAAACGCGTCAAAGCATTCTCAGGCTATAAATATGCAGCATTAAATGCATGCAGGTGATTTTTGAATATTAATGAACGAATATTAATGTCGATATACAATGGTTTGTTAAAACTAATCCTGCTATTGATCTCTTTGTAAGACCCTAGAACAGTGGCTATAGGGAAAACAAATGTCAGGCGAAATATTTCGGACCTAAAAATAACTTTACCGCGCTCAACCACCGCGAGTGCATTTCAAGCATTTGTAAAGCCTTGTGTGTATACTCGACGCGTCCATACGAACGCGAGGCTCCGCGCGCACCTCTCCAAACGGACGAGGCGTTTATACTTTATAGTTTATACTTTATGCGTTTATACTTTATACAGTTTATACTTTATATACTTTATACTTTATGTGTTTATC
Source organism: Cyprinella venusta (assembly GCA_038021265.1). Lineage (NCBI taxonomy): Eukaryota > Metazoa > Chordata > Actinopteri > Cypriniformes > Leuciscidae > Cyprinella > Cyprinella venusta. The sequence goes on along the minus strand of CM075882.1, from coordinate 17,893,754 downwards.
GCTCGCATTCAGCAAGGAGGAAGGTAACTAAATTAACGTTCGTTCGTACGTCCGTTCACACACCCGAATGTTATTATTGTTAAAAATGTTAAATGTTAAAAACACTCTTTTTTCACAGTGAAAGTGAATAAACACATGGCGTGCACGTCTGTGAATTCATCTATTCCTTCCTATTAGGGGTGTAACGATACACAAAACTGACGGTTCGGTTTCCCCACGGTTTTGATGTCTCGGTTCGGTTAGAAAGCTAAAATGGCTTTTTTTAAACAGTGGTTTAATGAAAAAAAGGTCTTTGTCTTTAAAATAATTCAATTACAGTTAAACATTTCACAATGATTAAAAAAAATCTGCTAATGCTGTGAACTATATAGGGAGCTGCACATTACTATAACATTAATGGTTGTAGACTTTTAACCAAAATTCAGATACTATTTATTTTATATATATAATAATCAACACACTACACATTGTATGAAAACAAGTAAACTGAACATACGGCAGTTTTTGCATTAACTTGTGTTTTTACTCTAATTTGTTATTGAAATATAATTTACACAGTTGTCATTTCATGAAAGATATTTTAAACAAACATTAAATAATCAAGATATCATTAACAGGTTAAGTAAAATGTAATATACATGCTAAGTGCATTTATTTAGTGCAAGAGTTCATTTATAGGAAGTTGTGGACACTGAATCACTTGCCTGAGGTAAATATAATGCTAGTGACAAGCTATGCTGTTTATTGACGTCTTTTCACTGCTGAAACACTGATTGAGCGATTACAGGAGTAATGCCTTTCAGTACGTATACTGTATCTTTCAACATACCTTCAGGTGTCTTTTCAGTAACTGAGGAAGAGGTGATCACGTTTACTCGCGCGACGCGCTGCCGCTTAAAATGAGGAGCCTACAGCGATCTGTCACGCTACATCAAAGAGCGCCAAAACGCCATTTATTGTTTGAATTTCGTGATCAAATAGACAGAATTTAAAAGATTACACCTTACTTATTATCGAAAGTAGCAAAACACAGAGCTTGTTATTTGTTGTTAATGGTGGTTAGGCTACAAAACTGAATTTGTTGTGTACACATAAGATAGGTCCATACATACAGTCGGCAACGCGTCATAGTTGGGGGTCGTGGTTGGCGTGGGGGAAAGCAGCGCGACCATCCTATGTATTTGAATGACAAAAATGTCATATTGCGAGTCATTTATGCCTGCCGACCGGCAATGGTACATTGCAAAATGAACCGTAATAGGTTATGATTGCCCTTATTTAATTAAAAACTGGGTCAATGACCCAACCAAATGGCCGGAGGTGTCGTTTCCAGACTATTATATCTGGTTGAATCTCCAGGTCAGACATCGCGGTAGCTACTGGCAACATAAGCCTGTAACTCAATCAACTTGCGTAAGTTACAGTACTATAAGTCCATAAAACCATGTCACTTACCAATTGTACGTATGCTTCACTCCAAACTGTTAATCCTTTTGTAAAACGGTGATCAGTTGTAGCTACGAAGTTGCTGAGGGACTTTGCTGACAGTTATCTGAATTCTCACAGACTGCAGTCTGATAACCTTCAGCTGATAATGCTAATGTGAATGAGACATATCACTTATGAAAAACAACTAAAGGAATCTTGTAGTATTTTAGGACAAAATATTATAGTAACGTCAATCCTAGGAATACTATAGTATTTTGGGACATATCCTAGAAGTATAGAGGTATTAAAGAACATCACAGAAGTATTATACACTACTATAGAATACTAATAGCCATAGGATTACTATAGTTCTTTTTCGTAAGGGATGTAACGTCAGACAAATCTGGCCCACTGCCTAATACGAGTTAAACATCTACTACTATATCACACAAGGATCTACTCACACAGTAATCTAATAAGATATGATTAATTTTGCCATTTTGTCCTCCTATCCGGTTCTGTATGTATGTAAGAAAGGATGTAGAACTTCAATTTATAATTTGTTAGTTTATTGGTGGTACAGAAAATGACATAGCAACTCTTCGGCATGATTGTCGCATGTATTTCAATGAGCGCCAAGGCAATGTTTTCCCCCACGGGCTAAATTCACATCACGTGACGGGGCGTTCCCAGACCAACCGACTGTATCTATTGAGCCCGGCTGGGCGGGGCCGGGGTAGCAGGGGGCGGGGCGTGTTCGGTACGCAATGACAGTATCGCGATTCGAATCGTGAGTTCAGTATCGCGGTTTTTCGGTTCGAAAATCGTTAAACCCCTACTTCCTATCAGGCACGCATTTAATATTTAAACAGTCTTTGTGGAGTTTACTGACACTATTCATCAATAACGTGATTAGAACAAAGCACTTAAGAATAAATGACTTACTGCATCAGCAGAATCCGTGCTCCTCAAAATTAAACTGTAACTGAGGTAACTTTTTTCCAGGATCTCCTCACAGCGCAGCAAGACGAAAGGTTAGGACAAAGTTAGATCCGTAATAAACTGTATGTTCTTATCGATGAGGGCGTTTTCATGGCTTGCCTCAACATTACAGTTTGAATAGCACGCGCTCTCAGTGGGCGGGGTCACATTAACATGTCATTCACTATAATGAGGTAAAAGGGAAAAGACTAGCATCTCTCTCTTTTCATACAGATTACATCAACTGAGAATTGTTGCTTTTTTATATAAATGACTTTATTTAAAAGAAGAGAATCTCAGCTTCACAAAGAGAGATCTTTTGTGTGTCTGTGACAAGTGTTTAATTAGTTACAGCTAATTTATCGGACGTGTTTCAGAAAGATTTTTGCGGAGACAGTAGGGCTGTTGGAACGAATTCTGAAATTCGAATATAATTCGAATATTAATAAAATCAATACTATTTGAATGCTAAAGTTACTATTCGAATATTCCTTATATATATATTTAAAAAAAAAAAATATATATATATATATACTTCCGAAGTGACCAGGTGTAAACTGCCCCTTAGATCGCTTTCTTATTAACAATAGGAGAGCGCGGGACTAGCTTTCGCGTGGCACATTCGCAAGGTCTCGTTCACTCCCTCTCTGCCATGCACGCGCTGCGCGCTATATAGGCTATGTTATGCGCGGATTCCAGGAGATTTTAACTATCAATATCCCGCTATCAATATGCGGGAGACTCCCGGAACTTCCGACGCGATATGACACATGATCACATCACCTCAGATCTGAGCCTATTCATCTAGCCAATGCGCCGCAATCTATCGCAAATCAAAGTGAAAGTAAGTCGCAGACGCTTAACTCTACCATCTTCATTAAAAGTAAAGGAACGAAATGATCTTACCAGGGCTGTTGCCGCTTTCCTTTATTGCTGTCTTTGCTGATTTTGAAATTAGCCGATGATCAATAAAATGCAGCTCATTTCTGTTGCTTTCGGTGACGTGCACTTCATTAAATCTGTATATAGCGCGGGAATTGAAGATCGGGTTTATATCTGTTTTGCAAAAACACATTTATGTGACCAGGTGTAAATGGAATCGTTTTGATATTATAAGATAGCTATCCGATCCGAGAAAACGCATGAAGTGGTCAGGTGTAAACAGCCCCTAAATGTTTAATGTAGTAATGGTAGATGTCCCTCTAGTGGGCCGCACGTGTAACAACAACCACAGGCTATAGTGGCATTGACGATCCATAGGAATGTGTAATGTCGTAAATATTAATAATAGGATCAATTTGAGCATTTAATATTTGAATATTATTCGAATATTACATAAAATAAGGAATGGAATTCGAATAGTATTATAGAGGAAGATTGATAGCCCTAGGAGACAGAGTGAGCTGAAAGCGCACCCTGTTTAATTTATTTATTTTACAAAACACAAGGTTTTGATTTTGAAAACTCTGTAGTTTTTAATCATGTATTGATTTTATTTATATGACCATTAATGACGGAGTATTTTAAGTCTATGTTGCAGCTATGTGAAAAAAAAAAAAAAATTATCAAAACGCAGGGAAGCATTTTTGGTCCCTAGAGGGTTAACTGAGCTGATACTAGTTTGATAGTAAGTTTATAATTATGAGTTGATTTTAGTAATCACTCAGAGTTAAAGTCTCCCTCTAGTCAATAATTATATCCCTTTAATCTCTTCTTTGATCACCAAAATGACATTTAGGTGTTTTTTTTTTCTTCATGTCTTAAATGGCTTGAATGTAACTCAACACCCTTGCCTCATTTAGTATACTATGAATATGCACATGAGCCCCACCTCTACTCACTTACTTAGCTCAGTGATCCACTCATTCACACGTTGATCTGATTGATTACAGTTTTGTGACGTCAGAAACACCAGTGATTTCTAACAGTGTTTTTGAGACTGTCTTTGGTTCACTGCAGGTTTAAGGAGAAAATACTTAGCAATACTGTCGACTTAAGAATTTACACATGGTTTGTCTTAAAGCATATTAAAAACACCACATAGACACATAAACAACATTAAATGCTGGATTTTCACCACAGGGGGATTTTAATAATTATCTATCCCCTAAACCAAGTCGTCATACAGGTACATTTGTATTTTATATGGACTCAAAAGAAAAGCCATAAGGTAAATGACAAAACACTGTTTATTGCTGTACATAACATTTGTAAAAATGTAATGCACATATAACAAATTATTAACTTAAAGGAGCTGTATGTAAGATTGTGGCCAAAACTGGTACTGCAATCACTTTCAAATCACTTTCAAATCACGGTGATAATCAGCGGTGTATCCCCCTCCCCCTGACTCGCGGTTGCCAGATATTCTGCTGGATCCAACCTTTTTTTATCCGACACAGCTCTGTGGTAACTACAGCAGAGCTGACAACCCGGATGCCACAACACTACTGACTTTGTGATTAGTAGATCGGGGGAGGGTGGCGTATCATACCAAAACACAACATGACAACATCAACATCTTCACTTTTTAAAGCTGCCGTCGGCAACTCTGGCTGATTGAGTGGACTTTGGCAACATTTTGAATGTTTACAACTCATATGGCCCTCCCCCACTATCAACGAATACCTTCCCACAGAGTTCGTGCGTGAGTGTGTGCGCACCAGGTTTTCTGTGAACGCGACCATCTCATCAGCATTCATCAACACCATGGATTATTTGGAGGTATGCTGCCCTGGCTAATATACCAATATATTGCAATTGCTAACGTCAGTTATACTCTAAATGAGCTTACTTGGTTTGTTAGTGTTCCGCCATCACTCTTCCTTACTGCGCGAACTTCAGGCGTGTACATGTGATTGTAACGTGCACCAGGGATGGCGTGTGCCCGATCTGCGACTGACAGTCAGATGGAGTTAGAAGCTTGGGTTTTTTTCTAAAACCACTTTATTTATGTTATTCTGTCGGATTATACTGTCGATTTCACTGAATATGATCAAAAAAAATTTGCCGATGGCAGCTTTAAATGACAATATCCTGGCTGGACTTCTGTTGTCAGTGAAATGAACTTGAACTTGATATAAGTATCTGAAATGAAAATGATTTCCCAATGTCTAGTGACATATCTGGCCATTTTATGATTATTTGAAAAATTTCTCACATACAGCTCCTTTAACATTTAGCTGAAAAATGTCAGCATGACAGTATGAAGTATTGATAGTAATAACTGCCAAAAACAAAACCTCCACATACTGAAATGGAGATTGCAATTATTTCTGTAGATCCTCCATACATATCAAACGTTGAAAATCAAATTAATTCTGCACCATGACCAATGTGACGAAGCTTTAAACCAAGGCAATAATACATGTTTAGATGTTTAATTCGAAGTATATGTTATTGATAATTTATTGTAACAGGGCTTTTTTGGTTTTTCTTTACCACTAAACACTGACTATCCCATCAACTATCAAACATACTAACATGTATTTAAGGCGGCTGTTATTTATGAATCTGACTCAGTGGTCGCTTGACTAGTTCAAGTTTGAAAATTTTGCCATTGATTGTTAAAAGAAAGTGTATAATTTTCTTGAAATGCAATCAAAATATATGACTAACATGCATAAAAAAATTAAAAAAAACATTGATTGTTAAAAAGAAGTGTATAATTTTCTTGAAGTGCAATTAAAATATGTGATTAACATGCATAAAAAATCATAATGGACTTGATTGAGGAAAAAATAGATATAATAGTGTTTTGTTAGATGGAGTGCCCTAGATTGACTGATCCTCAGGGTAATGTGTAGTGTGTGTGTGTGTGTGTGTGTGTGTGTGTGTGTGTGTGTGTGTGTGTGTGTGTGTGTGTGTGTGCTCTGTCTGAATCACATGTTGAGTGCAGAGGAAGAGCTGCTAGATCCTCCAGGGTCAGAGATTACCGGTTTTCTGACAGTACCTTCAAATCAAACGTTTTACCCTCGGCATAATCCTGTTTTATTCTTAACATTTTTGCTTTGAAGCCTCTAATCTGAGCTGTGTGTTCTGCTCTCGCCTGGGCCACTGACCCTGGAGGTCATGAGAACGTAACGCATGGCACACTATGTGCTACTTTTGCTGATGTTGCAGTTTATGGCGCTTTGTACATTGGCGTTCATTAAAGGGCACCTATTATGGAAAATTCACTTTTACATGGTGTTTGAACAAAATGTGTGTTGGCAGTGTGTGAGCAAAACCACCCTAGAATGATAAAAATCCACCCAGTGATTTTTTTTACAATCTCAAAAAATCATCTGCACTGTCTTAGAACGAGCTGTTCTAAGATTCAGCTCTTTGTGACGTAGAATTGAGAAAGGGGTTTGATTGACAGTGTGGTTGTGGCCTCGACCCCGCCCTCGGTGATCTGTACACACATTCTCCATTGTTTCAACGACAGCCGGTAATATCTCTTGGAAACATAAATGTTCTGTCGTGGGTTAATCCTGTTGTTGTGGCTTAAAAGTTAATCCTCAACTGTGTATCGTCATCTGTTTGCGATCCACCGTCACATCCAGTAACAGTAAGTGTATTTTATGATTTTTCAGCAAATAGTCTTTTCAGTCAATGTTAGCCAATTCAACAACAAATGCGTCTAAAGTTGTTGTCGTCGTAGGATGTCTGTGTAGGCTATATAATTTAATCCTTGTTTGTATAGTGTGTAACCACATGTTTATTTATATTTAAAGATATTGGGCCCTATTTTAACGATCTGAAGCGCAAGTGTCAAAGCGCATGGCGCAAGTAACTTTGTGGGCGGGTTCCGGCGCTATTGCTATTTTCCCGGTGGGATAAATGCCTCTTGCGCCTGGCGCAAATCTAAAAGAGGTTGGTCTGAAGTAGCTTCATTATTCATAGGTGTGGTTTGGGCGTAACGTGAAATAAACCAATCCGAGCGTCATCCAACATACCCTTTAAGAACAGGTGCGCATGTTGCATGATGGATTGTTATTATAACGGCGGGTTTACCAGGCGCGCGCCAGGAGCGTTCACAGCCGATGAGACCGACGTTCTTGTCAGGTCAGTGAAAGACAGAAGTGACGTTGTATGGGGATGGTAGAAACTCTAGCCCATCGGCGTCGGTTAAACATTATAGCCTATACGTATGTTTCTTGCCACTATTGGGCAAACAGGTCTGATCCTTTAGTACTACAATTAGCCTTAAGAAATGGGTAATTCGGTTTTTTCATCTTCATGTAAACCACAATGATTTCCCTCATGTGTTAATATTTTTCCTTGTTATAATGTATGATTTGCAAAAATAAAAACTTCTGCATCTATGTTGATGAGAGAATGATTGTATGCGTGTTGTGTACCCGCTACATTATGGCCAAGCATGCGCGCTTAAAATAGCATTTTGAACAACGCGCAACGCGTCACTGACTTTAGACCAGGTTTTTTTCTGGTCAGTGGCGCAATTGTGTTCTGGAAGTGTAAAATAGCACTAGGGAATGTTTGCGCCGAAACACACCTCCTTTTTGCGCCGATCCGCCCAGGGAGCGCAAGTTCATTTCCTAGTTTACCGACGTGCGTCTGTGGAGGGGAAAATCCCGCTTTGCGCGCGTGCAAAATAGGAATGAGACATGCGTTTGTGTATAAAGTCATTTGCGCCGGGTGCAAGATAGGGCCCATAGTATTAAAAACTGCATATATGTTCTTGTTCTGTAAGTTAGCCATCTCCTCACATTTGCTACAGAAGCACCTGTTTGACAAGTAAACATGACGCCACAGGTCCCTCGCACAAATGTAATTTCGCTTGTACGTAGCAAACTTTATCACAGTATGTGTATGTAGTTTCAAAAAATTGTGCCAGCATTAGTGTTTGTGTGTGTCTGTGTGTGTCTGTGTGTGTGTGTGTGTTGCACATGCCCATCATTTCAAAGGGGACGCGATTACAACGCTATGAGTACATAAATGTATCAAATAACCATACCGACACGTACTGGTCCATTCTCATTTGTGTTTATTCTGCCGGAGTCTCTTCGTACTATTTATATATTCCGATTCAAACGTACGGTTTCTCTCACTCTCTCAGTACCGACTGCCATTGGTATCAAGTTACGCCCTCATCCAAAGGCAGGGCGGGGATATGCAGCTCATTTGCATTTAAAGTCGTATACCCCCGAAACAGCTCATTTTTAAGCAGGCCCCAAAATGACATTTTCAAATGGTTATAATAAATTAACTGTGGAGTATTTTGTATTTTGTAAAGCTGAAACTTTACAAATTCATTCTGGGGACACCAGAGACCAATATTACATCTTGTAAAAAGGGGCATAATAGGTGCCCTTTAAAGTGTATGGCCTGCGGATCTTGTGATGTGTGATGTGCAGGTGACGTGTGTGGTGTATCTGTGTGTGTCTCTTCTAGGCCTCAGTGTCTGGTGATGACTGGAGCACCGAACTCACGACCAGCCATTCTTCATCTTGTTCATGCCTTCACCAAGAATGTGGGTCTGATGGTGTGCGGTCATGTGCGCATCGTGAGTAGCTTCTGTAATTCCTGATGTCTGTCAATATGTGGAGAATGTGTGTATGTGTTGTTTTAGGAGCGAGTAGACTGTTGTGCGATCTGTTTTTGACTGTGTTAATTGAAACATTTTCTGTGTGTAATAAAACTTCCCTGAACTCAGTGGAGTGATTTATAGTTGTTAAAAATAAACCGATCTCCTTTAGGGGTCTGTATGGACCATGCTAATCAAGAGTACATGCTAATCAAGAGTACATTATCTGGAAAGCTTCGATGAGATCATTTTACAAAACACGTTCCTGGAATCCAAATCGCACAGGTTGGCTGAAGCCAGAAACCAGGCTGGTTACTCCATGTTTTTGGATTTCATGACAATGACATCACTGTTTTCTGAAGAGCTGTTTTATTCATGAATTGAACTCATTTCATAATTGATTATCTTTACACAGTTAATTAACTGAACTGAATCAACACTGAACTAAAGGCCATTGCACACTGAGTACGAAATTTTCATATGCGTACTTTCGTGTTCGTCAGCCTAAAAATTCGTCACGCACAGAAACCTTGCACACTGAGTCCTTTGCGTATTTATTTAACCTTTGCGGGAAAAAACGCAAAAATACCAAATGGATTCGTCAAGCAGTGAGGATGATTTTGTTGCCCTCTCTCTTATTGAAAAGAGAAGAAAGAGAAAATATTACGTCCATCCAATCCTGAAATTGTGCCGAAGGAGAGTTCCACCTTATCAAGGAGTTGCGAATTTATCCTTAAGCGATTCAAAATTTACCTCAGAATGTCAGTGGAACAGTTTGATGCTTTGCTAGCGATTCTGGAGCCACATATTAAAAACAAGACCACCAATTTCCGTGAACCAATCGAGTCTGAACGGAGACTGGCAATGTGTCTGAGGTATGGACACACACACAAACACAGCCGCGCGCGGCCCGGTGGAAGCGCTGGGCAGACAGAACAGCTGTGTAGGCTGTTATTGTGTATATATTGTGCCCAAGTAATACATTAGTTATCGAATTGGCTGCTCAGTCACACCTTATTCGATCCTAAATTTCAATCTGATTGAAAGGGGAGGTTTATTAATTTCATAATCCAATATAGAGAAGAGAACATAAACACTTGATTGAATTGAAAACCGAAACTGAAAGCACGGCGCATATGTGCAATGATTTGAGGACGAGCTCCCCCCGGCCCTGAATTGTCAAAAGACCTCTCAAAATGCTGGCTCTGGATGCGAAAAACGCAGAAAATTGAACCCGATCCGATTAATTTTATGACGGACGAAAGTTTCGGAGGCGGTGTGCAAGCGTGATTGACATAACGTGAGGTCGAATTTTTTTTTTAACATGCGAAAATTTCAGATGCGAATTTCGGACTCAGTGTGCAATGGCCTTGACAATGACACTATTGTCTTTTAGAGCTGCTTTACAGCAGAACTTAACTTTGTTCGCATCATTAGGGCCCGAGCACTGATGGTGTGAGGACCCTCTTGGAATTGCTCCGTTTATTAAGGCCCAAGCCTTGAAAAGAGCGAAGGCCCTTTTGTTTTCCTTAGGATACATTTTTTTTTTATTTTTCTAATGACTATTCGGGCACTTTTGGGGCCCTTAACGTGCTCAAACTCTTGAAACTTTGCACACAGGTGAGAACCTGGGGCCATCAGGGCCGGGCTGAAGCTAGTACCCGGGCCTGGCAGGGGGGTTCGACAGTGCCCCCTAGAACAGGGTTCGAAAAACTTGATCCATAAATAAAACATGTTTGCATGTAATATGGAACTCAGTACAAGTATAGATCTCATCAGTTCATATATCCTTCATACTCTTACTTTTTACCCCAGTCCAACAGGAAATCGGCTATTAAGGGCTGTTTGGAAAACGCATGCAATGGAATTTAAAGTACTCGTAGAGAATTCATCCAAATACCACAAAACTCGGTCAGCATGAAGTCAAGACATTGAGGATGAAAAATTGCCAGGGGATTTTTGATATCTCGAACGGTTTGACCGTGGCGACGATACAAAAGTAGCTGAATGATAAAGCATGCTATTATCATCATAATAAAGGGCAATTTTGTAAGTGACTGACATTCTTCCTATATTTATCTACTTAACTGCACATTTCCCACTGTGCTGTGTCTTCCTAAACCACTGGGTGGCAGTGGAATGAGTGCTAGAGCCCTTTCATCGCTACTTGAAGCTTTAATTCATCATTACCCTCCTCTTTCTCACTGTGAAGCTGCTTTGCAACAGTCTGTATTGTAGTATATAAATAAAGGTTACTTGACTTGATGTTCCTGTGGCATCACTTCAACTGGTCTCTTTCGTGTCGTTTCTGTGTTTTTAGAGTTCTCGGCGGCCCAACTTTAAAGAGTTGAACAGTGATATGGTGCGCTACCAGCGGTGGCTCCTCAACAACAACTCCAAGGCCTTCTACACACCTGTGGTGGCTGAAGACCTCCGGCAAGGCACACAGTACCTGCTGCAGGTGTGTGTGCTTAATTCTGAGGGGTTTTTATAGCCTATTCACAAGATTTGTTTAATACTTGGTTTTAGGATCTTGCTCACTGGCTAGTTTAGATTTTTTAGATTGTTAATCCTTACAAAGTTACTGCATTTTTAACTTTAGTGTTTTCATTGCTCAAAAGCTCATTTGGCCTAAAATCCCTTGGCCTGATTGGTCCCTGCTCAGCGCTGTGTTCACGTGACCCTGTAATCTACTCAAAGTTAATTTCTGTGCTTTCACCATTTTTAAGATATTTACTTCTGCTTTGTGTGTGTGTGTGTGTGTGTGTGTGTACGCGTGCATTTGCTTATTTCACCTACATTATGGGGCCAAAGTGGCCTCCCAAAATTCTCTCTACATTATTGGACATGCTAACTGACACAGTAAATCAAAAACATTGAATAAACATACCAAATGTTGTAGTAAAAAATCCAAAACTTTTTCTATGAGAGTTAGGTTATAGAAAATGTCATGAGCTCAGTATAAACACATTTTTTTTTTTTGCCTATGTAAAATCCTAATAAACCAAAGTGTGTGTGTGTCTTTCAGGCTGCTGGACTGGGTAGATTGAGGCCCAACACTCTGGTGCTTGGTTTCAAAAACGACTGGCGCATTGGAGATGTAAAGGATGTTGAGACCTACATAAACCTAATACAGTGGGTTTCATCTTCTGTTTCAAATCAATCCACTATGAATAATTATCCTCTTGAATTAGTGTGTCATCAGTTTTTACTATGCTAGTAGGTGGTTTGTTTTCCTGAACTCTGGTTATGCCCCAGTGTCATCCATGTAACACGAGTTTCTTGAGTTTGTTTTTCCTGCAGTAGGTTGAGAAATAGATGCAAAGATGTGCAAAACCGCGCGTCACCGGGGCAGCAGTGGCGCTCCATACAGACATGCCTGTACATCATCTACAGTGTTTCATTTGTAAATTGATAATCGCATATTATTAAAAGGCGCAGTGACGACATTGAGCCATACAACTTATGTTCCCTATCAGTCAGTCATTACAATGTAGGTCATGACTGACCAATAGGAATCCCGCTAGAGAGCCAATTGACTTCGAGTGAATCTAAAACAAGCCAATGCACATTGGTGTGCAATCATTTGCATCAGCTGCGCAACCTCTTTAGCGTGGGTGTATAACAAGCAGCTGCAGCAATTGCACTTCAGCTTTTTGCTTCGGAGCCAAACTCTTCGATGCCTCTGCTTGTGTTTCTTCAAACGAGCCTTCTGGACCTTATCTCTCTCGCCTCAACTAAGAGCAAAACAAAAGCTGTTTTTACAGCTGGTAACACGGTCTTTAGTGAGAGTGTTCGCTGTGACTGTTCCCCTCAGTGCATCAGCACCAACGAGAGTAGTCCCTAAAAGAGCTTACACAGATAGTTTGTGTCTTTTTCAAGATGACGTTCTATCTGTGTGTTTCTGGATGCGGTCGTTACCTAGGATCGCAGGATGGTTACGATCGCTGCATTGTGTGCCTGGGCTTTGAACACGCACAAGCAGCATTCGTTGGATGAGTCATGCACCCAGTGTGGGAAGAAGACCATCTCGGAGCTGTGGTCGAGACTCTCATTTCTCAAAGGGGCGGAGTCCCTCCAGCGAGGGTTGCTGGGCCGGGGCCTGAAGGTTCTTGTCAGACCTATTCGACAAGGCTTACAAGGCCTGTGGGGAAGCTCCCTCTGCCATGCACACTATGGCATTGCTGCAGGTCCCCCAGACCAAGGCACTGAGGGAGCTGCACGAGGGTGGTAACGATCCACAAGTTTTCCATAACGCAACAGACCTTGCGCTTTGTGCAATGAAGGTTTCCTCCCGGTCGGTGAGTTGTGCGATTTCCACACCAGTGGTCCAGGAATGCTATATCTGGCTGTGTCTGGCCGACATTAGGGAGACCGACAAGCTCCGGTTTTTTTAACTCCCCCGTGTCCCAGACTAGCCTCTTTGGCGACACGGCCGAGAACTTTTCCCAGCAGTTCTCGGCTGTATAGAAGCAGACTGAGGCCATCAGACACATCCTGCCGCGGCGGTCATTTGCTGCCTCCACCCCATCGCCTGTGGCTCTTCAGTCTGCTCGTTGCTGAGGGTGTCCTCCTATTTCTGCCCTTGCTCCTGTGCCGCAGCTGCAGCCTCCACCTAAACGGCACTGTAGAGCCAGTCACAGGCAGGCCATCCCGTCCATCCAGGCCCCCGCCAAGAAGAGCGGCAAAGCCAGAGGTAAGTGGCCCCTGGACGGTCAACCCAGAGATGGATGGAACTGCTCTCTAGGAGATGGTGGCCTCACTGCTCCCTTCTTCGGAAGAGGGGCAGGAGGGAAAATTTTCTGTTCCGCCACTGGCCTCAAAACCAACAGTACCCAAATTTTCAATGAAAGAGCGGTTTATACCATCTCTGGGTCCGAAGAGGACTCAGAGCAGTGGTGGGACAAAATCCTTACCACTCTCATCCCCCTCTTCTGTCGCCAGTTGGCAGCAGTGTACGGTCCAAGAACGCCACCTCCTGCTCAGGCACCTCAGCTGAGTCTTCAGGTCAACTGAGAAAAGAGCAAACTCGGCCCCGTGCAGAGGATCTCTTTTCTGGGTATGGAGTTGGATTCAGTCGCACAGACAAGCGCGCCTCACAGAGCAGCATGCTCAGTCAGTGCTGAACTATTTGAACACATTCAAAGGCAGGATGGCAGTCCCACTGAAATTTTGTCAGAGGCTCCTGGGGCAAATGGCAGCAGCAGCAGCAGCGGTAACCCCACTCGGCTTGCTTCATATGAGACAGCGTCAGCACTGGCTTCACGGCCGAGTCCCGAGGTGGCAATCACACCGGCCTGCCGTCAGACCTTCAGCCTGAGGTCAGTGCCCGGTTGCATAAAACACCTTAAGTTTTTCCCTTAAGAATGATACTTAAGGGGAGATTTCCCCTTACCTAAGAGAATAATTTAAGGGTGTTGCATATAATCTCTTAAACGGTTCTCTTAGGTAAGGGAAAAAATTAAGTGTTTCACGACAGCGATCCTGGATTCACGTTAGAAAAGTCTGTTGTTGCCATAGATACGCAAAACACTAACACTGGCAATTTCGCAGTTTCATCAGGCTAGGATATCGAAATGGATAAAGAAAACAAAAAAGAAATCCTGCCTAATTGGACAGAGGATGATAAATGTTTTCTTCTTGACGAATATAGTAAAATAAAAACAATTTTGAAAAAGCAAACTACGGGACTGAGTCTTTTAAATGACGGGATAGAGCCCCCGCAACCCGGTGAACCCCTCTGCTGACAGGCGATTTATGCATGTGGAAAACATCTCCCACTATTGTCTGAAACATACCTGTAATTATATGGGGGATCATATCAATATCTGATGCACGTATCCAATATCTGATCATACTGTATGATTGTGCGGGCAATATCTAATTGCAAATAACAGTCTTTCCATCTCCGAAAATATAAAATCCCGGCCGGTCCATTTCCCAAATCCATTCGACTTGCCGTAAGCTTACACATTAACAAAACCTATTTCTCCTGAAATCCATGTCATGTTTTCCCTTTATACTTTTAGTGGCTTGTGCACGTTGTCAGTGAGTTGAGTGGAAAAACTAAACAAAAGAAGGGAGCGCGAAATCTGACAGACATTTGGCACATTATGTTAATGGTAAATATCCTATAACAGTAATTTAATTAAAATGTTAATAGCCACTATATGTTTATAGAAGAGTATAAGAGAGAGATCGCTTTGTTGTCAATTCAGGCCGATGCTGTTGGTGGCTGTTGCTGATACGTTGGTTTGACGATCATATGTAATAAAATTCCTTGTTGCGTTATACAATTACAAACATTCGGACTCTTTTATTTTATTTTGATTAAAAAAATGAGTGCATGCGCCAACACAAAAAGGGTCCAAAGGGTTCTCCCTATCCCTAAAAATTCTTCTTGGCACATAATGATCTTCCATATATTCAGCCATTTCGTCTTTATTTTTGTCAGAGTTACTCTTAAGGTTACGATTTCCAAACCTTAAATTATACTAAGGGAAATGACCGTTAAGGGGTTTTATGCAACACTTAACACTTTTTAAGGGATAACTTAAGTGAAAAAACAGCATGTAAGGGAAAATCTAAGTGTTTATGACGTTTCACTTAAAGAAACCCTTAAGTAACAGATAAGGGTTTCTCTGCAACACCCTTAGGTTTAAGGGAAACATAAGGGGTGAACTTAAGGGAAAATTACACTTAAGGTGCTTTATGCAACCGGGCATAGATCCCTTGTTTCTTCAGGCAGGAGTCCCCTTTGAACAGGTATCCAAGCATGCTGTGGTGTTCACAGATGCCTCTGCCACCAGCTGGGTTGCCACGTACAACGGGCATGCAGTATCAGGGGTGTGGATGGACCCTCATCTGCATTGGCACATCAATTGCCTCGAGTTGCTGGCAGTACATCCCGCTTTGTGCCACTTGAAAAGGCCGCTGCAGGGCAGGGACGTGCTGGTCCACACAGACAACACTGCGACCGTTGCATACATCGACCGACAAGGTGGTCTTCGCTCCCATCGCAACTCGTCCGCCATCTCCTCCTCTGGAGTCAGAAGCATCTTCGAGCCATGTCCCCGGTGTGCTCAACCGTGTGGCCGACAAGCTATCACAAGCTGTGCTTCCGGGAGAGTGGCTACTCCACCCTGTTTGCCTCCTTAGAGACCTTCCACTGCCAGCTGTTTTACTCCCTGACCGAGGGAATATGCGGCACAGACGCACAGGCAGACTCCTGGCCCTGGGTCTTTCGCAAATATGCGTTTCCCCCAGTGAGCCTACTTGCACAGACATTGTGCAAAGTCAGGGAGGACATGGAGCAGGTCCTTCTGGTGGCGCCTACTGGCCCACCGGGACTTGGTTCCCAGAACTCATGCTCCTTGTGACAGTCCCTTCCTGGCCCATTCCTCTGAGGAAGGATCTTCTGACTCAGGCACACTATGGCACCCGTCCAGACCTCTGGAAACTCCATGTCTGGTCCCTGGATGGTTCTAGGTGTCTTACCCCCAGAGGAACTTAACACCATCACTTCAGTACGGGCGCCGTCCAAGAGACATATCTACGCCCTGAAGTGGAACCTGTTCGTTGAGTGGTGGTGTTCTCGCCTGGAGGACCCCCGAAGATGTTCAATAGAGTCTCTGCTTTCCTTCTTGCAGCATGGGTTGGAGCGAAGACTGTCTCCCTCCATCCTCAAAGTTCATACTGCCGCTATCCCCCCCCCCCCCATACCCTCTTGGGATCTTTCCCTGGTGCTCCGAGCACTTCAGGACGTTCCCTTCCTTCCATGAAGATTTTGCTACTTGTTGCATTTGCCTGCTTCAAGAGGGTAGGAGACCTGCACGCATTTTCGGTCGACAAATCGACTATGCCTGGAGTTCGGGCCAGGTGACAACCATGTGTTATGAAGACCCCGGCCTGTCTATGTGCCCAAGGTTCCTACCACTCCTTTCAAAGACCAGGTAGTGAACCTGCAAGTGCTACCCTTGGAGGAGGCAGACCCAGCCCTGGCTTTGCTCTGTCCCGTTCGCGCTCTGTGTATATATACATGGAGAGAACTCAAAGCATCAGGACCTCAGACCAGCTCTTTGCCTGTTACGGAGGCCAGCAGAAGGGAAAGGCTGTCTCCAAGCAGAGAATGGCCCACTGGATAGTGGAAGCCATTGCCTTGGCTTACCAAGCTCAAGGCGTGCCCTGCCTGCTCAGGTTGCATGCACACTCCACGAGAGGTGTCGCATCCTCCTGGGCATTGGCTCATGGCGCCTCGCTAACAGATATCTATAGAGCTGCGGGCTGGGCGACACCTAACACTTTTTCTAGATACTGTAGCCTTTATGTAGAGCCGGTCTCTTTCCGTGTTCTCACCATAAATGGGTAGAAGCACTGAGAGGCCCGTCTCTGTCGGCTTGCTGCACCCCACTGTGCATCCCTATTCTCCAGAGTGAAAAACCTGTCGTGTCCTCAAACCCCTTGGCCCGGACGTGGCGGAGCGTCCGGAGCCAGGCCCCTGTCCGCTGAATCCTTTATAGACCAGGGCTAGGTTCCATATGTGCGACCCTACTGGGATCCCATATGTGTATATATATACGTATGTGTATATATGTGTATAGCTTTCTCAGGATTGGCTCCTCAGCAAAAAACAGAAGTGCAGTTGCAGCAGCTGCTTGTTATATACCCGCGCTAACAAGGCTATGCAGCTGATGCAAATGATTGCATGCCAAAGTGCATTGGCTTGTTTTAGATTCACTCGAAGTAAATTGGCTCTCTAGCGAGATTCCTATTAGTCAGTCATGACCTACGTCTCCGTTCCCTCCCTCAGGGAACAAGGATAACAGAGAATTTTCCCAGAACACACACAATGACAAACATCACAAGTTTCTGCACAGCCTTGACTACAGCTGAGTGTGTATCTGTCATGTGATTTGTATAGCTACATTGAGGCCAATAATTGTTCAGTTGATCAGTGATATCCTCTCGCCTGTGATGTGGACTTCTGATTGTGAATGATCTGACTCGTCTCTCTGCTATCCTCATCCTCGAATCCTCAAATAGCTAAACATCCCATAACTAACTACTTGAAATTACATCAACGTGATAGAAACTACAGTAAATGACAGAAACTATCTTTGGAAAAAGGATATGTGAAGTGTAATTGAATTGTTTAGTTGGTCTCGCGTCCCATTGAATAACATGAGGAGGTGGGGTTTATGACCTATACTAGGACCGGTCACAGGGGGGCGATCAAGACATTCTGGCTTCACTTTTGAGGGATTGTGCGGCACACTTGGTCCAAACAAAGTAGTTCCTTCAGGGGGAGCACTCAATGTTTTCTGACATTGTTTTTCATAAATGTGCCCTGTCCTCTTCAGGTGGATCTACCTGATGAACGTCAAGTGGATATTTATGAGCAAACGCAGCTTTGATATAAATGGTTTGGGTTTTCCTCCTGTGAGACATTAACTCTTGTTTGTTTGTGTGTGTGTGTGTGTGTGTGTGTGTGTGTGTGTGTGTGTGTGTGTGTAGTGATGCGTTTGATTTTCAGTACGGTGTTGTCATTCTCAGACTGCGAGAGGGACTCGATATTTCTCACATTCAAGGCCAAGGTAAAGTGCTGTACATCTATTACAACATTATCCAGTCACTTCTTAAAATAAGCACATTATCAGGTGCCTCTGCTTAGTGCTGCTGTTCTTGTCAGTTAGCTTCAGGAGAACCAGTCATCAGCGGTTCACTAGCTGTGAACTACACAAGTATGATATTGATTGTCCCTATGAGAGCAGGAAAGTGAAGGAAAGTGTTTAAAGTCTTTGAAACATCTAGATGGACAGCATGATGTTCGTAGCTGGGCATGCGTGATCCTAGACATTTAGTGTTTGTGCAGATGAAATTGTCCATGTAATGAGGTAATTTTCCGATAACTTGGCATCCACGCTAAATTTGTATTTGCCTTGACCTCAAAGCTGAACTTTGCATTGTCTCTAAAGATGAATCATCAGGTCTGAAGGATGTGGTGGTTTCGGTTGATATGAGTAAAGACTCGGATGGAGACTCGTCCAAACCCTCCTCCAAGGCCACCAGTGTCCAGAACAGCCCAGCTGTGCAGAAAGGTCAGCACACCTCATATCTCTGTGTGTTCACTGAGAAACACTTCACACTTGTTTTTCTGAGTTATATGTATCCTTTAAATAATCTTCTGCTCTTGGAGAAAATGTTGAAAGCAAAACCTCAGATGAGAGTATTTCCCAGGGGTTTGGTGAAATGTTCCTCGTAAGCAGTGGTTGCTCAGACCAGAAGTCATATGTTGACCTACATGTCCCTCTGGGCCTGGTTCTCATCAGAAGCATTTTATATCCCAACTCATCCACACTCCATGTGTTTTCTAAAATGTCTGCCCAATACAACACAATAAACAACAAACCATGTTCTCAGATGTGTGCTGAGAAGCTCAGATGTGTCTGGGAACAGCGAGTGTTTACTCGGCTTGTCATGTTTGTAGTTAGTCCATGATAAATGGAATGAAGGTCTGAGGTTTGGGCCCTCTCAGCACCATCTGACATCACAGCGCTCTCTGAAGGCTGAGAAAATAATTATAAAAAACAAATATAGCTGCAAGCAGCGATTACCAGGGGTCAGGCAGATGAGCATACTGGACAACACAAGCAGAACGGACACACAGCCGCTGTAGATGGACGCTTCAGTGGTCAGATGGTTTTAGGGAAGCAGAATTTGGTGTCTCAAAACCATAGTTTGGCCTGTCACTATGTGCACCCATTTTCCTAAATGTGCCTTCACAGAAGTGTTCAGGTCTACCCCACACCTGAAGCATATTTGAATTTGTAGCACAACTCTGACAACATGAACTTGTTTCTAAATGCACGCTTTGGGACTAAACAGCCATATATGCACTGTTCATACCCCAGATGATGTTTGCTGAAAGGGTTAGTTGCTAACCCTAACCCTAATAAACACTTATTTAAATAAATAAATAAATAATTTCCTTCATCTAAATGGCATAATCCTTGTGAAGTAAACGCATACACCCTGCCCTCAAAACCCACACAATCACACATGGAGATGAATGTGCGAGACCATTTGCTCTATCTTGCATAATTTGTCAAAAACAAATAAACACTTCAGCGAGAATGCAGAACACACAGAAATGAACATACACCATTACATATCCGTAGATGGAGAACAAATGCAAACACACACATTGAAATGCATGTAACACATATAACCTCATGTTCAGGTTTGACTGTAATGTGGCAAAAAAGTATACTTAATACAAAAGAAAACTTTGACAAACTTTGACATTCTAATAATACATATTTTATTATATATATATATACAAATATACATATATATATATATATATATACAAATTGAGGCAAATTAATATTAAAGAAAAAAACATAAATCCTCTGAAACTGCACAACTGTACTGTAAGAACCTGAATATAGTAAGTGATATAAATTAATTGTTCCATCACTGTCGGATCTGGGGTGAGTGTACCCTGAGCAGACAGCACATGAGGGCTAGATTGGGTTTCTCAGAGTGCCGTCTATAGGGAATAGGAATGAAATGGGTTGTTTTTTTGCGTTGATGCCGTGTAGACTTCTGGGTAATAGAGCTCATATAGCAGCAGCTCGATCATAATTCACAGATTCATAATGAAGCTGCTTACGATCTGGACCACAGACAGCATGAGTTTGTGTGTGTGTGTGCGTGTGTGTGTTAATGATGAAGATGATAGAGGTTTCTCAGCAGGTCACCTGCCTCATAGTACACTGCAGCACACATGTCTGTGACTGACGCACATGTTTCCCATCGCAGCATTAGCGACTCTAACCCTCTCGTGTGTTTATCTAGATGAGGATGATGATGGCAAAGCTCACATACAGCCGCTGTTGAAGAAAGGCATGTGTCTCTCGTTCTCACACTCTGCTCTGTCTCACACCTGCATGCTCCTTCTCTCTGCAACATTTTAGGGATCGCCGCTTTGAGTGTTTTCTGCTGGTGTGACCTCTGACCTGATCTAGATGTGTTTGTGTTTCAGCTCCGATGATGTCACTTCCTGTCACGTTCTAATTCTTTGTCTTCCTGAAGGGTTGCTTGTCTTTCCCACTGAAGAGTCTGCCTCAGTCTTTCCTTTCTTCTGTCTGCTCATGGATTATTGTTATTGGTGTTTGTGTCCTGATCTGGAGTGTGATAGTGTTTTTGTGACTCCAGATAAACGGAGCCCGACGCTTCCTCTGAACATGGTGGACCAGCGGCTGTTGGACGCCAGTCAGCAGTTCCAGCAGAAGCAGGGCAAGGGCACGGTTGACGTCTGGTGGCTCTTTGATGATGGGGGTGAGTGTAAAACATGTGCAAATTGACCATTCGCAACGACACCCCCCAACCCCCCACCCCCAGTTACTGTTGCCATGTCCGACAAGCCACACATTCTCATGCACTGGGAGGCGTGTTCCTAAATCATAAACCACTACGGCTGCCGGCAAAGGCAAAGTTTCCTCTATCTGTAAGAGGAAGTTAATGTTCTGGCGGAGTAAAGCTGGGAAAGCGGCTCAGCCTTCTGTCTGGAGTATCTCCAGAGCTGCCAGTGGGAATAACTGAGATCAAGAGACTAAATAATCTAGCAGATCTTCACTTGCCCTGCCAAGTTTTTTACTGGCTCAACCACAAAAAAAAAGAAAAATAGTTTCTGTTTGTGACTGCAGGCTGTTCTTAACCCTTGTGCATCCTTATGGACATTTTTATCCTTTTCAGTTTTGTTTTTTTGATCACTTTGCCTGTGTTAAAGCTAACTGCAAAAAACTTGGCACAGGTGTGTATTTTTATTGGAATTTTACTATTTCACCGTCATTTTCTTAAAAAAATATTTTTTGCATTAGGTATAAAAAATACTCCCTTTCAGCACCTTTTGGACAAAAATTTCCCCATTGAAACCCATTAAAGGCCTGTTCACACCGGGACAAATATCAGCGCGCGTTATTCGTCAGCGTTTTTCAACGCGTTTTTTGTGTTCACACCCAAGCGTTTTTCGCTGACGATGAGCCGAGTGAACATGCAAATTCATTCCCTGACATTAGATGGCGCTTAATGTAAAACAGATAATAGAATACTATACTAGGGTGATCATATTCATGTCTCAATGTTTTATTATGACAGAAAAAAAAACCCGAATGAAATAATGATAGAAAAAATGTCTTCTGTATTAGAAAAATAAATATATTGACGCGGCGCGTCAAACCAAAAAAAACGAACCCGAGGCGTTTTTTTAAAAATGACGCTTTTACGCGTGGCGTTTTTCGCGTCAGTGTGAACACTCACATTGGCGCCCATTGTTTAGTCACGAGGCATTAAACGTCGACGAATATCGCGCGCGAAATTCGTCCCGGTGTGAACAGGCCTTAAAACTGCCATTTTTTAATCCCTGGTTCAGTTAACTATAAAATTATGCAATCTTTGTTAGGAGGCTTTCATTCTGATGGCAAGGCTTCAAAATTTGATTTTTTACTATTTTTTTATCAGATGGTGCCATTTTTTTTAAGTTTGGCCTATAAAACAAATAACGCTTTATTCCTGTTTTCTGCTTCGGCATACTATAGAGCCAACTGGATAAATTATGCCACAATCTTTGTGTGGGTGTGTTGGTATGGATGTCAGAGTGTGGTTAGTATGTGTGTTATAAAAAAATATGTGTGTGTGTGCGGATGTGTGTGTTTGTAATACTGAGAGAGAAAAACTACAAATAATAATCCAATCACTGTGAGCTCCAGTGGGGTTTTGCTGGCACCCAATGGGGAAAATATGTTACTACGGCCAAACAAACTGTTACCGAAAGCTCATTTTTTTGAGATATCATCCTCAAATTTGGAACACAACCTATTTAGATTTATGGCTTTGATTTTATTGCAGTTTTGAGTTCAACCTGATTTATAAAATGTATATTTTAATTAAAATATTTTTCATAAATAATTTTCATAAACTTATACCTATATAACTTTTTTTTTGGATTTACTTATTATTATTTTTTTACTTCAGCAATAATCTGCAAAGGGTCTTCTTTAAAACGATACCAAACTTAAGTCTGTGCTCCAAAGCGTCACATTTTTATGACAGTTTTTAGACATGGACATTTTTGTCCTCTTTTTACCTATGTGTAACTTTTTTAAATTGATGCACAAGGGTTAATGTCATGGAAACAGCAATTGCAAATTACAGACTTGTATTTAAAAGCTGCCGTTATGTTGAAATAATAAAATCTCCAGGTAATCAGTAAAGTAAATAGACATTAGTTTACAGCAATATGATTCGCAACATGGTAAGAGATAAAAACACAACATGGTAAAACCTAAAAACACGACCACAATTCATGAGAAGAGTTTCATGTTGATTAGGGTTGTCGTGTATATATTTGTATGTACGTGTGTATGTGTGTGTGTGTGTGTGTGTGTGTGTGTGTGTGTGTGTATATACACACACATTTTTACTTAAGAAATAATTCATAATTTATTTGGATTAGTGTCAGTGAATTATTACATTAGGACATATCTAAATTCTACTGTACAACAGTAATATATTTCTGTTAAGATAAACCGAACTTTTATTTTGACAGGTTGCCGCGAAGACCTTTTGAGTTTCTGTGTGTTTCATGATGATAGTTTCTCAAATGAAGCGGTTAAATGATCACAAAGTGACTTTCAGAGTGAATCTAGAGCCTGGAGAGGAAGTTCATGCATTTCTGTCTTCATATAGGCAAAAAAACAGCACAAGCGTCACACATGCTTCTGTGTCTTCAGTGTGTGTGTGTGTGTGTGTGTGTGTGATAAATAAAACTGCACGTCGGCTGCACCATTCATCACATGGAACAAGGCAAGCAGGATTCGTATTTAAATAGTCTTTGTGGTTTAATATTAACACACACTAGTCTACATCGTGATTTGATTTCAAGTGTACTGAACCGCTTTCTATTTATTCCTCGAAATAATATTCAAAACTTCTTTTCCAGGGTCATATCATTCATTTCGTTCGTTTAATGACATGTAAAAAGATTCATTCCTCTTGATAAACGAGTTCGAACAGGAGAGTCACAAACGCGCATCACAGAGCAGAGCAAGGTGACCGTTTGAGCTTATAAAACTTAAACTTTTTTTTTTTTTTTTTTTAAATGAGCGATCGTTTCTCTTGATTATTCCCTTATTCATTGTCTGGAATCGTTTAAAACCCTTTGAACAGTTTGCAGTTTACACTGAAACTGTCTTTTGGACCTTGAACCATTTGGTTACCAGTAAAGTGCATTATATGGAGAAAAATCCTGGAATGTTTTCATCAAAAACCTTAATTTCTTTTCGACTGAAGAAAGAATGACATACAGATATCTTGGATGACATGGGGCCGGGGGTGAGTAAATTATAAGCAAAAGTTTTTTTTTAAGAGTGAACTACTCCTTTAATAAATCGTGATGGCTCAAGTTGAGTATTTGCACTAAATCTGTGCAGATTTGGCTTACACGAAGTTCCCCAGCAAAGTAAGTGAACATAAGTAAAATGCCAAATTGGCTCATGATTTGACAGTGTTGATTTGCCTTGTTGATTTGATCCGCCACAGGTGATTTTTACCTGCATTTGGTGGGTTGGTATGTGATAATTTCAAACCCTGTCAATGATATTAAGTTTTTCTGTGTATTGTCCAGTTTAGGTGTGTTAAAGAGCTCTCTTCAGTACTTCAGTGACAGGAACTCTGTTTGTGGTGTGTGTGTGTGTGTGTGTGTGTGTGTGTGTGTGTGTGTGTGTGTGTGTGTGTGTGTGTGTGTGACAGGAGCTCTGTGTATGTGTGCGCTTCAGACGTGTGTACAGAAAACCTGTCGGACAGCGTACGAGTATTCGAGTTCTTTCACTTGAGCAGTCTAAAGTCATGTGATCATTCAAACTGACCAGACTCAATGAATAACCTTTGCGCTGACCAGTGACATTCCAGCATCTTTGCCGAGCGTCTAACATTAACCTGAGTCTGCCAGCAATGCTGCGTGTCCAGTCCTGACTTTACCTTACAGTATTTCTACATCCTTTTCTTCAGTATTTTCACACTAGCGATCTCATAAATATATCAGTGTGTCATCTTACAGTATGTGTAGTGCCACTCACTCTTGATGTGAGGAGCTTCAGGCATGTAGTGAAGCAACGGCTTGAGCGCTGTAACACCAGACACCGGCTAAAAGAGCATAGCTTCAGTCTTGTAGGCTAACAATGACTCAAGTCTGGATGAGGAGTTGCTCCGATGGGAAGAGCCAGACAGGGCCTCCTGTTTTAGGTAAATCTGTATGACACACAGTATTATCACATCCTGTCTATTCTTTTTAACTATTAAGAGCCATTTCAGTACTGTAAAGGTCATGTGTTGTTGATTTAACACACACAGTCATTGCACTGACTCTGATTATAAGAGTCTTAATTCTGATTATAATTTCACCAACAGTAATTCTGGATTGCCTCCACCAAACAAGTAAATATGAAATAAGCAAATCAGAACACTGTGTGCCAAAACAGCCGTATGTGTGCAAGCGAGAACCATTTGTGTTTCTTCCACTTGCTCGTGGCCTAATTGGAGGTAGCTCGTCAAGGGTCAGCGCGAGGATGGCATCGAGCGCGCTCACTTTGCAGAAACGCGCCAGCGCGTGGATGCCGGCATTCTGTCCGTGTATACTGTTTTTTTTTTCCTCTCGTATCCTGTGGGCGAGTTTTGAGACTAAATAAACGCCGTCGGGCCATTCACATATTGTGTCTTTTGCACTCTTAAGTTTGCTATTTCAAATGTTGGTGTGCGGCAAGCACATTCGCAATTTTAATGTGATTTTTTTTCCAGGCGCAGCGCTGAAAACTTTTCAGAATGCCGCAAGCGCACCGTATTTCATGTAGCAAGAACCAACCAACATTAAAAGCTTAGTAAACATGAAGGATGGGGGTGCGCCAAAACACTACCGGTGTTTTTCTCTTCTCTGTGAATAAATCTTGTAGCAGACCTACAACAAGCATTTTTCGGTAAATATCTATTAGCTACTAAAACTTCTTTGTAGTTGTGGAGAGCGCAATGCATCAATGCTTATCAACGACAGACACCAGGGGGAAAAAGCACCGGATTTTACTATTAATAATAAAAGATAAGCTTTTAGACTCTTTTTTGTGAAAAATGATTTAAAGGCTGAAATATGTGAGGTTTGTTTTTTTTAAAAAAAAAACTTTTTTTGTGAAAAATGATTTAAAGGCTGATACATTTACTATGTGCCTTGGGGTGGGCCGGTGATGGCAGGGGTTGGTGGCAATGTAAGTATATATATTTTCCGTGGTCGAGGGCTTTGAATACCTCTCTCTTTTTTGACCATACATGTTTTTCCATCCCTGCACATTGGAACAGAACAACATCGGAAAGGCAAATGGGGAGGTAATTTATAGTAATATATAGTAACGTATAGTAATATTTTCAAAATTACTAAGAAATCTAGGTTCAATCTGGCTATGATTAAACCGCTTGTTAAACCGCAGCTTCCTACAGAATTAGTCAATTTCAGGCTGAATCTGCCTTTTCTGTCAAAGATATTAGAAAAGGCAATATCCTCACAACTATGTTCCTTTTTTAGAAAGAAATTATATCTGCAAAGATTTTCAGTCAGGTTTTAGACCATACCATAGTACTGAGAGAGCTCTCATTAGTCACGGATGATTCTATCATCCGATCGTGGTTGTATATCTCTCTATTAGTGTTACTTGATCTTAGTGCTGCATTTGATACTATTGATCACAACATTCTTTTAAATAGACTATAAAATTCTGTTGGCATTAGTGGAATTGCATTAGCATGGTTTTAATCATACTTATCTGATATTATCAGTTTGTAGCAGTAAATGAAGAGATGTCTTATTGATCACAAGGTCACAAGTGAATATAGCGTACCACAAGGCTCAGTACAAGGGCTGTTGCTGTTCACTCTGTACATGCCACCCTTGGGAGATGGGGGGTTGACTGAGTAGGGAACGGAGACATTACGTCGGATGACGGAGAATGGGGGTTTCGTATGGAAAGCCAATCCACTTTGAGTATTAAAAAATGAGCCAATGACATGAAAATGCCTTGGGTCTGTGGAATTTGCATAGCGTATCTCCGCCCCACCTCGTGGGTATAAAAGGAGGAAGCAGACGCAACCGCAGTATGTCTTCGCTGAGGAGCCAAGGCTAAACTCAGGCGTTGGTACAGCGGAAGTGGCAGGGAGATGTAGCATCTCCGTTCCCTACTCAGGGAACGGGGGTTACATACGTAACCGAGACGTTCCCTTTCATAGTCCGAGTTACGTTGGATGACGGAGAATGGGGGTCCCCCGTGTAATCACGCCACCTTCACAGCTGTCTTCCAGTGCCCTGCGAAAGTCTGAACCCTCTTGTCGAACTTAACACAGACAAGGAGTCCTACTTACACAGGAATACCAAGGTACACTGGGGAGCATATCTCAAAGGAATATGCCGCAGTATGCCTACCTGTTGGGAGGACTTAAGGATACACATATGGCCCAAGGGGGCTCCATATGAAGGAACACTGGAGTCACCAACCCGTAGGGTGGCTAGAACCTTAACTCCAGGGGTGGCAAGGTGGCTTGCCGAGGAAAGACACATGCTCAGAGAGGCTTACAGTGGAGAATACACATTTGGAAGTTACTAGCAGGAACCATGCACATGGAGGCACCTAGCCACGCCCAGGCAACAGACACTGGCGCCAGCATCCACAGTGCTGGAGGACTCAGGGCTTCAACAGAATGCTCAGCTGAGGAATATATCGAACTTATCCAGTCCGTGGAGTGGAATGGCTAGCAAGCGAAGACACCTGAGCGGGTCTAGTACTGGCCGGTTGAGCGAGTACAAGAGAGGACACAGGCTCCACTCGGAGATTATAGAATCTCACGAATGTGTTAGGTGTCGCCCAGCCTGCAGCTAAAAGCAATGCATTGCCAAAGCAATGGTGTCCACTATCCAGTGAGACAGCCTCTGCTTTGAGAGAGCTCTTCCCTTCTGGCTCCCACCATAACAGACAAAGAGCTGGTCTGAGGTCCTGAAACACCACGTTCTGTCTACGTAAGCCCGGAGGGCACGTACTGGACAGAGCAGTGCCAAGGCTGGGTCTGCCTCCTCCAGGGGCAGCGCTTGCAGGTTCACCACCTGGTCCGGAAAGGGAATGGTAGGAACCTTGGGCAAATACCCAGGCCGGGGTCTCAGGATCATGTGAGAGTAACCTGGCCCAAATTCCAGGCACGCTTCATCAATGGAGAATGCGTGCTGGTCCCCCACCCTCTTGATGGAGGCCAATGCAACCAGGAGCGCTGTCTTCATAGACAGGAGCTTAATCTCAACTGATTGCAGAGGCTCAAAGGGAGGCCTCTGCAGGGCAATTAAAACCACTGAGAGGTCCCAAGAGGGTACGAGAGGAGGGCGAGGAGGATTCAGTCTCCTCGCTCCCCTCAGGAACCTGATGATCAGGTCGTGCTTCCCCAACGACTTACTTTCAACTGCTTCATGAAATGTGGCAATAGCAGCCACATAAACTTTCAGGGTGGAGGGAGACAGCCTTCACTCCAACCCGTCTTGCAGGAAGGAAAGCATGACTCTGATCGGGCATCTCCGGGGGTCTTCTCGGCGAGAAGAGCACCAGTTGACAAAGAGGTTCCACTTCAACGCATAGACGTGTCTAGTGGACGACGCTCTAGCGGAAGTGATGGTAGCCACCACCGCAGGTGGCAGGGTACTCAAACCTGCCTCATCCCATCCAGGAGCCACACGTGTAGTCTCCACAGATCGGGACAAGGGTGCCACAGGGTGCCCTGTCTCTGAGAGAGGAGGTCCTTCCTCAGAGGAATTGGCCAAGGAGGTGCTGTCACGAGGAGTATCAGTTCGGAGAACCAGGTCATGGTGGGTCAATATGGAGCGACCAAAATGACCTACTCCTCGTCCTCCTTGATCTTGCTCAGAGTCTGTGCGAGAAGGCTCACTGGGGGAAACGCATACTTGCATAGACCCCGCAGCCAGTTGTGCGCCAAGGCATCTGTGCCGAGCGTGCCCTCAGTCAGAGAGTAATACAGGGCGCAATGGGATGAGTTGTCAAAGGAGCCTTCCATGTCTGTCAGCCCCCCATGCAGTTCGGGGAAGAAAGGAATTGGGGTCGGCTGTGGCCGTGAGGCGGCAGCCTTGCCCAAAAACCAATCGTCCATCCGTGAGCGATCGGGGCAGGGCGGAGGGTTCCACTGTAGCCCAATGCTCACGGCGGCCCGAGCCAGCATGGCCGTCATCTTGGGATCAGACACGGGCAACGTTGGCATTCCCGAGGGAGGCAACGCAGCCGCATCCTCACTTCCCGAGGAGTCTAGCCCACCTTGTGATGCCGCGATCGACATCGCGTCCTCCTCTGGAGCCCGAATGAAACAGACTACACCTGCGAAGAAGCACTCGTCTGAATCACTGCAGTACTCGCGGGTTGCAACACTGCTGAGGGGGGTGTGGACCGAGGAACAAGCATTGGGTTTTTGTTCCACACCGTCACCGTCAGATCACCCTGTCCACGAGCCGAAGAGCTCCCCCTTGAAGAGGAAGCAGATCAGGTAACAGATGGGACTCTCACAGTAAGATCATTGAGTCTAGATCTCAGTGTTGTGATGGTCATGTTCCCACAGAAGGGACATGAATCATCCACGAGCGCTGCTCTTGCGTGCTCAAAGCCCAGACACACAAAGCAGCGCTCGTGCCCATTAGAGGAAGACAGGAATCGACCGCAACCAGAAGAACACGGGCGAACCATCTTTAAAAAGACGTGCCATGTGCAGCTCTTTCAGAAGAGAGGAGGAAATTCACTCTGCAGCGCTGAGGCGACCAGGGAGAAGCGCAAAGTCTGGTTGACCACTGAACAGATCGCAGGCAATGCAGAATCTCGCTGGGTACCGCGTCACACCAACACTGGAGATGACTCTTGTCTCAGAGTTGAACTCAGTATCAAATGGCTTGTGGAGTGAAGAGGTTCTCTTGGCTCCGAAGCGAAAACATACTGCGGTTGCGTCTGCTTCCTCCTTTTATACCCACGAGGTGGGGCGGAGATAAGCTATGCAAATTCCGCAGACCCAAGGCATTTTCATGCCATTGGCTCGTTTTTTAATACTCGAAGAGGATTGGCTTTCTATGCGAAACCCCCATTCTCCGTCATCCTACGAAAGGGAACTGGATGTCTAGTAATTTCCTACTACTTAACTCCGAAAAAAACAGAGATTCTAATTATTGGACAAACAACATCCTCACGTACTAACCTAGAATACTGTCTAACACATGATGGCTGCTCTGACAAGTCTTCGGTTAGGAACCTGGGTGTGCTCTTTCATACCAACCTTTCATTTGAAAGTCACGTTTCTAGCATCTGTAAAACTGCATTTTTCCATCTTAAAAAATATATCTAAATTACGTCATATGCTGTCATTGATGAATTCCGTAAAAGTTAGTTCATGATCATGGGTTGTGGTGATTGCGCAGTGGATAAGACATGTCTTTGGTGTGAGACACCCGGGTTCAAATCCACTGTGAGACACCATTGTGTCCCTGAGCAAGACACTTAACCCGTTTAATCCCAAATTTTTTCTTGCAACTTGAGTACATGCATTTTACTCCTTAGACCTCCCTAACACTCAAACAATATGCCTTTTTGATTTTATGTTGGTTAAGTTAGTGAAATATTAGGTTTTATACTCGGTCACAATAGTGACCGGTGGGAAACAGCATAGTCAGAATTCATTCAAATTCTTCAATTAGACCTATTGACACAATTCATTACAAATCATGCAATATCTCGTTTTGTCATTTCGTGAAGAAGGCTTAGTGGGTGAAAAGGTTGTTATGTATAAAGTTACACCCTGGAGGAACTTCTGCTTGTTCGGCTAGACCCCCATGGGCTAGACCGTGTCTACACTTGGGCAATGTCCTAGGCCAGTTTCAGTGAGATGTGTGTGCACACTTTCAGTGCAATGAAGATGGGCCGTACGTTGTAGAAAGGGTTGTTTGTGGTCATGTGTGAGGCACACCAATTGGTTCTCATAAACATCTGCCTAATCCTCCAGATAGTTCACCTCTGCATCGCCATTCAATAGTCTACGTGGCAAATGGGCCGTTTCACCCTGGGACTCCCTATCTGAGCCATCACTATCACACTAACTTTCAATTTGGGGTGGGGGGAAGGGGGTCATGCACGTCAAGAAGGTCCAACACATTGAAAGTTTCTGGGATACTCATAACTACACTGAAAAAAAAAATGCAACACTTTTGTTTTTGCCCCTATTTTTCATGAGCTGAACTCAAAGATCTAAGACCATTTCTTTGTACACAAAAGTCCTATTTCTCTCAAATATTGTTTACAAATCTTAGTGAGCACTTCCCCTTTGCCAAGATCATCCATCCTCCTCACAGATGTGGCATATTCAGTGTAGGATTGCCAAAACCTGCCAGTGCCAGCCAATACCAGTGTTTTCAATTGAAGCACTGTTATACTGTTATACTACCGGTCACAATTGTGACCGTAAACAAATTTACAAGTCTTACGAGCAAAATATTTATGCAGGAGTATAATTCTCAAAATATATCAGTAGTAGACCCTTTAAAGAATATATGTACAAAATATAATAGTTCTATCTGTAAATGAAGATGTTTTATATACTACTTTTTGTAGTAGTCTGAGGAAGAAATCTTCTTCTAGATGTGCAAGCAGGAAGTGAACTGATCTGGTCATGTGACCTTTCACACTAGTCACATGACATTAATTAATTTTGATCAAGACAATCTATTTTGTCATTTAAAAGTTGAATTTCTTGCCCAAAGTCAATAACAACATTTTTAGAGCTTTCAGAAATGAGAAAAAAGTTGCGGTCACAATTGTGACCGGTGGGATTAAACGGGTTAACCCCTAGTTGCTCCAGAGGCGTGCGACCTCTGACATAAATAGCAATTGTAAGTCACTTTGGATAAAAGTATCAGCTAAATTAATAAATGTGAATGATATCAAGGCTAGGTTATTTTGATGCTCTTTTGGCTGGTTGCCCTGCATAAACAAACTACAGCTGGTCCAAAACATAGCAGCTCGAGTTCTTACCTCAACCATGAAGTATAACCATATTAGCCCGGGTTCTGTCAACACTGCATTGGCTCCCTGTTAAACACTGTATAAATTTTAGAACATTGCTGAGAACTTACAAAGCACTAAATGGTTTACCTCCCCAGTACTTAAGCGAGCTCTAAATGGACTTCACAGACTTCTTTAATTCAATGTGCTGCATAGATTAGGTTAGCCAGAACCGGGAACACTTCCCATATCCTGATGTATTTGTTTCATCAAAAGAATAATGGCATCTACGCTACTATTAGTCTCTGTAATATTAGTATCTGATGAAGGACCTGCATCTGTACACGATGACGACAAAGTCCTGAATAGTCTTTAGTCTCTCCCCTGTGAAGGCCTCCATCCCTTTACCTCTGTAGAGATAATCGTTGTCGGGATAATGACGGTTCATGTGACTACGCTGAAGCGATACAATTTTGTATTATAAATTAAGGCCAGACAAGTAGTTTGTTGAGGGTTGTTTTTTTTAGGGAGAGAGAACTTAAGAGTTTTCTGTTAAAACGGTATCATGTTAGCGGCCCCTAAATTAGTAGCTAATGATCTTTGCGATGGAAGTGAATCAATCAAAATTAACTTTAGTTGGACAATAACTTTATTCTAGAGCTGCTGTAAAGGCAAAACAATCTCTGTTATTTTAATTTCCTATTATCACTGTAAAGTAGTTTTGGTAACACTTTATTTGAAGGGGTGTGCATAAGACTGACATGACACTGTCATAAACATGACATAACACCTGTCATGAACATGAAGGAGTCTTTATGAATGTTTATGACTTTTGTCATTTAGTGTCATTCGGTAAATTATGACACTTCTAATGCAAAGATGACATTGTTTAAAATGTCTTTGTTATGACAACTTGACATTAACCAAGACAAAAATGTCTTCATTATGACAACTTGACATTAACACACAGAAATGTCTTTGTTATGACAACTTGACATTAACCAAGAAATCATAACCTGTCACAAATACGTCATAACAGGTCTAATTATCAAACTTAAAGAAGTTATTTAGCTTTGCGTTAACATTACATTACCCTGTCATATGTGTTTGGTTTTGACTTTGGGCGTCATGACACCATAACTCTGTCATGAATATTTTACTTTTCCTCAAGTAAAGTGGAACACATTGTACTAGTTATAAAGATGTCATTAAGGGTTATTACACTGTCAAATGCTGTCAAAAAACAGTGTCATTAATATTTCCCCTTACCTCAAGTAAAGTGGAACACGTTGGACAAGTTATAAAGATGTCAGGTTGACAGGTTATGATTTCTTGGTTAATGTCAAGTTGTCATAACAAAGACATTTTAAACAATGTCAAATTGGCATTAGAAGTGTCATAATTTACCGAAAAACATTCATAAAGACTACTTCATGTTCATGACAGGTGTTATGTCATATTTATGTAACCCTCTTCGTCTGTGCGCTCCCCTAGATGTCTCTGCGTTGTGTTTAAATGGTGTTGAATGAGGAGGACACAAAGATCGTTGTCATCACGGTAGCAGCTTTATTTTGGGCTCTCTTATTCTGCATCAGCCAGTACGCAGCACACCACAACATCTTTTCACAAGGCAAATAGAACTGTTAGTAAACAATATTATAAAATAAAACACAACACAGCCTTAGCTGCAGTTATATTAACAAGCAAATCACGGGGATTCTCAAAGATTGGAAAAAAAAATAACTTTCCCCATATGACAATTAAATGTCAAATGTCACATACATCCAAAATACAAAGAACCAAACCAAAAATACTCAGAGGTTAATCACCATTCAATACACAGAAAAATATACCCCACCACATGGAATTTGCAACTCATTAAATAATATCAGAAATACAAAACCATCCATCACAAATAACAGCTCATATATGTTAGTTACCATCTTTAACAGTTATATATTTCTTCAAATAACATGGATGGCCAATATAATTCAAGATATTAAATAGATGTGGCAGAGAACAGTGAAAACCCTCCTTACCTTTTCACAAGGCAAATAGAACTGAATTAAAAACAGCTCCACCCATGTGAAGAAGGCCATAGAACACAGCTCCCCCTTAAGGCTGGGAGAAACATTTTACATCATTCCTACATCTATGACAGTGTCATGTCAGTCTTATGCACACCCCTTCAAATAAAGTACATTGTTAAAAGCGCTATATAAACAAAGGTAACTTGACATGGAGCTGCTGGAAACACCACAGCCAGATTGATGCTTCTCACAGACTGACCCTCGTATTACATGTCAAGTTTATCATCTGTAGAGCTGCCTCTCCTGCTAGATCACGTGTAATGTGTGTAATCTCTGTGCCAGGTCTGACTCTGCTGATCCCTTATCTCATCGCCAACAAGAAGAAATGGAAGGACTGTAAGATCCGCGTGTTCATCGGAGGAAAGATCAACCGGATCGACCACGACCGCAGAGCGTGCGTACATCAATACTACATACATACACACACGTAGTGTCATTACTGCATTATTTATATTAGAATCATAACTGAGAAGAATATGCTTTTCTTTCTTTTTTCTGTAGAAGAACACGGTCAACATGCATGACTCAAATGATCTATAAGAATATGTTTTTCTTTGATATTTGACTTCATCTCACAGATGTCAGTGCTAGTCCTGTAGAGTTGAGATCACACAGACGAGTGAGCTGGACTAGTATGCGTATAATTTCTTTTTACATAAAGCACTCTCTGTGGCACACGCGCTATTTGTGTGTGTGTGAGACAAATGTTTCCCATTGTCCTTCTGCAGCTGCCAGTGCCTTTGTTCGCTATAATTATCAGTGTTCCAGCGGTAAGGTCTTCATAGAGACTGTGAGGTCTTTCACATGTTCATCTGCACAGGTTTCTGTTGAGTCTAACACTGGAGTCTTCATCACCAGCATTCAGAACTGCTTCCTTCTACATGGAGCATGTGAACTGTCAGAGCTGCAAGGAAGTGGCAATATTGTGTGCATTATTTATGATTGCCTGATAAATATGTGATGACTATGTTGCTCTTTCCTCAGCATGGCCACATTGCTCAGCAAGTTCAGGATCGATTTCTCTGACATCACTGTCCTGGGCGACGTCAATACAAAGCCCAAGTCGGAGGGGTAAGATCTGCACGACACTTCTCAGAAGAGCTCTACTGGGATATTACTCGCATCTGCTTCACTGCTAATCCTTTTCTTTGTCTGTGTGTGATAAATGTGTAATTTCGACTGCATTTGGGTTCTGGTTTTGTATTTGGGTCTTGTTGATATTTTAACAGCTAAAAGCAAGAGAAAATCCATTCAACAATGCAATTTTTATGATTCTGAATCAATCCATGAAAAATCTGAATATACTCGGTTTACACCACCTACAGTTAAAATTAAACTGTGGCATGTTCTGCCAATCACACTCAGTAAAACCCTTGAGAAAGAATCAAAACTTCCAAAGGGATTTAAACGGATGCATGGTTCATGAAGCAGTGTATGCTGAGCCAGACCTGTCTCACCGGATCATGGTTTTATAATATCAGGGTTTTTTTTTATTTTTTTTTTATTGTGCCTCAAGATTCCCATCATCCCAGTTCTCTCATTGCTGAGAACATGTGAACGTTTCACTTCAACTTTCTCAATGCGTGTGTGTGTGTGTGTGTGTGTGTGTGTTTGTCATTTAGTCTGACAGAGTTTGCTGAGATGATCGAGCAGTATAAACTGAGAGAAGACGACATGGAGCAGGACGCGGCTGAGAAGATGAAGAGTGAAGAACCCTGGAGAATCACAGACAATGAGCTGGAGCTCTACAAAGCCAAGGTTTCAACACACATTGCTGATCATCTCAGCAAACTAGACTAGATAACCTAAACTAATGACCCAAACTAGATGACCCATCAAGCAGAGATGGTGAGAAGTGTAGTGCCACCAAATGTACCACCACAGTATGTGAGTTTAGCTGCAAACAGTAATGGACCGGTAGATTATTCCTAAAGGCCTGTTCACACAAGGACAATAAAGAAATAGATAGAATTAGAACGATTATTAAAATATAAGGAAATCCACATGATGACATAACTGCATGGTTTATTATAAACAGGATGATATCACCCACTGATATGGACACTAATATAGTCAGCATTCTGGGGTGCTTCTCAATATCCTTCTCTTCTCCTCGCTCCTCCGTCCTCCAT
This sequence comes from Cyprinella venusta, assembly GCA_038021265.1. NCBI lineage: Eukaryota > Metazoa > Chordata > Actinopteri > Cypriniformes > Leuciscidae > Cyprinella > Cyprinella venusta. The sequence goes on along the minus strand of CM075882.1, from coordinate 17,857,471 downwards.
CCTATGACCCGGAAACCGATCAAGCTCAGCCATCTTAAAGGACATCTCAATTCTCTAATTGCACCGTGAGGAGTCGAGGATCGAGGAGTGAGGAGACCTCCAGAGGAGTCATGAGCGAGAATTCACAGGTGCATCCTATGCGGAACTGTTTTATTGTCTAAACGTGATGCACATATCAATTCTTCTCCCCCTTCACATCGGTCACAATCATTTTAATTTATCCTTTACCTTTGCAGTTTATATAAACCACACATCTCACATATTTCAACAGTGTAGCTTATCTTTATTATTATTTATTATTAATTTATTTAGTAACCAAACTTCAACAACATGAGGGCAGATCCTTTTAGCGCTGCTGATGACACTGTTGTGTGACGCTCGAGTGATCAAGGATTCCACTGTATATAAAAAAGCTTTTATTTGATTCCTCCGTCCTCGTTTCCTTTCCTCGCGTCCTACAGGGGGTGGAGCTGAGACGCGAGGGAAGAAAGCGAGGAAAGGAAACAAGGATGCACAAATAAGAAATGAGAAGCACCCCGGGTGTGAACGGGCCTTAAAGCGTTAAAAAAAAGAAAATTCTGTTATTTACACCCTTGTCTCGCTCTAAGCCCACAGACTTTGCTCTGAGCCCACAAACTTCGCTCTGAACCCACAGATAGGCCTGTCACGATAACGGATTTTGCTGGAATTGTCCAAGAAATTATTGCGATAAACAATAATATTGTTGATCTGAGACCATTTACATCTAAAATAATGATAATGGCATAATAATGCAGGTACATCTTTTCAAAGATCAATGAACTTATTTCTAATGACTATTTAAAATTGAAAATGGAAAACGTCTCGGGTTATGACTATAACCCTTGTTCCCTGAGAAGGGAACGAGACACTGCTTCGATAAAATCGACTCTTTGGGGACGCTCCCTAAGCGTGCGCCTCTGAAGTATGAATGAAACTAATCCAATCCTGATTGGTGTTGCGTCGTGACGTAACATGTAACGGCATACCCGGAAGTATAAAAGTGACGCTGTCACAACACACACTAGCCTCGCGATACAGCAAGACGCTCAAGGGTCATAAGGGGCGTGGCAACACGAGGCAGTGTCTCGTTCCCTTCTCAGGGAACAAGGGTTATAGTCATAACCCGAGATGTTCCCTATCGAGGGAACTCAACACTGCGTCGATAAAATCGACTCTTTGGGGAACGAGTGCCCACTAGGCCACGCACCGAACAGACCCGCCCCAGAGTGAAACTGATTAGGCACTAGCAAGGGCCGAGCACGTGTGCCCCGGGCGTACTGGGAAGGTTGAGACTATAAAACCTGACGAAAGTGTGCTGGGTAGCCCAACCGGCTGCATCACAGATGTCTTGTAGAGGTACTCCCGAAAGAAGGGCTCTAGAGGAAGCCATGCCTCTAGTAGAGTGAGCCCTTAAGGCTAAAGGTGAAGGCAAGCCGCGTACCTTGTATGCCTCTGTAATAGCCTGGACAATCCAGTTACTTATATTTTGCTTGGTTGCCGGGAGTCCCCTTTTCGGTGACCCAAAACACACTAACAACTGGTCTGACCTTCTCCAAGAAGCGGACTTCTGACGGTATATACTCAAAGCTCTGACGGGGCAGAGCAGATGAAGCCTCTCTTCTTCCGCCGACACATGGGGCCCTTGGGATAGGAACCAAGGTTTCTTCCATATTTGCAGAGAATGAAGGCACCTGCGTGTTACTCTGATCATACGAAACGGATTCCCTCTGGGGGAGAACCCATTGGTTTTCAACCACCACTGGAGGGACCTCATGTGAAGGAGGCCCAAAGGAATAATGTTGGATGCCGCTGCCATGAGGCCCAGCATCCTTTGAAAGTGTTTCACAGTGATGGCCTGGCCCAGCTTCACCCTGGATACCATCGCCAGAATTGACTCGACACGTGCGGGAGACATTCTTGCCTGCATTGAAGTCGAGTCCCACATGACTCCCAAAAAAGTCGTTGTCTGGGATGGTTCTAGCACACTTTTCTTGGAATTGAGTCTCAACCCCAATTTTTGAATATGGCCAAGGACGACATCTCGATGCCGAACCGCCATCTCCCGAGACTGAGCCAGGATAAGCCAGTCGTCGAGATAATTCAATATTCGAATCCCTTGAAGTCTGAGTGGAGCAAGGGCTACGTCCATACACTTGGTGTATGTGCGGGGAGAGAGTGCTAGGCCGAACGGAAGAACCCGATATTGGTACGCTTCGCCCCCGAAGGCGAACCTCAGATACCTCCTGTGACATGGAAGGATGGAGATGTGAAAATAGGCATCTTTCAAATCTATCGTGACAAACCAGTCCTCGGACCTGATTTGACTCACAATTGCTGGAATGGTCAACATTTTGAACTTGAACCTCCTCAGAGATCGGTTCAACACCCTGAGATCCAGAATTGGCCTTAACCCACCATCCTTCTTTGGAACTATAAAGTACCGGCTGTAAAACCCGGACTCCCTGTCTACCGGAAGAACATGTTCTATGGCTTTCAACAGCAGAGTCTGCACTTCCTGTTCCAGCACCTGAGCCTGCTCTGGGACCACCGTAGTGAGCACCACCCCAGAAAACTTGAGGGGGCGATGCGCGAACTGCAGTCTGTACCCAGCTCGTATTATCTGCAGGACCCATGCGGATATGTTGGGACGATGATTCCACCCCTCTACAAAATCTACTAAGGGTACCAGCCTCTCGAGACTGGCCTCTGGTGTCTTTACAGTAACTTTTTCGACTACCTGAAGCGGAATACCGGCAGGCTGTAGTCGATCTGGTCCCTGTGACCATAACCGATGTTTTAAAATCGTATTTTCGCTGGAAGTTGATGCCGCCCGAAACGCTGCTAACGGCGGGCATGCATCTTTTCCTAGAGGGCCCCGCTGTGAGAACAACCTCGGTTGACTCACTGCGGAGGGGGAAGCCCTCTGAAGTCCTGCCGCGGCTAGGACTTCTTCCCCGAAGCCCTCCTAGCCTGAATTACGTCCCTCAGGTCGCCCCTCTGGCTGGAGGGCTTCGGTTTCTGAGAGCGCTTCCTCTGTTGCCAAGTCCCAGGCGGGGGGGGGGGGGGGGGGGCTCTCGAGGAAACGCTCTCCTTTTGCTCTGCCCTATGGGAGGAGCTGGCTGATGGCTGGGGCTGATCACTTTGCCCCACCCTACTCGATTTGGCCTTCGCTTTACGAGGGAGGTATTGCTGGAACGCCGCAGATTGTTTTTTCGTCTCCTGAAACCTGTCGACGACCGAATTAACGGCGTCGCCGAACAGGCCAGAAGGCGAAAGCGACCTATCCTTATCTTTGATCCCTGAGAGGTTTAGCCACAGATGTCTCTCCGTGGCCACCATGGCCGCCATAGAGCGGCCAATGGCCCGGGCTGTTTCTCTCGTGGCCCGGAGAGACAGATCCGTGGCTTTCCTCAGCTCTGAAATATCTTCTGGAGTATGCCGTCACATGTTATGTCACGACGCAACACCAATCAGGATTGGATTAGTTTCATTCATACTTCAGAGGCGCACGCTTAGGGAGCGTCCCCAAAGAGTCGATTTTATCGACGCAGTGTTGAGTTCCCTCGATAGGTAATTATCTAGGTTAAATATTTTTCATATAATTATGATAGGTTAAATATCTACAATAAATGAACAAAACAACCAAAAACAATAAAAGCAATGGACTCTCAGTCTCTGTTAACAAATAATGCACTTGAATAAATACCAAAAACAATCAATAAAATGGATGTAAACAAAACCTGACCCTACCTTATAATAAATTATTTTTTATTAAAGCATTAACACACAAACCACTGTTAATTTAACATTAAAGCAAGCAGGCTACTGCAGCATGGTCTGGCATGATTGAATGTGCTCAAAGTGTGCTCCCATAATAATTCCTAAAAAGCTGACAGTACATCGCTCAACACTGCAAACATATTATGAATTGAAATGCTGGCCTGTAAATGTTGTTCTTGTTGCTTTTCTGCAACAGATGAATAAAATTTATTTGGTTTTATTCATAGATATTTCTAGTTTGTGGGAGTCCCGCAAATCATTTTATTCTCCCGCAATCCGCACACACAGAGTGAGTGCATTACCGCCCGTGCTTATGGACTGCCAAAGCTGACTTAATTAAGGATAAATAAATACATAAATAAATGAATATACGAAGAAATGTAAAAAAGCAAAAATACACAAATGAATAAATATACAAAGAAATGTAAAATAAGTACAAATAAATCAATATTTATACTTTTATTTCCTTATTAATGTAAATTGTATTTTTCACACTTATGTATTTTTTATTTGTATATTTATTCATTTATTTATTCTATATATTTGTTTTTATGTCTACATTTATATATTTTCACATTTATTTCTACATTTATTTACTTCCACACTTATTTATTTATACATTTATTTATTTATACATTTCTTTCTCCATATGCTAATGAGGGGGGCATGTTTTAACTCATCAGCAATCAAGCTCAGTGTCAGTGCTGAAGCTTTGAGGCCACAGTCACACCATGCGGTGTGTGACCAAACGAAATGCAAGTGGTGTGCAGACAATATCACATTTTAAGTCATGTGTATCATCCTAACTGTATGTAGGGTAGGCTATTTAGGGTTAACAACACACAGCACACATGAACAGAATCTGCACTTCAACGGGTCTGATAGCACTTGAAGTGCAGTTTCTGTTCATGTCCTGCCCTATAAACATAAATCTGCCCCTGTCTGGAGATTTAACACAGGGGTGTCCTGACTTATGACCCCTGCATTAGAAGAACATTTATTTATTTATGATACATTATTCATTCACAAGGACATTTTTTTTTATTCCTCTTTTTAGTCCACTTTAGTATTTGTATGTTCACTAATGCTGAGCACCGTGTGTGTGCTTCTCTTGGTCCTCGACCCATCTGAGATCAGGGAATGGGTGTATGGGTGCTGTGTGTGTCTCAAATGTCGTTTTCCTGCTAAAGTGAGTTAAATAGAATAGTGAGGTGAAAAGATGGTGTGCATTTGTTTCCTTGAAGTGTGTTTTCTTGGCTTTTAACAGATACAGTAACTTCAGTCTTCCTGTGAAATGATTTGTGTTTCCTCAGAGTAACCGTCAGATCCGGCTGAACGAACTGTTGAAGGAGCACTCCAGCACAGCCAACCTCATAGTCATGTAAGTTACAAACCTGACCCTATACTGGCGTAGTGATTTAACCAGAATAAAGTACTTCAAGTAGTTATAGCTTCATGCTGCTTGAATATGACTTTTTGAAATTTAAGTCCTGGAAAACCCTTGAAAACAGCCATATTTATGAAGAGGTACTTGAAAAGTGGTTGACTTATTTAAATATAATATATATGAAAATTCATTAAAAAAACACAAATACAATCTTTTCATGCTAAATGAACACTTGCAGCCCATCTGATAAAACCCCATCAGACCTTTTCTTGATACGAAGTATGCCAACTTTATAATTCAAATATTATGTATAGAACAATAAAATAGCCATTATAAACTTTTTATTTAACATATATTATTAAATAAGTTGCAATTTGTATTCTAGATACCTTATATCTGTAATTTGAGTTTTAAAAAAATCCTAAGGATATTGTTTGATAAGTGCGATCTCTGATTGTGGTCCTTGAAAACCAAAATTAGTGCTTAAAGTCCTCATGTCCTGGAATCTGTTTGACAGTGTCAGTAAACAACCAGAGTCACATACTTAATGTGACAGTTATATATGAATATTCAGTTATATTCATATCTGAATACTTATAATATTTTAGATGCATTCCAGTCAGGCTTTAGGACCTCTCATAGTACAGAATCGGCACTGCTCAAGGTCACTAATGATGTATTGTTATCGTTGGACTCTGTATCACATGTTGTTCTGGTTTTATTAGATCTGAGCGCTGCCTTCGATACAATAGATCATTAAATTCTTCTCAATCGTCTGGAGTGTTGGGTTGGTGTGCAGGGTATAGCTCTTCAGTGGTTTGCTTCATATTTAAAAGGCAGGACAGTTGCTGTGAATCTGGGAGACTTCTCTTCTAAATTGGGCCCTTTAGAATGTGTTGTCCCTCAGGGGTCGATTTTGGGACCCTTGTTGTTTTCGCTCTACATGCTTCCTTTAAGCAGTGTTTTTCGAAAGTATAGCATTTCATATCATTGCTATGCAGACGATTTCCAATTTTACTTTCCTGTGAGGCTAGATAATCCTGTGCTTTGTCCAACGAACAGGTTTTGTTACAGTGACATTTAGGGCTGTTGGAACAAATTCCGAAATTCCAATATAATTTGAATATTAAAAAAAATCAATATTATTCAAATATTGCTTATATATATATATATATATATATATATATATATATATATATATATATATATATATATATATATATATATATATATATACTTCCGAAGTGACCAGGTGTAAACGGCCCCTTAAATCGCTTTCTTATTAACAATAGGAGAGCGCGGGACTAGCTTTCGTGTGGCACATTCACAAGGTCTCGTTCACTCCCTCTCTGCCATGCACGCGCCGCGCGCTATGTATGTTATGCGTGGATTCCGGGAGATTTTAACTAATTTGCGGCCATCAGGGAGACGCTATCAATATGCGGGAGACTCCCAGAACTTCCGACGCGAATACGACGATCACATCACCTCAGATCTGAGCCCCTATTCATCAAGCCAATGCACCACAATCTATCGCAAATCAAAGTGAAAGTCGCAGATGCTTAACACTACCATCTTCATTAAAAGTAAAGAAATGAAATTATCTTACCAGCACTGTTGCCGCTCTCTCTTATTGCTGTCTTTGCTGATTTTGAAATTAGCCGATGATCCATAAAATGCAGCTCATATCTGTTGCTTTCAGTGATGTGCACTTCATTAAATCTGTATATACCGTGGGAATTGAAGATCGGATTAATTTCTGTTTTGCAAAAACACATTTATGTGACCAGGTGTAAATGGAATCGTTTTGATAAATCAGATAGTTATCCGATCTGAGAAAACACATGAAGTGGCCAGGTGTAAACAGCCCCTAAATGTTTATTGTAGATGTCCCTCTAGTGGGCCGAATGTGTAACAACAACCACAGCCTATAGTGGCGTTGACGAGGAATGTGTAATGTCGTAAATATTAATAATAGGATAAATCTGAGCATTTAATATTAAAATATTACATAAAATAAGGAATGGAATTCGAATAGTATTATAGAGGAAGATTGAAAGCCCTAGTGACATTAAACTCTGGCTATCAGCAGCTTTCTCCAATTAACTGAGAGTAAAACTGATTGTAGGCTCTCCCGTCTCATCTTGTATTCCTGATCCATTTGGGTTCTTTATCCCCGAAGACTGAGAATCATGTAAAGAGTTTAGGGGTGATCATGGTCTCATCACTTAACTTTAAGAAACAGTTTGGTGTTGTTGTCAAAGGAAGCTTTTTTAACCTGAGATCAATTGCTAAAGTAAAGCATTTTTTATCTAGTGAGGATTTAGAAATTGTAGTTCTGTTATTACATCTAAGCTTGACTACTGCAATTCTCTATATATCGGTCTCCCCCAGACTCTGCTTTTCCGCCTAAAGTTAGTGCAGAATGCAGCTGCAAGACTTTTGACGGGGATGTGAAAGAGAGAACATAATTACTCCGGTACTGCAATCCCTACTTTGGCTACCGGTCAAATTTAGGATTGATTTTAAAATACTCTTGTTTGTTTACAAGGCATTGTCAGGTCTTGCTCCCCAGTACATCAGCGATCACATAGTTCCTTACTCTCCTTTTAGAGTTCTCCGATCTACGACTTTTAAAGGTAACTTGTTGTAATTTAAAATCAAAAGGAAATCGTGCTTTCTCCGTGGTAGGTCCCAAACTTTGGAATAATCTCCCATTCCATGTGAGGTCAGCTCCATCGATTACAACTTTTAAAGAGTACCTATTATGGCATTTAAAATGTTCCTAATATTGTTCTGGGAGTCCCCAACAACAGTTTTACAAGCATGCAATGACAAAAAACACTTTTGTTGTCTTATAATATGTATTTATTTTTACCTGATTTGCCCACCGACTCCCATATGAATCGTTTTAGCGAGTCCTTTTCCAAAACCCGCCTTTGCGTGACGCTAATCTGCGGTGATTGGTCAGATGACCTAGTCAGTTGTGATTGGTATTCTCTGTGCAGAAAAACGGAACTATTATTGCCTTAAATGGGTTCTCAACTCCAGTCCTCGCGACCCACTGCTCTGCATATTCAGATCCTCAGCTCGTTAGGATAGAGCCGGCTCGCGAATCCATACTTTATAGCGTTTAGGTTTGTGAAGCAATCATCTTCAAAATGACGCGAACACAGAACAAGGTTTGGGCTATACTTGTGTGGTATAGCAGTACTTGCATATATGAACTGCAGCCACTTAGTCTTCAAATACTCCTCACTTGGCAGGTGAAAAAAGTTCGCTTTTGCGTCGCACTTCAAAACACAGCGTCTCGTCGACATGATTGTTTTCCGAAGCCCAGATCTCGAAAAACGACAGAGTCCAAAAAGGTGCGGTGGGTCCAAACCTCCATGCTCTCAGACCTCCCTGGCCAGCCCAGGCAGGGTGGCCCGTCCTGGGCCAGTTTCAGATTTGCCCGCCACCCCTGGAGCTCCGGTTTTCCCTAGCGTCTCCGAGCGCAATAAGTGGGCGTTTCTTATTCAAATAACTTGTCAAGTTGACGTCAACCAGACAAAGAAAAAGCATCGTTCTTCGAACGATTCATATCAGCGACTCAGAGTCGACTCTTGTTTTTGAGAGACAATAACTTTGTATACGATGAACTTTCATGTTTAAAACTTTGCAGGATGTTTTCGTTCACTTAGATCTATGTTAAACACTACATGAAGGGTAATTTTCAAAAATCCATAATAGGTACTCTTTAAAGTCTTATTTAAATACTTATTTTCTTTAGCCTTTGAATAAAGTATGTCTGTTTTGTATGTCTACTGTAATGTCTCCAAAACAGCTGAAAATGCAGGAGAACATGATGCCATGGTCATGATCATGTTTTTTGAGAGAGAGTTCCTTTCGTTATTTTCTAGCAGCACTAACGTTTGTGTGTGTCTGTGTGTGACAGGAGCATGCCGTTGGCCAGGAAAGGAGCCGTGTCCAGCGCTCTGTATATGGCCTGGCTTGACACACTCTCTAAAGACCTGCCGCCCATCCTGTTAGTGCGCGGGAACCACCAGAGCGTCCTCACCTTCTACTCGTAGAGCACTCGCACACACACACAAACACACACACACACACACACACACACACTAGTACAACACATCTTATGATGATGACAACAGACGCTCCTCACCGAAGCGGACACCAGAGCAGCTCTCTCCTCTACGCCCACAGGAGAGCTCAAACACACACACACACACACACACACACACACACACACACACACACACACACACACAGAGCACATCTGATGATGATGATGACGACGACAGACGCTCCTCAACGAAGCGGACACCAGGGCGGCTCTCTCTGCTGATGTCCACTGTCTTCAGCTTACCGTTTCTGAGCACACGTTGTCGTACACTGATTGTTGTTATCATTGTTATCATTACTATGACTGTCACAACTTTCTGAGTTGTGGATTTATTTTTCCTTTTTCGTACTTTTTAATTTGCTCTTGATGAAGCAATAATCACCTGAGTTCGTATTTTCTCACTTTGAAGAAAAACACGGTTCTGTGCAACACTTTTCTAGCCTTGTGGATGTGCCTTCCTGTGTGATCTTATTACATACTTACATTTTTCCCTGACTGGTGATTTCTGATCTAGATTTTAGGCTGTTTATTGGGTTTTAAATGTAAATCTTCCTTGATTTGATCACACTTGGACACGAGTGGACTGAGGTCTCCACTGGGCAGCATTAGAAAATACTTTCTGGCTTTTTTTTTGTTGTCCGTTTTTTTATTCTTCTGTTGTTTTTTTCTTCAAAGTTTTACGTCTTCCTTTAAGCATTGAATGAGTTGTGGTGTTAGCTCCTCCATGTTATCCAGTGATAGACCTGAACTACGGGTGATTTACAATCATCTTTCACGTAGTCTTATGTAAAAAGTCAGAACTCTAACAAAACTATATTAGTTTTCCCTTGTGTACAGTTGAACAGTTTTTGGTTTGATGAAGAGAGGCTGATGGATGAGTGCTGTCTGAAGGAATTGGATCCTTTCAAACTAACAATGAACCAAAAGAAGCAAAGCCCTGGAGTCACAGAAGACCTTTGCCTTAACAGATGAAGTGAGGATTGTAGTTTTTACTCGTTGTCTTCAGCCACACTGGCTAGCTGTAGATTATAGATGACAGATGGACTAATGCCTGAACGAGAATGTAATCCTGGCCGTCTAGGAAAGCTCTCCATCTTTCCACTTTCCTAGTTTTATAAAGCCGTCTGGAATTTTACATTGGTACCGTGCTAAAGCACCATCTTCCTCTCTGACGGACAGCATGTTTCCTGAGCTGAATGAAGCTGATTCGTTCCTCTATGCAGATGGACTGCGTGCGACTCTTTGAAATATTGTAATCTAAACTCAGGATCGAGAGCAGGGTTCATCTTTAATGTTGGAGACGTCTGACGTCCAGGATTCAGTCTGTCCTGTTCTGAATGTTATCTGTTTGTCCGGTTGGTTTTTGTGATGGAATGCTGGGATGTGACAAGATGTTTGATGTATGGCCCATCATGCCTTAGTTTAAAGCGGTCAGTAACTGAAGCGTTGGTCAGTTTAGCATCATATAGAGTGTCTTTGGTTTGGTCACACTTTGAATCTGGTTCCCAACACTAATAGTTTGCAGGCGAAGTGTGTTGCAGTTCTGTGTGTGTTATATTCATGCGATTCACAGCCCTGCCATTTACCTGAGAAATAATCCATGTGACAAATATATTCACATTTATAGATCTCAATATAAACTAATATTTAAAAGTTAAATGTGTGTGCGCACCGCATGTGTTTTCATTTGAAGTTGGTGAAGCTAATGGTACAATCTCACCCGTTGAAAATGTGTTGTTTGTTCTGGTGAACGAGTGCTGTACAGACACACCAACGTACGACAAATTCACCAGTTCAACTCCTACCTGTTCTCTTCAACAATTAGAACACTTGTGCATTATATGTAGATCTAGAGAAGAAAGTGTGTGTGTTTCTCAGCAATGTAGAAGGGCATTAGCTGCTGCTGTAGGGTCCACACCACGAGGTGCTCTACAAGTGCCTCAAGCGGCCGGCTGGTTCTCTGGAGATGGAGACGGTGGCGTGTCACAGCATCTCTCGTCCTGCAGAATGTGTTGCCAAAGTCTGTCTCAAGATTTCTCAGTAGCTTATCGTGTGAAAATGAGTTAACACATCAAGGTCAATGAGTTCCAGCTCTAGTTCACACTATACTTCCTTACTAACTTGTAAATATCTTTTAGCCTAACCAGATTAATCAAAGGAGTGGAGTAATAACAAATTAATATGGTGAAATTATTTATTACAGGTTGTTTTTTGTTTCTCTTATGTTACAGTAGTTTTAAGATTTTTTTTTATTTTTTTTGGGGGGGGGGGGGGGGGTAGTCTGCACAATATTATTCTTTTTCAATGTTTGGTCACATTTCTATCTTTTATATGCCTTTTAATGAAATGCTCTGTTGACCAATGGTTTGAATTTCCTGCTAAACATGAGGGTGGTTCTGAGTGATTGTGCTGGAACAGTAATGTTTTGATATACTGTACTGTTGTTTGTCACATGCTTTTTTCTAACATTTTAACGGTTAAGGGTATTGATGCTTTGTACATCTTTATTGCAATATATAAAAATAAACAAATTATAATAAGTTAATGTTGTGTTGCTGGTGCCTCTAAATACAGATACTTTTCTTTCACCATCGGGTCCGAAATGATCTTTCTTGACCTCAGAGACGACCTTGTTATCGGCCCATACCTTTGTGTTCAACACTGGACCGTTTGTCTGAGTACCACACGGACACCATATTCATATTTGTGATTCAGGAGCTGGTAAAGCAGTGATTCAGCTGAGGCTCTCAGAACGATCTTGCGGCTCTCGGTTAACTGAAGCTCAGTCTGAAACTCTGTCCTTTATAAGCATTGTTAAATGGTGGCAGTGAAACTTTTACCCACAGACAGACAGGTGCTTTAGGAGTTAATGAGGCAAAACATACAGTTTAACAGGTTTATTTACTGTTTGGACAATCTGCAGTGAATATACCAGAATGGACCCAGTAGAATATACAGTGTAATCTGCTTTGTAACATGTTTTGTTTAACTATAAATAACAGCACAATGATCTCCAGTCAGAAGAATTAACTTTTGAGAGAGAGAGATAATCAGGGCTGGAAATGCAGGTAATTGGGGAGAATTGGGGAACAGAGGTCCAGTTCAAAACAGAGGCTTTCCATGAATTTACATTTTAAAAATGGAAAAGATGTCCCCAACTAGGCCATCAAGCTGCACAAGACTGCATATGTTCACATAAAATGTTTACATCACAATTGTACACAATTTTCCTCAAAGCATTTTGAAAGAACAGTTTTATTAAAAAAACAGTTTTATTTAATAGAAAAAGAAAAAAATTATTTAATAAAAAAGAAAAAAAAAGTTTAGGGAAAGAAAGTATTATTAGCTTCATATAATGTTTTTATTGTTTTTTATGGTGTTTATGGTGTGTATGGTAGCTGTGTACGTTTCAATGAGTCTTGAGTCATAATCACTGTGAGCATGTTGGAGAGCAGTGACCTTCTCAGACACGCTGGTCATCAGAACCGCTCCTCTACTGGAGTGTGATGAGCAGGGCTATAGTGGGTCGTTTGGGGTCATCAGAACCACTCCTCTACTGGAGTGTGATGTGGAGTGTGATGAGCAAGCCAGGAGCAGGTCCCTTGGGGTCTTCAGAACCTCTGATCTGCAGGGTGTAGTGTGTCCTTGAGGAGGTCCTGTGTGTGCGGTGCAGGTAACTGACCTCCACATGCTGTCTGATTTGGAATAGGCCATCCTGGTTTCCGGCTGTGATGGAGTAGGTCTGGCGCTGGACGAGGGATCGGACTGCAGGCACCAGTTCCAGGACGGCTGCTCTGAGCTTGAGTTGTGAGCGCTTGAGAAGTAACTTCAGTGGTTGATCAACGTCCACGCTGGCAAGACTAACTACTTCCTATAGGAAAAGCAGAATATTATGGGGCGGTTTCCTGGACAGGGTTTAAATTAAGCCTGGAGTAGGCCTTAATCTAGAATAGTTAATCGTGTCTTTAAAAATGGCTTTTTGTAACACAGATTAAGTACAGATTAGTTACACTTGGACTATGGAGTCCTGAACTAAAATAAATCAGATTAAATTAAAACCAACTGTGCTAATCTGAATTAGCATGACAGAGGTTGCCTAAAAAACATGGAATGAAAAGCTTAAAATTGCATGGAACTGAGAAGCAAATCAAAAGAAAACAATGGCATCAGAAAAAGACTGCAATCAAAAAACATTTACTAACAAGAGTAAATAATTTTTATGCAAGCTAAATAATCTGCACACACCAGCTATGGAATAAAAGAAGAAATGTCGGGAAATCTGTTTGTGTGTGTGTGTGTATATATACATATATACATATATATATATATAACGAAATGCATACACATAAAATCAACGATGTACAGCTAGAATCAATGTTCTTTAACAATGAATGGTTTTCATTTAATTATTCAAACAACTATAACTAATGCTTCTTGTTTATTTCTTTGATTTACATAAACTTACTAAAACATTAATTTACACGTGGTGTTTTGTGTTGACAGAATCAATACTTTCAACTAAAGTAGTACCATAGTGGCTGCTTTATTAATTATATAGCTTGAATTTTTAGTAGCAGGTCCTCGCTCCAAGCACAGGCTCAACACTTCACCAGAACTGTAACCCCCAAAAATACAAACATAACATAAACGTTTAAATAACAACATAATAATAGAACATTAAACATTCTCTCCGTTTTCTCATCTTACTAAAATAATTGCATAAAATATCACTTTATTTCAAAATTTACATTTCAGCCCTGTGCAAAGCATGATGGGAAGTGAATGTCATGTATGACTGGGTTATTAGATTGAAACGTATTTCAAAATTAAAACATCAAGTGAAGTCAAAGTGAAGTGACCATTTCAAGTTTAACATGAACTAATCACATTTTAACAAGAAACCTGATACAAATAAAACATAATTAAATGTTTAAGTGACATATTAATATATGTACTGAATGTGTGTGTGTGTGTGTGTGTGTGTGTGTGTGTGTGTGTGTGTGTGTGTGTGTGTGTGTGTGTGTGTGTGTGTATCCAAGTAATGCAGGTGTCTTCTTTGAAACACAAAGTTAATCTGAAGTTAAACCTGCCTCCTTGTAGGTTTAATTTAAGACTCAATTTAGTCCAGAAGTAACTGTAGTCTTCCTCCAGGAAATCGGCTTATTAAACTCTGGACTAAACTAAATCTTGGACTATTTAAAGCCATGACATAGAAAGCAGATTTCTGTTAATCAGGTTTAAAGGGCCATTTTATTCTAGGACTAGGCTTAATCTCTGTCTGGGAAACCGCCCCAAAATTACAGTTGTGAGGTTCAGTGAACGGACATCCACGACATTAATTTAAAAGAGAAATGAGACTCAGGGTACATTTACACGACAACAATATGTTTTTTCCTTTGTTTTTCCGTGTACATATGACACCATTCTCAAAACGGTCTCCATTCACACGGATCCGTGAAAACGACTGAAAAAACTGTATTCTGCTGCCAGGCCAGAAGATGGTGAAGACACAATATAGACTAAACACGTAATACACGTGTGCATGACATCATTGTCTTCAGGGATTCGTGTTTTTGTGGTTTACACGAGGTACCGGGTTTGGAACGACATGAGAGTGAGTAATTAATGACAGAATTGTCATTTTTTTGGAGAATTTACCCCTTTAAGAATTTGCTCTGGATTTTTTCTCTTTTCTTACCTGTGTGAAGTTTGAAATGTGTCTTCTCCTGACACTTCTGGTATCCATTGGTTTTGCAGCCATAGCAGGTTTCAGGAGAAAGATCGTTTTCTTCTTCTGGTCCAAGTTCACCACCTCCAAAACCAGCAGCAGATACACAGTGCCTGCAGGAACACACTCATTTAATCTCACTGATAAGAAAGATCAATTTATAATTACTTTAATTTAATTAAAGATCAATTTTACCAATAACTGAACACAGAATGCTGGCTACATTTCTTCCCATGTCATTCACATGTAGCAAACACTTTTGTCCAATGCAATTTAAAAACAGAGGAACAATAGCCATTTATCAAAGAGCCAACAATATTCATAATATACAATGGCAGATTTGACAATTAAAGAGAAAGGCAGCTTTCCCACTGTTTGCAAGGTAAGAAACTAAAAGATCAAGCACCATTTAAATGTTTTATTTTCATAACAATTTTCTTTTGTATGTTTCAATACTGTAATTAAAAAGCTAGCTCTTGTAATCCATCTGAACATTTTTTAAGTCCCATTATCATCATGATGATTCTCATTACTGTAATATAGTATTTTTTTATTGTATTTTTATTGTATTACACAAAATAGTATAATAATCCCCCTCCCCCATCCCCCCGTCATCTGTCAGATGACAACACCTGGGCAGATGACAACACCTGGGCAGATGACAACACCTGGGCAGATGACAACACCTGGGCAGATGACAACACCTGGTCAGATGACAACACCTGGGCAGATGGGAACACCTGGGCAGATGACAACACCTGGGCAGATGACAACACCTGGCCAGATGACAACACCTGGGCAGATGACAACACCTGGGTAGATGGCAACACCTGGGCAGATGACAACAGCAGATGACAACACCTGGGCAGATGGGAACACCTGGGCAGATGGGAACACCTGGGCAGATGGCAAAACCTGCTCTCACACCCCACAAGCCAACTTTGACTTTGGCATCAGTGAGTAATGAGTGTTTACTGATACAGATATTTACATTTTTAGCATATTCAAATATATGATTTTTAATTTACAAGACTCCACCTAAGATGACTTTTTATACAACTTTTTTCAGTTTGCAAAGCCACGGTTCGGTGGGTCCCATGGTGCTGCTTTAAAGCCAAACTTAGATTTGGGCAGGAAGTATACAACCAGGGTAACGTAAAGAGAAAAACCTTTTGAATTCGATTTTACAATCATATAATTGATCGTACAATACAATCGTATAAGATGAACTCTAATTCTTGTTATGTCTGGGTATTCTTGTGAGGCTACTGTTAATTTCAATCAATAAATAATGTTAAATTTATGTTGTCATTGCTGTAATTCCTAATAAGGCCATACTAATATTATATGTAATGTTGTAAACTGTGGTTATATTTTCTCAGCCCATCAATTGCACTTCCGACTCTTCTGCCATGTCCAGCACTGTCACAAATGCCATGACAAAGAGGGCACCATCGCCTGCCTGCAGTCCCAGGATGTACATTCAGACTGTCTCTCCTCTGTCTCTTCCTCCCTCTCCTGCATCCACAACCACATCTTCAATACCATCGGTAGCTGTTAGAACTGTGAGAAACTCTTAAATTAAGTGGTTTTATTCACAATGACACTTAACTTCAAATAATCATCCTTCATTATTTGCCTTTTTTATTTTTAAAGTAAGTGTCACCTGCCACCTTCTCCTGTGGTACCTCCTCTGCTCCTCTTGCCACTGCACCTTCTGAATCAGACCCTCTGGTGCAGTGCCACTGGTTGTAAGACAAGTTACATTTCAAGTAGCAAGACCATCTTGGACCAGCTGGATTTGGCACACAGAATGGAGTTCCGACTGATCCTGACACAAAGGTGAGTATACTAAAAGGATTTAGCCTGTGTCACAAATGTTTGTCATTCAAACACACTAGAAATTAGCTTGTTTTAATTTTTGCAACTTTTTCACTTTGTTTCTTAATACAGATACGCTTGTGACATGCGGGTGATCCGTTTTCTGAGAGAGAGGACCTTGGGTAATAGCCCCAGCCGCTTGGTCAGGCAAGTGAGGGAAAATCACAGCGAGGAGTGGCTTAAGCGTGTTTGTCGATACCTTGGCGCATGCTCAGACTTTGTTGCCCAGCCAAGCCTGCTCCCTGTCCATGACCCTCCGAAGCCAGTGGCTGTTCCTTCCCACAGGTGGATGCTTTCTGTTTATGGCAGAGACATCTTAAGCAGACTGGATCACATCAAAGCCATGTAAGAAAAAATGAAGTGGACGTCGAAGATCTCAAAAATTAAGTTTATTTACAGCATAGTAGTGGCAAGGCACACGAAGCACCTTGGGTTCACCGGCGTCAGAATGAACCCAGAACTCATCCCAGCGCAAACATTTTATACAGTATTCCATCCGTCTTCCCCCTCAACATGTAAATGAAGCTTTCTCTTACATGTAAATCAAGACAATCAAGTTCATCGTCTCTTTCAGCGTGGAGCTGAAACTCTGTCTTTAAATGTAAATTGAAGAGAACAATACAACTGGTGCCTCCGTGTCTATGCCTTTGTTATTCGAAACTTAGAATGGCCAAATGTTTAAGGTGATAACATCTATTTGAAGACCCCTAATCAAGATGGTTCTTGGATACCTGCTGTCCTTCCCAGGCTATAGGTGATGAACGTGACTGTGATTCTTTTAAGATTGTTAGGAATTGATTCTATGATAAATAAGCTCTTTTAAGTGAAGGAACATTTCAATATAATCTATATTGGAGTGGAAGTTTGATCAGAGCAGACTATAATTTCTTACAGCCAGCATAACATCCACCTTTGGCAATATATTAAAAATGGATTCCACAAAAAAGGTCAATATTTTTTACTCTTACACCTTACAAATAAAAATCTAAAATACAACATTAGCATTAAACACGTTCTGAAATTGTAATGATTGCTTTGTGTAAAAAACAGTATTATTTCAGTGTTTCACATATAAAATAATCATTTTTTGGGCTTTAGGCACTCACTGTCTTTTGTTATCATAGATCACCAAGAAGCTATCAGGTTTTGCCAAGGGGACCGCCTTGTGGCTTACATCTGTGAGCAATGAGGTGGGGCAAATCCTCATCAGTGTCCTGACTGCTCAGGAGGGTCCTGCACTTGACACCATGGCTGCTGATCTCATCCGCAGGTACAGCAAAGCTGGTGTGGCTCCTCCTCGGCTTCTCTATGTGGATTGTGAATGTTGTCGGGAGGGCACTGGACTGACAAAACTCAAACAAAGATTTGGTGGGTGGCCAGACCTGGTTGTAAAGCTTGACATATACCACTACATGCGGCGACTGGCATCTGGGTGTACAAAGGATGCACATCCTCTGTACCCCATCTTCATGTCCAGACTGTCAAGCTGCATTTTTGAGTGGGGCAGTGGAGATGTTGCTTTGCTGTGTCAAGCTAAGAGGGAACAGCTAAAACAAGAAGGTGTTCCTGGGATCACTGAAAAAATAGTGGAACAGCAAATAACCAAGGAGGAACTGGGGTTGCACTGCAGGAGGCGGACAAGAGGGGAGACGCAGACTATCACAATGATTGAACTGCTTCTTAATGAGCTCATGGGGGTAAAGGGCAGAGACCTTCTTGGTGTCCCTCTCTTGGACCACGAGAGGATGCAGCACATCTGGCAAATCCAGAAGAAGCACGTGAAGTGCATTCAGGATGAACCAGGTGTCCTTCTGTACACTGTAACTGGCACTACTACAAAGGGGGGCATTGTCTTGCCAAACTACAGATGTGCAAGAGGGTCCACATCACTTGAATCCTTCCACTTGCATCTGAACAGGTTCATTCCAGGTCAGTAGGCATCACTTTTTATTCATCAGCAAGATTACATATTTGGAGTTAAACATTTTATTAGTAGTAGTAGTAGTAGGATTGTTATCATTATAATTATTGTTATTATCCTGGAAACGCTGACACAGTTAATGTCTGTCAATGAACCAAACACAACAAGTTAACCTAACAATATTGCTCATATTTGTATTGTCTTAAGGAACCAGTGCCAACAGCCTGAATTTTCAGCTGTACCTCCTGGAAGGCCTTAACAGGTGGAATCAGGACCGTGAAGCTGCATCCCTGGCAGTCAAGCCTCCATCGCTGCTCAGCTACTCAGGCCACCTTGTTCACTGTGTCAACAACTACAGTGTCAAGGTGCTTGGAAGGAAACTTGTGTCCTCTTTTCAGCCACCTGCTGTTTACACTGGTTAGTTTAAGCTTTCCATCACAAAAATAGGCTATTTTCTATATCCATAAAATAGAATTACCTTTTTATGAATTTTATGAAAAGTAAATTTTCCTCTGTTCTTTTTTTCTTGTCTGTCCCAGGGGAGCTAATAGGTGTAGATTACCTATACCGCCAGACAGGGAGGGCCTTACAAGATGTCCAACCTGACTCAGAGGAGACAGAGCAGATGCTGGAAGACGTAGGCACAGAGGAGGATTTGGAAGATGAGGGGTTTGAAGATGCTGGTATGGACCCAACCGTTGAGCTACTGGACCCATCTTCTGATCCATCACCTGCCACCACGAGCTCAGCCGTCATTCCAACTCCAACTGCTGGACCTTCAGGGCCTGCATCTGTTGCACTTGAGCAACGACTGGTAATTATGCCTTTTTTAGTCACATTTTATTTTTATCATACCATGTACTGATAATTTATACTTTTACTGTATTGCAATATTTATTATTATTGTTGTGTAATAATAATAATAATCATTATTGTATAATAATAATAATAATAATTAGAAAATGCATTTGTATATCACTTAAAAAAAAAAACATTTTCAAATCACAAAAAAATACACAATGCAATCATGAAATAGACCGAAGATAATGAATAGAAATCTGGAAAATACATAAATTAATAAAAGCATAAAGGGGGTGGTGATAGCGCAGTTCATAAGGCCCAGGTTCGAATCCACTCTGAGACACCAATGTGTCCCTCAGCAAGACACTTAACCCCTAGTTGCTCCAGAGGTGTGCAACCTCTGAAATATATAAGTCACCTTGGATAAAAGCGTCAGCTAAATGAATAAATGTAAATGTATAATACTCTAATTAAAACACATTTTATAATAATGTGTTATTAAAAGAGTATCCCATTTTACAGATTGTGCATGCTTGTACTGGCTCTGCTGCTGCTAGTCCCTCCTCTTCAATGCCATCACCTGTCACCCCTACAGCCCCACAACAACTGGCAAGTCTTTTGTGACGTATCAGTGGTGTTATTGTCTTGCTTGTAATTGTATTATTAAGATATTTATTTCATTATTATTATTTATTATTATTATTATTATTACATTTAACAGGTTTCAAATGAGGACACCACTGCACCCTCTGGCCCAACAGCTGTGCCCACCAGCCCATCCTCTGTTCCTCCGTACTTTCCTATCGTCTTAGGCTCTCAACTACAAGTCCCTCTGGGACACCTGCCATGACTCCAGCAGCACCACAGCAAGAGCTGGTACGTCTTTTGTGACATGCAAACAGTGTGAAAGATGTGCTATTTTTCTGCCTGTGATGTTGTTATTTTATTTTTATATATTCATATATTTACCAGGTTGTGGATGAGCGCAGTATCCCAGGGATGGACAGAGTGGACAGCCTGGCAGAGTACTTGGTGGGACTGAGGAATGAAACTGGACAAACCCTTAACTCCCAGCAGGCCAGTACCATCATAGCTCTGTGGCAGAACCTTCTACCATATGACCAGCAGCGTGTGGAATACCCTGCACGGTACAAGTCACGCCTGACAACAGGACGCTTCAGGTGCTCTAAGAAGAAACCTGAATTTACACCGGGTGTGGAGAGCATGACACGTTGCGTCCTAGGATCGACAGGATCCCCTGCCCAGTGGCCAGACTGTTGTCGTCTGGTAGAGTGCATTTTTGTTAAACTTTGTGACATCCATAAATGTCCAAAAAAACAGGGTACATATGCACTGACTAGATGGACTCAAATTCTCAGAGACTACAGCAGGATCAGACAGCAAGTCCTAGGGAATGGTGCAATCATGCAGAGCACTACTTTGCAGTTGTTTGATGTTAATCAAACGACTCTAGTTCAATGGCACAACAAGCGACTGAAGAGGCAGGAATGTAATATTCTACTACAAGGGGTCAACTTGCCTGCCTCCATTCCTGTTGCTCCCGTACCTCTCCCACCAGTACAGGTACACCCCACCGTTGCACCATCACAGCCTGGCCCTCAACATCAATACCACTTGCCTCAAAGTACAGCAGGACAAGCAGTGGTCAAGAGGACGTCTGCAGCTCCGGCCCAACGCACACATTCTCTCCAGTCTGTCTGCCCAAGGCTGCCAGCTCAGAGGCTGTTGTTCCCACAGCATACATCTCCACCTACCCCTGCCCCTTTGCCTACTGTCTTCTGCCCCAGCACTGTCAGTAACCCTCTTGTGTATGTGTTTTCGACCCCACAAGCCAATGCATCCAAACGGATTACACCTGCTGACACGCTTTCCTCCACACCACCTGCCCGGAGGACCTACAATCGGAAAGTTGACAAAAATAAATGCAGTCAGTGCCAACAGCCCCGCAACAAAGAAAGTGGCCACAGCCAGTATTATGGGTCCATACTGTCCCCAAAATGCTGGTGTTTCACTTGACCAGTGGATGGAGGAGATGCGGAGGAAGAGGGCAGATAAGAAATTGTAAGAAAAGATATTGGAAACTGTCCAATATTCATTCCACGTGACATCACATTGGTTTGGCATTTCAAATATAAATAATATAACAGAAGAAAAACACTGTATATACGCACAACCGGCACATCCGGGAACTTAACTGTCAATTTTGTCCCCGCCCCCTTTTGGGGGAAAACAAACTAGACTCCCCATAGACTTCAATACAAAATAACAGCAAAAACTAACGTCCGTACACAGCTTACAGGCGTAAATAAGTTAAGAAATCATTTATATAAAACATGTCAAGTAATTATATGTCCACTCTGCCTGCCATAGTGCGTGAAAAATACATACACAAACTTAATTTGGCCAATTTAAAAACATGTCCCTTTATCAGCGTCAAATTGGGGTAACAACCCCACCCAGTGGCCAGAGGTGTCTTACCCGGACATTTACTTTTACCTCGTCGAGTCACTCACGAGGTAAGAGAGTGAATGATTTTATTTCGCTTTTTAAAGTAAAAAAAACCCGTAATGTGTATCTCATGAATAAATGATTGATGGCAGGTAGCCTGGGCTAGTTGATAACGGGCATAAAAAATTTATTTTTCACGCTCTATGGCAGGCAGGCTGGACATCCGGTGTATATAAGTGATTTATATCACTTATATAAGTTATTTACGCCTGTCGGCTGTCTACGGACGTTGGTTTGCCGTTATGTTGTATTGAAGTCTATGGGGAGTCTAGTTTGTTTTCCCCCAAAAGGGGGCGGGGACATTCTATGATGACGCAGCGCCGGTTGTGCGTATTACAGTTTTTGGTGTGAGCCTTGTAAGAAGTGTTGATTTTGTCTTTTGTATATTTTTACCAGTTGACCTGAATCTTCTACCTTTATTATTTTTTAAATTTGATTTATTTATTTATTTAATATTTGTATTTTATTTGTAATTATTTGATATATATATATATATATTTGATATATATATTTGCCATGCTTACTGTGTGAGAGAAAGAAATAATTAAGATGTATATTTTGTAATAAATGTTTAATATATTTAAACAGCAATCCTTTATTTATTGCCAACATTCACTCAGACAAGACAAGTGCATTGTTTCAATACTTTCAATTCTAATTTCTTTCATGTTTATGTTAGATTGTATTGAATTGGGTATTTTTTTTCTCAAACAAATATGTAAAATACATACATACAAACAACACATATAAATATAAAATAACTTCTTATCATTAATTATTCTGCAAGTAAAAACACTGATTTTGCCAAACGCAGCTGAACTATTATTATTATTATTATTATTATTATAGGCCTATGTATTATTATTGTATGCTGTATATCTAATATTTTACATTTCAAGGAAATCCATATTCATATGGGTAATAATTAAATATAAACATGTCAATGATCCATGGCCAATAATCTTACCCCAATAAAGTAAAGACCAATCGCGAATCAGCATTCATACCGTGGCGCGCGAAAATCTTCCGTTGGAACAGTAGCATCATCAGATTGTGAAGTGAATGCTATACCCACAACCGGCGCTGCGTCATCATTGAATGTCCCCGCCCCCTTTTGGGGGAAAACAAAGTAGACTCCCCATAGACTTCAATACAAAATAACGGCAAAAACCAACGTCCGTAGACAGCCGACAGGCGTAAATAACTTATATAAGTGATATAAATCACTTATATACACCGGATGTCCAGCCTGCCTGCCATAGAGCGTGAAAAATAATTTTTTTATGCCCGTTATCAACTAGCCCAGGCTACCTGCCATCATAATCATTAATTCATGAGATACACATTACGTTTTTTTTTTTACTTTAAAAAGCGAAATAAAATCATTCACTCTCTTACCTCGTGAGTGACTCGACGAGGTAAAAGTAAATGTCCGGGTAAGACACCTCTGGCCACTGGGTGGGGTTGTTACCCCAATTTGACGCTGATAAAGGGACATGTTCTTAAATTGGCCAAATTAAGTTTGTGTATGTATTTTTCACGCACTATGGCAGGCAGAGTGGACATATAATTACTTGACATGTTTTATATAAATGATTTCTTAACTTATTTACGCCTGTAAGCTGTGTACGGACGTTGCTTTTTGCTGTTATTTTGTATTGAAGTCTATGGGGAGTCTAGTTTGTTTTCCCCCAAAAGGGGGCGGGGACAAAATTGACAGTTAAGTTCCCGGATGTGCCGGTTGTGCGTATATCGAACACAATTTTTACAGTCTATGGTGGAACCAGACAACGGATTTGTGGTAACGTTAACTATTGTCTTTTTTATTTAAATTTCAAATTGTATTTTTGCTAAACCAGTTAGAGTGTAATTGTTAAAATAAAACATCAGCTAAAAATGAAGTTGGTACTTTAAGTTGGTACTTTAATGTTACTATTCTTCAATCTGGAAAAAAGAAGAAAAATATGTACATTTTAAAGAGAAATATGATAAAAAGATAAATTATAGTGGTTAGAACAAATTGATTTGTCAATTTGTGATTTGTAGCAGCATTTTTAGAGATTAAATTTGTTAAACAAATAAATATATTCAGAGTAGTGTGAAATTGTTGAGTGTAAATATTCTGTAGTTATTGTCAATTTTATTCTCTCTTTTTTAATAGCTACCTTCTATTCATGTTTTCCTCTTCATAACAGTTAGTAAAATGAAAGGAAAAGATGAACTGTAGGATTAAAAAGCATTACAAATATAAAATGGCAAGTATAGTTTGCAAATATGCTTTTTTTAAAAGAAGAAAATAGCAATAAATTAATATATGTTAATTATATATTTATTTAAAAAAATGTCTGTTTGAGAATGATCTGGTCAGTGTTTATTTTCATGAGGTTTTTGTAGTTTCAAACATTGCAGACATGTCAAAGCCTAAATCACACAAGGGCTTAGGGGATGAGGAGTGGATGTCTCGCCTGCGGCGGTTTGCCAACACAGGGGTATGGCCCTCTGAAGCTGGCAACAGACCTGCTCCTCGTCAAAAGAAGTGGTATGAGCTATTTCAGAGGGTACGTACTGGCAAATGTTAATGGGACAACATGCATAAAAAAGTGCAATGTACATACAATACTGCTTATAAGCTGACAACATGTTTTTACTGTAACAGATAGATAAATGCCCAAGGCAGGTCCGTGGCCAAGCATCTCTTTTTGGTGGACCACAGAGTTGTCTTTGTGGCTTCCATCCTCCAAAGGTATGAACAAAAGGCTTTCAAACATATAAAAAGGTAGGCTAATATTATTATTTTTTTAAAATGATCTGTCATTCTTTTGATCTTATTAGGTGACAAGTAATCAGCCTGCTCACACATCTGTCCCTACCTCAACCTCTGTAAAGTCTCCCAGACGACCTCCATTTAACATATCTGTGGTAATGCCAAACCCCTTGTGTGGGTGGATTGTCTGTGTATTGGCATGTTTGATGTTTGATGGAGTGACGCAGGTGGAAAAGTGAATTAGACTTACACATGATTTATTTATAGATTGATTTATTATGCTTTAAACCACACAATAACAATAAAATTACATTTAATCTTCCAAACCAAGAGCCAAACTTAACCTAAACACTCCAAGAAATGTTCATTTGTTTACACAATTACATATATATTGTTGCTTTTTTGGTGCATACCAATGTTATACCAATTATAACAATGTAAAACATTCTTTTCTCTCTGTCGAAAATACGTTTCAGCTAGCGTTAATGTTAAGATACTCCATTCATTCGCTCGTTCGTTCGTTCGTTCGTTCGTTCGTTCGTTCGTTCATTCATTCATTCATTCATTCATTCATTCATTCATTCATTCATTCATAGCTAAGTTAGTTAGGAGGAGACTAAACAAAGCAAGAACGTCGACGTCTTACCTAACACTTAAACTTAAAATCTTACCTCGGTGTCACCGTCAACTTCTTACCTAAAATAATGTAACGTTAACGTAAACAGTTTATTTTAAAAAGTAAGAATTAAAAAGTATTAATTAACTAGTTAATTAAATAGAGTAATCTTACCTACGGACTTATACGAACTTCACGCGGCTTTTCCAAAAAATAACTCACAAAAATATGATTTCTTGATTCGCTGAATCGCTGTGATCGATAGGACGTGGACCTACTGCGCATGCTCCGGCAATGATGGAGAGGCCCACGGTGATTGGCTGTCTTAAAATGGAAAAAATGGATGGAAAGTGGAAAGGACAGGGGCCACGGTGATTGGCGGCCGTAAATGGAGAACTGCGCATGATCCGGCAATGATGGAAAGGGGCCACGGAGATTGGCGTTCGTAAAATGGAGAAAATGGAAATGCTGCGATCTGATAGGCTGTTCGAAAAATGTGAAAGATGGACATGCAGAGACGTGATTGGTCGAAGCAGACAGACGAACGGTTCCCAGGCATCTCTGTAAAACTAGTCGATCACGAGTGGCTCAACTGGTGGATTTATAGATAAACTTATCTTTCAGGTATTTTGCCGACTGGCTTGACACTTTAGCGTGAGAAATCGGGAGTGTGGCGTGAGAGCGTGAGAATTGGCTCAATTGCGTGAGTCTCACGCTCAATGCGTGAGAGTTGGCAGAAGGGTCACCAATTTCGACCAAAAACATATTTCCATTTTACTGTTATGTTGAGCGTTTTACATGTAAAAGTAGAGTACACCAACAACCATATACAAACACGTTAATTGATACAGTCATGTTAAAATGTATTTAATTCAGTTTAAACAATTGTTTTCTGTTCATTGTATATAAATTACATAATATTTAGCAATATGCCTACACACGGGCGCGCGCGATATGTTCTTAATTCTTTATTAAATCACATTCCTGTTTATGCAACATTTGTAAACGATGTGTAAGGTTATCACAGCCCCCTTGTGGTGAACAGTCTTTGCAAGTTTGTAAATAAATGAACTGTGATTTCGCCGTTTATTGGAATGATCATCTAAGAGTTTATAGCAGCATGACACAGAAAGACAGCCAACTGTATTAAATACAAGCATGTGAACGATTAAAAAAGTTAACTTTATTATTATGTAAGTGAGATGCTAACAACTAACAATTACACTTTGTCATACCAGAACAAGAACAATCCATGAGGTTTTCCAGTGTCCAGCACTACAATCAAACACACAACAGAGAGTATGAACTGACCTTGAACTGGAAGGTGGAAATGATTAGAGCTACAAATACAATATATATATATATATATATATATATATATATATATATATATAAATCATATACTGTCCAATTACATTTCATTTAACCCTTAATCACTGTTTGGGGTAAATATGACCCCGCTGGATTTTTCCTTGATTTTTAAAAAAATTTCCCTTCATCTCAGGGACATGAAACTCGGTGACTTTTCCTACATAATCTATCTAAACATGCACAAAAAACTGGGCTTGATTTGGTTGTTCTAAAGGTGTGTAAAAAAAATTACCATTTAAGCTGTTTGGGGTCAAAATGACCCCACATTGAAAATGAATGGGAAAATGAAAAAAAAAATGCTTTTTTCCCATTTTGATTGTCAAAAAATAAAAGTAAATCCATTATAAATCTGAAATGTTCCACATATAAACCAAGGTCTGGTCCTAGAGCATAAATAGAAAGTAGAACAATCTCATGCACACACACACACACACACACACACACACACACACACACACACACACACACACACACACACACACACACACACACACACACACACACACACACACACACACACACACACACAAACTCAAGTCATGACTGCAACCGAGAGCATTTTTACAGAAATTGGCAAATAAAACAAACAAAACTGGCATAAATCTAAAATATTTTTTTTAAAATCAAGGTCTGGTCCTAGAGCATAAACACAAAGTGGAATGAGCTTTTTATCTCACACACACACACACACACAAACACACACATGTATGCATCCTGTTCATTACAGTTTATTAGTGCTGTTATTTTGTATTGTATTGGTTTATTTACTTGGTTTATTAAATTTATTTTGTTCTAAAATGTCTTGTTCTAAAGAAAAAAAAATAATTGTTGATAAATAATTTTCTAAAATGAAGTGAGTGAATACAGTCATAGTGCTGATTTGTAATATTTATGCAAATGTATGTATAATAATTTGCATAAACAAATAATTCAAAATATATCAGACAACAAAAAACTGTAATTTTGACAAAAATATTTTGTGCAATTCACAAAATATATATATATCATATATATATATCAAGTTGTGAGGAGAATTTGAAGCATCAAGAAATATAAAGTGAAAATGAATGAGTCTCTATGGGCCCCTATTGGATAGATGTGGTCATTGCACTTTAATTCCTTAACTATAAACTGTTTTTCGACTAACGACCAGATGGTAGTATTCTATCCCTAACACATAGAGCAATGTCCAAAAACTGTTTAGATTTAATTATCATCATAATTTAAGTGTTTTTTTTTCTTTAAAAAAAAATCATTTTTCATGTGCCAATTTATGGCCAAGTTATGTAATTGTGCAGTAAATAGGTAGAAAACTTTCCAAAAAAAAAAAACACAGCATAAATGATTAGTTGAGAAGTGAATTTAAAAAATGATATATAGTTTTCCATATAAAAATGTATATTTCCTTATGCAATCACTCTTTAAAAGTCTGGGGTCAAAATGACCCCAAACACCATGTTGTCCTTTTTTAAGAGTGATTAAGGGTTAATTATTTACATTGTTGCATATAAAAAAAGGCAAGTTTGCTTGTTATAAAACCAATTCATAGAATCCACTTGTAGAAGTCCTGCTGTAACAAATATATCAGACATGTGTACAAGAAATAGAACAAGAGCAGATAATACTCATAAACTGATGTTAGATTATTATACATTAATACACGTAAAACCCTTTTCTGTGCTTTACTGTTAATAAAACAAGTGAACAATACTTTCTAACCACTCAGCTTGGAACTGATTATAGTATTAATTTGTTTTCTTTATTGATGTTAATTAATTTTAAAATCATTCCGGTATATCTGGGCTCAGTACCAAATAGACACCTACTGGTTTATAACCAGGACACTAAAAACTCACAAACAATTTATAAAAGGCTGACCACTGTGATACACTGGAGTAAATCCACTTCCACATGTCATCTAGAGATGTGGATGCATTCTGAACGCATCGTTTCATGGGTCACTGCATTTCCCACAATGCAGCTACAGTCTCTTCTTGCCTGATATGATGTGTTGATACATGTGTGCAGTGAGGGGGGTGTAGGTTTTCTGCGAAGAGTCCAGGAAGAAGAGCGGCTGCTGGATTGTATGAGGACTGAAGCCCTCCTGGACCAGTCTTCCCTTCTGCTGTTTGAACGTGTCCGTCATGTCTAAGGAAGTCTGTGGGACAAAAGCAGGAAAAGCACATAAAGACTCAGGGCAATGGATGCATGTGTAAAAGCACACATGCAGGGTGCGGCTTCTTCCAGGAACACGAGTCGTACATCGCACAGTGCTGCACTATTCTGTTCTCACAACACAGATTTAGATCCACTGTGATGAGCGCTATTCCAATGAACTCAAAATACGTAGTGACATCTCTGTATTGGATTTTCTGATGCATGTCGTTGTTAAAGATGCTCATATACCGTAATGCATCAGCATTGGCCAGTCCACTTTTTCCAGAAGTATTTCTTCCAATCAGTCTTTCCCATGGGGATTTTTAAAAATTCTTCGATAAATAGTTATAAGCCACAAACCAAGCCAATCAGCTACGAGCTGAATCACAACATTACATTTTTATTTGAAGCAAAAAAAAAAACATTCAAGAAAATCTGGTTTAGTGAGGGAAACAACTACAATCCCATGAAGCATGGCGGTAACAAAATCAAATTAAGCAGAAATATAAAATTATTATCTATAGAAACACTACTTGTTATTGGAAAACATGCATGCACATATATTTACATTTTTTTAGAGCGTAGGGAGACTCATTTGGATTACATAATTCGCTTTGTAACAGTTTTATAATTAAAAATAACTCAAATGGGCATTTACACCACAAAGCATCGATTAACAACATGATGCTCACAACAGGGGCCTATACTATGAATCCGGTTTAGGTGGCTAGCCAGGTATGTTTCAGTTTAGTTTGTGCCTTTTTTTTTCCTTTTTTTTGGACAACCAACCAATTAAAGTCTTCAAAAGATTGTATCATACATAGCAACCCCGGGGTCAACCCCGCCTCTTCACTAAGATGAAAGTTTTTGCCTTTTCCTTAGAGTTGCTCTCAGATAGGTCTCGAATCACTCTTAAGCTAAGACTCCTAAAGGTTTTTATGCTAAATTAAGAGTTTTCTGAGAAGATTCTTAGAATCTTTATGAATACGGGCCCTGGCTTTTAGTAATGCTTATTTGGAATAATAAATTTGTATGATTTAGAAATTATTTATGTAATTATTATACCCTTAAACCATCTCACATTTACCATTTCAGTTCATCAATTATTATTATGCAGATTTTAAATTAATATGTATATAAAGGTATTATAAATACGCTTTAGAATCAATAAATGAAGCTATAAAATGACTACTTGTGAGCTTAATTGTTCAATTCTCTCTATACCTTTATCAACTGTATAAACTAACTTCACAACTTTTACTTGCACTGATATACAGTAGTGACACTTTCTTTTAGTTGTCCTCTAATAGTCCTAGTCCTTTAGTTGTCATTCATAGACGGCTATTTTCTTCTTGCTGTGTAAATTTGTTTAAAATCTTAAAGGGCACCTATTATGGAAAATTCACTTTTACATGGTGTTTGAACATACATGTGTTGGCAGTGTGTGAGCAAAACCACCCTACAATGATAAAAATCCACCCAGTGTTTTTTTTTTTACAATCTCAATAAATCATCTGCACTGTCTCAGAATGAGCTGTTCAAAGATTCAGCTCTTTGTGACGTAGAATTGAGCAAGGGGTTTGATTGACAGTGTGGTTGTGGCATATACCCCGCTCTCAGTGATCTGTACACACCATCCTCCATTGTTTCAACGACAGCCGGTAATGTCTCTTGGAAACATAAATGTTCTGTCGAGGGTTAATCCTGTTGTTGTGGCTTAAAAGTTAATCCTCAACTGTGGATCGTCATCTACTATTTGCGATCCACCGTCACCTCCAGTAACAGTAAGTGTATTTTATGATTTTTGAGCAAATAGTCTTTTCAGTCAATGTCAGCCAATTCAACAACAAATGCGTCTAAAGTTGTTGTTGTCGTAGGTTGTCTGTAGGCTATATAATTTAAACCTTGTTTGTATATTGTGTAACCACACGTTTATAAATATATATATATTTAAAGATATTGTAGTAAAAACTGCATATATGTTGTTGTTCTGTAAGTTAGCCATCTTCTCACATTTGCCACAGAAGCACCTGTATGACAAGTAAACATGACGTCACAGGTCCCTCGCATAACTGTAATTTCGCTTGTACATAGCAAACTTTATCACAGTATGTGTATATAGTTTCAAAAAATTGCGCCAGCATTAGTGTTTGTGTGTGTCTGTGTGTGTGTGTTCCACATTCATAATTGCAAATGGGACGCGATTACAACATCTCTATAAGTACATAAATGTATCAAATAACCATAACGAGAGGTACTAGTCCATTCTCATTTGTGTTTATTCTGCCGGAGTCTCTTCATACTATTTATATATTTCGATTCGAACGTACGCTGAATGACATTCAAAACAGCGGTTTCTCTCACTCTCTCAGTACCGACTGCTATAGGTATCAAGTTACGCCCTCATCCAAAGGCAGGGCGGGGATATGCAGCTCATCTGCATTTAAGGTGGTATACCCCCGACACAGCTCATTTTTAAGCAGGCCCCAAAATGACATTTTCAAATGGTTATAATAAATTAACTATGGGGTATTTTGAGCTGAAACTTCACAAATACATTCTGGGGACACCCGAGACCAATATTAGATCTTGTAAAAAGGGGCATAATAGGTTCCCTTTAATATTTTAATACTTTCTTTTTTTTTTAACAGTCAGACATACATACAAACAAACCAACGTAGTGCAGTAGTGAGCAATCTTGTAAATCCATAATTCCAGCAGTGGCAAGAGTGATTTAAGTGTTTGATCTAAGTGTGTAAGTGAGCGTGTGTGAGCGTGGGTATGAGTATGCGTGTGTACACAAAGTAACCATTTATTATTTATTACCATTGTCATTACCATCACCATCCCACTCCCCACTACCACCATACTGCCTATATTGTGTTTGTAGATTTTTATTTCCATCCTTCCTCCTATGTAACAATTGCCATTGTCAATCCTGTATAAAATAAAATATGATAATATAATAATATAATATAATATAGTATAATATAATATAAGACAACCTTCCCCCACATCTCATCAGTCCCTATCTTTTCCTATTTTTCTGTTTTTTTTGTTTTTTGTTTTTTTGTGTGTGTGTGTTATGTGCAATGTCTAAAGTGCATTAAAAGAGGGAGTACAGTGCGAGAGTGTCTCAAATTGGGCCAGAGATGCTGTCCCGTTGAAACCACTTCTCGCCTGTCTTGCCTGCCTTGGTGTTTGCGATGTTTTTCCAAAAATAGTTATTCTTTTTTTTTTTTTTTGTCCCCTATTCTATGTTGTGGTGCATTAAAAACCCACGAAGAGATAAGAGGGAAGATATTTCAATAATGATGACAATGACGCTTAATTCTAGTTCTACATTCTAATTCTACAGCATTGACAATGGCAATATTGATAATAATAATAATAATAATAATAGTAATAATAATAATAATAATAAATGACAATGATGATGGCAGTGGTGATCACAACGGTGAGAGCAAAAGACAGCAACAACAGCAATTACAACAATGAAACAACAAAAAATAAAATAAAAGTGAAAATAGTAATCATAACAGTGACAGTAAAGATAGTAATAACAATGATGACAGAAACAAGTTCCAACAACTAAAATGCACAAATATTCGTGGGCTGGTTAGGAAGGTGGGCGGAGTCAGAGTTAAGAACAGAGAAGGGATTCATAGCTGTAAGAGGTCAGAAAGTGTTGGACGGTAGAGGTTAGTTTCAGATGTGTAATTATGAAGGGGAGATGCAAATTCCATTGCAATGAAGTCTGTTATAAGATTTTTCCAAATGTTAATGTGTAATTTATTTCTGGTTTTCCAGTTCATGAGGATAGTTTTCTTGGCGATGGTTAGTGCTATGAGGAGTATTTTA
Source organism: Cyprinella venusta (assembly GCA_038021265.1). Classification (NCBI taxonomy): domain Eukaryota; kingdom Metazoa; phylum Chordata; class Actinopteri; order Cypriniformes; family Leuciscidae; genus Cyprinella; species Cyprinella venusta. The sequence goes on along the minus strand of CM075882.1, from coordinate 17,824,528 downwards.
GCGTTTTATTTTAGTTTTGTCAGTGATTATTGTGAGGTCCCCCAGCAAGCAAAGGGAAGGCGACAATGGGATGTGGCAGCCAACTATAGTGGATAGTGCCTGTGTGACTTCTTCCCAAAAGTGTTTGATTGGAGTGCAGTGCCAGGTTGCATGGATGTATGTATCTATAGAATTTTGATTGCAATGTGTGCAAACTTCTGATGTGAAACCCATTTTAGCTAATCTATTGCCTGTGTAATGTGTTCTGTGGAGTATTTTGTATTGTATTAACTGAAGATTCACATTTTTGGACATGAGATAGATGTTTTTACAGATTTGGGTCCAGAAATTGGCATCAGGGGCTATTGAAAGATCGTTTTCCCATTTTATTGTTGGTAAGTATATAGTCTGAAGTTGATTTGAGATAATTTTGTATATTTTAGAGAGCAGTTTCTTTGGAGAGGAAATGTTGACCATGTCTGATATTGCCGGTGGGAGTTCTAAATTTGTATCTCTGATGTTTATTTTTGTCAGGACAGAAGATTTGATTTGTAGGTATTTTAAAAAATCGTTGTTCCCGATGCCATACTCCTGGGCCAGTTGTGGAAATGGTTTAAATGTGTTAGATTTGAAAATATGCTTGATGTGGGTGATACCCCTTTCCGCCCATGTGTGAAAATTCAATGTTTTTTTTATTCCTTATAAAGTCACGGTTGTTCCATAGTGGAGTGAGGTTAGATAGAGCTAGTGTAGTTTGTGATTTGGTGAAATTTCCACCAGGCTGTCAGAGTGGTGGCTATAGTTACTGCCTTAAAACATGTGTGTTGTTTAATTGATTTGGTGAGGAACGGTATGTCAGCTATATTTAATTCTTTGCATAGTGATTGTTCTATATCTAGCCATATAATATCAGATTGGGTGGGGTGAATCCATTTGTATATGTATTGCAGTTGGTTAGCCATTGAGTAATTTTGGAAATAGGCTCTATGCACAACTGCACTACTTCCTGAACTTCAGCCAGCTCCTTGTTTCCTGTATACCATTATTGGACAATTTGATTAATTCAGGTGTGCTTGACCTCAGTAGTCACGGCAACAATAATCATACACACCTGAATTAATCAATGTGTCCAATAATGCCAGACAGGAAACAAGAAGCTGGCTGAAGTTCAGGAAGTAGTGGAGCTGTGCATAGAGCCTATTTGGTGCTTCTAGTCCTCCTTGAACCTTACTTTCTTGAAGTGTAGTGAGTTTTATCCTTGGCGTTTTATTTTTCCAGTAGAAGCGAGTTATAATGGAGTCTAGTGATTTAAACCAGGTGAGTGTGGGGTGGGTTGGAATCATTGAGGGGTGGGTTGGAATCATATTTTAATACTTTTATTTAATAAGTGAATTGCGCTGCTTCTCTCTCTCCAAGAGAGAAATTAATTTCAATGAGTTTTGAATGAGTTTCACTCTTTCTCAGCATGTGATTGGCTGTTCGCTACTGATGTCAGACCTAAACTCAGGATCAAAGCCAGAGATGACAGAGAAAGTTCAGCATCATGGTACCAACAAAGTCTGGTTGGATTGGTTTGGGTTTGTCAACTCGAAACTAATCTAACATCATGCAAAGTTGCCAAGATGGCGGCGCGTGTAAATCGCAAGGCTCAGCGTCTCTCCAGCTTTTGCAAACTGTGCATATATTTAGTTATTTTTAGCACAGTTGTTCGAAACTACTCTGCATTAATTTCATTTAACCGTCATACACTCTTGGACATCAAGCTTCGCTGTACAAACATCGCAGTGGATAAAGAAACATATCTCCAGCTGTTACCCCTACTCCGGCCCCAGGACTCGAGTGAGTCAGCTGGACCGGCAGGAAGTGCACGTCGTCGGCGCTGTGAGCGTAAACAACGAAGGGGTAAGCGGAGCGGCCTGCGGGCTAGGCGAAAGCTCAACCCAAATCGCCAAAGTCTACCTAGCATCTTTCTTGCTAACGTACGGTCTTTGGCAAATAAAGTAGACGAACTACGGCTCCGGATCACTCAGAAAAAGTTTATGGACTGCAATGTTATGGTTTTCACGCAAACTTGGCTCAATAACACCATTCCGGCCAGCGTGATTGAGCTACAAGGTCGTAACATCTACAGAGCTGACAGAACAGTCGCAGACTCCGGTAAAAGCAAAGGTGGGGGTGTTTGCATTTATGTAAACAGAGCGTGGTGCACCGATGCTGTTATTACTGAATTCCACTGTTCGGCTGATATTGAATACATGATCATTAAGTGTAGACCGTTCTACCTGCCCCGTGAGTTTTCATCAATCATAATCGCTGCTGTTTATGTACCCCCGGATGCCACTGCTAAACTGGCAATGAAAGATCTCTGTTCTGCTGTTAATAAGCTGCAGACAGCACATCCAGATGGTGCTTTTATCATTGCTGGTGATTTTAACCATGCCAACTTGAGGTCAGTACTGCCTAATTTTTATCAAAATGTCTCATGCCCTACAAGAGGTGGTAACACTCTTGATAATGTTTATACAAACATCTCTGATGCTTACAAAGCTATCCCCCAGCCCCATGTTGGACAATCTGATCATTTATCTCTGCTCTTACTGCCCAAATACACTCCCAGTATTAAACATGTGAAACCTACTGTGAAGACTGTAGAAGTGTGGCTGGAGGATGCCGACTCATTATTACAGCAAGAATTTCAGAATACAGACTGGACTATATTTGCTCGTCAAGCTACTTTGGTCTCTCATACAGACATTATCTACACAAGTTCCGTTCTGCACTACATCAACAGGTGTGTTGACAAAGTATCCACCCAAAAAACTATTTAAGTATTTCCAAATCAGAAACCCTGGATGAACAAGGAAGTTCGACTCCTGTTAAAAGCACGTGATGCTGCCTTTAAATCTGGCGACAGGGAGGCCTACAGTTTATCCAGAGCTAATCTGAGAAGGGGTATCAAAGCTGCTAAACATAATCACAAACTCCAGATCGAGGATAAGTTTAAAAACAACGATCCTCGTCGTATGTGGAGAGGCATTCATGCCATCACTGATTATAAACCATCTAACAGCAATTATTCAACCAGCAAGCCTACTCTCCTTGACGACCTGAATGTCTTTTATGCTCGCTTCGATTTGGAAAATACAGAATCTCCTACCAAAGCTGAGCTCCCACCTGATCATCTGCCTCTCACACTTAAGGCGGGCATACACTGTGCGATTTTCGTCCGATTTTGAGCCGAATTCTTACTCGTGCGACTCTTTTTCGTGTCGGACCGATTTTCAGCTTTGTCGTGCGTCGTTTGTCGTGCAGTGTTCGTGCAGTGTACAGGGAGAAACGAGAGGCGATTAACCTCTCACGATCGACAATCGGATGGTCGGATGAATTTCTGGCATGTCAGAAATTTTGGTCGCTCCTCGTGACTATATCGCACTGTTGAAGCAAAGCTACAAACCGATTTCCCTAAACTCAGTGTTTTTTCCCTCACTGCACCTGCGCGAAAACAGAAGTTTAACCATTTCATCTGCGGCAAAAATAAAATAAAAACGAAAAGAGGGAGATCTTTAAGTTCTGTAGTTCAAACTAGCTACAAATTACTGTTGCTTACCTCCAGTTCGTGTTGCAAAATAGATAATATATTACCCACCGTCTTCCAAGCCACCTGCGATGTAACACCTCTTTTATTAATTTGTCAAACAATGTTTTTGAAATAAACCTGTTTTTAATTTTCATTGATGATTAATTATGGCAATGTTCGGACATATTATAGACTGTTAATAGTTATTTTATATGCCTATAATTCATTGTAATCGACCTAAATGTTTTAGAATTTAGAATTTGTAATGAGTAAGATTATGTAATATTTTATTATCCTCACAGCACGTTGGTTATGTGCTGTGAAAATATTGCGTGGCAAATTAATTATAATAGTGGATCAATTTAATAATAAAATTAGCCTATAGGCCTCCACTAATAATGATAATACAATAATGCTAATAATAATTAAATGCATAAATTGAAAATCCTAAATCATCTAGATACTGATAGCAGATGCTTGTTTTGACAATATCCCTGGATACATACACGTAAATATGCGCAATCCAGGGGGTTATCGCAGATATTACACGTATAGTGTGAGCAGTCAAGTCGCAGCTCGACGATCAGACCGTACAGTGTGAGCACATAAATCCTGAACTTTGGCTTTGCATCGCATGCGATTTACTCGTTGAGTGTGAGTAGGTACCTTGCTGAAATCGCACAGACATCGCACAGTGTATGCCCACCTTTACCACCGATGAGGTGTGCTCTGCCCTGAGCAGGGTGAATGCACATAAAGCGTCTGGCCCTGATGGCATTCCAGGCCGAGTGCTTAGGGCATGCGCTGAACAGTTGGCAGATGTCTTCACCAATATTTTTAACATCTCTCTGGCACAGGCCATTGTTCCGACCTGTTTCAAAACAACCACTATTGTGCCAGTACCAAAACATGGAGCTGGACTGGCCCCTAATGACTTTCGTCCTGTGGCCCTCACGCCAATTATTGCTAAGTGTTTTGAGAGGCTGGTTCTCTTCCATCTGAAAAAGTGCCTGCCCCCAACACTTGACCCATTCCAGTTTGCCTACAAATCTAACAAATCAACTGAAGATGCCATTGCCTCAGCTCTCCATACTTCTTTGAATCACCTGGGTAAAAGCAATACATATGTTAGAATGTTATTTATTGATTTTAGCTCTGCTTTTAATACTGTGATCCCGTCCAAGCTGATCTCTAAGTTCACTGATCTCAGCATCAGCCCTTCTCTTTGTAACTGGTTCCTGGACTTCCTCACTAACAGACCACAGTTTGTTAGGATCGACAACCATCACTCCTCTACCCTCACCTTGAACACCGGGGTGCCACAGGGCTGTGTTCTGAGCCCAATCCTCTACTCTCTCTTTACCTACAACTGCCAACCTGTGCATGTCTCAAACTCTATAATTAAGTTTGGAGATGATATCACCATAGTAGGCTTGGTCAGCGATAATAATGAAGATGCTTACAGGGAAGAGGTTCAGCACCTGGTAGAGTGGTGTGCATCCAACAATCTCATTCTCAATACCCAGAAAACCAAGGAGCTGATTGTGGACTATCGGCGGTCTAAGAAAGACTACACACACACTTCCATTTATATTAATGGGTCTCAAGTGGAACGAGTGACCAGTTTTAAATTTTTGGGTGTTCATATTTCCGAGGATCTTACCTGGACCACCAACACACTTTCAGTCTCATCAAAAAGGCACAACAGCGCCTCTACTTTCTCAGGAAATTAAAGAAAGCCCATCTGTCCCCTCTCATATTGAAGAACTTCTATCTATGTGTAATTCAAAGCATCCTAACAAACTGTATCACAGTGTGGTATGGCAACTGCACTGTTTCAGACCAGAAAGCCCTCCAACGTGTGGTCAAAGCAGCCCAAAACATCATTGGTGCTAAATTGCCCTCAATACAAGACATTTACTTTAAGCGATGCCTACGAAGGGCAAGATGTATTATTAAAGACACTTCTCATCCCATCAATGGACTATTTACTCTTCTCCCATCTGGGAGACGATATAGGAGCTTTCGTTGTCGTACGAGCAGATTTAGGAACAGTTTCTGCCCATCTGCGGTCAAGATGTTAAACACTACCTCTAATTTCTGAGACATTGCACTGAGCCCTGCAACTGCACTATTTATTTATATTTATATATTGCAATTATAACTTTTTATGTTTCTTTTAAATTATTACTACTGTTTGCACTTCTGGTCAGATGCTAACTATGTTTCGTTGGCTTTGTCCTTGTATTTTGTCAATGACAATAAAATTAATCTGATCTGATCTGATCTGATGCAACAGGCCCTAGGTCTGTCTTCAGAGATTTAAAAGTTATTATTAAAAAAAAACCTTTGCCTTCTTTTTGCTTTTATTTCACTTCCTGAAGTCGACTGCTGCATTATTTGTTTGTTTCGATTCTCTGACCAGTGGAGATTTCTCTGCAGATGTTCTTCACTAGGAAATCATCTGTTAAAAACAACTAGCTGAATGACAACGTAAAATGTCAAAGAACTGACTCTCACATGGTAGGTGTCCATTGCCAGTCGATTCTTTGGAAATCATAAAAGAGGCTGGGTGACTCTTGCAGAATAACTTCAGCTTTGTATAAGCAAGATGAAAACCTAAATGTGTAATGACGTGCTAACTGTGATATACCTGACTCCAGACAGCGCAGTTATTGAAAAATACTTCACTGCTGAGTGGGTCCATTAAGTGAGCTGTAAGTCAATTTATTCCTTGCATATCCCAGTTTAACACAGTCAAAGTAGTTGGACGTCCTGAGAAATTAAAACAGGTTATGTCCTGTCCTGCGTCCATCCTGGCTTTGGTCAAGTCACCTTTATTTATATAGTGCTTTTTACAATACAGATAAATACATTTTCTGACCTCAAGTGGTCACAGAAGACTTTAAGATTCATGTTTGTACCAGATGGAAACAGGGCCTCTGTAATACTTTGTATACTTGTATCCGGTGACGTATACGACAGCAAATCTCAACAGCTTGATTGCTTGTATGAAGTATTTTTTTCCAGTCTGCCAAATGCAACTATAAGGCTTGAAGATATTAAGATATTATAAACCTGATTAAAATCATGGTTTTCAGTAAAGCTGCTTTGAATCTATGTTTATTGTAAAAAAGTACTATATACATCAATTTTACCTGACATGTCAACTTCTGCTTCAACCACTAATGAGAAAATATAATAATCATGAAGTTTTCAGACAAAGAGAGAGAGCGAGAGAGAGCGAGAGAGTGAGAGAGAGCAAGAGATACCTGAACTCTTAGAAACCACGGCCATGCGTATGGAGGGAGTGTGTGGTTCAGATGACTGTAGAGTCTCTCTCCATCCAATCCATGATCATCCTTCAGGACAACAGCAGCCATTCCCACTCGACCCTCGTATCCTGCAGAAACATCAGACTTTATCCACACGAGTTCCAGAGGCACAACACCGTTAGATGAAACCACTGTACTTCCCACTTCAAATTCTCGAATCTGGTCAAATGTAATTAGTGCCTCTTAAAGGAAGTTCACTTCAAAATTAATTTACTCGCCCTCAAGTTGTTTCAAACCTGCATGATTTTCCTTCTTTTGCTTAACACAAAAGAAGATATGTTGCATAATAAATATAAGTGAAGTAAACACTATAGCTGTCTGTCTGACAGCTATCCTGAGCCTGAGGAGTCAGCTGGCATCACCTGGTACAGTGACCCCATACACACTGACGTCCAGGAGGAAGTCCAATCCGCCCAGCACCTCGGACACCTCAGTGGTGGACACATTTTCTCCTTTCCACCTGCAAACCAACCAAGAACATGACCCATGACGTCCTCTCTCTGTCAAGGTCAGAATAAACACCACACAGAGAGTCATAGGAATTATTGTGGCCTTTCTGAGCATGTGAAAAGAAGGAAGGCCCCATTCACACAAAAAATTATTACATTATTATTACATTATTATTATTATTATATAAGTTACAGTTTTTTAAAAAATATCCATGATCCTTGACAATGATCCTAGCAGTCATTTGAGTTCATATTTCACACAGTTCAAATGAACAATCCTCTTGTGCTGAGGGGGGCGTGGTTCAGCAAAGTCTGTAGCAGGAGAGCGAGGACGGAGCCGAGCGGGGAGTAAGTGGGTCAAGTTCAAATGATGAACACCTGTTTGTGATTTCAGTAATTGCCGTTGAGGAGACCGCATATAAGCGGGCCATGTGGACAGAGCGATGAGAGAGACCGGGAGCTTGTGCACACCGTATGAGAAGCTGTGATCAGCAAACCGAGTGTTACTGAAAGCTGTGACCGACGAAGCTGTGATCAGCGGAAAGAGTGTTGCTGAATCTGTGACTAGAGAAGCTGTATCTAGAGCGGGCACGATAACTATTTTTTGGTGTGCGATATATTGCACCAAAATTAATTGCTTTAAACAATATTATTGTAATTTTCAGACCATTTTATGCCACTGACTATCTAATGTCAATATAATAGCATAATAATGCAAGTACACTGTTTCAAAGAACAAAGAACATTTACTCTTATTCTATTCAATATTTAGACATTGTGAACTGTGAAAAAACATATCCCAAATAAATAAAACAAGTAAATAAATACACATTCATTAACAAAAAAGTGCAAGGTATCAAGAACTAGATCAAAACAAAGTAATGTGTCAATTTAAACTTTTAAAGTTTTTCACACAAAGGCACAGATGCATCAACAGGACATTTCTGCTGCCAGATTAGTTTTGTAATTGTTAGGCAGATTCCGAGAAAGGAACACCAACATGTTTACCTTGTGGGGCTTAAGGCAGGATCTTACTGGGGTAACAATGTTACCAGCTGTGCTAAACAGTCTTTCTGAGCTGGTGCTTGTTGCACAAATGCACATGTATTTTTGTGCTAACTTGGCTACTAGGGGAAATCTTTTGTGGTTATCACGCCACCACATTAAGGGATCAGATGATGCATCAACTGGTTCTTCCTGGAGGAACCTGGTTAGCTCCACATCAGCCTGCGCTCTTTTTGGAACCGGTGCCTGAGTCTGGTGACTTGCAAGTAGGTTTCTTCTGTGCTGAAGAAGGTCACACAGCCTCTTCTTCTTGCTTGCTGGAGGTCCAGATTCAGATCCTTTATTTCCCCCTGCAGTCTCACCACTGGCACATTCTCCTTTTCCGTCTTCCTCGTTCATGTCTAGTAGTTCTTGCAATAGCTTTTCTTTTAAATCATCCAAGACCTCCACATCCTCCAATGGTACCACGATACCTTGGATGCAACATTGTGGCCTTGGTCAGAAGGTTTTGGATTTCAGGCGGGCTGTATTTCTCCTTCAACACCCTGCACGTTTGCCTTTATGTTTGCTGTCAGTGCAGTGTCATTGGGGTCTGGGGATAAAAGTTCACCTTTAAGAAGTTCCAACACAGGCTTTACAGATGACACAGTGACATATTTTTCCCTTGAGAGGACATCCGTGAAGTCAGCCACTGGCTTCATTGCTGCATTAATTGATTCCAACACATAAACATCCTGCCAGGTTGGCTTGAGGTGGCCATGTTTTAGTCGATCTTCAACCAGGACACGTCTTATGGCTGGGAGTTGCTCTAGCACCCTCTCGATCATTTTGTGCATGGTCCCCATCATGTGGCGACATCCTGTGGAAAATATAACATTTTATTTATTTTTTTATTTTTATTTTTGTCTAACATTATTTAACAAATACTACACTGTAAAAATTGTAATCACAATTTTTTTTTCTTTTGTCAAATCAACTTATAATTTATGTGGTTCAGATAACGTAATAGTTTGAGTTTCTGATGGTTAAATCAACCTGCTTGTGTTTACTGATTTTTTTTTAATTTCAATGAACTTAAAATTTTAAGGCAACCAGGTTACTAATTTAATTAAAACCAACAATATTTTTATAGTGTAGTAGTACTTTCATAAATAATAACGAGGGCTTGGAGCCAGAGGGGCGTAAGTGGCATTTTGGGCGAATATGAGTTCTTTATATCAAAATAAAGGTCTTGATGAGCTCTATCCAATGGTACCAAAAATACCTATCTGAGATCAAACTGTATTGAATAAAGCAACAAAAAGGCGAATCTGACTTATTTGACTTTTTGTTTTTTTTTTGAAAATGTTTTAGAACATGTTCAGTGTGTTAATATGCCATACACTTTTTACTTAAATACTCATTTCATGTAAGTATGCCTGTGGTTGCAATGTTTGTGGTTTAATGTTAATAATACAGGTGATTGTAGCGTGGTCAAAATTTTGTTTTGTCTCTCCTGTAAAGTTTGTTAAAAGCCACTTACGCCATTCTGGCTCCAAGCCCTCGATAATATGGTTATTATAATGTAACCAATTATTTAATACATACAAACAGGCCCAAAAAGTAAGTAATAAATAATAAAAACCCTTTAAATTAACCCTAAATAATTTGAGTTGTATAACAAGTTACTGGTATCATCACTCACCAGTACTATATTGTGTTGGGGGACATTGGTTTCAGTCTGTGCCTTTCTCAGGTCTGTCTTCTTTAGCCAGCTCAAATTGAAGGTGTTGACAAGATTCCTACAAAGTCCCATGGCACGTGCTGTGCAATCCTTGTCACTGTCCAGTCCATGGGAAACAGCCAAATGAAGGTTGTGTCCAAAACAATTGAGCCATGGCCAGCCAAGATTACGTATTGCAGCCACAATGTTAGCACCGTTATCGTTATACAGGCCATTTTGCGCTCATCCAATTCCCAGTCTGCTAAAGCAACCTGAAGGGCTTCAGCAAGCACATCCGCAGTGTGGTTCTGGGGTATGTATCTGGTCTCTAAACACTTTGACTGCAAAGTCCAGTCAGCAGTTATGTAGTGAATGGTCAAGCTCAAATAAGGTGTCATATTTGAGCTTGACCACATATCTGTAGTGGCAGAGTAAAAGGAGATGTCTTTTATCTCCTTCAGAATATCATCTTTTACTTTATTGTACAAGGATGGAATGGCAGTTTGGGACATGTACGTTTTCTTTGGCAATTCGTACTGTTTGTCAAAGGTTTGCAGCATATTCTTAAATGCTGGTTTTCGACCGTGCATAATGGCTGCATCTCTTTATAGCGAGTTACGCTATCCGTGAGCATGCGCCATTTCGCGCTGTCACGTTTATATTTGCACTGTCAGGAAAAGGCATCTGCAACAGATAACTGTCTGGGAGAAGGCCCCTCTCCAACTTCAGCTGCAGTTGTTGTTCCCAGATTGAAAAACTGGGTGGGATGGTTATGTTTTAGGTGTGATTTTAAGTTTGTTGTGTTGCCTCATTTTGTTGCTACTGTTTTAAAACACAGTCGACATACCGGCTCGTTCACGTTAAAGGGGGGGTTGACTGTGATTTCACTTTTTTCATTTTAAATAGTGTGTTATGTTGCTGTTGGTGCATAAACAGTATCTGCAAAGTTGCAACGCTGAAAGTTCAGTGTAAGCAGAGATATCGTCTTTTAAAAATCAGGAAGTATATTGCCTACAAAAACGACTCGATTGGGACTACAGCTGGGTTATGGTACGTCACTAACCCACACATTTGCATCAACCCCTCCCTCAGAATATGCAGAAAATAGCATGCGCATATTTCTGAGGCACGTCGACTCTTCGAGTGTGTTGTTCACGCAGCTGTCAGGTCTTCTGTGTTTCGGGCTTCCCATGGACGCTATACTTCCTCAACAATGGATACAATTTATGTTTGATTATGTTCCTGAAAATGACGATCGTAATCTAGCTCTCTGTGCTGCGCATTTTACAGAAGACTGCTTCCTGAATCTCCACGAGTTCAAATGTCGGATTCAACAAGAAACTGTTACCAAAACATGAAGCAGTTACGACTTTAAAACAAGAGGTAGCAGTGTTGGGCCACAATCTGTAAGTAGGACTTCATCATTTTAAATGTATTTGCATGTATAATTCCAGACGTAGCCTTGTGTTTTATTTTTTTTTTCAAATGCCAGCGCTGGCTTTATAGCCACTACTAGTTAGCCTATGCTATTTTGTGTCTACGACAAACGAGTAGAAACATTATGGACCTGAATTTTCTATAAGTACTAATGTTTTAAAACGTATTTTTCATGTATATATGCTTTATGACGTTATTTTCGATTTGATCAAGAACATGCCAACGCTGTTTGAGTATGACATTAGTAGCCTGTCAGTTGCTATTGTTGCTTGCCAGTCAGATGCTATTGTGTAAAACAAACGTGTATAAAGTTAAAAAATGTAGCAAATTATCATTCAGTAACGTTTAGTAAGAGCCATGTGTGGTGAGGTTCTGCTTGACTCTCTTCATCGCAGGTTTCTCGGTCTGATTCTGCCTCAAACTGATACTGCAGTTCGACACATATTTACATCCGGACCGGAGCTCATGACATACATGGTCCGCCCGTAAAGGTAATAGGCGTTAACCTTCCGGACAACGTGAGCGACAGTTTAGCCAATCACAATACACCGGGCCAAACTAACCAATCTGAGCCCACGACGTGTTTCTGAGGGAGTGTTTTCATAGAATCAGGAAGTGAACCGCTCGTTCAGGGGACAGAGTGTCAGTGTTTTAGTTGTTATAACAGAGGTCCTCATGGTTTCCTTTGTGCCCTGTTTATTCTACTTGTAATTAGTGGCATTAGGTTTACATGTGTGTCATTCAGATGTGTGTATTTAAGTCACTCTGTTTCATAGCCTCTTTGCTTGGTGTTTAGTTGTGCTAAGTCGGTAGCTCAAGTAAGTGTCCTCTAATTCTGAGACATTTAATTTTTCTTGCCTTTTGGATTGTTCCCTGCTCTGTTTTATTTTTAGTGGACTTTCTCCTCTGGAGTTTATTAGTGTGGGAACATTTTCTGTACATTCTTTGTAAAAACCCCGTTGGACTGATTTTTGTTTTTGAGGATTACTTTTGATGATTTTATGCTTCAGCTGTGGATTTCTGTTATTTTGAATTAAATCTATTTCTGCATCTCATCTACTTCGGAGTGCATCTCACTTTTGGGTTCACCATCTCCAGTGGCTCAGGGGTTAAGAGTCTGACTCCCACACCAGAGACCCGAGTTCTAGTCCCGGCTCTGACAGAAACACCAAGCCAAGATGAACCCAGAGATGCCTAGTGCACAAGAACTCCTCACTACTGTGGCTCAGCATGAGACCTCAGTCCAATGTCATGAAGCAGCGCTAGTCCAACAGGAAGCATTGATGGTTAAGCATTCAGAAGCCCCTTTTCCACCAAAGCATTTTGAGAGCCGGTTCGGAGCCGGTGCCTTCGCGCGAATCAGTTCTTTGTGTTTCGACAGCCAAAGAACCGGTTCGCGGCCGCGAGAACTGGTTCCAAAGCGGCACCAACTCTTTGCTGGACTAGAACCGTTCTTTTAGCACGTCATGTTTACGGGGCGGGTTTAGATGCGTTCTTCTCGGTTCTTTTAAACATATTTTCTGACCATCGCAAAGCCAGGAGAAACTGCAGAAACACGCACGCAAGTTTTATTTATTTATTTATTTTTTTGAAACATAAGCAAAGAAGAAAACAGTCACGATATAGAACAAATTAATAGAAAGAAAAAAAAGACACAAGACAGGGGTACATAACTTATCAAAAAAGATTACATATCAAACGAAAAGATTAAAAGACTTACATATTTCAATTGTTTTTAAAGTTTTCTTGGTACACGAGTTAGAGATAATCCCAAAGCAATGTTTCCAAGCGACGTTAACAGTGACGTAACGACGTCGTTCCCTAGGCGCTCTAGTCAGTGGAAAAGCAAACCGGTTCTGAACGGGTTCGCAAGTTGAACCAGCTCCGAACCAACTTTGAACCAGCACCAGTTCTGAACCAGTTCTTTTTTCGGTGGAAAAGGGGTAAGAGTTACTTTCAGATGTCATGACCTCTGTCCGGAAGATCTTTGATCGGCTGCCTCCAACCCCTGGTACTTCTCCTGTGCCTCCACCTGGATCTTCAGTTCCCCTTGTAGAACCTCGCCTACCTCCACCACAACGATTCTCGGGAGACCCCAGTGCTTGTTGTGGATTCCTCACTCAGTGTTCCCTAACATTTGAGCTACAGCCATCGTCGTTCCCTTCAGACAGGGCCAAGATTGCATATGTCATCACTCTTCTTTCGGGTAAGGCCCTCTCCTGGGCAACAGCTGTCTGGAACGCCAAGAGTCCCTTCTGCTCAACATATTCTGCATTTAAAAAAGGAATTCAAACGGGTCTTTGATCATCCCATCAGTGGCCGTGAAGCATCTAAACGACTGCTGTCCCTCCAGCAAGGTAGTCGCACTGCTGCAGAGTATGCCATCCAATTTCGCACCATTTCAGCCGGCAGTGGTTGGAATGATGAGTCTCTCATGGTGTGTTTCCAGAACGGTCTTTCTGAGGCTCTCAAAGATGACCTTGTAACACGCGAGTCTACCTGTGACCTCGAGACCCTCATTGACTTGGCGATTCGACTGGATAATCGTCTGAAGGAGAGGAGTTTGAGTCGCCAGTTTGTCTTCACACCTCCGGTCAGTTTAGTTCCCACAGAACAGTCACCGCCATCCCAAGGATTCCCTGAGCCGATGCAATTGGGGGGAACTCGGATCTCCTCATCAGAACGTGACCGCCGCATGAGGGAGCGGTGTTGCCTATATTGTGGACTGCCTGGCCATTTCCGTTCTTCCTGACCAGAGCTCTCGGGAAACACTCGTTCCCGTACAGGAAAGGAAGGACTGTAACGGGAATTACTTGCATAGCTCCTCCTTCCAATTCAGGACTGATTCTTCCTATCACACTTTCTTGGGGAGATCAGAAGCATCAACTTAAAGCCTTGGTGGATTCAGTTGCAGCCGGGAACTTTATGGACTTATCTCTTGCTAGGAGCCTCCAGATTCCCTCCGACTCACTCGAAACCCCTCTTACAGTTACTGCACTGGATGGAAGACCTCTGGGCCCAGGGAAGGTAACCCTTCTTACCATTCCTCTCCACCTATCTATCTGTCAACACCAGGAGGAGCTCTATTTTCATCTGATACAGTCTCCAGAGTTCCCTGTGATTCTCGGTCACCCCTGGCTTCTTCACCATAACCCCCATCTTGACTGGTCCACTGGCGCTATCCTCAGTTGGGGTCCCACTTGTTCTGTCACCTGTTTGATCCCAAATTCCCCTGACCCTACTCTCGAGACTCAAGAATCCCTAGATCTATCTCAAGTCCCCACTCAGTACCACCACCTCAATGCAGTGTTTAGTAAGAAGATAGCCACATCCTTACCACCACACCGGCCTTATGACTGCGCCATTGACCTGCTTCCAGGTACCTGTCCCCCCAGAGGCCGTATCTTCTCCTTGTCTTCTCCCGAGTGTGCAGCTATGGACAATTACATTGAGGAATCTCTCGCTGCAGGAATTATCCGTCGGTCCACTTCTCCTGCTGGTGCTGGTTTTTTCTTTGTGGGAAAGAAGGATGGGGGCCTTCGACCCTGCATCGATTACCGAGGCCTCAATAAAATCACAATCTGGAACCGTTACCCATTGCCGCTTATGGCCACAGCTTTTGAGATACTGCAGGGAGCTTCCATATTCACCAAACTCGACTTGCGCAATGCTTACCATCTTGTGCGCATTAGACAAGGGGATGAGTGGAAGATTGCATTCAACACTCCCACCGGGCACTACGAGTACTTAGTTATGCCATTCGGCCTCACCAATGCTCCTGCAGTTTTTCAGGCTCTGATAAATGATGTCCTTCCAGATATGCTCAATCAGTTTGTATTTGTCTACTTGGATGATATTCTAATTTTTTCAAGTTCCCTCAATGAACACACGGAGCATGTTAGGAAGGTTCTCAGATGCCTCCTCGATAATCACCTATATGTTAAACCTGAAAAATGTGAATTCCATGTGACCCAAGTACAATTTCTGGGATTCATCATTAAGCCTGGCCATATACAAATGGATCCTCAGAAGGTTCAAGCAGTCACGGATTAGCCCACTCCTGGGTCTGTGAAGGAGGTGCAGCGGTTTTTTGGCTTTGCCAATTTTTACAGCAAATTTATTTTGAAATTCAGCTCGGTGGTGGCTCCCCTTTCTGCTCTCAATAAAGGGAATAATGCTGGATTTTACTGGAGTCCTGAAGCTGAGCTGGCTTTTAATGAACTCAAATGCCGCTTTACTTCAGCTCCCATCCTCACTCTCCCAGACCCAGACAAACTCTTCGTTGTGGAGGTGGATGCTTCAGATGTGGGTGTTGGAGCAGTGCTTTCCCAGAGGGGGGAGGATAACAGACTTCGGCCGTGTGCATTCTTTTCACACCGTCTTACACCAACAGAGAGGAATTATCATGTGGGAGACCGTGAGTTACTGGCGGTCAAACTGGCGCTCGAAGAATGGAGACATTGGCTTGAGGGGGCCAAACACCCATTCCAGGTACTCACTGACCACAAAAATCTAGAGTACATTCAGCAGGCCAAGCGACTCCACCCTCGTCAGGCACGCTGGTCTCTATTCTTTAACCGGTTTCATTTCATTTTGTCCTACCGTCCCGGATCAAAAAATCTCAAGCCTGATGCTCTGTCTCGAGTATACTCTAGCAGCAATCAAGAATACCCTGTCACACCCATTATCCCGAGTTCCAAGATAGTGGCCCCCGTAAGATGGGAGCTTGAGAATACAGTAAGACAGGCCCAGGAACCAGACCCAGGAGGTGGACCAACCAACCGCTTGTTCGTCCCTAAAGCTGTTCGCTCCCAGGTTCTCCAGTGGGGTCATGGCTCTCGTCTGACTTGCCATCCAGGCACTATTCGCACCCTTGAATTTCTCCAGAGACGGTTTTGGTGGCCGACCATCAAGGAGGATACTAAGTCCTTTGTAAGTGCCTGTTCCACATGTAGTCAGGGGAAGGTCTCTCATCGTTTACCTCAGGGGTTGCTCCATCCTCTCTCTATACCTCGAAGGCCCTGGTCACACCTCTCCATGGATTTTATTACTGGACTCCCACCATCCCAAGGTAACACCACCATTATGGTCATTGTTGATAGATTTTCTAAGGCTGGCAGATTCATTCCCTTGCCCAAGCTGCCCACTGCTAAAGAGACTGCGGAGTTGGTCATTAACCATGTTTTTAGAGTGTTTGGCATCCCACAGGACATTGTTTCTGATCGAGGACCTCAGTTTTCCTCTCGATTCTGGCGGGCATTCTGTCAACTTTTGGGGGCAACTGTGAGCCTTTCTTCGGGATTCCACCCTGAGTCCAATGGCCAAACAGAGAGATTAAACCAGGATCTGGAGACTACGTTGAGGTGCATGGCTGCCAATAACCCATCCTCTTGGTCATCTTTCATTATGTGGGTAGAATACGCTCACAACACTCTCCGTTCCTCAGCAACAGGCATGTCTCCCTTCGAATGCCAGTTTGGTTATGCCCCTCCACTGTTCCCAGACCAAGAGATTGAAGTAGGAGTTCCCTCAGCTCTGCAGTTCATCCGACGCTGTCGTCTGACTTGGAGGAAGGTTCGGCACAAGCTTCTAAGAGTTTCTGAGCAGTACCAGCGACAGGCTAACCGTAAACGCAGACCTGCCCCCACTCTGCGTTCCGGACAGAGAGTTTGGCTTTCCACAAAGAACATTCCCCTACGTGTGGAATCCCGCAAGCTCTCCCAGCGATTCATTGGGCCTTTCAAAGTGGCAAGGAAAGTTAACCCTGTTACTTACCGTTTATACTTGCCTAGGTCCTTAAAGATTAATCCTACATTTCATGTATCCCTTCTAAAACCTGTGTTGTCTTCTCCTTTTGCTCCAGCAGGTAAACCTCCCCCTCCTCCTCGCATCATTGGAGGCCATCCAGCTTACACAGTCCACCGAATACTGGATTCCCGTCGGGTGCGAGGATCACTTCAGTATCTTGTGGACTGGGAAGGCTATGGCCCAGAGGAACGCTCCTGGGTTCCTGCCAAAGATATCTTGGACCCCAAGTTAATTCGGGACTTCCATGTTCTTAAACCCGATCGTCCTGGAAGGAACGTCAGGAGCCGTCCCTAAGGGGGGGGGGGGGGGGGGGGTCCTGTCAGTGTTTTAGTTGTTATAACATGTTTTAGCCTCTAGAGGGCCTCATGGTGCCTTTGTGCCCTGTTTATTGTACTTGTAATTAGTGGCATTAGGTTCACATGTGTGTCATTCAGATGTGTGTATTTAAGTCACTCTGTTTCATAGCCTCTTTGCTTGGTGTTTAGTTTTGCTAAGTCGGTAGCTCAAGTAAGTGTCCTCTAATTCTGAGACATTTAATTTTTCTTGCCTTTTGGATTGTTCCCTGCTCTGTTTTATTTTTAGTGGACTTTCTCCTCTGGAGTTTATTCCTGTGGGAACATTTTCTGTACATTCTTTGTAAAAACCCCGTTGGACTGATTTTTGTTTTTGAGGATTACTTTTGATGATTGCTTCAGCTGTGGATTTCTGTTATTTTGAATTAAATCTATTTCTGCATCTCATCTACTTCGGAGTGCGTCTCACTTTTGGGTTCACCATCTCCAGTGGCTCAGGGGTTCAGAGTCTGACTACCACACCAGAGACCCGAGTTCTAGTCCCGGCTCTGACACAGAGGAGAGCATGGCTGATAAAGGTGAAGTTTATGAAAAATAAGACTTTTAAAAAAAGAAAAACATCGAATACATGTTATATTGCACCCCATAAATACAATCATGCAAAGAAAAAAAGCAGTCAACCCCCCTTTAATTATCTCTCCTCTCTCGTTCGGCTGAAAGCCAAAATGTTCCCACACCGGAGCTGAAGATTGTGGCTTTGAAATTAATTCCATGTTGGACTCGTTCTTCCTAACTGGCTTGCTGTTTAGATGTCACGAAATAGAATACTTTAAAATGCCGTTGGTTCACGCCTTCTCTTCACCTGACGGTGTCCGCTCTCTCTTTCTGTGTGTGTGTGTGTGTGGACACAGCACACTGCCTGAGCCCCGCCTCCGATACAGAGTGCAGACAAGATGACAGAGGCAGCGCGATCAACTAAAATGTTGATGACATTCATTTTAATGTAAAAATTAATGTAATTATTATTTAATAATAAAACAAATTATCATTTGCAATATATCGCAGCAACAAAAATGATCACGCTCATTTCCATATATCGTGCGATAAGTCGATATATTGACTATCGCGACAGCTCTAGCTGTATCCAGCGGAAAGAGTACTGTTTGATGTGATGTATTTTGTGAAAGTGTTTGAGTTTATTGTGCGAGCGCACAGACACGCTGTGGGGAGAGAATTATAAAATACAGTGCACGAGCCCCAGCATTCACCGACCCCGAGTCTCCTTCCATCACTCACACACGAACCGTGAGCTTTACCCACCTCTTCAAGTTGAGAATTTAAAACAGAATTTGAAACCTAGTCGAACTCTATTTTCTGCTTTACACGGGCAGGCTGGGCCTTGTGAAAACTGGCTTGTTTGTGACATTTCTTTTTCTCATAATAGATGTAAACATGGTCTCCATCTGTTGTGTATATTAATGTATGTGCGAGTCAAAAGTTCAGTCAGTGTAAGGGCGCTCTGCTCAGAGAGGAAATCCCAGAGGACGAGCCGGAAGGAAAGGCCCTGTGTTTGTAGTTTTACTGCATGAAAGTCGTGCTTCAGAAGTTCCACCAAGTTAGTCTTGGTCAAACCCTCTGCCAGAGCCCTGAAGGGTTTACAAATACTCATACAGAATCCTTTCAAAGATGATACTATGACTGGTGACGTCTAGCAGCTACAAGCCAGAATTAAATGCAAAGATTCTCAACATTATTATAGCCACATTTGCAAGCATGAGGAAAACGGTGCAGTAAAGACCTGAACGTGTCTCCAATCCTGTCTTTGAAGTAGACAAAGTCCCTGTGGTCCTGAAGCATCAGATCTCCTGTGTTGAAATACACGTCCCCCGTCCTGAAGACGTCCCTCAGCAGCTTCCTCTCAGACATGGCTTTATCCCCGGCGTAGCCCAGGAAAGGGTTGGTGAACATCACTGGAGCCACCAGTAACCCTGCTTCCCCTGAAAACACACAAGTCTGGCCTGAGGACTGCATGCTGCTCACACACTCCACACAGATCAGACTTTACTTTAGGAACTTTTTGCAACAATCAGGGCTTGACATTAACTTTGTTTGCCGCCCAACTTGCTTTTTTTTTATTTTTCAGAATTATTAGCCACAATTTTGACTAATACCATGGGAAAAAATGGCAATATAGATATTTTTGTTACACTTAATTTTCAGTTGCCATTGTTACAGTATAATTACATATTTAAGTAATATTAAAGGGGGGGTTGACTGGGATTTCACATTTTTGATTTTAAATAGTGTGTAATGTTGCTGTTGGTGCATGAACAGTATCTGTAAAGTTGCAGCGCTGAAAGTTGAGTGTAAGCAGAGATATTGTCTTTTAAAAATCAGGAAGTATAATTGCCTACAAAAACGACTCGATTGGGACTACAGCTGGGTTTTAGACGTCACTAACCCATACATTTGCATCAACCCTTCCTCCGGAATATGCAGAAAAGGGCATGCGCATATTTAAGAGGCTCGTCGAGTGTGTGGTCTTCTGTGTTCGAGCTTACCACGGACGCTGTTCTTTGTCAACAATGGATACACTTTATGTTTGTCAGCTGTCAGGTCTTCTGTGTTTGAGCTTCCCACGGACAATGTACTTCGTCAACAATGGATACAATTTATGTTTATGTTCCTGAAAGTGACGATCGTAATTTAGCTCTTTGTGCTGCGCATTTTACGGAAGACAGCTTCCAGAATCTCCACGAATTCAACACCGGATTCAACAAGAAACTGTTACAAAAACATAAAGCAGTTCCAACTTTAAAACAAGAGGCAGCAGTTGTTGTGCCACAACCTGTAAGTAGGCTAAGACTTTATCATTTTAAATGTATTTGCATGTTTAATTCCAGACGCAGCCTTATGTTTTATTTTCAAATGCCAGCGCTGACTTTATAGCCACTATAGGCTACTAGTTATGCTATTTTGTGTCTACGACAAACGCGTACAAACATTATGGACCTGAATTTTGTATAAGTACTAATGTTTTAAACGTATTTTTCATGTATATGCTTTATGACGTTATTTTCAATTTGATCAAGAACGTAAACTAATGCCACGCTGTTTGAGTATAACGTTAGTAACCAGTCAGTTGTTATTGTTGCTAGTCAGATGCTATTGTGTTAAACAAATGTGTATAAAGTTAAAAAATGTAGCAAATTATCATTCAGAAACGTTTAGTAAGAGCAGTGTGTGGTGAGGTTCTGCTTGACTCTCTTTATCGCCGCTTTCTCGGTCTGATTCTGCCTCAAACTGATAACAGTATCGACCATAGTATCGTCACCTTTATTTACATGGTTGGACCTTTGGCATGCACGTTTCACCCGTAAAGGTAATGGGCGTAGAACTTCCGGACACGTGAGCGACAGTTTAGCCAATCACAACACACCGGCCCAAACTAACCAATCTGAGCCCACTGTGTGTTTCTGAGGGAGTGTTTTCATAGAATCAGGAAGTGAACCGCTCGTTCATGGGACAGAGGAGAGCGCAGCTTACAATAAAGGTGAAATTTATGAAAAATAAGACTTTTTAAAAAAGAAAAACCACGAATACATGGTATATTGCACCCCATAAACACAATCATGCAAAGAAAAAAAGCAGTCAACCCCCCTTTAATTAACTACTTACTATGGGTTTAGATTAGGGTTTGGTTGTTTGCATGTAATTATGCATAATTTACTGTTATTACTATGGTAAGTACATTTAACATTTAACAAGGACACTGTAAAATAAAGTGTTCCCAATATTTTTATTATTATCTCATAATTTTCTCATAATTATAATCTGTTAGCGGTTGTACATATAACCAGACTAAACTAATTCAGTGGCAAATTTTATTATCAAACACTCTTAGACTAAATATTTTAAGTGAAGGCTACTGTGAAGCAACATATTCAGGACATGAATGACATACAGTAAACATTTCATAGTATATCTAATATAATATAGGCTAAATACATATTTCTCAGGTCTGTGAGGCACGTAGCTGCAGTTCAGGCGCTGGCGCCTCCGTGTCTTTATTATTGTCAGCTATATTTACTTATTTATTAAATCCAGGTAATTTGTTGATGAAACATTGATTAAAATTAACATACAATTAATACAAATCAAAATTAACTTTAAATAAAGGCTTATTGCTTTCTGTTTGAGGTCTCTGTGAAAGTTTTAGAGCAGTCTTTTTAGTGCCGCTTTCAGTGAACCATCACGTCCGAAACATTGTTTTTTCCTCATAAATGTGAACAAGAAAAACAAAATATAATAAATATTTTATGTTCTGTGGAGACCTAAAACGTCTTTATCTGGTGGGTAGTATTACTTTAGGTTTGCACAGTGTAATTCACACATTTCACAGAATTTTGCCACCAAGTTAGATTTTTTTTTGTCACGTCCCTCATGTGTATTTCCCTCATATTAAATATAAAATGCATGTGTTATATTTTTCTAATTGCCATAACTGAACATCCAGTATAACTGCCACAGGTTGATCATCTTATAATAAAGAACTCATCGTGGTGAAATATACAGTATTTTTGTATTTTATTTGCATTTTTAATTGACAAAAAGTTAAATAAATTAAATAATACATTTTAATATAAATATTAATGGTTAATCTATAGTCGAATGAATGAATGAGTGTACGTCTCGCTTGTTTACTTTGAACCGGAAGATGGGCCCATTTTTGACACAAGGCCTCATGGGACGTAGGAAATTTGTGGATATTATAAATAAAATTCAACCCACCACACCACTGCTGAAATACACACGCATTTGGCAGGTGTTAATGTCAAGACCTAGCCTGACTTCGTCATACTCATATTCTAATGAGAATATGAGTCTGACATCACTCAATTGAACTTTAATTATGAGGCGTGTCGTAACCGAACCAGGACAAAAAAAACCCTCTGCACTCAATTGGATAGTCGGTAGACCTACCAACCAATCAGAGCAACGCATAAGTCAACTCCTTTGCATAGCGCAGTTTTCAAATACAGAACGTAGCCTACTTTATTTATTTTAGGAGTTAAATTACGAGTGTTACTTCTTTTACTTACTTCTCCATGAGTGCCACCAAAGGAGAAACCACAACGACCACAGGCTTTTCATTACGTCCCATCTTCTTAGCGACTGTCAGAGCCAGCTGATAAGTTACACTTTTCCCGAATCATGTAGGAAGGACGCCAAAAATATATTTCCGATCGACAAATGCCTTGATTGCAGTTCTCTGTTTGTTTATTAAAATGAATGTGCTGTCGATGTATTTTACAAAAGACGCGACAGCGGAATCTATGCATCTCAATTCTCCAGCTGCACTCATCTTTGACAAGCGCTCTTTGACGACGTGAGGATTACGTTACTGAAGACCACCTGTCAATCATCGTATAAAGCCCGCCCTGGCAATTTGATTGGCCCATTGATCTCCGTTCATAATTTCTCCTCAATGGATTGAGTCCAGACCGAACTTCCCGTCCAAAAAATGTTGTGGGCGGAGTTCGGGCTGGCATCCAGGCTAGTCAAGACCTGTATATATAATATTTTTTCCAACACAGCAAATACATGATAATGTCGGGTAAAGCATACATAAGTTTACATAAAGGTACTATTCTTAATACTTTCCCTTCCCAATGATCCAGCGAAGGCGATTCCGTTTCAGAGTCACGTAGGAGTTTTATAATTAATATGGTCCAGCTGTCTGCTCTCAAAATGTGAAGTATATTAACAATTAAAAATACAGTGACCTCACCTTTACTCACTTTAATGCAGTGTCCCGATTCTGTCCGTATGGGCTCATACGTTTGTGGATCACATTTTAAAAACTCAAAAGGCAGACTGAGCTGGAATAAATCAGAAATAAGATCTACATTACATCAGAAAATACATTCACATTACTGAATGAACTGCAATTCATCTTTGAATCTCATTTATAACACATCATTCCAACTCAACGTTATTGGAGAGTTAGATTCGTAAACCTTAAATAAAAAAAGCAGACCTTATTAAAATAACTTGCTCGTCCAATTGGTCCAATTTCATCTGTGTAATTAACAAAGCCAATACTGGCCTCAGTCAAACCGTAAGCTTCGCGAATTTGGATTTTTCCAAACCGTCTGACAAGCTCCTTCCAGACATCCGCTCTAAGTCCACTTCCAGCGGCGAGGCGGACTTTATGTGACGCTTCCTCTGCAGTCTGTCAACAAACAAAGCTAAATCGTAATGTTATCTACATCAACACATTTACAATAATAGTACATGAATAATCATGTGCTAATACCTGAATTAATAATTACTTTACTATGAACTAATGATGAGTTAAGATATGTACTAATGAGGAACTAACCTTAACTACGACATGAGTCATATGAATTCCTGCATGAATATACCATCCTAACTACACGTTTGTACTTGCTTGTTAATTAATGCATTAATTAACACTTCAGGGTAAACTAATTAAAACATGTTCTAGATCAGAAGAAAGATGAACTAAAACGGCACAATGTAAAATTGGTCATAAATTTGACACAAGCAACTGTCACAAACATCAGTGAATGACACTAGATGTCTTGTAATATAAAATTAAGTGATTCCACTGCTGCCATCAAGGGAGAAATACCTACACCAACATATTCATTAACAGTTACAATTTGCAAGATGCAATTTTAAAAATTAAAATCAGTGTTTACACAGAGAATGGATATTTATGCGCTTATTTTATGGTTTACGGTCTTTATATAATAATGCAGTAGGATGTTCCCTATCGGTCAGTCACTACAACGTAGGTCAGACTGACCTATAGGAATCTCGCTAGAGAGCCAATTTACTTCGAGTGAATCTAAAACAAGCCAATTGCACAGCAGCTGCGCGTCCTCATCAGCGCGGGTATATAACGAGCGGCTGTGTGATTGCACTTTGACATTGAATGGTAAGCTTTATTCACGATGCACTACTGGCCCGAATGCAAGTGAATATTCCGTCATGTCCCGACTCCTGAACGCGAGTGTGTAGCTATTATCGCAGCAGCGCTTGATGCGCCTTCCACTTACACAACACATGAGAGAAGAGAAGACGCGGCACCATTGAACGCTCACGCTGTTTGTGAAATTGTGTCTGGCAGATAGTTAATAAAAGAATTATTTGATTTTATAATCTGTGTGAATTACGATTACGGGAATATCCCACATTAGAAATGGGAGACCTGCTGCAGCCAGGAATCATTAGAATTGTGCGCAACACCCAGTAACTATAGTAACAGCATGAGAAGACACGCTCCGTTGTAGTGAGCACTTGGTCGTTTAATTTGGGTATTTTCTAAGTTAACGTTACCCTGATAGGGTAGTAATAAATGAACACACATACAAAAATGTTGGACTCGGTCGAGACCAAAAGCCATATTTGGCAAGACCAGTGGCCGAGACCGAGACAAGTCCGAGTCCGAATACCAGCGAGTCCGAGACAAGTCCGAGACCATAGAAAAACGGACTCGAGCACTACAGCCCTAGTCTTGTGTGTCTGGGCTTACAACACGCACAGGCAGTGTTTGTGGATAAGTCATGTACCCATTGTGGGAAGATGACCATCTCGGAGCTGAGGTCGAGACTCTCGTTCCTGCAAAGGGGCGGAGTCCCCATGCCGGAACCCCCTTTCCAATCCTCCTGTGGGGGTTGCTTCGGACGCTGGCGTGGGTGACCTGAGGATTACAGTGAGCGCGCTTCCTTCGGGGAACCAACACCCTAGGAACCCTCACTCCTCTCAATCTCCGCAACCATGTGAGCTGCCAAGGGAGCGCGGTGGACCATCCACGAGGTGTGTACCAACCATTTCCTTTGGCGCTCCTGGCGATGAACAGATGTCGATCGCGGCATCAGAGGGTGGGTCAGATGTCTCTGCGGACGACGTGTCGGAGCCACTGCCTCCTTCGGGGGTGCCAGCAGTGCCTGATACGGACCCGGAGATGATGGCCATGCTTTCCCGGGCCGCCGAGAGGGTTGGGCTCGTGTGGAACCCTCCACCGGGTCCCGAACCCTCGAGGCAGGACGATTGGTATCTCGGGGTGGCGCATGCTGGCTCTCAGCAACCCACCCCGGTGCCTTTCTTCCCGGAGGTGCATGAGGAGCTCACTGGGACGTGGACGGCACCTTTTACTGCCCGAAACCGTTCCAGCGGTTCCTCCTCCCTCACCACCCTTGACGGCGGGGCAGCTAAGGGTTACGCACGCAATCCGCCGGTGGAGCGGGCCGTTGCTATGCAACTGTGCCCTAACTCAACTTGGCGCGGAGAACCGTGTCTCCCTTCCCGGGCCTGTAAGTACTCGTCGGATTCAACCGGCAAGGCTTACAAGGCCTGTGGGGAAGCTGCCTCTGCCGTACACGCTTTGGCGTTGCTCCAGGTTCATCAGGCCAAGGCACTGAAGGAACTGTACGAGGGTGGTCACGACCCACTGGTGTTCCAAGAACTCCGGCGGGCAACGGACCTCGCGCTTCACGCGACGAAGGTTACCGCTCGCTCAGTGGGCCGTGCGATATCCACCATGGTGGTCCAGGAACGCCATCTCTGGCTGTGTCTGGCTGACATGCGGGAGACCGACAAGCTCCGGTTCCTCAACACCCCCGTGTCCCAGACCGGCCTCTTCGGCGACGCGGTCGATAACTTTGCCCAGCAGTTCTCGGCTGTACAGAAGCAGACTGAGGCCATCAAACACATCCTGCCAAGGCGGTCAGCTGCTGCCTCCACCCCACCGCCAGCGGCTCCTCAGCCTGATCGTCGCCGGGGGCGCCCGCCTGCGCCCTCCCCGGCTCCCGCGCCGCAGCAGCAGCCTCCACCGAAACGACGCCGCGGAGCCGGTCGCAGGCAGAACGCCCTACCCGTCCAGGCCCCCGCCAAGAGGGGCGGCAAAGCCAACACCAAGCGGCCCTAGGACGGCCCTAGGACCCGGAGATGGTGGGGACTGCTCTCCAGGAGACGATGACCGCATCGCTCCCTCCTCCGGAAGAGGGCTGGGTGGAAAATCTTTTGTTTTATTTTGTTCCGCCGCTGGCCCCACAGTCAGCGGTACCCAAATTTTCAATGAAAGAGCAGTTTCTACCATCTCTGGGTCCGAAGAGGACTCGGAGAGCAGTGGAGGGACAAAATCCTTACCACTCTCATCCTCCTCTTCTATCGCCAGCTGGCAGCAGTGTACAATTCGAGAACGCCACCGAGCTGCCTCCCACACCTCCTGCCCCGTGGAACCAGGTAAGCGCTTCACAGCACACTCAGACCCCGCTGGGGGCTGCCTCCAAGAGAGAGCCCCCCCAGCCATGTCCCTGTGTTCCACTTCGCTGCCCCACTCCAGGTACGCCTACGGTCCCCTTGGTCCCGCTTGTACGGTCTCTGGGAGCCTGGTTAGCACTCCCCAGTCCGTCTCACTGGCTCATCCGGACCATCAGGCTCAGCTATGCGATTCAGTTCGCCCGGCGTCCCCCCAAGTTTCGGGCCATCCACTCCACTACAGTGAGAGCAGCCGATGCCCATGTCTTGCGCACGGAGATTGCAGTCCTACTGGCGAAGGACGCGATAGAGCCGGTCCCTCCAGCCGATATGAAGTCAGGGCACTACAGTCCCTACTTCATTGTACCCAATAAAGGTGGTGGGTTACATCCGTCCCTGAGATTGGTTTGCAGCGATCGACCTGAAGGACGCGTACTTTCATGTCTCGATTCTCCCCGGACACAGGCCGTTTCTGCGCTTTGCGTTAGAGGGTCGAGCATATCAGTACAAGGTCCTACCCTTCGGGCTGTCCCTGTCCCCCCCGTGTCTTCACGAAAGTCGCAGAGGGGGCCCTTGTTCCCATGAGAGAACAGGGCGTTCGCATTCTCAACTATCTCGACGACTGGCTCATACTAGCACACTCTCGAGATCAGTTATGCGATCACAGGGACCTTGTGCTCAGGCACCTCAGCCAGTTGGATCTTCGGGTCAACTGGGAGAAGAGCAAACTCGCCCCAGTGCAGAGGATCTCTTTTCTTGGTATGGAGTTGGATTCGGTCGCACAAACAGCGCGCCTCACAGAGCAGCACGCTCAGTCAGTGCTGGACTGCTTGAACACGTTCAAGGGAAGGATGGCGGTCCCACTGAAATTCTTTCAGAGGCTCCTGGGGCATATGGCAGCAGCAGCAGCAGTAACCCCGCTCGGCTTGCTTCATATGAGACCGCTTCAGCACTGGCTTCACGGCCGAGTCCCGAGATGGGTGTGGCATCACGGCACTCACCGGGTGGCAATAACACCGGCCTGCCGTCAGACCTTCGGCCCTCGTTCCTTCGGGCAGGAGTCCCCTTGGAACAGGTATCCAGGCACGCTGTGGTGTTCACAGATGCCTCTGCCACCGGCTGGGGTGCCACGTACAACGGGCATGCAGTATCAGGGGTGTGGACGGACCCTCATCGGCATTGGCATATCAATTGCCTTGAGTTGCTAGCAGTACACCTTGCTCTGCGTCATCTGAAAAGGCCGCTGAAGGGCAGGGATGTGCTGGTCCGTACGGACAACACTGTGACCGTTGCGTATATATCAACCGGCAAGGTGGTCTACGCTCCCGTCGCATGTCGCAACTCGCCCGCCATCTCCTCCTCTGGAGTCAGAAGCATCTGAGGTCGCTTCGAGCCATGTATGTCCCCGGCATGCTCTACTGTTTGGCCGACGAGTTATCACGAGCTGTGCTCCCGGGAGAATGGTCGACTCCACCCCCAGGTAGTTCAGCTGATCTGGAGTGAGTTAGGGGAGGCTCAGGTAGACCTGTTTGCCTCCTCAGAGACCTCCCACTGCCAGCTGTTTTACTCCCTGACCGAGGGGACACTCGGCACGGACGCACTGACACACAGCTGGCCCCGGGGCCTTCGCAAATATGCGTTTCCCCCAGTGAGCCTTCTTGCGCAGACACTGTGCAAAGTCAGGGAGGACAAGGAGCAGGTCCTTCTGGTGGCTCCCTACTGGCCCACTCGGACCTGGTTCCCAGAACTCATGCTCCTTGTGACAATCCCTCCCTGGCCCATTCCTTTGAGGAAGGATCTTCTGACTCAGAGACGGGGCACCTTATGGCACCCGCGTCCAGACCTCTGGAAACTCCATGTCTGGTCCCTGGACGGGACGCGGAGGTTCTAGGTGACTTACCCCCAGAGATACTTAACACCATCACTTCAGCACAGGCGCCGTCCACGAGACATGTCTATTAGAGTTGAGCCGGCTGAAACGAGTATCCGGTACGGATAAAGCACTTTTGTCGAGTACGAACATTATACGAGTAATACGAGTCAATATCTGTGCTCGGATAAAAAAAAAAAAAAAGAAGAAGAAAGTTATGTTGAGATTAAGGCTGAGCGATATATCAATATAAAGAATATATATATATATATATATATATATATATATTTTAAATGTGATATGTATTTAGACCATATTGCATATCGGTTCAGGTTGCGCTGTGATCCTTGCTCCAAGCAAGCTGCTGAGTGCTGACCCAGAGCTCTCTGCACTGCTCCCCGCGCCCCAGCCACTCCTCCCACTTTGCGATTAAAGCATGTATGTTATGAAATAGTCTTTCACCTCAGCAAAACGGACTTTCTGTCCTGTCAGCCGTTATAGTCGTAGCGCACACTCAATTGCAAGCGCAAATGCGGTGGCGCGCGGCCGCGCATTGGATCGCCTCACTGTATATAAAGTGTAAAAGAAACTATACGAGCATGCAACACCGTTACTTTCTAAATTACACAAAATAAAAGCAATGCAGTTATGATTTTCATTCTATTCACCAGGAGCAGTTTCCATGTTTCATTAACAGTTGTAAGTATTGTGCATTCACTATTCACCATGGTAACTGTCGTTTCTATATTAACCCCTTAATGCCCCTATTTTTCTTTAAATGACTGTAATGGCTCATACCAACGTTGTATTAACAAAATAAATAAACCAATTAATAAATCACATTTCCAATTCCAAGGGAATAATCTGCAATTAAGATTTTTTGTCATAATCATGCAGCTCTAAGGTGAAGAAACCTGTTTATTATTTATTCATGTGATTTAGCAAATGTTCATGTTTCAATAAAACTACTTGTGACATGTCATATTTGGCCTTGACTGAACATTTTCTCTCACTTTGCAGAAAAAATATCGGGATAGGCTATATTTTGTATATCGAAATTCAGCCTATTGGGATATGACTTTTGGGTCCATATCACCCAGCCCTAGTTGAGATGAAAACTCTTGTTCATTACATTTTACTTCATAATTGCAACCACATGTGTTGTATTCATTGTTGCAAAACTTGTTCTGTAGTTCGTTTGTTATCGTGATCAAAACCATTGATCTGAAGCTCAATATTGATGCTGTCATGTAAATAGTTTTCTTATCAGCAATAAATATAACAATTTCTGATCAACCCATATCAATTGCATGCTTAAAATAACATACCGGTTAAAGCCCCACCGATTTCAAGACTATCCGACCCACTTCCGGGTTTAGGCCCCGCCCAGTCCGAGTACAGATACAGATACAGATACAGATAATGCTGTACTCGCTCATCCCTAATGTCTATGCCCTGAAGTGGAACCTGTTCTTCGAGTGGTGCTCTTCCCGCCGCGAAGACCCCCGAAGATGTTCGATAAGGTCCGTGCTTTCCTTCTTGCAGCAAGGGTTGGAGCGAAGACTGTCTCCCTCCACCCTCAAAGTCCATGCTGCTGCTATTTCAGCTTATCACGACCACATCGATGGCAAAACAGTTGGAAAGCACGACCTGGTCGTCAGGTTTCTTAGGAGGGCGAGACGATTAAATCCTCCTCGACCCCCCTCCATACCCTCTTGGGATCTTTCCCTGGTGCTCCGAGCATTTCAGGACGTTCCCTTTGAGCCTTTGCAATCAGTGGATTTAAAGCTTCTTTCCATGAAGACTTTGCTACTGGTTGCATTGGCCTCTGTCAAGAGGGTAGGAGACCTGCACGCATTTTCGGTCGACGAATCGTGCCTTGAGTTCGGGCCGGGTGACAGCCACGTGGTATTAAGACCCCGGCCTGGCTATGTGCCCAAGGTTCTTACCACTCCCTTTAGAGACCAGGTAGTGAACCTGCAAGCGCTGCCCTTGGAGGAGGCAGACCCAGCCCTGGGTTTGCTCTGTCCCGTTTGCGCTCTGTGTATGTACGTGGACAGAACTCAAAGCATCAGGACCTCAGACCAGCTCTTTGTCTGTTATGGAGGCCAGCAGAAGGGAAAGGCTGTCTCCAAGCAGAGGATGGCCCACTGGATAGTGGATGCCATTGCCTTGGCTTACCAAGCTCAAGGCATGCCCTGCCCGCTCAGGTTGCATGCACACTCCACGAGAGGCGTTGCATCCTCCTGGGTGCTGGCTCGTGGCGCCTCGCTAACAGATATCTGTAGAGCTGCGGGCTGGGCGACACCTAACACGTTTGCTAGATACTATAGCCTATGTGTAGAGCCGGTCTCCTCCCGTGTTCTCACCCTAAACGGGTAGAAGCACTGAGAGGCCCGGCTCTGTCGGCTTGCTGCACCCTACTGTGCAATCTTATTTAGTGGTGGGAAGTTCGGATCATTTTACTGACTCGGATCTTTGAGTCTCGTTCAGTAAAATGAACGAATCTTTTATTGAGTCATTTCTTTCATTTCGGTCATTTCATCATTATATAATTAAAATGTCATGTTTAATATCCCAAAACATCTAGTACTTAATCTAGTACGAAAATCTTGATTACATTTGTAAAAATGACATAAATGACTATAGGGTAATGCAGCCAAGGCCAAATTATAAGCAACTGAAATAACTGTATTAATTAGTTGCTGGGTCTCAAGTTCAGGCTATTGCAGTCTGACTGTTATAGTTCACCTCACCTCCTGATCCGAGATGTTCTTTCCTTTGCAACTTCATATTTATCAGGTTTGTGCTCCTCCTCTCATGTCTCGACTCGAGACGTTAGCTGTTGACTCGTCAGTGTCTAACTCTCATCTGTGCTGTTTGCTGGGCCGTGCCGTCGCGATATAACAAGACCGGAAAGAGTAAAGATTAGTTCATCTCGAGTCTCTAGTTCAGGTTCGGACGGGTCTGAGTCTTTCGTTCTTCCTGTCAGTCCCATTAAGTCTATGCTGGCAGTACCGGAAAGGGGAATGATTAGTTCATTTGAGTCTTCGGGTTTGAGTCCTTCGTTCTTTTCTCACGTTGCCACTGGTCTCACATCAAATACATTAGATTCGCGTCTGAATGTATATTGTGTTATATAGGCATGGAAATACAAAATATGTTCAATAAACACTATAAACAAAAGTTCCATTATTCATTATTCCTTATTATTGTCCTTGTCGGTCTCTTTTCAATATTATGCATCTGTGGTGTGTTTTATTATATATTATACATTGATCGACTACTATTATATTATACATCATCTACGTGCTTGTTTGTGAATTAGTTTGTAAAAAGTTTGTGAATTAGTCTATTCAATACGGTGCAATTCACGTGACTAAAGAACGAAGGACTCAAACCCGAAGACTCAAATGAACTAATCATCGCTCTTTCCGGTGGTCTGACAGCATAGACTTAATGGGACTGACAGGAAGAACGACAGACTCGGACCCGAACTCGACAGATGAACTAATCATTTCTCTTTCCGGTACTGACAGCATTGACTCTATGGGACTGACAGGAAGAACGAAAGACTCAAACTCGCCCCGAACCCGAACTAGAGACTCGAGAGATGAACTAATCATTTCTGTTTCCAGTACAGATTCAGAATCCATAATGCGCATGCGCGGGTAACACAACATGAACGAATCACTCCCTGGACAACTCGGTAGTCCCGAGTCATATTTAAGATTCGTTCAAAATGAACGAATCAATCATGAACGACACATCACTAATCTTATTGCTCCAGTGTGAAAAACCTGTCAAGTCCTCCAACACCCCTCGGCCCGGACATGGCGGAGCGTCCGGAGCTAGGCCCCTGTCCGCTGAATCCTTGAGAGCCGGACTCGGGCTGGGTTCCATATGTGCGAGCCTTCGGGGATCCCGTATGTGTATATGTTCCACAGCTGCTCCTAAGACGGAAGCCTGTGTCTATCCCTTGGGCTAAG
Organism: Cyprinella venusta; assembly: GCA_038021265.1. Taxonomy (NCBI): domain Eukaryota; kingdom Metazoa; phylum Chordata; class Actinopteri; order Cypriniformes; family Leuciscidae; genus Cyprinella; species Cyprinella venusta. The sequence goes on along the minus strand of CM075882.1, from coordinate 17,791,793 downwards.
TCACCTATTATATCATATGCAGTACAGCCTTCGGGTTAGTCCATATGTATTTCCACGTAACTCTCTGAAGAAAGTGGGTTCCGCAGAGTTTCCCTCCCTCTAAAAGGGCACGCTTTCCCAGTGTTATCCAAGTCTCACTGTATGGGTTTAAAGGAACAACAGTGACTACGTTTAAATGCAGCCAATTTTCGGGTTATGGTCGGGTTAAGGTCACTTTTCGGGTTTCTGAAACATTAGGGATAACCCGTTTACATGCGTGAGCAGAGAGAGTTTCTCCTGTATACATGGAATTGCAATATCCCGATGTAAACGGCGACGCGCGGTTAGCGTCTAGACGTACGGACAACCTTAAGACGCAAAATGCGTCATTTCCGATTCTTCTTCCTGTATCCAAAGTCAAAAATAGCAGCAGTATGCGGATAATGAATAGTTCGGGGCAGATAGCGATCACCTTTGTTTGCGCTATGATGCTGGTAACGTTACTGAGCTCGCTCCAAAAGTATGCTGTGCTGTGTCTCGCCTGGTCTCGCCATGTTTACTTCCGGTATACTGCACGCGGATTTTTGTATGCACCGAGAAGTTTCTCTACTCAAAAGACCAAGATTCCTTGCGAATAGAACATGCACAGAACACAAATCACTATGGGGATATGCCGATACGCGTTTACATGACCAAAAATTCGGGTTAGAAAAGGGGTACCCCAGGTATAATATCCCGGTTTTTAAAATCCGAAAAAAACTGAAGTGCAATCACACAGCCGCTCGTTATATACCCGCGCTGACGAGGACGCGCAGCTGTTGCAAATGATTGCACGCCAATGTGCATTGGCTTGTTTTAGATTCACTCGAAGTATATTGGCTCTCTAGCGAGATTCCTATAGGTCAGTCTGACCTACGTCTCCGTTCCCTCCCTCAGGGAACGAGGGTTACCATATGTAACCGAGACGTTAGTCAGTTAGGGTTCTTGCTCTTCTTTTGAGCCACAAAATATGTCCATTGTCCAGAGCAAGGTTGAATTATTTATTTTACCTCGAAATGTTAATTAATGCATTAATTAACAAGCATGTACAAACGTGTGGGTAAGATGGTATATTCACACAGGAATTCTTATATATCTCATATCGTAGTTAAGGTTAGTTCCTCATTAGTACACATCTTAACTCATCAATAGTTCAGAGTAAAGTAATTATTAAAGGGATAGTTCACTTTGAAATTAATTTTTGATACGTTTTAGCTTACCTCAAGGGCATCCAAGATGTAGGTGCCTTTGTTTCCACAGTATTTTCAATTTTAACATTTTTCGGTCAAACCGGTGTTGTCTGTCAGTCATATAATGCAGTTTTAGGGGGTCCACCTCAAAGAGCATGCACAGAGAAGTCAAAATTAAACATGATTTAATGACTCGTAAATGTAAGTACAAATTGATGGCCTAAGACACGAAACGAGCGGTTTGTGTGAGAAAACGAATAGTATTTATATAGTTTTTACCTCTTGTTAACAGCCGTCAAACTGATCTGAATCAGATGTCTAACTGAACCATCTCCAGATGTAACGCCGGAAGTGATCTCTCGCGCATCTTCGTCATGCATTGCTTACACGGAGATTTCAGAAGTTTTACCTTTCACTAAACATATTTAGATATATGGGAAATCACGATGGAAGACGATTTTGATATATCTAAATATGTTCAGTGAAAGGTAAAACTTACGAAATCTCTGTGTAAACAATGCGTGACGTTAGATCACTTCCAGCATAACGTTTGGAGACCGTTCAGTTCGGTTCAGTTGGACATCTGATTCAGATCAGTTCGACGGCTGTTAACAAGAGTTAAAAACTATATAAATACTGTTCGTTTTCTCACACAAACCGCTTGTTTCGTGTCTTAGGCCATCAGTGTGTACTTACATTCACGAGTCATTAAATCATGTTTAATTTTGACTTCTCTGTGCATGCTCTTTGAGGTAGACCCTCTAAAACTGCATTATAGGACTGACAGACAACACCGGTTTGACCGAAAAATGTCAAAATTGAAAATACTGTGGAAACAAAGATACCTACATCTTGGATGCCCTTGAGGTAAGCTAAAACATATCAAAAATTAAAGCTGCAAGCAGCGATGGGCGGGCCCTCGCACCTGTAGCGCGTCGGGGTGTGAGGTGGCCACGTTGCATATTCTGGAGCTCAGCTGTGTACATGCGGCCGGGGCTGCTTACTTAAAGGTCACTTCCTATTTGCGAGCAGGTGGCGCTGTGACTGTGGGGTAATTTTGGCATGTACATGTCTTCAGGGTGGGACTGTTGTATAAAGTATAAAATTTCACGCAGGTCTGAGGATGTACACTGAAGTTACAACAACTTCCTCTTTCATGGCGAATCGTCGACGCCTCGGACACGCCCATTGATGAAAATGCACAGATAGCACAAATTTTCATCGTCAACACCTTTAGAAGGCACAACAGAAATTTGAAGTCGATCCGACTAAATCCCTAGGAGGAGTTTGTTAAAGTACGGAGTGTGTAAATCGTCCCAAAGTGGCCACCAAATTCAAAATGGCGGACTTCCTGTTTAGTTTAGGGCATCACTCCAAGAGACTTTTCTGTGCGTCTGGACATGGTAGATGTACCACAGAAATTTCGTACATGTCGGTCAAACATGCGGCGAGGCTGCTTCGTTAAAGGTCACTTCCTGTTGCCAGCAGGTGGCGCTATGACTGTGGGTGAATGTCGGTGTGTAGATTTGTTCAGGGCGGGAGTCTTGTCAAATGTGTAAAATTTCGTGCAGATCTGGGCATTTACAGCCAAGTTCCTACAACTTCCTGTTTCATGGCGAATCAGACGCTACGGACACGCCCATCGACGAAAACGCGCAGATAGCACAACTTTACATCGTCAATGCCTTTAGAAGGCACAGCAGAAATTTGAAGTCGATCCGACTAAATCCCTAGGAGGAGTTTGTTAAAGTACGGAGTGTGTAAATCGTCACAAAATGGGCGCCAAATTAAAAATGGCCGACTTCCTGTTGAGTTTAGGGTATGGGTTCTTGAGGCTTTTTTGTGCGTCTTGATATGATACACGTCCCCAGCAAATTTCGTGCTTGTAGGTTGAACGTGGACGAGGGGCTAATTTTTTCCAATTTTCTAGGTGGCGCTAGCGAGCCATTTTGCCACACCCATCCGCGAAACCCACAAAATACGAAATTTTTCACCAGTCCTGACAAGCGTGCAAAATTTGGTGAGTTTTTGAGCATGTTGCGGCCCCAAAAATGGCGCTTACTTTGCAGAAAAAATAAAAAATAAAAAAAATGTTAAATTAAAGCTGCAAGCAGCGATGGGCGGGCCCTCGCACCTGTAGTGCGTCGGGGTCTGAGGCGGCCGCATTGCATTTTCTGCAGCTCAGCCAGTGCGGCTGTGCATTTGCTACGCTGCTTCGTTAAAGGTCACTTCCTGTTGCCTGCAGGTGGCACTATGACTGTGGGTGAATGTCGGCATGTAGATTTGTTCAGGGCGAGACTCTTGTCAAAGGTGTAAAATTTCATGCATATCTGGGCTTTTACAGCCAAGTTACTACAACTTCCTGTTTCATGGCGAGTCATTGACGCCACGGACACGCCCATCGACGAAAACGCGCAGATAGCACAACTTTACATTGTCAATGCCTTTAGAAGGCACAGCAGAAATGTGAAGTCGATCCGACAAAATCCCTAGGAGGAGTTCGTTAAAGTACGTAATGAGTAAATCATCCAAAAATGGCGGTAAAATTAGAATTAGCCGACTTCCTGTTGAGTTTAGGGCATCGCTCCAAGAGACTTTTCTGTGTGTCTGGACATTGTAGATGTACCACAGAAATTTCTTACATGTTGGTCAAACATGTGATGGGGGCTGCTTCGTTAAATGTCACTTCCTGTTGCCACTAGGTGGCGCTATGATGACTGTGGGTGAATGTCGGCATATAGATTTGTTCAGGGCGGGACTCTTGTCAAATGTGTAAAATTTCGTGGAGATCTGGGCATTTACAGCCAAGTTACTACAACTTCCTGTTTCATGGCGAATCTTAAACGCCACGGACACGCCCATCGGCGAAAACGCGCAGATAGCACAACTTTACATTGTCAATGCCTTTAGAAGGCACAGCAGAAATTTGAAGTCGATCCGACAAAATCCCTAGGAGGAGTTAGTTAAAGTACTTAAAGGGTACATTTCATGCTTTTAAATCATTCATTTTTACATATAAATCATACCATTGTGGTCTATATAAAACATAAATGCAATGCTTGGGTCTGAATTCCTCATTATTATAGCTCCACAAGCCCCTTTTCTACCCCTTTTCTGAAGTCGTCTTTGAGCGACCTGTTTCAAAGCGGCCCCTTTAAATAAAAAGGAGATGCGTCATGCCCCGCCCGCTCTCCAGGTCGATAAGTTCACGGTCGGTTCAACTCCCCCGTTCAGCCATAATTGTAGTTTGATTCGAGATATACGATTACATATGATACCTTCAAAGAACATTTTTATTCACACGTTAATAAAATGTCAACAACAGAAGACTTCCATCAAGCCTTGTATATTCGAGCGAGAGCGAGCGAGTTGATGAAGACGACGACGAACCTGCAGGACAACCTCTTCATATGGATGTATTGGTATGTGAGTTGTATGTAACGTTAAGTGTGTTGTGTTATTAGTGAAAGTCGACTATTTCTCTTGATAAAACAAGCACGCTGACAAGATAAATGACTGCGGTCTGATCTTACCACAAAAAATCTGTATTGATCATATGACACGTTTAAAAAAGCATCAGAAAACACAGCAGCTAAATGACCAGTGATGAAACTCAAGAACATAATAGTGCAGACGTGTAACGTTACTTCAAAACAAAAACAAAGAAAGACAAAGGTACTAAAAGCGTACATTTTGACTTGCCCTCTCGTAACTTCTGCATCATTGAGCTCGGACTACAAAATCGGAGCGAGAAATAATAATGGTGGATTGCTCGAAGTGTTGGGCCGGTAGGCTAGTCGATCTCCTTATTTGGCAGTTCCGCTGCAAATACGGTGACGTGATAGTTCAAAAAACGTCATAGAAAACAGAATAATCTGAACAGGTTGAAAAATATGACCAAAACAGAATATAAAGATATAAACGAAGCACCTGAAGAGAATAATTTAATCTTTTCTGTACTTATAAACACTCCAAATATACAACAAAATGCATTTAAGGGCTAAAAAAGTGGATTTTGCATGATATGTCCCCTTTAATGAGTAAATCATCCAAAAATAGCGGTAAAATTTGAATTGGCCGACTTCCTGTTGAGTTTAGGGCATCGCTCTAAGAGACTTTTCTGTGCGTCTGGACATGGTAGAGGTACCACAGAAATTTTGTATATGTCGGTCAAACATGCGACGGGGGCTGCTTCGTTAAAGGTCACTTCCTGTTGCCAGCAGGTGGCGCTATGACTGTGGGTGAATGTCGATGTGTAGATTTGTTCAGGGCGGGACTCTTGTCAAATGTGTAAAATTTGGTGCAGATCTGGGCATTTACAGCCAAGTTACTACAACTTCCTCTTTCATGGCGAATCTTCGATGCCACGGACACGCTCATTGACGAAAACGCGCAGATAGCACAACTTTACATCGTCAATGCCTTTAGAAGGCACAGCAGAAATTTGAAGTCGATCCAACTAAATCCCTAGGAGGAGTTCGTTAAAGTTCGGAGTGTGTAAATCGTCCCAAAATGGCCGCCAAATTCAAAATGGCCGACTTCCTGTCGAGTTTAGGGTATGGGTTCTTGAGGCTTTTTTGTGCGTCTTGATATGATACACCGTCCCTACCAAATTTTGTGCGTGTAGGTTGAACGTGGACGAGAGGCTAATTTTTTCCAATTTTCTAGGTGGCGCTAACGAGACATTTTGCCACGCCCATCCGCGAAACCCACAAAATACGACATTTTTCACCAGTCCTGACATGCGTGCCAAATTTTGTTAAAAATGCCCCGGAAATGGCGCTTACTTTGCAGAAAAAAGAAAAAAGGAAAAAAAATAAAAGAAAAAATAACCCTAACAGTTTCAAGAGGGTCCTCGCACTGTTAGTGCTCGGGCCCTAATTAATTTCAAAGTGAACTATCCCTTTAATTCAGGTATTAGTACATGACTATTCATGTACTATTATTGTAAAGTGTTACAATGTCAACTAGAAACAAAACCCCTGAAAATGCAGTACATGTGTTAGCATGAAGTACAAACTTTAGTACCTTTGGTTGATTGACCAAATATCGACAGAGTTCTCCAATATACTGAAACACAGAAATATCATACTTTAGACAGTCCTTCCAAAACTGACTGGCAGAGAACTTCCTCTTCAAAACACACGTCGCCCCTGAAACACAACGCTCCATGTCAGGGTCAGATTACAAATGCAGAAACGTGTTCACAGTCAACTGCTTTCTAACACTAGCAATATTTACAGTATATGGAAGCTTTACAGACGCCACATATATAGTGCAGAAAAGCAAGTGGTTTGTCCCTGTGTTAGTAAGCTCATACCGAGCTGGATGCACCCGCCGATGCCGAGCAGTGACGCAGACATGTGGTAAAGCGGCAGCGGCAGATAGACTCGATCACTGCCACGAGCGCCACACAAGCCGAGGAAGGCCATACACATCACAGCTTTGATGTGACTGATCCGAGCAGCTTTTGGCAGTCCTGAGAACCAGAGAAGAACAGGAGACCATCAGTGCAACATAAAGACTGAAACATTCCCACGTCACCTACTCCATAGTTCTTCTACACCAGACTGTTCTTTGTGAACACGGGTCTACCACCTTTACATGCCTGAAAGAGACACTCTAACTAACCAAGTCAAAGTGGGCCATCAGAACATTGTTCTAATCATGAGCCCAGCCTCAGGCCTGATGTAAGAAGTGCCTGGGGAGTCGGGGAAGAGAGGAAAGGGCTAAGATATAATCACACCCTCAGGGAAGATGATCCATGACCGACGCAATGTGTGTTTGTGCTGGATCAATGTGCGTCTTCTGCCAACGAGGCAGGTCTTTATTGCATGTGTTGCTCTGTACTACAAGTAAAGACTATTTATATTCATAACTGCCTTTAAAAAAAATCAAAATATGGATGTGGGCATGGCTGTGCCCCAGTGCTAATGAAGGGCTAGAGATGTGTTTGCTGCCGTCCTGAACTGTAATAGAGTAACCGCTGTTGGTGTTTTCTGTGTGTACTGCACCTGTAGTGCCAGATGTGAAGATGAACAAGAAGTTGTCCATGAGGTTTGGTGGAGGAGCGTCAAGCTCAGGCTTCTCTGGGGAGGCTGAGTCCAGCAGAGTCCTGATGTTCTTCAGTGAGGATCTCTCTGCTGCCACACACACATCTCTCCCAGAGTCCTTCAGTGAGGATCTCTCTGCTGCCACAAACACATCTATCCCAGAGTCCATCAGTGTCGGCAGCACCTCCTCTAGAGACCCCATCAGGTCTACAAGCACAGGACAAGATCAGGACATTATGTGTTACTGTCTTCAGAAGACTTTTGTCGTCCAAACACATTCAAATGTACAAATTCACATCATTTCATATTTACATGCAATTCCCCAAATTTTCTGTCAAGCTGAACGTCTTTAACCAAATATAATTACTTGAAGTATATCCACTGAGATTGTGTTATTTTAAAGTTATTTTAGGTCAAATAAATAAAGTCCAATAATAGAATAGACGTTTATGGTTCTCCAATATCGGTTAATTTATGTGACCATTAACTGATATTTGAGAAACGTGAACTTCCATTCTATTATTGGACTATAACATTCAGGTAAACAAATAAAATCATTTTTTTAAATATTTTTTAATAATTGTTTCATTTATATTTTTTAAAATTTAATTTAAAATTAATTTTAATTTTTTAATTTTAAATTAATTTTCTTTAAACTCCTAAATCCCAGACGTAACGTAAAATTTAATACACATATCGATAGACAATGGAAAATATTTTCTTTATCTTTGTATTTTTATATTTATATGGTACAAGATTATATTCTATTCACAAAAATCTATGTGAAAAAGAGTTAGGTCAAAAATGAACTAAAAGTAATCAAAAAGTACATCAAAATGTAATGGACTATGTTATTATAATTTGTAAGTAATTGTAAACAAATCCTAGCTGCTACGCGGATTTGTTTTTGTTTTGTCGTCACGGTCAGTACACGATCTGTTCCACCTGCACGATCCGTTCTACGCATGCGCAGTAGAAAACACGCATGCGCAAAAGATAATTCTGTTTTGAGACGCTACTTTTGATTTACGACACTGCACGATCTGTTCCATGCATGCGCATGTTTGTACCGCGAGACAGAGAAAATAGAGTCAAACGGAAGAAATGAGCGAAATGAGAAGTTTGCCCTTTACGCTGCCGTTAGACAATATTTGGTTGACGGTGTGGTGGAGGCGGCGTTGAAGAAGAAGGTTTCACAAATGGCTGCAAATTTCGTTATAAGAGGTACGTGAATGCATAGACAACATCTTTTAGATACAGGGCCTATCGACCCCCACTGCCTGTTGGCGCGGTAGTCTGGGCGCGGTCGAGCCTTGGGGCTGCCATCTTAGACCGGTCACCCGCTGTAATCTGTATGGCCAAAACCGAACTGATATTCAAGCGGGTTTTATTTTTTTTTTTTGCTTCAAAGGTCATTTAAGTTAAGTAGCTATGATGCAGGACACATGGTTAGGCTAATTTTAATATTTCTAGTAGGCTTAACAGTAAAATAATATTCTGGTTTAAGATATAAAGTGACCAGGCACAATATTATGATGGATGTGATGTAAGTTATGATATAATGCATTTTATAAATGACTATGATAAAGCAGAAAGAGATAATGTTAGTTGTAGTAAAGTAAGATGTTTTAAGACGTTGAAGAAACAATTTATGACTTGTCACAAACACACACACACACACACACACACGAACTCTCTCTCTCTCAGCAGAAAAAACATTATATGGAAAAAAAATTGTTTGTCTATCACAGAAAGTAAATTATTCTACACTGGCCCCAGTGCACAATTCATGAGGCTGGTTGTGCTGTCTGATGAGCAGAGGCGGGCTGTCCTGGAGGAGTGCCACAACAACCCTGGCACAGGGAACCATGGGGGTGTGCGGGCGACGATGGACAGGGTTGTTGTAGGGTACTACTGGGATACCATAAAGGCAGATGTGGCAGATTGGGTACTTTTTTGGAACTTTTATGGAATTTAACACTATGGCTCTTAGGCAATGAATTGATTTAGTGGCTTTGACTTCAGATAATTATTTGGTCTAAATAACAAATGTATCAATCAGGTCAAAAGCTGTCACAGATGCCAAAAGAACGACCCCATAAAGACTGTGTCTCCTGCCCTTCATCCCATTAAGGTAGAGCTTACCTTGGTGTACAACTTAAAGCAAAAAGTTAGGTGATGTGGTAATTTTACATTATCTCCACAGGTGAAAGAGCCGTGGGAGGTGGTCGGTATGGACCTCATTGGTCCACTGAAAAAAACAATGAATGACCATCAATATGTCCTCACGGTGACAGACCTGTTCACCAAGTGGGTTATCGCTGAGCCTTTGAAGTGTGGCTCCAGCACTGAGGTGGCTGAGGCACTTGTGTCAAAGCTCTACACATTTGGTATGGTCCGGAAAATCATCACTGACAGGGGCCGTGCATTTGTTAATGAGGTATGTGTCCTTATTACCCTCTCCCTTCACACAGGACATATGGCATCATCACAATTCACGCTCTTTTAAGTGGTCATTGGTCATTTGTGAGACCAATAAATATTGAAAATAACCATGTTTGTCTGAATTATGTACAGCTTAATACACACATATTTGCGGCGTTGAACATCAAGCATGCCATCACAAGTGCATACCATCCCCAGTCAAACGGCCAAGTAAGTGTGCCATCATGGCATCCCGCAAAACAGTAAAATCAACTTTAGCCAATGTACACTAAAGTGCATGTAGTAATTCCTTTCTATTTTGAAGGATGAGAGAACTAATCAAAACATTAAGAGGACTCTCAGAAAATATGTTAATCAGCACCATGATGATTGGGACATCCACTTGCAGGCCATAGTTTATGGAATAAACACTGCAAAACAGGTTATTAATCATGACTAGATAATGTATATTTCATACATGTTTTATTTTGTGATTTGATGCAAAACCTTTTGTTTCAAATTAGAGATCCACCAAGTACAGCCCGTACTTTTTAATGTACAACAGGCACCCCCGTCTACCACAGGCATTAAATGTCTGTGAGACAGACGCTGCCTTTGAATTGGCGGACCCTGAAGAGGAGCTGGAGCTAAAACTAGCTGGAGTCAAGGCCCTCAATGAAACGGTTTGTTCAGAGATGTGTGGATGGCATGTTCAATTTGAATAAGAACAACCGCATAGTAATATATTCTTATCTTTAAGGTACGGAAAAACATTGAAAGGGCTTTTGAGGCAAAGAAAAGGAAAGCGGTTCGCCAGTGCTCAGTCAAGGCAGGGGACGAGGTCCTAATTGGGGAGCCCAAAAAGAAGGTGAAAAAAGGAAATTGCTTACAGGATCTCCACCAAGGGCCATTCACCCTCACATCCCTGACAGAGAAGGGTGTGGCAAGTGTGGCTATGTCAGGGAAGATACAGAAAGTTAATGTAGCCCAGCTAAGGCCCTACTTTCGGTCACAAGGTATTGTGGTAATCTAAAACTTGGTGATATAGCAAATATAAACATGACACTTGACAATGATGATTATTATTTACATTCCTGTTGTGTAGATCATGGCCATGAATCTGAGGGCAGACAAAATAATACAGAAGACATTGGAATGGTGGACCACTAGTATGCCAATAAAGGTCCACTGTGGTACAAGAGGTTGTGTCCTCAGCAAGAACAAATTGTGAGTGCCAAACTAAGCTGGATAGTTCACATGCACAGCTTGTTGGTGTGCTTTAAATTTAAAATGCATGATTGCTTATTTCTAACAGGGATATTTTTTATTTCTCAGCTGACCTATGTGCTGGACAGAACACGTCCACCAAAAGAAATTGTTGTTCTGGATGGCCCAGTTTGTCTTCAAAGGGAAGACTTTTGGAGCCTGGGACTAGATGAACAGGTGGAGAGCAATGTAAGTGGATATTGCAGTAAAGAGTTTGCATGGTTCTAATGCCTTTATTGTAATTGTCCAAAACATTCTGCACTTTAGATTGGGAATGTGTGCTTCAGGCTGATTGAGGAGGCAGGCAGGAGACATGTATGTATTTGTATTTATCTTGATGACTTGCATATAAATTTGTGCAAAAATGAGTACACCTCTCACTCACATTTTTCCATAATACTCTGTCTTTTCGAGCGACAACACTATAGAAATGAAACAATGACGCATCTTAAAGGGATACTCCACCAATTTTTCATATTAAACTTGTTTATTACCTTAACTAAGACAAGTTTGATACATACCTCTCTCGTCTCAGTGCGTGGGCTCAATCGCTCTGGCACGCGAGACATTTTGATAGCACTTAATTAGACCTCTTCATTCAATATGGGCCAAGCAGAGAAGTGACCAAACATCTCCACGTTTTCCCTAATTAAATACAGTTACACAAGTAAAGTAACTCAACCAAGACTAGTGACACAAAATAAAACTTTTTTAAGCGTGTAAAGTGGATAACTATAATGTATGGTGGAATACCACAGCAAGTGCTTGGAAGCACTTCGACTTGGTGCAGTAATATCATCACTCGTGAAAAGTCCTCTCCCCCTCCCTCTCTGGAGTCATGATATTTCTTACAGAATATTATTATAATATGATGACCTTAGATGTCAAAAGCTCAAGGAAAATTGGATTTCTCAGTTCATTACCCCTTTAAGATGCATCAAAGTTTCATTTCTATAGTGCTGTCCCTTGAAAAGATGTAACAGAATATTTGCCAAAATGTGAGCAGGGTACTCACTTTTGTGAGATGTATGTATATGAAATGCAGACATACAATTTTATTTAGGGAATGGATATCCACATTGCTGATCTATTTGATGTCCCTAAATGGAAACTAAGGGAACCTAGTTTGCCGGTAAGTTGCATAATGTGTTGACAACTCCAGCAGATACACCTCGTTAAGTACAGATATGTCCAAGGAGATCTGAACGTTTATATATTTTTTGTTTCATAGGACAATGTGAAATCTAAAGATATCATCATTTTGCCAGCATGGTCTAGGGGGTCACAAACAGCAAGCCACTACATGCTTTGTGTACAGTTACATTGTTTTTTTAGTTTTTCCTCTATTTTTAAACCAGTTGGTACCCCTATAGCTGACATTTAATAAGGGTATGTTCTTCACAGGTGTTATTAGTTGCTAAAAAGGAGAATATTTTTCTGGACTCATTATGTCCAGATGGGTTTGGGGATGAGAAATACCGAACCATATTTAGGTTTGAAATGCATAAGCAGAGGAAATTAGCAAGGTTTGACCTGTGACCGATTAAGGCTAACACAGAACATAAAGTGTATGTAGTTACATGCTACTAAGGGAATTAAAGTTAGGTGTTAAAAGGGGTGTTTTCTACATTTTTTCCCATCCAGTTAAGCCTGAACAGGACTCTGAAAATCTTCAATTTGATGACACTGTAACAGCCTTAACAAATACAGTTCAAACTGAGTGAAATGGACTGATATGCTGTTCTGGCAAAGCCTTGTTCTCTGGCTTTAAGATTGAGTAAAAGCCTTGTTCTCTGGCTTTAAGATTGAGTAAAAGCCTTGTTCTCTGGCTTTAGGATTGAGTAAAAGCCTTGTTCTCTGGCTTTAGGATTGAGTAAAAGCCTTGTTCTCTGGCTTTAGGATTGAGTAAAAGCCTTGTTCTCTGGCTTTAGGATTGAGTAAAAGCCTTGTTCTCTGGCTTTAAGATTGAGTAAAAGCCTTGTTCTCTGGCTTTAGGATTGAGTAAAAGCCTTGTTCTCTGGCTTTAGGATTGAGTAAAAGCCTTGTTCTCTGGCTTTAAGATTGAGTAAAAGCCTTGTTCTCTGGCTTTAGGATTGAGTAAAAGCCTTGTTCTCTGGCTTTAGGATTGAGTAAAAGCCTTGTTCTCTGGCTTTAGGATTGAGTAAAAGCCTTGTTCTCTGGCTTTAGGATTGAGTAAAAGCCTTGTTCTCTGGCTTTAGGATTGAGTAAAAGCCTTGTTCTCTGGCTTTAGGATTGAGTAAAAGCCTTGTTCTCTGGCTTTAAGATTGAGTAAAAGCCTTGTTCTCTGGCTTTAGGATTGAGTAAAAGCCTTGTTCTCTGGCTTTAAGATTGAGTAAAAGCCTTGTTCTCTGGCTTTAGGATTGAGTAAAAGCCTTGTTCTCTGGCTTTAGGATTGAGTAAAAGCCTTGTTCTCTGGCTTTAGGATTGAGTAAAAGCCTTGTTCTCTGGCTTTAGGATTGAGTAAAAGCCTTGTTCTCTGGCTTTAGGATTGAGTAAAAGCCTTGTTCTCTGGCTTTAGGGTTGAGTAAAAGCCTTGTTCTCTGGCTTTAAGATTGAGTAAAAGCCTTGTTCTCTGGCTTTAGGATTGAGTAAAAGTCTTGTTCTCTGGCTTTAGGATTGAGTAAAAGCCTTGTTCTCTGGCTTTAGGATTGAGTAAAAGCCTTGTTCTCTGGCTTTAGGATTGAGTAAAAGCCTTGTTCTCTGGCTTTAGGATTGAGTAAAAGCCTTTTTCTCTGGCTTTAGGATTGTGAAAATTGTTCTATGGATTCAGTTTTGCATTTTTTTTCCAGACAACTTGCAGGAGCAGTGGCTAATGTACCGTGGGTGGAGAAGACAGGCAAAGATTTTGATGTAACTTTACTTACTATGAAAATTTGCCATTTCATTTTGCTCAGCGGAGACTATATGGTTGTCAACATCACTTCTGAGTAACTGTATATTACTTTTCAGCCATTTCCAGTTCAGTCAGATAGACAGAGCTGTGGGATATTCATGCTTATGATAAACTTGTACAATTTCTACTCAATTTTTCCTGTTTGTCCTAAATCTCCGTAATCATTATTTTTCTCTTTAACAGTATGCCCTCTGCATCTGTACTGGTGCCATGTTTCACTTTTTGGATGCAAGTTGTAATTCATGGAATGTATGTATCAAAGAATGTTAAAAAACAAGCAATGCAAGACTACAATATTGCATGTGTATTACAGACTGACATACCATCTCTTCTCTTCATCTCTTCGTGTCCAGATATTGGAGAAATTCCCGATCGCAAGGTACGACACATTTCATGCAGTAAAACGTTGGTCTGCTTTACAATTATGCTACATTAAAAGTGCCATACTTTTGAATAGGCATGGGCAGAACTTCGGGCAGCGCTTTGCCTTCTGGACAGAGGAGGCAGAACAGCTGATGGCAGGCACCCTACCACCTATTTATAGGATTTCTCGACCCCAAATAGTCAAGGTTTGTTTGGTCAAATCGATTCATATTTTCCAAAAAAAAAAAAAAAAAAAAAAAAAAAAAAAAAAAGATTTTTTAGATTTTTTTCCCTCCCCCTCTTCAGTATAGCGTAACGTTACATACGTTTTGCATTCGCCAAATCTTCCTTCAGGGTTTCCACGGTTCAGTTATGACAGTCAACACGATGAAACTCTCTAAAATGATTCAATGTTACTATTATCATACTTGATCTGTAGATAAAGGTCTATTGTTTCGCATAAAATAACTTTATCTTGCTGGACTTTGTTGCTGTAAATCGTCATGTTACTTTCTACTGAGTGTCAGTTAGAGCACAACACTAGAGACAGAGCACTATTCTTCACACACAGTAACTGAAATTTAAAACTGTTAAAAGAAAACGCTCAATAAACGATCACATAGATAGATACTGTATATTATACACTACGCATCAATATATTTCCTTTGTGCTTTGAGCTTTTCAAGGCAGACTCGAAGAGCTGCGTGACTCTGTGTTGCTTCAAGCGCATCATTCTCCACTCAGGGTGCGCATAAGCGCTTTGTGCCGCACTGTACTGAGCCTTTCATATCATAATAGTTTTGCGCAATGAAAGATTTTTAATAGCCTTTCTTGTTCTGTCCCATCTATCATATGTTACTGCCTCATTAAACAGCTCTGCTATACATTTTAAACATGTCTCAATTTTATAGAAAACTAGGCTATATAATAATTGATCCTTTTGATTTTTGTTATCTTGTTTTTCCTGAATGTACAATACAAAGAGCGATGTGTAAAGTTTTACCAGATTTAGTGTTACATACACTTGTCTCTTGTTCCTCACTAAATGTTTTTTTCCCTAAATTTTCAGATTTTATACAATTATTGCGCACTTGTGATTTTCCTAGTTTTTTTAGGGGAAAAAAAAAATCACCACGCCCTATGTAAAACTGATACATTATAACATGTTACGTCACGTGATATATTCAAAAATAGAAGATTGTAACAAACAGTTCAAGTCAAGTGGGTTTATTGTCATTTCAAGCATGTACAGTGTGTATAGTGAGACAAAACAGTGTTTCACCATGGGTCAAGTGGTGTTACATTTTAAGGTATATAAGAACTTTTGGGACAGGATACATTTAGTGCACACAGGCTAAAAAATACTGCACATTATAGTGGAAAGTATTATAAATTTATGGTATTTTACTTTATCATAGGAGGAACCGGTAGAAGTGGAGGAGCTGCCCCTCACATTGAAACATATGTACCAGGCAGACTACATCGTGAGGAACAGTCTTGGGCTTTTCACTGGCCAGGTGCAAGAACAATCATAGATGTTGATGGATCATGATGACCAAATGTAAGCGTGGAGTGTGCTGATGGGGTCGATGGAGTGCTATGCCATGAAGTGCTATGCCATGGAGCCTTTCACATTCATTTTTGAAAACATTCAGGACATGGAAACCTTCATGATAATTTGCAAAGACACCCTCAACCTGAGAGTAAATGCTGGAGTTGGGGTGCACAGTCACTCATATACATTTTGTTAGTGTGTGTCTGTTACAGTGGAAAGAGTGTTCAGATAAATGAACTGAGAGCTGACTCAGCTGAAAGAGTGTTCGTCTGAAGTGGACCGAGAGCTGATGCAGTGGAAAAAGTGTTCCTGTGTGTGTTACAGCGGAAAGAATGTTCGTCTGAAGTGGACTGAAAGCTGTTACAATGGAAAGAGTGTTCCTGTGTGTGTTACAGTGGAAAGAGTGTTCGTCTGAAGTGGACTGAGAGCTGTTACAACGAAAAGAGTGTTCCTGTGTGTGTTACAGCAGAAAGAATGTTCGTCTGAAGTGGACTGAAAGCTGTTACAATGGAAAGAGTGTTCCTGTATGTGTTACAGCAGAAAGAATGTTCGTCTGAAGTGGACTGAGAGCTGATGCAGTGGAAAGAGTGTTCCTGTGTGTGTTACAGTGGAAAGAGTGTTCGTCTGAAGTGGACTGAGAGCTGTTACAACGGAAAGAGTGTTCGTCTGAAGTGGACTGAGAGCTGTTACAACGGAAAGAGTGTTCGTCTGAAGTGGACTGAGAGCTGTTACAACGAAAAGAGTGTTCCTGTGTGTGTTACAGCAGAAAGAATGTTCGTCTGAAGTGGACTGAAAGCTGTTACAATGGAAAGAGTGTTCCTGTGTGTGTTACAGTGGAAAGAGTGTTCGTCTGAAGTGGACTGAGAGCTGTTACAACGGAAAGAGTGTTCGTCTGAAGTGGACTGAGAGCTGTTACAACGAAAAGAGTGTTCCTGTATGTGTTACAGCAGAAAGAATGTTCGTCTGAAGTGGACTGAGAGCTGATGCAGTGGAAAGAGTGTTCCTGTGTGTGTTACAGTGGAAAGAGTGTTCGTCTGAAGTGGACTGAGAGCTGTTGCAACGGAAAGAGTGTTCGTCTGAAGTGGACTGAGAGCTGTTACAACGGAAAGAGTGTTCGTCTGAAGTGGACTGAGAGCTGATGCAGTGGAAAGAGTGTTCGTCTGAAGTGGACTGAGAGCTGTTACAACGGAAAGAGTGTTCGTCTGAAGTGGACTGAGAGCTGTTACAACGGAAAGAGTGTTCGTCTGAAGTGGACTGAGAGCTGATGCAGTGGAAAGAGTGTTCCTGTGTGTGTTACAGTGGAAAGAGTGTTCCGTTGTGTGTGTGTGAGAGAGAGAGAGAGAGAGAGAGAGCGTGACTTTTTACTCTTAAGTAAAGATACTCAAAAACTGTCCACCGCTGATCTCATGTCACTTTTGTGTGCACACAAGCTTGTTTCAAGTCAGTTTGAAATACTCTAACGTTTCCCCAGACTTTTTTGTAGTTCTTTCTTCATGTAGGCTAAGTGCAGATACTCTAGGCATAAATGCATATTGTGTCTTCTGTAAACAACTTTAAAGGAATTATTTTCCTCATTTAGATTACATACAGTTGTGCCCAGAATTAATCATACCCCTGGTAAATATGGAAAAAGGATTTCCAAATTTTTTTGAATGAAAGATCAAAAGGATAAATGATACAGATTTATTTTTTACAGCCATTTTTTTAAATCATATTTACCAGGGGTTTGATTAATTATGGCCACAACTATATATATATGAAGAGTTCAGATGCAAAAGCCTCTAAGTGCCATTTGAAATTTTCCTCTAAAATGATAATTTTTATCAAGCTTGTATATTTAAGTTCAGTAATTTCACTTAAATGGCAATGAAGATTACCTATTGTCATTTAAGTGAAATTACCGAACTTAAATATACAAGTTTGATAAAAAAGGTCATTTTAGAAGAAAATTTTAAATGGCATTTAGAGGCTTTTGCATCTGAACTCTTCATATATATATATATGTAAGTATTATGTATGTATATATATGTATGTATATATATATATATGTATGTATGTGTGTGTGTGTGTAAACCCCTACTAATAAAAAAATTCTCAACTTAAAAGTTAACTAATAGCAGTTTTTAATTAAAAAAAAAAAAAAACGAAGACCAAAACACAGTAAATTAAGCCCAATACCAGAATCACAAAGGATAGTTTGGAGGAAACTGATCATGTATGTTCATAACTCACAACACCGTTATTATTTTGGATTGGCGTAAACGTAAACACGTAATACATAGCGTAAGTAAGTTACAATTAAAAACATCAAAATAGACCCGCTGTGAAATGTTAAACACAATAAAACTAACGTTACACACATCTGCCGCAAATTGTGCTGCCTGGCCGTAGAGTGTTTCATTCATCACATGCGTGGTACCATAGATATCATATAGAGACTAGATACCCTATTGGCCGCTGGAAAACGAGAAATCCGGCCGCCATCTTGAACCGGTCGTATTCCTAGTCTCGTTGCGTGGCAGCAGATGAGATGCCAGAGCACTGTGGAGCATTTTCCTGTTCTAATCGCCGGACCACCGAAAATAGTGTTTTTCACAAGTAAGTCTTAACATTACTGTACTATTGGTTGTATTTTGTGAATAGAATATTACCAGATAATCGAGAAGGAGATATTTGATACTTGATATTTGCTATTACTGTACTGAAATCGTTGTGAAATGCTGTTTACTGCATCAGCCGGTGTTCACCCGGCATGGAGAGGCGGGGTAACTGTTAAATTAGAGCTTCTTGGTTATCGGATAAGCATTCAACTGCCCTGTTGTATAGGTTATTTGTGTTTGCGCACATCAAGAAGCAACGTAATGTACACGCATGACAGCAATGGGCAAATTGAGTAACCCCTCCAACTTCTAGTTTTAGATAACCTATCTTATCACATGCTATTTGGCTATTGATATTACAGAAGTCCTGTGGTAAAATTACATTATTAACTTACTCCATCTACCTTTGTAATGTTAATCCGAATAGGGCTTTAGTCTCGTCATTTTACCCTCCCACATCCACATAGCCTACAATAAAAAAGGTAGGCTTAATGTTGTCCGAATTTAATTTTTTAGAAATTACTGATGCAAACACGTTGAAAAGCTTCTTCTCAATTTTTATTACAGGTGGCTGCGTTCGGTGGATTCGGCGTTCTCTCTCTCTCTCTCTCTCTCTCTGTCTGTGTGTGTGTGTGCAGGCTAAGTGTGTGAGAGAGAGAGCGAGAGAGTGTGTGTGTGTGTGTGCGTGTGTCTGTTCGTGTGTATGTATGTGCATGTGTATGTGCGTGTGTCAATCATAAATTGTTTCTTCAACTTATTAAAATATCTTACTTTACTGCTACTATCTGTTTCTGCTTCTTTATTATATTTATAGTGTGTGATTTATAAAATACATTATATCCTCCTTCATCACATATATTGTGTCTGGTCACTTTATATCTTATATCAGAATATTATATTACTGTTAAAACTACAATGTATATTAAAATCCGCCGAACCATGTGTCCTGTATCATAGCTACATGAATGACCTTTGCAGCAAAAAAATCCGCGTGAAAATCAGTTCAGTATTCAGTGAGATATGATTAATTTAATGCGCTGACGGCTCATTTCACCTGCCATTCAGATTACACTGAGCGGAGCGGATGACCGGTTTAAGATGGCGGCTCCAATTCTCGTCCGTGCCAATAGAGAGCCTAAGTCCCGCCCTTCCACTTCCGGCTCATGGGACCTTATTTCGGAAAAAATATGAATGGTAGTCAATGGCGAGAGACAACTTATCTTTTTATTCCGTCTGATCTGTGCCCTCAATTACACATATGATGTTTGTCAATTTAAAAGATAATTCTGAAAGTCAAAAACGTCGCAGTTTGTCATAAAACAGAAGAGTAACATTTAGTTTTATGTGAAAATCGCACCGTGAACTACATCTCCCGGGAAGCGAAACGAGATCCGCTGCTCGTGTGTGTGCAGTCTAGTACAAAACACTCAGGTAGGACGGCGTAACGTTACGATTATAACGTAAGACTGTAGAAACAATGACAAATAGCCTCAGTAAAGTTAGCTTCCATTCATTGAGAGAAAATGTGCGCCTTTGGGGTTTGTAGTCTTCGTAATTACGTATTTTCACAGTCTTATACCTCAACGGTTTTACATCAAACTGCGACTTTCTTTACTTTAAAATGTATCTTTTAAATTGACAAACATCATATGTGTAATTCAGGGCACAATTCAAACGAGATCAAAATATTTGTTGTCTCTCGCCATTGACTACCATTCAATATTTTTCCGAAATAAGGTCCCATGGTGGGCGACCGGAAGGGGAGGGACTTAGGCTCTCTATTGACCATTTTAAAAGATGTAAACAACACTGGTCCAGAAACACTTCCTGTTTCAGTTTGTAACTGTTTTCTTTATTTCACATGTAAAGAAAACATCTTAAAGATGCTTGTTTAACTTTTTGATTCAATTTTAAATGTTCTGTTGGTTGTATTTTATCCCAGCTTTTATGTAGTGTTAAAAAACTGAAACAGGAAGTGCTTCTGGACCAGTGTTGTTTACATCTTTTGAAATGGTCTATAGACGAATCCGGCGAAACTACCGGAAGTAAGCGGGCGCCATTACTGAGCTGTCGCTGGGTAGCGTTGCTCCATTGCCTTCTATTGTTTTATTTGCAACTTGCGTCCACAGGAATAAACAGCCCGCGATTTACGACTGTCACTAACGTTACAACGTTAGCCCTTGTATAATGTCAAGTGGGTAAACAGTTTCCGTTATAAATTGTTTCAATGGTGGCAGTAAAATTTCAATTTTGAAGAGAAAACATTGTGAATACCCTGGGTCGACTGCCCCTGTCAGGTGCCGTACGGTTTACACAGATTTCCTGGGCGAGTACAAGACGCGGACATTCGCGTATAATAACAATTATTTAATGACATAAGTAAAAAAATATAATAAATGTGTGATATAATGATCAGCAAAATCTCCTCTCTTGCTATTTTTTCTATTTAATTAACATGCTATGGTCATTAAATGGCTTTCCTGAGCTAAATGTAACGTTATGTGACATAATTGTTCTCCTGCTGTTATATTGACCTCTTTCCATGGTTTAAAAACACTAGTTGGCCGATTTTGTGTATACTTTCTAGCTGTAACGTTACCTTACCCATGCCCGTTGCAATGTAAAAATGAGATAAATAATGGACACAAATGAAAAACATGAATTTGTTTATTTGATTTCATTTATTTATTTATTTATTGTTGCCAAATGGACAGATTTTTTTAGTTTATTCGGTAGCAAACGTTAGCCTAGCTAGCTTGCCAAGCTATTTTCATAAATAGGCCTAATCTGTAAGATCGTTTGTACCTTCATCTGTGACTGGAGGCTAATGTCCAAAATCATCAACCCAACAAGTCTGCCTGACTGTAGCTGTCATCGAGGGTGCGTTATCACCTTATCTCCGAGGTTTGTTTACATACCGGTGCATATGTCTATGCCGGTGTAACAGCTCAGTAATAGAGAGCCTAAGTCCCGCCCCTTCGCTTCCGGCTCATGGGACCTTATTTCGGAAAAAATATGAATGGTAGTCAATGGCGAGAGACAACTTATCTTTTTATTCCGTCTGAACTGTGCCCTGAATTACACATATGATGTTTGTCAATTTAAAAGATGATTCTCAAAGTCAAAAACGTCGCAGTTTGTCATACAACAGAAGAGTAACATTTAGTTTTATGTGAAAATCGCTCTGTGAACTACATCTCCCGGGAACAGAAACAAGATCCGCTGCTTGTGTGTGCGCAGTCTGGTACAAAACACTCAGGTAGGACGGCGTAACGTTACGATTATAACGTAAGACTGTAGAAACAATGACAGACAGCCTCAGTAAAGTTAGCTTCAGTCATTGAGAGAAAATGTGCGCCTTTGGGGTTTGTAGTCTTTGTAATTACGTATTTTCACAGTCTTATACCTCAACGGTTTTACATCAAACTGCGACTTTCTTTACTTTAAAATGTATCTTTTAAATTGATAAACATCATATGTGTAATTCAGGGCACAATTCAAACGAGATCAAAATATTTGTTGTCTCTCGCCATTGACTACCATTCAATATTTTTCCGAAGTAAGGTCCCATGGTGGTCGACCGGAAGGGGAGGGACTTAGGCTCTCTATGGCGTCGCCACAAGATGGCAGCCTACACAAGAACGCTCGTCGGATTCGTCGTAACGGTCGATAGGGCGTCTACCTATATGATGTCTATGCGTGGTACCGATCGTGTAGGAAACCCGTGACGTTTTCTTCTACGTAATTACGCGCATGCGTAGAACGGATCGTGCACGGATCGTGTACTTCTTTTACTGTCTATGATCGTGTACCGACCGTCACTTCTAATGCCCGACAACCTATACTCCAGAAACCACCCAGAATAATTCAGTCTAGTTTCTAGACGCCAGATTTCATTCGAAAGGGAAAATGAAAGTTAATAATAATAAGTTAATAATAATAATAATAATAATAATAATAATAATAATGACGTTAAATAAACAATACCAACCTAAGCACCAAGCAAGTTTGTTTGTTTGTTTTGGGGTTTTTTTTAAACAATATTCAGTCAGGCTTGGCTTTGTCAAAACATTTCTTTGGTCAAACTTTCCTCGTTGTTTGTAATTTGTTTTAAAATCAAACAATACAAAATAAGCAACCAAAAGAACTAGCATGAAGGCTAGCGGTAGTGAAGGACCTCTGTTCTCGTCACACTCCTTCTCACAGGATCAACATTCATCTTAACTTCAGCTTGATGGAAAGAAGGCCAGTGAAATAAGGAAACGACTTATGGGTAAAGGTCTCTATGTGTTGCAGTTATATAGCAGATAATAAATATATCTGAGCTCCATACGGTTAACTTATGTCGATTAAACCCGAGCGTCGCGTCGCTTACCTGAGCCGACGACGAGCGCTTTAGCACCACAGCTGTGCAGACAATGCAGCAGAGACTGGGATTTGATGTTAAAGTTGAGAAACGCGACCTCACAGCCCACCTTGCAGAGCCCGAACCAGACGCAGATGAAGTCAGGCTCGTTGCTCATGAGGAGCGCCACGATATCCCCGTGTCTCAGCCCGCAGTGAGACAGCAACACGTTCGCGAATCGGTTACTGCGCACATCTGCGTCCCTGTACGAGAGCACCTGGTCCTCGAACACGATGAACGCTTTCTGGGGGATGTTTCTTGCTTGAAGCTCAAAGCACTGAAGATATGTGACAACTCCGCGCTTCATCCTCGCCATCATCGCCTTCCCCACCAGCCGTACCCTCACGTAATACAGCAAGTCTTCCCAGAAGTACGGGTACAACTTCCTCTGGACGAGCAGGAGAGTGGCGATCCCGACAGCCAGAGTGGCTATGGCCCAGCTCATCATAATCATCATGATGTGTAACTCACACACACACGCTAACCATGAGAAGGAGAAGAACCGTGTGTGCTTGTGGAGCTGCTGGAATCTTCACCCCATATTTAAATACCCTCTGACGCTACTGCGCATGCGCAAGACTAGACTTTCAACCGCACTCGCTTTGAAGTTATATTCGTTATCACGAAAATACAAACTCACAAAGTACAAACTCAACGCCCAGCAGGAAACTCGCTTCTCTCCCACTTCAGGAAACAAAAAATGAAAGTCCGAACCTCTCATAATCTAATAAACTGCTGTCTATGTAGGCAGTTTATAAGCCCAAAAGTTTTGATTACTATAGGTTGTGACACTGCATGCAATCTTATACAGACAAATATATATATATATATATATATATATATATATTTATATATATATATATATATATATATATATATATTTTGATGGATGCATTTTTTTATTAAGATATAAAAATACCCTCTCTATAGAAGTATAATTACTGTTGAATAATCCAAGAAAGTAAAGGCATGAGAGAAACTCTGACAGGTAACAATTCAGTTAATATTCCTAAATTTGTTTATTTTTTGCAGATTTTACAAATTTTATAATTTGTAAGTTAACAATTTGTGCTTTTTTGTACATTTACCAGTAGGGGTTCAATCTTCAACTGACTGGCTGGAGCCACCACTGGCAGGTCACGTGACCTGTCAGTGGCTGACTGGCGGCTGGCTGGCTGGCGACTGCCAGTGGCTGGCTGGGATGTCACGTGACGTGTCAGTGGCTGGCTGTTGTCTGTCAGTCTGCCTTTGGCAAGTTTCAAAAACCATTGATTTTTGACAGTTTTTGTGTTTTGTGTTCCTCCCTTTCTAACCCATTTATTATGAATCTGTTGATATGAATAATGTTCTTTATTATGATTGCTGTTTTGTGGACTGTTATTCCAATATAACCAGTCAATTGGCCGTGATCAGACTGGCAGCTTACAGATGCTCATCCAGTCAGCTGTGGCTGATACTGCGAGTCTAATGCGTCGCCTGACACTCTCGCTACAAGGAAATCAATTGTTTTCTTTTTATAAATGTAAACCCATGCCTTTATTCTTATGGAGGATTGATGTTTTGGGGACTCTTATCCCAATATAACCAGTCAAATGGCTGTGATCAGACTGGCAGCTTACAGACGCTCATCCAGTCAGCCGCGGCTGAGACTGCGAGTCTAACGCATCACCTGACACTCTCACTACAAGGAAATAAATTGTTTTCTTATTATGAATATAATGCCATGCCTTTATTCTTGTGTATGATTGGTGTTTTGGGGACTGTTGTCCCGATTAAACCAGTCAAATGTGCCGTGATCTGACTGACAGCTTAGGCTACAGACGCTTGCTCGACGCTGCTCCAGTCAGCCGCTGCTGATCCGCGAATATATAACGTGTTGCCTGACACTCTCGCTACAAGGAAAAAAATAGTTTTCTTATTATGAATATAATGTCATGCATTTATTCTTGTGCATGATTGATGTTTTGGGGACTGTTATCCCGATTAAACCAGTCAAATGTGCCGTAATCCGACTGGCAGCTGACGCTTTGTTGGCCGGCTGATCTGCATGAGCGTCCAGCAAAGCGTATAGTTGCCAGTCTGATCATAACGGTCCCCAAAACATCATATCATACTAATGAGTAGATGTATGAGATTATGTTCTTAATAAAAAAAACCTATTAATTTCATTGCAGCGAGAGTGTCAAGCATCGCATTGTAATCGCTGATCAGCCCGCGAGCTGACAGTCTGATCATGGCACATTCGACTGGTTTAATTGGGATAACAGTCCCCAAAACATAAAGTATTCCAAAGAATAGGTGCATGAGATAATATTCATAATAAGAAAACTATTTATTTCCTTGTAACGAGAGTGTCAGTCAGGTGACGCATTAGACTCGCAGCCACGGCTGACTCCATGAGCGTCCAGCAAGCGTCTGCAAGCTGCCCGTCTGATCACGGCCATTTGACTGGTTTAATCGGGATAAGAGTACCCAAAACACCAATCATACACAATAATAAAGGCATGACATTATATTCATAATAAGAAAACAATTTATTTCCTTTTAGCGAGAGTGTCAGGCGACGCGTTAGACTGGCAGTCTCAGCCGCAACTGACTGGATGAGCGTCTGTAAGCTGCCAGTCTGATCACGGCCATTTGACTGGTTTAATCGGGATAACAGTCCCCAAAACATCAATCATACACAATAATAAAGGCATGACATTATATTCATAATAATAAAACAATTTATTTCCTTTTAGCGAGAGTGTCATGCAACACCACGGCTGACTGGATGACCATCCAGCAAGCGTCTGTAAGCTGCCAGTCGGATCACGGCACATTTGATTGGTTTAATCGGAATTAAAGTCCCCAAAATACCAATCATATACAAGAATAAATGCATGACATTATATTCATAATAAAAAAAACTATTTATTTCCTTGTAGCGAGAGTGTCAGGCAACACGTTATACTCGCAGTATCAGCCGCGGCTGACTGGATGATCGTCGAGCAAAGCCTGCCAGTCTGATCATAGCCATTTGACTGGTTAAATTGGGATTCTACTAAATAACATAACCATTTCAACATGCATAATAAATGAGCTATAAAGGGAGGAACACAAAACACAAAAACTGTCAAAAATCAATGGTTTCTGAAACTTGCCAAAGGCAGACTGACAGACAACCACTGGCAGCTGCCAGCCAGCCACTGACAGGTCACGTGACCTGCCAGTGGCGGCTCCTGCCAGCCAGTTGAAGATTGAACCCCACTCACATTTACACCATTGATCAAAACAAGGTGTAATGTTTTTGAATTAAGTTTAAGTCTAAGTTAAGCCTGCATTTATTTAATCTAAAATACTGTAAAACATTAATATTGTGAAATATTATTATAATGTAAAATATCTGTTTTCTTTTGGAATATATACACGTATATCTCATTATGTATGCAGTCATCATGCAGTCTTCAGAGTCTGTTAAGTTATTATTGGTGCTGGTTCTTATTATTATCAATGATGAAAACTGTATATGTGGAAATGGGATTCAGGATTCTTTGATAAACATAAATTTCATGCATTTTTCATTTAGCATTTTGATAAATATTTTGTAACATTACTAATGTCGTTATTGTCTCTTTTGTTAAATGTAATACATCCTTGCAGAATATAGGTAAAACATTTTTAAATCTCACTTTCCCAAAACTTTTGAATGTGAGTGCATCACGATTTCCACAACATTTCAACTTTTCTTTTCAGCATTGATAATAATGAGAAATGTTCCTTGATCATCAAATCATATTAGAGTGATTTCGGATCATGTGACACTGAAGACTGGAGTAATGATGCTGAAAATTCAGCTTTGATCACAGCGCAGGAATAAATTACACTTACATTCACACAGAAAAAAATTGTTTTACTTAGTAATATTCGGGCCATTCCACCGAATGCATGACATTTGCTTGTTGTAACTCTTCAAAAATAAACTTTATTTGTGATCTTTTTCAACATGTAATACTACACATATTTAACTAATGTGTATTGGTCAATCTCAGGCAACTTTGTTTATTTTTTTAAAAGGTTTAAGCAGAATATGGATGCATGTTTTCCCAATCCTGTTACCGAAAATCATGTGTCATTTAGAAGCATGTCAATTAATTCCTTTGTTTTCCCCACAAGAAAGTGTTTATTTTAAAAGAAATTGTTGGTTATATGGTCAAAAAAATTGATATTTGTGCCAATAAAATCACTATTAAAGCAAGGTGTATTTTGATTTTAAAAAAAAAATCCACAAAGGCATTTTTTCATTTTAAAGACAACCGAAGCCTCAAGCTTATAATTTTTTTTTTTTTTTAAGAATTAACTCATTAAATAATTGTATAAATGATAGGCCAAACAAAACTGATAAAAATAGTGGTTTGATTTTATTTTTTTTAGAAAAAGAAAAAAATAGTAACAGGACTGAAAGTAACAGGATTGAGTTTTTAAGCAAAAAGTTATCAAATATATGGCATATGGCCACATAGCATTGATGCTAATAGTGTGAGGACACTGAGCCATTTCTAGTGCCTTACCAAAAGTTAATATTTTTAAAATAAAACAATTAAATCTAAAAAAAAAAAAAGTTTAGGTAGGACTGTATGTTGAGATTGACCTTCTCATTCATAGTTACAATTTCATCAAATATACAGAAATGAAAATGAGAGGAGTGATTTATAGTCACTCCATTGCCTTCAAAAATCCATCTTGTGGAATATTCTACTTTTTTCAGAGGGGGGATGTAAGAGTCTAACAGGACTGAGTGAAAACCCGGGGACATGACTAAAATGTGTATGTTATCTAAAATGTTAGATTAAATGTTTTTTTTTTTTTTTTTTTCATTTTAAAGCAGTTTGGATATAAAGTCACACAACAATGCAATGCATTTTTTTTCCAGATTTCTGAAGGATTTTAATCATAATATTTCATGGTAAAGTTTAGAGATAGAGAGTTGGGACATGCAGAAAATGCTATTTTTTAGTGTTTTTTGTGTTTGTTGTTTTTATTAATGTTTATAATTATACGTTTTAAATTTGTAGTTAGCTTAATGTGCATGACATTTTGCTTAATAATAAAATATATTTTAGAGTTAATTTTCATGCAATTTTATACACATAATGTCCTGGGGACAGAAATGTCCCCCTTTTCGTGGAATGTTTCATTTCATAATGTTACTGATTAAATAAATGCAGCCTTGGTGAGCAGAATAGTCATCTTTCAAGTCAAGTCACCTTTATTTGTATAGTGCTTTACAATACAGATTGTATCAAAACAGCTTTGCAGAGATTACATGAAAATAATGCAAAAAAATTGTTTCTAGAAGAAAATTGCGTCATCATCGTCCAAGTCAAGTCACCTTTATTTATATAGCGCTTTTTACAATCCAGATTGTATCAAAGCAGCTTCACAGTGATAACATGAAAATACTACAACACAGATCAATATTATATCATAAGCCACCTGAAGTAACGCAGATACAATAATATTGTTCAATATTAAATGTCCCCAACTAGCAAGCCAAAAGCCAAGGCAACAGTGGAGAGGAACCAAATCTCCATCAGTGAAGAAAAAAACCTTGGGAGAACCCAGACTCAGTCGATCAGTTCTCTGGCCAACGAGCGAACAGTGTGTAATTATGATTCAGGCAGCATTACAGGTCAGAAAGTCAGATTGGATCAGAACATCAGGATATTATGCAGTTCATCTGGTTGGAGGTCGGAGTCACGCCGGTATGGAGACGGGTTTGTAGAGGTGTCCATGAGGCCTTCACAGGGCTGATGAGGCTGGCACTGCAGTAATTTGTTGTGGACGTGTCCAGGCGCAGGTCCTCCATCAGATCTGGATACGGCCCAGATCCAGCTGACTTCAGTAAACCTCAGACTAAACAGAAAGACTTACATGTGTGGATGCCATTCTTCTCATGATGTAACGAGTACATTGGGTGTTATAGGAAGTGTCCTATAGTTCTGGGTGATCTCTGCAGCCTAATAATCATTTATAGAATGTAATTATTATACCCTTAATCAATCGCACATGTACAATTTTAGTTCATCAATTATTATGCAGAGTTTTAATGAATAAATATATAACATATAATATAAATACGCTTTAGAATTTATATAAAACTATAAAATGACTACACGTGTGAGTTTAAATGTTCAATTCTCTCTATACCTTTATTCACCAAAACTATCAACTTTTACTTGCACTCACTCACACCTGAACTCCTAAACTTAGGATAAATCCTGAGTGGACAGAGAGAGGTGATGATCTGCATCATGGTACCAACAAAGCCTGGTTGGATTGGTTTGGGTTTGTCAACTCAAAACTAATCCTGCAACCTGGAGTTTTAACTACCATCATGCTACAAGCCCCTGGTTTCACAGACAAGGCTAAAATTAAGCCAGGATTATAGGCTTTGGAACAATTAGGGCATTTAAGCTGCTTTTAAAAAACGTGCATCAGAAAAAAAAAATCACTGGTGTAAATCTTGAGACAAAGCAATAGCACTGACATAATTTAAGATATCATATCTCAGTGAAAGTTACATCATCTCTTATGGAAAACAAAAACAACAATTGGCTTTTGTGTTTAATAACGCGTTCACATGTAATGCAGAAATAATTAAGAAGACACCCACATGATGGCGCTAAACTTCCAAATGAACGATTTCAAATCCACAGTTTCCTCATAGACAGATATGCTAGTTCCTCCTCAGTGTGACTGTTCTGTTTCCTGGGCCAGTGTTACACAAAAAAAAAACATGTGGATATGAACAAAATGCCTTTCATAAAGGACTGAATGGTCCAAAGTAACACACAGACTGACATAGAGAGGAAACTGGCATTTGTGTCCACGACTCTGACCAAGTATTGAGAGACATTAATATTTTACAAACATGTTACTGCAGCTAATCAGTACAGAGGGGAAGAAGTAGGCTATAGAAAGTTCATTCGCTACTATCTTACGTAAATCAAACATTAAATGCAAATGTAAACAGTAACAGTCCCGTCCGCGGTATATTACAAACAGAAACATGAAGAAAATGTTTTTAAGCTAAAAAACTACTAATTGTTTATTTCAATTATATTGTTTATATTTGTTTGTGTATACATTGCTACTGTTTAGATGCGACAAATGTGACTCTATGCCTTTTTGTTAGCAGTTTAAATTAACCAACAAAAGTCACGTGCTTAAGGCTCTACGTCATGTTCTCGAACACATTCCACAAAACATCCGAGTCGCAAAAAAAAAAACAAAAAAAAAAACATCCGAGTCGCTGTTACGGGAGTGTCACTACAAGACTATGCGCCACGCCCTGTTGCTATGGTAACTCCTATGATAGTGGTAAGCTTGATAATCAGGGCCGTGCGCGTGGCCCCCGAAGACACGCCCACAGTTGTACAACAACAGTCACGTGACACCCTGAACGTTGCATAAATTAGGATGACAGTGCTGTGCGGCGTTTTATAACATCCATTAAACCCCCCAACCCGAAGCAGTTTAACAATGTTAACGGTTAGACCACTTTGACCGAGTCAGGCTTGTTTATCAGAGATGTTGTCATGGATCGCAGCTCTGCTGACGGGAATCCTCTCCGCGCATCTCGCGCAGCGCTTGTGTTTTCCACACTTCTGGAAAGACGCCTTGTATCTAATGAAAGTCATACGGTACGGAGCGCGTCTGGAGATATACAAAAGATCCTCGCGAGTCGTGACGGTCGTAGACAGGTTTGTTCAACAAGCCCAGCGGATCCCTGAGAAAGCCTTTGTGGTTTATGAAGGAGTAACGTACACATATGGAGAGCTCGAGGCGCGCAGCAACAGAGTCGCGCGCGTGTTCCAGGACGTGGTGAGGACGGGAGACACGGTGGCTCTCTTCATGAGCAACGAGCCCGACTTCATCGCGGTTTGGTTCGGCTTCTGCAAACTGGGCTGTGCCGTGGCGTTCCTCAACACCAACATCAAGACCAGATCACTGCTGCACTGCTTGAACTGCTGTGGAGCCAAACTACTGGTGGTCGGAGCAGGTAAACTAATTTCTGACACTTTACAACCACACGACTATGCTCTCAAATGTGTTACTTATGTAAGCGAACGAAATTACTAGATCTCTTAACATTAACCCAGGGGAAATACCATTAAACAGTTTTTATTTTATTTTTTTGTTTGTTTTTACATAATGTATAAATATAAATTGGCAAACATAAACTGATGTTTGCCGATTTATATTTACAAAACATTTACATTTATATTTACAAAACATACTCGCAAATTAGCTAAAAATAAACGATTTGCGATTTTAACTTGAAATGATGACAGATTGACCTTTGACCCTTTAATCCTTGACCTATTACCCTGGTAACCTGTCTGCAGGTGCTTGGCCGCTCTGTTTGAGTAGGCTTTGCTCGAGCTGTGCATTATAAACATTCTCAGTGTTCAAATATTCACATTTTAATCTATTATAGCCTATCTTAAGTAATTGTAACAACAGTAACAATTACACGCAACTAACCATAAACCAGCCTCTATTACTAACCCAGTAGTAATTTCATGAAGTTTATTATTATTACTTAGTACTTAAATGTATAATTACACTGAAAACAGTATTTTATTATATTATTTAAAGGTGTACAATGTATAAAGTGAAACAATAAAGGTATAAAGTTATCAATAAATGGGTAAGCATTTATCATTTATAATATTGTGTCGTATTTATTAGTTTTTCAAACAGGTATAGGTACTTGAGTATTATGTTGATTTTTGGGTTCGTTTAATTTGTTATTTTTTTGCTCGATTGTATATTTTTTTTATTTGTTCGTGTGTATAGACCCCTTTTGCGCCAACGTCACAGTTACGTCATGGCGCTAGCTGGAGGCAAAACAAAGTGAAAACTGGAGGCGGCCAATGCAAAACAGCACAGATTCAGCTACATAATAAGGAGCTTAAATAATTGTTACTATTATTATATGTCATCTGTCAGATCATCCATGCACTGAGTGAGCGTGTAGGCGGCTACAGGTCGGCCAACCTGGTTCCGTCCGTTAAAAATAACTTTTGAAATAACAATCGCGGTCCTGGACACTGGGTGACCTTACACATTAAGATAATATCGGATTTTCTCCAGTCATTGTTAAAAAACAAGCTAACAATCCTTGCTAACTACTGTTAGTGAAACGGCCAGAGGGATCTTTCTGCCTCCACTTAAGCTCCGCCCACGAAAAAACGTCACCATGTTTACCAACTGTAAAAGGATCTATATTTTGTTTGTTTCTTTTTTCTTTTAATAGTTTTAAACACAGATTTTCATTGATGGTGATTATGCTTGCAGATCTTCTAGGCTCTCTGGAGGAGATTCTCCCAGGTCTGCGGGAGGATGGTGTGTCCGTGTGGGGTTTGAGTGCAGCGAGCGCTCGTCCTGACGTGCACAGTCTGCTAGATCAGATGGAGAGCGCTTCACATGAGCCCGTCCCAGCCGAGCGCCGCTCCGTTACCTGCCTCAAAACCCCTACGCTCTACATCTTTACCTCTGGCACTACCGGTATGTGATGACTTCAGGACATCTCTGTTCTACAGCTTTGTGTTTTAGGAGATCCCAAAGACCCTGATGAACAGGTTCAGTGTTCCCAAAGCCCTTCGCACGTGCCTGAAAGAGACTGGTGCTGCGACCCAATTCACCCCATAAAAGTATGTACTGCTTTTGTGAAGAAAAAGTACATACTTTTGATCGTGTAGCAGAAGAGCAGGCAAGCTTTGGGACGAACTACGTCATCATCTTTAACGATTGCTCTCTGTCACTTAGTTACGTGCATCCTGTCACCTGTCAATCATCTCGTCACAGTTAAAATCCTCCATTCAATCTAATTTAATTTCCTACCGTTTCAGAGAGAAATGTTGTTGCATGATGATCTGCAATACCCTAATACCCTTGATCAGCTCTGCCAAACGTGGATGTTTTTCCACTAAGAAACAAACATTGTTATTATGTTTTGATTGATACTGTGAAGCTGCATTGATGCAATATATATTGTGAAAAGAACTAATATACTTGACTTGACTTGCAAGTTGTGGGTCTTTCATGTGGAGACTGACCTCATGTGTTTGCAATTTGAATATAATAATAAATGGCTAAACATATTTTTACAAAAGTTTGCAATGCTGATGCAGATGTGTAGCCTGGGAAAACCCAGACAACTTCCGGCAAATTTAGATTTGCTCTGAAAGTTAGTCTGGCAAAGAGCTCATTCAAACACATTTCCAGTCCGCAGAAATCGCGGCACCAATCAGAAACGTTGGGGCGGGCTTTACACGATGACGACAGTGCTTGGATTTTGAAGCAGATTTTGTAGCCTACATTACAAAGATGAACGTCGCCGTCGAACATCACTCGCTCGAATCAGCTATCGCGTCTGTTTTTAAGCGATTTGAACGTTTCCTTTCTGTTAAAAACCGAGCAGAGAACAACTCTCGGAGATGTTTCTCCGCCGGCCGCCGCTCTGCATACGTCATCTCCTTCATCGCTCTGATTGGTTTTAGGTCTATCCGCAACGTCCACTGGTGACACCCCTCTGGAAATGATTTGTCTATGAGGCTTTGCCTGTCCATATCTCACTTACAACTGAGAATGGTCTGGTTTTAACCTTTGAATAAATACTTTTTCGTCAGGTTAGATACTTTTAATTAATCACTCAAATCCCTTTATCTAAACCTCTCTACATAACCACCGGACTCTCACATCCGCCGTGTCTGTAGACTTTTAACACTTTTTACTCATGTTTGTAGTTCTAATCAAATCTTCTTCCAAACTCAGTCGCTCAGTTCTCTGGCCAACGGGTGAACAGTGTGTGATTGTGATTCAGGCAGCATTACTGGTCAGAAGTCAGATTGGATTAGAACAATCAGAATATTATCCAGTTCATCTGGTTGGAGGTCGGAGTCACGCTGGTATGGAGTGTGTTTAGGATCAGTGCTGATGGTTGTCGTGTTGATGAGGCCTTCACAGGGCCGATGAGGCTGGCACTGCAGTGATTTGTTGTGAACGTGTCCTGGCGCAGGTCCAGCATCAGATCTGGATACGGCCGGAATCCGGCTGACTTTAGTAAACCTCGGACTGAACAAAGAGACTAATGGCGCTTTTCCACTACACAGAACCAGCTCGCCTCGGCTCGGCTTGGCTCGACTCGACTCGCCTTTGTTTGGTTTTCCACTGTGTAAAAGTTGTACCTGTACCTGCTTTCGGGTACTTTTTTTCGTACCACCTCAGGCGAGGTTCTAAGCGAGCTGAGGCGATACTAAAATGTGACGTAAAACAATGCCGACTGCCGATTGGTCAGAGAGAATCGTCACTATTCACTGCGTCATCTTGCACGCGCCAACCGGATTCGTCTCGTTTTTTCAGCAGTGTTTCGTTTTGCTGCCCTCAGCCTCTCATGAAACAACGTTTGTCTTCTTGCTGTGAGAAACAGCCGCATCCCGAGGATCAAAAACAGCATACACTCGATTTCCTCCATTGTCCTGTGTGTGTGGGTAGCGCGGATATGTGTCGCGTATTAGATTACGTCACGGCAGTTTACTGCGGCGTCGCTATGACGACCGGGTACTATCTGTGGCGGTACTATCTGCAATGGAAAACGGAGCCAAAAGCGAGCCGAGGCGAGGCGAGCTGAGGCGAGCCGATGCGAGGCGAGCCGAGTCGAGCCGGTACTGTGTAGTGGAAAAGCGCCATAACATTACTTAGAATAGATGCCATTCTTCTTAAAGGAGTAGTTCACTTTTTTAAAAAAACTTTTGCTGATAATTTACTCACCCCCATGACATCCAAGATGTCCACGTCTTTCTTTCTTCAGTCAAACAGAAATTAAGGTTTTTGATGAAAACATTCCAGGATTTTCTCCATATAATGGACTTCAATGGGAACCAAACGGTTCACGGTCCAAATCAGAGTTTCAGTGCAGCTTCAAAGGGCTTTAAACGATTCCAGATGATGAATAAGGGTCTAGCACCCTTCGAGTCATGACTCGAAAAAAGATTTGTTCATTTTGATGAACGAGTTCGAACAGGAGAGTCACGAACGATCATCACAAAACAGAGCGAGGCGAGCATATAAAACTTAAACTTTTGTATTCTATTTTTGAAATGACCGATCGTTTTGCTAGATAAAACCCTTATTCATTGTCTGGTGTCGTTTAAAGCCCTTTGAAGCTGCACTGAAACTCTCATTTGGACCTTGAATCGTTTGGTTCCCAATTAAGTCCATTATATGGAGAAAAATCCTGGAATGTTTTCATCAAAAACCTTAATTTTTTTTCAACTGAAGAAAGAAAGACATGGACATCTTGGATGACATGGGGGTGAGTAAATTATCAGCAAACGTTTTTTTAAAAGTGAACTGCTCCTTTATGATGTAATGAGTATATCAGGTGTTATGGGAAGTGTCCCATAGACAGAATTTTGAGATTGCAATAGATGTGACGGACTATAATGCGTTAAGAGCTAGCGTACTGGGGAGCTAAACCATTCTGTGCTTTCTATAAATTTAAAAATATATATTGCTGATTACTTACAATGTTTAATAGGGAGCCAATGCAGTGTTGACAGAACTGGGGCTAATATGGTCAAACTTCCTGGTTCTGGTAAGAACTCGAGCTGCTGCGTTTTGAACCAGCTGTAGTTTGTTTATCAAGCGTGCAGGGCAACCACCCATAAGAGCATTACAATAATCTAGCCTTGATGTCATGAACGCATGAACTAATTGTTCAGCATTAATTTGTCATTGAGAGCATATGATGCAATTAAGATATATTTTTAATATGGAAGAATGCGGTTTTACAGATACTAGACACGTGACTTTCAAATGAAAGATTGGTATCAAAGAGCACACCCAGGTTCCTAACCGACGACGAAGACTTGACAGAGCAGCCATCAAGTGTTAGACACAGGGGCGTAGGAGCCATTATACGTGGGGGGGACACGTCCCCCCCACATTTCAAAATCTTAGTTTTGTCCCCCCCACTATTTACCAATGTAGGATTTTGTTTTGCATTGCCTGCCTATCTCTGCCGATGTTGGAGTCTCCCAATTAATCCATTTTGCAACTTTTAAATACATAATTACATTTTTTAAAAAGGGCGATATTCTTCAGCTGCTTATGTCGTCAGTCGATGATCGCGGCATCGCGCACCGCTCGCGCATGCGCATCTAAGTGACACGGATAAACGGACGCAATATGTTCCTGGGAGATCTGTAGTTGCACGGGATGTGGAAGCGCGCAAAAGTTCCAGAAATGTACAAAAATGCCCTGACCTTGAATGACAAGGTTAGGAAAATAAGACTCAACCAAATTAAATAACCAAGACTTGGTTGGTGTTTTTCTCAGGGGATGTTTTGAGCATTTTACTTCAGACACTGAATTATCAGCAAACTGCCAAGAGACCTGCTACTGTAGCTGGCTACTCAAAATAAACTAGCAATCTATTCAATCAGCATTTGTGTTTGATCTGTGTGAAAAACTTGAAATATAATTGCTAGACCTACTTTTAGCTACCAAGCAACCTTTCCACAAGGGATAGATTGACTTTATTGATTTTAGTATTTTATAGTTAATGGAAATCAGACCAACCATTTATTTGAGTTAATCAGTACATGACTGATTAACAGTAATGTAAATGCTAAATGCCTTAATACATGTTGATACTACAACAATGCAAAGTATATGCTCTTAACATAAGCCTCAATTTCTCCATTTCTTTGCACAAAACTCTCCAGAAAGTGTCATTTAATGGTTTATTTTTCAAAAAATTTTCCCGGGGGGGCATACCCCCGGACCCCCCTAGCATTTGATGTCCCCCCCAGGTTCAAAATTGCTCCTACGTCCCTGGTTAGACAGTATTCTAGGTTATTACGTTGCAGAGTATTTTTGCCCTGTATGTAGAATCTCTGCTTTTTTCAGAGTTAAAGGAGAACTCCGGCGAACAATGAACCTTTGGTCTAATAAAACATCGGTACCTCGTTAATCGTTCTCTGAGGATTGTTTTCATGATAATCGAATGTAAAGAGTTTTATCTCTAAAAACTGTTTAGCGTATAATGCTAGTACTGGGGGCACTGACCAACTGAAATGAAATCGCTAGTTTATACCACTAACAAGGCTCAAAATAGCCCCGCATTAACGCAGGAACATAACAAGGCTCCATACATGCAAAACGAAGCATTGACAACTTTGTAAGTGTACAGACCGTTTATTAAGAACATAAGTTATAAAGACCGTTCACTTCGTGTATACATTCAGAAGCCATCTTAGGAAATAGTCTCGATAAGTCGATCCCCGAACGTCGTTCATACAGTTCAGAAGTTCGTTGAACTTCATACAGTTCAGCTCACTCATCACGACGTTCGGGGATCGACTTATCGTGACTATTTCCTAAGATGGCTTCTGAATGTATACACGAAGTGAACGGTCTTCATAACTTATGTTCTTATTAAACGGTCTGTACACTTACAAAGTTGTCAATGCTTCGTTTTGCATGTATGGAGCCTTGTTATGTTCCTGCGTTAATGCGGGGCTATTTTAAGCCTTGTTAGTGGTATAAACTAGCGATTTCGTTTCAGTTGGTCAGTGCCCCCAGTACTAGCATTATACGCTAAACAGTTTTTAGAGATAAAACTCTTTACATTCGATTATCATGAAAACAATCCTCAGGGAACGATTGACGAGGTTCCGATGTTTTATTAGAACAAAGGTTTATTGTTCGCCGGAGTTCTCCTTTAAGTAATAGGAAATTACTAGTCATCCATTTTTTTTATATCAGCTATGCATTCTGTTAATTTTGTGAACTGGTAAGTTTCGTCAGGGCGTGAAGAAATATAGAGCCGAGTATCATCAGCATAACAGTGAAAACTAATACAATCCTTCCTAATGATATCTCCCAAGGGTAGCAGTACAGAGTGAACAGCAACGGTCCTAGTCCTGAGCCTTGTGGTATGCCATACTGAACTTGTGATCAATAAAATATTTACTGCTACAAATCGATAACGTCAGGTAAGTATGATTTAACCATGCTAATGCCAACATAATTTTCAGATCTTTTTAAAAGAATGTTGTGGTCGATGGTATCAATTACAGCACTAAAATAGACTAATAAAAGCACTAAAATCGAACACTAATAGCAAGATACAACCACGATCGGATAATATAATCATTTGTGTGTGTACGGATCTGCACTTCAGATTCTGACTGGAAATAGTAGACCATCCGGGTATCTTAGGGACACTCATTTCAACATACTACGATTTGGGACGTACTAATTCTATTTTCAAAGACCATTTAGGACGGATATTATGCGAATTGGGACGCACCATGGGACTACTGACTTGCGAAGATCCATGTTTTCAGAGTGTGTATTATGTTGTTATTACTGTCTCTTCTGCCTATGAGCCAGACTCTTCTGTATTGTCATGGTGTGTTGTGTGTTGCAGGGCTGCCTAAAGCTGCAGTCATCACACACTTGCAGTCTCTGAAAGCGGCAGGTGGGTTTTGGGCATACGGCGGGACAGGAAGTGATGTCATCTACACGCCCCTCCCCCTGTATCATAGTTCAGCCTCGCTTGTAGGCATTGGAGGGACCATTGAATTGGGTAATTCTCTTAATCAAACCTTTTAGTGAAAAAGCTGTAGGGGATCGCAAACCTTGATGCTTTCTTGATGTAGTAATTAATGACGTTCATTTCATCTAATCCAAACACTGATTGGGTCAAAGAATTTGTATGGCTTGCTCTTCAAGTGTCACCCAAAAATGATCATGTCATGTCATTCTAACCTGTATGCATTTCTTTCTAATGTGGAATACAAAAAAAGATATTTAGAAAAAATTCTCAGGAAATAAATCATTAAAAGATGGCCACCCGATCTTATTCCTGAATGAAAACGATTGTCCTGTGTCTAAGTCCAGATGAACTGTGGCAACGCCTCCAAGATGCTTGAAGAAAACTTCAGAAAAGCTCCCTGAAAAATGATCTGCAAGTGTACCTGGATGAAAGCTGTTTTAAAAGCACATGGTGATCACACCAAATATTGATTTGATTTAGTAAATAGAAGTTAATTAGTAAATTAAATCTAGATTCCAAACGGCCTTGCACCGGCCTCACGTCACCGGCCTCGCACCGCTCTCTCACATCCCTTGGCCTCATCCTGCTCGCCACACTCACTTTACAGCATTTTCACACAAGTGCCTAAAACTTTTCACTAGGGCTGTCAAAACGATTAATCGTGATTAATCGCATCCAAAATAAAAGTTTGTGTTTACATAATATATGTGGGGGCACTGTGTATAATTATTTTAGATATATAAATACACACACATGCTTGTATATGTTTAAGAAATATTTTCATGTATATTCTGTATATAGATTTATATATAATTTATATTATATATAAATACAAATATTTTATATATAAATAATATATATATTTTTAATATACATGCATGTGTGTTTTTTTATATATATACAAAATCATTATACACAGTGGCCCCACAAATATTGGTAACGCTTACTTTTACAGTACAGTACTTGCAGAGTACTTACAGTGTACTTACCTAGAAAGTACTGGCTAATATAAGGTAAGTACATGGAACAGGGGTAGGTTTAGGGGTAGGTTCAGGGTTAGTACTAGTTATTACCAAGTAATTGTAGTTACTAAAAAAGTACATAGTATTTACATGGGTAACTGGACTGTAAAAGGAAGCGTTACCCAAATATTATGTAAACAAAAACTTTCATTTTGGATGCGATTAATCGCGATTAATCGTTTTGACAGCCCTACTTTTCACAGTACTGTACTTTGCAGGAAGGTTTCTTCAAGTGTCTTGGAGACGTTGCCGCAGTTCTTCTGAATTTAGTCTTTCTGTTACTTCATGTAATAATCACAGACCCGGTGATGGTGAGATCTGATCAGACCGGCTGTTGTCAGACTCCTTGTGCATTCAAAAAGATCACTGGATTATTACATGAATGGCAAAAGGAATGTTTGTAAATGTAAACAGATATTTCCTAATTGTAAACGATTATATTGCAATATAACAAATTACATTGCTGTTGATATTTCAGAACCATTGTTTCCAGCTGATGAATGATAAAAACATTAACAGCCAATCAGAACCTATCCTGCTTACAGAGCTCTGTAAAAAGCTCTGCAACATTGTTATAATAAATGAATTATAACCATAACTTATAACTTATAACCATATATATGAGTGATATATTGCATTTATCTTTAGAAGTTATCGTTCCTATCATTCGTGTACACTGGTTACATTTTACCTCAGATAATCATGTAAATGCTTTCTTTTGACCTTGTATAAAAGACAAAGTTTATGTTACTTTGTGTGGTCATTCCTTAATTCCTTCATTCATTAATTCAGCCTTTAAATACAGATTCTTTGGGTATAAGAGCTGTCTAATGCTACTAAAATATTTTCCTGCCCTTTCACCAAAACCGGATATTTCCTAATGACACTACAGCAAAACTCTTAAAACCATTTTTTTCGTTGAAAATGCTAACATGCCTAAGACTATTGCACAGTGTTTTACATATAAAAGAATAGCACACCACAAATGTAACGATAGAAATTATATTGCTGTTGATATTGCAGAGAACCATTTTTCCAGCTGATGAATGATAAAAACATTAACAGCCAATCAGAATCTATCCTGCTTACAGAGCTCACGCATTGAAAGCAACAGATGACAAAACTGCAGCATGCTTGGGGTGGTGGTGGCGCAGTGGATTAGACACATGCCTTTGGGTGTCAGAGACCTGGGTTTGAATCCACTGTGAGACACCAATGTGTCCCTGAGCAAGACACTTAACCCCTAGTTGCTCCAGAGGCGTGCGACCTCTGACATATATAGCAATTGTAAGTTGCTTTGGATAAAAGCGTCAGCTAAATGAATAAATGTCATGCTTATAATAAATGAATATATATGAATGATATATTGCATTTATCTTTATAAGTAAGACCTAAGGTCAATGACCACTAGAGCAGAAATGTCATCTGTGTTGTGTGTTTAAGATGTTCTTGTTGAGTGTGTTTATTTGTTTTAAAGCTATGTGCTGGTTCAGGCTGAAAATTAAGCTTTCTGTCTGCAGTTTTTCCTAAATTATTTTCCTATATTATGCGTATGGTACAGTGCACATGTGCACAGTCCAATTTTTCTAAACAAGAGTACTCTGTATGCTCAGCTTAAGTTTTTAAGCACATAGTTGCACAGTCAAACATATGAGTGTGTCTGTGCTTTTGGCATTTAGGTGCGACCTGTGTCCTGAAGAAGAAGTTTTCAGCCTCTCAGTTCTGGAATGACTGCAGGAAACACAACGTCACCATATTCCAGTATATAGGAGAGCTTTGCCGATATCTGTGCAATCAGCCTGTGGTACAGTAACTCATTTCATTGTTTCCTCATGTAAATCTGTGTGGGTATATGCAGGATGTGGGTCATTCTCAGAAAATGCTGTCATTTTGCCTGATAATTTCAGCAAAATTGGTATTCATACACTTTTATTTAATGCATGTTGGAATAAATTGGACATGAAAAATGTTTTTATTTCAACAACAAATTGGAGTAGAAATGATGTGATGAAAAACGTGGTATAAAAATGTAAATGTCTGTATTAAACTCAGGTTGATTATTATATCTAAAAATATGTAGCAATTGAATTCTGACTTAATTTGAACTCTTTTACAGGAAGTTTAAATGTTTAATGGAAATTCTTTTGTGTTCCACTGAAGAAAGTAAGTTTTGGAACAACATACATGTGAGTCGAAAATGACGTAATGTTTACTTTTGGACGAACAATGTGTGTTTTCTGAGCGTGACTCATATGCACGTATGACCCTTCGTGTTGTTTTTGATGCTGTTGTAAAGTCGGCATGAAATCGACCCAATGAAATCGACCCAGTTCGATTCGTGATGAAGGTCTCACGCGTGTTCCGTCTTTCCCATGGCAAAGTGATGTTTAATTAAATGCAACACATTTAATCTTATGTATTAACTTGTTTCATCTGACTCCATAAAATGAAAAGGTTTATCAATGATATCTGTGCATCATTTAATACATTAATGCTTGACTATTCCTTTTAACTCTAATGAAAATAAAGTCAAAGTCTGTTAGAATAATCAAGTATAACAATTTATATGTCAGGTAAATGTATTATTACAATTCCACAAGATAATCACTGCAAACCATTAAATGTTTCAAAGAACAAAGAACTTTACTCAACATATTAGGCATATTACATGAGCTGAGCCTTGAAGACACAACATCATGGGCTGATCTGAATACAGAAAGCAGCCCTGCACTCTTGTTACATTGCTCTTTATAACCAGACCTCACCTGATATGTAAATCACCAGGTTACAATGGAAAGTTACTGAATCCCCCCACCATGTTTATTGGGGGCAGACCATTTGTTTGGTTGTAAATTGCATTCAGACAAAAGGGCCAGACGTGTGAAGTTAAAGGCACATCCTTCTTTGTGCAAGATATTTATATATTCTTAAAAACCTTACTACCTTTTCTTTTACTTCTTTGGAAATGAGACATTATTACCAGTCACACTGAGACTTTCAAAATGATTCTAAACACTCCTTAAAGATGATCACATTCACATTAAAACCATATTCTTGTGTGAATTTTCAGTGTTATTGGCTGTGAGAGAGAGATAAGATGCTCAGAGAAAAGGGGTAGGGTGTCAAATGTTAATCCGCAAGCAATGCCATTGTCTTTAGAGGCCACTGGTCAGATATTTTCTCTTTAACCAGTTTTCCAGTCTTACACTGTCTAGTTTTAGGTCATTCATTTTGACATAATAAATGCTTGGTTTTAGTTTGTGTAAATGAAAGCGCGTATTTTTCATAATCTCATAACAATAAGAATCGCTGCGGTCCTGTTAGTTCCACATTAATGTCTTCATTATGCATCATGCCTCATTACTGTAATCACGGACCCAGGACTCCAGAAGGGTCCGTACGCAGAAGCCCACTGCAGAGCGTGTGTGTCTGGTCACGCAGACAAACTCTGCAAAGAATGTCTCCATGAGCTCTGCGAATCCATGAAAACTAACTTTTCGGTTTGTGTGGGGTTGTGTAGCGTTCTCATGGCTAACTGACAGACGGGTCTTTTGTTAATGTTTCTCATTCATGGTTCAGCCAGCGTGTCCCAGAGTCTGTCAAAGATCTCTTTGTGCCCGTCCTCTAACGGCCCGGACAATCCGTACACCGATGTGCTTGCTTAGCAAACACACAACACATTACAGTGACAGGCACGTAAAACCAGAAGTACACATTCTGCAGCAGGAACATCCACATTCAGTATGAGTTTTACAAGTGGGACATGTCTCTGGTAAGAGCAGGAAATGTTGTTAGTCAGTCCATTGATGACCTTTAACTGACAACACACACATCCACGAGGCTGTTGTGAATATGGAGTGGTTGTGCTGGTCTGATTGGCTGGCATTGTTCACCCATACATGGTCTTACTGAGAAATGCAGCACTGCAGGAAAAAAATCACTTGGACTTGCATTGAAGGATCCTATAGGTTGCATTGCTCTTTTGACATAATAAACCACCCAGATCACCCTAGCAGTGTGCTAGTAAACTCTGCATGGCCTACACTATTCACATGTTCTTTAAAACTTTTTTCCCCCATTAATTGCACGCTGGACTCAATCCTCAAGCATGCCACTTTGCTGGTTTCTCAGGGAATCCAAGACATCTCTGTAGTCTGACTGAATACATTTTTAGCTAACTGTGATTATGTATATGTACATTTCTGAAATGCGTAACTTGGACAGTTACCTCTGATTACAGATCACTCTAAATGTGGACTCTGTAAAGCTGCTTCGAAATGATGTATATTGTGAAAAGCGCTATAGACCTTATGCACCAGAGAAACGTGGGCGCCATCATCTTTAGAATATTGTCTTTGAACTTCCGGTTCTGTATATTTCTATGGCATCGCTGTTAGCTGGTGAAGTGGATTTACTTATTGTAGAGTTAACAAAAGTTACCATGAGCATTGTAATGTTTATTATAAGCATTCTAAAGCAGATGTCTTAACAAATGTCGAACAGGAATTTTTTTACGAGCAGTTCATTCATACCTATGCAAGATCGCTGTGGAAAGACAGACCGGAAGTCAAAAGACAACGAGCGCAACGCTGAAAAGGGAAGGGGCTACATAAGGTCTATACAAATAAATAAGAATAGAAGAGAATTGATTGTGAAAAGCTTCGTCTTGATATGCTTTGTGTGTGTCTGTTAGGCAGAGAATGAGAAGGATCACAGGGTGCTAATGGGTGTTGGGAACGGTCTCCGGCAAGACGTTTGGAGAGAGTTCCTCCGGCGTTTCGGGGAGATCCGCATGTGTGAGATCTACGGCTCCACCGAAGGAAACCTGTGCTTCATGAACCACCTCGGCAAGGTCGGAGCCGTCGGCCGCTCTAATTTCTTTTACAAGGTCAGTTCAGAAGCTCTTCAATTCACTGTGGGCTTATGATTGTCATGTTTAACGTGCAACAAAAAGATAAGCAACTCTTAGTAGATATTTAAACTAGATCTATAAGGGTGCGTCTCAACATCAAACATGGGATTGTGCCATAATTCATTTCTTGCATCTCTTTGCTTTGATGTCAAAGACCCAGGGTCAATGACCACCAGAGCAGAAACGTCATCCATGTTGTGTGTTTAAGATGTTCTTGTTGAGTGTGTTTATTTGTTTTAATGCTATGTGCTGGTTCAGACTAAAAATTAAGCTTTCTGTCTGCAGTTTTTCCTAAATTAAGCTCAAAGTATAGGTTTTACATATGCGCTAGTGTATGGTACAGTGCACATGTGCGCAGTCCAATTTTTTCTAAACAAGAATACTCTGTATGCTCAGCTTAAGTTTTTAAGCACGTTGTTGCACAGTCAAACAGATGAGACTGAACAAAAATTA
Organism: Cyprinella venusta; assembly: GCA_038021265.1. Taxonomy (NCBI): domain Eukaryota; kingdom Metazoa; phylum Chordata; class Actinopteri; order Cypriniformes; family Leuciscidae; genus Cyprinella; species Cyprinella venusta. Next base: position 17,747,002 of record CM075882.1, on the reverse strand, counting down.
TTTACTGGAGATGCAATGAAAATAAACATGTTAATGAGTGCTTTTGTGAGGGGGTCAAGAAATACCCAGAGATTCTCTTGTTCTGTATGGACATTCATTTTATATGTGCAGGTCTTCAAAATGTGTAAAATTAGATTTTCAAAACCCTGAATGCTAACGGCATTGGGTTGCTAATGGACAAGAAATCCATTTGAAATCTTGGAGTTCAACTTAGTTTCAATTCAGTTTAAAATGTTAAAAATTAAACCCGTGCAATTCACAAAGATTTCTGAGAACCTCAGAAAAAGAGTTGTTGTTGCTCATCAGTCTGGAAAAGGTTATGAAATCATCTCTAAAGAGTTTGGACTCCACCAGACTGATCGTGTTCAAATGGAGGAAATTTAAGACAATTGCTCCCTTCCCCTGGAGTGGTCGACCAGCAAAGATCAATCTAAAAGCGAGACGTGTAATAGTCTGCGAGGTCACAAAGGAACTAAGGGGAACTTTTAATCTACTAAAGGCTTCCCTCACATTGGCTGATGTTAATGTTCATGAGTTCACCATCAGGGGAACACGGTGTGCATGGCAGAGTTGCAACATCTGCAAAAAGGACATTGCCGTCCCTCTGTAGTTTGCTAAAGATCAAGAGGATAAGCCTGAGGGCTGTTGGGGAAATGTTTTGTGGACAGTTGTGTCTCTTTGTCAAATTTTCTTTGTCAACAGATGAGACCGAACAAAAAATATTTACTGGAGATGCAATGAAAATAAACATGTTAATGAGTGCTTTTGTGAGGGGGTCAAGAAATACCCAAAGAGATTCTCTTGTTCTGTATGGACATACGGCATTCAGTTTATATGTGCAGGTCTTAAAAATGTGTAAAATTAGATTTTCAAAACACTGAATACTAACGACATTGGGTTGCTAATGGACAAGAAATCCATTTGAAATCTTGGAGTTCAACTTAGTTTCAATTCAGTTAAAAATTAAACCCGTGCAATTCACGAAGATTTCTGAGAACCTCAGAAAAAGAGTTGTTGTTGCTCATCAGTCTGGAAAAGGTTATGAAACCATCTCTAAAGAGTTTGGACTCCACCAAGTCAGACAGATCGTGTTCAAATGGAGGAAATTTAAGACAATTGCTACCTTCCCCTGGAGTGGTCGACCAGCAAAGATCACTCCAAAAGTGAGATGTGTAATAGTCTGTGAAAATGACTATCAATAGTCCCTAAAAAAATACATTTAGTTAAAAGCTTTTTTAAAAAGGTACGTTTTTAAATTTTGTTTAAAAACATCTGTAGTCTGTGGGGCCCTCAGGTGATCAGGGAAGGCATTCCACAGCTTCGGAGCAGCCGATGAAAAAGCCCTACCACCCATGCTACAGAGCTTGGTTCTGGGGACATGAAGGGTGTTTGTGTTTGCAGACCGGAGAGTGTGTGAGGAGCTCTGATGTTGGAGGAGTTCCTGTAGGTAAAGGGGGGCATGTCCATGAATGCACTGGTGGGTGAGGAGGGAAACCTTATATTCAATTCTGAGTGAGACTGGGATCCAGTGAAGAGATTTTAGGATGGGCGTGATGTGATCATGCTTGTGCACCCTCATCAGGATCCTGGCAGCACTGTTCTGGATGTATTGCAGCCTCTGGATACTTTTGCCAGAGATCCCGATGAGGAGTGCATTACAATAGTCCAGCCTGGAGGACACAAAGGCATGGATGAGCTTCTCTGCATCTGCCAGGTTAAGTGTTGGACGGAGTTTGGCAATGTTCTTGAGATGATAAAATGATGTCTTACACAGGTGTTTGATGTGGGTGTCAAAGGTGAGTTGAGAGTCCATTTTAACACCCAAATTGGTGACAGATGTGGAAAGGGCGATGTTTTGGCCCGAAACAGTGATACTGCTGATGGTGGAAAAGCGGAGCTGATGGGGTGTGCCAATTAAGATTGCTTCTGTTTTGGAACTATTTAGCTGTAGGAAATTGAGCTTCATCCACACCTCTATCTCCTCCAGGCAGGTATTCAGTGTGGATGCTGGCAAGGGGGCAGAAGAAGTGGGGGTTGTCCTGAGATACAACTGTGTGTCATCAGCATAACAATGGAATGATATACCATGTCTGCTAATGACTTTGCCAAGAGGCAGCATGTAAATGGAGAAGAGTGTGGGGCCCAGCACAGAGCCCTGAGGGACACCGCAGGTGACATTATGAGTGTGTGATTTGGCTTTGCCCAGGGTGACATACTCAGTTCTGCCATTCAGGTATGAGTTAAACCAGTTGTAAACATTTCCTGAGAGTCCATTACACCAACAGGAACTTTAATGACATCACATTTTAGATGCATAGACATTAACATGGAGTTGGTCTCCCTTTTATAACAGATTCCACTCTTCTGTGAAAGCAATCATCCAGTAGAACATTTGTAAGGTCCGACATTGATGTTGGATGAGAAGGCCTGGCTCGCAATCTCAGTTTCAGTTCATCCCAAAGTTCAAAAGTTCACAATTACATATAATAAGAGTGGATAAAATTAAATGCCTATTTGGCATGCTGTCTGGGGGGTGGGCTCCAAGCTCGGAGTTTGGCCTGAACCCAGAGTACTCCCCTCAAAAGGCTAAAGAGCAGAGGACAGCCACCGGACTAAAGACCCCCCAAATGAGTGTCGAGTTTGGTGGGCTGGCATCTCGAGAAGGGGCCTTGATGCTCAACCAGGAGGGTGGTTCGTAACCGACGGGCCTTACCCACCGATGGTTGAGTGACGATTCCGTCCTATGCTTACTGGAATATTCTTATTGCAATCGCTGTGAGGCCAGTGTTTGTGGGAAGTTCTCGCTGCGTCTGCTGTGAGACCAATGCTCGCTGGACACAAAGAGAAATCAAAAAACAGAGAGAGGAAAGTGTTCAACCGGGAGATTTTCTCACACTGGGTCGCTGGATGAAAGTAAGTAAGTGCTTTACCGAGAAAGTTCTCACTGTGTCAACTGAGGAACCAAAGCTTACTGGACAGAAAGAGGAAAACAGGAAAAAGAAAAATGAATGCTCAACCAGGGGATTTTCTCACACTGCGTCGAAGAGAAAACCTTTCCGATGAGAGTTTGGTGGGCTTTTTTCACATGGAAATGGTTGGTTGTGATATAGCTTTGGAAAGCATCTGATGACCATATCCCGAGAGCTTGGATCTGCCGTTGGTAGAGGCCTTTTGGGGCTGCTGAAGTTGCTGCCCCAATACGGAAGGAGTGACTTGAAAAATCCTTTGGTGGAATGCCTGACTGTTGGAGAACGGATTTAAGGTGTTTCTGAAACCAAAAGCATGTCACAGGTTTATTGAAATCGTCAATGAACAGGGGTTCTAGAGGAGAATTAACTTGGAAACTTCTCCATTGCAGATATACCAGAATTGACTGATATGGTTGGATTGGTGAAGAGAGGCTAAAAATGTAGATGAAATTACCTTTTTTGGTTTGGTCGATCTTACTTTGCTTGATCAAATATGAGATTGTTTCATCATCTAGAACTGTCAAGTCTTGAGATTGTGGGGTGAATTCTTGGGTCAAACTTAGAGGTGATAGTGAGTTCTGAGCACCTAAGAAAACCAAAAAAAGCTAGGGTGAACATGGTGTTGAGTGTGCGGGCGGTATTGAGGGGCTGGTAGCTTGTGCTGAGGGTGTGGATACATTTGGTGAGAATGTCTAATGTTATAGGTTGTCTGGCGTCAGTTATCTGGGATTTTTGGATCCCTTTGATCAGCAAGGAGGTTTGTGAATTAGTTATCTCAGGGGAGGGAGCGCCGTACATCCGTTTATGGAAAATCTGGATGCCGCTCAAGTAGCCTTTAATGGACCCGACTTGTAAGCCCATAACACTATTAAGGTAGGAAATAAATGAGGTGATTGAAAGGAGAAAAAAAATCAGGGAATGGCATGCTATAAAAGATGTGGAATGTTTTAAAACATCTCCAAGCCATTACATAGGATTGGTGGGTCTTGGGAGAAACTGCTTGGAGTATAGTGTTGAGCAATGTGTTGAGGAGGGGTTTTAGCGGGTGGGTTACTGGAATATCAGTTCAGAATAACGAGGTAATGGAGTTGGCAATTGGTCCACCTCTGGAGCCAGCATCCTGAATTTCTGAAACAGAAAACGAGACAGGGAGTCAGCAATTTGGTTTTCTGACCTAGGAACATGTTTAACAATTATGATGAACTGGTTGCAAGCTGAAATCCATGTGAAGCGCCTTATCTAGATATCTTATCTTGATAAAATCCCCTGAAACCGATTGAGGGTGCGGCGTCTGTGAACAGCTGGATGTCAGTGGGGGATGAATGAGATTGCTATAGAAAAAAGAAAGGCTGTTCCATTGGCTTTGGAAATATTAACTATAGCCTGAGTTTATTGCAACATGCTTGGGTTATGAAAATAGGGTTCTCTAGTGAGTGGCCGGAGGACGTGAGTGAGAGGAGGTGCGATATGAAGGAGCGGCCCTTCTGAATGATGTGCATGGCAAAGTTTAAGTGGCCAAGCAGGGATAGGAGTTCAAGTTTTTACAGCCTAAGAACACCCTGCTGTGGAGATCCGGGCCGAGTGTGCCCCAGTATATGCACTGGTTCCACTGTGCGACTCGCACAGCACTTTTGACTGAAAACAGTTCCCTTTTGAAAGGGAACTCAACACCGGGTTGATGATGCATTGGCGAACGCCTTAGGCGTGACAGGTGTCTGAAATCACAATCAAATCACAGCAATCACATTGACCGTCGACAGCCCGTGAATCACTAGCGGGAATGATTAATGTGCAACCTGCTAGTATATAAGGGCGCCTTGCAAACATGACAGACCATCTTATCGTCTTCAGGGACCGTTTGTCTGAATCGCTAGTCAGGTAAGAAATGAAACATACAGAGAAGGCTAAGACTTTTCAGTCTTCACTCCGGGTGATAGACATGATCTACGCGTTTTTGTCTGGGAGAAGAGCACGCACGGGAGGTTCTCGAGGAAGCACTCTGTGCAAACTGTGAGCGGTTTTCTTTGAAAACACTCCACTCTCGTCTGGCCCTCTTCTCGAGTGAAGAGGGCTCAGCATCTGGACCTCGTGGTTCAGGTCCCGCTCGCACTTAGGCAGAGCAACGACTCGCATCATGGGGCTCCCAGATGGAGCTCGTCGATCACTTTGAGAGGGCTGTAAACCTCTCAGATGACTCATCGACTGATGAGGGCAAGCTGTAGGTTGATGAGGAAGCTTTTTCTCCTAATGTTCCTGCAGCTAGTGCTCTTCAGGTGGCGCAGGAGATGGTGGAGGAGGTTTTTGATCAGGTAAATCCTGAACCTTCTCGGCCACCCTGCCCCATGTATGCAGAGCTGCTGGATGTTGTGGATAGCGCTGCCTGCTCACGGGGCTCGACGATCGGTTTCTCCCCGGCCATAGTCCACCAGCTCAGGTGAGCCTTCCATTCCTTCCTGGCCTGCACACTGAGGTCGAGAAGTCATACTCTACTCGTATCTACCAACATCAGCGGGCCAGTTTCGCTGATATTGAGGGGATCCGAGAGGATGGCTTCCACCAAAGCGTTTTTAGCCAGCTCAAAACGCCAGACGCTCTGCTGAAGACGCCGTGCTTTGGGCGCTTTAGAGCGTTTTGGCAGCGCAACGCTTTTTCTGTTGAGACATTTCGTTGCTATGATACAGAATATATGCAGCAGTTTGAATGTTGTAACAGTTGGTCGGTGTGGTATTAGTCCCGCCCCTCCTCCACTGTGATTGGACGGCTGGGTAAAATGTGACAGTGATGGGCGCTGCGTTTTATCCAAAGTCGAACATTTTTCAACTCCCAGCGACCAGTAAAAACGCTGGGCGCTCGGCGCTTCAGCGTGAAAAAAAACGCTCAGCGCCTCGGTATGCTCATGCCGTTTAAAAAACGCGGCGCTCCCATTGAAAACAATTGAAAACATACATCAGGCGCGTGGAAAAACGCTTTGGTGGACACACGGCCGATGGGTATGTGTCGATGCTGCCCATTGACGAGAACTCCAACCCTGCCATCCAAAACCCTTAAAACATCAACTCATTTGAATGGCAGGGCATACACTGCAGCAGGTCAGGCTGGTGATGCCCTGCACACCATGGCGGTGCTGCAGATGTACCAGGCCCTTCAGTGTCGGAGCAGGGTGCAGAGAAGGTGCGTCTCCCACAAGAAGAAGGATTTGAGGGAGGTTATCCAGCGCAAAAGCACACAGCATCAGTGATGGATGACCTTCCCAGAGGGCCATTAATTTGGTCCTCTCCTCTTAAAACCGACTGCCCAGCATGATTACACCAGGCCTGGGGATGGGCCTATGATGAGAACGATCATGTTCTGATGGCCTGCCTAGGCTTGAGTTAGTGAGAACGCCTCTTCCAGGCTTGTAAAGTGGTGGACCCCAGGTTCATATAGAACTGTCTGGCAAGTTTTCACTCTGCACGCCGCAGGTGAGCTGTTTAGTCTCTTAAGTGTCATTTTCTGTGAATACAAATTTTGAAATTATCTCTCTACAGACATTGTTCCCTGTATAGAGCTATGGGGTCATGTCAAGGTGTAAGGTAAGAGAATTTTCTGGATTATTAGGGCCCTGAAGTTGCCCTTTAGGTGGCTAGAATGATTGTAAGATATATATATGTATATGTATATGTAATGGCCAGTTGGCTGTTAGCCACCTCAGGGTAGAGTAGTTGGTCTCTCTCTCATAGAATTAATTGAAGTTTGACTGACGCTAGAGCTTCAGATAGATCTTATGTCCAGCCCAATAGTTGGGTCCGTCTGACTCTGTCTTGGGAACACCGCCCCCTTGAGCTCTGTCTTGGGTTTTCAGTGGGCTGAGCGATTCTGCAGCCCTTGTACGGAATTATAATAACTATTTTTTTCGCGAGGCTGTGACTCCGACGAGCCCTCAGGTAGATCTATAATTACAGGCTGGCCCTCACCAGGGTCTGCTCTTTATCTGGCCTAGGCTATGCCAGGGATGGTGAGGCACTGTGCTAAATAATGCATTTCCACCTCTGACCCTTCACTTAACATGTATGTAGGTTTCTGTGTCCCTGTATGACAGCCTCCTCCCTTGGGAGTCGTTAGGCCAAGGCCCACCCCCTTTTCTGCATTCTGAGGTAAGATGAATGTAGCATGGTACAGAGGTATGATTTATAAAGATCCTGGGGTAGGCCTCAAATAGGCCTCCTGGTACAACGTGTCTTTATTGAGACTGGAGAGACTTGCTCTGTCTGAGACTGGCTCTGTCTGCCTGACCCTGCCGTGCAGAACTAGCATACATATCCTGGCCACCAGTATAGGCTTCACTTACCTCGCTGAGCTCGTCGAGCGTCGATTGTAGGTGCTTGGCTCAACAAGCCCCGCTTCACTAGTGTTGGGCACAGATTTATTTCTGTCACCCCTAGAGCTGCTGACAGGCCCACACCCTGGTAAACCACAGGTATTGTTATCAGGTTACAATAATTAGTTGCTATCAGGTAGTAGGCCCCTCAGGCCTCCCTGAAGGCGATTTCCCACTTAAGATGTTTATCAGGTTGTAGGCCTCACCAGGCCTCCCTGAAGTTTAATACCCAGATACTATGGTTTCCAGGTAGAAGGCCTCAACTGGCCTCCCTGAAGGAAATCCCCACATATATTGGCCATCAGGTAGTAGGCCTCTCCAGGCCTCCCTGAAGGTGAGCTCCCACATTCTCTGTGGTCATCAGGTAGTAGGCCTCATAGGCTTCCCTGAAGGTGAGCTCCCCACATTTTCTGTGGTTATCAGGTAGGAGATCTCACCAGGCCTCCCTGAGGGTGAGTTCCCCACGTACTATCGTTATCAGGTAGTAGGCCCCTACAGGCCTCCCTGAAAGAAAGCTGACCACATGTTATGATTTTCTGGTAGTAGGCCCCTCCAGGCCTCCCTGAAGGTGAGCTCCCACATTCACTGTAGTTATCAGGTTGCAGGCCTACCAGGCCTCCCTGAAAGTGAGTTCCCCACGTACTTCGCTATCAGGCAGTAGGCCCCTTCAGGCCTCCCTGAAGGAAAACTGACCACATACTGTGGCTTCAGGTAGTAGGCCCCACTAGGCCTCCCTGTGAGTGGTTTCCTAGCGGAAGCTAGTGGCCTCTCGCTATCAGTTCAGCTGGTCTTAACAGGCAGCTGCTGAAGGTGAGCTTGCGCCTTGGCTCATCTAAAGTGTTCATTCTCTGCTTCCCTCTTGAAACCTGTTTTTCTTGCCTACAGCCTGCTTTTGCCTACCAGGTGGACCATGTGCTTCCCTCATCGAGGGTCACTATCAGCACGCATTCTCCTGAGCCTTGTCAGATGGTCATAGGACTCTTGTGAGGCCTCCGAGTTAGATCAGTCACTAGGCTTTCACAGGCCTCCTCAGTGTTTTGAAACAAACACTGGGTAGATCCGTGGATCGAATAGAGAAACTTCTACTCTAGAAAAGGTCTACGTCCGCACCTGAAAGGATCTGTGTGTGGATGCTTGGGACACTAGTGGTGGTTCCATGGTGACGGCATTAGACGGGACAGGCATCGGAGTTGCTGATAACAGAGAATATTGAGACTTTGGTTGAATGAGAGAGCTGGGAAGGGTGTAAGCTGGGGCTGCGAATGTTGGCGGCGGCCTCACGCTTGGATTACCCACTGTGGCTTGAAAAGGAAAGTTAACTGGTGGATAGAAAGGAAAGGAAGGGTGGTAGAATGAATGGGCATGTGGTGCAATTGGAGGTGGGCTCGCACTCGTCTCAGCTGGCAGCTGGTACTGAAGCTGCAGGATGTTTGCGGGATTGAAACCTGTTGGATGAAACTGATGAAAGGGTTGGGCCTGTGATGCTAGTGGCAGTAGCCTCGCGCTAGTGTCTGCGACCGGAGCTGAAGGCCACTAAAAAGGAAAAGGGTTATGAGCAACATTAGAATCAAACTGGGAGGCTGTGGAGAAGCAGCTGGGCCTTGCTGCGTACGGCTCTGAGACAGCGGGAGTTGTGGTTGAGTGCTGGGCCACGTTGAGGGCAGGGTCGCTGAAGGCACACGCCTCGATGGACGAATCCAGACAAATCTTGTGCGGAAGGACCAACCATGCTGCACAAGCCCTCAAAAGTGCAGCCAAAATGTCTCGATCGCCCCTCAGTGACCGGTCCTATTATAGGTCATAAACTTCGCCTCCCCATGTTATTCAACAGGACATGAGACCAACTAAACAATTAAATTACGCTTCACATATCCTTTTCCCAAAGATAGTTTCTGTAATTTACTGTAGTTTCTATCACTTTGATGTAATTTCAAGTGTTTGTTTTTAAAATAAGTTTGGTTTTAGTTAGTTATTTGATGCTATAAAAATGATGTGTTGACATCATGATTGACAGCTGTGATTGACAAGTTCTCTGTGCGAAGTAGTCACTGAAGCACCAGTGGACTTTTTTCATAATGTTGACTATGTGGTTAGTATTTGCATTTAACTTATTTTAGCAGACATCAATGGAGAGGAACAGAGCAGACAGAGGCCACTTAATTAAAGTGCAGGGGCGTGTGCTTGCGATTGATTCAGCGAGAATAAGGGCGTGGCCTTGATTTTGCGGCTTTACTTCCTGCTCACAACTGTGCATGTCTGGTCCCGAAAACGCAAGTGCGCAGACTCAAGTTCCAAGATGTCAGCGCCATATAGGGACGCTGGCAGCTTCAGTTCTCTCTGATGGAAAAGGGCGAAGGGGCGTGTTCCATCTTTTTTTACAGTCTATGGGGAGGACGATGGTGGTGACTGGGCAGGTGACTTTTGGGCCCTGCGGGCTTTGCTCTGCCTGGGAGTCGTCTTGGGAGTTGGTGTGGACTTTGGAGAGTGGTTGGCTGACTGTGTTAGGGTAACGTGCAGATTGTACGGAGGGATAGTGATTGGCCGGCGGAATGCGAAGGCACACCCCTGGCGATACGAACTTCTTTGTCAGATGAAGAGCTTGGTCGTTGAGACATGATAGCAGAACAGTGAACCAAGAAGATATTAACTGCTGCTAAACTATCAATGGAGTGAGATGAGATTGCTGAATCTATATATACACCTCTTATCATTGATTGCTGTGTTCACTCCACTCGTGTTAATTAACTGAATGTGCTCCTCCCAATTTTTTTTAATAAAACATCATGTGTTGGATGGGGTCGAGTTCAAGGCTCTGTGTGGGTCAGTCAGGTTCTTCCACACCAAACTTACCCAACCATGTTTTTATTCAATTTGCTTTGTGCACTGGTCCCCATTCATGCTTGAATAGAAAATGGCCTTCCCCTAAATGGTCCCACAAAGTTGGAAGCATTGCATTGTCCAAAATGTCTTGGTGTGTTGAAGCATTTAGGCTATGTACACACAGTCAGTCCAAATTAATATCTACATTGGTTTCTATGCCAACAACATTGCGTTGGTAGTAGGGGTGTAACGATACACTGTTTTGTTGAGATATCGCGATATAACAATGTGGTGCTTCACATGCTTCATCTTGGTGATATGAGGCTTGCATGCAGTTTCTTGGCCATGGAAACCCACTCCTTTATGCTCCCTTTTTTGTGCTGATATTAATGCCACTGGAAGTCAATGGAATCAGCAGAGCGTTGCTGATTTTTACGCACTATGCGCAGGGACGGATTATGCTGATGATGTGCCCTGGGCACGGATGTCTCAAAGGCCCCCTTCACCAATTTTTTGGACAACAGTGTTGCACCTGTATGCACAAGTGCCGCAATAGGGCAGGCAAGCCAGGCATTTTAAGGGGACCTCCCAAGGGCTTATGTAAACAATCAGAAATGTTAATATACAGACACAGCAACATCTCTGCATCCCCCTTAGTGTGGGGCCCCTCTCTCGTTACGCCGGTTATGTTACCTTTTTCAAACTGGTGCAGCTCTTACTTTACTTTGCAGCACTTTGCAGCGTGTAAAATGCATGATTTGATTTGTTTAACATGAAAAGGACTTATCCTTCTGTCATGGCAGCTCGCTCTAACTTTAACCTAGATAAATGCATTTCCAAAGTGTTTGTGCAGAATGTGCAACAGATCTATCTATCTATCTATCTATCTATCTATCTATCTATCTATCTATCTATCTATCTATCTATCTATCTATCTATCTATCTATCTATCTATCTATCTATCTATCTATCTATCTATAAATTGCAGGAATGCTATCTATAAATTACAGGAACGTCTGTCTGTGTGTGTGTGTGTTAGTCTGATGGATTTCACACTTGACTGGTGTCTTGCTACGGGTGCAGTGCCGAGTTTGACGTTGTTTGGATTAGCTACGCACAAATAAAAATGTCACTGAAATTTGCTGTGTAATTCTAACAATGAGCACTCAAACACACCAAACCAACAATTACTAAAAACACACAAAAACTGATTTTGCATGGGCACTTTGCACTTGTTAGATTTAATTAGGAGGAAATAATTAATAAACAAATATCTTAGAAATGTTTTTAAAGATACAAGATCTACATAGATTATAGTCCTTAAATTTGAAATATTTTTCAGCATTCATGCTGAAGGTTGTGTTTGTTCATATCAGTCTTATCTGTTTGAATGATGATGTCATCCAGCTGATATTTCTCCATAGGATCATCCTGTCTGTAACGTAGAGTGTTCTTTTTGTTTTTGCAGTTGATTTTTAAGTATGATCTGGTGAAGTATGATCTGATCAGAGATGAGCCTGTGAGAGACCACAGTGGATTCTGCCAGCATGTTCAGAAAGGTGAGAGCATCAGAAACGTTCGAAGAAAGATTCAGCCCAGCCAGTGTAATTTACTGACAAAACATTATTTTAGCTTTTTACACCTTTGGTTTGGAAGTCTGCACAAGCTTTAAACTGAAGCTTGAACTTTAACTATGACAAGATCATTTGACCCGAGCCTATTGCTGGTAAATCTTAAGACCAAACTTGCCAAACCTGTCCCAAACTTGAAATTGCTTTCTCACAACACATAACCTTTCACAATATACTGTATTTCACGAGTTCACACTTACATATAATTTTGAGTGAGTAAGATTCAATGCGTATTTGGCGTGCTGTCCGGAGGGAGGGCTCCGAGCTCGGAATTCTGCCCGAACCCAGAGTACTCCCCCCGTATGTAAGTGATTTTTAGAAAGGGATTGTGGAGAACTAGGAGTGTGGAGATGGGGTGGAGGAGGGATGCTGTAAACTGTCAATGGATCGAGGTAAGACTGCTGAGTCTATTTGTACCCTCTTATCATTAGTTGCTGATTGCTGAATCCCGCCCACTCGTATAATTATCTGAACGTGCTCCTCCAGCACTTAGTTAATAAAACTTCATTTCACGAGTTCACACTTACATATAATTTTGAGTGAGTAAGATTCAATGCGTATTTGGCGTGCTGTCCGGAGGGAGGGCTCCGAGCTCGGAATTCTGCCCGAACCCAGAGTACTCCCCCCAAAAGGCTAAAGAGCAGAGGACAGACGCCGGACTAAAGACCCCCCAAAGAGTGCCGAGATTGGCGGGCTGGCATCTCGAGAAGGGGCCTAGAAGTTTGTTCAGGGAGGCCTGTGATGGTGGCTCGTTGACTGCGAACGAGGTGCGGTTGTAAAGTACTTGGCCAGGAGGTTTTCACGCTGCATCCGCTGTAAGACCAAATACTCGCTGAAATGAAAGAGAAAACATGAGTGCTTCACCGGGAACTTTCTCACTCCATCTGTTGTAAGACAAATGCTCGCTGGATGGAAAGAGGAAAACTGAAAAGTGGAAAAAATGAGCGCTTGCCCAGGAGATTCTCCCACTGCATCCGCTGTGAGACCAACTGCTCGCTGGATGAAAGAAAAATATGAGTGCTCTTACTGGGAAAGCTCTCACTCCGTGCGCTGTGAGACCAATGTTCGCTGGACGAAAAGAGGAAACCTGAAAAGAGGAAATATGAGTGCTTGTCCAGGAGATTCTCACACTGCATCCGCTGTGAGACCAACTGCTCGCTGGATGAAAGAGAAAATGTAAGTGCTCTACTGGGAAAGCTCTCACTCCATCTGCTGTGAGACCAGTGTTCGCTGGACGGAAAGAGGAAACCTGAAAAGAGGAAGAAATGAGTGCTTACCCAGGAGATTCTCACACTGCATCCGCTGTGAGACCAACTGTTCGCTGGATGACAGAGAAAATGTAAGTGCTCCTCTGGGAAAGCTCTCACTCCGTCCGCTGTGAGACCAGTGTTCGCTGGACGGAAAGAGGCAATATGAAAAGAGGAAGAAATGAGTGCTTGCCCAGGAGATTTTCTCACGCTGCATCCGCTGTGAGACCAACTGCTCGCTGGATGAAAGAGAAAAATGTAAGTGCTTCACTGGGAAAGCACTCACTCCGCTTCACAGATTGATGGCGGTTTCTGAGTGTCTAAGAAAAATAAAAAGCTAGTTTTAACATGGTATCGAGTGTATGAGCGGAACTGAGGGGCTGGCAGCCTGTGCTGAAAGCCTGAATTTGATGAGAATGTCCAGTGTTATGGGTTGACTGGTGTCGGGGCGGATGGGCTGGGATCTTTGAATCCCTTTAATCAGGGTTTGTGAGTTGTTTATCTCCACAGAAGGAGTGCCGTATATCAGTTTATGGAAAATCTGGATGCCACTCAGATAACCTCTAATGGACCCGATTTGTAGGCTCTTAATGATATTATGGTGGGAGATAAAAGATTTGAGTGAAAAGAGGAAAAGTTTGATGCATGCAACCTCCGCTTTGAGACCAATGCTCGCTGGACAGGGAAAAATAATCAATTAGGGGTTTTAGCAGGAATAACAATTCTGAATAGAAATGTACTGGAGAGAAAACATCACTGTTATAGCGGTGTAGAAAAATTAGCCAGAGAAATAGAGCTCGTGTGGGAGCAGAGGCGACGTCGCTACTGGGGCAGTGTAGAAAATTAGCCAGGGAAACGGAGCTCCTGCGGGAGCAGAGGTGACGTCGCTGCTGGGGCAGTCTAGAAAACTAGCCAGAGAAACGGAGCTCCTGCGGGAGCGGAGCCGACGTCACTACTGGGGCAGTGTAGAAAATTAGCCAGGGAAACAGAGCTCCTGCGGGAGCGGAGGAGACGTCGCTGCTGGGGCAGTCTAGAAAATTGGCCAGAGAAACAGAGCTCCTGTGGGAGCGGAGGTGACGTTGCTGGCAGTCTAGAAAATTAGCCAGGGAAACAGAGCTCCTGCGGGAGCGGAGGTGACGTCGATGCTGGGGCAGTCTAGAAAATTAGCCAGGGAAATGGAGCTCCTGCGGGAGCGGAGGCGACATCGCTGCTGGGGCAGTCCAGAAAATTAGCCAGAGAAATGGAGCTCCTGCGGGAGCGGAGGCGACGTCGCTGCTGTTGCAGTCTAGAAAATTAGCCAGAGAAACGGAGCTCCTGCGGGAGCGGAGGCGACGTCGTTGTTGTGCCAGTGAAGAAAATTAGCCAGAGAAACGGAGCTCCTGCGGGAGCGGAGGCGACGTCGTTGTTGTGCCAGTGAAGAAAATTAGCCAGAGAAACAGAGATCCTGCGTGAGCAGAGGAGACATCACTGCTGGGGCAGTGTAGAAAGATTAGCCAGAGAGATAGAGATCCTATGGGAGCAGAGGAGACATCACTGCTAGGGCAGTGTAAAAAATTAGCCATAGAAAGAGAGCTCATGTGGGAGCAGATTAGACATCACTGCTGTGGTAGTGGAGAAAATTAGCCAGTGAAACAGAGCTGTGTAGAAAATTAGCCAGAGAAAGAGAGCTCCTGTGTGAGCAAACTATATATCACTGCTGTGGCAGTGTAGAAAATTAGCCAGTGAAACAGAGCTCCAGTGGGAGCAGAGTAGACGTCACTGGTGTGGCAGTGTAGAAAATTAGCCAGAGAAACAGAGATCCTGTGGGAGCAGAGTAGTCATCACTGCTGTGGCAGTGTAGAAAATTAGCCAGTGAAACAGAGCTCAAGTGGGAGCAGAGTAGACGTCACTGCTGTGGCAGTGTAGAAAATGAGCTAGAGAAACGGAGCTCCAGTGGGAGCAGAGTAGACGTCACTGCTGGGGCAGTGAAGAAAATTAGCCAGTGAAACAGAGCTCCTGTGGGAGCAGAGTAGACGTCACTGCTGGGGCAGTGTAGAAAATTAGCCAGAGAAACAGAAATCCTGTGGGAGCAGAGTAGACGTCACTGCTGGGGCAGTGAAGAAAATTAGCCAGAGAAACAGAGATCCTGTGGGAGCAGAGTATACATCACTGCTGGGGCAGTGTAGAAAATTAGCCAGAGAAACAGAAATCCTGTGGGAGCAGAGGAGACGTTACTGCTGGAGCAGTGTAGTATATTAGCCAGAGAAACGGAGCTCCAGTGGGAGCAGAGTAGACGTCACTGCTGGGGCAGTGAAGAAAATTAGCCAGTGAAACAGAGCTCCTGTGGGAGCAGAGTAGACGTCACTGCTGGGGCAGTGTAGAAAATTAGCCAGAGAAACAGAAATCCTGTGGGAGCAGAGTAGACGTCACTGCTGGGGCAGTGAAGAAAATTAGCCAGAGAAACAGAGATCCTGTGGGAGCAGAGTATACATCACTGCTGGGGCAGTGTAGAAAATTAGCCAGAGAAACAGAAATCCTGTGGGAGTAGAGGAGACGTTACTGCTGGAGCAGTGTAGAAAATTAGACAGAGAAACGGGGCTCCAGTGGGAGCAGAGTAGACGTCACTTCTGGGGCAGTGAAGAAAATTAGCCAGAGAAACAGAGATCCTGTGGGAGCAGAGTATACATCACTGCTGGGGCAGTGTAGAAAATTAGCCAGAGAAACAGAAATCCTGTGGGAGCAGAGGAGACGTTACTGCTGGAGCAGTGTAGAAAATTAGCCAGAGAAACAGAGCTCCAGTGGGAGCAGAGTAGACATCACTGCTGTGGCGGTGGAGAAACGTACCTGTGCAAATTGAGCTGTGGTGTGAAGCCAAGCGAAGGGGAAGTAGATTGGGGCCTGGCGGGCCGATGATCATCTTCTTGAGCGTAATCAAAAGACGCGAAAAAAGAGGGGAGATTAAATATTTGCAGGATTATGCGCATCTTTAGTAACATTTGAAAATAGCTTAGGGAGCCTTCACCTTGACAGTTAAGTCCGTAACGGGGCACGGTTCATGAAAAATCGCTAATGTGAATGCCGTCATGGGACCCGGGTGCGCAATGGGGTACCGAAACTGAGACTACCTGGAGGAGGTGGTCAGAGTTCGGTTGCTCCCGAACCGTGCCGTGCTTCGCGTGTATGTGAAAGCATCTCGGGTGCGCCCTTGTTCAGGAAGTATCATGCGCATGCGTTTTAGCTTATTGTGATGTATTCGGTTAAATAAATAAGGGACGATAGTGTTGAGGAATTACCTTGGTTACAAGCGAGAGTGAGCCTGTATTTGAGCATTGTGCGTGGAGAGCAACACATTTGGAAATCCACTGTCTCCTTAAGAGTCCGTTTGTAAGCAGCAAAAATCAACCTAGTAAATAAACCTGTAAAATACACCTCAACCTATAACAATAAACCTGTATAGTTCGCTTAGCTGTGCATAACAGCAGCAAATTAAAATAAATAAATAAATGAATGAATTTATAAATATTTACCCACGTTCTGCTTTCTGTCATGCGCCGTGCACGTTTGCGATGATGTAAGATGCATGCACGCAAACGCACCAGGGTTCGATAGAATATGTTGAGTGTGAAAACCCGACCCACGCTGTGGGGGGCGTCGGGAACAAACGCGCTCGGACTGCAGCAAACGAGCCCAGTGTAAAAGCCCCCTTATTTTCTCATTTTATTTATTTATTTGTCATTTCTAAGGGTCACGTTCCCGATTTGTTCGTTCTTAATCAAACCCAACGGTGACGCTGTGGGTTTGAATTAGTCTTTATTTATTTTACATGAGCCGTGATTGTGTTGACAAATGAAATCGGTTACAGCCGCGGTTTATGTTAAAAAAAAAATCTTAAAGGAGGAGTCGATTCCCCTTACTGGAATCGATTCCAACCTTTGGAATCGACTCTCAATTCCTAACGCCTCGGAATCGATTCTTTTTGGAATCGATTCCCAGTCAGTCCTACTGTTTACATACGGAAGCATCGCGTTTAAGGAACGCAAATCATTTGGACAGAAACTGTTTAAAACGTGTGATCCTCCGATCACGATTTGTGCCCAGATAGCATAACTTGCTCGTCATTCAACAATTGAAGCGATGCGAAGTTCAATCAGGGACACAAAAGTTTTGAGCTATATAAGCACTCACAGAGTTGACCCGGCAGATGTAGAGAGTGTGGATCAGCCGGGAATAAATCTGCAGCGTGGCTTAACTTATGGTTTGTTGTGGCGGTTTGACGCTGGAGGAAGGCCCGTTCCTTTGCGTTAAGAGAGCAGCATTGCCTTGTCTCTATGGCAGGAATTATTGAAAGGTCCGGTTTAAAGAAATACGCGGAAGTAGATTGCGGATGTTTTGCCCGCGGTGGCGAGGACCCGTTTGTTTGGCCTGATGCCCACGAGTAGTGATGTTACGTCTGACACCGACGCTCCGAAGCTTGCTTCAAACTCGAAAGGTCCTTGTAATGAACCACTGCTTCGGAGCTTGTATCATTACGTCACTAGTCACGTGAAAATGACGTCTGAAGCAAACACACTGCTTCACTCCTGTAGTGAACCACGTGACTGCTTTGACAGCCCGATCCAGTGTTGAGAGGTTTGAAACCTGGCGGCTGTATTTCTCATAAAAGTGAAGCCAAACCATGGCAACACCGTGGGTTAGTAGTCGGTGTTTGGATTGGCGTTATTATTGAGAGTGGATTGAGTTTATTTTAGTGTTGTGATGGAGCCATCGAGAAAGTCGTTCGCAAGTTTGGGAACACTTTAAACTTATTTTCCCGAATAAGATTAGTTCTTTGACATTTCTGCATACAAATATTTTTCATATCTAGTGAATATGGAGAGAGACAGAAACTTTAAAAACCCTCTGCTACATTATTCAAGTTCAACCAATTACACAAGCACATCCTTTCAACATAAAAAAATATCAGTCCCACCAGTAAAGTTACAGATTTCTGGTGGTTCCCATAGGAAAGAAGCAGTAGCTAATGTCATGGTTTCAATACTCATGGAAAACATGGTTTAAATGGTAAAAGAAAATGGTTCCTTATTGGTATTTTAATTGAAACCATTAGAATTTCTGTGACGGTTTCCAGTTTTTTTAAGCTGATCTGATCTTCTGTCCTTGTCTAAAGAAATAATTACACACACTCATCATCATTATTGTTTTATTATCAAGGTGAACAGATGAAATTCATCCGTATCTGTAAAATTCACCTACATGAGTTTCACAGCACAGCTTTGATCGCTTCTGTAAACTCGTCATAAACGGGGCGTTAACACACGCCTACTTGCATTTTATGGTTGTCAGCTTTGTTGCATTACATTTACTTCACCAGGAGATGGTGCTGCCATTTCTATCTGAATGAAGCTTCGAGTAATGAACCATTTTCGACACAATAGTATCAGAAAGCAATAATGCTTCGAAAAGCTTCATTTGGCCATCACTACCCACGAGATGTATCGGGTTGCGGCAAATATATTCCTAATTTCGAAAGACGAAAATTTCTTTATCGAAACGAGAAGAGCTAGATTCGGACATGGCCAAATGCTGCAAACTGTCAATGGATCGAGGTAAGACTGCTGAGTCTATTTGTACCCTCTTATCATTGGTTGCTGATTGCTGAATCCCGCCCACTCGTATAATTATCTGAACGTGCTCCTCCCGAACTTAGTTAATAAAACTTCATTTCAGGATTGCCTGCAAAAATTAAGAAGAAAAAAACAACAACCCCAGCTTCATCATGACAGGAACTGACTCAGCACACGAACAAACACATACTTGCCAGCAGTATTAATCTTTCCTGGGTTACTAACAGGTGTAATTTAACAGTCACATAAATCTCTCTTGGAACTTGTCTTCAAAACAGAGTTTGCAGAAATTATTGCCAACTGTTCACACAGACTTTTCCTTATCAATGTGAAGGAATGAAGAGTTGTGAAGGAAGAGAACTGCATTGACAGCTGATGGTTTCAGTCGTTTTGGATAAAATCTGTAAAAACGCCTGCTAAATGAGTAAAATGTAAATGGTTTCAGCACATGATTCAGTGAGAGAGGTCCATTGTTGTTCTGATAATTTGCAGAACACTGGTAAATGTGAACACACCTTAATGTGTTTACAAATCATATCCATTCAATTGAATTTGCCCCAACAGAGTCCAGTCTACGTGTATAAACATATCAGAGATGCGGCTGAGCTAAATTGCAGGTGTTCGGATCTTGTCAGTGATATTTCAGTTTTAAGACCAAACCTTTTTAATAACTTTTTTTTTTAAATTTGTAAAGTTATCAAAGAGTCTCCAGGGAAGGTTTGAGAAAAGGTTTTTATTTTGTTTTTGTTTTTTTTTTTTAAAAAAAAGCTGGGTTATTTTGCATTGTTGACTGGCTAACTAGGCATGATCACATAATCACTGAAATAGGTATAATAATTCTGTAAATAAACACAAGATGACTTGAATTTTTCTAAATTGTTGTTGTTTTCTGCTAATGTGGTGTTTGTATGTTGATGATCAGGTGAGACGGGACTGCTGCTGTCGAAGATCTGCAGTCAGAGTCCGTTCTTCGGATACGCTGGAAACAAACAGCTGACAGAGAAGAAGATCCTGAGAAACGTGTTTGTCAAAGGAGACGCTTACTTCAACACTGGAGACCTGATGGCTGAGGATGAGGACAACTTCATCTGCTTCAAAGACAGAGTGGGAGACACTTTCAGGTAGAGCGGAGCACATGACCTGTGCTCACCATTATGAAACGTGTGATCAAGCATGTAGGCATATGAGCATGCATGGTCTTATTGATGAAAATAACTAAACAATTTTGCACGCTGCCATTGTTTGCAGATGGAAGGGTGAAAATGTTGCGACCACCGAGGTGACAGAGATACTGGGACTGGTAGATTTTATTCAGGAAGTCAATGTGTATGGAGTCCAGGTGCCAGGTACTGTAGACTTCACATGAAACCCTTATTTTAGCTATTACATGTTTAATATACTTGACTACTATAGCTATTTTGTTAAAATGCTTTGAATGATTGGGAAAAAAACACTCTTTTGGCATCAGTATATAAATATTACAAGAACATTTTTTAACTATATTACTCAGCCATACTGAAACATTAGAATGTTAATGTCTTTTAGATTGTTTGTATATTATTTTTTATAACCTTTGACTCTGTTTAATCTGGAGATATTTAATTGGAAGATAAAAATCATCTGGGTTTCTGTGTGCAGGAAATGAGGGGCGTGCTGGAATGGCTGCAGTGATTGTGAAGCCCGAGTGCACGTTTGATGGAGAGAAACTATTCAATTTTGTCCTTAACCCTGTAAGACCCAAATATAGAAAAAAAGGGAAAAAAAATGTTTTCACCTATCAGATGTTGTTGTAGGAGGTCTCTGATGCAAATAATGAAGGATTTTTTAAAAAAATATGTTTTAGTAAGTTTTTAAGGAAATGTTGTAATATTGCAACGTTGGGCCTATGGGGGAGCAGAATTTCAGCTTTTGCACTCAGACTGTCAGAACAAATATACAGAACAACTAAGGGCTTATTTGAAGTGTGGCTTGCTTACATAGCACCATAACAGTAAATAATATGAATAATAATAATAATCACCCAATAGTCATATTTTTATTAATTAGAATTTATTAAAAATAAACATAAAATATAAATATTAAATACAAAACAGATTGAAATCTGTAAAATAAACAGTGTCCAGTGTTCACTTGCAATGATAGTCCTAAAAGCAGTTCCTTTCCTCTGAAAAGCAGAGACGGAGATTGCACTTCTTGCAGAGCGTATTCGAATATCCCTTTTTGCAGTGTCTGCAGCGTCCTTTCTGAAATGAAGATAATAGTTGTAAGAGTTAGAGTATGTTCAAGTATAAATAATTTTAATGAAATTAATCCTATTTATGTGATACATTCCACTGAAGTCTAGGGCTGGGACAGTTACCGCAATACCGTGGTCACATGACGCCTACCGCGGGTCTGAGCTCGTCACGTCATCACCTCAAAAAACATTGGCCTGCCCATGTGTGCACGTTGTGTCTAATGACATGGATTCATTGATTCTAATGACATGAATTATGTCTAATGACATTGTGTCTTACATGGATTCAAGGTTGTCTAACCAAAACTTATCAAAAGATGGAGCAGACCCGACCTTTCGCGAGTTGGGGAGCCTATGACATAATAATATTCCTTTCGTATTAGAGATGCTCGGATGGGCTATTTCTTGCTTTTCAACCCCGGTTAAAAAAAATCTATACCGTCCCAGCCCTACTGAAGTCGCACAATTCTAAAAGGAATATACAAACCCCCAGACCTCTTACATCCCCACATTCCAGAACATTAACACCTGTCCCTGAACAATGGACCACGCAACCCCCTATGTCTGGACATCCACACCTTGAATAACCATCCTCCACAGCAGTCTACAAACACTGTCTGCCTTGCTACAAGCAGATATTTGGGCAAACAAACAAAGCCTTTATAAAAAAAACTGCTAACATACAGAAACAATTTCAAGTACTGGTACTGACAGGAAACTCCAACCATAAATAATTTATTCATTTAAAATGATTCAAATCTGATCTAAACTGGAAATTATAACAAATAACACAATTAGATATTGTGAATAATCAAATACATTTTATTTCTTTAAGTATTTCTCCTGTATATGAACATTTGAGAAGTGCAATGCCTTCATGTAATGTGCAAGTTGCACATGCTATTTTGACTACCATTCTATCCCAACGTTGTAAAATTACAACAAAGACATAACAAGCTACAAATCTAATTTGATGCATGCATTCCACAATAACCAAGTATTTACATGAACTAGACATTCTAACAATGACAAAAAAAAATATTTCTGGGGTTTTACTTACTTCAATGTTGAAATATCCAGTCCAATGGAACAAGGAGATGCGCTTCCAGTAAAGTTTGCAGGTTGCATGAGTTCATGACATTATGGCAAGACCTACATACACATTTACTATCCAATGACATTGCAAGACTAAACATTAGGACCCATTAACTATGTAAATGTGGTCTTTGGAAAAAAAACTAATTTGCAGATCTGTTTTTTGAAGAGCTAAAAGTGATGTTGTAATATTACAACCACGGGTCTTACAGGGTTAAAGAGCTGCCACCATATGCTAGACCTCTTTTCATTCGACTGCAGGTACAAAACAAACACTAACATGTAAATTATGTGTTTTTTTTTGTTTGTTTGTTTGTTTTTTTGGAAAAATTGAAAATCCAGGAAGTTTTGTGTGATGGGTAGGTTTAGGGGTAAGGTTAGTGTTAGGTGAGAAACTATACAGTTTGTACAGTATAAAAAAAACATTGTCTGTGGAGTGTTCCCACAAAGATAGTAAACCGTAAGTGTGTGTGAGTTTGACTGTGTGTGAGTGTGACTGCCTGATTGTGTAAGTCTGACTGTGTGTGAGTGTGACTGTATGAGTGTGTGAGTCTGTGTGAGTCTGTCTGTGCATCTGAGTGTCTGAGTGTGTGAGTCTGACTGTGAGTCTGACTGAGTGTGTGAGTCTGACTGTGCATCTGACTGTGTGAGTCTGAGTGTGTGAGTCTGACTGTGCATCTCAGTATCTGAGTGTGTAAGTCTGACTGTGAGTCTGAGGGTTGTCCCTATTCTCTTTATGAGTAATGGGTGTTTCGTGGCGTAACGTGTAAAAAACTAATCAGAGTGTAATATGCCATTCCCTTTAAAAGCCAGTTGCGCTCACGCCCTGGCGGGTATGTGTGAGTCTTGTGACTGTGATTGTGAGTGTGAGTTTAACTGTCACTGTATGAGTCTGACTTTGTGAGTGACTGTCACTGAGCCAGTGTGACTGCGGGTCTGAGTGACTGTTCGAATCCAACTGACTGCGAGTGTGAGTGACTGTGCGAGTCTGACTGACTGTGCGGGTCTGACTGACTGTGAGTCTGA
This sequence comes from Cyprinella venusta, assembly GCA_038021265.1. NCBI lineage: Eukaryota > Metazoa > Chordata > Actinopteri > Cypriniformes > Leuciscidae > Cyprinella > Cyprinella venusta. The sequence goes on along the minus strand of CM075882.1, from coordinate 17,724,018 downwards.
CTGACTGCGAGTCTGACTGACTGTGAGTCTGACTGACTGCGAGTCTGACTGACTGTGAGTCTGACTGACTGTGCGGGTCTGACTAACTGCGAGTCTGACTGACTGTACGAGTGACTGTGCGAGTCTGAGTGACTGCGAGTCTGACTGTGTGAGTGTGACTTCGCAAGTCTGACTGACTGTGTGAGTTTGAGTGACTGTGCGAGTCTTAGTGACTGTGAGTCTGTCTGACTGACTTTGCGAGTCTGACTGACTGTGAGTCTGAGTGACTGTGCAAGTATGACTCGGTGTGAGTGTGACTGTCTGAGTGTGTGAGTCTGAGTGTACTACGGGAAAAACAGTTGGCGCGCACAGCGTGTGGTCTAAAAGGGAAGTCCCTATTCTCTTAACCCTTTCACAAGTAAGTTTAAAATATTCTAACTGACCCCCCAGCGTGAGTTTTTTTAAGACGACCGTTATTTAGAACTTGCCACTTTAATGTTTCCATGGTGACGCGTCATTGCTTGTCACGTGACACAGCACACCCAGAACAGAGCGCGGAATGAATGATGACCTGCTTTTATGTCATTTTTCCTTTTTTATTAAAAATATTCAAAAATTTATTAGCAATATCATGAAACACTGATATTCCGATTGTCAAATATGTGCAAGTGGATGGGTTTTGTGGCTTAGACATCTTTATAACGATCGCGTTAGTTGAGCTGTATGCGCAATGGGCGGCGCCATTTTAGTTTCTTTTTCAGTTCAGAGAATCGGATCTGTTGGATTTATAACGTCAATTCATCCACTTCTCACGAAATACATGAAAGTAAGTGGCTGGTGAACTGGGAGAAGAATAGGGTCAAATGTTAAGCTACTTACACATGTGTACTTGATATGAATAAAATGTGTCGATTATTATTGCCTCTTCCATAGACAGCTGTGTGTATTTTATAAACTCAAAATCATTGTTTCGCTAGTATATATGTGTATTTAAGTGTCTGAAACCTAAAATAAACATTATGTGGTTGAAAACACTCAATAGTTGTGATATATGACAGCACTGAGTGCGTCTGTCTCTGGCTGAGCGCCAGCCAACGCGCGAGAGCAAGTTTGAATTTAGCAGTTGCTGACGTGATGCACTGAACGTTCTAATCACACCGGTGTGATCGTACGCTCCAGGGACCAGCCAAGACTGATCACACCGGTGTGATCGTACGCGTGAAAGGGTTAATGAGTAATGGGTGTGTTTTGGGTGTAACATGAAAAAAAAATCAGAGTGTAATATCCCATTCCCTTCAAAAGCTAGCTGCGCTCACGCCTTGGTGATGTTCCGATGCCCTTTTCCCTTCCCGATACAGTTTACGATACCTGGACTCAGGATATTATCCGATACCTGGGTGTGTATCCGATACCTGGGTGTGTAAGTCTGACTGTGAGTCTGAGGGTTGTCCCTATTCTCTTTATGAGTAATGGGTGTTTCGTGGCGTAACATGTAAAAAACTAATCAGAGTGTAATATGCCATTCCCTTTAAAAGCCAGTTGCGCTCACACCCTGGCGGGTATGTGTGCGTCTTGTGACTGTGATTGTAAGTGTGAGTTTAACTGTCACTGTATGAGTCTGACTGTGTGAGTGACTGTCACTGTGCCAGTGCGACTGTGCGGGTCTGAGTGACTGTTCGAATCCAACTGACTGCGAGTGTGAGTGACTGTGCGAGTCTGACTGAATGTTCGGGTCTGACTGACTGCGAGTCTGTCTAACTGTGCGTGTCTGACTGACTGTGAGTCTGACTGTGTGGGTCTGACTGACTGCGAGTCTGACTGACTGTGCGAGTGACTGTGCAAGTGACTGCGAGTCTGGGTGACTGCGAGTCTGACTGACTGTGTGAGTGTGAGTGACTGTGCGAGTCTGACTGACTGCGGGTCTGACTGACTGTGCGAGTCTGAGTGACTGCGAGTCTGACTGTGTGAGTGTGACTTTGTAATTTATGTACATATACTGTGTGTATATATATATATATATGTCAGGGTTTCCGTTGTCCGGTAATTACCGGACATTGGCCGGGAAAAAAATTAAATGTCCGACAAAATAAAATCTCTCCGGTCAAATTGTCCGATTAAAATTGCCTAATAATCCCACCCCCTGCCACAATCTGAACTAGAGAATAAGCCTAAAATCTATTAAGCAAAAATACACCGACATTTGGCTATGTTATAAAGGAACAGGCTCTACCGTTTGAATGTTGTTAGACGGCACATATGGCCCGGAGCGCCTTATATTTGGATCAATTGGTTAATAACGCTCCACGTTATTACTCGCGCTCGTGTCCATTTTATGCCCGCTCTGTCACACGGACAGTTCAACCTCGTATAATATTCAATAATCAAATCACTGTTCCCGGCGCTGCTTCACAGAATGTTCATAAAGGCTCCCAGTTCAGCGCTCAACGCAGTTTGCTTCGCGCTCCACTCAAATCGCCCCCGCTCGCTCCAAAAAACGAAAGAAATCTGCATGTATTTTTATTTCACTTTTAGGTTAGACCACAGCCTTACCTTACAAAGAACTAAAGACCAACAACAACATTTTCCAAACAGAAATGTTTCATTTCAAATTACAAATAAGGACTAGCAAGAACAGGAAGCATACACAAAAAGTCCTGTAAAATTAAACGAATAAATGGGCCTAATAATATGAATAAAATTATATAAACAAAAATACACATAAAAGTTTTAAAAGTAAATTATAGGCCAGCATTTTGATAACTGAACTTTTGCCCATCGCACACGATAAAAATGTAAATAGGCTTATAACCGTTGTACATACAAACTGCTGTAAAATTAAACGAATAAATGGGCCTAATAATATAACTAAAATAAAAATACGAACAAAATTATAAAAAATATATACATAGGTCTACATAAATGTTTAAAAATAGCCTATTAATTGTTAGGCCAGATTTTGATAAGCCTATTTTTGCGCAGCGCGCAATATTAAAATTTAAATTGGCTTATATCATCTGTAGACACACAAAAAAAACTGTAAAATTAAACGAATCAATGGGCAAATTTTTAAATAAAGAATTTTTATTTATTATATAAATAAAAATCACATCAACATCAACGTGTTAAATTAAATACATTTTGGTAATGGTAGGCTAAATTAACTATTAAGGCCACCAGACGCCATATCTAACTGATTTATTTTGCGCAGAGAGCACGTGGATGACAATTTAAATTGTCTCAAACTTAAAAAAAGAAAGAAAAAGAATTGCTTTCCTTATCTAGCCTACAGTTCTCTTGAGTTCACCTTCAAGAACACGAGTTTGGACAATGTCTGAGGCTTCAGACACATGCGGTGGTTTCTTGAAAGCAAGGCAGCAGCGGAGAAAACCCTCTCTGCGCTCGCAGACTCGCTTGGGGATGCTGAATACAATGCAAGCAACTTTAGTCAGGCAGGGACGTGACTAAAGTTGAGGGTTCTCACTGCAGAGAGGGTTCTCGCTGCAGAATCGGATCAAGATGAAAGCAGCGAAGTCGAGAACAAGGTTACGCGGCATATGCGCATTGCAAGTTGTGGAGAGACACTGCGAAGTTTTGATTTTAAGTCGGCAGCTGTACATTTCAGCACTGCAAAACATCGTAAAAAGCCTAAAATTACGCAAGACAGTGTTATAGGCCTAGTCATTTGTTTGTTCCAATTAATTTGACAAGGAGTCATTTCATGGTGGCCAATTTAAATGTTACCATGAGACGCTACTACAGTATATAATTAAGTTCGCTTGAGTAAAAACTAGGCTACTATTCAGGTATTGTACGGACGTTCATGTTTTCATCTTTTCTATTTGAAAGTTATGCTAATAAACATATTGCATTCTATACGGCCTGATTATGTCTTTTTTTAAGTTACATAACCTGCCTCCAGTTTTCCTCAACTTGACTAATTAAGAGACGGTATTTGACCGGCTTATCATCAAAATGTCCGTTAAACTAAACCTCTGCCGGTCACTTTGACCGGCACCATTTTTTTCTAGCGGAAACTCTGATATATGTGTGTGTGTGTGTGTGTATGTATATATATATACACATATACATATGGTTTATTTTTGTTTCGTAAGGGCAATGTGAACAGATGTTTGACTTGCATATATACGAAGGAATGTGCAAGCAAAGCATTTACTCAGTCTGGACAAAGCTCTTACACTCTCTGGACATTAGCTGAGATAGAAATACATTTCTGACACTGTGCGAGTGTGACTGACTGCGAGTGTGACCGTGAGTCTGAGTGACTGCGAGTGTGACTGACAGTGCGAGTGTGACTTATTGTGCGAGTGTGACTGCGAGTCTGACTGTGCGAGTCTGACTGGGTGCAAATCTGACTGACGACGGGAAAAACGGTCGGCGCACCCAGCATATGGTCTAAAAGGGTTGTCCCTATTCTCTTAATGAGTAATGGGTGTGTTTTGGGCATAACGTGCAAAAAACAACAACAAAAAAAGCTAGTTGCGCTCGTGCCCTGGTTTGTGTGAGAATGACTTTGTGACTGTGTGAGTGTGACTGTGATTGTGAGTCTGACTGTGTGAGTATGACTGTCACTGTGTGAGTCTTACTGTGAGTATGAGTGTGTGAGTGTGAGTTTGACTGTCATTGCATGAGTCTGACTGAGTGATTGTGATTGTCACTGTGCGAGTCTGATTTACTGTGAGTGTGACTCATAGACTGGACGTGGACTTAGTGTCCGTGACATCACCCGTAGGTGTCTGAAGAGCATTTTTTTAAGCCTAAAGTGGGCGGGGCCGGCCGTCGCCATCTTGGCAGTGCGTCACCTCTCGTCACTACCGGATAAATTAAAATGGGCAAAGAGGCGGGACGCGGGTGGAGCTGAGGTGCTAATGCTATGCTACTACCCTCGCGCTGAATTGACAGCTGATTGAAAAAGTAAAGCCAATGCTTCAAGTTCATGTTTTTGCCCTTCGTTTTCGCCCTTGTTTTTTTTAGTTACGTCTTAACTATTAAATATTATAATAGTTAAGACGTAACTAAAAGTGAGACTATTTACTTTACTTTTTTATCAACTTTATTAATCTCAAAAGGGGCAATTAGTTAAGAGCATGTATACAAGTACATAACACAGATCACACACATTTCACACACTCACAACATTCAAGCAGTCAACTATGTGCATCATGATGCATTATTATTCTGCTAGTTATTGGTCTAAGCTTGTGCATGTGACAGTGATTCAAGGCAAGCACATATGTCAGTCGGCTTCTCACATCAAGTTTGTAAAGAGCTTTATTTAGTCTATTTTACAATCTGATTTTGGCCGCAAGCTCCTCAGATGGGTCAAACCAAAGATATTACCTCAGAACTTCAAGTAAATGAACTAGAAATCCGCGCTTATTCAGAGGTGTGCATCTATTGCATGGACGGAGAGAACGCACTGATATCATCAGACATCCATTAGTGCATGCGAGGGAAACAGCTGGAAACACAGCGCTGGTTGTTCTCTCCATACTCAACACGACGGAATCCAACGGCGTGCACGGGCGAAGGTATAATACATGTATTAAATTGAATGAAATAATCCCGGAAAAAGCACAAACACAACTGAGGGTGACTCTAACAGACAGCAGAAAAACGACTAGCAGTGAATGCGGTGGCAAGAAACCACCTGTCACTCAAGTGGCCACGCCCTTAATTATGCAGAACTTTAAGGCTTAAATATAATTTAAACAGATGAGTTGTAAAACAATTCACCCCCCTCACAGTCATCATGAAGGGCAAAATTAGCGATATAGACCAAAACAACTATTTGCCACCAGGGTGTAAACATGTTTTTTTCTGCTGTGAAGTTAGACATTTTAACTTGGTGGAGATACAGATTTGACTCGCTTTTGCAGCCAGTCTCATGCGGCCACTCGATGAATTGCAGTTTAATTCACTTCCGTGTTGGCTTTAAGAGAGAGACGGGGAGGTTGCCCCTTGGTCACTACCTGATAATAGAAAATAGGCAAAAAGGCAGGATGTGGGTGGAGCTACTGGCCTCGCGTTAAAGTGACAGCTTATTGAAGAATTAAACCCAATAGTTATAGTTCATGTTTTTTTTAAATATCATTATAGTTAAAAGACGTAACTAAAAGTGAGACTGGGTATCGTGATGTATTATTATTCTGCTATAAAAATTATTATCATGCAGTAACTTACAATATTGCTCTGAGCTTGTGCGTGTCACAGTGATTCATGCACATACATGTCATGCAGCATGGCATCTCATGTCAAGTACAGAGCTTTATTCAGCCCATTTTAAAATTGGCTGCCTCCCAATTTTTCAAATGGTTTAAACCAAAGATATTACCTCAGAAGTTCAAGTAAATGCACTAGAAATCGGAGAGAAAGCACTGACACCTGCAGGATTTAATCTCACTACACTTTTTATTTAACACAAAGTTAAATAAGCATATCTGTTCCGTGAGAGCAACAGTACGACATAAGGAGTGTGGTCTCTATACTGTATCTATAGACGTTTTTTAGCAAGGAAATTGTCAGATATTCATTAACGTTAGTACTAGGCATGTGCCGGTATCAAATTTTCATGTTGTGGTTAATTGATTGAGTATCGGTATACGGTATTATCACGATATTTTAATGAAATTATATTTTAATGCTCAAGAAAAACAGATGCATTGTGGGTCTCTAAAAAAACCCAACTTGCATCACAATGTGTAATTGTGATTTTCAAAACATATGGTAACCAAACAGAATTTTTTAAAGTTTAGTGACATGTTAGAATGTTTATATGGTACAATGACTGGTAGGTTACTGTTTGTATTATTCAATTAAATTCTTGGATTTGGTTTCTGTCTTAATTCAATATTTACTCATTTGGATAAATATTAAGTAGGCCCCAGTCTGTTAATGTTTCTCAAGAAAAAAAAAATCTCTCACATAATGCTATAAACATACAGAGAGAAATTAAATATAATATTTAGCAAAATACTCCTTGCTTTTTTTTTTTCTAGTCAACTAATGTGCTGGTCATTAAATGGCTTTCCTGAGGTAAATGTAACGTTTTGTGACACAACTGTTCTCCTGCAGTGTTACTGACCTCTTTCCATGTTTGAAAACATTGACTGATTGATCGTTATTATGTATAAGTAAATATACCTTTCGGTAAGTTGTACTATATCTTTAAATAAAAATTAAAGTAACATGATTGATTTATTTGAACTGAGGAGCAACGATCTGTGATCAGAACCTAAGAGCTGATTTATCAATAACTTTATCAATTTATCAATAACAACTTTCATATCAAAAGTAACCTGCCCTGTCTAGTCTGTCAGTGTCAGTGTCCTCTTTGCTCTGTGATTTTTCTCTGTGGGAGAGCGTGTGAAAAGTTGTCAAATGCGTTAAGCGCCTTTCAGACAGGACGCGGAATACACAACACTGGCCGCTTGGTTCAACGTTGCCCTTCAGATACAATGCGATTTGCCATTTTACAAATAAAAAGTTGAACTATTTTGAACTTTAACCCAGGCGTGTGTTGGTCGATGCAGGTCAACGCAGCAACAAAACGTCCCTGCATGTCGCGCGCGTATTCCGCGTCCTGTCTGAAAGTCTCAAACTTGAGTCTCAAGCTGAATGTGTGAGTTTTAGCAAGGAAATGGTCAGATATTCATTAATAGGGTAGGCAAATATACTCCTTTTTTTTTGGTTATTTCATTGTAGTTGGCTAGCCTGACTTCGTCATACTCATATTCTAATGAGAATATGAGTCTGAAACCACTCAATTGAACTTTAATTATGAGGCGTGTCGTAACCGAACCAGGACAAAAAAAAACCTCTGCACTCAATTGGATAGTCGGTAGACCTACCAACCAATCAGAGCAACGCATAAATCAACTCCTTTGCATAGCGCAGTTTTCAAATACAGAACGTAGCCTACTTTATTTATTTTAGAAGTTAAATAATGAGTGTTACTTCTTTTACTTACTTCTCCATGAGTGCCACCAAAGGAGAAACCACAACGACCACAGCCTTTTCATTACATCCCATCTTCTTAGCGACCGTCAGAGCCAGCTGATAAGTTACACTTTTCCCGAATCATGTAGGAAGGACGCCAAAAATATATTTCCGATCGACAAATGCCTTGATTGCAGTTCTGTTTGTCTGTTAAATGAATGCGCTGTCGATTTATTTTACAAAAGACGCGAGAGCGGAATCTATACATCTCAATTCTCCAGCTGCACTCATCTTTGACAAGTGCTCTTTGACGACGTGAGGATTACGTTACTGAAGACCACCTGTCAATCATATAAAGCCCGCCCTGGCAATTTGATTGGCCCGATGATCTCTGATCCGATCATAATTTCTCCTCAATGGATTGAGTCCAGACCGAACTTCCCATCCAAAAAATGTTGTGGGCGGAGTTCGGGCTGGCATCGAGGCTAGTAGTTGGCAGCCCTGCAGGGATAAATCGTCAGGAGCGTTCCGCCATGCTTCTACTCTATGCTTCTATACCGATTGGCTTCATCACTGTCTCCTTTCCACCTGTAAGCTGGTGTGTGGTGGGCGTTCTGGCGCAATATGGCTGCCGTCGCATCATCCAGGTGGATGCTGCACATTGGTGGTGGTTGAGGAGATTTCCCCCTGCATGTGAAGCGCTTTGAGTGTCCAGAAAGGCGCTATATAAATGTAATGAATTATTATTATTATTATTATTATTACTCCATGTGAGGATTGTTTACACTGGACTAGTGCGCACTGCCGCATGCACACAGTGCTTGTACATGTGGGAATTGTTTACATCAGAGTGCGCGCGCGTTTTCCGCTGCATATACTCAGTGTTTGAGCGGTTGATGGAAAATAAGCTAATGTGCGCTCTAAAAGTCTAAATTCAAATCTGTTATTTTTCGCGGTATTTTGAAGAGCCCGCTATAACAATATCGTGCACATTACCACGATTTATCGCATTACCGAATACCGGCACATGTCTAGTTAGTACATGCGAAGAAAACAACTGGAAATATAGCGCTGGTTATTCTCTCCATACTCGACAACAACGGATTCCAATGGCGTGGCTGGAGGTAAAATGCGTGTGTTTAAATTGTATGAAATAATCTCGAAAAAAGACAGCAGAGATGGCAAGTATAGTAGCTGCTGGAATTAGCTGAGAGTGACTCAGACAGATAGCAGACAAACGGTCACAATCCACCTCTCACTCAAGTGGCCACGCCCTTAATTATGCAGGCTTAATATAATTTAAACAGATGAGTTGTAAAAAAATTCACCCCCTCCCAGTTGTCATGAAGGGCAAAATAAGCTATAAAGACCAAAACCCCTTTTTGCTCACTTTTGCAGCCTGCCTCAAGTGGTCAGTCATTGAATTGCCGTTTAATTAACTTCCTTGTTGGTTTCAAGAGATAGACAGGGAGGTTGCTGTCTGGTGTGACTGTGCTAGTCTGACTGACTGTATGAGTATGAGTGTGTATGAGTGTGACTGCGAGTCTTAGTGACTGTGCGAGTCTTAGTGACTGTGGGAGTGTGACTGTGCGAGTGTGACTGCGAGTCTGAGTGACTGCGAGTGTGACTGCGAGTCTGAGTGACTGTGCGAGTGTTGTGCGAGTGTGACTGTGCTAGTCTGAGTGACTGTGACTGTGCAAGTCTGAATGACTGCAAGTCTGAGTGAAGCCGCCTTTCCACTGCACACGACATTCGCATACGATTGACGTATTTCGCCCCCTAGTGTCAGTCGCACGGAACTTTGAAATTGGTCGTGAAGCAACCGTTTTCCCCTCGGATATTCACGATGGTAAAATTAATGATTTTAATGAATGTAATGCATATATCTACACAAAACAAATGACCCTCAATACATCTCAAATAAAAACATAGTAGATTTTATAGAGCTAATCAATATAAATATTGATTTAATAATTATAAAAAAAAAAAATTCTGCTATAGTTAATTATAACCAATATTTTACAAGAAGAGCGTTTACAGAAAAACATTAAAGAGTTAAAATATTTGTAATTCTAGCCTCGCGCTCATAGTTTGTATTAGAATACATCACATCCGGTTGCCCGGTCGCATACGGTTTAGCCGCAGAAGTTCAGATATTTCAACGGATCCAAAGCTCAAATCGGATCCGAATTTTCCGCATACGCATATGATCGGAACTCCCCGCAGCTCCCGTACGACTCTCCATTGGAAATGAATGACTTCCGGTACGACTGCGGTTGTTTGTCGTGTGCAGTGGAAAGGCGGCTTGACTGTGCGAGTCTGAGTGACTGCGAGTGTGACTGACCATGTGAGTGTGACTGTGAGTCTGACTGACTGTACGAGTCTTAGTGATTCTGTGACTCTGAGTGACTGCGTGAGTCTGACTGCGAGTCTGACTGACTGTGCGAGTCTGAGCGAGTGTGACTGACTGTGCGAGTGTGACTGTGTGAGTCTGAGTGACTGTGTGACGGGGAAAATAGTCGGCGCTTCTGGCGTATGGTCTAAAAGGGTTGTCCCTATTCTCCAAATGAGTAATGGGTGTGTTTTGGGCGTAACATGCAATAAACCAATAATCAGTGTAATCATATTTTTGTAATGTATGTTTATTAAAATATAATAAAATACACGGACTTACATTAAAACAAAGCCATGAAGTTAGATTTGAAGGTTGACTATGTTTCCTTACACCTATAGTACACCAAACTATATTTACTGAGATTTTAACACAGTTCAGAGTTTCATGACCCTTTAATCCCGGGTGGAAACGGCCTTTAGACGTCTACATTGGGACTGCTGGACTTTCTCATGCGCCCAATCAGTTTCATTATGTATCTGCACTTCATCACAATCATGTCCACCTCTGCCTTCTGGACTGAGGCTTTCTCTTACTCAGTGTGTCATGTGGTTTGCTTCTGTAGGAGTCTATGGAGATGACCAGCACGTTCAAGCAGCAGAAATTCGGTCTGGTGGAGAGTGGCTTCAACCCTTCCACCATCAGCGACCCGCTCTTCTTCCTGGACTACACAGAGAAAAGCTACATTCCCCTCACCAGTTCTGTCTATGATAGTATATTAAATGCTCAGAAGAAAGTCTAGCGCAAGCACTTGACAGCACCACAATACCTTAGAGAAGTGATTTAGCCAAGCTGACGCTGAGGTACTCGCCAACTCGTTTGTAGCGCTGTATATTCGATTAGCTTCCGTAGTGAATTATTGATCAGAGCTGCAGACCGTGTCATTCAGTGAATGTAGAGTTTGTAGATATCTAAGAGGCTAATGATGATATGCTCTGAGTGGACATGATCGAACAGTTGTGTGTGCTGATATCGACACAGGAAGTGCATAAAGACCTTGAGACATAGAACAGGCCATCTGGGTAATATAGGATTGTGATTGTGTGTGTGTGTGTGTGTGTGTGAGAGAGAGAGAGAGAGAGAGAGAGAGAGAGAGAGAGAGAGAGAGAGAGAGAGAGAGAGAGAGAGAGAAAGAGAAAGAGAAAGAGAAAGAGAGAGAGAGAGAGAGAGAGAGAGAGAGGATTATGTTCAAAACAGACACTTTCACATATTGCTATAGTGTGTGCCATATGAGCACATCAAGCTTTAACATCACACAATGCAACTCAATCCCAGTGAAATTGAATGGTTAAAGTTAAATTTACAGTAAATTATGTAAAAAGTAATTCCAAACCAAATTCAGCACATACAATCGTGTATGTTGTTTTTGCTGACTTATGAAGCCAGTCTTACTGATATCTTTCTGACATCAGACTTGACTCTTGAGTGGGTATGTGTGTTTGATTTATTTTAATAAAACCGGCCATTTTTGTATATGTTGATGTGTAATGTTATAATTATGTGTAATATACACATGCACTGTGAATACTTCAAATACACAGACTAAGTCTGACTGTGACTCAAACTGTATGTATTTTAGTTTTTTGTTTTTTTTTTTTTTTTTTTTGATAGTTCGGAGCGTCAGAAAATGAAGATTTTCTTCTTTTTGGTTGATTATTATTTTGTTTTAGTCATGTTAAACAGGGTTGAAACATTTGAGATTCACTGTGAATTATATTTAAAGCATTTTTTAAAAGCATTTTTTTTCAAAAATATATGCAATGATGTCAATCAGTTTTATTTACCAAATTTATTTTATAGTAAATGACAAGTGAGTTTACATGCATTTATGTTTTCAATGTATGGTGAAAAGCATGTCAGAAACCAATGCAAGGAAAATTCAGCAAAGCATCACTCATTTCAAACGAGTAACGGTTTTGCTCACATTTCTTTATCAAGAGAAAAGAAGGACTGAATTTGACTTCAATAGACTGTGGCTGGAAACAAACAATTCCTGTTCCTCATCTTTGTGAAGCTTATTTTCACACAGCAGTGTATATCATCATCTATGAGCTGTTTATAATAATGCCATGATACTGAGAATGAAAGCCATGTCAGGACTATATTTTCTGTAATTTTAACATAGACTATGTTTGCTAGTTTTATCAATTCATAATAAAACTGATAATGAATTATGCATTTTATCATTTGGGGTTCCACTCCGTCAGAGAGGCCAGATACCATTGCCAGATATTCATGTTCACAAAGTGCCTCAAGTCAAACTAATGCTTTCACTTTGAAGACTGCAGGTTCACTGCAGATTTAAGAGAATTAATTGGCAATGGTGTGTTTGTCTGATTCATTTGGACATGGTTTGTTTTGAAACATATTAAAAACACAACATAGGTATATAATATTCAAAACTTGCTTTACACCACAGAGGGTCTTTAGTTTTTCCAGTCCAGGTTTTACACACTGAGGACTTTTTGGGGGAAGGACGACAAAGAAATTTGTTATCCCTACATGCTAAATTTATAGCTTAAGCAGGAAGTAATGATTGTTTAAGCAAGGGTGCTTTTAAAGAGATGCCACTTTCATTTCATAGCAGGGTAATTTTGACTCATTTTAACGAATCGCTTCTATCGAACTGTTCGCTTCGATGATTCATTGAAAAGATTCGATTGGTTTCAGTCATCACTGAACGTTAAAGGAGAACTCCGGCGAACAATGAACCTTTGGTCTAATAAAACATTGGTACCTAGTCAATCGTTCTCTGAGTATTGTTTTCATGATAATTGAATGTAAAGAGTTTTATTTCCAAAAACTGTTAAGCGTTTAATGTTAGTACTGGGGGCATTGACGAACTAAAAAGAAATCGCTAGTTTATACCACTAACTATAGCCCCACATTAACAGTAACATAATGAGGCTCCATACATGCAAAACGAAGCATTGAGAACTTTGTAAGTGTACAGACAGTCTAATAAGAAGCTACTTTATGAAGACAGTTCACTTCATGTATACAGGGAGCCATCTTAGAAAATAGTCTCGATAAGTCGATCCCCGAACGCTATTCATACAGTTCAGAAGTTCGTTGAACTTCATACAGTTCAGCTCACTCAGCACAACGTTCGTGGTTTGACTTATCGAGACTATTTCCTAAGATGGCTCCTGTCAGTATACGCGAAGTGAACTGTCTTCATAAAGTATCTTCTTATTAAACAGTCTGTACACTTACAAAGTTCTCAATGCTTCGTTTTGCATGTATGGAGCCTCATTATGTTACTGTGTTAGTGTGGGGCTATTTTGAGCCTGGTTAGTGGTATAAACTAGCGATTTCATTTTATTTAGTCAATGCCCCCATTACTAGCATTATAAGCTAAACAGTTTTTAGAGATAAAACTCTTTACATTCGATTATCATGAAAAAAAATCTCAGAGAACGATTGACTAGGTACTGATGTTTTATTAGACCAAAGTTTCATTGTTCGCCAGATGTCTCCTTTAATGCTAGTCTGGATGCCAGCCCGAACTTCGCCCACAACATTTTTTGGCCGGGAAGTTCGGTCTGGAGTCGATCCATTGAGAAGAAATTATGATCAGCCAAAAAATGAACGGGTCAATCAAATTGCCAGGGCGGGCTTTATACGATGATGGACAGATGATCTGCAAGGACGTAACCATCACGTTATCAAAGAGCGCTTAACTCAAAGATGACTGCAGCTGGAGAATTGAGATGTATAGATTATAGAGACAGCGCATTAATTTTAATAGACAAACAGAAAACTGCAATCAAGGTATTTGTCGATGGGAAAGATATATATTTTTTGTCCTTCCTACATGATTCGGCAAAAGTGTAACTTATCAGCTGGCTCTGACGGTCGCTAAGAAGATGGGACATAATGAAAAGCCTGCATGTGGTCGTTGTGGTTTCTCCTTTGGTCACACTCATGGAGGACCAAGTAAAAGAAGCAACACTCGTTATTTAACTTCTAAAATAAGTAAGTTCTAGTTGACAACTGTATGCAAAGTAGTTGACTTACTGCATTGCTCTGATTGGTTGTAGGTTTACCGACTATCCAATTGAGTGCAGAGTTTTTATTTTTCCTGGTTCGGTTAAGACACGCCTCATAATCAAAGCCCTATGGAGCAGTTTCAGACTATTCCGACAAGAATATGTGTATGACAAAGTCAGGCTATACGTTAATGCACTTTGTTTGGACTTCTGATATGCTACAACCACCACATTACAGGGGCCCGTTCTTCGTATGTTGCTTAAAACATTCAAGACCAAATGAAATATCCATTATGATCATGCTAATCATGATTAATCATGAGCTAATTGGGTTCTTCAAACATTCCTGTTGTTTATGATTAGTATTGCTGGATTGAGTTATCTGAGATAACTGCACGTTCATGCGTTGGTTTAAAAGGGAATATGTATCAATTGATCAGCAGCGCTGCTATTGGCTGTTCAGAATGGCCAAAGAACACGCCCAGTTTTTCTCCCAAGCAGAACAAGAGCTTTTAATGAAAGCCAAGGTTATGCTGAATTTCTAAGTGTGTTAAAGGCAGGAGAGAGGGCTGGTAAAAGTAAATGAAAAGTAAAGACAAATTAAATGTGTGTGTGGTGGCCATGTTAGATGTTTTAATAACTCAATATTATTATTATTATTATTAGTTTTTTTATTATTTTTTTTTGTAACTAGGCATATAATCCAAATTGGCTGGTATAGTCATTTCAAATGTTAAATCTTGAGTAATGATAAATTGCTTTGACTTGTGAAAGTAAAAACTGATAAACTTAATGTTAATGTAAAAGTGTTAATGTAAAAATATCTTGCCATGTGTTATTAATCACATTGCACATTGAGAGTGAAGAAAAATTCTCAGATGACTGTCCTTTGGAGGAGACTACCTGCAAGAGCAGAAATAAGCTTAATTGATTTATACTTGTGCCTATGCCTATTTCTGACAGGAGTCCCAGTACAGAAATGTCTAGAAGAATCTGCACAAAGCAGTGATACAGAGGTGGGCAGTGTATAGACAACTTTTCGTTTTTGTTTGTACAGTAGCATGAGGCATGTGTGACAAACGACACAGGGTGAAATTCGTTCCCTATAAGTCTTCCACAGAAAATAGAGTATTAAAAAAAAAAACAGAAATCAGGGGCAGAAATAGAACTTGCACTAGAAATAGACTTGCTTCAAAATAAACTTCAGAGTAAAATACACTATTCCACACAGAGTATACTGATCTTGCATAATATATCATTTTGCAGGCAAAAGATGACGGAATAACAGGCTTTTCTTTACAAAGAACTATTGAAATAAAACTCAAGGAACTGAGCAAATTTGTCTTGTCTTTTATTAAACATTTAGGCATAATGAAAAGTTTTTTTTTTTCTGATGTTGGCAATGTTGTGTAATATGGCACATGCAATGTCACAGGCTCCGTCAGGTGCAACCCTCATGCTTTTCAGATGCAGAAATCTTGCCTTTAGTTGACCAAAGTTCATTTAATTGTGCCCTTGTCCTGGCTAGAGCTGCATTGTAACTGGTCTGGGGTTTGGGTCAGGGAATGGGGTAATAAAACACCTCTCTCCAAGCAGGATCCTGTTGCAATACAGTCACCTGTATAATGGAAAAATGCAGTTATTTTAGGATCAGCAAAAGTGTATGTAATAGGCTACAGTGAGCTTGATATTTATAATTTTCCTTACCACGTTCAAATAATGTGCATAATTGTGAATATCTGAAAATTCTTGAGTCATGCACAGACCCTGGCCATTTTGCTTTCACATTGATTTGTGATATGGAACAACATGTCACACACCATCTAAGAGATTTTACTCAGTCAGCTGTCTTTTTTAAAAATTGATATAATATTACTAATCTGGAATTTTAAAAATTGTAAAAGTAACTTGGCTGCACATTTATATTGTTAGCCTAAGCGAATGCCACGACCAGGACCACGACAGAGCACTTGTCAAGTTCTCCGCATCTCCAATAGTGTAAGGAAAGAGCCACTCGCAAATTTTTTATGGCAATGCAAACATGTTGTGCTGTTGTTAAAGCCCGATATCGAATCGAACATTAATGTGTATTTCCAACAAAATATTAACGTATAAACGACACCCTCATGACGATCTTTTCACGAGAAAAAAAATCTCAGAAATTAGGCACTACCGCGCTGCGCTGCGATCAGCCGCGATAAGCCTGCTCGCGAGCAGGTTCAAGCTAACGGACCTATTGAAATAACAGCAAGTCCAGGATGCGTCGAATAACCAAACAATCCAAGATCATGGCAAATCATCAACAACCAAACCCAGCTAACTGAGAGAAGAACGGGCCCTAGTTCACAACTTTATGAGCTCGATTCTTATGAATCGGTTCTTAAGAACAATTCATTTTTGAGTCGGACATCACTCTTGATTCACAGTATCATGGCGGACACACACAGCAGCAATAGCCAGCAGGTCCCTGTGTTATTCTCCTTCTCCGTGTCCTCTCGGCCCTCGTCTGTGCCCGTGGGCTCGGGATATGAAGTGCTCATCCAAAAGTTTCTGTCCATCTACGGGCGTCAGATCGATGTTCATCGTAAACTGGTGCTTCAGTATTTCTCGGAGGAATGGGGTCAGTACATTGATCTACCGAAGGGATTCGTGGTCTCAGAGAAATGTCGGCTGAGATTAGTACCTCTGCAGATGGATGTAAGCTCATATTTCACACATGACCTGCATGAATAATAATATCCCTTATTAATATGTGGCATGTTGTTCTGTGAAAATGTCAGAAAGACATGTAGCGCGTATGGGCGGAAATGATTCAGTTTGTTAAACTTTGTTTGAATGAGCTTGACGTAAAAACAAAACACAAAGATATCGTGTGGCTGTTGGTTCATGCATTTGTTTATGTTTATTAAATGTGCCGTATTAACACAGCCATGGCTATCTAATGTGTTGGCCAGTAAAATTAAAGTAATGTTTCAGAAAACACGAGTGATTTGAAATGCAGGTGATGATCATCATGTGCGTGGATGAGTATTATATTAGTGGGCTTTTCTCATATAGACTGGGATCTGTCGTTTGTTATTTGTGTTTAAGAAGGACTGTGTTGTTTCAATGATAAACACTGACTGTGTTTACCAAAACACAAAGCGAACTGAAACTCTTTCCTGGACGGGTAGAGGACACTATAGCCTACTGTAGTTTATTAATCTGACCGCACACACTGACACTATACTGTAGTGGACTGAAAACTATACTGTAGTGTATTTCTCTGACAGCACACACTATACTGTAATGTATTTCTCTGACAGCACACTATTTACTGTAGTATATTTATCTGACAGCACACACTATACTGTACTGGACACTTTACTGTTGTGTATTTATCTGACAGCACACACTAAACGGTAGTCTATTTCTCTGACAGCACACATTATATTGTTGTGTATTTCTCTGACCGCACACACTATAGGCCTACTGTAGTGTATTTCTCTGACCACACACACTACACTGTAGTTGTAGTTGTTAGTGAGTCCAGCAGGGGGTGCTCTGTGTGGGTACTAAAGCCCCATTATAGTAATGAGCACTATACAGTCAAAAAGCACTGTCCTTTGGCTGAGACGTTAAGGTCCTGACTCTCTGTGGTCGCAAAAAAACCCAGGATGTCTTTCGAAAGAGTAGGGGTGTAACCCCGGCATCCTGGCCAAATTTGCCTCTGTCCATCCATGGCCTTTTAATTATCCCCATATATATACCAATTGGCTCCTCACCAAGCTGGTGTGTGGTGGGTGTTCTGGTGCAATATGGCTGCCATCATATCATCCAGGTGGATGCTGCACATTGGTGGTGGTTGAGGAGATTCCCCCTTCTATGTAAAGCGCTTTTAGTGCCGAGAAAAGCGCTATTTAAATGTAATGAATTATTATCATTATTATTATTATTATTATTAGTGTATTTCTCTGACCGCACACTCTATACTGTAAAGTATTTCTCTGACAGCACCCACTATACTGTAGTGTATTTCTCTGACAGCACACACACACGACACAGGTCTGAGTCCTGTAAAGAGCAGATTCAGGCCTTTCAGAGACACCAACTATTCACAGCTTCCACCAGGACAACAACTTCTTCTTGCTCTTTAAACATAACTGGCATTCATTTATTGATCAAATGTAGCACAATAGAAATATTATTATATTTTATAATTTAAACTGCTTGTCATAAATCAACATCTCAGGACAGTGTTATGCTGTTTCTAATCAAATATGACTTTCATAAATGTCCACTGTAGAAACACCAAGACTTACAGCTGGTTTACCAGAGACACAACAAGTGGAATTATAGATCAATATTACTATAAAATATTAACTATTATTATGGAAATGTTGCCCATTCATTCAATTATAACTCCCCATTATAACACTTCTTTTTTCATTTCATGTCCCCAAGAACACATTGTAATGGAATTTAGATACCGTGTATAGTTGCATTGTACTGTATTATGAAAAACATTTATGTTTTTTTTTTTTTACCCACGTATTGCATAAAGTAAACGGGCTTCCCGCCCATTGCGTCACACTCCCGCCGAAGCGGGCGTAGCCTAGCCCTATGAATATAGCCCGATGGGCTGATATAACTGTTTTTTCATAGCCGAAATGAACCAGAGCGTGTTGCAGGCACGGCAAGATACGCAGTACTCTTTCCCTCTTCTAGAAAGAACCGATGTTACGTTAGTAACCAAGTACGTTCTCTTACAAGAGGTTCTCTCGTACTGCGTAATATCTTACGGTAGGGGAACATAATGTAAAACGCCATGCTAAGTGAGAGCGTGGTGACTGTTCCCGGGCCTGTCGGCGCTGTGAAGCGGCGGTGGGCGGTGGCTGCGGCTGGGAGCTGCGAGCAGACAGCTGTTTAGAGTGACCTGCTGCGGAGCTGGAGCGCTTCGGGAGGAAGTTCTTCAGAGCTAGCGACATCTTTTTGAACCTCGATGAATCTTTCTGTGAAATCTTTGATGAAAGATCCGAAGAGGACGATTGAGGAGATGGGTGCGTTGAAGGAACGCAGAGCACTCCGCATTCGGCATCTCCAACAGTGTCAGCCATAGATGTCTCTCAGCAACGGTGAGAGAAGCCATAGTCCACGCAATGGCCTGTGTAGCAGATTTCGCAGCGCGAAGAGCCAGGTCTGTAGCGCTCCGTAAATCCGGCACGTTGATAGCTTCTGGGGCTTCCTCATCCATTTTGCGGAGAAGGTCAGCCTGGAGTATCTGCAGAATGGCCTTCGAGTGAAGAGCCGACACAGCCTGCCCAGCAGCGGTGTAAGCGCGGGAGTACATGGCTGAAGTGGTGCGGCAAGCCTTAGATGGTAGCGCTGTCTTAGCTCGCCGTTCAGCAGAGGGCGGGCAAAGATGGGCTGCTACGGCTTCTTCTATTGGGGGAAGCGAGAGCTAACCTCTGTCTTTCGCACCTGCCACCACGGAAAATGCTGCAGAGACAAAGGAAAGCACTCGGGCTGAGATGGTGGCGTTCCAGGATTTTGCAACTTCTTCGTGAATCTCAGGAAGAAAGGGCACGGGCCTAGAAGGCGGTGGGGCGCGGCCCCTTTGAAGGAAGCACCCATCCAGTCAGTTGCGCGCATGCGCCTCCCACTCGCGAGAATAGACGCATCAGTTCCGACTCGATCCTGGCTCGTTTCCCTAATGATTCACGGACAGTAGGGGGGAGGTCCAAAGACCTTGCCCAATTCTCACTGTCCGATGCCAATAAAGAGCAGCTGGCCTCCTCTGCAGATCCAGCAGGCTCGTCATCATCGATGACAGAAGCGGTGGCAGACTGAGGCCGTTGTCCGTCAGTGAGCGAGCCGAGTGAAGCTGGTGGGCGAACCGGCGAGCTATTGTGTGCTAGAGAAGGCTAAGGGACCCGTTGACTACAGCGTTTTTTGTGAAGCGGTACTGTAGCGGGTGGAAGTGCAGACTCAGAGAAGGATGCCAGGCGAGTACTCCGAGTCACCATAGCTCGGCAATAGCTCGCTGTGAGGGCAGCCGCCATCGAGCACGAGTGCTGCATGATCCTCTCCCAGGAAACGCAAAAGACATGGCAGTCCCCGTCACTGAGTGGGGCTTGGCACAAGCCACAGGAGGATGGCATCTTTAAAAAGACGCAGCTCTTTTAGAGAAAACAATGCGGGTCACAGTGGCGAACACACACTTAGAGTTTTTAAAGGATATTGACGCCGGATAGCGCAGCAGGAACGGTGACTGAAGGTGGTGAGATGAGGGCCAGCGGCTTCAGATGCAGTGGCTCGTCCCACAGAAGGCTTTTTTGATGGTACGGCTTCTCACTCTGGATCCAGGGATGTGTGAGCTTCACTGAAGAGATGAAAAATCAGTTTGGTCCCACTTTATATTAAGTGGCTTTAAGTACTATGTGCTTACATTGAAAAATAAGTATAATGTACTTATTGTGCTCATGTTGTATTGTAAAACACTTTTGCTGCTATTGAGGGTAAAGTTAGGGAGAGGTGTGCTGGTATGGGTAGGTTAAAGTGTAAGGGATGGGTCAGCTGTGTAATTACAGATGTAATTACATAAATTAGTTACAGCTCTAATTACATGCTGGTATTTTTAAAATATAAGTACAATGTAAAAACATGTATGTACACAATAAGTCCATTGTATCAAATTATTCATTTCTATGTAAGTACATAGTACTTAAAGCCCCTTAATATAAAGTGGGACCATCAGTTACAGTATATCAGCCCATCGAGCTATATTTATAGGGCTAGGCCACGCCCGCTTCGGCGCGAAACATCCCTATTTGACCATCACCAACGGGCCTCTCTCGATAGGCTGCTGCTAATGACGCAGGACAGCCAATAGGCACGCAAGCCGCCTTGCCTGTCTTCATGCTGCCACAATAATTTTTGACGGATAATTTTTGGCTTTAATATCTTGTGGAAAAGAGGTTTTCCCCTAGCATAAGATATGACGCAGTACGAGAGAAACTCTCATAAGAGAACCCACTGTTTTTGCCTATATATGTAATTTGATACATCAGGAGTCAGGACGTTTTACTAAATCCTATTTAGAATAAGGATTAAAGTCCTGAGGGTTTAATCCTTGTTCTCAATAGTAATGATGTGAGTTGGGGTATGTACATATATATTCACAGTCTTGTCCTGGTTAGATCAATCTGAATGACCTTATGATGAACTGACCATGATCCCAGTGTTTCCCAATCATCCACAATGATCATCTTAGACGTATTACTGTAAAAAAGTACTTTTTTCCATGATGCTACTGATTTCATTGCTGTCCTTGTTTTTAAGCCTAGGCAGAAATGATTCGGAAGCGCTTCAGTGCTGATTGGTCTCAGATGGATCATGAGATGTCCGAGTTGTAATAATGCCTCCACTGTTGCCCATCTTCTCACAGATCACGGCCCTTGGAAACCTCTCACCGGCCTCCACGGTGTTCTTCTGCTGTGACATGCAGGAGCGATTCAGACCCGCCATCAAGTACTTCGGGGACATCATCAGCGTGGGCCAGAGGCTGGTAATACTGCTGATCTTTCAGATGAGCACATGATCTCTGAATACCATAACTTAAAGCACCCAATAAGCACTCTAGAAGAGTCAAGTCAAGTCACCCTCAATTATATAGCACTTTTAAAGTGCTCAATTATATAGCACTGTTTCAAAGCAGCTTTACAGTGATAATAGAAAATCACAGTAGCAGAGATTGTTTAGCTTTACAGCAGCTCTAGAATACTGTTATTGTCCAACTAAAGTTAGTTTTGATCAATTCACTTCCACTGCAAAAGATCATTAGTTATTAACTTAGGAGCCGCTAACACGACACCGTTGTAACTGAAAACCCTTAATGCGCTCTGGCCGCCCATCCACACAACAGCAGTGCCTGGGGCTCAAGAACAAAACCATGAAACAGGTTGCAAGGTGTAAGCCTTGAAAATTTGGGGGGAAAAAAGGTTATCTCTGCGCACACTTCAAAAACGCAAATCTGTGAGAACGCTGACGGCATGCACATGCGTATTACGTGTCTTTACTTATTACTACCAACTGGACTGGGTTGCTATTTTCTTCTAGAAACAAACTTTGCTGCATTATTTTCCTGTTCTCTCTGTAAAACTGCTTTGAAACAATCTGTATTGTAAAAAGCGCTATATAAATAAATGTGACTCGATGCCGTGTCTGAACATCTGTTGGTGTGCGGTTGCACAGCTGCAGGGTGCTCGTCTTCTGGGAGTTCCCGTGGTGGTGTCGGAGCAGTATCCCAAAGGCCTGGGCAGCACCGTGCAGGAGCTGGACCTCACCGGGGCCAAACTAGTGTTTCCCAAGACCAAGTTCTCCATGGTGCTTCCTGAGGTGGAGGCTGTACTGGCGGAGGCTCCAGGAGTCCGTAGTGTGGTGCTGTTCGGGGTCGAGGTCAGTACTGTCTTCTCGGAGATCGGTGTGATCATGGACGAAACCCAAACTGGCTGACAGGAGACTCTGAATGAGTGCTTTGTGTCTTGCAGACGCACGTGTGTATTCAGCAGACAGCTCTGGATCTCATCGGAAGAGGTTTTGAAGTGCACATTGTTGCTGATGCCACGTCCTCCAGAAGCATGATGGACCGAATGTTTGCCCTGGAGGTAAGATGGATCTTGGGGTTTAGGAGGAGTCAGTGACCCCTGAGCAATTCTGGGAAGTGGAAGTCAGCATATCAAATGTGCAAATATCAATTGGAAAGTGTTGACATTGTGTCAAACTCGATGCATGATGAACTCTGTATTATTCATCATGACATCTGTACGCACGGTTTTGAACCATCTGCTTATGTGCATAGCTGTCAACCCTCCCATTTTTTTCGTGGTTTCTCACGTATATTAGTAGCCTGGTTAAAACCAGACCATTCTCAGTTGTAACTGAGTTATGGTCTGGCAAAGCGTCATTGACTAATCATTTCCAGAGGGGCGTAAACAACCGACGTCGCGGATAGACCTAAAACCAATCAGAGCGGTGAAGGAGATGACGTATGCAAAGTGGTCGAGAAACATCTCCTAGTGTTGTTCTTTGCTTGGTTTTTAATAAAAAGGAAACGTTCAAATCGCTTAAAACAGACGCGAGTGATGTTCGATGGCGGCATCCATCTTTGTAACGTAGGCTACAAAATCTGCTTCAAAATCCCAGTGCTGTCGTCATTGTGTAAAGCCCGCCCCAACGTTTCTGATTGGTGCCTCGATTTCGATGGATTGGTAATTCGTTTTAAAGTGGACATTTCAAGCTTTGCTCTACAAAGGCTATATTGTTTCAATTCTTGCGCTCCAGTTCACGAAGACCATGAAAGCGCGCCTGATTTTTTTAGTTTATTTTACAGAAGCACAACATTTTCTTGTTATTGTGACATTATGCAAAAGTAGTTGTGAATAATGTATTATTGTTCTCTGCATGACCAGAAGTGATAGAGTATTTTAGGTTGTTTCCACTGTTGATAGGAAAATTCAAGTGTCTGCGGCGCGCCCATGCCTGCCTGCCATCCAGTGCATGCTCCACACTCCGTCCGTACACACACTTGGATATTCGTCAAAATCGTGTTATAATCTAAGCCCTGTACTAGTATTGTCCGACCTGTACTATGAATGAAATGTGACGAATTGCTTTGTTCCTTTTTTGCATAAAAGCGTCTTCTACATATGTAGCCTAATAAATGTTGTAATAATGATGATGATTATTATTTGCGGACACGGACCCAAAACACACCACGTCTTCTAAGTCAGGTGACTGTAAATGCGCAAAACCCGTTTCTATTGCAGTTTTGTGAAAAATTTCTTTTTCGAATTGCCTGAAATACCTCCTCATGCGAGCGTAAAAACTTTTTTGCGATAAACGGGAGTTTTTGCGAAATTGACAAGTTTCCATTGTGCGTCTTTTCATTTTGCAATTTCAATTTGCACAAATTGAAGGGTAATGGAAACGCGGCTTGTGATTTGTTGAAAATGTTGTTTCGGTGCATCAGTAATCTTTTCCAACACACTTCATATATCCGGGGTCAAGCTGCAGAAATATTGCTGCTTGACCACTAAAATAATATAATCTGTGTGGGCAGAGAGGTAACGCGTGTGTGTGTTCCCCAGCGATTGGCGCGCACTGGGACCATCATCACCACCAGTGAGGCGGTTCTGCTGCAGCTCGTGGCCGATAAAGAGCACCCAAAGTTCAAGGAGATCCAGAACATCATTAAAGCCAGCGCTCCAGAGTCAGGCCTGCTGTCCAAGATCTGAACACACTGGAACATTTCTCTCAAATATTCAAAACGGTATACCTTCTCATTCTCACAGGCGGTTAATTGTATTTGATGTGTGTAATTTAGACTAAAGTCACACAATCTGAAATGTATTTTTAGATGTCTGTTGTATGAGAGCACAAGATCTGGTGAATTGGTGTCTATATCAAGATGAGAATCGAAATAAAGAAACCCCACTAAGAATGCAGCACGGTTGGCAAATAGGTGTTTTATGTTACTGTAAATACATGCTCTGGATATATAGAGTATAATCAGTGCTGTCCAATGATGTAAAATTACAGGCTATCCACAAAGATCATTCTGTAGCTTTAGATTATGTGGATTTGTAGATATTTGATGATGATGATGATGATAATGGTGATGGATGACCTAGCCAGATTGTCCTTGACTCTGTAAGGCTGTTTAACCAGTGGAAAGCATTCATTTAGAGTGTTTGTGTCTCTTGCCTTTTTGGTTGTTAAGAGTTGCTGTATTTTAAAGTGTGGTGAATGAACACATCAAACTACCTCTCATCTAAATGTGCTGGATCATGGTACAAGTTACTCAAATCAGCTGATTTTCTCTCTGAACTGTCAAATATACATATAGATCAACACCTTTACCAAAAAGCAGAAGCTTCTTTAGAGGAAGTAGATATTTTTTATTATTATTATTATTATTATTATTATTTGCTTATAGAGTCGTTTTCAAGAGTCGTTTTCAAGAGTGGGAGCATCAGGTTTGCATACAGTTGTACGTATTTCTTGAAAGTGACATGTTTCTGTAGACCTGTGGGCAGTTTTAATCCTATTGTTTGGTTTGGTTTGATTTGATTTATTGCCCTATATACTTCACTAGCCCTAAAGCCCTAAACTTGCCCTAAACTAAATTTCCTGAATTGTCATTTACAGTTTGATATTTGCTATTTCTTTTGTGTGTTTTAAAATCAGCCTCCATTTTGTTGTGTACATGTATATTGGAGAAAAATATTTATTTGGTGCCTACCGATGAACAGTCGATACTGATTGTACTTTTTTTGTGCACTTTGTACTATTACAGTTCCTAACACGTTTTTGTATCTGCTATATATATATATCTGATAATAAATGTTTATATGTCTCGTAAACTTAAAGGTGTTTTTATAAAAGTCCAAAAACAATTAAAAAGTACAGTTATCAGAGCCAAGCACATCAGAAAAAGGAAGAAATGTCCAAATTGTGCAGAACCGAACACATAGGTCTTCTAAATGTGGTATATTTCAATATCCAAAACAATTGAGTTTTGTAATAAATGTGTCTCCTGTCAGTGGAATTTAAAAATCATTATCTGTATCTTCATTTTCAGATTGAACTTCAGAGGAGAAGGGCCTTGCCCAATAAATGAAGTGAATGGTATACTGTTTCTAACAAAAATAAAACTATATATGGCCATTTTATTTCTGAGCCACAGACAAATTCAGAGGAATTTTTATTGTAGCCTAAATATATCTGGAGTCAACAGTAGAAAAACAAAATTAACTTAATATAGTGCTACCTTGTGGTTGATTTTCGAAAAATTTGGGACCCTGCTTTATATAGTCACACTGTACACGTATGCGACATAGCACATGTTCTAAGGAAAGATGAAAAGCTGGAAGTGAGCTTCATGTATTGTTAAAGCAATTCATTATACTGTCGCTTGAAACAGGTTATTTACAAGAATGCGGAATAACTTTGGCCTCTATGGCCATCTGAGGAAGAAACATCTGTTGCTCACACGGATGAATCTGATGCGTCAAAGAATCGCCACAGCTGTTTGCGAACGGTTGTTTGCAACTGCTTCAACAAGCACTCACAGATTTTACAGTTTTTTTGATTTGCTAAAACACTAAACCCCATTCTCTGAACCAAACTCTCAAACCAATTTGTCGAATAAATCACTTTTTTTCGTTAAAACATTAAACAAGTTCAGGTAGTTAAAGGATTAGTTCACTTTTGAAAAAACTTTTGCTGATAATTTACTCACCCCCATGTCATCCAAGATGTCCATGTCTTTCTTTCCTCAGTCGAAAAGAAATTAAGGTTTTTGATGAAAACATTCCAGGATTTTTCTCCATATAATGGACTTCCACGGGAACCAGACGGCCCAAGGTCCAAAAGACAGTTAATAACAGTTTCAGATGCGGCTTCAAATGTCTTTAAACGACACCAGACGATGAATAAGGGTCTTATCCTGCGAAACGATCGGTTATTTCAAAACTTATTCCAAAAATGTAACTTTTCTAAGGACAAATGCTAGCCTTGCTCTATTCTGTGAGGCGCATTTGTAACGTCACGTAATAACGTAATTACGTTCAAAAGGTCACGGGCGACGTAGCTGGAAGTACAGAGTCAGTAAGTTGAACGCATAGGTTGAACATGCAAACTAACTCAAACGCCGTTTACAAAAAAAAAAAAGGAATTAAAAGGTAAAACAACGATGTCGGACGATTTTGATTCTGTACTTCCGGCTACGTCGCCTGTGACCTTTTGAACGTAATTACGTATTACGTGACATTACAAACGCACCTCACATAATAGAGCAAGGCTAGCATTTGTCCTTAGAAAAGTTACATTTTTGGAATAAGTTTTGAAATAACCAATCGTTTTGCATGATAAGACCCTTATTCATCGTATGGTGTCGTTTAAAGACATTTGAAGCTGCATCTGAAACTGTTATTAACTGTCTTTTGGACCTTGGGCCGTCTGGTTCCCATGGAAGTCCATTATAAGGAGAAAAATCCTGGAACATTTTCATCAAAAACCTTAATTTCTTTTCGACTGAGGACAGAAAGACATGGACATCTTGGATGACATGGGGGTGAGTAAATTATCAGCAAAAGTTTTTTCAAAAGTGAACTAATCCTTTAAGACATTGTTTGCAAATCTCATGCACTCTTTTTTCAAAACTCTAAACACAGGCAGGCAAAAGTTAAACAACTACACAACACAGGTGTCATCCCATACGCACAACGACTCAAAATAGTTCACACTTCTAATGATTAGATCAAACCAACTCTACATAATCCAAGTCAGGGTGCCAAAATTGAATCAAAATGTTGCACTGAATGATACCAATAATGGATGAAAACAATATAAGGGGGAGAGGAGCATAAGGCGGAGTTTGACCTTTGAGCCGGGGGTCAAAAAGAAAAAAAAAAACTTGTTGCCTATCAATTGGGGAACTCAGTACTAGCACATATGGACTAAAATAACACATATTTATTTTTAACCCAAGAAAAACTCTACAACAATACAATCATATTGGTAAACAGGTAGAACTTCACTTGACTTCGCATCGCATCTTTGTTTGGACACAATTGGGATCAATAAAATGTGGACCACTTTTGCACTGTTAAAATATTATCTTCAACCAAAACGAAAAGATTTTTCCTTTTTTCAAAACTCATTGTGGGAATGAGAGTGATTAAAAAACAAGTTATATTTCGTATTTTGTTGTACATCATGAAACAGTCACAATATACTCTCCACATTTGAAACACATTGTGGCAATTAGAGCGATTAAAAAACAAGTTATATTTCACATTTTGTTGTAGCCTATTTCATGACTCATTTAAAACATTTTGAGACAGGAAAAATGAACAGTCACACAATACTCTCCACTTTTGAAACACATTGAACAGCATATTGAAAGCAGTGTGTTAAGTTTCTCCAGCTTAAGCAGTTATTTGGCAGATAAATAAAATTTAAAGACCTAGACATTGTCCAGATTAGTGCAACAGTAATTTTTTTTTTTGTTTTGTTTTTTTGCATCCTGTATATGCGTCGATAATGGTGTTCCCTCCAATTTTATAGCAGTATATGTTTGCATATAGTCACCATCGGTTACTGTTGTTTGTGTTATATCCTCAGATCCCAATGACTTTTGTCATTTGGAGCTCGACATTTTAAAAATCTCGTGTCCATATTTTGGTGTAACGAGTCCGACCAGATAACTACAACCCTCCACACCTGCTCTTCCTCCTCTTCCTCATCCTCCACACCGCCTCTTCCTCCTTATCCTCCACACCTGCTCTTCCTCCTATTCCACATCCTCCACACCTGCTCTTCCTCCTCATCCTCATGCTCCACACATACTCTTCCTCATCCTCCACACTTGCTCTTCCTCCTCATTCACCACCTCTCAAACTCTTCCTCCTCTTATACTCATACTCTTCCTCCTCTTGTAATCATAAACATCCTCCTATAATACACATACTCGTCCTCCTCTTACACTCATACTCTTCCTCCTAGGAGATTTTTTAAACGAGCAGGTGTGGAGGATGAGGCATAGAAGGAAGAGCAGGTGTGGAGGATGAGGATGAAGAGCAGTTGTGGAGGATGAGGAAGAGCAGGTGTGGAGGATGAGGAAGAGCTTGAGTGTATAGTGTTGTCCAGGCTTGATCTGTCACTCCACAGGGTTTCCTCTTCACCTGCAGGGATGATATTATCTGTGATGTGGAGAAACTCCTCCATGAAGACGTGATAAAGCAGAATCAGCCTCTCACTGACTGATCCTGGAGTGAGTGACACTAACATGCTCTTCAGTTTACTGTGACCTTTTCTGTAGTGAACAGAAAGTAGTGTAGTGAACATACAGTAAGATTAAATATTACCTTTTATTTATGATTATCCAGTACCATTTCTTTCTCAAAAAAGAAAGAAAATATTTGTTAATAATGAGTCAAAATGCTACTACTTGCTTTATGTCTGAAGTGGCTTTTATTTTTATTTTTTGATGACTGTATATATTTCACATACTTTTTAACCCCTCCCCTCTGACCAACTACTATCCCAGTACATCACTTTTCATGATCTATTAAATTCCTTGTAGATAAAATTAGGTAATTTTTTTTACTGTGTACATTTTTCTTTTTTTCTCAGTGACATTATAGAAGTAAAATCAGTTGTAAATGGGTACATTCACATTGACTTCATCCAGCATAATTCTTCTTGTCATGCTTTTTATCGTAATATATATAATATTTTATTATTATTATTTTGATAAATGATGCTTATTATATTGTAGCTAATAATCTTTGTGAAATATCATCACTGTTTTGCTTGTTCGCTTTTTTAATCCCACAGTCATCAAGCTGAACACAACAATCTCAGATTTCTTTAAATAATGGCATTGGTCTGATTAATCCGATCATTTTATGTTTCAAATCTTTTTTATTAAAGCACATATTCAGCACATATGTTATATTATCTACATCATACACAGGAGTATAATGCATAATCACGAAGAATAATCCGATCATTTTGAAAAGCTCGGATGTTGGCCGTCATGGATATGTGTATCATGATCATTTTTACTCTTATGTTTTCAAGGTTATCAATTTCTATTTGTTTCCTGGTTGTTGTCTCCGCTCTTCTCACTCTCTACACTCCCACATTTTTTTTTTATATATATCTGAGGTGTTTCATGTCACTTTAAATCTAAATCTGGCTCTATACACATGAATACAAGTGAAGTGAGTCTTGAAGGCAATGTTTGTACCGTTTTGTTTGATAGGACCACAAAGTAGGGTAGATAGTACTTGAAATTTTAGAGCTATTTTATATTATTCCACAAAACGGCTTATTTTTTATTTGCAATATAAATAAAATGTATTATTATTATTATTGTTATTATTAAAACAAACTATATGAATGTACGGTATATGCATGTGAAAATGCATATAACAAATGTCCCTCCATGTTGGAGGGATGAGGTCATTCTGTAACATGCCACTGGTGTGTCAGAACTTCAAAAGGTGTGGAAGTTAGCCCTGCACCAGCTGGATAGTGGTATCACATGGGCTCAGATAGAGTTACATCATGAATAATTACATACTCACACTGAGATCAAACTCAGTAAGGCTCATTTCAGCCTTACACAAGTCACAAAATGGACATAGCCGTCCTGCCGAACAACAATCATCCAGAGAAGTTTCTGCAGCTGGATGTGGGAATGCTGCCGGCTACACATGGCATGTTCCAGATTGGCACGGCGTTGTCTCGCCAAAGGCAGTGGCACAACCGGATGTACTCGCAGGTAAACGCTGTTAGCATACAGTAGATAAATGCTGTTAGCGTACACACTCAAACTGCTGTAGAAACAGTCTGACTGAGGTGTTTGTTATCGGGAACTCAATCTATTCAGTTTTTATTCTTTACTTGCTTTATTAAACCTAACTTAATACAAACCAAAAAAAGTGTTTAATTAATTTTTTTTTTATTTTATTTTATGTTACCTAATTAAGTTTGATTTAACTTATTGGACTTAACACACTCCTAAATTTGTCAATAAGAACGTAATGAACACTTCAGTAGATTCTGTTTTTCTTTTGACTTTAGGTGCTTTATTCCAGTAATGTCTTCAGTTTGGTCAACAATGTCAACAATCTGTTCACTCCGAGCAGAATCAGTATTTTAACGTTTCCGTTCATGTGTTTATCCTGTGGCGTGTTTTTCCACGATGAGTTCTTCATTACAAAAAAGATCAACTTGTGGCAGTTAAACTGGGAGTTCGGTTATGGCTAAACTTGAAGACATGCGCTGCAGTGCTCTGGACTGCAGCTGCGAGCTGGCGTTTCTTTAAACCCAGACCCTCGTTTGTTCCAAAATAATAATAAAAAGAATCATGTTAAATAAAACCGAAATCATGATACTCAGATCCACAAACCTGTGTTAGAATCAGAATCACGACAAACCCCTTCCAACTTCTTCCCGTCCAGATCCAATATATAGACAGATGTAAACAACACTGGCCCAGAAGCACTTCCTGTTTCAGTTTGTAACTGTTTTCTTTATTTCACATGTAAAGAAAACTTCTTAAAGATGTTTGTTTAACTTTTTGATTCAGTTTTAAATGTTCTATTGGTTGTATTTTATCCCAGCTTTTATGTAGTGTTAAAAAACTGAAACAGGAAGTGCTTCTGGGCCAGTGTTGTTTACATCTTTTGAAATGGTCTATAGCCTACCATATCTGTACTATTTGTATTATTTGAAGTCAACATTATAAAATTCATAGACCTACACCACAAAACTAGTTGAGGATAAATTATTTAAAATTGGGCGATTCCAGCGTTATGGATGTGACATTTGCAGTCAAAAGCTGAAATATAAATTCTCAGAAAATGCATTTAGGCTATTTAAACCTCTGTTTATATATATGGACGTCCTCCTGGACATCTTCCCGGGAAGGTGTTACGGGCATGTCCCACCGGGAGGAGACCCCGGGGAAGACCCAGGACACGCTATGTCTCTCAGCTGGCCTGGGAGCGCCTCAGTGTCCCCCCTGAAGAGCTGGAGGAAATGTCTAGGGAAAGGGAAGTCTGGGCATCTCTGCTTAGACTGCTGCCCCCACAGGATTCAAGTCTTTTACTTTCTCCATTGAAAGAAAAAGAAAAAACAACTGAAAGAAAGAAAAATGTATGGAGAGAGAAGTTTGGCTCAAATGCTCCTGACTTACTAAATTACGTCACGCAGTCTCTTTTCCAATGTCTGGATCATTGAAAAAGAGACTGCGTGACTTAATTTAGTCACTAGGTAGCATAAGTGCTGGATTTTGAAACCACACTCTGGAAAAGGAAAGTTAAAATGGAGCTTAGATAAGGCGGAGAAGGCGAGCAATTCGCGGTGGCCACAGGCTCCGGAGGCCTTTGAGAACGGCGCTTCTTTTTGCACGGTCCTATGAAGGACGGATTGATAGCTTCTGGGATAGCCCGCAGGGTCGACATCAGAATTTCGTCGCAGTGCTAGCAGCCCCCCAACGAGAGCATGAGAACATGAACATGAGAATTCACTCTAGCCAAATAAGAAAAGAAAAAAAATTCAACAAGGATAATTTGTTTTAAATGCCTCCTTCATAAATCTCACCGTGTTTTGTAGGGAATGGAGAGAGGAAAGGAAGAAAAGGCACCAGCAGACAGTCATGTGTTTGAAGACAGGGAGCTGGAGAAACACATCACTCCTCAAACTCTAAAACCAAAGATCAAGCAGAACCCTCTCTATTCCCACATCAACATCATCCACATGGAGAACAAGTCCAAACCATCCTGGACCATCCAGGACTACGACAGACAAACTGCACACGGTCAGCTGGCAGACTATATGAAGGTACATCTGCCCATACATGCACAGACAAATGCACATATTAAAATTTGAATATCATTGTATTATAAGAACATGATATGATAAATGTTGGGACAGTTACTTTTAAAATGTATTCCATTACATGTTACAGAGTACATGCTGCGAAATATAATTTGTAACGTATTAGATTACAAGTTAAGTAATCTAATTCTTTGGATTACTTTTCCAACAGTGGTAGATTTGGTAACACTTTAGAATACGGTTCCTTCGTTAATGAATAACTACACAAGAACTAATGAGTAACACAATATTAACAATCTAGTAACTATTATTAACTAATAAGAAACTCTGATTAACGAACTAGTAAGTAATAGCGCACAGACGAAAGTGGTAGTTCACTATTAAGTAATCAATAACTACTATTTTTTAATACTTCCCACAGAACTACTGAAAAAGTTTAATAAAAATCTAGTAACTACTATTAACTAAAAGAAACTCTTATTAACGAATTAGTAAGTAACGGCTCACAGATGAAAGTGTTACTAGATACTTCTGTGGGAATGACTAATTATTTGGATTCGTATTATATGAAGATCATTGGAACTAACTAGTAATTACTCAAGTGTTACTAAAGGCATTTCCAAAAATCTCAAACGTTTGCACAAATCATGACTAGATCATGTAGTAACACTTGAGTAATTACTAGTTAGTTCCAATGATCTTCACTTTATAATACGGATCCAAATAATTAGTAATTCCCACAGAAGTATCTAGTAACACTTTCATCTGTGAGCTGTTACTTACTAATTATTTGGATCCGTGTTATAAAGTGAAGATCATTGGAACCAACTAGTAATTACTCAAGTGTTACTACATGATCTAGTTATGATTTGTGCAAACGTTTGAGATTTTTGGTGAACTTTAGTATACTTTTAGAAAATGTCTTTAGTAACACTTGAGTAATTACTAGTTAGTTCCAATGATCTTCACTTTATAATACGGATCCAAATAATTAGTAATTCCCACAGAAGTATCTAGTAACACTTTCATCTGTGAGCTATTACTTACTAATTCGTTAAAAAGAGTTTCTTTTAGTTAATAGTAGTTACTAAATTGTTAATAAACTTTTTCAGTAGTTCTCTGAGAAGTGTTAAAAAAATAGTAGTTATTGATTACTTAATAGTGAACTACCACTTTCGCCTGTGCGCTATTACTTACTAGTTCGTTAATCAGAGTTTCTTGTTAGTTAATAATAGTTACTAGATTGTTAATATTGTGTTACTTATTAGTTCTTGTGTAGTTATTCATTAACGAAGGAACCGTATTCTAAAGTGTTACCGTAGATTTTTTTTTTAATCTGATCTTTTAAGTAGCCTAGCTATAACAAAAGCTATAACTTTTTCGGTTTTGTGATTTCACCGTAATGAGTCTCTCAGTCCCCACGACGGATTGAGCAATGAGCGTGCGTCCATTTGAATATCACAACAGAACACTGAATGCAGCGGCAACGAGCACTTTGGTCACTTGATTTCAAAAACAACACATTTCAGATCGTCTCTTATTTAACAAATGAAATAAAATATGAACTTTTTTGTAGAATTGACTTTACAGGGACTTTAAATATGTTAGTTATCATGAAAAGCTAAATATAAAGATTTAGCATTTGCTATCACAATCTGACATTTTCACAGAGTTTACTTTTAGAACGCAGTAATAATAATTTTCTGAATGTGTCTTTCAGGAAGACCCAAGAGACCTGAGCTTCTGGCTGGAAGATCTCTACACACCCGGCTATGATTCTCTGCTCAAGAAGAAAGCAGCTGAAATGAAGAGGAACAAAATTTGTAAAACATTTGCATTCATTATTCTGTTAATTTGTGCAGTAGTGATCATTATTACTGTGCCGATAGTGGTAACACAATCAAGAGTCTGATGGAGTCATGCCAGCCGCTTACTCTAGTCTGCTGTAACAGCTACCCTGTTACAGGGGTGAAATGTATCATCCCGGCCATTAGAGGGTGATAGAGTGGGGAAATGTTTCCTGTAAAAGAGAAGAAATGGGGGCGTGGTCATACCATACCATACCAACTTTATTTGTTTAGCACTTTACAGCAACCTAAGTTGATCAAAGTGCTGTACAGAATAACATAAACATACATACAATTAAAACAATTAATGGAGTTTGTTTGGTGGAGTGAAAGCGCCCCTCACCTTTTTAAAGTTAAATTTATTTCAAAAGCTTAAAGGGGTCCTGTTATGCCCTTTTACGAAGTCTTGATTTTGTATTTCAGTTGTACTACAATACATTGTCATGCTTTATTGTTCAAAAAACACTTTATTTTTAGTCAATTAACAATACAAAACAATTATTTTTATTTTCATTATTACAGCTCATCTCTCCCCAGTCTTGTTGAACGTGTTGTTTTCAGTGAAGCCCCTACTTCTGAAATACGAAATGTGATTGGTTAGTTCTGGCCGAGTGTGTTGTGATTGGCAGCGCTTTGCGCTAGTTCGGGAAATGTCACTCCCCTTCATAACCGCAAGCTCTACTCAGATGTAAATATTAACGATGGGATCAATTTCAAACTATTTTGAGCCCAATTCAGACCCTGACAATGTTAACGAACAAGAGGATTGCGCTGAATGGATTTAAAGCACAGACTTTGCAAGCATGAATTTCACAGGACGTGGTGGTTCAGAGTGGTGTATTTTTTGTGTAATTTTCTTATAGGTACAATGTTATCCACCATTTAATCATTATTTGTTGGAATACTATGGTAATACAATCAGTAATAATGGATTGGATCATCCTAAGGGGTGGTGAACAGTCTTACAAAAGCGAGAGCTTTGAAAAGCTAAAGTAAACATTCAATACTTTAATTTTAGTGAGCAAGTTTAGCAGAGGCAAATAATAAGACATACTTACAAGTTGTGATTCATAAACAACAAATTGTCCTGACAAAATGGGAATGGCTCTGTCTTTCAGGAGAACATTTTGTGCATATACAGTATACACTCACCTAAAGGATTATAAGGAACACCATACTAATACTGTGTTTGACCCCATTTTGCCTTCAGAACTGCCTATGTGGCATTGATTCAAAAAGGTGCTGAAAGCAACATTTAGAAATGTTGGCGAATATTGAGAGCATCTTGCAGTTGATGGAGATTTGTGGGATGCACATCCAGGGCATCCCACACACATCCAGCTCCCATTCCACCACATCCCAAAGATGCTCTATTGTGTTGAGATCTGGTGACTGTGGGGGTCATTTTAGTACAGTGAACTCATTGTCATGTTCAAAAAAAAACAATTTTAAATGATTCGAGTTTTGTGACATGGTGCATTATCCTGCTGGAAGTAGCCATTAGAGGATGGGTACATGGTGGCCACAAAGGGATGCCCAATTGGCATTAAGGGGCCTAAATTGTGCCAAGAAAACATCCCTCACACCATTACACCACCACCACCAGTGGTAACAAAGCATGATGGATCCATGTTCTCATTTTGTTTACTCCAAATTCTGACTCTACCATCTGAATGTCTCAACAGAAATCGAGACTCATCAGACCAGGCAACAGTCTTTTTTTTTTTTTTTTTTTTTTTTTTTTTTTTGGAAAATGGAAAACAGACCATTTTCCAGTCTTCAGCTGTCTAATTTTGGTCAGCTCTTGCAAATTGTAGCCTCCTTTTCCTATTTGTTGTAGAAGTGAGTGGTACCCAGTGGGGTCTTTTGCTGTTTTAGCCCATCCATCTCAAGGTTGTCCATGTTGTGGCTTCACAAATGCTTTGCTGCATACATTGGTTGTAACGAGTGGTTATTTCAGTCAAAGTTGCTCTCCTATCAGCTTGAATCAGTCGGCCCATTCTTCTCTGACCCCTAGCATCAACAAGGCATTTTCACCCACAGGACTGCTGCATACTGCATGTTTTTCCCTTTTCACACCATTCTTTGTAAACCCTAGAAATGATTGTGCGTGAAAATTTCAGGAACTGAGCAGATTGTGAAACCAACAACCATGCCATGCTCAAAATTGCTTACATCACCTTTCTTTCCCATTCTGACATTCAGTTTGGAGTTCAGGAGATTGTCTTGACCAGGAGGACCACACCCCTAAATGCATTGAAGCAACTGCCATGTGATTAGTTGATTACGTAGACAATAGGCTATAGACAATAGACCATATGCACGCATAAATTCTGCACTTGATGCGCTCTTCAGTGTCCGGTTGGGGAGATTGAAGTGGAGGAAAACGGGATTATGGCAGATTCTTCAAAATGTACTGTCCTCCCGCCTTTGAAACGAAACTTTCATAAGTTTAGATGTAATTTTATAAATAGTTATGTTTATTTAGTATAATTTTAAAAAGAATCATAAACACAACGAGTGGTGTCTGTTTTGTCTGTTTCTGTGACTAACATTTTTTTAGTATAACCATGGAGTATAAAATTCAATATAAATTCTCGGTTTTGCATTGGACTGTAGGATCAGTGGAAGTTATTGAGCATCCTTAGACCTTCACCAGATTTACCGCCATGCATAGATTCTATAGGCTTTATGTCGAGTGTCACGTGACCAAACCGGAAAACGGGTCTCATCGCATCCGCTTGTCAGAGAAAGTGTTAACGGCCGTAAGAACTGGCTACGATATCTATGGATTTGTAAGGTAATCAGCTAACCTACCTATTTCACTTTGTTATTGCCGTTTTATTCCATTTAAATATCTAAACGTTACTGTGAAGAATAAAAAATATAAAACGTTTAAATATCAATCTGCACATGTGAGTGATATTGGTTATGCTAATCTTTGATCGCTCCTTTTAAGTTATCTTGATTAAAACCGCAAAAAAATTCATGAAGCACATACAAAAGATCTGGACCGGAAGCGATGAGACCCGTTTTACAGAGAATGCGGAAGTAAGTTGTGCATAAAGCCTATTGCATTAATGAGAAATTGAACAGGTGTTCCTAATTGTTACGGAGCAGGCTCCCGCACCGCCTCCTCTTAACCAGCAGAGGGAGCCATCACCAGAGTATTGACTCGTATCAGAACTTCACTTACCACAATGCACCACTCCTGGGACTGATTACGCACACACCTGAACCTCATTAGACTTCCTATATAGCCACACTCAAACATTGTCTCAGTGCGAAGTATTGCCTTGCCACGGCTGTAATGACTGAGCGGTTTTCCCTGATCCGCCTGTTTTGTGTACCGACCTTGGATTGTTCTATCACCCTTGTTAGCCTGCTGCCTGCCCTGATTCGGATTGTTTTGGATTACTGTTGTCTGCTGCCTGTCCTGATCTTCTGCCTGTTCTCTGACCAATCTCTGTGCCTGTTCTGTGATAACCCTGCTCTGCCGATCTCTGACCCTTGCCTGTCTGACCTACCTCTAATAAAGCTGCAAATGGATTCCAATCTGTCTCGAGCTTCGTTACACTAATAATCCTTTAGGTGAGTGTATGTGTAATCTCTTCTGTCAGTTTTTCTCCGTAAAATGTGCAGTGCACATTTCTCCCCTTGCTCTGAATTTTGAGCGTCATAACTTTGCTGATTTTGTTTAGCCTATGCTCAAACAGCAAAATTTTACAACACTTTAACTAAAGTTAAAAAAGTGAAATCCTAATCAAGGACCCCTTTAACTGAAATTAAAATGCTCATTTGATGCATCCTTTGACAAATGTGTACAGTATCTATATGGTTCAGAAGCTTGCAGAGAGGTGGCTCTAAAAGAGGGCAAGGACTGTTTGTGCAGAGACCTACTGCTATATTACCTGGCTGGAATACACCAGTGGGATTTGGTTGAGTTTCCAGGATTTGGAACTACATAGGTTAATTGATCACTGGGACATTTTCCAACACTGTTCACACATCTACAACTTTCAGATAAGGTCTTTTGTATTGTGAACTATGTTGTATTCTATGACTGTTTGATAGGCTACACCGTGACCTTTCATACTACATTCATTTATGTTTTTGTTTATTGCTGCTGTAGTGTTTTATAGTTTGACGTTACCTTGGGTATCCAATTCAATCAAACAAACTATTATTTATTTAGCAATACTTAATTGTTTTGGGTTTGAATTTGATTTTGGTTGTTGGTTTGTTCCAAGCATTGAGTTTTGTGTTGATTTTTTTTCATTAATGTGTTAATAGTTACCATCCAATGTTTCAATATAGTTGTTTACTCCCCTATTAAAGACTAAGAGTTATTTTAAACAACCAATAGCAAAAGTACATCCCCCGTTTTATGGTACTAATGGCTAAAATTAAGGTGGTGAGGTAGTTACACTGCAACTCTGACAGTTCAGCTGAACAACAGCAAACACTTCACATCATGTATATGTCATTTGGTATAGAGGGGTGGGTCATACCATTTTTTAATCTAAATAGCATGTTTTTTCACCACAAAGCTTATACATAAGTTTGACCTAAAAATATCAAAATTTAAAATACTGTGGAAACAAAGACGCATACATCTTGGATGCCCTTGAGGTAAGCTAAAACATATCAAAAATTAATTTCAAAGTGAACTATCCCTTTAATTTATTACATGAACATAAAGTATGTGTTTCCATATATTTTGTTGAGATTTGTTGTTTTTCTTGTATAGCCTATTGTATAGAAATAGTTGATTATTCCTGTGGCTCATGTATTATACAATTTTATTTTTTAATGTGTATTCATTGAAATTATCCTATTATAGCTTTCTTTCAGATGCATGCAAGTGTACGCATTAAAATTGATCTATGATATGTAAACAATTCTTATTTTGTACTTGGTTCCGTTTGTTTATTATAATAGAAGTTAATGTTAACCATAGTAATAACATAAAATAAAATGAATAAAAATAAAAAAAAACCTATTTGGTTCCTGATCAGGGAGTCATTTCAAGGGTCTGTTTCGATCATAAAGCCTTCCAGTGCACTGAAACATCACAACATTCAACAATTATCTCGCTCCGCTAAACCCATTGATGCTCACCACGTTCCCTCACTGGATATGATTTCACATTTTTTTAAGCTTCTTAGCCTTGTGATAAATGGAATAATGGCATGAAACATAAAGAGCACAAGCCACACCAAACATTACATAAGCGATACATATTGAAACATATAAACATATGTCTGACACTCTGACTTTTCTTGAAAAGGAGTTTGTATATTCTGCTTGTCGATGTTCTTCAGCTATTGAAGGTTCCATACAACACTTGCATATCAGACAATGTGCAAGTAATGACAAATGACAAACTGAAAAGAAATTTTAAATTTCATTCAATTTTCAATTGCTCTCAAAAATTGCTTACATAAAAAACATGTCCTTGTAAAAGGAATATTGATCAAATCTAAGTTGTATAAATGTATATAGACCACTTGATGAAAATGATTTAAAAACAAACATAGCTGAGGTGGAGGTATGGTGTTATGTTCAGTTAGTTTCTGTTTTCATTGTTAATAATGTTAATTTATTCTGCTAATTTATAATGTTAACTGTTGTTCATAATATTAATGTTAATTTATACAACTTGAATTATGAAAATGTATTAGTTAATGTAGAAAGTAAAATTGAGCTAATTTTATAAATACTGTTAAAATATTGGGCATGTTAGATTTGCCTAATCTACAACGTTATATGTGTATAATCTAAGTTTAATTTGTCATTGTGTCGATATTTTGTCTCATAAATATTTTGGTTTAAATCTATTTGAGAGATGCTTTAGATTGGATACTTTTTTATGGGATTAGAAATGACTAAATATCACCACTAGGAGGCGTCATCATACAAAAGACAGTTTCATATCAAAACTTTTTTTTTGTCATTTTAATGTTCTGTCGGTGTGTGTAACTGTGTGAGTTCTATCGTGTGTGTAACTGTGTGAGTTTGTGTAACTATGTGAGTTCTCTCGTGTGTGTAACTGTGTTAGTTCTCTCGGTGTGTGTAACTGTGTGAGTTCTCTCGTTGTGTGTAACTGTGTGAGTTCTCTCGGTGTGTGTAACAGTGTTAGTTCTCTCGTGTGTGTAACTGTGTGAGTTCTCTCGGTGTGTGTAACTGTGTGA
Organism: Cyprinella venusta; assembly: GCA_038021265.1. Classification (NCBI taxonomy): domain Eukaryota; kingdom Metazoa; phylum Chordata; class Actinopteri; order Cypriniformes; family Leuciscidae; genus Cyprinella; species Cyprinella venusta. The sequence goes on along the minus strand of CM075882.1, from coordinate 17,683,262 downwards.
GTTCTCTCAGTGTGTGTAACTGTGTGAGTTCTCTCTGTGTGTGTAACTGTGTGAGTTCTCTCTGTGTGTGTAACAGTGTGAGTTCTCTCGGTGTGTGTAACTGTGTTAGTTCTCTCGTGTGTGTAACTGTGTGAGTTCTCTCAGTGTGTGTAACTGTGTGAGTTCTCTCGTGTGTGTGTAACTGTGTGAGTTCTCTCTGTGTGTGTAACAGTGTGAGTTCTCTCGGTGTGTGTAACTGTGTTAGTTCTCTCGTGTGTGTAACTGTGTGAGTTCTCTCGGTGTGTGTAACTGTGTGAGTTCTCTCAGTGTGTGTAACTGTGTGAGTTCTCTCAGTGTGTGTAACTGTGTGAGTTCTCTCGGTGTGTGTAACAGTGTGAGTTCTCTCAGTGTGTGTAACTGTGTGAGTTCTCTCGTGTGTGTGTAACTGTGTGAGTTCTCTCTGTGTGTGTAACAGTGTGAGTTCTCTCGGTGTGTGTAACTGTGTTAGTTCTCTCGTGTGTGTAACTGTGTGAGTTCTCTCGGTGTGTGTAACTGTGTGAGTTCTCTCAGTGTGTGTAACTGTGTGAGTTCTCTCAGTGTGTGTAACTGTGTGAGTTCTCTCGGTGTGTGTAACAGTGTGAGTTCTCTCAGTGTGTGTAACTGTGTGAGTTCTCTCGTGTGTGTAACTGTGTGAGTTCTCTCGGTGTGTGTAACTGTGTGAGTTCTCTCGGTGTGTGTAACTGTGTGACTCCACCCTGTAAAGCAACAGTGCTGTGAATGGTGTAGCTGTCTGGTGAACTGTAGCGTACTGTGAGTGATTCTCTTCAGAAACCACTGCTCTATTTCTGGCTGCTATAATAACTGCAGCTTGACCTCTAGTTGCCTTTGTGGATGTCATTTTACAGCTTAAAAAAGGATGATCTCATTTTAACACAGTCTCAATCCCAATTCGTCATATAACGAATTGATTGACGTTTTGGGACGTCTTTTGACCATTCGTCAATATACGACTTTTTAGGGCCCCCTTAAACGTCGGTAGATGACGTTATGGGATCCTAACTCTACCCCATACCTAAACCTAACCCTAAACCCAACTCGTCACCTAACTGACGTTAAAGGTAAAGCGTCAGTTGTATGACGACCCGGGATCGTCATCTACCGACGTTTAACGTCGGTAGATGCGTCTACTGACGCATCGGCTGATGCCATGAGCACTCCAGGGTTTCAGGGTCATGTTCATCTGGAACATGGTGAACCCGATGAGGCATGCATATCTTCATGATTATTGTCATGGCAGTGACAATAATACAAGAATATGGCAATTCGATTGCAACTAATGGCTGTTTTCAAACAAGTTTCCCAAATGTTTTCAATATTTAAGGTAGTCCCACCCAAACTTACAGCATTGGCTCAGGCCGTTTCCAATCTGTATGTATTTTTTTACCGACAGGCCTCTTAGTCGGGTCTAATTTCTGACAGCACTTTCTTGGTTAAAAAAGCTACTTAAACAATAGACAGCAATATGTCGAATTGCAAAACCATAATTCAAAGTTAAAGAAAATTACCTGTGGGGTCCCCCAGGGGTCAGTGTTGGGACCTCTGTTGTTTATCTTGTACGTAAACAATTTATGGGAGGTATCAAAAACACTGATTACTATTTTATTTGCTGATGATACTAATTTAATTTGATGGGGAAAATCAGGAACAAGACTCGGATACAGTGGAAAATGAATTAAAAAAGATGAAGAGTTGGTTTGATGCAAATAAATTAACACTGAACTTAAATAAAACTAAATTTATAATTTTTGGTAATTGTGACACAACTATAAATAAAAAAAACGTAAGATAAATGATATTGAAATAGAAAGGGTAAAAGAACTAAAATTTCTGGGAGTAATAATCGATGAAAAATTATGTTGGAAGCGACACATACTGTATTATCAAGGCCAAAATATCCAAATAGTATACTATAGAAGAATAAATAAAACCAATTATAGAGCACCAACTACTCCACTCGTTATTAAATGAAAAGCACTACAATTCAAAGATATTGTTGAATTCAAAATTGCACAAATTATGTATAAAATAAATAATCAGCAGTTACCAACCAGTATTCAAGGGTTGTTCCAAAGGAGAGAAAGCAAACATCATCTAAGAGGAACATTTGTATTTGAAAAGAAATTTATAAGAACTAATTTAAAATATCACTGCATTTCAACCAAGGGAGTGAATGTATGGATTGGAGCAGCTGCAGTGAAGAAATGAAATCATTCAACATTGAGTAATTTTAAAAGACTATTTAAATTGAAGATATTAAATACGAAAAGGACTCGAGAGGTTAGTATTGTTTACAGGTTCCTAGGTCTACATATTAAGTTTAGTATGAAGGTGTCATTAATTGATTCGCTACAGATAGATGGAAATAAATGAGAAGCAATTTGTTTTGTATTCAGCTAGGTTAAAAATAAATAAATAAAAAAAGAGAAAGGGGTAGGACTTGAAAAGTTTGTTATGAACTTCTTCCTACTCCTTTTGGAACATGGGAATTTCTAATTTGAACCACTTACTGTACAATCATTTTGGAAGATTGCTGAGAAGTACCTGAATTTAGCAGTTATTTTAATTTTATATATGTTTGCATGTTTGTCGTTTTGTTTTCTTGTTTGTTTTTGTACATGTTCAAAATAAAGTATAAAATAATAATAATAGCCTAATAAAAATTCTCATTACACGAGTTGTTGATTTCTGTCTGTTATTAATAGTATTAAAACATCACTTTTAAACTTTTATGTGTGACTTTTAAACATCGTGCAGGGCATGCTAAGTCTCAGTTAAGTCAAATATTCAGAGTGAATAAGCCCAGAGCAGTGAAATTCCTGCCTTCTGTGTTTTTTTCCCAGCTAAAGTCAGCCAGGGAAGAGAAAGCTTCGCTCCGCCCCGCGACGGAGCGTGTTTGTCCCGTTACATCAGTGCGCCCACAGGCTCAAACCCGGAGACACGCGGGAGACGCGACGAGGAAAAGTTCCGCGTCCTCGCGTCAAACTGTGAGGGGAAATGTCAAGTGTTTGGAGACCGAAGCGGCTGAACGCGGAGAGAAGGGTTACGCGAATGCGGTGTATCTTTACAGTGAGGTGAGGAAACAGAAAGGCACAACGCGAGCGTTCACCGCTTGGGAAAGGAAGCGTCAACTTTATAAACGTTACAGTGCGACGCGTTTTCACTTCAGTAATGTGGACTGGCAGCGAACGAAAGAATTGTAAGAAACACTCCTCACCGAGCGAGAGAGAATTGACCAGAGAGCTGCGATATCAACACGATGGATTTGAACCGTGATCGATAGCCTACATGTGAAAGATGTTTAGCTCACGTATAACGGGACACTCCTCTTCGGTCGCGCGACGTGCATGCGAAGGCACTTTGCAGATGTTAGATAATCACAGGCGTCAGTCGTTTGACTCCAAACTGCACTGTATATCAGTTTGAGGAGACTGCTGTTTATGAGGGATCTGCTGTGTTGACTGTGCGATGGCCCTTAGGTCGAGGAGACCGCTGGTGAGCCTCATCGTCGGGGTTTTCCTGGGCTTTTCCGCCGCGTCGTGGCTGGTTGTGCCCAGAGTTGTAGAGATCAGTGCGAAGAACAGAAGGTCCTCCATGTGTTCATACTACAGTAACGCCAGGGGTCAGGCTGAAGTTTCAGATACCTCCTCCTCCTCCTCCTCCTCAACCAGTGGCAGACACAGGCATATGCAGCCAGTCTTCTCCAGTCAGGAGGGCAGTGATGAAGGGGAAGAGGAGCATCATGGGACGGGGAACAGCAGTGATGGAGCTGCACCTGAGCCTCAGGTGAACAGCTTCTTGTATGTGGGGGTCATGACGGCTCAGAAGTACCTGTCCTCCAGGGCTGTGGCTGCCTTCAGGACTTGGAGCCCCAGCATCCCGGGCCGGGTGGAGTTCTTCTCCAGTGAGGGGTCTGAGCAGATCCCTCTGCCCACCCCTGTACCCCTCGTCTCGCTGGCAGGGGTGGACGACTCCTACCCTCCCCAGAAGAAGTCTTTCATGATGTTGAAGTACATGCACGACCATTACTTGGATAAATATGAGTGGTTTATGAGGGCTGATGACGATGTCTACATCAGAGGTGAATAGCTGAAGACCGAGAGTGGAAAGAGACATTGCTGTGTTGAAGCATTCTGATGCATATATAGCTCTTTGGAAATATTTAACTTTTTCAAATAATGACGGAGTTAAAGTTCCCTTTTCTGGAAAATTATAGAAATAACAAAGTTATGGAAGCTTATTGTAGGACCATTCAGATGTTTCGCATAATTTTAGGCAATGATTAATCGCTTCAAAAATAAAAGTTTGTGTTTACATAATATATATTTGTGTACTGTGAATAATTATATTGTGTATATATGAATGCACACATATGCACATCTTTAAGAAGTATTTGCATGTATATACTGTATATAGATTTATGCATTATTTATATTATATATAAATATGTATATATAAATGACACATTTTTCTTAAATATATACATGCATGTGTATTTGTAAATACAAAATAATCATACTCAATACACACACACACACATATATTATGTAAACACAAACTTCTATTTTGGATGCGATTAATCGTTGCCCATCACTAAATGTGTCATTATTTTAAAGACAGTTAAACTTCCCCCAAATCTGTTTTTATGGCAATTCTAACTTGATTTTATTTTCACAGTAAAATAAATCTCTAAATATAACAATTTAAATGATATAACATTATTTTATATATATATATATATATATATATATATATATATATATATATATTAGAGTAATCAGAATTTAAGGGTACAATAAAAATAATGGCATGAAAATAATTTCACAATGTTGATAAAAATAATAAACCTAAAATCAGGCTTCATTTTCTTTATGCAAAATATAATGATTTCTATTTCTGGGGTAAAATTAGATTTCTATTTCCAGGGTAAAATTATGACCCAGATTTGCTCTTGGTGGGTTTTTGTGAAATTAACCCAGATGATTATCAAATGCAACATCTATTTGATATATTAAATCAACATACATTTGGTGAAGACAGCAGTTTTTATCTTTAATGAATAGTTCTAAAAATCACATCAAATCTGAATTACAGCTATTTTACATCTTTTTCCAATGCGACAATACTGTCTATAATGTGTTCTACACTTCATTAGAAATTTTCAGTATATTAATTAAGGTTAATATTAGTATTAGGGCTGCACAATATATCAAAATTATTGAAATATTACAAATGTATATCACAATATGCATATCACAATGACGGCTTGCAGTAACTAGGGTCATGAATAAAAGACAGAGAAAATCACTCACTGCTCTTGGCTGAATAACTTATAGGCTAATAAGAATCAGTGAGTATATATTTAATTCATACAGTAAAGACTAAGCAGTGTTTTATTTTTACATTTGATTATTCAGTTTTTGTTTAATAACCCTAATGTAGGCCTTCCTGAAACCCTAACCCCTGTTCTTTACATCGATGTTAAAATAACACTTCTTATGCTACAGTAAAACACTGATGTGCACTTCCAGAAGTTGTAGGCATGTTGGTTATATAATTTTAAAAACTTTTATAAGAGAATTACAGTTTACATTACACACTTTAAGCATTATCGTATCGCATATTGTATTATTTAACGAGTTATTTTCCTTAAATATTGTTCAGCCCTAATTAGTATGTTTAAGAATATTAGTCATTGAGAGTTTGTATAAATGTTACTACACCTCATGATTTCCTCCTGTGTTTCCGACTCCTGCAGGCGAGCGGCTGGAGCTGTTCCTGCGCTCTCTGAACAGCAGTACGCCGCTGTATCTGGGCCAGACGGGGCTGGGCACCACCGAGGAGCTGGGTAAGCTGGCCCTGGAGCCCGGGGAGAACTTCTGCATGGGTGGTCCGGGGATGATCTTCAGCCGGGAGCTTCTGCGCAGAATGGCGCCGCACATTGGGGCCTGTCTCAGGGAGATGTACACCACTCATGAGGATGTGGAGATAGGGCGCTGCGTCAGGCGCTTCGGAGGGACCCAGTGCGTCTGGTCATACGAGGTAATGCCGGTTAACATCCTCATGTGGAATTTGGTTTGAATAGGGTGAATTGTGTTGCTCAATCTTTGAGTCTCTACAGTTACCACTTATTACTCCATGTTTATATTCTGCTTCAAATTATAGGAACTTAACATTATTTTTTGCACTATTCGATTTGAGGCGAGACACTACGGGCAAAAAGAGTATTTTCAAAATCTGTCAATTTTGGTCTTTTTGGCTTTTCATAAATAGTTTTTTTCAGACTAGAGGAAAGAAAACATCCAAAATACACTTTTAACTAGGGATGGGACGGTATGAAAATTCCATATCACGATTATAGTGTCCAAAATAATCGTGATTATCAATATTATCACGGTTTTGGTAAAAATTTATGAAAGTGCTCAAAAAGAACTGATGCTCACACTGAAAACATTTCAACAAGTTTTATAATTGAAAATCAACAAACAACAAATAAAACAAGCCTCTCTATGCATTTTTTTAAGCAAGATTCTATTCTATGGCATTTGCTTCTTTATAATGCCCGTCGTCAATAGCAACGCATTAATACACAGCGCACATCCATATCACAACGGACGCGCGCTCTTGTTTCATTCAAATACAACTTGCCATCTTGCGTCTCCGGTTTTTGATTGTATTGCAAAAATGAAATCAGAGTTGATTTATTGTTTACAGAGTTGGATAATATTGGTGTGATATATCTTGTCTGGACGATTGTTTTACAAAATGAATTCATAAACAGGTAAGATTTAAAACATTAGCTAATCTCATTATCAATTCAATATGTCCCCATAATTATGTGGTAAAAATAAAATCGGTTTAATACGTGATGTATCTATACTTTACTATCCCTTAAAATATCACTCTTAATAATAGTCTTGTTTGAAGTTTTTCGTTCGTCTTTGGCTCAAATCCACTTGCTACAAACCTTTCTTCGCGGAAGCTTCACGTCTATTTCAAGTGAGTGACATAAAATGTTTCGGTAACGCTTCCTTTTACAGTCCAGTTACCCATGTAAATACTGTGTACTTATTTTAGTAACTAGAATTACTGGGTAATAACTAGTACTAACCCTGAACCTACCCCTAAACCTAACCCTGTTCCATGTACTTACCTTATATTAGCGAGTTCTTTCTAGGTAAGTACACTTTAAGTACACTGTAAGTACTGTACTGTAAAAGGAAGCGTTACCAATGTTTCAACTCAAAACAACATTTCGTGCCCAATTGTTTCCCAGACGTAGTTTTGGTATTAAGGTCAAAGTTAACTTGCCTTGCGTTAAATATGAAAATATGACCATACCTCAGATTTGGTCCTCTTAAAAGGCTGAAAAATCTCCTGAGCACGATCACTGCCTTCCGCCATTCCTTCTCGAATAGTAATTTAAAAAAATATTGCGTGCTGCGCGCCTGCGTCAGACTGGCCGACAGGATTCAGTGAGTTATTAAAATCGCGATAATCAAACACGGTTTTAATGATAATTAAATTTTAAACGATAATACTAACCGTCAGTACATTTAGGTTATCGTCCCATCCCTACTTTTAACTATATCTTTTAGAGCACTTTATCTATTTGTGTCTGTAGATTTCACTTACAGTATCATTAAAGGCTGTTTTCTCAAAACGAGTTTTTCCTCCTACATTGAACCAGAAATATATCTATGGTAATCAAATTTTATATCTAAATCTAAAAAGTTTTTTTAAATTTTCTGATTTGTGCAATGATAAATAGAGAAATCCAAAATCCCCTCTGTAAAAACCTTTGACTCTAATATATATAAAAAAAAATTGAAAGAAGAATTTTGACTTCATCCAATGTTCAGATTTTTGCTCTAGAAATGTAAGCAAATTAGTGCACATTTAATTAGATAATGCCTCATTTGCATATTTAAACATAACATTTCAGAAAACTTGGCGAAGTATTGTGATATCTATTAGTTCTTTTTTACCCTATTCACCTGGGATGTCATGACTTAAGATATATGCACATTTAATTAGATAATGCCTCATTTGCATATTTAAACATAACATTTCAGAAAACTTGGCAAAGTATTGTGATATATATTAGTTCTTTTTTCCTCTTATTCACCTGGGATGTCATGCCTTAAGATATATGAGTATGTGCTGGTCAGGGTTAAGGTAGTCTCGCGTGCCAGAGCTTCAGACTGACGGCACTCTATCACAGCTTTTCTTGGCCAAGGACCGCCCACCCGAAAGGACGTCACGTTTGACTGACATAACGCAACCAGTCACGGTTCGTTTTATTTCTTGGCATGTTTAGGGCCGTGACAATATATTATCGATGGCCCTACAATAAAAGACTGACGTGCATCTAATAAATTATTCATTCAAGGACGTTGTGCAAGTGTACTGCAAAATTGAGTCGTGAACTTCACATACTTTTGAAAATCCAGCATTTCGTTGATCCTGTTAAGCGCTCGTTGTCAGCGCTTCTTCTTCAATAAGAGGTTTTGGCGTCACAGCATTTATTTCCCGGCGGACCGATAAAGAACTCGACTTTGCTGCATTGTGTGTCAGCTCAAATTTGTTGTTACATGCCCCACTGTAACATACCTCTACTTTTAGATTTCTCTTCTGAATATCATTTGCCAGATTATTACAGTCTGACACTCTCAGATGGGTAACTTAATTTTGATGTAGAAATGTGGTAAACAGACATCTGCGATCCAGATAGTTGGTCCCAAATAGCCTTGTGTGTATGTCTTGAAATGCAAAAAGATTAGGAATGTGTATGGGAAAGGTTAAGTTATTTACTTGCAAGTTGTTGACATTCAAGTAGACCTGGTTTAATTTCATCAGGCTGTTTATTTGCTGCTTATTTGTAGATATTTAGATATAGATATTTTATACCAAGGTACCAGAGACTTGTATCTAAATTAATTTGTGTGGGTGTGTTTATGTACATATGTACATGCAGCAGGTGTGTGTGTGTGTGTGTGTGTGTTTGAGCAGGTGCATGTAACAGATGTGTGTGTGTGTTTGGGCATGTGCATGCAGCAGGTGTGTGTGTGTGTGTGTGTTGTGTTTGAGCATGTACATGCAGCAGGTGTGTGGGGGAGAGCATGTGCATACAGCAGGTGTGTGTGTTTGAGCATGTGCATGCAACAGAGTTGTGTGTGTTGTGTTTGAGGATGTACATGCAGCAGGTGTGTGAGCATGTGCATGCAGTAGGTGTGTGTGTGTGTGTGTGTGTGTGTGTGTGTGTGTGTGTGTGTTTGAGCATAATGTGCATGCAGCAGGTGTGTGTGTGTGTGTGTGTGTTTGGGCATGTACATGCAGCAGGTGTGTGTGTGTGTGTGTATTTGAGCATGTACATGCAGCAGGTGTGTGTGTTTGAGCATGTACATGCAGTGTGTGTGTGTGTGTGTGTGTGTGTGTGTGTGTGTGTGTGTGTGTTTGAGCATGTACATGCAGCAGGTGTGTGTGTGTTTGAGCATGTACAGTATATGCAGCAGGTGGGTGTGTGTGAGCATGTACACACAACAGGTGTTCACATTTCACTTGTAGACTTTTAATGTAACAGCACTTCTTAACATCATGAAATTGTATGTAATTATTTTAAAATTGAAAAAAGGAAGGATTTATTGCAGGGATCAGCAGCCTATGGCACACAGAGGGTTAATTGTTGGCACATGAGCAAAAGCGAGAGTGAGAAAGGTGGATGTATTTAATTCAGATAAAGTATCTTGTACCTGTCCTGTACAGATCAACATTTTGAGGTAAACACTCATAGTAACACGGCTTGTTATATTAAGAGTTATACCTGTTATATGGTTTTTAAAAAACAATTAAGGTTTGTGAAAACAATTAAGTCACTGAAATAAGGCCATAAAACCAATACCGAATATTTGTTCACAAGACTCTTATCAAAACTGTATCTTATTGCCATTTTTTTCCCCAAAATTGCTTCAAAACAATGTGTAAATCATCCTGCCCACTCAATCTCATTAAACAATATATTGATTTTAAATTTGTTAGACATATTGTGTAAGAAAGCTTTATGCGAGGAGGGTGTGAATCATCATCAATATTGATGTGTTTTACACCTGGGAAGACAAAGATGCCTCCCTTAATGGCCCTATCAGCTTAATAGGACTAGAGGAATGTGAGGAGATCGGAAGATGGAGTGGACTCAGGAGCTGGAGCTGACGAATGGACTCTGATTTGGCTTGGGCTGAAGCGGATTCTGGATTGGACTCATGGATCACAGGAAGAATGAGCTGTCTTTCAGGCGTTGTTCTGCTGCATAGGAGAGCATAGAGAGTGCTGGACAATCCGTGTATCATTCGTTCAGTAATTTTTTTTTTTATTTAATTTTGATTACCGGGGAAGAGCCTAGACAGGGCTTTCTTCTGTATAGACCAGCAGTTCTCAAGTGCCAAGCTTACGGAATTATGCCCACTGCAGCAAATGTGTGTATTTATCTGAAATAAAGTTTGTACACAATCCAAATAAATGATAATATGACAATTATTATTGAAGAATAGAAGAACACCATGAACACGCCTGAGAAGAACACCATGCTTCCTCCTAACAAAACAATCTCCCTTCACTTACTTCACCTGGCTTTAAGCTAGAGTAGAAGAGCAGTTTAGAACCCCTAGACTAGAGGATGGTAGTGTTACTACCAACACCTACTCTAATTCATAGTAACAGGACTATGGGCTGTTATACCCCCCTACCATGTGTCCCACTGCCAGTGTTGCTCTTCTACAAAGGATGCAATCATGGTTTTCGACAATCATGTTGTCAAGAGTTGCTGTGGTTTTGGAAGCGTTTACAATGAACATCGTGTCAGGCAGAGCATTGTGACTTTGAGTTCTCGATTGTACATCCGGTACAACGTTGCACTGTCCTTTCCTGTATCTTACAGTGAAATGTCCAGTTGTACACATTCCTTTGTTCTGCCAACCACCAGTCCTTTGGAGAACGTTTTGAGTACCTAAAAAAAGCGAAGCAAGGACTACACCATCACTAAGTTGGACGGACAGCGAAATACTCTTCGCAGCGTTCAATAACTATGACAGGGTCATCCTCTTGGATATTACCAAAGCTGGGGAAATTGAGTTTTTCTGGGTGTTATATTGTATTGTGGATTGGTTGCTCTGAGTTGGCAGGTGACTGGATTGCACACTGTATGTTAGATTTTTACATTTAGAAAGAGGAAAGCGAACTGTGGAATTAGGGTCTGGGGCAATTGACCTTTCGCCGGCTCCTCCCACAAAACGGCCATTGTCCAATCACACATCATAGCAACCGTTACTGTGTGAGCTGTTCCGTCAAACAGTAAGTGGTGTGCCCACGGCGTTTGTAAATCGGACACAAGATACCCCGAGAGATTGTCTGGAAAAGTTGTGTTTTTTTCCCTTTCCAAAGCCCAAAACACAACGCGAGCGGTGATGTATTAAATAGTGTGGACGCCCCAATTCCAGTTAAATGTGTCGAACATGGTTAACTCGCGTGCAGCGTGCGTGAGACTGAGATTAGTCAAAGAAGCACGGAGAAAGCAGATCAAAAAGGTTCAACAAAGGATTTAAATTTTCTAAAGGGTTGTTGTTAACATACCATGATATTCTCGGGGAAAATGAGCAGCAGTCAGCTAAGTTAGCAGTGCAGCACCGTAGACTACAGTTTAGAGGAGTGCACGCTCGCAACGGGGAAAGCATGAAGCTTACTTGACTACATCAGTTCATATATCAATATCGTAACGAATAGAAATAACCTTAAATAATGTATGGTTCTCTGCCTTTTTCCATCTCTTATGCTTAACGTTAGATACTTTTTAAACACGAAAATCGCATTCAGCATGACACGCAACCGGTTGCTGTGGTAATGAACAACCTGCTTGTTAAAGCGAATGTGTATTCCTGTATCGGAGGCAAAATGAATAAATATGCAGCGCAAGTTATATATTTCTAACTCCAAACAATTAGCCACTGAACCAGTTTATAAAATCTTCAAAGCTGTGCTGGTTGCATTTGAGGTAGCATGGTCATGGGGTTTTTCTGATTTTGCTTGAGACTGGTAAGCATTAGCCTCAATAGTAGTCGTGTCTCATTCATTTCTTATTTTTATATTAGGAATAAATCCCTCCACCGCATACCGTAACCCCTTTTGCTTCGATATTGCTTGATATCGCGGAGGTATTGCTCCAAAAAAGGTCACTGACACGTACGGGAATACCCTTTGCCATCATGGCAATCTGACGCGCTGCTCGTGTTTGACCATTTGTTTGACGGAGGTAGCAACAGTAACTAAGGGGGGCGGGGCTCGGCGAAAGGCTAATTGGAGGGGATGAACACGGCACCAGAGATTGAAATCTATGATCCAATTGACGATCTCGTCTCTTCAAGCAGTCTACTAGAAACAAACTCTGTTGTACTATTTTCATGTTATCACTGTGAAGTTGCTTTGATCTGTATAGACCTTATGCACTAGAGAAATGTGGGCGCCGTCATCTTTAGAATATTGTCTTTGAACTTCCGTTTTTGCGGTCGCTCTGTATATCTCTATGGCATCGCTCTCGAGGAGTAATTAGCTGGTGAAATGGATTTACTTATTGTAGAGTTAACAAAAGTTATAATGAGTATTGTAATGTTTATCATAAGCATTGTAAAGCAGATGTCTTAACAAATGTTGACCAGGATATTTTTTTACGAGCAGTTCATTATGCAAGATCGCTGTGGAAATACTGACCGGAAGTCAAAAGACAACGAGCACAGCGCTGAAAAGGGGCGGGGCTACATAAGGTCTATATAAGCGATACATAAATAAAAATGACTTGACTTGACTACTACAGATTGGCCCAGATCTTGGACAAGCAGTTCTAGTTGTTGTTTTTTTTTACTTTATCACACTTGTGTTGTAACTGGTAAGACATTCTCTACTCTGATTCTACATCGGCTTTCAAATTCATCAAAAGGAACATTTTTTTTTCACTCACCCGCTGGCCGAAATCTTTTAGCTAGTCTTCAATCGAAGTGAACCGTTCTGTTAAATGTTCTGTGACTGAAGTGGATGGATCGTTGTTTGGTTCATGATCCATCTCTGGTGGTGGTGAAGGTGGAAAATGGATGTTGTCAGGAATGTGTGGAGCATTATCCCTAATTTGTCTGGAATGTCTGGGGCATTATCCCTAATTCTCTCCCTTTCCTCTTCCGAATCAATATATAGGTCACTGAAGGTGTTGATTACATCTTTTAGGGGTTCCCTCCGCACGGTGAAAGGTTCAGCAGAAAAGCCTCATCCCCATCCAGAGCAGTATGACTGACCCTTCTGTCCGACATTAATACTGGTTAAGGTTGCAAATACAGTGAGGAAAATAAGTATTTGAATGAACACCCTGCTATTTTGCAAATTCTCCCACTTAGAAATCATGGAGGGGTCTGAAATTGTCATTGTAGGTGCATGTCCACTGCGAGAGACATAATCTAAAAAAAATAAATCCAAAAATCACAATATATGATTTTTTTAACTATTTATTTATTACTATCTGCTAGAATTCTGACCATCAAAGACCTGTTAGTCTGCCTTTAAAATGTCTGCCTCCACTCCATTTATTATCCTAAATTAGATGCACCTCTTTGAGGTCGTTAGTTGCATAAAGACACCTGTCCACCCCATACAATCAGTAAGAATCCAACTACTAACATGGCCAAGATCAAAGAGCTGTCCAAAGACACTAGAGATAAAACGATACACCTCCACAAGGCTGGAAAGGCTACAGGGAAATTGCCAAGCAGCTTGGTGATAAAAGGTCCACTGTTGGAGGCTGGAGCAATCATTATAAAATGTAAGAAGCTAAACATGACTGTAAATCTCCCTCGGATCTCTCCTCGTGGGGTCTCACACTGATCCTAAGAAAGGTGAGAAATCAGCCCAGAACTACACGGGAGGAGCTGGTCAATGACCTGAAAAATCAGTCTACTACCAATATATCAAGCTTTGGATTTTGAACATGTCTATTTTTGAATGTTAAAAGTGATTTTAATTAAAACAAATTATATGTTTTAACAACTTGGAGGATTTGGCAGACGTTCCCTTTAGGGATCATGCGATGTGGAAGCACGTCAAAGCTATAACGCGCATAGGTGATTTTGAATTAATAATGTCGATGTACAATGGTACATACTGTTAAAACTCATTTTTAGACGGCAAGGAAAACTAACTTTAACACGCTCCGAGAGCCCTCTAGTTTTCGGTAGCGTTTCCGGCTTTATTTTGTTGTGTTGTACATTTTACGTTGTGTTGTGGCTTTATTTCGTTGTGTTGTACATTTTCTGTTATGTTGTGGCTTTATTTCGTTGTGTTGTACGTTTTCCGTTGTGTTGTGGCTTTATTTCGTCGTGTTGTACATTTTCCATTGTGTTGTGGCTTTATTTCGTCATTTTCTGTTGTGTTGTGGCTTTATCTCATTGTGTTGTACATTTTCCGTTGTGTTGTGGCTTTATTTCGTCGTGTTGTACATTTTCTGTTGTGTTGTGGCTCAATTCGTCGTTTTGTGGATTCATTTAGTTGTGCTGTGGCTTAAATTCATTTTGTTGTGAACTTGTTTGCTTCTTAAGTATCGTTGTGTTGTGCACTACTGTGCCACCATAATTTTTTAGTTTAATCTGACCAAAGAATCCAGTCCCTTTTGCAGTTCCAGTCGTGTCTGACAACTGAATATGCTGGGGTTTATTTTTGGAGGAGCTAGGAGGATTTTTCTTGAAACCCTCCCAAACAACATGTGGTGATAAAGGGGTTGTTTGATTTTGATTTTTTTTTTTTTCGAATCTTTTTACAGCCATTTTTGATATTTACCAGGGATGCCATTAATTCTGACCACAACTGCTATTCAGCTATACAAATAAAGCTTTCCTGTGCTGTGTGTAAGCTATTAAAACAGAACTACCCAAATTATTTATCTCTTTGGCAGTTTATATAGCACATTTCCTGTGGTATTGAAAATGGTATCGAATATTGCTATATTTCAAGGTATCGTATCGGAGTTGGAAATTGCAGTGTTTTGTGACAACACTAACCTGTAGTATACTCATATAAAACAAAATATATACTATATAGAAAATCTCAAGTGTTTAATATTGTTGCAAAATATAAACTATATTTTCGCCCAGCTCTAATCTGCTAAATGTAACTTTAGGGCATGAAGATATTGAGATATTTTAAACATTAGCATCATTATTTTCTTTAAAACTGCTTTGAAATCCACAATACAAATAATTTTGACTTGGTTTTCTCCCTTCAAAATGGATTTTCTCTCTTCGAATGGATATCTCTCTAATCTGAAAGGACAGCTGGAGACGGACCTTTTCCACCTTTAGCTCAGCCAGCAGTGCCCACTGTAAATGCTTCCATAGATATATATAGGATGGGGTTTGTGCTTTGTCTGCTTATAGATATGGAGAGGGCTCCTAACACACTTCAAAGAAGACTGGCCAACCAATACAATTCCCACTTTTGGCCACATGCCCGGAGCCTGTTTCTGTTGGCTGGTGCTGGTATAAGGCTTGATGATCACCACGGCATTGGCGCGTGAGGGGTCGCCAGAGTCCAGCGGGTCCATCTGAGGGATGGTTTATCATGCAGCTCAAGACAGGAACTGACACGGCAGCATTATGTCACTGATTCATTCAGTTGCAGTAAAATGTATTCAGCACCTTAGAGACACAAACGCTGACACACAGCGTTTGCTGACAAACTCACATCATTACTTTAATACCTCAATGACATGCTTACAAAGAGTATTGCGCTGTACCAGATGGTAAAACCGTGGTACAAAATGATGACCATTTTTATGCGGCATGTTATTTCTGAAAGCATGCTTTACGCTAAGTACAGATTTAAGTATCATCTGAAGACTAAAAATGAAAGTGATGCTAAGGTCATCTGGCTCTGTTATTGGCTTTATTTGGTGATTGCTAGCAAGAAGAAAAGTCTTTAAGTTGATATTGAAGGAAAGGAATATTGATCAGTGTTCCTTCTTAAAGAGATTACTGAGCATGGCACATTTGATTGTGAGTTTTGACTTGATTCTGACTAATTTCATGTGGTGGAGTATGATCGATTATAGACATTGAGAGAGCGAGCTGTGTTTCTATCCCATAATACCTCCATTGCAGATTTCCTCTCTGCAGACTTAAAGACTTGATGTTGTGTGGGTTGAGGTGTATCTTCAAAATGTTTCTACTAAGCAAAGCAAAAGCAAGCAAATATTTACATTAATCACACACACCTGATTTCAATGTTTTATGGGACTTTCCATAGTCATAATGATTATTATACTCTGCAAACTGTATATTCTGTCCACTAACACTCACCCTACCCCTAAACCTACCCATTACACACACACACACACACACACACCTCCTGTTTACACATGATATTTGGGTGTTAATATGACCCCAGACATTTGTAGAGAGACATTTGTATATAAAAAAAATATTTTAATAAAAAAATATATCTTTTCTCCATTAACTTCTCATCTATCTGTTTATGCTATGTTTTGGGAGATATTAAAGGTGCCCTCTGGCATTTAAAATCAAATCATACACCATATTCCATACCAGATGGGGGCAATATACCTCCAGAAATACCTTCGCGGCCGCGCGCAGCCTCATGTCTTCAAACAACACGGGCGAGCGCTGTGTTGCTCTGTCTCCCTCGTGCATATTAATCAAATCAATTGACACGATAGTAAAAGGTTGGAAGACCGCAGTTTCACGTGGAGCATTTTACCGATTAGAGACTAAATGAACAACATCTCAATACTAAATTATAAAGGCCGTCTCATAGACAAGTCGGTGCATTTCAACGATATGGGAAAATTAAAGCCCAGGCTATTATTTCTAGTTTTATGGTATTCGTTTTGTTCATATTACATTTTTATCATTAGTTTTAATTAATTTGACAGACAGCATTCCCTGATGTGGACCAAGCTAGCGTCTTTCGAGCTGCCAACTCTCACAACACTTTTCACACACTCTCACGTCACACATCAATTTTGTCATGCACAGAAAAGGACACGGAGACCGATGTCAGCTCTCAGATTCTGTTAATTTTATCATGCAATTCAAACAATAAATACAGTTTTGGCGCTTTACGCGACAGATCCCTAATGCACGTGAACCGATCATCTCTACTAGCTAATGGTAAAAGAACACGAACACTGTTGAAAGATACAGTATGTTACAACTTACCAAAATGTATTCCTCATAATATCGACCAATCATTTTTTTAAACTCTTCCCTGAACTGAAATGTAGTAGTGGGCTGTATTTTCCACACGACTGACATCAGGTTCAAGTACACACAAGCCGCCGACTTACTCGTCTATTGCAGTTTGGCTGGTGGTAATGTTGCCTGCCCGCATACCGCCTCCCATGGCCGAAACTGGTATTACGACACCTGCCGGGCCGGGGCTAGTAATTTAGCATGCTAATTCAGGTTAATATCTCGGCAGCACTATAACTTGTCATTTTTTTAATGACATCATCAACCTTATTTCTTCTCATTCTTTTGATGCGTGTAGCTCATTTTTGGGATATTTTAACCTCAATTTTTACAGATGGCACCTTTAAAGGGATAGTTCACTTTGAAATTAATTTTTGGTATGTTTTAGGTTACCTCAAGGGCATCCAAGATGTAGGTGTTTTTGTTTCTACAGTACAGTGTTCCCTCTAATTTTTTTCTTGCTGACCAAAACTTTTTTATTTTCTATTGGGCAGACATTTTTCACCATCAAAAATATTCTTTATTCTTGACCTGTATCTACCTGTACAGCATACAGTATGTAGAAACACAATGGTTTCAACATTCAGTTGTAACTTTTAATTTGAATGCGCCAATTCTATTTTATTTGACGCTTGATTTAACTTATTGGTATTAAATCATATTTTGAAATACAAGCAGTTAATTAAGAAGTCACTAAATGAAGCACATTTTTGGTTATCTGATATTTTTTTGTACTGTGCTGTTAACTGTACAGTCTTAACCAAGAAATCTTTAGAAAAATAATTTACAAAATCTTCTGCAGGACAGTTCAATTCTTTACAATAAAAGAATATAGTAAAAAAGAAAAGTAAGCTGTTACATCGAGATGGTTTGGGGAAACCGTAAAGTGTTTAATAGCCGCGACATCAGTGGTGCGGAGCTTAGAGGGAACATTGCCAATTTGCCACATCACTTCAGGTGCTTTCCCGGTGCTTGCGCAGACCATATCGCCTGTGCTCGCGCCCTCGGGTCACTTGGACGTGGCTGTGGTTACAAGAGGTAAAACGATATAAATAGTGTTATACAATATAAATTGTAATGATATAAATAGCGTTTTCTCACATAAACCACTCGTTTTGTGTCTTAGGCTGTCAATGTGTACTGACATTTACGAGTCATAAAATAAATCATGTTTAATTGGGACTTCTCTGTGCATGCTCTTTGAGGTAGTGACCATAGACCTGCATTATATGACTGACAGACAAGAACGGTTTGACCTAAAAATATAAAAATTGAAACTACTACGGAAACAAAGACACCTACATCTTGGATGCCCTTGAGGTGAGCTAAAACATACCAAAATTAATTTCAAAGTGAACTATCCCTTTAAGTACATTTACTACAAAATTACTCAACCGCTGCATTAGCATGCAAATGAAATATTACATTATTACGAAAAGAAAAACACTTTAATGATGAACAAAATTATATATGAATTGTTTCTGGATTTGTTGAGGCAGATTTCTGTCATCTGCTGGTTAGAGAGAAATCTGTAGGAAATAAAGTTTTAGAATAAAAAAGTTATTAGCATATACACTCACCTAAAGGAAAATTCGCAACACCTGTTCAATTTCTCATTAATGCTATTATCTAATCAACCAATCATATGGCAGTTGCTTCAGTGCATTTAGGGGTGTGGTCCTGGTCAAGACAATCTCCTGAACTCCAAACTGAATATCAGAATGGGAAAGAAAGGTGATTTAAGCTATTTTGAGCGTGGCATTGTTGGTGCCAGACAGTCTGAGTATTTCATAATCGGCTCAGTTACTGGGATTTTCACGCACAACCATTTCTAGGGTTTGCAAAGAATGGTGTGAAAAGGGAAAAACATCCAGTATGCGGCAGTCCTGTGGGTGAAAATGCCTTGTTGATGCTTGTTGATGTCAGAGGAGAATGGGTAGACTGATTCAAGCTGATAGAAGTGCAACTTTGACTGAAATGAGCTCTTGTTACAACCGAGGTATGCAGCAAAGCATTTGTGAAGCCACAACATGGACAACCTTGAGGAGGGGTTGGAAAATGGAAATAGGAAAATGAGGTTACAATTTGCAAGAGCTCACCAAAATTGGACAGTTGAAGATTCGAAAAATGTTGCCTGGTCTGATGAGTCTCGATGTCTGTTGAGATATTCAGATGTCAGGGTCAGAATTTGGTGTAAACAGAATGAGAACATGGATCCATCATGCCTCGTTGCCACTGTGCAGACTGGTGGTGGTGGTGTAATGGTGTGGGGAATGATTTCTTGGCACACTTTAGGCCCCTTAGTGCCAATTGGGCATTGTTTAAATGCCACGGCCTATCTGAGTATTGTCTCTGACCATGTCCATCCCTTAATGGCCAACATGTACCCATCCTCTGATGGCTACGTTCAGCAGGATAATGCACCATGTCACAAAGCTCAAATCATTTCAGATTGGTTTATTGAACATGACAATGAGTTCACTGTACAAAAATGGCCCCCACAGTCACCAGATCTCAACCCAATAGAGCATCTTTGGAATGGGGTGGAACGGGAGCTTCGTGCCCTGGATGTGCATCCCACAAATCTCCATCAAGATGATATCCTATTAATAGGGGCCAACATTTCTAAATAATGCTTTCAACACCTTGTTGAATCAATGCCACGTGGAATTAAGGCAGTTCTGAATGTGAAAGGGGGTCAAACACAGTATTAGTATGGTTTTCCTAATAATTCTTTTGGAGAGTGTACATCCATTCATTTTTTGCTGGATGTGGCCAACTGCTCTTATAAGGTAGGTTGTGTGTGTGTGCTGGCTGACTGAGTGCAGGTGGGGACCAGGAGGGATGCTGGGAAATCTAGTTCTGTGGTGACTGGATAATGTGACGGCATGTATGCGTGACTGATTATGTTCATTCCACAATGCACTTGTACTCTAGTACTTTTTATGTGTGGAAATAGTGGAGTATTAATAGTGGAGTATTAATAGTGGAGGTTAATCAAAATGCAATTAAAGAGATTTTAAGTTTGATCAATTGATTTTTTTTTTAACCCAGCCCCTGTGTAAATATGCTTTCCATTGCGACGAATGAAGTTGGTCAGTGTACTGAAGCCTAAAATGTGTTTTAACATCACTATTAGGAAGAAAATTATGATCTCTGGCTGAATTCCAAACCGCATACTTCCATACTATTTAGTATGGGAAAAAGAGTAGGCGAGCAAAAAAGTATGAATGAATCCAAAAGAGTAGGCGAGAATTACCTGGGTGACGTAATAATTGTCGCGAGACTCGGACTTAAGTGCGTTCCAATATGCCTATTTTCCTACTATATAGTAGGCGAAAACAGTGCGTGAAGGAAGCAGTACGTTCGAAACATCAGTTTTCATAAAAAGAGTAGGGGAGAAGTTCCCGGATGGCTTACTGCTTCCGCCCAGATTTTTGAGTGCTTTTCCATGGGTACTCATGATACTCATCTATCCCAGGATGCCACGCGAGCGAGGATACGTTAATATCAACATCGCGGAGATCAGCGATGTTTAACAGTTTTCTCCAAAAGAGATCTTCGAGCAGCTGCCTGGCTCCTTTGTGCAAACATTACAAACGCAGAGGAAAACTGTTCTAGGATGTGCTTATGATGTGTTAGTGCACCTGTCGCTCATATAATTTAAACTTATTACATGCAAGATCATGGAAAGATACTATAGTTTATGTAACAATCATAATGACAAAACAGAAAATATAAAGATCATTGGTTTGTGTACTTCACAATATGACATAAAATTATATTTATACACAGGAAAAAAGAACAATAAAAAAGGCTAAATATCTTCATTATAGTTCTTCATAATACATAAAAAAGTTGTTATATGTCTGAGTGATGAAACGAGGTAAATTCATTAAGAAAAAGGAAAACTTAAAGGAGAAACTTTTTGGGTATAAAATTAAGAAATTAACAACATAATCAAGAGATGACGATTTTGGGGTTTCTTTAAGAAAATATCGTTATAAGAATAACACTGTTGGTCACATTAGTAGCCTAGGGTTTATAATATAACAACTTAAATCAACCCAAATGTATTCACAAAATAAATGGGCAGCTGTTTCTTCAACAATACCACAACAAAATGAGCAAGTTTAATCAATATCAAGATATTTATCGATAGATGAATTAAACGTATCGTTCATATATTTTATGGTGTTGCGCTTGAGATAACGCGTCGTAGGTCACATGATAACGTCAACATGGCAGATGACCGGTTCGCATTCATACTCAACGAGATTTGGCTATAAAGTACCTACTCTTTTAGCGCTGAATGAGTAAGTACTTATTGAAATTAAGTACCTACTCATTGAGTATGCGGTTTGGAACGCAGCCTCTGTGTTACACTTAGCCTTTGTGCTCAATCCATCGTGGCGGTTTCAGCCTCGTCCCATGAGAGGCTAACAGCCTACAGATTTTGAATCATGTGCTGTACCAGGTGATCTTTGGGGCGGCCTCGCTTCCGCTTCTTTGCCTGGGCCACACATCACATCACGGCTGTCCGTGAAACAAAAGGCTGAAATGTATATACAATACATATCTCATTATATGCTTAAACTTCTCGTTTGTGTTTGACAAATTATTATTTTGTAGCATTTTGGAGGGATTCCCTCAACCACCCGTATCTAAAAACTTGGTTCTGCATGAATCGCATAGGCTAAATTAGGCTTCAAAATGATGAAATTCACCAAAACTTTGGCCCACTATTATTTTTTTCAACTATAAATGACTGCAAATTCAGGTTATGTCAGTAAAACATATATATTTTGAGTGGATATATAGTATAACACGCCATGAAAGGGACCAAACAAACAAAAGTCAACTAGCCACATATTTATGCTTCTATCTGTAAAATGTGGTCATGTTCTGCCTCTGCAAGGGCTAATTCTGACCTTGTTGTTCCCACAGCTTCAGGATCAGTGTGAAGATCACTTTTCTGGTAAATGTGTCAACCTAGAGTGCTTGGCTTCCGGCCTCCAGTGAAATGGCTCGTTTCAATTGAATTTTCTCTTTTCTACTACACTCTATGTGCAATGACTCAATCACCGCCTAGATTTAGACATGCTGAGCCTTTCTCCATCACATGTGCTCTGATATCAAAATGGTCAACAGAAATTCAATTCTTTTGAGAGGCAGAGAGAGAAGAGTGAGAAGCAGGAGTCTTATGGTAATGGAAAATTACTGCTTCACAGCCTTGTCCCGTAATGTTATAAACCTTGAAATGGAGACGTGAATACAGAGACATCAGTGTTCTTTTCACTCACTGAAAGTTTGGTCCCTCTACAAAAGTGCGAACACTGCTGCTCTTCGGTCATATTTGTTTACAAAAATGTTTACAATTATTTTTTTTTTCATCGGAATGGTACGAAACTTGGTAAAGTTTTTAGCACTTGTTGGGTGAACAAAAAAAAAAATAACGGACATGATTTGAACAGGTTAAATGGTCCTGAAAAACTTTTTTTGTGCTCTTCGTGGTCAAATATGAGTGCATTGGACATTAATTAGAGATGAATTTGATCTAGTGGAAGTGTTTGGTACTGCAGCCAAACTAAATCTTACTGAAAGCTCTTTTTTTAATATTTTGAACACAACTTTAGATATATGACTTTGATTTTCACAGTTTTATAATAAAGTTGCACATTTTTCATAACAATAAACATAAAATTCTGTAACTTTTTAGAACTTTTTTCACTTCATCAATAATCTTCCAAGTGTCGTCTTTAAAAAGAGATCAAACTTAAGTCTGTGCTTCTAAAGCATTCAAGATTTATGAGTTTAAATTGGAAATTTAATTTTCATGTCTATGCAGAAAAAAAGTAAATAAAAAGATTATAAAAACAGTGTAAATAGAATTTAGTACCATAAAATACCCTAAAAATAAAAATAAATAAATTAAAAACTTTATCGAACCGAAATATAGTACATTCATTTGAATGAAATAAAAAATGAATTTGGAATATTTTTTTTTTGGAATAAAGTACATTTTGACTGACATATGCGAAGAGCTAGGGTTTAGATTGACCATTTCTTCTGGCTGCACGTCCTTTTCAATGTTGCTTTCTGGTTTGTTTGGTGTGTTAACCACCATTTTGCTGGAAACAGCTTAGGACACATGAACCACAACTCTAATCATGGTGCTCAGTTCTATCTAGAGATAGTGAACAGATCCATAGGCTTTTGCAGTGAACATTCACAGTAAATATTCCTGTTTGTTGTGAATAGGCGTTGATGAGGGCAAAAATTATGTCCTTGTAAATTTGCGGATCTTAGAAGTGCATGTAAGGGAAGAATCAAACACCATCAGTGAGACATGAGGATCTGTGAGCAGCTCATTATGTGTTTCATCTTTGATGAACATGCACTCTTTGAAGTGTGTCACCTGAATGTGAAGTATTCTCAGAGGATCTGCTTATGAATCTGAGAGGTGCAGACCGG
Source organism: Cyprinella venusta (assembly GCA_038021265.1). NCBI lineage: Eukaryota > Metazoa > Chordata > Actinopteri > Cypriniformes > Leuciscidae > Cyprinella > Cyprinella venusta. The sequence continues at coordinate 17,659,461 of CM075882.1, read as the reverse complement.
AAGCACTCACTACTTCAGTCATATCCATCCCAGTGTCCTCAACCATTCCCAGGAGAGCTGAGGAAAGTGCATGAGCTTCTGCCACAGAAGACGCATGTCCTCCCAGAGGCATCCTGGACTAAATGAGGGGAACATCAAAGCCTTCCTTCTGATATGTCCTGCTGGCCAGCGCACCCTGTGATGTGAAAGATAATGAAGTTTCATCTGCAGGCAAGGTCGAACAGGTGGAGTTCACGAGCCTTTGGAAGATTTCTCTTCTTCTGGAAGTTTTGTCATAGACATTGTTCATGATTCACTGCAAGGGCCAGTGAGTTTCAGAAAGTAACAATGACATTCAAATCCTCCTAATCTATCTAATTTTCAAACAGATTTAAATCAATAATGCATGAACCTGTCGACACAGACCTACAGAATCATTATAATTAATACATCGTGATATTTAAATGATCCACTCTTAATTATCTTGTACCTTTGTATGCTTGCCATTTTCAAACACATTTTCACTTTAAATCAAATGCTGCAATGTGGTGATTCATTTCTCTATAATAAAATTGAAATGTTTACTCTTCACTAGATCTTTCCTAGTTTATCCGTTTAAACACACTGAGGGATGAGGTCTTTTTGGGGTGAACTAACCCTTTAAAATATCTTGAATGTAACTCGACACCCTTGCCTCATTTAGTATGCAGTTCTATGTATCATAGCCCTGCTTCCGCTCACTCACTCAGCTCAGAGATCCGCTTGTTGACTATAACACGTAGATCTGATTGGTTACATGGTAGTTTGTGACGTCAGAAACACCAGCGATTTCAAACCGTGTTTTTGAAGACTGTCTTTGGTTCACTGCAGTTTTAAAGAGAAAATACTCCTGTAATGCAATGGTGTCGACTCAAGAATTTACACGGTAACAACATTGAATGTTGGATTTTCACCACAGGGGGACTTTAAATGAAGGGTCACATGATTCTTAGGGCCCTATGATTTCCGCGATAACGAAATCGCGTATGGAATCACGGAATCTAGTGTTAACGCAGAATTTCGTGGAATTTTCCATATTTGGCTTGAAAATCTGTTTTTGTGTGGAAGATGAACGTATGTCTGGTGAAAATGCAAATCTGGGCGACACAAAACCCTCAACCCGTCATTTCAGCTCCAATGATGAAATCAAAACAATGAAAGCATGGCGAAGCGGCTCTCCACGGCTCTGCTTTCGGCGGCTAAAAGTTAAGAAACTCGACGCTATAAGCCGTCAGTGCCGAGCCGGGCTGTTCGCACGTGACTTATGCAGTGTTTCCCACACATAGACTAATTCGCCGCCACATACTGCATTTCGGTTTTTAACAGTATTTAAAACACGCAGCGTATTCTTTCAGTTGTATTTCCCCGCTCTCCCTCTGTCTTTCTCTCACTCACGCATCTCTCTCACACGCACACACACACACACGACGTGTACACCACTGTCTATGAGGCGCCGGACTGGACAAAAGCGAAGCGAACTCTGTGAGACACAGAGTGTGACTTTATTTAAACTTATATAAACTAATATAATTTATATTACGGGACAGTTTAAAGCTCATAACCATATTTTGTTGTTACTTGAAGAGTGCAGTGTTATGTTGCATCATGCAGTATTTGTCCTGAAAAGGCTACTGAGTTAATGTCTGTACTACCTCAATAAATTTAAGGTCATTACTAATTTATTTGTATTTTTTAATACATTTTAATCATTAACTTAAAAGGCATTATTTTTTACAACTAAAATAACAGTCAAGGGTAAAAAAAAACAACTAATTCCCAAAAATTAAAACGGAAAAAACGGAATTTGGGAAAAAATAAAACGGATTTCATAGGGCCCTAGATTCTTTATTGATTTTGATCCATTTAATAGAGATTAATTTTAAAAATAGTGTTTCAAAACATGATCAGCCCTAAAGTCTTTGAAACAGTCACACACTACTGTATATCATTGCAGGTCATTGTGTCACTCACATCATTATCATGAAGTCAGTCTGACGCATCTAGATTTTGTTCCTCATATTAGTTTCAGTGGTTTAACAACAGGAATATGTCTCCACATGCAGTTCAGAGTTACGACAATAACAGAAAAAAACCTGTTCAGCTTGCTTAGAGAAAACAACAGTCAGTAATCTTTTCTTTAGCGAACCATCTGTATCTCTTCAGATTAATTAGATCAAGTTTGTTGTGGAACCTAAAAAATAAAAAAATAGTGCAATTTAGAAAGTGCTTTTTTTGTTGCATTTCCAAAAAGATTTATTATCCCTCTTGGCAAGCATTTTTTCCACTCTCCGTATAGATCAATTTAATATGATAATGCACTCACAGACAGTTTTTCCAGTGAATGCTCCAGGTTTGCTTTAACTGCTGATTGCCACAACAGGGAACAACATTTATCTATTGACCCATACAATGATAGTCTTTTGCTGCTTCTGTCCATCTACTAGTCCAGTCTAAACATTGTGCTCTGAATCAGATTCATCTCTTCAAACATTAATTGCTTTAGTTAATGAGCTAATTTATTTCCATGTCCATAGCTTGCGGTGGCTGAACTTGCACAAAGAATTGATTCCTTTAGCACTCATTTGAAGAAAGCCTAGAAAGATATTCAGTTCTTCATTGTATCACTGGCTTCATCTCTATAATCTAAACTGATTCTTCATGCTGTTGTCCTGTCAGTGTCAGAGATGATCTGCTCATCCGGAAGTGTGATGGATGTGGGTCACTTGTGTCGGGGCAAGAGCAGTCATCCATCATCCAGTGTCATTGATGTTATCTCTTATGTCACCCAGAACAGGAAAGTCTGCCTGCGCATTTAGGGAGAGTGGATTGATCGATTGTTTTCCACAAAGTGCATTTACTAATAATATTACATAATTTGTCTCATTGAAATTTGACAGTAAGGCATTGAGTTTGTGTGGTGTGCAGATGTAAATATACAGATATTAAAGGGATTGTTCACCCAAAAATGAAAATTAAGTAATTAATTACTCACCCCCATGGTGTACCAACCCCGTAAGACCTTCATTCATCTTCGGAACACAAATGAAGATATTTTTGATTAAATCTGAGAGGTGGATCACTGCCACATAGGCGCCCTAAGGGATTGAAACTTGCCGGCCCAGAAAGTCATTGAAGAAAATGTTTAAATATTCCATTGGACTACAGTGGCTCAACTAGAAGTTTATCAAGCGACGAGAACACTTTTTGTGCGAAAAAACAAACAAAAATAACGACTTTATTCGACTATTCCTTTTCTAACTTCTGGGCCTGAGATGAGAGTTCAAGAGATTTCAAGAGCACAAAAAGTGTTCACGTCGCTTGATAAACTTCTAGTTGAGCCACTGTGTAGTCACATGGAATATTTAAACATTTTCTTCAATGACTTTCTGGGCCGTCAAGTTTCAATCCCTTAGGGTGCCTATGTGTTAGTGATACAGCTCTCAAATTTAATCAAACATATCTTCATTTGTGTTCCGAAGACGAACGAAGGTGTTACGGGGTTGGTACAGCATGGGGGTGAGTAATTAATGACTTAATTTTCATTTTTGGGTGAACTAACCCTTTAACAACATCAGTGTAAAATACTTAAAAATGCGATGCAATTGATGCGACCTTGATTCTGAACTTTGGATGTTGTTTTATTTAAAGGGGGGGTTGACTGCTTTTTTTCTTTGCTTGATTATGTTTATGGGGTGCAATATAACATATATTCGTGGTTTTTCTTTTTTAAAAAGTCTTATTTTTCATAAACTTCACCTTTATTGTAAGCCGCGCTCTCCTCTGTCCCCAGAACGAGCGGATGACTTCCTGATTCTATGAAACCACTCTCTCAGAAACAGTCAGTGGGCTCAGATTGGTTAGTTTGGGCCGGTGTGTGGTGATTGGCTAAACTGTCGCTCACGGTTTCCGATAGGTTAACACCCATTACCTTTACAGGCGAAATGTGCCTGCGCTCCGGTCCAGAATGCACAGGTCCTGTAGTGGGACTGTGAGAGCGGGGACGGACGGAGCCGAGCGGTGAATAAGTGGGTCAAGTTCAAATGACAAAGACCTGTCTGTGATTTCAGTGATTGGTGTGAGGAGAGCGCATATAAGCGGGCCGTGCGGACAACAGTTTGAGAGAGTGAGAGAGACTGGCAGCTCATGCACGTATCCTATGGAGTCCTGTTACCGAACGCGTGACATTTGAAAGCTGTATTCAGCGGGAAGAGTTTTCACTGCAACCGCGTCCGACAAAGCTGTGTTCAGTGGGAAGAGTATTCTCACCTATTATTTATTTTTGCCTTTGACATTCTGAGTTAACTTTATTTGAGCGCGACCTCGCGCGGTGAAAAGAGTTGTGTAAATAAAAGTGCACGAGTCCCAGTATTCGCCGACCCTGTGTCTCTTCTTTCATCACCCACACATAATGAACCTGTTCTTACATCACAAAGTGATGATAAAAGTATATATACATGAACAATACATTTATAAAATGAGTACATATACAAATTCAGGTCCAAAATGTTTGTACGCGTTTGTTGTAGACACAAAATACCATAACTAAGTGGATATAAAGCCAGCGCTGGCATTTGACAAAACTAAAACATCACATCTGAAATTATACATACAAATACATTTAAAATGATGAAGTCTTAACCTACTTACAGGTTGTGGCCCAACAACTGCTGCCTCTGGTTTTACAGTTGAAACTGCATCATGTTTTAGTAACAGTTTCTTGTTGAATCCGGTGTTGAATTCGCGGAGATTCTGGAAGCTGTCTTCCGTAAGTCAACCCCCCCTTTAAATCCACTGTTGTTCTTCCACAGTATCATACACTTGTATATCATGGTAACTAGGATGCACCAATGCCAGCATCTGTAGCAGGCGTGCTGGTGGACCTGCTACAGCAAACTCAGTTTACCCTGAGAACAGCGTGACTAAGCTGATTTTCCAGCTAGACCAGCACTAACCAGCATAAACCAGCCTGGACGTGCATGGAATTAATTAATGCTAGATTTTTCAGTTTTCAGCAGGATAGCAATATATATATATTTATATATATAATTAAAACAATATTTTCTGCACATGTGGCACCTGTTTGAAGTCTTTTTTTTTCTTTACAGTGAAGGCTCATGTTTAAGTGAGAGGATATTCATCAGTATCATCGGGAACTAACACAGGTTTCTGGCTCTTCTCACGTTTAGGGGCCTCATGTATAAAACTTTCCATAGATTTAATCCTGAAGGTGTGCGTACTCACAAAAGATTTCAGAAAGCTTATAAAACCATGCATACGCCAGGACCTGTACAAAATTCACTTTGTTCAACCTAGTCAGCAGAAACAACCATATATGGAGCTTACAAAGCCTACTTTTACCATGCATAACCTCATCTGCTAATCATTTCCATATTCCCATCTACGTGATACAAGTTTAACGGTCCAAGACGTTTGGAAAATATGAGATACGGACAATTTGTCGTCAGATTACATTGCTAAAAATCATTCAGCATCCTTGCCTAGTTTAAAAATAAATAAATCAAAATAGTATAAAATACATTTCAGAGAAAGTTTTAAAAGAAGAGCCATTCTCAATCTTTTCCATTGGCCGAATAGTATTTTTATTTGCTTTACGAAAAATGCAATTTATGCAATTTTGCCTACAAGGTAAATATATGTATTTTAGGATGTTTATTTATTTTAATGTAAACTGATAGGCCTCATTTTTCCTGTGTAAATATTGGGAAGAGCATGAAAGTGGTTATCATTAGTCTGCACACGACACCAACAGCACCTGCGTTCAGCACAGCTTGTGCAGTAATGTTGTGTGTGTGTGTGTGTGTGTGTGTGAGAAAGAGAGAGAGAGAGAGAGAGAGAGAGAGAGAGAGAGAGAGGTTGTACAGTACTGTGTCACAGACTTATTCAGTCCGCCCAATGGACCGTTCTAGCCGAGCAAGTCCTTCACTCACTGACTGTCATTATGCCATTATATTGCTAAGCCATCTGTGGTGTCAAGTGCTCATCATTGATTATTATTCAGGTGGTAATATTTTCTCAGAACATGAGTCCTGAGTTCTGAGAACATGAGTTCATTTAGAACGCAATTCAAATCTGAATTTTTATGTACCAAGCAATCTTCGCTGTAGTTAAAACATTAAAACACAGCATGCCACAGGAAAAGCGTTCAAAAGCAGCACATCCACTACAAGTATTTCTATTAAAATGAATATAAAAAGTGTTGTAACTTCTGGATAATGATTTCATTTCACTTCAATGCTGAAGTCCAATAATAAATGTGGCAAATTTTAAACTAAATGTGTATATCAGATGTAAAGCGGAGTTTAAATCATTCTGTTTACTTTATTTCTATGCTCACTCCAGTAAAGATTGCAAATGCTCACTCTAGAGTGTCCGTACGGTGCGCACATATTTACCGCTAGTCTAGCGCTTGTCCCAGTCCAGCCCTGCCGCTAGATCATTTTTTATAAATCCAGATATGTGCATAAAAAATTGCGTATGCACATTATAATCACTGTTCCCTTTCACGTTCGACGTTACATCAGAACTGAACTGACGAATTGATATCCCAAATTCATCAGTTCAATTCTGTCGTAATGTATCCAGTGAACGGGGGTTACAATAGTGACCTTGATATTTTTCCGTTTTATTTAAGGATGTTTGTCAATGACTTTTCCTGGGCAAAAGTCATACTTTTTATTCTTCCTTGCAGTTTGCTTACTTGTCAATCCAAGTGTTTCCCCAAATTTAACTTAACAATAATCAAAAGCAATCAAGGAAATAATTTCAATTTCTATATCAATTCCTCTTTGAAAACAGAAATCTCCTCATATCTAAAGCAGGATATTTGAATTATAACCATCTCTGAAGATGGCCAGTCTAAGCTTCAATATGCCAAACAACTTCAAAATAAACTGCAGCTGAAACAAGGTTTCTGTAAAAAGGTGTTGGTTTCTGTCGAACATCAGCTGAGTTCCTCGTATGCACAACATATGTAGACAGTTGTACTAAACAAGTTCAAGTTTTCTGGCCAAATCACAAAACCTACCAGTAAATGTGACTCTCTTCGTCTGCCTCTTGTCTGTCCTGTCATTGCTTTCTCTGTAATCTGCTCACACAAGTCCTATGTGTTACAGTGTGTACAGTGTGCTATACTGTAGAGCATAACGTTACAGATTATTGTCATAACATCATCTGGAGAAGTACTCATCAGTTTAACTTACACTCAGGCCAGAATATCTGTTAAAAAACGGATATACTCCTGCTTGTCTGAAGAACATCTGCTTGACATGTTGACAGTTGACAGAAGCTGTTCATCATGCTTAAATCAAATCGTATGAGTGATACTGGGCCAGAACCCCATGAACAGCTATTGATTGTCCGGATGTTGATAATTTATCAGCCCCATTCACACTGACAGCAGTTTCATCACTGATTGTTGGTCTCTATAGGAGTTTCTGCTGCTGCTGAAAGAACATTATTGGAGGCCTGCATATCTTACAGTGAGGAAAATAAGTGTTTGAACACCCTGCTATTTAGCAAGTTCTCCCACTTCATGGAGGGGTCTGAAATTGTCATAGGTGCATGTCCACTGTGAGAAACATAATAAAAAAAAAAAATCCAGAAATCACAATATATGATTTTTAACTATTTATTTGTATGATACAGCTGCAAATAAGTATTTGAACCACTGAGAAAATCAATGTTAATATACAGTATGGTACAGCAGCCTTTGTTTGCCATTACAGAGGTGCAAATCACAGACTGCAAGTCGTACTTTACAGCACCATGGAAGCGAATCCGAACGCTGATGATACGTTGGATTCAACAGTAGATGTGTGGATAAATTCTACAATTTATTTAGAATAATTAAAAAAATTCTATTCTTAACCAACATACAGTTGGAAAACGGAAAAAAAAAACTTGAGCGTTTGAGCAACCGAACACACATCTCCAGTCCATATTTCTCTGTCTGTCAACGGTTGCTTTGGCCAGGTGGCATTTATTGCATAGGGGGCGGAGCTTTAGATTCTAGAGAGCATTTGATTGGACAGAAGATGTGATGATGAGAAGCTGAAGTCCGCGGTGATATCATAAAAATCCCTGATCTATTAATGCTTATATCTCGTAAACGTGAATTTTGTCATTGTTTTGGAGCACACCAGCATAACCTTAAAGGGCAAAAATTCACTTATACATGGTGTTTGAACATAAATGTGTGTTGGTAGTGTGTGAGCAAAACCACCCTAGAATGATAAAAATCCACCTAGTGTTTTTTTTTACAATCTTAATAAATCATAAGCTCTGTCTCAGAATGAGCTGTTCTAAGATTCGGTGCAATGTGACATAGAATTGCGCAAGCCCCACCGACATGGTTTGATTGACACTGTGGTTTTTGCATAGACCCGGCCCTCCGTGATCTGTACACCATCCTCCATTGTTTCAACGACAGCCGGTGTTCTGACGATTTGTGCTGTCTTGTCGAAAATGTCTCCTAAGAAACATACTGTAAGTGTTCTGTTGTGGGATGTAATAATGTACATAGTAGTTTTGACTTCTGACATCAGAGCCACTGACAGTGTTGGGAAAGTTCACTTTATACATGAACTAGTTCAAAGTTCAGTTCACACATTTTAAAATGAACTAGTACAGTTCATAGTTCATACTTCAAAAAATGAACTAGTTCATTCATAGTTCTTTTTTCCATATGTTGCGAGCTTTTTTTTATTGCCACAGCCCATATACAACCACATACAACAATTATTTTAACGACGGGCAAAGTTTGCACAGAAATTTAAGATTTTTCCCATCCATTGTCATAAAATCCGTTTAAATGATCATACAACGCTTCCTCGCTCGCTGCTGTGTCGACGGCGGCCTTGGTGCGACCACTGATCTATATAGAATGACATAATCATTATATAGATCAGTGGGTGTGACACTGGAGTCTTGTGTTGCCAGATTGGGTGTTTTTTTCGCTACATAGTAAGGCCAGTTTACTTGTGTTTTAGCCTTTGTAACAGGGTTCAGGGAAGTGGGAGGCAGGAACCGGATGACAATAAAAAAATAAAACTTTATTTAAACAAAATAAACAAATTATCTGCCAGCAGCCCCTCACGGACGACTGCTGGCTACCCAAAATAAAACATAAATACCGGCCAGCAGCTCCTCGCGGACAACTGCTGGCTTACCAAAATAAAATACAAAATACAAACAAAAGCAGGCCTGTTCCTCTTTCGATCATCCACTCCGTCGCTCCTCCGTGAGAGATGCGAGACCGGTGTGCCTCTCAGGTGCTGCTCATTAGCAATCGCATCACCGGCCTCGCGACTTTCTCTCACGTCCCTCGGCCGTCCTGCTCACCACATTCCCCCATCACCCCTCACATGCCGGGGGGTACATCCGAGACTGTGCCTACTCCCCCCCCACCACCCCGGCGGCGGCGACCCCTGGGGTTATGGATTGACTAGCCGAGGGAAATGGAGACGGAGCATGAGGAGCGACGGACACGAGAGAGGGGAGAGAGGAAAAAAAAAATTAGTCCGGCTCCCACAACGCGCTGCCATCTTATCCCTCACCAGCTGGGCGATCTCCTCCTCGGTGTCCGGCGGCGACGCTGGATGGCCCTCGGTGGACGCCTCGACGCTCCCCCGCCCCCGGTGGACGGCTCCTCGGGTGCCTTGGGCAGACGGCAGGAGTCCCCCGCTCCCTGCTCCTCCCCTTCACTGGCGGATGGCAGCAGGCTCCGGCCCACGGCAAGCGGCGGTGACTCCTCCTCTCCTTCCCGGAAGGCAGCCGCCCCTCCATTCCCAGACGATCGGCGGCGAGCTCGGGCGTCCCACCGGCAACGCACCCCAACGCCCCGCCTCGAGCGTCCATGGCCGCGAGTCCCCCGCTCCCTGTTCCTCCCCTTATATGGCGGAAGGCAGCAGGCTCCGGCCCACAGCGAGCGGCGGCGACTCGCACACCATGCTCGATGGCACCGCGGATTGCCCACAGCGGCGAGGACCCTCGGACAGCGCGTTCCTCCCTCTTCCCGGGTTTCGGCACTTGTGTAACAGAGTTCAAGGAAGAAGGAGGCAGGAACCGGATGACAATAAAAAAATAAAACTTTATTTAAACAAAACAAACAAATTACCTGCCAGCAGCCCCTCACGGACGACTGCTGGCTACCCAAAATAAAACATAAATACCGGCCAGCAGCTCCTCGCGGACGACTGCTGGCTTACCAAAATAAAATACAAACAAAAGCAGGCCTGTTCCTCTCTCGATCATCCACTCCGTCGCTCCCCCTTTATGGCTCCGCTCCTCCGTGAGAGATGCGAGACAGGTGTGCCTCGCAGGTGCTGCTCATTAGCAATCGCATCACCGGCCTCGCGACTTTCTCTCACGTTCCTCGGCCGTCCTGCTCACCACAGCCTTTCGCTCACCTTTGTTTTCGCCTGGAGGTCTCTATAGAAATCTGGCACCCTATTGTACGAAGTTAAACTGAGAGAAGGTGCGTTCACAGACACCAGAATGAACTAGTTCACGGTATCATTCATCAGGCAGTAATACAGTACGTTCAGTTCACGTTCGCTCAAAATATGAACGCGTTCATGAGCTATCGTTTATTGAACGCGTTCAGGCATAACACTGGCCACTGACTGCTAACAAGTTTCAATTCAAAGCAGGTCTTGCTTCAAAGTTAATCCTTAAGTGTGGATCATTGCCTTCTGTTCGCTGATCCAACGTCACCTCCAGTAGAAGTAAGTGTATTTGATGATTTTTGAGCAAATAGTTATTTCAGTCTATGTCAGCCAATTCAACAACAAATGCGTCTAAAGTTGTTGTCGTCGTAGGATGTCGGTGTATATAATTTAAACCTTGTTTGTATAGTGTGTAACCACACGTTTATACATTTTTTTTAAAGATTGTAGATGTAGAAGTATTAAAAAAGATGTATTAAAAACTTTGTATGTTCTGTAGCCATCTTCTCATATTTGCCACATAAGCACCTGTACGACAAGTAATGTGAACATGACGCAACAGGTCCCTCTCATAAATGTAATATCGTTTGTATGTAGAAAACGTTATCACAGTATTTGTGTTTGTAGTTTAAAAAATTTGTAACAACGTTATTACAGTTTGTGTGTGTCTGTGTATGTGTTGCATATCCATAATTGCAAAAGGGACGCAATTACAACTCTATAAGTACATAAATGTATCAAATAACCATTCCGAGGTGTCCTGGTCCATTCTCATTTCTGTTTATTCTGCCGGCGTCTCTTCATCATCTGGGTCTGATTTCGGTTCAAACTTGTACGGCTGAATGCCGTACAAAACCAAAACAGCGGGTCTCTCACTCTCAGCCATTCTGCTTCTGCCGACTCTTTATTACTATAGGTATGCAAGTTACACGCTCATCCAAAGGCAGGGCGGGGATATGCAGCTCATTTATATTTAAGGTGGTACACACCAAAACAGCTCTTTTTAAAACAGGCCCCAAAAATTACATTTTCAAATGGTTATAATAAATTAAAGGGATACTTCAGGATTTAGCATTAAGCTTTGTATCAGTAGAAAACCAGTAGTATTTTTGAATTACCGTGCTTCATATCCTCTGATATGAGAGAAAAATGAATTTCAAGTCTGGAAAAAATTCTCCGATGACACAAAAATCGTCATATTGCGTCATCGGAGGATTTTTGGGCCAGAGGCTACATGACAACAGACTACAAGACAAGACTACAGCTAGGGCTGGGCGATATGGCCAAAAAAAATATCACAATAATTTTTTTTATATCAGTCGATATCGATAATTATCACGATATATGTCAAATCTTTATTTCTTTCAAGTTTAAAGGCAGATTTTTGCTCCTAAGTGAAAGTTGTATTAACCAGAGTGTAAATTGTGGTTTTAAACTACTCTTTATTGTTAGAACATATCATGACAAACACTTGCCAAACAGGTGAACATTTCACAAATATGAGGTAGAACATTCAAACATTTTTCCTTAAAATAAATATCTCAATAGAAAAATATTTCTTCAGCACAGTTTACAGTGCAGGCTGCAATATTAAAATTACATGTTTTGTCTCAAAATGCATATTTGACAGTGAGTTGACAGTAAATCTGCATCCTAACTCAAGCTAATACTAAGCTAATGTTAAATTTATGTTCATTAACAAAAACAGTAACATCTGTTTTTTGTTTTTTTTTTTAAATCTAAAAACCACATTTTTATTTGGTAAAATGTAATATTCTGACTGAGTTGTATTAAAATGAACTATTGGTCATCCAGTCTCATGCATTTAGATGATGATAACCACAGATAAAACCAGGCATAGCCTATAGCTTAGCACCTCACTATCATGGCAAAATGTAACTTTATGGTTTTTGTGGTATTTGTATGAAAACAGTGGCCTAACAGTTAAATACATTATTAATTGCTGTACTTATATTCCATAAGACATTTAATGCATTGTCTACATTAATAATATTATACAATTAAATATGTATATCCCACATTTCATGGTGCAGTTAATATTACTAGGCTAACCTTACAGTAAATCCATGGCTAAATGGATTCAGTATCAATTCAGATTCTGACTGGATCGTTGCATGCAGTGTTTCTCCTTTTTGTCAGCGGTGTTTCATCTGCCCTAAACTGGTTTAAACTTGACATCCGTGTTCTTCGCTAAACTCAAGCGCTTCTCGCTGGATGTCTTGAGCGAGACGATCAAAGCAATCGCGTCTGCTCTAGCGAGCTCGCGCTGCGCTCACTGCCGTTTGGACTTTTAGCCGAGCGGATAAATGCTCCGTGTGGCGCGCGCGGTTCAAATGAGTTTCGTTCCGCTTTTGGCGCATAAACATTATCGAAGATTTATCAACCTCTTGATATCGTTTTATCGAGAAAAATTATATCGCGATAATTATCGTTATCGTTTTATCGCCCAGCCCTAACTACAGCCAGTGTTCTGCATGTTTTCACCACGCCCATATGGGGCGGGATCTCACTCACAGAATGTAAACATTGTGTCAGCCATTTTTTGGTAGAAGCTAGCCTGACTTCGTCATACTCATTTCCTATCGGAAGATGAGTCTGAAAGCCCTCCGTCTAGGTTTAATTATGAGGCGTGTCATAACCGAACCAGGAAAAAAAAAAACCCTCTGCACTCAATTGGATAGTCGGTAGACCTACACAACCAATCAGAGCAACGCATAAGTCAACTCCTTTGCATAGTGCAGTTTTCAAATACAGAACGTAGCCTAACCTTATTTATTTTACAAGATAAAGAACGAGTGTTGCTTCTTTTACTTACTTCTCCATGAGTGCCACCAAAGGAGAAACCACAACGACCACAGGCTTTTCATTATGTCCCATCTTCTTAGCGACCGTCAGAGCCAGCTGATAAGTTACACTTTTCCCGAATCATGTAGGAAGGACGCCAAAAATATATTTCCGATCGACAAATGCCTTGATTGCAGTTCTCTGTTTGTCTATTAAAATGAATGCGCTGTCGATTTATTTTACAAAAGACGCGACAGCGGAATCTATTCATCTCAATTTTCCAGCTGCAGTCATCTTTGACAAGCGCTCTTTGACGACGTGAGGATTACGTTACTGAAGACCACCTGTCAATCATCGTATAAAGCCCACCCTGGCAATTTAATTGGCCCGTTGATTTCTGAACCGCTCATAATTTCTCCTCAATGGAAGTTCCAGACCGAACTTCCCGTCCAAAAAATGTTGTGGGCGGAGTTCGGGCTGGCATCCAGGCTAGGTAGAAGCTAATCTAATGGGCTCTTGCCTCTTGGTCTGTGTAGAAACTTTGTATAGTAGGCTAATCACGATGTTGGAAAGTAGTTTTGAAGTTGAAATGGCAGAAGGGGATTTCGAAGATCTGTTGTGAGAATCTGATGCTCGCGGCTACCTGTACGAGCCGCAATACAGCAATAAATAGTTGCGGGAGATGGAGGAACAAGAGATGGCCGGAGCGAGACAGACTCGAGCTGGGACGGGTGAGAATCGGATGCTCCTGGCTAGCTGTACGAGCCGCACTACAGCGATAAACAGTTGCGGGAGATGGAGGAACAACAACCGGCCGGAGCGAGACAGACTCGAGCTGGGACGGGCAAGAATCGGATACTCGCGGCTATCTCTACGAGCCGCACTACAGCGATAAACAGTTGCGGGAGATGGAGGAACAACCACCAGCCGGAGCGAGACAGACTCGAGCTGGGACGGGCTAGAATCGGATGCTCGCAGCTAGCTGTACGAGCCGCACTACAGCGATAAACAGTTGCGGGAGATTGAGGAACAACAGGCGGCTGGAGCGAGACAGACTCGAGTTGGGACGGGCGAGAATCGGATACTTGCGGCTATCTGTACGAGCCGCACTACAGCGATAAACAGTTGCGGGAGATGGAGGAACATCAACCGGCCAGAGCGACACAGACTCGAGCTGGGACGGGCGAGAATCTGATGCTCGCGGCTAGCTGTATGAGCTGCAATACAGCGATAAACAGCGATATAAACAGTGATAAACAGCGATAAACATTTGCGGGAGATGGAGGAACATCTTCTGGTAAGATCAATGGATAAAAGTTATAACTCACATTGGTTGTGGTTCTTTTTATAAACCTTTAGTGTTAGTAGAGTATGGATTAGCCTAGATAATGTATTAGCTTAGAGAAATAGTGATTTCAATTAGAGGAAAACAGTTCATAAGCAGAGCTACTAAGCTACTGAGTTGACATGGTCCTGCCTTGCATCATATTTTTAATGTGAAAGTCTAGGTCGTGTTATATACATTAGGCTATTACATCCCGGTACAATGCAATTTAGCACCATTTTGATGGAAATTTATCAAATAACTCACGATGTATCAAAGCAAGCCTAGTTGTATCCATTTTTTGGATTCTGCCAACTGTAACCGGAAGGCGTGGTTTGGGAGTGGCCTCGTAAGGGCAGCAAAGCAAGTGCTTTCTGGGAGTTGTTGTCTTTCAGCCAAATGAGTAAAAAATACATTTTCTGCCTTTTCTCAGTCTACAATGCTTCAATTTCAAAAATAATTTCACAATTTTACTATATAAATATTAGCCAATATTACCAATATTAAATACACATTCATCTTCCCAGAGGTGAAGTATCCCTTTAACTGTGGGGTATTTTGGGCTAAACTTCACAAATATATTCTGGGGACACCCGATACCAATATTACATCTTGTAAAAAGGGGCATAATAGGTGCCCTTTAAGGCTAACATATTCAAATTAAAAGCTAAAAAACGTAGAATTTTGATTTCAGAGGGCCTTTAAATTCACCTTTCTGTATTGCATTACTGTGGATGTTACTAAAGATATCTCACGGCTGGAATCAACATTCATGCATTTCCGTTAGCCGCTCCTTTGAAGTGTTCCTCCTCATCCCGTCAGATGCTAAAAATACTTAAAGTAATTGTGCAGTTTCTCCCTCCATAAAAACAGCAAAAGACCTGATGAAAGTCATGCATTTGCCATATGTGATATATAATCATCATATCTATATATATACTGTTGGTTTTGTATATGTAACAAGCATAATTGGAAGAAAGCACCTATGTCTTTAAATCATCTACATTTTCTGTGCTGTCTGCTTAATGGGCTCATTCAGCTGTTGTCTGGAAGCTGTAACCAAAGTTTTCTGTCAGTTTCCTCAGTGTACTTGTTCTTCAACTGACTTCTACTGTGCTGACCTGAACAGAAAGATAATGAGAATCCCATTAATGCCATTAAACCATTTAAAACTTCTGCTTCAACCAGTGGAGTGAGTTACACCGTGGACGTTGTAAGAAAAAATGATGTGGACATTGAAGATCTCAAAAATGAAGTTTATTACACCAGTAGTGGCAAGGTACACGAAGCACCTTGGGTTCACCAACATCAGAATGAACCCAATCTCAAGAACCCAATGAACATCTCAATCTCAAGCCTTTTATCCTGTTACAGCTTATTCAAAAATATAATTTTGAGTGGAATCTGGGTTGAAGCAGACTACAATTAATTATAATCCCCTCTCTGATACTCTTGGCCCAAAAGACGCATCACATCCGCTCCTTTTTCACAGATTACACCCCTTTCTCTATTAGGCAAGTGCCCAGTGGCGGTGAAGCCCTGCCTTAGGTCATCCCCCTCTGGCCACCGGAGAATCTCACCCGTCATTGGGTTGACACCTCAAGCACACTGGTTACAGCTCTATCCGATTTGGCAGAATTATCAAAGAGACTCTTCTAAGATTAGGTAATTTGATACAAACATTATCTTGGGTTTGGGTGAGAAGACATTCAAGGACCATCACAGTCCTAAAGCACTTATTGACATATCTGCAATTTGATGTTTAAACATAGAACACACAACATAATGCACTGGCAAATACTAAGGAAGATACATATACATACAGCTGTTTTAAAGGTTACATCCTAAATCAGGGGCGAGGCCAGAAATGTAAAAGTGGTTGGGCCTTCATAAAACAGGGTGAGCAGTGTAGCATACGAAAAAAAAAAAAAAAAAAATCCAACGCAGCATAACTTTCCATAACAGCAAATAACAACGTTTAATAAAATAGCGAATAACAACATATATACTCACTATATGCACATATACACTGTGGTTTTTTATTACAAACTGAGATGATCTCATCGTGTCTCTGTCATTTTTATGCAGTTTGTCGTGGAGAACAGACTTTCAACACTGCTTGATGTTATTGGCAGAGTAATCAGTGCTCGTATCATTTTGTTAACATTTGGAAAGATGTCCTCAGGACTGTTATCCAATACGTCCATGAGTGATATGAAGCCCTGTTCAGTATTCGCCTTCCGCTTTAGTTGCTGCATGAATACTGCAAGCTCAGCATCACTTATGTCTATGCTATAATATTTGCACGCAACTGTTAGTAAGTCTCCAAAAGACTTGGCACCAGGTGAACAGCCAACAGCAGCACCCATGAAGCCATAGATGTCTTCAACGATTGCTCAGCTCCATGATTTGTCGATCCAACACCTCATTCCACAGATCCCTCAGCTGGTGATTGTAAACCTTTTGTTGCAAAATCGCTTATCTCAATTTCTTTTCGAAATGTTACTAGAAGAAACTAGAACTTCTTTGTTTGCATCTGTTGCAAAAGAGAGTCAGCTTCTAGTTTCATTAGACCATGGCTAGTTTCTGAATTTTCTGCAAATGTTTCTAGGATCGCATCTAGTAGTGTCAAGATCTTGGTGACTGAGCCCGACTTAGAGCCCCATCTAGTATGCACGGACTGCTCTAACTCCAAGCACTGCCACTGTGTACATTGTTTTTTGCAGCATGGTGTTTAAAAACAATGTATTTAAACACCATGAGGGAAAGTACATTTAAGGATGACCTGCATAGCGCCATATGCACCTGACATCACAGAGGCGGCGTCAAAACAAAATCCCATGCACAATTCAGCGTCCAGGTTAAGTGGTCCTAACCAGGGCCGGATTAACCATTAGGGCAACTGGGCACCAGCGGCAAAGTGGCAGTCGAGAGAGTCGGGAGTTTCCCCGGCCTCGGCCGGTAGTGTTTCGAGGACGCGAGGGACGGTTTGATCAAACGGAGCGTAATGCCTAGTTCACACTACATGATTTTAAGCCCGATTTAAGCCCGATTTGCAAATCGTTGTGTCGCCGACAAGTCAGGGTGTTATCGCGTGCAAATCGCGGGCGATTAGCGGACGATGAACCCTCGCCAATCTGTTAGTATGAAAGAGCCAACAACGCAGCGAAAACGCTCGCAGACGCCTCGCAGACACGTCGCCGAGCCCTGAAAAATATCTAGCCTGCTAGATATCTAGAGCCGTCGCGCGACTCAAACTCAGTGTTGTCATGAGGACAGCCAATCATGGCAACGCATGGGTTGAGGACACCAGGTTAAATCTTTAGTTTTTCTTCTTTTTTTGCATTTTTTCCCTCAGAGCAGATCATCGCGCAAACAGTGTGCAGCACTAGTTTCTGTCTGACGTCCATATTCATGTGTTGTGTTCTCTTCTTTGCTGGGGCGCAATAATTATTTATTTATTTATTGCGTGTTTTTTTTTTCGTGACAAAACGTGGTTTGTAGACAAGATAGAATCGTTTGCTGACAGAGTTGTTGTCCACTCGTTATTTATTTGATTATTTTCAGGATTTAGACCGTAAAATAGTACTGAAACAGTCACAAATGATTTGCTCTTATCATCTGATCGTGGTTGTATCTCTATGCAGTGCGTTTTCAACTTGTGTAGTGAGTTACCTCCTGTTGTGGATCAATCACGTTGTGTTGTGTGGTGTGAACAGCTAAACAACTTGAACACTCCTGATTTCACTGAGAGTAGGTCATGTAGTGTGAACCACACAGTTCAGCCCGAGGTTTTAAAATCATGTAGTGTGAACTAGGCATTAGTTTGCACTAAGTGCCTGTCTTTTATGAAAAAAGACGCCGATCACGTTACAGCTAAAGTGGCGTAGGTAGTAACCCGCCAAGCGCGCAAATCAGCTTTAGATGCGCTCAGACCCGAGTAACCTAACATAGGTCTCTAGCGTGTTATTTTGCTAACGAACTAAAATCGAAACCATGACATGGCTTTTTGCGTTTATAAATCAGCAAAAGACTTTCAGAATAGGCATCATTGCTGGGTGATTTAAAAAAAAGTGTGCACTTTGCTCACGCGATCAGCATGGTCATCCAGTGTTTTCCCCTAAATACAAGCTTAAGGGTTTATTTCTTGTAAGTGAAGAAATAAGGACAAAAGTATTTTAATTTTCCTATATTATAGTGTAATGTAGACTAAAATATACTTTTGAAATATTCATTTTCATTTATATAGTACATTTATAGTACATTGCGATCGACAAAAAGGGCAGACCTTTTCGGGACTACATTTGGACGTGCAAGTAAGTAAATTTCTAACTTGAAGTTGTGTTTTGTGATGGCTAGATAGCTATCATTCTTTAGTTTATCGCTGTTTAGTTTAGCGATAGTTTTAGCAGCCGTGAGGATAGGAGCCAATAAAGTGGGTGCTCTGGAGCTTGGTTACGTGTCAGTTAAACTTTTCATCTCCAATCTTATCTGTATTTGTGAAAATTGGTGCTGTCCTGAGTTAAAAGATAGCCTACTTTACAGCTTTATTATTGAGTTAACCCTCTGGGGTTGGCAATCGCGCTGGCGCGTTTTGCTGGATTTTTTTCAATTAGCAGCAAAATACACTTAAATACTCCATTATTTATGGTCATACAAACTTAACTAATATTAAAAAATAAACTGTAAAATAACCATGCATAAAATTATCTCCAAAATACAAACATGTACATACATGTTGCTCACATATTATGGTTGCCCTGTTTGTGCGGAATAGTGCTTTTTTTAAGGGCGTACGCCCGTGAGCATCCACAATTTGAAGATGAGGAGACGTCCGAAGATGATGATGACTCTGAAGAAGACTAAAGTGACTTTTTTCACATCACTTTTTATTGATTTATTATGTATTTATGTTGTATTAATGATAATAAATAAATAAAATGATTTTTTGTTTTATTTTTTTATTGTCTGTCCAGTAAATCTGAACAGACAATAAAGTTAATAAAATCAAATCGTATCAAATTAACTGAAGCAATTCAAAATATGCTAGTGCACTTTCTTTTATAAATTTGAATTTCGGAAAAAGTGGCTGGTAAAAAATATAATTGGCTGGTAAAATTGGGCATCCACCAGCCACTGTGGCTGGTGGGCAAAAAAGTTAATTTCTCACCCTGTCTATGCTCCATCTCGGACTTTAAAGGGATACTCCACTTTTTTGGGAAATAGGCTCATTTTACAACTCCCCCAGAGTTAAACAGTTGAGTTTCACTGTTTTCAAATGCATTCAGCCGATTTTCTGATATTCAGAAGAATATCTGTAACCAGACAGTCTCTGCTGGTCTCATTGACTTCGATAGTAGGAAAAAAAATATACTATGGAAGTCAATGAGACCAGAAACTGTCTGGTTACTGATATTCTTCTAAATATCAGAAAATCGTCTGAATGGATTCAAAAACGGTAAAACACAACTGTTTAACTCTGGAGGAGTTGTAAAATGAGCCTATTTCCAAAAAAAAGTGGAGTATCCCTTTAAAATCGTCTTCCTGTTCTTTTTTTTTTTTGTTTTTTTTTTGTGTGTTGTGTAATAATGTAAAATTATAAATAAAGCGTTAAAAAAAAAAAAAAAAAAAAAAAAAAGATCGTCTTCCTCGCTCACTCTTGTTCTCCCTAGAACCCGCACTACTTCTATGGGGTCCCGGCTTTTAGTTTTGCAGCTCCTTATTTATGGAACCTGCTGCCACAGGATGTGCGAAACAGTGAAAATATTCATGTTTTTAAATCTCGCCTTAAGACCCATCTTTTCCGGCAGGCTTTTATGTGATTTTTTTTTTATGTAGGCCTATACAAGGTAATAATGAGTATTTGATTATTGTTGATTTGTTTTATTGTGTCTGTAAGGTGTCCTTGAGTGTCATGTCATGTAAGGCGCCTATAATGTATTATTATTATTATTATGAAATGACTACACATTACCTAGTTGCATTAAGATTTCCTTTAATCTAATCATTCACAGCTCCTGTACCTCAGACGCAAATGAACAAAACGAGCACACTATCTTGTGCTTCTAAACTTAACCATGGCCACAATCCATTGGGCCTTAAATTTCACTGCGCAAAACAGTTAAGAAATGTAACACTGTTACAGTATGTCGGACAAAACCACACAAGAATACTTGCAAAAACAGTCCTAATAGTTTGGACGCTGTTAGCACTCTAAACAGTTGACTTCTTTTGCTTTGTTTTGTGGGCAGATTTGACTTAAGGGCTCAGTAAATAGTAAGTGTCAGTTGGCTAATCATAGAAGATTTATTTGTTTGTCTTTTTATTATATTGCTTTTAGCTCCAGTGTATAAAGGTGCGCCAGAGAAAGCAACTTTACATCCTAAAACCCTAGTGCACTATATCTGTGACTAAACTATATACCAAATATGGTTTTGGAACGATGACACGACAGTGAGTAAATGATGACATAACATGAAGTACCTCTTTATTGTGCATAATTAAATTATCTATCCATGCACATTTAATGTTGAAACTCTGTAACTGTCATAATAAGGTTAAAATATTGTCTAGTAATCCATTATTGGAAGTATCTGAAGGCTTTTTGGATGCTAAATAGCTTTGATCACTGATGTTTATTGCTGTGAGATTCGAACATCATTTTATTAAGGTTGTGTGAAGGAAGCCTATTTTAACGCAAGTCATTGATGAAAGAGAGTAGATTGACCTCTCGATGAAATTAATCAGAGCTTTAATGATGTATTTTAGTTGTGCAGTTTTGCAGTCAGTCAAGCATAATCTCATTATTTATGGTAAATTTGATATTATGCCTGCAGGAGGATCAGCAAAGAATCAAACTTCAAAGTGATGTTCAGTCTTTAGTCTGACAACACGACATATCTAGAGCACTTTTGTTGCATGAACATTTAATTTCTTTCTTTATTGAAATGTTTGCTCTGAGTTTAAGTGCAAACATAATATTGTGTATATCTGTGTCAGTTTGTAACTGACCTGAAGCCGATGTGGCTTCGTGTGGACATGAGCCAGGCAAATAAAGGATTTAATATGGAAGCTTGTTTCTGCAACAGAATAAAACATTTTAATAGATAATTGTGACTTTTTATCTTACAATTACAAGTTTACATCTCGCAATTCTGACATTATAACACACAATTGCGACATCACCCAATTCTGAGATAAAAAGTCATTATTGTGAAATAAAAGGTCGCAATTACCTTTTTTTTTTTTTTAATCTGTGGCGGAAACAAGCTCCATATTTTAACCCCTTTATGACCTGCCATAAAACAATTCCACCAGAGTATATCTTTCTATTTATTTTTACATGCTGTCTTGTACAGAATTGTACAGAATTGTTCTATACAGAATTGATTTGAACTGTTTACATAAATTAGTTTTTAAGCTACACAAATTTTTATCCTCATTCAAAAAAAAAAAAAAACGGGGCTAAAAATGCCATGTAAAATATTCAATTACATTTTTGGTCAAACAGATAACATTTTGCTTTTGAATGTTGATTGAACATTGAATTGGTTAAAATATAAAATAAATAGACCCTGTCAGAACAATTAATAATAAAATAAAGCCACTACTAGTTAGCCTATGCTATTTTTGTGTCTACGACAAACGCGTACAAACATTATGGACCTAAATTTTCTATAAATACTAATGTTTTAAACATATTTTTCATGTACATATGCTTTATGACGTTATTTTCGATTTGATCAAGAACGTAAACATGCCAACGCTGTTTGAAACATTAGTAGCCAGCCACAATTGTTGCCAGTCAGATGCTATTGTGTAAAATAAACGTGTATAAAGTTAAAAAATGTAGCAAATTATCATTCAGAAATGTTTATTAAGAGCCACGTGTGGTGAGTTTCTGTTTGACTCTCTTCATCGCGGCTTTCTCGGTCTGAGTCTGCCTCAAACTGATACTGCAGTTCGACACATATTTACATCTGGACCGGAGCTCATGACGTGCACGTAACGTTTCGCCCATAAAGGTAATGGTTGTTTACCTTCCGGACAACGTGAGCGACAGTTTAGCCAATCACAACACACCGGGCCAAACTAACCAATCTTAGCCCACTACGTGTTTCTGAGGGAGTGTTTTCATTGACTCAGGAAGTGAACCGCTCGTTCGAGGGACAGAGGAGAGGGCGGCTGACAATAAAGGTGAAATGAAAAAAGTTTATGGAAAATAAGACTTGAAAAACCACAAATACATGTTATATTGCACCCCATAAATACTATCATGCAAAGAAAAAAAGCAGTCAACCCCCCCTTTAAACAACGTGGTTGAAAGACAAATTTGTGGTTTTGGAAATTAGTCTTGACTGGCTAGCTGATTCTTCACCGGCAGTTAAGCAGCAAGTTATGTGCGTACGGACCCCTGTTTAGTTCCTGAATCTATGAAGCCCCTCCTCCTGAAAAGCTTTTTGAGGAAAATTGTGTAGTACTGTAGCTCGTTATTTACATTTACTATGACTGTAAATAGGTCTCATTTGTGTTTTAACAACGTTCAGTTCACGAGTTATTGATAAGGGAAGTTTGAATCTGTGAGTATATTGCCAACTTGACTTAACTCCTTGAACTACGCACTGACCACATTTCTTTATATTTAAGTCCAAGTTTCAAGCTCTACACGAACCTTCCCATTGTTACGGAACTCTGAAACACCACCGGCGGGACATTAAACAGGACGTGTTTGTCCGAACTCAGAACAAGGTTTGCGAGAGAACGCTAAAGATTTGATCCCATCTCAATTTTTGATCCCATCTCAATTTTTTCCCAGCCCTTTAGATGCTCTGTAATTTAATGCTTAAAGCAAAGTTGCTAAGTTAGATTTTTTTTACCTTAAAATAATGTTTCCAAAATCGTTTCAGTGATTCATTAAGTCTAATTGGGTGAAAGGCACTTATGCCTCCGCGTTGCGGTCCTATATCTGCTATAACTGATCGGGTCGCATTTCTATAGTTCTAATGAGACATAAGAAAACTACAAATTTGACTTGGTTTACCTCAAGTGTTACAATAGTCATTACTTTGTTTTTCGTCATTTCTGATGTCGCAATACAGCATACTTTCATGAAATCATGCAACATACTCAACCTTGTCCTTGTCTTTTCTGGCGCTGGATGCGACAGTAGGATGCGGTAGGCTAAGTTATTTACGACAGCGGTAATGAACAATTCCGCTTCCAACCTGTAGGGCGACCACAGAGGAAAAGTTACTTGGTGTTGCTAAATGAGATTTATTTTTTCACGTTCCAGATGTGATGATTCTGCAGCTGGAAGTCATGCTGAGCGTGTGTGACTGACATTTTGAAACACTTTTTCTTGCTATTGCCACTGAATCACGCACTACAAAGTTACCCAACTCTTTTTGATTATCGCTGCCATTTCTGTTGTGTTTTTGGTCCACAGCGTTGACCTGAGCAGCACAGAGCATGAACACAGCAAGAGCTCAAAGAAGGTGAACTCATGGACTGATCTCCATGACATGACACTGCTATTAAACAGAGTGAGATCCAGTCAGAAGCATTTGAATTCTCAAATATAAAACAAATTTACAGCATGCCTTTCAGTAATTATAGCATACCTATTACGTGCATACATGTAGGAGTAAGGGAACAATATGTAAAGTCTGGGGAATAAAGGGGTAACAACCAGGAAAATTAGCAAATTATTGATACCGTGAGTGTTTTAGAACTAAAAAGTACTTGTTCTACTAGTACTTGTTCTGCATAAGCAACAATTTTACGTTTGGGAGCAATTTAGCGAGAACACACACTTTTGTAATAATAGTGTACCAATAAATATAGGCTTTTTTAAAATCATGGGTTACATAACAGTGCATTTATACAGTAATGTTTTTTGATAGCAGAAGTGCACTAATTAGGTTTGGGCTTCCGTGTTTCAAGGCAAGTAAAACTAAGTTGTTGTTTTTGAATACTGGGGAAATATAACTTGTTCCATGTTACAGGGCAATACAGTAAAATAATGTGCTATCACTGACTCTGAAACTTTTATTTGAAATGTAAACGTAAGATTGTTACCTATCATAATAATTGTCGAATAAGTATGTTCAAACGTTCTTTATAGGTACACTAAAATTAGGCTGTACATGTGTTTCACTTGCAAAGTACTTTACAGACTGCAATCTACAGCATTACCAAACTCTCCCCTGTGGGCTGAGTCTCATCAAACGTAATTCATAAATTGATAAATTCTCATAGACAATATATACAGCAATCACACATGCAGATTTTCACACTGAAATGTGCGATCTGTTTGCAGAGCTCATATCTGCTAACAGACTCTACCTGAATCTATAATGGACTACAGTATAATGACAGATCTATGATTTCAATAAATAGGTGGAAGTGTAATAACTTCACCTTGCAATACCAAAAATATATCCACACACATAATGTACACTCAAATACTATATAACATATTTCAACTACAATGTGGACAGTTGGTTATTAAGGTATCTCAAGCCTTAATATAATGAATTGCTTTGAAACTATGTGTATAAGTGCTATGCAAACTGACTTGACTACATACATTTAGCAAAACCCGTTGTGACAGTAAGTGCTTTTCCTCATTGAGAGGGATGTATGTGTATCTGTGTGGGTGAACCTCACCCCCTGTCCTCCAGAGACACACTAGCGACTGATGCTTGAGGCTGCGGTCTTCAGCGTCTCATTAGCGCACACAACTCCCAAGCCATCTGTCCGCGTTTGAGCCCGGTGGACCCGCTGGCACGTCAGATGGAGTACCAGAGTGAAGGGCACTGCAGGGATGAGGACCAAAATATTCATTTTGATCATTTGTTGGACGTTACATTTACATTAAGTTCAACATTTATGTACTGTACATTTGCTGTTTTCTGTGGTGTAAAACCTTGCTTTAAATCCCCAAACCAATAATGAATGCTTTTTCCAGTTTGAAGGAAGCATTGCGAGGCTCACGGGAATGTGGTAATTATAATGTTAATGAAGTTAACTCAGTTGTTTGGACCTGTTCACCATCTCTGTGAGAGCCAGGGTGAGGAATTTCTTTCAGAGATTTTCTTACAACCATTTCAGTCAATGCTATAATGTACACGCAATGAGCTTTGTAGCTTTGGGGGAGTAAAGAATAGTGCATACTGTATTTCCATGGAAAATTAGCCACACCACTTATTTGAGCTCCAGCAGGTCAAAATGTATATTTTGAGAGAAAGAATTGCATTGGTGTGTCACATTTTATTAAAAAATAAATGATTTAAAGTATCATACTGTAAAATTAGCAAATTCTGTACATCATAAAAGCAATATATACAAACGATTTACACGGTAAGGATGAATTCCTATTTGCCATCGCTATTTCATGCAACCTTGACTCCCATCTAGGTGTGTGTTGGTGAAAGTGCATGTAAACATGAGTTAGTTGTGTCCTATTGTGGTGCAGGGATGACATCAAAACCCAGAGGACTAATTCACCACTGGTTCCCTGCAGATTTGAATGGGGTTGTTCAGTTTATGAGTAAACAAAACGATACAAACGATACAAGTAAACAAAGTTGGCGATACTTTGACTTTACTTTAAAGGGGGGGTTGACTGCTTTTTTTCTTTGCATGATTGTGTTTATGGGGTGCAATATAACATGTATTCGTGGTTTTTCTTTTTTAAAAAGTCTTATTTTTCATAAACTTCACCTTTATTGTAAGCCGCGCTCTCCTCTGTCCCCTGAACGAGCGGTTTACTTCCTGAGTCTATGAAAACACTCCCTCAGAAACACACAGTGGGCTCAGATTGGTTCGTTTGGGCGGGTGTGTTGTTATTGGCTAAACTGTCGCTCACGTTGTCCGGAAAGTTAACGCCCATTGCCTTTACGGGCGAAAAGGGCATGCCAAATGTGGATACCATAGATAGACGGTGGATACACGTAGCAGCTAAATAATGATGTCGAGACTGCAGTATCAGTGAGACAGAATCAGACCGAGAAAGCCGCGATGAAGAAAGTCAAGCAGAACCTCACCACACACGGTTCTTACTAAACGTTTCTGAATGATAATTTGCCACATTTTTTAACCATATATACACGTTTGTTTTACACAATAGCATCTGACTGGCAACGATAGCAACTGACTGGCTAATAATGTTAAACACAAACAGCGTTGGCAAGTTTACGTTCTTGATCAAATCGAAAATAACGTCATAAAGCATATACACATGAATAATACATTTACAACATTAGTACTTATACAAAATTCAGGTCCATAATGTTTGTACGCGTTTGTCGTAGACACAAAATACTAGCATAACTAGTAGCCTAGTGACTATAAAGCCAGCGCTGGCATTTGAAAAAAATAAAAATAAAACACAGGCTAACGTTACGTCTGGAATTATACATGCAAATACATTTAAAATGATTAAGTCTTAAGGCCATTGCACACTGAGTGCGAAATTCGCATCCGAAATTTTCGCACGTTAAAAAAAAAATTCGACCTCACGTTATGTCAATCACGCTTGCACACCGCCTCCGAAACTTTCGTCCGTCATAAAATTAATCGGATCGGGTTCGATTTTCTGCGTTTTTCGCATCCAGAGCCAACATTTTGAGAGGTCTTTTGACAATTCAGGGCCGGGGGTAGCTCGTCCTCAAATCATTGGACATATGCGCCGTGCTTTCAGTTTCGGTTTTCAATTCGATCAAGTGTTTATGTTCTCTTCTCTATATTGGATTATGAAATTAATAAACCTCCCCTTTCAATCAGATTGAAATTTAGGATCGAATAAGGTGTGATTGATCAGCCAATTCGATAACTAATGTATTATTAGGGCACATTATATACACAATATACACAATAACAGCCTACACAGCTGTTTTGTCTGCCCAGCGCTTCTACCGGGCCGCGCGCGGGTGTGTGTGTGTGTGTGTGTGTGTGTGTGTGCGTTTGTGTGTGTGTCCATACCTTAGACACACTACCAGTCTCCTTTCAGAATCGATTTTGGTTCACGGAAATTGGTGGTTTTGTTTTTAATATGTGGCTCCAGAATCGCTAGCAAAGCATCAAACTGTTCCACTGACATTCTGAGGTAAATTTTGAATCGCTCAGGATAAATTCGCAACTCCTTGATAAGGTGATAAGAATGCTCGATAAGAACTCTCCTTCCTCTCGGCGCAATTTCAGGATTGGATGGACGTAATATTTTCTCTTTCTTCTCTTTTCAATAAGAGAGAGCAACAAAATCATCCTCACTGCTTGACGAATCCATTTGGTATTTTTGCGTTTTTTCCAGCAAAGGTTTAATAAATACGCATTGGACTCTGTGTGCAAGGTTTCTATGCGTGACAAATTTTTTGGCTGACGAACACGAAAATACGCATACGAAAATTTCGTATTCAGTGTGCAATGGCCTTTAGCCTACTTACAGGTTGTGGCCCAACAACTGCTGCCTCTGGTTTTAAAGTTGGATCTGCTTCATGATTTATTAACAGTTTATTGCTGCATTGAATCCTGCATTGAACTCGTGGATATTCTGGAAGCTGTCTTCCGTAAAATGCGCAGCACAGAGAGCTAGATTACGATCGTCACTTTCAGGAATATAATCAAACATAAATTGTATCCATTGTTGACGAAGTTACATCTGTGGGAAGCTCGAACATAGAAGACCTGTCAGCTGGGTGAACACAACTCACTCGACGTGCTGCAGAAATATGCGCATGCCCTTTCCTGCATATTCCGAAGGGAGTGGTTGATGCAAA
Source organism: Cyprinella venusta (assembly GCA_038021265.1). Taxonomy (NCBI): domain Eukaryota; kingdom Metazoa; phylum Chordata; class Actinopteri; order Cypriniformes; family Leuciscidae; genus Cyprinella; species Cyprinella venusta. The sequence continues at coordinate 17,631,070 of CM075882.1, read as the reverse complement.
TGTGCGGGTTAGTGACGTACCATAACCCAGCTGTAGTCCCAATCGAGTCATTTTTGTAGGCGTTTACACTTCCTGGTTTTTAAAAGACGATATCTCTGCTTACATTGAACTTTCAGCGCTGCAACTTTGCAGATACTGTTCATGCACCATCAGCAACGTTACACACTATTTAAAATGAAAAAAGTGAAATCGCAGTCAACCCCCCCTTTAAATTCAAAAATACTACCCAGCTTTCCTCAAAATGAGCATTACAATACAAATTGATCTCAATGAGCAGGCGGCGGAGAGACAAGTCTAAGGGACCGTCTTCAAAGGGCAGAACCTGAAAAGCGTTACTACAAAAATAGCCATTAACTTCAGTGTTACACACTCAAGGACGGACTTACCATTGGGCTTGACTGGGCTCAAGACCATGGGCCCCGCCCAATAGAGGGCCCCCACCCGTTTACGTTAGATTTTTTTCAATATGTCAGTCATTTCATTTTTCATTTAAAGTTTGTTGATTGGTCTAGCATTGTTACCTGGCCCTGCCCTGCAATGAAAAAAAATAATAATAATTTAAGTAGCTTATGTTTCAGATCTGTGGAGTGGCTATAGCCTACCTATACGCTGAGTTTCGATATATTTATGAGACGCGCTCCAGTTCACATGACGGCGCCTCCGTGTTGTGATTATCTATAATTGTCTGCTTTTACTTCTTATTTATTAAATCCAGGCAATGAGCTATATGCACGCATAAGTTCTGCATTTGACGCAAGGATGCTCGTCCATTTCTGGTTATGTAGATTAAAGCGGAGGAAAACCGAGGAAAACGGGATTATGGCAGAGTCTTCAAAATTTACTGTCCTCCCGTCTTTGAAACGAAATGTACATACGTTTAGATGTAATTTTATATATAGTTATGTTTATTTAATATAATTTTAAAAAGAAGCATAAACACAACGAGGGGTGTCTGTTTTATCTGTTTTTGTGACTAACGTTTCTTTAGTATAACCATGGAGTATGAAATTCAATATAAATTCTCGGTATTGCATTGGACTTTACTATCGGCGGAAGTTATCGAGCATCCTTAAACCTTCACCGGAAATACCGCCGTGCCTAGAGCCCATTGGTTGATGAAACATTGATTAAAATCAAGATAAAATTAATGCAAAACGAAATTCACTTTAAAGAAGGCTTTGCGTTTTTCTGTTTGAAGTCTGTGAAAGTTTTAAAGCAGTCTTTCAGTGCCGCTTCAGAGCGCTCGCATCCGTGACTGAAAACTGTCATGTCTGTAACTTTGTTTTTGGTGAACATGTGAAACATCTGAGAGAGCCAGTATGCATTCGAGGGATATATTCACGACATAATATGCAATCGAGTATAGAATAATTTCATAAAAATTAAAGCTAAAGCCTATTGTCCCAGCGCAAGCTGCTGCCGCCTCATACGCTGACGATTCAACTGGGAAACACAAATTGAGGAACAGCTGTGTTCGTGCACAGCAGGGTAAGTGAAGTGAATGTGAAAATAATTTAATATTTATAAATCAAACTGCTTATCCATAAATCTTGTGGAATAACACTAACACCGGGAGAGCCGCGACCGGATTGGGTTAAAGTTACTCAGTCAGGACTCAGGAGTATGCCGTCGATTAACAAAATGCTGAAATATATTTTAAAGTATGTCAGTGAGCCTCCGTCTTGTCTTTAATCATTTTATTTTACGTTAAAATATATGCATTATGAACAAAGAACCGTCATTATTTCCATAGGTGTTTTTGTCAATCCTCCTGTCTTCATTTAGTAATGAATGCATCTTTTCTCCCCTTGCCTTTAAAATTTTCCGGAAGGAAAAAAAAATTCACTCCCCCATCCAAACTTTGAGGATACCGGGTATCAGATTTGCACAATCCATACATACATCGCTTTGGCTTGTTTCCCTCGCTCGAAATCTTGCCAGAACTCCCATGCCTATTTACGGTTGCTAAACCATGATTGGCCAGTGGCAGTTTTCGGGCATGGCTTAGCGAAGGGTCAATTGTTTTTTACATCTGTACAGTCAGGTAGTCATCCCCACAGCTGTATTTTGTTGGATGGATGTACCTCTCCTCATGCATATGAAAATGCATTGGAGGATAGACTGATTTTGGAAGGTTAAAATCATTATATTTTATATTATATATATACTATAATAGCTAAGAAATTATATAGACTCATTACCAATATTAGAATATTATGAAAAGGTTTTCATAAGCTGAAAGCCATTATCATCACAATTATAACATATAAAGGCTTGACATATCTCACTTTGCATGTAATGAGTCTATATAATACCTCCTTTTAAGTTGAATTACTGAAATAAATTAACTTCTACACAGTAGATTTTTCTGTTCTCTTTCCTTCACAATTTGTTTTACCCTTTAGTTGCTCATAAAAATCAATCTCTTTCTGAATAGAGGCAGTGTGCTCTTTATTCTCAGTCCGCAGAAAGGCTTTGTGTTCCTCTTTAAGCTCAGAGCAGCATCGGTGTGAATCCTCGTGAGGGTTAATGTGTTCCCACTTCAGGCGGTTTAGTGCTCAGGTCAGTTATGCAGACGTAATATTTGATATTCCTGGAGCACTCCAGCATGAAACTCCCACATAACTCTCAAAAACGCAGCCATTACACCAAACACCACAGAACAGTAAAGCTGATCATCGTTGCAATATGTGCATTAGTTCAGTAATATAGCTGATTAAGACTGAAGATACGCTATCAGCAATGAGCGTGACCCATTAACTATTCAAAGGCTTTGAGTAAACACTAACAAAAAGATGTTGTAGAAAAGCACTTTCATGATGCTGTTTGTGATGACTGCTGATGAAGCCTTATTTTTATTATTTTTATTAATTTTATACTGTTATTCTTTATACTTTATTTTGCACTTTATTCTTTCCCCTTAACATGAATAGTTTGAGCTGCATTGAGCTGTTATTAGTCATTTAATGTCAATAATGATATTCAGTGGCTCATCATGTTTTTTATATTCCCTCCCAGCTTTATGGTTTACTGACAAAAAAGCACTGAGAGAAAAAATATCAGGCCATCATAAATCATGCATTTTATGAGAATCTTTGAGATTTATTCAGTGTCAAATATTCTAAAGTATGAGTTTGCTGTTTGGACTGCCAGATGAAGCTGTGACTGCGTTTAGCGTGAGTTTGTCTGAGCACTGTTCAGTTTAACACTGTGTGATTGTCATTTCCACGCTCTTACCTGCCATTAGTTGGGGAAATAGCCAGCCGTTCTCCGTTTGTTGTAGCCTTGGGTCTCGTAGTAAAGGGCCTTCTCCCTAGTGAACACTGAGAGCATTCAGCACTCTTATGCCGTCTGTGTTGGACTAATGCACATTAGCACATTATGATTCATACAGTGATTATTTCTATAGACAGCCTAATATTATAAACTGTGGGAGATATTATTAGTGCTTGTGAAACAGAATAATTGATGTTGCGGCGCTGCAGTCATTAGCATTATTGCACTAAATTCTAGTTCTTTGCAGTTCATCATTAGTCCTTTTACAGTTTTATTATCCAAAACTGCCTAAGGATTTATTTTTGATATGTGCTGTTGTAAGACCTTGGAGTACCACATTAATGTTGCATGAATGTTGATTTACTTACATTCGTGTATGAATTGGTCACACAGTTTGTTCTGGGTTGTTCTATGCTATGCAGTGATAATGCACTGACAGACAGGTGCAAACAGCAGTCTTCATTAATCCTTATCCATAATTATTTTATATGTAAAAGTAATTATAGTGATTACAGCCACAAGTCTTTTCGGATATGATGCGATAAGCTTTACAGATGCGACAGTCGTCTTACAAATGCCCTTCTCCTCAGTTTGGCCAGGCATCAAGCTGTGGAAAGAGACCGGGACTTTGGAACCGGAACTTTGCTCATTTCGGAATTATAAAGGTCAACTGAGCTATTCACTTTCACAGTGTTGCTGAAGATAAACGTTACTTTATAGATAGACGTTACTTTATAAGATAAACGTAGCTGGTGTCTCCACCAGTAAGCTGGTGTGTGGTGGGCGTTCTGGCGCAATATGGCTGCCGTCGCATCATCCAGGTGGATGCTGCACACTGGTGGTGGTTGAGGAGATTCCCCCCTCCTATGTAAAGCGCTTTGAGTGCAGAGAAAAGCGCTATATAAATGTAACAAATTATTATTATTATTATTTATAAAATCTTCATCATTCCTGCAAGGATGAAAGAACGTGTACTTACAATTTCGGCCCTGTGGCAAAACATGGGCAAGTGCATTTTAAACCAAACATTGGAGTGGCGTTTGAGTGCGACTATCCAGCGCAGTCTCATCCCAAGACGTCATACAACTGACGCTTTTGACCATACGTCAACATTCGCCTTTTTAGGGTACCCTTAAACGTCGGTTAGATGACGTTATCGAATCCTAATTCGTACCCCGTCACCTAATTGACGTTAAAGGTAAAGCGTCAGTTGGATGACGCCCCAGGATCTTCATCTAACCGACATTTAAGGGTACCCTAAAAAGGCGAATGTTGACGTATGGTCAAAAGCGTCAGTTATATGACGTCTTGGGATGAGACTGTGTTAGACTATCCCATGCAGGTCCCAGTACAGAACACCACTTATGCTGGTGACTAGCGGAGATGAATTTTTCAGCAGGGATAGCCTTGGGTTTTGCTCTGAAATGCATTTTCATTTGCTAAACGTGGTGTGTGCAGTTGCGGAACAAGACTTCTGTAGGGTGGCCAAGGCAACTTTAGGGGATCCATTAAGTGTGAAGGAATGTCATGTGTAATACTTACTTGTTTTCATTGTTTTGACCCATGTAACATTGTATTCTAATTAGGGCTGTCAGTTAAACGTGGTATTAACGGCGTTAACGCAACCCACTGTAACACCGTCAATTTTTTTATCGCATGATTAACGGTCTTTTGCCCTTTTGTGAGCTGGCCAAATAGTAGGTTAATGTGACTTTTTGAGTGGATGACGAGCGTGAGACGCCTAAATGGATGCCAGTAAGATTCTGAATGGAAAGTTTACTTTTAAAAAGTTGCCAAATGGTTCCATTGACAAGACCAAAGTGATCTTGTGTGTTTTGTCATCGTGAACTGAGCTATCATTATCATCTCAGCACGTCTTACCTCTTGATGATGGCCAAGCACACACACACAGCTGATTCAAATTCTCCGCCCCCTCATCAATATCAGGACCTCGTCAGTATTTCTTTCACCCTTTTATTGATGGACAATGTTACATTGAGAGATTATTTGCACCAAGTGAGAATGTTAGTGTGAAATTGAACACTGTATGCCAATATTGTTTTCAATAAAAAACATTTGCACAAAGCAAGCCGATCCACTTTTCCATGTTGATAAGAGACTTAATAAAAATGTGAGAAAAAATAATGGGACGAAAAGAAATCAAGAGACATTTAGATAAAAATGTGTGATTAATTGCGATTAATCGTGAGTTAACTTTGATATTAATGCGGTTAATCGAGATTAAATATTTGAACATTGTTTGACAGCACTAATTCTAATGAATAAGCTACCAAAATTTTAGATACTAGTGTATTTTTGCAATTCCAGCTTATATACCACAGCAAAAAATATAAGCTACTATACATTATAAACATTATTGAAGACAATCGAACGGTCAATAATAAAATAAGAACAGTGAGAAGAATTAAGTAGAATTAAGTGCTTAAGGTTTTTCAGGTCTAACAGTATTTCAGGTGCAGAAATCGAATAATCAACCGTAAAATAATACTGCATAATCTTCACTGTATAAATCTAATCTAGATTAATCCTTGTTAAAGCTACTAAAATGTTTCAGTCAAGGATTTATTTTTTCTTTTGAACTTTAATGACAAAGACGGTAGCAGATGGACTCTATTAGACTGCTGTCACTTTAAGACCAACTGCACTTTATTGACACACATCGAATTTCTTTCTCAACTGTTTACATTCGCTTAATATAAGACTGTGTTTATGATACTCAACAATATTTTGCCATACTTTATGTATATTTGTCTGTTCAAGTGCAAGAAGTGGATGTGTGCGCTAGCTCTCTGTGTGGATGAATCATTGCCTATGGATGAAATGCCATATGCCTCACATCAGATACGTTGCATTCTCAAGTTCATCTAATCACCAAACAGTCAAAAAGTTCACTTCAAGAATGAAAAAATTGCTGTTGATGTGTTTTGCTGTAAAAGCTGCATAAACTGAAACAGAAAGGACAATCTATGTTATATATCTCTCCTCCAGCACAGACACTGGTATGATACAGAGAAATAGGGTGTATCTGAGCTAGCTAAGTGTTAGCAAAGGGCCTGAATGCTAATGTGAGTGTGGTAATTCAGGACAGCTCTGCCATAACCTACATGTCCTTCTAACCAACACATGTATCAGGACAAGAAGAAGCTGCACAGTGTGAATGTAAAGTGAACGAGATTTAACGACCCACTCGGTGGACCAGTGTTAGATGATGAAATCAAGATTAAGAAACACTGCACGTCACAAACCACATAATGAACACCGTTATGCAACTTACTTCCACTGCCCACCACACAGCATGATAAACAGCCTGCCCAAATGCATCATGGCCAAAACCTCACTGTGGCCTGAGACGACAGAAAGAAGTGTGCACACCTTCACCTTCACCGTTACACTGTCTGCCTTTTTGGACAGAAGGTCAAAGGTCAGTGTCAGGACTAATTCCACTGGCCTCATTAGGAAACGTCACTGTGAATATTTCATCATAATCTGGATATAGAGTGGCAGCAGATGTTGTTGTTGTAACCTTGAGCTGCTAGAGGAAGCTCTCATTTATATTCCCACTCAAACGCTGTTCTGAGTGAAGCGAGTCCTACAGTCCTGAGAAGAACTAAAGATTTACAAACCTACAGGGTTTGAACTTACAGCACAACATGTCATGTTGCCTCTGGTGTGGACAGACAGATTGCTTGTCGCTGGAAACTTATCGCATTGTATCTGAGGGCTGTTTCACAAAAGCAGAATTTAGAAATCCAGGATAAGAGAAAAAGCTGGGCTTGACCTAGTGTGATCAGTGCATCCTGGCTTTATCAGTTTCACAAAGGCCAAACCAGGCTCAGGAGGAGCGGCTATGTCAAGCCAGGTGTAAGTAATTCAGATAAGTGGGTGTCAACAGCTTTCTTTAAGAGACCACACAGTCCATCACAGATTCATTGATGCTACGGATAAGTTTCATGCTCCATACTTCCAGTGTTGGGTGTAACTAATTAAAATGTAAAATGTAAAGGGATTACTCTTAATTTATCTGTAATTTAATTACATTTACTTGCAGTTTGAGCAACTGAAATAGACTCAGCCATTGATCAACTGAACCCTGGTATTGGTATTTTTTTTATTATTATTTAAAGAGCGGGTTAGCAATGTGCGCCTATAGGTGGATGCACAATGTGCTACACTTTGTCCCTTAGATGATCAGCTTGCAAGCTTTTTACACCCAAATCACACCCATTACTCATTAAGAGAATATAGACACCCCTTTTAGACCATGCACTGGGTGTGCAGACCATTTTCACCACTGTTAAACTAGCATAAGTGGATTTGGACTCCCCCTAGGTGCGCTTGCGCCATGCACTTTAGATACTTAAAGTAAGGCCAATGGTGTTAATATTATATGATTGAGATTTGTGTAAGACAAATGAGTGACTGAATTGGTCAAGTGAGTCTTGAGTTCTTGAGCTGATTTCCAACTTGATATGAACCCAGAGTTGCTACTGTGATGTGCACTAACAAAGCACTTTTTCAAGTACGTAAGGAGACATTAATGGAACTGAACCAGTTTCTTATAATTCCCATCCTACTCCTGCAGTTGTCTCCTGTCCTGACTGTCCTCTCTTTACTCAGAAGTTCCTTTGGGTCTACAGTGATCCACAGTTATGTAAACTGCAGAATTGCATAACCTACAAAATCCTTGATATTGTTTAAAAAGGTCGTACAGGTCCCCGTTCTCCATGTCCTCATGCTCATATTCTAACTGACGGCTGGGGAATGACAGCTCTATACGTGAGGAGGGTGTGAAATGAACTCTGGCATACAGCAGCTCGAGTCAGTTCACTCTTGTTGTCTGAAGATACAGTATGAACTTTAGGAGAGAGATGAACATTACTAGAATGAAAATAAGTGTTTGTTGATCAAACATGGAAGCTGAAGTGTGTCATTGCAGCTCCACTAGCATCACCAGAGGAAACTGCAAAAATAATGACTTTCAGACAAGCTTCCTGAACACTCCCTCCATCTGCCACTGTCTCGCTGAATTATCATCTTGTTATTTGTCTTTCTACAGTTATTTTGTGTTTAGAGTGCAACATATGAAATTAAAAAACTTCTGATAATTGCATAATGTGTTTTAGAGGATTGATTTTGATGAAGCAAATGTGCAACCAGTCTACTTTTGACAAATGAGCTGTACATTTCACGCCATATGTTTGGACAGGTCGATTTTTGTACTAGGGATGTAACTATACCCTCTTGTCACGATTCGATACCACAATACTGAACTCACGATGCGATATTATTGCGATACTCCAAGACACATTATGAAAGGTTAACAAAAAATTAACTGTTGATTAAAATGCTAAATTTGGTGTTATATTTTGTGTACATGAATAGTCTTGGACTTGGTATTGAAACCCAAAGCACAGGACAATAGAGACCAGAATAGCAATATTCATGAGTCTAGAGCTGAAAAATACTGAATTATTTTAGATGAATATGCTCACACTCTTTCTCTGACTAGATGTAATGAAAATAATGTAGGCCACTTTTTAATGGTATTATCAGACATTTGGAATTATCAGGACACACAAATATTCCCCAATAGCATTATTAAACATTATATTCAACATACAGTAGTTTAATGTAGTGCTGACACTAAAACTCTGTAAGCTTAATTTGTTCTCACACTGAACAATACAGAATACATATTGTCATGGCGGTATATTGTGACACGATATATTGTTACACCCCTAGAAGTTACCAATTAAGTAACAGAAGGGTTTTTGTGGTTGAATCATTAGGAATCAACATATCTTCAGTCTTATGAAGAAGGTTTATTGCTTATCAATAAATGGAACAGGCTAACATCTTATCCTATTGAATATATCTGAAACCATAATAAGAGATTGTGTTATAGTGTATAAATGCATCTGACAGTACACATGGCAGTGTCTCAGCTGGAGATCTCCTCGAGCGACACCCACTCACAGATGGAGAGATGACTGCAGTCCTCTTCATCTCTCACTCGCAGAGATGTTTTCTGTCTCTGCTATTATCTGTTGTCAAACACTGTCGTTTAGTGTGGACCTATGAACCACATTCGATGCTCTTAGTATACATGTTGAAATAACAGTGATAAATGCACTCAATATTACTAGACACATCTTTCTGAATAGACTATCATAACATCAAACACCATTGCATAGAAAAACATATCCACGGCCCGTCTCTATTGCATGCAAGTAAGTGTTTTGAAAGCATTATCCATATAAAACCCTCATTTACAGACAAAGCATTATGAAATTGTTTACTGACGGTAAGCGATGTTGCTGTCAGATCCAACACAGTTGGCTATACTTGCAAACTCTCCATTACACTGTGTCTGGATTATAATATGTTGTCAAATGCTCTGAACAAACATATTATCCTCAGACGTGTTTCAGGATGCCATTAAAAGAAACCCTCCAATTGTTCCCGATGCTGGGATCCTTCAGAAGTCTGTACAGACAGACAAACCTCTTGTTTAAACTGAGCAAAGTGACCGTTCTTCCACTCTTCCATTTGTCCTGTTTTCAGGAATCTCTTAAGTGCGTGGAGTCAGTCAGAAAATGAACAAGCGTCTGTAAATGTAGACAGCGTCAGTGATTATGAGTTCATGTCTTGTGTAGACGGGTATCAGCGGAAAAGTGACTCAACGTCAGTGTTGTGTGTAACCCGTTACAAAGTAACAAAGTAACGCGTTACAGTAACATAACTACTTTTTTAGGTAAAAAGTAGTGTTACGTGCTACTATGAAAATTTGGTAACAAAACGTAGTTCCTTTTTCAATTCGGCGCAATGTTACTTTTCCCAGGGATAGATAATGATTGACTGCGGTCTCCATGATTTGACAGCGATTGCCATCTTCGTAGATAGCGCCTACAGAGAGAAATGCTCTATTCTCAGAGAGTTGCCTATTCATTTTAGTTTGGAATTGTTTCGTTCAAGACATTTCAACCTTTCTATATCTATGCTTGTAGTTTCTATATCTATCTAGTTTATATATCTAGTTTAAGTTAATTTAATTCAGTCAAAACAAAACTTTGAAGTGAAACAGAACTATGAAGTGGTCAAAATCATGTCTGACCCACTCAATGTCCCATGATATATTGCGCGTCCATCTTACTCATGCTGTTCACTTTTCATAATCAACATAGATGGCGAAAAAAAAACATTATAATATTTTAACAAATATGAAACTAAACGTGCTTGTTTAATAGCTACAACACATAGGCCTAGACTCTCTATTTGTACAAATTGCTGCACATTAATTTAATTCTGAATTTTGCACACATAAGTTGAAAGGCATTTGTGTATAGTAAAACATATCTTCAACATTTATCAAGTTCACAGACAATTGTGCGTGCATTTGTTATGATACTAAAATCATAATAAAGTGCTATACTATGTTAGCCTGGATGCCAGCCCGAACTCCGCCCACAACATTTTTTGGTCGGGAAGTTCGGTCTCGATCCATTGAGGAGTAATTATGATCAGACAAGAAACGTTCGGGCCAATCAAATTGCCAGGGCGGGCTTTATACGATGATGGACAGATGATCTGCAAAAACATAATCACGTTATCAAAGAGAATTGATATGTATAGATTCCGCTGTCACGTCTGTTGTGAAATAAAGACAGCGCATTAATTTTAATAGACAAACAGAGAACTGCAATCAAGGCATCTGTCGATTGGAAAGATATATTTGCCGTCCTTCCTACTTGATTCGGCAAAAGTGTAACTTATCAGCTGGCTCTGACGGTCGCTAAGAAGATGGGACATAATGAAAAGCCTGTGGTCATTGTGGTTTCTCCTTTGGTCGCACACATGGAGGAGTAAGTAAAAGAAGCAACTCTCGTTATTTATTTTCTAAAATAAGTAAGTTCTAAAGTTGAAAATTGCGCTATGCAAAGTTGTTGAGTTACTGCGTTGCTCTGATTGGTTGTAGGTTTACCGACTATCCAATTGAGTGCAGAGGGTTTTTTTTTCCTGGTTCGGTTAAGACGCCTCATAATCAAAGCCCTACAGTTTCAGACTCATATTCTCACTAGAATATGAGTATGACGAAGTCAGGCTAATACTATGTACACAAAAAATCAGAAAAGCCCAGAATATGAATGTGTTTAATTACACATTAAGCATTTTCCTCACTCAAACATGCTTCTGCTTCCGATTGCTTTTATCAGAATCAGAATCAGAATCAGAATGGGGGTTTATTCGCCCTGAATGTTTGTACATACAAGGAATTTACTTTGGCTAGAAGGTGCAAACATATAACATACAGCATATAGGGTACATACTATAATAACACAGAAATGAGCCCACATGGGGTACATAAGGAAGGAAAGGAATAGCTTTTAGAAGGAATAGCTGCCCATAACTGCTGGTCTAGGATCATTTGGTGTTTGTGCTCTTGAAAGCGTCAAATGTTTAAATTTACAATGTGTTTTTGCAGCGTTGAGAAATGTAGCCAATCACAAACATATGCAATGACCAATCAGATGAGGTTAAGTCAGGAGTTTTTATCCAGTGCTGAGTTCTGCACATGCAAATCCTCTCATTCTAAGTTAACTTTTAACAAAAAGGTGTAGACATTATGTTGACTTAAACAATTCACGCTTTCTAGGCGATATATAATCCTTTTACAATTTTAATAAAACGTTTGTTTTGCCGCATTAGGTAAAGCTACGGTTATTTATTATTCAAATCGGCTGCCATGCCAAATCATGCATAAAGTCTGCTTGCTTTTCTGTTCAAATTATAGTGGTTTGTGAACGTAGCCGCTTTGATAACAAATAATTAATCATGAGTGTTTATGCTAGGATGTGTATGTGACCATAACTTGAAACTATTTCATGACATTCTATTTAAATATTTTTTTTAAAGAGGAAGTGCATCTCTTTAGCATTACCATGGATTCGGTTCACTCCCTGACGATGCTCAGGGAGTTTATATTGAGACCATCCTGAAATTCTGCCTTTATTCCCACCTAAACGGTTCCCAATCCACTCATATAATGTCTCAAATTAACTGCTAAGTGCAGTCACGTGAGCTGATGCACTGCAGAAACACTGATGAAACTCGTTTATGATCACTTGATTTATCTGCTGCTCCTGAGCTTAGACTGCAGGCGTCAATCCAAAGACCATTAGACTCACAGACAGTCTGATTCATGCTGCCAAAATGTTAAGAGCTTTTAGGAAAAAAAAACTGATTGGCTGACTAAACTTTAAAGATTAGTTCACTTCAGAATTAAAATTTCATGATAATTTACTCTCCCCCACGTCATCCAAGATGTTCATGTCTTTCTTTCTTCAGTTGAAAAGAAATTAAGGTTTTTGAAGAAAACGTTCAAGGGTTTTTCTCCATATAGAGACTTCAGTGAATGGGGTCCAACGGGTTGAAGTTTCAGTGCAACTTCAAAGTCTCAACACGATCCTAGCCGAGGAATAAGAGTGTGATCTAGAGAAACCAGTGGACATTTTCTTAAAGTCCCTGTAAAGTCAATTCTACAAAAAAGTTCTAAACACATTATAAATGTTACATATGTATTGCTAAAACATATGACAAAGTCTGTGAACTGTGAAGTACTGAAATGTGGAGTTAGACCGTTAAACAGTTTTTCACCATTGCAATTTTACGGATTAATTGGGCGGGGCTAAAACAGGGCTCCGTGACGCATTGGAACCCATGAGCTGCTGGACACCCCCCTATTTGATGACGCACAGAGTCTGATCTCTCCCCTAACACGCAGTCAATAACACTCCCCGAGCACATTCGCATTCACCGCTCAATCGCGAGTGTCTGTCAGTAGTATTAGTTACTACAGCTGAGCCTACGGTTTTCTAGCTAGCTATGCCTTCGACACGGACATGCATGGGCTACTACCTGGATGTGATCATGTACAAAACAGATCGGTATCTTCATTTAAATTCCCTTAAAAACGATCACATCAAGAAGAGGTTTTTAGAGAGCCTACTTGATGAAGAGCTGAGGATCACCGCCAACACCCGCCTCTGTAGTGATCATTTTACACTGGATCGTTTTATAAACTTTCCTCAGAGACAACTTGGATTCACTGATAATTCACTGATAATCCGCTGTTACTGGTGAACGGGGCCGAAACGACGATCTCCCTCCTCAGTGTTCATCCTCCTGTCTCCAAAAGCTAATCAGCTAATATCACCGTCAACAGCTTTCCCGTGAGTGGGCGTGGTATCAGCGCAGCCAGCGGACACGCCCCCAGCGTTTGAGAGCAGACAATGTGCTAATTTTTTCATGATTTTGATAGCTTATTTTATGTACTTCCCGGCTTTTTTATCATTCAAATTTGGCTGGGTGGCTAATTACACATTTTTCTGTGGTGTGACAAACTCAGAACACATACTTAATTTTGACTTTACAGGGACTTTAAAAAAAATTACATGTTTATACTTTTTAACCACAAATGCTGGTCTTGCACTAGCTGTGATGCACCACACTGACACATTACGTTATCACGTTGAAAGGTTAGTTGGAAGTAGTACCGACCTACTGTAGTGTTTACAAAGCGAACGTGCAAAATGCTGTTTAAAAAAATAAATAAATAAACCAACAACCGTTTTTAACCGGAACATGTGTGACCTTTCAACGTGATTACACAATGTTTGGCGCATCACAGCTATAGTGCAAGACGAGCATGTGTTGCTATAGCAACAGTGGGCTCCTGGCACGTTTTTGGTAGATCGAAAAAATAGCATTTTATTTAACATGTTAACCCATACCCCACTTAATTTTTTTACTGGCACTTTTCCATTCATACTGTTTTAATCCATAATTTCTGTGATTCCCTTACCAGGGCAAATATGCAGTATGTCGTATCTGAAATAACTTATGTTATCACTTTTTTGCTTCTCTTAACATAGTGTGAAATAGAAAATATATTATTTTATAACATTCTATAATACAGGCTGTGTTAACTAGCATTGCATTATAGATATACATAATTCTTGTGAAAATACCCATGGTGGCTTATACCGTGTGTTTATTGTCTTCATGTTTTAAAAGACAAAACTTCTCTATCTATACCCATGGTGGCTTATACCGTGTGTTTATTGTCTTCATGTTTTATCAGACAAAACTTCTCTATCTGCATGTTAATCAGCTGTCGTGATATCTGATGTCTATATAAGGGATTTCCTGGAACGTCATTAGTTTAAAGGGTTAGTTCACCCAAAAATGAAAATTAAGTCATTAATTACTCACTCCCATGCTGTACCAACCCGTAAGACCTTTGTTCATCTTCAGAACACAAATGAAGATATTTTTGATTAAATTTGAGAGGTGGATCACTGCCATATAGGCACCCTAAGGGATTGAAACTTGACGACCCAGAAATTCAATGAAGAAAATGTGTAAAAATTCCATGTGACAAAAGAAGCTCAACTATAAGTTTATCAAGCGACGAGAATACTTTTTGTGCGAAAAAAAACAAACAAAAATAACGACTTTATTCGACTATTCCTTATCTTCCTTGTAGGCCTGAAATGAGACTCCAAGAGATTTCCACAACGCACGCGCGAGAACTGAAGTAGTTGAAGGAGATCACAATTCTCGCGCATGCGTCATGGAAATCTCTTGAAGTCTCGTTTCAGGCCTACAAGGAAGAAAAGGAATAGTCGAATAAAGTCCTTATTTTTGTACTTTTTAGCCTATATGAATCTCTCTTGTGGACTTTCCGTGTGAGGGTGCCTTCTGGCTTCCAGTATGAATGAAAGAGGAATTACATGAAAGTGTTTAGCGCTCGATGTTGTTTAACATTGCCTCATTTTGGGTAAAAATAAAAAAAAATACTAAAGTATTTTGTTATGTAGAAACTTGAGTCATTTTCAGCAAACTACTTAACTCTTTCTTGGGTCATGTTATTTTTCAATACTTCTACTTGTAAAGTAAATAGCTTCTTAAGTAGCAACACTTTTACTTGAGTACAATTTGTAGTACTCTTTCCACACAGCATAAGATCTATGTCAGGATGAAATGAGCGTTTCTTGAAACACTCATTTCACATTATTTTACAAACACGCATATACACGCAGTGTGAATACACTGAATATTTCCCACAGTCTAGTTGTATATGTCCTGCTGTCTTTGCTCTGATGATAGTTGATGCTTTCCTCAAACTCATGCTCATTTCTATTGTGTTAGTAAACATCTCATTCTCATTGTGTGAACAGAATCAATAAACATGATGTCTGCTCTTTTCATGTTCACTGCCCTTGAAGACCGAGTACAGCTCTGCTTCAGAAGTGGGCTCATTTCTCAATATTTGCTGAGCCACCAAAATTAAGTTAACTTTCAGGGATAGTTCCTCCTAAAATAAAGATTTTGTCATCAATTATTCACGTCACGTTGTTCCATATTTTAATTAAACTCGAGAGATTTCTGTCCCTTCCATGAAAGTCTGTTCACCCAAAACTTTCAAGCTTCAAAAAGTTCATAAATGCATTGCAAAACTAATCCACATGAACCAAGCACTTTAATCAAAGTCTTCTAAAAAGACATGGTCAATTTTTACAATTAGTTAATTAGGCCTTCACATATAAACACTGATCAACGCACATTCATAGAGCACATCAAATATGGTTCATGGAAGCACATTAACAGTTAACCAGCTTTGTGTGAATGTTCCATGATTTGGCTCATAATCTCTGGTAGGGATCGACCGATATGGATTTTTTAGTGCCGATACCGATACCGATTTTTTTCCCATCAGCCTTAGCCGATACCGATACGGGCTGCCGATTTTCTTGAGCCGATATTTGGAGCCGATACATTTTGCTCCCTCAATTTACATCATAAAAATACATGATGTTAACAAATGTTACAGGTCTCAATTTAATAAAAGTAACATTTAATTAACTTCAAAAATTGATATTTAACAAATAGTAAAAACATGTGAGGTAGAACAAGAATAAGTAGATAAACAATTTAACAAATATTAAAAACATGAGGTAGAACAAAAAAAGTTCAGTGCTGAAAATAAATATTTAAGCATAAATTAAATAATTACACTATTGCACACAGTAGCAACCAGCATAAAGTGCACATTGTACTTCATTTTAAAAGAAACGAACTATGTACTGCCATGTTTTCATTTTTTCTACATAAAATAAAATGAGCATTTCTAGTCTCTAATATCACTGCGATGGCGAGGGAGACACGCGTCCAAACCTCAGCCAGGTGGGCTCTAAATAAATCTCTCACAAAAAGCACAGAACAACGTTAGCATTACTTAATCCTATGACCAGTGTCGTTACAGCACCCATTTGCATACTAGGGCTGTCAAAATTGCTCAAATGGCGTTTTGCATATTCCTTCTAAAAAACATATTCGAATATTCATATACATATTCAATATCCGTTGCGCATTTTGTTATTGACGAGCATTACGTCAATAACAGGACACATTAATACAAAGAGACATAACTACTGTATTAGATAGTTTATTTGAGTTTAAACATATTTGACAACGTATTAAAAAGCAAGTAATCAACTAATGGCCAAGACCGCAGAGCTCTCTCGCTCACTCACCGTCTCGCCCGGGCAGCGGGCACTCGCTCTCCCTTGCCCTCGCGCTCTCTGCGCGTCAGTTAAATCATCAACAACAATCAAATGTTGAGTGCTTATCAAGAGTTTTGGTTGTGAGTCGCGACTCTTGTCCCAAATATAGCAGGCTTCATTCATTGATTGAAGTTTCACAGTATTTTGAACCGACAGTGAGCGCTCCGAGCGAGCTGAGCAGCTGTGTTAACGTTATTAGTCTGCAACCGCGGGCGTGTTTTTCCACATTCAAATATTAATTTTCAACTTCAAAAATAATACATATTCAAATTAAGAATATTCATAGACAGCCCTAATGCACACTGATCGGATAGTCTACACCTTAGCTATTTGCAGCTCCCTAATACAATGGCAAGCAGTTAAGTTTTATAGACGAGGCATTCGCGTTTTCCATTTGGACTCACAAACTTGCTTAGCTATATATATGCAAGCACATAACAGTTATAGAGCAACGTGTTTCCATTTTCAAAGTGTTTGACAATATTTCAGCTGTCAAACATTTAAAAGATGCTTTGAAAGTTTAAGATACCGTTCTTGTGAAGAGCAGGTTGCACTCTGCTAGTGGGGGAGGGCGGGGCACGTGAGCTACAGTCTCCAGCAGCAGCACAGAGCTGCCCGTGAACGCCTGCTTATAAATAACGTCGGGAAAAAATCTATCGGCGAACGCGCAGCCGTGTATCGGCCGATTCCGATACACGTAAAAACCGCAAATATCGGCCCGATATATCGGCCGGCCGATATATCGGTCGATCCCTAATCTCTGGGCCAATCCCGAGAGAGATGTCTCGTAACAGTTGCACTCTGAGGAGCGGATGTCATCGTTCACCCATCTCTCCATTTTGAGTGATCAATTATCATGTCTAACAGTCTCCCAACTGATCCTCGCACTGGAGTTCAAAGGCAAATCAATGTCTGCGTAGTGGCAAGATCTTCTCAGAACCCTTGATTGATTATCATTGATTTAGTTGATTTTTTTTTCTTGCTGTTCAAACATCAGTGATTTTTGCAGATCAAAGTCAGAGTGAGGCAGTTTATGATTCATGATACTGTCTGTGAAATGAGCACTAGAAATAAGTAGGAATGATGCTTCTCTTCACAAGAGCTCTCAAATCTATTATTTGCATGTCTAATGCCATGATCAATAGTGATCTGGCAAGTTTAAATATGCTGAAAGATTTGAGAGCAGTAGCTGCATTTCACTTGATACCTGAACAGAAGGGGCTCTGAATGAGTTCTTGTTTTTAATATTTATATGCCTATATTTACTGTATGTTTATAACTCAGGATATAGAGTGCTGTTCTCCCAAATATCAGCGCTATTGTAAACATGATAGCCTATTGATTTTATACAACGGTGAAGAGCTAAAACTGAAAGTTGTGTGTAAGTGGACGTTTTTAACCAACTTTTTCCACTATTGTAGCAATTAAATATTCGCTTGGTTATTACCAAAGCTTGCTCTATTTTGCTGTAGGTCAGTAAACCGTTATGCTGCCCCAGAAAGCAGGTTCATGATCAACCTTCATGCACATACATTGCCTGTGAAGTCAATACCTGATTGGGCAGTGAGAAAACAAGTATGTCCTGAGCTTTCAGACACAGTCACAATTCACCTTTGGCTAAGCCACGCCCTAGAATGTAGATTGACCAATCACAGCGCAGCCAAGAACCAGCTCCCACAGAGGTCGGACACTTTTTGACAGCGCTCCATTGACTTTCAACACAGGCGTCTCATATTTTTGGTCTCGGCAGGCTATTACCGTCAAAGTTTTATCAAAAATATGGTAAACTGACATTTAGATACGCGTTTCCCAAAGAGGTTGGAGGGGGGTGTCCGTTTTTTCCCTTCCCAAAACCGAAGTAAAATCCTGACAAGTGTCGTGTTTGGATTAAACTGTGTGGATGTCCTCAGTCAGCTAAACCCCGCAAAGATCAACAAGCACATCTTTTATTACTTCTAACCTTATTGTGGGTGTGAAGTTATATTAGTTAGACCATTTTAATGTTTTAGGTTATGATTTCGGTTCTCATAGCTAACATTACCGGTTGTTGATACACTAGCACCCGCTGCTAATAAATACAACGTTATACTCGTGTAGTCCGTTTGCTTTGTAATAACGATTATAGAATTGAATAGAGACCTACCCAGCTTGCATGAACAGTGTTGCTCCCTGATAATTGTTAGTCCCAGCCTCCATCTCGATTAGTAGGAAATGCGGTGGTTCATTTAATTTGACTGTGACCAGTAACATTATGCTTTTGCCTCTATTTTGGATGCCTTGTTGTTTCTTGCGTTTCACCTGTATGTCTTGAATATAGCCTTCGAACGCATATTGCAGCCCCTTTTGCCTACTTCTATCGGACACTTTATTTGCTGCTTTCTAAAAGTTTGATAACATTTTAGCAGGAAGCTGTTACAGCATAAGCCACGCAGAGCGCAGATGAAGTTTGACGGATGTAGCAACAGTAACTAAGGGGGGCGGGGCTTAGCCAAAGGTGAATTGGCTTTATGCACAGCTGCACTACTTCCTGAACTTAAGCCAGCTCCTTGTTTCCTGTCTGCAACTATTGGCCGAACTTGTTTTCAATAACATATGTAGATTTGTGCTGAGATGTCCTTTTATCACTCACCACTGTGTAATGTATGACTCACTGAACTTATTATCACCAAAAGCCAGAAGACAGTATCACTGGTATCAGGTTATCTTTAAATGTGTGTATTATAATTATCCTTCTTATCTGAAGGAATATTTACGTCCATATAGATCCAGCTATAGACTGAGACACGCTGAATATCTCTCTTTCACTGTGCCAAATATTCTCAAAGAGAGTGGTAGGCGTGCTTTTAAATTCAAAGCCCCTTCAGACTGGAATAACCTGCCCGGGTCTTTAAGATCTATTACATCATTGCGTTCTTTCAAAATATCTCTTTTTACTTACTTGCAAGCAAATGATTGCTGTAAGTGTTTTCCTCATGTGTGACTGGATATTGTTTCATATACCCTTTATATCTGTGACACCTATTATTTATTTATTTATTTTTTATTTATCTATTTATTTTGCTTTTATTTTTTATTATGTGTACGAATATGGATTTAGGTGTACGTATACATTATGTATGTATTGCTTGCACGTATAGACATGTATGTAAGGGTTAAATGTTGTCATGCATTGTAATACTGCAATATGTTTTTTATATGGATTTGTTCCCAATAAGGAGTTGGTGGGCCTGGAGGGCTGGGTGGGTGGGGCGAGGTGGGATGAGGTAGAGCTTTGGTGTGAGCGAATTTATATGTGTTGTATCATCTTTGTTTTGTCTCGACTCGAGGACCCCCTTGAAAACGAGATGTTTCATCTCAAGGGGTTATCCTCAACAATAAAATTCAAATTCAAATTCATAAAGACAATTGCTTTATCCCTAAAATGCCTTTTAGATTTCACTCATAAACTGCTGCCTTCCTACAACGAGCCAGACAATGAGCCAGATTTGGATTAGATTAATGTGAACCCCCTGCATTTCATATTTTAACAAACGTTTCACTGCCTGAATTTGAACAGGATCACTTTCCTTTAAAGGCTTATGTGATCTCCCATGGAGGACGCAGTCACAGAGAAACACATGCCGCCTGTGGCATTTTCATGTGTCCCTTGTTGTGTTGTTCTCGAACCCGCTGTGCAAGAAACACAACACTTTCAAACTGAACGAGTAGTTGTTCCTCTGAAGTCTAAAATCACTCTTCATCCTCCACTCACATTCTCATCTCCTCATCCAAATGGATAACAGCATCTAAACACAGAACACCCCGACTGGGGAGTGAAATTGCAGAAGTCTTAATGGTGTTATTGGCTTGTAGCTCAAGGGAGAAGCGGATGAGTTAATGTGCTGGAAATAAACCAGTGCTTTGTTGCACCAACAGCTTCACTACACTTCTGTCAGGGCCACAATCATCAAATACGATTGACAATTAGCATACACTTTGGATTGGCGGTGTGATTCCGTTCTGGGCGAGATCTCCCGGCGCATCCGTGCAGCCTCGCATGTATAAGAGTAGGGAAAGCAGCAACAACCCCCCAAAACAAAACCATATGCCAATATCCCACAGACCCAACTGCAGTGAATGTACCAGTATGTATTTTGCCTAAGTATATTACGCGAACAGCGGCCTTTCGATTCGGCTTTGGCCGCGAATCTGGATGAGTTAAGAGAACGTCACTTAAGTCATTCTTAAAAAAGGAAGATATGTTCTGAGTTTTGACGACCGGATACGGCAAAAGTTTAATATATCAACTTGCTCCGCTGGAGGAAAAATGCATTTGACTCATCCACAGCCGTTTGTTGCTCTGGTTGGTTGTGGCGCTAACCTATTGTGTGCAGAGGGATATTGAAAGACAACCTTTTATCCCGCCCCTCGGATTGAGGTAAGCCAATTGTGAGTTCCCAGACCTAACATCTTGATAGGTCTGGCTTGCCAGGCTAGGGTGGCAGTATAGTGCGTGCCAACTGCCATTTTGCCCGAACTTAATTTGATTGTGTTCAATCTGCTTAAATATATGTACAATTTAAGTTTACTTAATACGTTTGTGTTGGATTACATGATTGATTTGTGTTGCATTAACTGAAACTGGGTGGTGCTTGTGAGTTCCCAACATGCTTTGCATATGGTTGAATTAAGAGAGAAAAAATATTAAAATTAAGTGTTATTTTGTCTTTTTTTTTGACAAATTTAGAAAAGGCAAAGACTTGATAGTATGTAATTGTGTTTAATATTAAATTACGTTGGAATTGTTAGAACCATTTAAATTACATTGGGCCAGTTGTTAAAAACATTTAATCTGGATCAAAATGATCCGGATTCGGAAATCCCATTTTTTCCTATCCAGGATCAGGCAATCCATCTTACTTTTATGCCGGTTTTTCAAAGCAACATTGGACTGGATCACCCTGATCCAGATACACAGTTTTCAAGATTACCAAATCCGGATTACCAGTGCTCTATATGGGTCAACATATCACAATGTGGGCTACCAGCTATGTAAAGAACAGGTAGAAGAGCCAACATGGGGTCACTGTAAGTGTTTCTTATTTTGAGACAAAACACAAATGGGGACAAGATCATTTTTATTTTATTTTTACTTTACTATACTGAATAGCTTAATGGTTAGCCTATGTCTACTTTATCACTGTTACAACGGTTACACAAGTCAAGTGCAAAATATAAATAAAAGTATATACACAAATGATACAAATGTATTTTTTTTGACCAATTTTAAAGTTTTACTACATTTTCTTCCTGAAATCCACCTTGAAATCCTAGCCCCTGTTGAGATCAGGATAATCCTGTTTTTTTTTGTTTTTTTTTTTTTGTTTTTTTTTATCAAATTTATCCAAATCCCACTGACAAGTTTTGAACAACACAAACTGAAGGTTTGATCCAGATTAAAACTAGGATTGGATTCCCTGATCTAATCTGATTTCAGATTCCTTCTTTCCCTTTTGAACAACCCATTTTCAAGATTTGATCCAATCCGATAACCAAAATATGATCAGCTTACCTTTGAACAACTGGCCCATTGGATTACCATTGTGGAGAAGAGTGGACCATTTGGTTGTTGACTGATTTAACTCTTTTCTATTGCTTTGGTTGAAGGAGCATGTAAATCTAAGCATTTAAGATGCTATTATGTGCTACTGCTAGTAAATAGTTAGCTATAGTCTATCAATTTAATTATGTGTCACTAAAATAAATGAAATATTAATGGATTAATGAATATAAAAAAAACTGAATCATGTCAGGAAGCCTTCAAAAATTCACGTTGAGACTACTTAAATTGGGTCGGTTAAAATTACTTAATTCCATGATGTTGAATTACATGAACAAATTATGTTTGTTTAACGTAATCCAGTTATTTGGAACCTGTTGACGAAATAAAATTAATTAAAGCCAATAATTTTTTTGAGTGTAGTCCGGTTCGGTCGGGGGGTGCATCCCTATAGCTCTGAGTCAGTGTCACGGGGCAGATCAAGGAAGACGAGGAGGAATGTAGAATAAACACTAATACTTTAATAGATGAATCTCAGGAACTGGCAGACAGGATGACAGCGTGTTAAACTCAAACACAAACAATACCGGACAAAGACTAGAAGACAGGCAGGAACTTAAATACACAGTGACGGTGATTACAAAATGACAGGCAGCTGTGCGGGAGGTGATGAGTGTCCATGGCAACAGATGAGGGCGGAGAACTCAGACGAGGGGAACACGTGGTGAATCAAAACACACAGACAGTCCGGGAATGGTGACAGATCGCCCCCCTCCGGCAAGGCGCGACCTCGCGCCGTAACAAAATGACGGAGGGGGGACCGGGGGAGGTTCTGGTGGCGGACGAGACGATGGTGAAACACAGAAGAGAGGCTGGAGTGATGGAGCGGTGAGGGATCGATGACGATTCCCTGGCGGCCTTGATGGAGATGGCACGGTGGCGCAGACCCAGAGCCTCCCAGTACCGACAGCCGATGGCAGAGAAGACGGAGGGAAGACACCAGATGGCGAAGGGACTGACGGTAGCTGGGGGGTGACCGACGGAGACTCGATGGCAGGATCTCTCGGCGCAGACGGAGAGCCGGTGGACTCAAACGACGTCGCCGGTATGGGAGACCCCGGCGACGTCGCGGCGACGAGCGCTGGAGCCGTAGCCAGAGTGCCCGAGAGCTGAGGTGGAGGTGGAGTGAGGGAGGACAGAGGAGAAACCGAAGGGAAGGAGGAGCCCGCTGAAGCCAAAGGGGTGGAGAGATCAAGCGTAGCGGATAGATCGTAAGTCCGTGGCGCAGGCAGAGTGACGACTGACCAAGGGGGAGCCGGCAGGACGAGGGAACCCACTGCAGCCGATGTCTTGAGGGTCTCTGGTGGAGGCGCAGGTGGGAGGAGCCAAGACGGAGCCGGCAGGTCGACAGGCCGAGATGGAGTGCAGAGGACCGAGGCTGGAGGCGAAGCCGTAGGATCCTCAAACACAGGCGCTGCGGATGGTGGGCTGACCTGCCGCTCGACGTCGGGGATTCCCCACGGAGATGGTGCAGGGCTGCGCACATCCAGCAGCGACGCGGCTGGAGGACTGACTGGAACAGGTGACGGGATGGTGTGAATCTGACAGATGGCAGGGCAGAAATCGTCACAGGATGGTTCAAAGTTCGAAGCAGATACAGATGACGGGTGGGATAGGGCGGGAACGATATCCTGGATCCTGAGGTTTACCGGCCAGTCCTCCAGTGCCAACGATCGAGTCCCCTCGTCCGTAGATCTTGTGGGCTCACACCCCTGGTCAGACTCCTGTAGGGGCTCCTCCTCCGGGGCGAGGGTCAGCTCTGTCCTCTTCGTCTCGGGCTCTGGCTGACGCATCGCGGCGGGTGGTAGCTCTCCGTCTGCGGGGGGCACGCACGAGATCTCCGCGGTCGCGGGTGTTGATCCTGGCTCTGGATCTGGCTGTGTTCTGGATCGGGCTTCGACGCTCTCCAGACACCTGAAGACAGCCTCCATCCAGTTCAGGTTAGAGGTGTCTGGGAGGTCGAAATGCTGGTGGAAGGTGGCCCCGATCCAGAACAGGGTCTTCAGGGTTTCGTCATCGAGGGGGCTGGAGAGTGCAAGTGCAACAAAGTCTCTAGAAAATGAAACAAAATCCGATGACGACTCAGCTAGAGAAATGAAATCAATATTCATCTTGAATTTTGGTCCGGTATTCTGTCACGGGGCAGATCAAGGAAGACGAGGAGGAATGTAGAATAAACACTAATACTTTAATAGATGAATCTCAGGAACTGGCAGACAGGATGACAGCGTGTTAAACTCAAACACAAACAATACCGGACAAAGACTAGAAGACAGGCAGGAACTTAAATACACAGTGACGGTGATTACAAAATGACAGGCAGCTGTGCGGGAGGTGATGAGTGTCCATGGCAACAGATGAGGGCGGAGAACTCAGACGAGGGGAACACGTGGTGAATCAAAACACACAGACAGTCCGGGAATGGTGACAGTCAGATGCATTGTGCAGCTAAGCTATGAATACAATGTGTGCTTCCTCTTTCATTAACATGAATTCTGCTCCCATCATACTGATTCCATTGGCTTTGGAGGTGAAGATGACGCCTCCTATGATGCCACATTACTTCAAGGACCATTAAGGTGTTGAATAACAGAACTCTGCGGTGAATGTACAGTACCTAGTGTGAATTTTGCATAAGTATATTACCGATAATCTAGATAGCTTTAGCCACAAGCATGTGCTAACTTTAACACAGCATGTTGTTATAATCAGAGCATTTTTCCAATGCAACAAGATAAGCCTAAAACAACACTTGATTACCACAGCTTCAGACAGTATGCGCTATAATACTTGAAGCCTCATTGAGGGACACCACAGGTAGCCCCATTTACCTGTGGTGTCCCTCAAGGTTCTGTCTTGGGCCCCATCCTATTTTCGTTGTAAATGCTGCCCCTGGCCTCCGTTTTTGAGAAGTATGAGATCTCCTTCCACTGTTTTGCAGACGACATTCAAATTTACCTGCCCCTGAATGTAAAAAGAAAGAGCTCATTACAGCCCCTGCTTGACTGTATGAAGGATATCAAAACATGGATGAACCTAAATTTCCTCAACCTAAACGGAGACAAGACAGAGGTCATAGTGTTCGGACATCCTGAACTGTTTGATGTAGATTCTCTCGGCCCTCTAACTTCAAACAACCGCTCAACTGTGAGGAGTCGTGGTGTTATAACTTGATAAACAGATATCCACCACTGTTAGATCCTGCTTCTTCCAGTTGAGAACTATAGCCAAGGTAAAGGCCTATCTCCCGCCTAAAGATTTAGAGAGGGTGATTAATGCCTTCATAACTTCTCGCATTGACTACTGCAACTCCTTATATGTGGGCTTAGACAAGACATCTATTCAGCGCCCACAGTTGGTACAAAATGCTGCTGCCCGCCTCCTAACAGGAAAAAAGAAGAGAGACCACATCACACCTGTGTGTTGCGCTCCCTCCACTGGCTTCCCGTTCATTACAGGACTGATTTTAAAATCTTACTTTTAACTTTTAAATGCCTAAATGGATTGGCTCCATTGTATTTAACAGAGCTTCTTCATGTTCACACTCCAACTAGAGTGCTGAGATCCACCAATCTCCTCCTCCTGGATGTGCCCAGAAGCAAACTTAAAACCAGAGGCGATAGACCCTTCAGTGTAGCTGCCCCAAACTTGTGGAACAACCTGCCATTCCAGATCAGAACTGCCCCAACTCTTGAACGCTTTAAATCACTGTTAAAAACACATTTCTTTTCTCTGGCATTTCCTCCCAGTTAAGTCTGTTATCTTTCCTGGCAAATTTTAAATTTAATTTCATTATATATCATATACTGTCTATTATAATGTTCTATTGTTGTAGTTTTACTGTGTGCCTTGTTGTATTTTATACCTGTGAAGCACCTTGATCAACCTTGGTTGTTTTAAGTGTGCTATACAAATAAAGTTGATATTGATATTGATATTGATATTGATAAGCCTAAGGAACAAAAATATATTCAATAACATTTGCACTAGCAACCGCCATATAATACTGATAGTAATGTTGCTGAAACCTGATGAGCTTAGCACAGCTTGTGATATTGACACTAGATATAAGCCTAAAAGTAACAATAGCAACTAACAGCTTTTAGATAGCCTTTAGAACAAGCAGTGTTTCAATAACATATAGGTTAGATATAGCCTGGAAATCCAGACCCAATCCGAAAGATTGAGGGTCTGGCATTGAGTAATGTAAATCGCCCAGCTCAAGGGTTGGCACCACACATGCATTTGAAATTCTGACTGCACTCAATTGGATAACATTGCGACCAATCACAGCAATACTCCCCATACGCTTCTCTAAACGCGGAGCTAACTGGCAGATTGCACTCTTGCCCTATCCGGTCGGCAAAACTGCAAAAACATCCTTCTTGCAAAGGACCGATTCGAGCGCCGTCCTCTGTTTCTCTTTTAGATAAAAAGCCAAGTCTAACTTGTTCATTGTAGCGGCCAAAGCCATTTCCAACAACTGGTGTTCACCCATAGCCATCTTGCAATGTTTATTAATGACTTCAACATCCCAGCGCTGTCGTCATCTCGCCTCTGACCGCCTATATCAGATACAGCGATCTGATTGGTGCAGCTCGGCTACAAGGGCAGTTAATGAGCATCATCACTCAATGCCAGAGTGACTCGCTGAGCAAATTCAATTTGTGCTCTCAGGATAACTCTGGATTTGCAGGGTAGGTTAGATAGCCTTTAAAACAATCACATATACAATACACTATAGCTATAAGAACGCTGTGTTTCCAAGAGCTAGATAGACCAAGCATGTCTAATACCTGACAGGACCTGACTCTGAACTGACTCAACTGAATAGTGTCTGTTTACTGTCTTTTTAAAGCTGTGCCACAGCAGAAATTATTCCGTTTGCACCATGAATTTGTTATTTCCTTACTATCACCGCAAGCTGCTTGAATCTGTGCTAAAAGCATAGCATGTGCAACACGAGCAGTTGCCAATGACATCTATGAGTATGACATGAGTATATTTATGCAGCCTTAGTGAGCAGAAGAGACTTCTTTCAAAAACATTAAAACACTGGCCGTTGAAGCAGCCTAGGGTTCTGCCATCTAGTTTGGCTTTGTGTTTGTTGTGCCAGATGAAGTAGTCAATCTGAAAACTTGTGCTCACCATCTCTCACCCCTGACCCTGACATGCCTAGGGAAGGACATGACCCTTACATTGGCTGTATATAAGTAGACCAAAGCTTATAACACTGTTAAACAACATACAGTTTAGTTTTCACAGACGTCGCATCAAGACATCACAGACGTTTAATGCTGCACAGGGGTTTGAACCACATCACAATTGCAAATAACCCACGTGTGTGGGTGTGGGTGTGTAAGGACGCTGCTGGAGACGTTATTAGTCTCAATGCTTGAAGCAGAACATTAATAACAGAGCTTCGTTCTAGAGTTGCAGATTATTTTCTTCTCATTTATTCTAGTATTTTAGTGTAAATGTGCTTGAGATTGAGCTGTTAAATACAGGAACTTCATTGCTGTACTTCAGTGCAGGTCAATGTCATTAATGACTCACCCTCATGTCGACCCTCATGTCACCCTCAAGCCCGTAAGACCACTGTTCATCTTCGGAACACAGTTTAAGATATTTTAGATTTAGTCCAAGAGCTTTCTGTCCCTCCATTGAAAATGTATGTACGATATACTGTCCTTGTCCAGAAAGGAAATTAAGATTTCATCAAATTAGTCCATGTGACATCAGTGGGTATGTTAGAATGTTTTTAAGCAACGAAAATACATTTTGGTCCAAAAATAACAAAAACTATGACTTTATTCAGTATTGTCTTCCGGTTCTCTGTTTTTGGGTGAACTAACACTTTAATACAGATGCCAAGTGAGGTATAAAGCCTGAATACATTTGCATAACTCTATGAACTGCTAAACTTATTGAAAATAGTCCTGTGAAGTCTATTTGAAGTAATACATATTTTTTTTCTTGAACTTAAAGGGATACTCCACTTTTTTTTTTTTTTTTTTTTTTGGTAATAGACTCATTTTACCACTCCCCCAGAGTTAAACAGAGTTTTACCGTTTTCGAATGTATTCAGCCGATTTTCTGATATATAGAAAAATATCAGTAACCAGACAGTTTCTGGTCTCATTGACTTCCATAGTATATTTTCTTTCCTACTATGGAAGTGAAGTCAAACTGGTTGAGATTGATGGAGTACACATTGAAAATGTTCAGGAAATAAAGTTTTTAGGTGTTACGATTGACAACAAGCTAAGTTGGAATGCCCACATTAGACATATAACAACCAAAGTCTCCAAAAGCCTTGCCATAATAAGTAGAGTTAAGCACATCTTTGATTATAATGCACTCCATACCCTGTATTGTGCCTTAATACAGCCATATCTAACCTACTGTGTAGAGGTATGGGGCAATAATTTCAAAAATGTAATGCAGTCACTTTTTTTGCTACAGAAAAGAGCTATACGAATCATACACAAGGCCGCCTATTATGAACACACAAATCCTCTCTTTCTTAAATCAAAGCTATTAAAAATGCATGATCTTGTAAAATTCTATAATGCACAGTTTATGTTCAAAGTGTATCATTATTTATTACCTGCGAACATTCAAAATATGTTTTCTCATAAGGAGCAGTCGTACAGTTTGAGAGGATTTGGAAACTTTGTGGTACCAAAGGTGTGTTCCACCAGGAGGAGTTTTTCTATGTCTGTTTGTGGGGTTACTTTGGGGAATAATCTGGGGCTTGAATTAAAGCAGTGTCAAGACATTCACAATTTCAAACGTCTTTATAAACAAAAGGTCTGGTTCCATTACAAGGACAAAGAGGTTTGATTGTATTTATATGTCGATTGTTGGATTAGTTGTCATTTATTTACCCTTGTGGTATTCCCTCTACCATTGTTGGTAGTTGTTCTTCATTATGTTCTCCTGTGGAATTCCATTTACCATTGTTGGTATTTGACAATCATTGTTATGTACCCTTGTGGTATTTCATATACCATTGCTGGTATTTGATAATCATTACCTGTGAAATATCTGTAAATTATTAATATGTATGGTACGCGTGTTTGGTTTTGACTTGTGCATCCATTGTTTCTAAATGAGATATTATTATTATTATTTTTATTATTATTTTCTCTTTGAGATTATCTATGCAGGAAGCTGCTATTTTTTTGTTGTTGTGTAAAATCTTTAATAGACTGGGGTGGGGTTTAATAAGTTTTACTTCTTCCCACTCCATTTCAAGCATAAGTGTTAGAAGTTATTATTATTGTCTATCTTTTCTGTTGTCACACTATCTTGCTTGAAATAAATAAGAAATGAATGAATGAAGTCAATGAGACCAGAAACTGTCAGGTTACTGATATTCTTCTAAATATCAAAAAATCAGCTGAATTTTTTACATTTTTTATATTCAAAAATGGTAAAACTCAACAGTTTAACTCTGGGAGAGTTGTAAAATGAGCCTATTTTCAAGAAAAGTGGAGTATCCCTTTAAAGCTGTAAAGCTGCTGTGAACGCTCAATAGAAAGAGCTATGTATAATACACATGACTAGACTTGACTTGACACTTTCCCCTCTTACTCTTCCACGTTTTCTCCTGCCTGTGCTTGACACACCACATGACTGGACCTGTTCATGTTTCATAGCAGTTTTAAAGCAGCAGAGAGGGTGTACTGTCTCTCATCACTGATTCAGCCTCACTTTAGCTTGTTTTACCTACTCTTATTCAAATACACACCATATACAAATATAAACTTTTCAGAGCTGAGTCTGAATTCGAGTTTTGCTCTGGAGACACTAGATGCTTTATACTGGATGCAAAACATCCCAGAGCGACCAACTGCAGCATTTATAACCCGACCACTAGATCCCAGAGCCAACTTTACATTACCTCCTGTCAGCAGACAAATGACTGGAAGGGCTCGTGGGTTAAGTTGCAGACGTCGGCATTTATCAGCCATACAGCTTTAGCTTGATAATGTTCAGCTTTCCGTCTTCAACACGGTCACTCTCTGAGCATTGTTGCAAGCAATTTAGTGTTCACTGTTGATAATCCAAACATGGTAGGAAGGCAGAGAGCTGAGGTTAGCAGATCCTGATGATCTGTACGTGATGCAGATGCATCTGGACCAAATTATGTGAGCAGAGTGGCAGAAATTTCCCTCTGTTCCCCAAAATTTCCCAAAAGTTCTGTTCATAATATAGGCCCAGTAGCGGAGTGGCAATCGGGAGAGTCGGGACTTTTCCCGGTGGGCCGGTAGTGTTTCGAGGCCGCGAGGGCCGGCCCGGTCTGATAAAATGTATTTATTGGAAGTTCGCCATGGCCCAAGCTAAGGGAAGAAACCATTTTTTTTTTTACATTTTCTATAACGGAGTATATATTTGCACTATGTGCCTGTCTTTACAGCAAAACGACACCCGTCATCAAATAGCCGCAGTGGCGTAACGTTAGGTCGTTAGGCTTGATATATATGAAAGCATTCTTTGATGCGCTGAACGCGAGTTCGAATCCGCCTTGCCGAACTCTCTCTTCTCCCTTTTCCCAACACAGATATGTAAAATGTAAAACCTAACATTAAGGTCTCTAACATTATATTTTGCCAGCTACCTAAAATTGAAACCATGATATGGCGTTGTGCCATTATAATAACTGACATTAGAATAGCATCCAGTTTGTGCTGCGTGATTACTTTGCTTACGCGATCATCATGATCTGGCTGCTGGTGTTTTCTCCTAAATAAAAGCTCAAGGGTTTATTTCTTGCAAGTGAAGAAATTAGGAAAAAAATATTTTAATTTTCCTATATTAGTGTAATATGGGTTAAAATATACTTTTGAAATAGTCATTTTCATTTACATACATTTATAGGCTAAATGGATTTTACAGTACGTCATAGGAATAATTATAAATCATTATTACATTATTATAATAATTGTTTGGCATCACCATTGATAATGTAATGCAGACTGAGACTCTAACTAAAAAGATGTTGAGCCCTCTTTATTGTCCTGGTACAAATTAATGTTTTTTCTTTGTTCAACGAGCAGTTCATGGGTTGAAGCTCTTAATTTTGATCTCTCAGAGAGCACGAGATTGATGCATTTAACCTTAAAATGTCCAAAATTTTCTTACGGGGGAGCATGCCCCCGAACCCCCCTAGAGGCACAGAGTCCTCCCAACATAGTTTTAGAAATTAGCCTTCTATGGGAAAGAACGACCATTTATGAACGTTACTCCAGCATAGTACAACACTAGTTCCTTTTAAATCAGTAAAACAGTGCTACCGGCTATTAAAATCGTGCCGGCGACGAGGGCCGGTGGTCTACCAAATTTCCCGGTAGATTTTTTGGTCCCACTCCGCCCCTGTATAGGCCTATTAAATGGTCAAATAAATAAACAATACTAGGAGTATAGTTTCAACATGGTTTATTTGAACACCGTTTTGCAAACATTTTTTCTACGACCGCCATCATAACCTTAACATTCTTTCTAATTTGGGTGATCCATCTGTATCATGCTAGCTAAATGTGTTTAACGTGTGCGTTCTTGCTAAGACTGCAGTTACAGTATGAGCCTTTGGCATGAAATGTAAATCTTGCTCCACTCCCACTTCACTCCGCTCGCTTACTCTGGTCTGAACATTGCAGAGAACTCGCTTTCATCTCATCAGAGGAATGAGGAAGAGTGTGGTCGCTTAGGTCTGGAGGTCTGGTGTGAAAACGGGAATACAGGGTCAGTCTTTCAAACAGCAACAGCACCATTTGTGACGTGCTGGACGAAGCTTTCAGAGTGAAGTCCATGAGTGTGTGTACAGGACTCAGGATAAAGGAGTTAGTGTTGAGCCTGAGTGTTAGGAAGCACATCAGAGCACTAGACCTGCAGACAGTAGTCCTGGTGTTCGAGGGAGTCATTGAGTCTTAACGCACGGGATTCATCTAATCACCATAATGCACGCTAGAGGCGAGGAGGAATCATTTCTCCATAATTTTGTAAGCACGACATGAAAGGCGTCTTCAGGAGTTATGACTTCATTGGCTGTAAGGGTGACTCAATCAGGAGTTTGTTCACTGTGAGAGATGGAAAAGGTCTTAAACAGCATCACACAATATTGTTCAGGTTGTTTTAAAGATTAAATCTCTTGATAGTATTGGTCAGTCATGGCTACTCTGTACATTTGTGTATTATGACAATAAACTGTATAAATGGATGTTGCCAGTGATTTCCTAGATACTACAGATGCAATAATAATGCAAGTCAACTCATGTCCGTTTATTTATATATTTGGCGGGTAGTTAACCTGGAAATGTACAGACAGCCCTCCTTGATCAGCCTGTTGGGGATTATATAGCAATAAAAGTGATTAAAGAGGCACTTTAAAAAGTACACTTAAGCTGAGTTAAGTAAAATATGTAGGATTTGTTATCTTATTTTCTTAGAAATAAATCATTGAGCTATTAAATCTGCATTGTAGGTAAGCTTAATCTACTATGCCGACAGGCATGCTGCTTTTAAAAATATGCCCTGTAGGACTATTTTAGTTTATTCTTTTCACATGTGTTTAAGAAAATAATGTATCACTGGGTGTTTGCAAAAAGCAATGTTCTGAAACATCACTTGGACACTACTGCCATCCTTACGCCATTTGAAGGATGTTGAATATGTGGCGCTAATGCATAAGTGGCTTCTTACAGGTTTTTAAGGGTACCTATCTGTGTGGGAGAACACAGGACAAATGAAGTAGCCTAACAGAAAGGTGTGGAGAAAGCCGTTACTGGCCGTGCTGTTTGTATGCGGGTTAACACGTCTCTCAAATACAAAATCTGGCACACTTGGATGGACCTCTTGCAGGTTTGCGTGTGTGAGGGTGAGAGCTGATAGATATTAATCTGGCACTGATGTCTTACAGATGTTCAATTTCAACAGCTTTACTACATTTTGATGGCCTCTCTTTCAGGCCTATCCACTCTCTCTCAAATAATATCCTGAGTTAACACGGTCTCTTTGTCTAGCCACTATTATTTCACATTAGGCTGAACAAGATTGGTCAAATTTTCCATTGACTGAGCTTGGCTAGAATACAGTCATGTCCTGCTTTCCAGTATATCTCATCCCAGTGGTGGTGTGACTCATGTCGTGCCGTAGGGGAGATCAGACATGAGCAGCAGATGTGAGAAAAGAGAGAGGCACAGGGAGCTTCTCGGAGTAAATCCCGTGTCTGAGAGCTGACTATGCCAGGATCTACCACTGTCTTATAATGCGATGAAAGACAAAGCTTCTTTTTGACTTTAGACTTTGTTGCTGTTTTGTATTCCTGCATGACAATAACTCCACTGACCACAGGAACGGCCATCCCTTACCTGTTACCTCAATACACCCTTACAACTGTATGCTCCCTGCCGCCAGTGACAGTGAGTGACTTGAACAACTTTGTGTTCCTTGTTTCTTGTTGTTCCTTTACATGGAGGAAAACATTTGCTTTCTAGCCTCTCGGCCCCTCTCTGCTGGAATGAATGAGACAATAACATTCAAGAAGCAGCTCTTCTGCAAGCACTTTCCTCTTCACAGCCTTTAAACAACAACATCTGCTCTAGCTTGTTCCTAATCTAGCTTTTTAATAAACCTGGCACAATATACTGTTAATATTGGTGACTCTGGGATTAATTGCTTGTTATTAATGTGTAATATATGATGTTTTGAATAAAAGTGTCTGCTAAATCAGTGGTTCCCTTGCCTGCTCCTGGAGTCAAACTAACCATACAGATTTAAACTTTTTCTAATCAAACACATATAAACTCATTGTTCGATTGTTAGAAACTCCAAGACCTAAAATGAATAGGGTCAGATAAGGTAGCACAAGAACAACGAGATTGGGAAACACTTCTTGATTTTACTAGGTGTTTTTACCACTTTTGAATTACATTAGTTTCTTCCATTTTTATACATATTTTTTATAATGTTATACATATATTTCTAGGGTAGTGGGAACGAGTACACTGTAAAAACCAATTAGTTCAGTTTACTTAATTATTTTATGCAAACTCGTTGCCGGTGAGTATGTAATATTTATTGCTTCCCTTCCTTTGAAATCAAATAATTGTGATTTCATGTTGCATGACTGCAATCAATTGGAAGAGAATTACAAAAATATAAATTAAGTACCAAGTGCTCAACCAAAGGGAACATTAAACACAATAATGGTGAGAAAAGGGAAATCAACAAGTTAACTAAAGAATTTTGATGCTCTCCCCAAATTTGTAGGTGTTATGACAATAAAATTCAAGATTGACTATTTCAAGATGAATAAGAAGAATGTTGACTGCAGAAGTGGAAGAAATTAGTGAAAAGTCTGTTAAGAATTGCCCTGCCTCATAAACCATTTACCCCGCCAATGGCAATGTGAGGGGTGGGGCAAAATGGTACTCAAACCATTCAAGTAATGTTTACAAGGTTTTTCTGAGTAACGAGGGCATAGCATGCAAACAGTACAGTACATAAAACGGTAAATCAAACTAGGGGCTTGCACTCAATCTTTTGATTGAGATATACTTAAAAGTATATTGAATTATTCTAAGTATACTTGGCTTGTAGTTTACTCGTTTGATTTTAAAGCCTATTAATAGCTTTTTCACATAGTTTTACATACTGTCTCATAAACTTACAATGTTTGAAAATATTGATTTCTAAAGAAAACAGCTATGTTCCTTATCCTAAGCGTGTGAATTTTTATGTAGGTACGTGGTAATGTAAATAGAAAATAATTTACTTCAAATACACTAAACTTCAAATACTTCAATACACTTCAAATACACTAAATACAAGTAAAGTTAAAGGCTTAATTCAAGTGTAAAAATTAATACCTGAATAGGAACATAGTAGTATACTTAAAATGCAAAAATAATATATAAACAGTAAACTGTCAGTACGATGTTAAGTTCCCTTAATTTGCAGTCACTAGCCTAAAACGTAATGAACTCTAGTAGTTTACTGAGAGAAAACTTCAAAGTGTTCTTTCATAAACAAAAACATGCCATTATCAGTATACCTATAAGTTCAGTTGAAATATAGTTGCAGTACAAACAAAAAACTTTGTTGTAAACTAGTTGTGTACTCAGTTTACTACACTAAAAGTGGGCCAATTTAGACCCAAGTAGTATGGAAATAATACAATTACAAGTATACTAATAGGTTACTGGCATCAGAATACTTACTACATAAAGTACTGTAATATACTTGAACAATACTTATTTGAAGTATATTTTATAAAATTAACTGGAAGTATACTTATTTTTTTGTAAGGGTTTGCAAAGTAGTGGATTTGAGGAACTCTGATCTAGTGGATGGAGGAATTCATGCTTGTAATGATAAACAAGCAAATACGGATGAGGGTTTGGGTGTCACTATAAGTTCTAGTTCTTTTATTAATAAAGCACATTTAAAAACAGTCTGAGGACTGACCAAAGTGCTGTATAAATCAATAGAATACTCAAGTTGTCCTCTTCTTTCTCTCTGCAGATGCAGCAGTTGTTCTATGAGAACTATGAACACAACAAGAAAGGTTTCATCCAGGACCTCCACAGTAGCAAGATCCACAACGCCATCACATTGCACCCCAACAAGCGTCCAGCGTACCAGTACCGTCTGCACGTGTACCTGCTGTCCCGCCGGCTCTCCCAGCTGCGGCACCGCACAGTCCAGTTGCACCGGGAGGCCCTCGCCATGAGCCGGCTCGGCAGCGCCGCAGTCCGGCGGGAGGACCAGCAGCTAGGGGCGGCGCCCTCATACACACGCTACCGGCCCGCGGGGCGCAGCGACGTCCTCGAGTGGGAGTTCCTAACCGCTCGGCACCTTTACTCATCCAGCAAGAAGCAGATGCCCCGTCAGGGCCTCGGAAATCTGGTGCGCTCCGCACTGGAAGACACCGTGCTTCAAGTGATGGAAATGATCAACGAGAACTCAAAGACTCGAGGTCGCATCATAGACTTCAAGGAGATCCAGTATGGCTACAGACGTGTGGATCCAATTCACGGTGCTGAGTACATCTTGGACCTTCTGCTGCTCTACAAGAAGCACAAGGGTAGGAAGGTGACCGTGCCGGTGCGGAGACACGCTTACCTTCAGCAGTCCTTCAGCCGGCCGTTCTTCAGCGAGGCGGAGGAGCTCGATGTGTCCCGACTGGAAGACACCATCAACGGTGACTCGCGCTCGCTCTCTTTCCTCTCCAGCTCGCTCAAGATCTTCTCCTCCTTCCAGGTCTCTGAGTCCGCACAAGTCCAGAGTCAGACCAAAGTGCACTTCCTCGTCCCGCTCACCGGTCGCTATGAAATCTTTGTGCGTTACATGGAAAACTTTGAAAGAATCTGCCTGATCCCCAACCAGAACGTGAAGCTGACCATAATCCTGGTCGACAATGATACAAACCAGGATAAGGAGAGGCACCTAGAGCTGATAAAGGAATATCACAACCGATATCCTAAAGCAGACCTCTCTATCATCCCTATGACGGGAGACTTCTCTCGAGGCCTGGCCCTTGAGATGGGTGCTTCTCAGCTGAGGAACAACTCGCTGCTGTTTTTCTGCGATGTGGACCTGGTCTTCAACACTGATGCCCTCCAGAGATGTCGAGACAACACCGTTGAGGGAAGTCAGGTGTACTTCCCCATAGTCTTCAGTCAGTATGATCCCAAAATTGTCTATGCTGGTGACCCTCCTGAAGACAGCAGCTTTGTCTTTACCAAGAAGACTGGATTCTGGCGAGATTATGGATTTGGGATCACCTGCATATTCAAAAGCGACTTGCTTAGAGTGGGGGGGTTTGACACCTCAATACAAGGCTGGGGTTTAGAGGATGTTAATTTGTTCTCTAAAGTCATCGATTCTGGCTTGAAAGTGTTTCGCTCTCAAGAAGCAGGTATTGTGCATATTTTTCATAGTGTCTTCTGTGACATGCGTTTAGAGGCCAAGCAATACAAAATGTGCGTCGGGTCCAAAGCAAGCACTTACGCATCCACAATGCAGTTGGCACAACTGTGGTTGTCCAAACATTTAGGCATTGGTTACAACAGGACTTCCTCCTGATGTCCCAACCAGGCCCCAGCAATCACTGAAGTTTACCTCAGATCTGTAAAAGTGCAAACTACAATGCATTCACTGTATGTGTGGATATTTTTAGGGGTCCTGGGCAATGTATATCCTATCAAAAGAGTCCAATCCAACTTTCCAAAGGTTTGTCCTTGCCATCTAACATTGCAGCATCTTCCAAGGGATATTTATTGCACAAGTCTGAAAAGAAAGTAATCTTGCACTCATATTTTGAGGAGCATGTGTTTAATGAGGTCCTAAGGACCAAGGAAAGATGTGTTTTCTGCGTGTCATTAAATATAAACAACCTAGTTCACATTGCAGTGGTTATAATAATAGTAAACAATACAATAATAATATTGTACAGAAAGTACCAGAAATGTGCTTTAAATTTCCTTGCTGGGAAAGAGCCAGAAAGATAGTGTTCTCTGATTTATAAAAGGAGAAATACTATACCTTATTTCAGTATTTTCTAATGGATGTAAAGTATTTGATGATCTTGCTTTATGATATTACGGTACTGGTTACCATGTGACATCTACAATCACCTAAAAGATTTTTAGGAACACCATACTAATACTGTGTTTGAACCGCTTACACTTTCAGAACTGCTTTAATTCCATGTTGTGTTGATTCAACAAGGTGCTGAAAGCATTCTTTAGAAATAGGGCTGGGTACCGAGTTCGGTACTTTTTAGGTACCGACCGAATTGCCTGGGTACTACCGAGTATCGAAACATGTCTTGTTTTTCGGTACCAAATTTCGGTACCTAAGTGGTTAATCTCGTCAACGTCAGTGAAACAATAAGTACGCAGCATGATAGGCTGTGGCGGAAAACACTAGTTTACGCGGCCGCTCAGAAACGTAGCTCGTCGCACGTGAGTGTGTGTGCGTGCATGTAAGCGTCCCAACTTACATGCCAAGACCGGTAACACGGTAAATCTGATAAGCGCACATACAGTACAAAGTCTGTCTTCGACTGCAAGAACACAGATGAACCGACACTCAGCATATGGGATACTTGCCTCATAGACATGAGAAATAGGCCTATAGACGGTCAAAATATGTCTACTTTTAAACAAAACAATTAGAAATGAAAAAAATATGAGTCTGAAAAAGTCAACAACTGAAAAATAAAATAAAAATGTAGGTAATATTATATTGATAAAACTGGTTACATTATATTGGTATCGAAAAATGTATCGTTTTGGAACCGGTATCGAAGTCAAGGTATCTGTATCGGTATCGGTATTGAACATTTTGTTGCGATACCCAGCCCTATTTAGAAATGTTGGCCCATGTTGATAGGATAGCATCTTGCAGTTGATGGAGATTTGTGGGATGCACATCTAGGGCACGAAGCTCCCGTTACACCACATACCAAAAATGTTCTATTGTGTTGAGATCTGGTGACTGTGGGGGCCATTTTTGTACAGTGAACTCATTGTCATGTTCAAGAGACCAATTTGAAATGATTTGAGCTTTGTGACATGGTGCATTATCCTGCTGGAATTAGCCATCAGAGGATGGGTACATGGTGGCCATAAAGGGATGGACATGGTCAGAAACAATGCTCAGGTAAGCCGTGGCATTTAAACGATGCCCAATTGGCACTAAGTGTGCCAAGAAAACATCCCCCACACCATTACACCACCACCAGCAGCCTGCACAGTGGTAACAAGGCATGATGGATCCATGTTCTCATTCTGTTTTAGCCAAATATTCTGACTCTACCATCTGAATGTCTCAACAGAAATCGAGACTCGTCAGACCAGACAACATTTTTCCAGTCTTAAACTGTCCAATTTTGGTGAGCTCTTGCAAATTGTAGCCTCTTTTTTCTATTTGTATTGGAGATGATTGGTACCTGGTGGGGTGTTCTGCTGTTGTAGCCCACCCACCTCAAGGTTGTGCGTGTTGTGGCTTCACAAATGCTTTGCTGCATACCTCGGTTGTAACGAGTGGTTATTTCAGTCAAAGTTGCTCTTCTATCAGCTTGAATCAGTCGGCCCATTCTCCTCTGACCTCTAACATCAACAAAGCATTTTTGCCCACAGGACTGCTGCATACTGGAGGTTTTTCCCTTTTCACAACATTATTTGTAAACCCTAGAAATGGTTGTGCATGAAAATCCCAGTAACTGAGCAGATTGTGAAATACTCAGATCGGCCCATCAAGCACCAACAACCATGTCACGCTCAAAATTGCTTAAATCACCTTTCTTTCCCCTTCTGGTATGGGCTATATGCACGCATAAGTTCCGCATTTGACGCAAGGATGCTCGTCCATTTCCGGTTGTGTAGATTAAAGCGGAGGAAAACCGAAGAAAACGGGATTATGGCAGAGTCTTCAAAATTTACTGTCCTCCCATCTTTGAAACGAAGCGTACATACGTTTAGATGTAATTTTATATATAGTTGTGTTTATTTAATATAATTTTAAAAAGAAGCATAAACACAACGAAGGGTGTCAGTTTTATCTGTTTTTGTGACGTTTCTTTAGTATAACCATGGAGTATGAAATTCAATATAAATTCTCGGTATTGCATTGGATTGGAACAGGTGTTCCTAATAATCCTTTAGGTGAGTGTATGTCTTTGATCTTTTTTTCTTGAGTTCTGCAATGAACAACATACATTTTGTTTTTGCTTTGTGGCTTTTATGATTTTTCCATTTGCTGGCAGGAAAAATTCAGTGGCATTGAAATTATTTATAATAAAAACATTGACATGCATATTTGAAATGTATCTGTCTATGGTTTAAATTATTACTCTTGCTTTTAAGCCAGATGTTGTGTGTAGGTTTTAGACATCCATCTTTTACAAGGAATGATGCAATTTTCAGGAAATACTTTATGTGAAAACCAACAATCTGAAATTAATTCAATTGTCAGATATTAGCATATTTGCTGTCATAACTTTTCAGCTATTCTATGTGTGTCAGGCTGTCACGCCTGAGCTAATTCTGTGGTTAGGAGATCCATCTGTACTGTCAGTCCGCTTAAAACCCAGATCGTACATTGTGTTGCTGTTTCTCAGCCAGTTGATCTCGTATGGTCCCCTGCGTTGTTCTGCTGCATCACATCACTGTCCACATTATAAAGCTCACTCTGCAAAAGGAGAAGTGGGACAGGAACACCTTAAATATACAGTATCAATATAGTGAATGTTACATTAGCATTACCGTAAGTAATCATTTGTCTGGGACCGAACTATAAACCTATCATCCCAGAGTGACACAGGTGAGTAAATGAAAATGTTTCTAATTTAAATGGAATCAATAGTTTGTGTATGTTCTGTTGATTTAATTCGAGTCTGGACTAAAAGTTGTATTAATGATGATTTAGTTGAAAAGTTCTGCTCCTAAAGGGTTTTCACAGATGTATTGTTTTCTTTTTCATACAGTAGTTTGTACACTTAAGTAATTTATGGTTAGTAGCTTTAAAAATAGACATATAACCTTGAAGGTTATTTTGTTGTGGGTGTTGTCAGAAAAAAAAGTAGTAAATGAGCCTCTTGCCCTTTGTAGTGAGCATGCGAGGAGTGGGCGAA
Source organism: Cyprinella venusta (assembly GCA_038021265.1). Taxonomy (NCBI): domain Eukaryota; kingdom Metazoa; phylum Chordata; class Actinopteri; order Cypriniformes; family Leuciscidae; genus Cyprinella; species Cyprinella venusta. The sequence continues at coordinate 17,589,903 of CM075882.1, read as the reverse complement.
AACACTTATCACCCTGACAGGCGTGAAGGATCATCCGGGCCATCCTGCTTTAAAGGTTAATGTCTAGTTTCATGAGGCGTGCATACTTAATGAATCACAAGAGCTAGCTGGTAAACACTCCAGTGAACTGTGGCCTTATGCTGACTAGAAATGCTTTTCATAGTGCAGAAGTGACTTTCTTAGTATTATACAGCATCCCAACTCTCAAGTTGACTTGCTTTGTTACTACACAGTAAAGTTGCTAGTAGGCATCAATAGTCAAGTCAAGTCCCTTTATTTATATAGTGCTTTTTACAATACAGAGTGTTTCAAAGCAGCTTTACAATGATAAGAGGAAAAATAATTGTATCCATTTATTATGATTATTATCCCAGGTGGGAAACTTGATTTGCAGTCAGGGCACAAGATGAAAACATACTTACATAGAGGGATCAGAAAAACAACACAAATACACAAAAGATACCCACCCGAAAATAAAATAAAATGTACCAGTGCATACAGTACACTATAAGTAAGCCTACCATAAAAAAACTAGAACAATCTCTAAATATGAGGTTACCTGAGGCTATTTAGCAGGGTTATTGCACAGGGAACAAAGGAGTATTTGCTTCTATTGCACTTGAATCGTGGAACACTAAATCTGCGACCTGAAGGAAGAATTTCAAACTTAGAATGTTGAGGATGGGTTTTGTAGTCTAGTATAGATCTGGACTTATGGAGAACATGCTGTTCAAAGATAGCAGTCAGGGCAGTCTGTGCCATCCCTATAACCTTACCAGCCACCTTCACAATGTTTTTTTGGTGGTTTTTGTCTCTAATGTCCAGGTTTCCATACCATCCAATCATAGAAAAAGTAAAGACAGATTCAATAAAAGACTTGTAAAACAAACACGTCAGTGTCTTGTCAACATTGAAAACATTTAACTTCCTGAGGAAATACAGACGTTGTTGACCCTTATTACAAATTGCATCAGAATTAGCATCAAATTTCAAGTCACTATCCATTATTGTTCCTAGATATTTATACTGTTCTACAAATTCAATCCCGGTTCCTTTAATGAAGGTCTGAGATGGTGATTTGGATGATTTCCTTCTAAAATCTATGATAATATCCTTGGTCTTTGTAGTGTTTAATTGAAGGAAGGCTTCATCACACCATTCAACAAACTCATCTACCACCGGCCCGTGCTCGGATTCAGTCTTGTTAAGCAAGCTGATTATAACTGTATCATCAGCAAATTTCAGGATGGACTGTACCTGTCCACGTTCTGGCTTCTACAGTCATTGGTGTAATGAATATACAGTAGAGTGGACAGGACACAGCCCTGAGGGAGAGCCTGTGGAGGAGGTGCGCTGATCTGACAGAAAGCCATTTACTCTAACCCTCTGAGACGTTAAAAAATCTACGATCCAGCCCACAAAGTTAACATCATGATTAAAATAATTACGCAATTTCTTAGCTAGAACATGTGGCTGGATAGTATTGAATGCAGATGAAAAATCCAAAAATAAAAGTCTAGGATGCATACCAGGACTTTCTAGATGACTGTACAGGAAGTTGAGTAATATGATTTGGGCATCCTCTACTCCCATCCCAGCTCTATAGGCAAACTGCTTAGGGTCCAGAGCCTTATCCACCGTTTCCAACAATTTCCCTTTAACTAACCTTTCAAATGACTTCATGACCAGTGATGTCAATGCCACTGGTCTTAAGTCAATGAGCTATTTTGGTTTTCAACATTTTGCCACCGGAACAACAATGGACTCCTTCCACACCCTTGGGACCCTCCGCTGCTCCAAGGACATCTTAAAAACAAAACAAAGCTGTTCTGAACAGCTCTTGAGCAGTCTCCCTGTAATACTATCCATTCCTGGGCTCTTATTTATCTTATTGTTTTGAAAAACTGCCTTAACATCCTGATTAAACATCAGATTTGTCTTTGTGGGGAGGGCTGGCTCTCTGCATATTTCCCGGAGTTCATCTGCAAAATCCTCTGTGTCAAATCGTAAATAAAATGTATTAAGTGCGTCAGCTAAGTCTTTGTTACCATCATAACCTGACTTAAATGACTTATTTACCTTTTTTTTGCTGGCCTGTCATTTTTTTTCATTCCACCCCAAGCTATGGCCAAGTTATTGCTGCTTAAATTCTCCTCCGGCTCTCCTTATTTCTGCTCAGACCTCTCCCCTAGCTTCTCTTCTTTCTGCCTCCTCACCTTTAAGGAAGGCCCTCCATTTTTTTTCTAACACATTTTTCAGAGATTTGATTATCCATTGTTTGTTACTTTGGGTACATTTTGACATGCTTTTTTGGAATGACAGAGTCTTCACAAAAAGTGATGTAACTGCATACAGTGTCAGTGAGTTCATCAATATCTGAAGCAGAGTCTTTAAACACAGACCAATCCGTACAGTCAAAACATCCCTGTAGTTGATTCTCTTGTCTTCACCTTTTCTGTCTTAGCAATGTCCTGTATACTTGAGTAAGATAGATGGTACTGTGATTGGACGATTCAAGGGGGGCCTAGGAGAAGCTTTGTACGCTTCTTTTATAGACCCATAACACAAGTATATAGAGTCTTACTTTTTCTGGTTGGGCATTTAACATACTGGAAAAGATTCATTGATTTTTTGAAGTTTACAATTATTAAAATCTCCCATTAATAAACACGGGGCATCAGGGGAAAGGGCTTTTTCTTTTGGGTGTATATACTGTACACCACTGTCTGTCACAAATAGCTTGGGAAACTCCCTGGGGAGATGGAAAGGACGGACCGAGACGGACAACAGTTCAATGTCAGCTGAGCTTATGGATGCCCTGATGGAGAAATTATTGCACCACCGCTGATTTATGTATACACGTACTGCCCCTCCTTGGGATTTCCCCGTAGCGTTTGTATCCGTCCAACCTAACAGGCGCACCAAAGCCGCTGATTGTCAGATGTCATGTCTCGCTGAAGGCCATAATGAAGGCATCTCTATATTCATGTAGATAGTTTGTATTAGCCTGCAACTCGTCAGTCTTATTTCTTAGTGATTGAATATTTGCAAGGATTATAGAGGGTAGCAGAATGCACCTCAGTTTGTAATGTTTTAATCTTTGTCGAACACCTCCTCTCTTCCCTCATCTCCTCACCTTAGCAGAGTAAGTTCTTTCCATTCGGGAGTGTTGTGCCTGCAGATCTCAGAGTTTAAATCCTGAATGAAGGTATAATCCATCTGCATGTCCACACGGTTCGGAGCGTCACATTGCATTAGGTACTCCCGAGTGTATTGTCTTGGGCATTGTGATTGAGGTCGGACGCTGTGTATCCATATAAAAGTTCAAAAAATAACCAGGTAAATCATCTCCATAATGACTGTTTGCTCAAGCAGACACCAAGGATGACGAAAGTTTTTCCACGGTAGACAAACTGGGAAAAAAAAGATAAATACTTCTTTAACGACTTTAAATGGACAAAACAGCCAACAAAAACACCACACACAGACACATACTGCAGATCACTACAAGACTAGCGCCCCCTCAAACTTTGTTGTAATGCAACAAAGTTTGTTTCTTCTGTACAGCAGATCTTGAACAAAAGATACAAACTGTATCAACCCATTTTGACAGTGAAAAAATTTAAGATTTTGTGGGGAAATATTTTCACTTGTGCCGCCCGAAGTGGCGAACTCATTGACAATTCCCATTGGACCTGCTGTTCAGATCAACTCTCTGTCGCCTCTCAGTGTCTGGCAGGACGTGACCTGGTCTACGAGCTAAAAATGAAATGCTCATTTGCAAAATATAAAGCATTTTTAAACATTGTTGTACAATTGAAGAAACCCATTCTGTGTGGCCAGCAGTTGCAGTGGCTCACGTGAGTAGCTTGCGGTGAGATGAGAACGGCCTTAAATTTGGCAACAGATTTCAAGGTGCAAAGATTTCAAATAGCAAATCTGAGAGGTTTTGACTGATTGTGTATTGGAAGTTGTGTAGCTGTTTTAGTATTCACGTATAAGTGATTTTTTTTTTTATTTCTAACTATTTGTCTGGAGTGTCAAATTCAGGCCACGGTGCAAATCTTCAAAATTCTAATTTTCATATTTCTAATCTAATGTTCACTTAATGGAGGGGTTTTAAAAGTCAAAGACAGTGGGCATTCCCTCTAACACAACATAAACAATCCACTCCCCACACAGGAACACACACACAGAAACCCGTCTGTCATTACTGAATTCAGCCCTCTCAGTTCTTTCTTCTCGTTCATCCAGGTCTCTTTGCTGCTCTCTCGTGTTTACACGTAACATACAAGCAGCGCTGCACAGATGTATTTACATACAGATAAACTATATAGACTTTGGAAACCGCTGTCTTAAAGTATTCCCTTCCCAGTCCACACACATCACATCCACAGAACTGTCCATAATGAGGTGAAGAGTAACCAACATTTAAACCTATTGATCCAAAAGCCACTGTTTCTCCAATTTATGTCTATAAACACATAAAAAAAAGACAGCACACAGATACACACATATTTCAAAATTACCAGTAACCTTATTAAAGCCCTGTGTGTGTCTGTGCCTGTGTGTATGTGTGTGTTTTACAGGGAGCGCCTGCATCTGAAGCTTCCAGTCCCAGAACTGAAATGTCACCGCACATGTGCTTTTATTACAGACAGTCTCTGTGAGTGTATGTTATACAGTACATTGATAAATCTGCATTGGGATGTTGTGACATTAATGTCATAACACACGGGAATGTCACAACACACGTCCACATCTTCACTGGTGGGACAGAAGGCATCAGATCACTAGAAACGGTATGACTGTTATTGTGGCCATCAATGCAATACTGAGGGGTCTCCTATATCAACCCGGTATCACGCTAAAGCGTGTAATAGACACGTTGGTCCACTACCGGGTTGGGATGCAGGACAACCGGCTAATAAAGCATTACAGTAATCTAGTCTCGAGGTCATGAATGCATGAACTAACTTTTCTGCATCAGAGAGAGATAGCATGTTACGTAGCTTAGCAATGTTTCTAAGGTGGAAAAAGGCTGTCCTTGTAACATATGAAACATGATTTTCGAAAGACAAGTTGCGGTCTATTATAACACCCAGGTCTTTTACTGTAGTGGATAGGGTAACAGGACATCCGTCTATACTAAAGTTTTGTTGTAAGAGATTTTGTGAGTGGTTTTTTGGACCAATAAGTAATACCTCCGTTTTATCTGAATTTAATAGCAGAAAGTTACACGTCATCCAGCATTTTACATCTTTGAGACACTCTGTCAATTTAGAGGAGTTAGTGTTTTCGTCTGGTCGTGATGAAATATATAATTGAGTGTCGTCAGCATAACAGTGGAAATTAATTCCATGTTTTCTTATAATATTACCAAGTGGCAGCATATATATTGAGAATAGCAGAGGGCCTAAAACCGATCCTTGCGGTACTCCATAGTCTACTGACGTTATCTTTGATTTTTCCCCGTTTAAACAGACAAAATGATAACGGTCCGATAAGTACGATCTGAACCAGCTTAATGTCTGTCCTTGAACACCAGTGTAGTTTTGCAGTCGATCCAAGAATATTTTATGATCTATAGTGTCGAACGCAGCGCTGAGATCAAGTAGGACTAGTATTGAGATACAGCCTTGGTCAGAAGCTAAAAGTAAATCATTTGTAATTTTAACTAGCGCAGTTTCAGTGTTATGATGCGGTCTGAATCCTGACTGGAATTTTTCATAGATATCATTTTCTTGCAAAAAAGAGCATAGTTGAGCAGAATAATAAATACATAGTGTTTTGTTTATTTCCTTCTAATAGGGTTGAAAAATAAGCAGATCTAGCAGTTTTTAAGGCCTCTCTGTATGCAATCGAGCTCTCCTTCCATGAAATCCGAAATACCTCTAGTTAAGTTTTTTTTTTTTCCAGTTGCTCTAAATTTTTCTGGCTGCTCTCTTAAGGGCCTGGGTGTGCTCGTTGTACCATGGCGTTGGACTATTTTCTTTAATCTTCTTTAAGTGTGTGTGTGTGTAAGAGAGAGAGAGAGTGTGTGTATGTGAGAGAGAGAGAGAATGTCAGAGAATGTGTGTAAGAGAGAGAGTGTGTATGCGTGAGTGAGAGAGTGTGAAAGAGAAAGGGAGTGTGTGTGTGTGTGAGAGAGAGAGAGAGAGAGAGAGAGAGAGAGAGCGAGAGAGAGAGACAGAGAGAGAGTGTGAAGGGAAAACTTTATGAAATGTCATGCTCATTCACCCTCATATTACACTTGAAATGGATCTAAAGCTGCTCAGAGTTCATGAAATGAAGACTTTGCCAGAAAAGGTCATTATTCAGAATTGAATAGATTAGTGTAAGAGTGAATCTTGAAGCTATGAAGTGTCTGCATGAATGGCTCTGAAAATGCTAAAGACAGTGAGATGTAGATGCTCTCAAGTGTTACTGCTTCAATAATAGTGTAATTTTGTTTCATTAATATTTTAATATGATACTCTACGGATTGCTTGTAAACCCTGTTGAAGAGCTGCTACTCTGAGGAAGATAGAACAGCAGAAGCGTGTTCTGTTACATCTCAAGTGTGTGTTCATCAGCTCCAGACACACTCCCTCACAGAGCACAATTTCATTGACTCGCTTCAGTTTCAGATGAAGAGTGCTTTACAGTGCGTCTCAGACTGAGGCTCGCAGCGCCCCCTGGTGGATCATCTGCCACGGGAAATACGAAAACAGAAAGGGGATGTTATGGATTACTTTAATAAAAGGCGCTTTTGAAGCTTGACAGTCTTGACAGTGAATCTTCTGAAACGATTTAATATGATATGGCATAAATCAGCCTTCATAGCTTGTGTTACAGTTTGTGCTGGTGTGGATTTTTCATATTACACCTATTTAGTGCTTGATTTTTATATTTTGTCATTCCAGTTTAGTGTTGCGGTTTCACTCTGTTTGGTGTGGTTGGTCAGAACAGACATATGAGGAAAAACACTGCAAAAACTTGGTTGGCCCTGATGTGTTTTGTCATTGTGACAAGTTTTAATTAATAAGCCGGCCCTAAACTGACGGTACACGGAGTGTGACACAGGTGTATGTATCGTGTTATATGAGGATATGTGTAAATATGGCACGTGTTATGAGGATATGTATTGTTTTTTTCCAGATCTTCTGATGACAGAGCAGGTTTGAATGCAAATGTAAACACCAGTGAGAGTGTGTGGTCATGAGGCCAGGATTCAGGGTGTCTAGGATTTGTATCTTCAGTGCTCTTCATCTTCAGGGCTTTTCATCTTCAGTGCTCTGCATCTCCAGTGCTCTTCATCTTAAGTGCTCTTCATCTTCAGTGCTCTTCATCTTCAGGGCTCTTCATCTTCAGTGCTCTTCATCTTCAGGGCTCTTCGTCTTCAGGGCTTTTCATCTTCAGTGCTCTTCATCTTAAGTGCTCTTCATCTTCAGTGCTCTGCATCTCCAGTGCTCTTCATCTTAAGTGCTCTTCATCTTCAGTGCTCTTCATCTTCAGGGCTCTTCATCTTCAGTGCTCTTCATCTTCAGGGCTCTTCGTCTTCAGGGCTTTTCATCTTCAGTGCTCTGCATCTCCAGTGCTCTTCATCTTAAGTGCTCTTCATCTTCAGTGCTCTTCATCTTCAGGGCTCTTCATCTTCAGTGCTCTTCATCATCAGGGCTCTTCATCTTCAGGGCTTTTCGTCTTCAGTGCTCTGCATCTCCAGTGCTCTTCATCTTCAGGGCTCTTCATCTCTGGGGCTCTTCATCTTCAGGGCTCTGCATCTTCTGTGCTCTTCACCTTCAGGGCTCTTCATCGTCAGTCCACTTCATCTTCAGGGCTCTTCATCCTTAGGGATCTTCATCCTTAGGGATCTTCATCTTCAGTGCTCTTTATCTTCAGGGCTCTCCATCTTCAGTGCTCTTCATCTTCGGGGCTCTTCATCTTCAGGGCTCTTCATCTTCAGGGCTTTTCATCTTCAGTGCTCTGCATCTCCATTGCTCTTCATCTTCAGGGCTCTAATCTTCAGGGCTCTTCATCTTCAGGGATCTTTATCTTCAGTGCTCTTCATCTTCAGTACTCTTCATCTTTTGGGCTGTTCATCTTCAGGGCTCTGCAACTTCAGTGCTCTTCATCTTTGGGGCTATTCATCGTCAGTGCTGTCCGTCTTCAGGGCTCTTCATCCTTAGGGATCTTCATCTTCACGGATCTTCATCTTCAGTGATCTGCATCTCCAGTGCTCTTCATTTTCAGTTCTCTTCATCTTCAGTGCTCTGCATCTCCAGTGCTCTTCATCTTCAGGGCTCTTCATCTTCAAGTCTCTGCATCTCCAGGGCTCGTCATCTTCAGCATTATTCATCTCCAGGGCTCTTCATCTTCAGCATTATTCATCTTCTGGGCTCTTCATCTTCAGGGCTCTGCATCTTCAGTATCCTGGTTAACCGAACCGCTCTGGGATGTTTAAGGAATCTGAACATTGTGATTGGGTAGTAATAAACTCTGGACTGCAGCTAAAGAGCCCTGGATAATATATGGGGAAAGCCTGGGATTCATACTTAGGGGTGGCAGTGGCTCAGTACAAACCGAAAGGTTGGTGGTTCAATCCCCGGTTTCACGTGACCAAGAGTCGAGGTGTCCATGAGCAAGACACCTAACCCCAGCTGCTCCCGATGAGCTGGATGGCGCCTTGAATGGCTGACACCGCCGTCGGTATATGAAGTAGTGAGTGAATGGGTGAATGTGAGGCAAAATGTAAAGTGTTTTGGTGGCCATTGGGTGAAATCTGTGGCCATTGGCTCCATCTGTGAAAGCGCTATATAAATGCAGTCCATTTACCATTTATAAAACCTTGCAAAACCTTTCATATTCAAATGCATTCCATTCTTTTTATTGATGTCTTTAATTTGTTTCTTTTATTTTATGAATCTTAAGCATTTTCTGTATTAATTCTAGATCCCTTTTATGCCTTATGTTACATAATTAATCTTTTACATGTTATTGATTGCTTGAATCATTTATATATATTCTTCTTGTGCTCTAATATGTTTATTATATGATTATTTCCAAATCTAAGATATTTTGTGTCTTCTGTAAGATCAAGTGTGTTTATTTCCCTTCAGAATTAATTGTGAAATACATTGGTATCAAAATATGTGTGTTTGTTTCTGTAGATATGAGATGACTCCAGATCTGTGCTTTTCTCCTGATAACGGTCCTCAAGCTGTCACACGATTACCCGTCAGACCCGCTGGACACGTCCAGTTTCGAGCTCTGCAAGAGAAGCTTGAGACCCTTTCCCTTCTGTTTCAGAGACACTGCACATCTTTAGCTTCAGAAGACTCCTTTCATTCTGCAAATATATTCTTCTTTCTCTACACTCTGATCTTCAACTTCATCTGATTCAATACTTTGGATATTACAGGTTTTCTCGATTGCTAATAATATAACTGATTCAGTGTGCCCAATTTCCCAAACCATTCATTTAGTTCTAGAAAAACAACATTTTTATCACATTTCACTTGTTTTCACACACATTCCAATTTTCTCAATGTTTTCAATAAAACTACACCAAAATGCCCTCATTTTGCCCCAGGTTTAACCATGTTCTCATTCAGAAAACACAAACACTTAATATAATTACCTCAGATGTCGCACTGTGAACTCGCATAACATTGTAGCAAAAAGGATAACACACCAATCTGAATCTCGGGATATTATAATTAGGGAGATTATGTGCTTTGGAAAATTAATCCTAGTGGAGGGAGAGGAAGAAGAAGAGGAGGGGAAAAAAATGAAGGTATGGGGTCAAAGGTACTGTAGTTGGCCAAACTCTTCTGCAGGAATGACCATGAGGAAAGTTGGTCTACAGGGTTTACACTACTTACACATACAGTTAATGGACAGTACAGTATCAGTGCTTCAGATGAGAGAACTTCCACTCTTCTATATGTATAGTAAATACTGTAGCACATGTTGGACACCCTCAAACTCATAATTGTCATACTGATTTGTACTTCTTACATTTCTGATGGACATTTCTGGAGAATATCGGCATGAACAGCACCTGGATATTATGGATGGCTGTCCCAGTAGGAGCAGCGTTACTCCAACAGTGTTTGGGGTCTTTGCTCTACTCCTGAAGCAGCTGGAGAATCCGATGTGAGTCACATCATGTGACGGTTAAAAGTCCTGTTGGGTCGACACTGCTGTATGTTCTCCAGACGAGGCCAAGACAAACGTCTTCATCACCGTTCACGGATGTGGTGAAGCTCCCTCCATCAGTGAACATCAACAAACATCATTTACTCGCATCAGATCCAAGAGATAATCGCTTTTCACAAAATTACGTGCAGATTTAAAAAAAAAAATCTTACTATTAAAAATATTCTGGAATGAAATGAGGGTAGGTAACTGATGTCAGATTGTTTTTTGCAAAAAAAAAACCTCAAAACTTATTTGAACAAATAAGATACCATGTGTTCTTTCCTTTTTAAACCAGAAATCATTCCTATCATGAGGCATCAGGGGGGCCGCATGAAGTTATGCATCTACACTGGCCTTCTATCCTTCTTCACATGGTTCCTGCAGTTTCAGCTAACTGAGTTTAAATGAGGAGCTGAGATGCCAGAGACAGCCATTCACTGGTTGGGCAACAGTTGAGCTGGATCATGCCAGTCACAAGCCTGTTCTCCACATTTACGTAATGAAGCCTAATGTGTGACCTGTATTCAATATAGCAGAAGTTGTTGAGCCAATGGAATAACCTTGCCTTGAATACACACACTGTAAAGCTGGCTGAAAGAATTATTATTATTCTCAGTGCTGTATTATTTAAGAATTTAATTGAAGTTACCATATAGAAATTATTTGAAGTTTTCCTGCACTGCATTTACTCGAAGTTGTCTTTAAAGCCACTCCTTATATGTTCATACAAGTATAACCTGTTTTAGCTAAAGGGTTTCAAGGGAGGAGGGAGGACAAGAACAATTGTCTAAATCAGAATACTAGGAAGATATAATACAGATTTAAGACACGTAAGATTTAATAAAGGAATTGGAACCAGACTTCAGCGCTGTTTGGAAGTATTGACTGAACGAATTTCAAGAATTTTCAGTTTTTGCATTCTTGTGTTTGTGAAAATAAATGTGCAGCACTTTAACGGACTGGCCATGTATTTTTTTGACGTGCAAGACACTTCAACTCCTAACAGAAGCAAGAAAAAGATAGCTTCGATCCTTGTTCTATGATGGCGTTATTCGTGTAAAAGATTCATATAATAGCTCCCTCACCATTGCCATTCTTCAGAGGCTCATCGGGGAAATATTCAAAACAACCTTTATTTCTATGCCCACTGCTTTCTCACACACTTTAAAACCCTTAATGTTAACCATGTCATAACATTCAAAAGTCATTCAACTAAAAACACACACAATATTTCTGGCAAGACTAAAATAATGACACATTTCAAACGGTGACATTGAATGGTTTTTTATTGTCACGCTCAAGACGGAGCATGGTTTCGGTTGTTTTCTGGATGGATTCTTGCTTGACATCAACACTTCACCTCAGTGATGGCGAACAGTGACAGGAGCGTCTGTAGAGATGTTACCCAGGAGGCCAGCCCAGCTGCCGGCCGCCCAGCACGTGGATGTGTATGTGGTACACAGACTGGCCCCCGTCGGGCCCCTCGTTCAGCACCAGCCGGTATCCCCTGGTCAAGCCCTCCTGATCCGCACACTTCTTAGCCACCAGCATCAGGTGTCCCAGCAGCTGTAGAGGCCAGAGGAACACATCACACACACACAAAGTCTGCTCAGGTGGCACACGTTTCAAAAAGGATCACTTTATTAAAAATAAATAAACCTAAGGCATGAGTCACAAAGATAGACCATAATACAACCTTTCAATTGTGTTCAATAATTGCACAATTATAAAGAGAATCTTCAATCTGCCTATCAGAGAATCACAGGAAATAGCTGAAACTGTCCAATCCCATCTTCTAAATCTGAATAACGTAAAAAAAAAAAACTTAAAGGCACACTGTGTAGGAATTTCTCCCATCTAGAGGTGAAATTGTATTTTGCATTCAAACAAATTGTTTTTTCACCATTATGTGCCAAGAAGCTACAACGTCTTCCAATAGCACTGTTGTTGTTGTGCCTCCTATATAATGAATTACACAACCAAGCAATAAAAAAAGCTTGTAATTTAGACCATAACATTGACTTCCCTGTTGAGAAGCAGGACTTCAGAGTCCCTTTCTTTCTTCTTCATTAGCTGTTTCCACATGGGAAAAGCTATCCCGATATTTACCCTCGTTTTTTTTAATTCACTGGTCACGTTTCCTTTTAAATATTTTTTTTTTTTTTTTTTTTTGCTTTTTTGGCGACGAGGATTCCTTCTCCTGTGACTCGGCATAATGATCCTGCATTATGAAGGACTGTGCACTGCAGCCTCTCACTGACCTCCTTGTCCGCTTCAGCTGGATTCAGTCATGTGACGCTGACTCTGTATGAAAACGCATTGTGGAAACACATTGTGGTAGGCTAGTGCTTTTTGTCCCTCTCTGCCATTATAGTTTTTTTCAAGATAATAATAATAACACATTTTTATAGTGCTTTCTTCTGGCATTCTTAACATATTTCTGATTTGTCTTATTAGTAGTAAAGTTGTTGTTTTGTTTTTGTTTTTCGAGAAGGAATGGCGTTTTAAGAGGACCAAATCTGAGGTGTGGTCATATTTTGGTTTTTACAAAAGTCCTGAGGGAAACTTAATCGAGGATGGTCACCCTGTCTGCAGAACATGCACAAAAAATCTCTGTAATCGGGGGAAACACTTCAAATCTGCCGATCATCTTGTTTGACCATCACCCTCTTAATTAAGAGTTACATTTAAGAAATAATAATGCAACTTTATATATTTATTGTACACTTATTATATCGATTTTTTTTACCACATAATTAAGTTACAGGGACATATTGAATTGAGATGACCTGTTAAATTTTAACGTTACCTGTTATATCCATTTTGTACAGCGTACAAAACTCAATCAGACAAGATGATCACAACAATATTATCAAACTCTGTAAATAATAAATCATCTCTAATTACATTTTCAATACAATCAAAAAACGGAGATGCAAGATTCAAGACGGCAAGTTGCATTTTAATGAAATGAGAGCGCATGATACATGGATGTGCTGGTAATGTGTTGCTATTGACGACGGCCATTATAAGGAAGGAAATGCCACAGAATAGAATCTTGCTTTTAAAAGTACATAGAGCTGCTCGTTTTATTTGTTTTTAGTATATTTATTAAATATAAAACTTTTATAATGTTTTCAGTGTCAGCATCAGTTGTTTTTGAACAATTTCATCTCGTTTTAACAAAACCGTGATATTGATAATCACGATAATTTTGGTCACTATAATCATGATATGAAATTTTCATACCGCCCCATCCCTAAGGGCTTCAAAATAACAAGTTTAAAGCAGCTTGCCCTGTCAGATACTGTTGCTGGCTAACAGATTTACTTGGCTGTTTAATGAGATTGAGATGTGGTGCTTTCCTCAGTTCTTAACTTACAGTTAGGCTATATTGTCCATGTGTACATGTTAGACAGTCAAACAACTTTGTCCATGTCAGTGTCAGGACTGGAGAGGACGAGCTTCTGCAAGTGAAAGTTAAAGGAACACTCCGACTTTTTGGGACTTTGGCTTATTCACCATATCCCCCAGAGTTAGATAAGTCCATACATACCTTTTTCATCTCCGTGCGTGCTGTAACTCTGTCTGACGCACCCACCGCTAGCCTAGCTTAGCACCAGTGTTAATTTTGTTAACGAAAACTATGACGAAAAATGTTCGTTGATGACCTTTTTTTCCCTGACTAAGACAAGACGATGAGAGACGAAACCCACGTCATTAAACAATCAATGTGACTATATAAACACATGCAATATCGTTGACGAAAAAAGAGACTGAAATGTGTTTAAAAAATTAAAACCACTTGTTTTTTATCAAATAAAGGAAAAACAACACATTGACTGTTTTTACGAGCGTTCATGCTTACGGTTGCCAGATTTCAAAAATATAAATCCCCAGTCAGAGATTTCTGTAAAAAAAAAAACACGATTTTAGCCGGTCTTTTGAATAGTATCTGGCAACCACGCGCATTGCAATGCGCACACTCTCTCTCTACACTGCGGAAGAAGTGTGTGGATGATCAGAAAACACAGACAAGTTAAACTTTAGTTCAGCGATCTTCATTTGAAATTTTCAACTTAAAGCGTCATTCATGTCGGTCTTGGTTCTGTTACGAGCTGCTCGAGCTGTTTGTGCGACTAAATCTGCGATCAAAATGCAGGGCTGACATCCAGCTGTGTTTTTAATGTTGATCATATTATACGAGCAAGAATGCAATGTTTTCTGAATATCGATTTTATACATTGAAATTGATTGATTTGATTAAACATCAGTTCAACAAACAAAAGGGTACGAATAAGATGTTCTACATTTGTGAACGAATCTGTGGCTTTGAACAAAGCGTGAGATTGAATGATCCGTTCATAAGGACAGCATTGCTTCGTTAGTGAATGAATGAATGACTCTGTGACTCACTTAAAGCATTATTTATTTTATAAAGATATTTATAAAGGTAAAAAAAATAACAGGAAAAATCGATTAAAAGGGCAAATATTGTCTCTTAATGAAAAGGTGTGACTAGAGAAAAATTGGAGAACCACTGAACTAAGGGAAATTGATATGTAGAATTGCACAAGTGCTACTGCTAAAGAGTGCAATGTCAACAAAACGTTTCAATTTCTCATAAGCTTAATTAAATTGGCCTAGAGAGAAAAAAATAAATTACATTTTTTTTTCCTAAATAGTAAAGACTACATATAAATCGCTACCAAAATTAATCTCGATAACTGCAGTTTGACTAAATGTAATGACTAAAAGTTGACAAAAAATTGCAATGACTTTTCGTCAACTAAAACTAGACTAAAACTATGAAAGACAAAATGACTGAAATGTAAATAAGACCAATAAACATTTTCGTCTGAAGATGAAGACTAAGACTAAATCAAAAATGGGTGCCAAAATTAACACTGCTTAGCACAAAGACTGGATGTAAATGGTTGCAGCAGCATACTAATCCCAAATAAGTGACAAAATAACGCAAATATTTTCCGATTTACATGTTGTGATTTGTTAAGTCACAGAGTGTACAAATAACAAAGTCATATGAGACACAGCCATTTTTTAACTCGCTCTGGATAATGTTAGGCCTTGTTTACACTGCAGGTCTTGATGCCCAATTCTGATTTGTTGCCTATATCTGATTTTTTTAACTATCTGTTTAGACGTTCTTTAAATTGTGACCCATATTCGATTCATGTGTTTATACTTGCCATATAGGCTACTATTTGAAACATATCGCGCATGCTTAAAGGGTTAAATTATCCCGCACAGATGGACGAACACGAAATATGCTTCATGCTCTGCGATATTTGAAGTTGCAAAACACCACTTTTGAATAAGAAATAGTGTCTATAAAACTCATTAAAACTCCACGAATCACATGCGTATCGGTGAGAACACTCGTTAAAACAGCACACACACCCGAGCTTGACTGCCCTTCACGTTTGACATTATTGATACTGCTTTCATTCGTACTGCAACGGACCGATCTAAAGGGGTTATTGGGCTGTTCACTGTTATACAATAAAGAGCCTGCACAGAGACAGCAAATGAACACAAAAAAACCTGCCTAGAGCCTGTACTTTCACTACACTGACAGTGGAGTTGCGCTCAGGAGTAGAGCAGCTGTGGACGATTTTCTTCATCTTTTTTGAGCGGCTGCGGATTAATTCTTTCTATGCACACACAATATGATCTCACACTCATGCGCGAATGTTTTAAAAATATAATTGAGCATGTTAATAGTCCTAGTACGTTTTAAATAGACCACTTAAAGTGTTTATTACAAACAAATGCTTAAATAAATGTAAATGAACAATTTTCGGCACATTTACAATCCTGAAAACATCTCCCGTGCCCCGGTCCACATTCCTCTCGTATGACACAACGTTTCGTCGCCCATCCGTCCCTTTGCAGAAGCACGTCGGGGGTTTCTCTCGTCATTTAACCGCGGAAACGTCGCCTAATGCCTCAGAAAATCCGATCTGCCTGTTTAGATAACTACAAAACAACTAACACCCATGATTGTAAATTATGCTTTTACAAACTAGTAATTGCTGACTATTACTCCAACTCCGAACGAACTCTGCTCCTAACCACGGTGCGTCTCAGGTGATATGGTTATCATTCCACCCAAGTAGCAGTGCTTTCGCCTTCTGAGAATATAGTTTTCAATATATATATGGTTAAAAGATGGCTGTCTCATATGACCTTGTTATTTGTACACTATGTGACTATAAAAATCACATCATGTGAATAGGAAAATGTTTGCATTATTTTGTCACTTATTTTGGATTAGTATGCTACTGCAACCATTTACATCCAGTCTTTGTGCTAAGCTACGCTAGCGGTGGGTGCGTCAGATAGAGTTACAGCACGCACGGAGATGAAAAAGGTATGTATGGACTTATCTAACTCTAGGAGATATGGTGAATAAGCCAAAGTCTCAAAAAGTCAGAGTGTTCCTTTAAATAAATGTTATTTTTTAAAATTGAGACCTTTAACATCTGTTATCATAGTGTCATTTTTATGATGTAAATTGAGGGAGCAAAAGCAGTATTGGCTCCAAATATCGGCTCAAGAAATTCGGCAGCCCGCATCGGTCATCGGCTAAAGCCAGTGGCGGGCCGTGCATTTCACACTTAGGCCTTCTGTCCTACCTGAATTAATAACTTTCAATAGTGTATCAGCGCAAAGACTCTCTATAATTGTTGCTTTTATTTCGCACCGGCATTTATTGGATTAATGCGGTGAGTTCGGGAAAGGTCGCGAGAAACGAGCGCGTGAGTTCGGTTGGTGCATTTGTACAGTGGTTCTTGCGTTCCGAATCAGATTATAAATTCAGAAACGGAGCCTCCCTTATCTTGTCGTTCAAGGGTTAACGTACAATAGTCCCTTTTCAGACGTTACAATAGTATGCATGTTTGAAAAAAAAATAAATAAATAAGTTTCGATCGTAAATTTATAAGAAAAATTAAGAAAAAAATCATATTCACCACGGGGGGGGAAAGCATATTAGGCTACTCACCAAGATTATTTTTACACAAAATCCATCCTTATTTCTTTCCTCAAGAAGACTGCAGGTTCTATCTGCGTTTCAGTTCCAACAATGTCGTGTCTGTCTCGTCATATTTCTAGCAGTTTTAATTCACTTTATGGCTGAGAGTGCCTGCTCGACAGAAGCACACACAGTCACCGCAAAACATGACGATGTTTACAGCTGCCCCGTGCTCTCGCACAGAGTTTTGAACAAAGTCAACGCGATCAGCGGGACTTTTGCCTTTAGAACCATTCGTGGCATAACTTAACATTAGTCAGTTCTGTTTTTACCCGGAGAGATCGAATAGAGTTCCGTATCTGCGTTTAGCTCGGTCTGAATAAGAGATTTTTTTCTGCTGGGTGTCGAGGAGGGAAAGAAACATTATTTTGTGGGTTGAAAAACTATTACATCGACAGGAATATTTAGATTAAGCAGTTCGCTACAGATGCAGATACTAGTACGCAGATATGGCTCTAACGTTACGCGCTCTGAGCATCCAATCAAAGAACGAGAAAATACAGACGTTGTTAAATGCCAGCTAGATGGCCCCGCTGCAGTCAAAGCGAAATCTGATTGGCTGATTAAATCTGACGGATTATCTGATTGGTTAAAGCAACGGCATTCATTTTAAGTTACAGACGCCCGCTCTGTCGATTCTGAAGGCCTCCAGGCAGATTTATTTACCCGGTAACGCATGATGGCTGAAATATGATTGGATACAAGCTCTAACATAAAAACAAACTACTGGAAGCAGCGCAACCAAGAGAAAAGCTATGATATTAAAATAACGAACTATTGGGAATAATTTAATACTCATTCATGGAAAAAATATATTAAAGTGCAAGTCAGTGATTCTGATAATGTTTAGGCCAGCAGAGAAGGCCTTGCTGGCCCTGACGGCCCACCACTGGCTAAAGCTGATGGGGAAAAAATCTGTATCAGCACTAAAAAAATCCACATCGGTCTATCCCTAAAAGACAATGATTTTAGTGAATAAAATACTTAAACTACACAGTGTGCCTTTAAAAATAAACAAATATAGTACATTAATGATAGTACTGTTGTAAGCTGATTGATTTAGATCAGAACTCAATTGAAGAATTATTAAGTGAACATGTAATTTAGTACGTTTATTAACCCCTTTCTCTCGTGGGGAACCACTGGTCACCACCATGAAGGTGATCTCAGAACCTGTAAACACAACACAAACACACTGTTTAACACTGACCTCTTTATCTGCGTCCTCTACTTTGGAGATCTGAGTGATGGGCTTTCTGGGGACCACCAGTATGTGAGTGGGAGCCTGAGGGGCCACATCATGGAAGGCAATGCACTATTCATTCATTACACAGACAGAGAAAAGGAGAGATTAACACTAACAGTGTGTATTATTAATTCTGGGTATATTGAATAAATAAGTGTAAAAGCAGTATAGCAGCAGTGCAAATGAAAACGTTCACGTTATTTTGCAACGGGGTCTCCGTTAATCGCCGTTCAATGTGCAGACTGCAGAACCGTGACAGTTCACATACGTTACAGGACATGTGAACTAGCACTGAAATCTGACACATTGCCACATATTGAGCACAAACTCATATTTCACTGATACAAACGTATATCTTTGAACTGTCAGCAGAACTCGAAATTGATTTGCAAACGCGCCTTTTTTAACTTTGATGAGCCACTCGATGAATATCATATGATCGAGTCTGAAGAGCACGAAACGCTGCAGAGCAGGCGCAGTATCGCCATAGCTCAACAAACAGCAGAGATCGCACCTGGTCGTCTTCATAAATTATGTTGGCAGGAATCTCTTTACGGATGATTTTGCCGAATATCGTGTCACCTCCTGGCTGAGCGGTCTGCGCCCGCGACACCTCATCCGCCATGACGATAACGGATCTTCTTCTTCTTCTTCGTCTTCGTCTTCGTCTTCTTCTTCTTCTTCTTCTTCTTCTTCTTCTTCTTCTTCTTCTTTAATGGCGGTTGGCAAACAACTTTTAAGGTGCATTACCGCCACTTACTGAAATGGAGAGTGAATCACAATAGCATACTCTACCCACTACAAACAATAAATAAATAAATAAATAAATAAATAAATTACTCATAATAAAACACTATCATTCACAACATTACTAATACAAGTTTAATAAGAACTAATTTCATCACCAACTGATTAGCCTATGTTTTTCCAAAAATCTAAATATTTCTCTCTACCCCACCCCATATAGGCAGCACACGTACATCACAGTGACGTCTATTTGATGTGTGTCTGACAGCTATTTGATGTGTTACAGCAGGTGCTCTGACATCTTTTTGATATGTGTGTAACAAGTGTTACAGATGCTCTGGCGTCTATTTGATGTGTGTGTTTACATCTGGAAGACATATTTTTTTAGAGTGTTTGCTCATCTGACTGCAATACATCTACAACTGTCCAACTGTCCTGTTTTCCCAGAACATGTCCTGTTTTCATATAACAATATAGGCCTAACCATTTTCTATCCATACAGAAGAGGCATAACCTACTTTAAATGTATTGAAATTAATAAGGTATCTTTGAGTAAACTTTGACTATCATTTGAGTTGGCCCATGTGTTTGCTGGGCCGAGTGTCCTGGTTTTTGGTAATCAAAATATGGTCACCCTAACATCTATAGGACGTTTCCTGTCAGATGTCAAATGTAGGGGCACAAAGTAACACGGGGTTAATTGTAACACGCTTGTTTTAAATAGGTTCCCCACATGCTAGCATGACGAAACTTGGTGTATTTACTAGTTGCCATTTCAACACTATATAGAGAAAAAAATGTGCCAAAATTCCGAAATCTTTGTAATATATTGCTGAATATTTTTTTTAAACATAGCTAAAGTAATTTTCTTACTTAAGTTAATTTTTCATCTCTATTTTTTGTGTTTATTTAAAATCAGACAAATCTGATATTAATTATTTTAATCTCCTATCTGTTGTTTAACAGTTGATATAGTTCTTTAATGCTTCGCTAACTAGCAGAAGACACAAGCAGGGTTTAAACCCCAGTTGTGCAGGGGCATGTTGTAACACTGCATTATGCCCCTATTAGAAATATGCTATTATATTCTATAC
Source organism: Cyprinella venusta (assembly GCA_038021265.1). Classification (NCBI taxonomy): domain Eukaryota; kingdom Metazoa; phylum Chordata; class Actinopteri; order Cypriniformes; family Leuciscidae; genus Cyprinella; species Cyprinella venusta. The sequence continues at coordinate 17,569,577 of CM075882.1, read as the reverse complement.
TTTTATGGATTCTATTGAAAACATGAGAAACATGTAGATAAAGACTGAGAATCAATGTTCAGAAATTATTAATTATTATTTTGTTTTGAACTGTATAGCTGTGTTTTCTGGTGTGTTTGTCGTCAAACTCAAAAAAATTTATTTTTAATTATTAAAAATGGCATATGAAAAAGTTAATAATTGTATTTTATTAAGAAAATATTTTGGTTTGAATTGTATGTTTTTGATTATATGAGATAGCATTTTAAGCTGTCATATGGTGATGTTACAATGTGCCCCACCTATGGGGCATGTTGGCACATTTCACTTCCATTCTTTCAGGGTAAATCAAGAAAAAAGCACTGTATTAATAAAACAAAACCAAATAATTGTATTAGACATGTGGGAAATTAATGTGGGGAAAAAAATTATACTCTTAGATTTACACAAACTGAGAAAGTCAAAAAGCGTTAGGTTGTGCCCCGCTCTCCCCTATGTTAAACTGGCATCTTCAAGATGTCTATCAGATGTTAGTAAACAGCAGATGCTTTCCAGATAAAATGATCTTTAACAGACATCTTGCAGACGGACATGTGCTATCTATGACATGCCCTGAATTCAGTTGTAATATTTTTTCATTTCAAATCTATTTTTTTCTTTACTTATTCTCTCTTTCAGAATCTTCCTTTCCTGCTTATGACAACTAATAATTACATGTTCTAAAGTTTCACTACTACATTGCTCACATAACCCTATTATTTTAAGCGTAATATGCCCAAATCTCATTCTTGAAATAATGTCCTCTTCCTTTTCCTTTATTTTCTCTCATTCCTCCAACCTTTTCTGGATACTGTAGAACATTCTCGCTTTAGTTTCCATATTCCACTCCTCCTGCCATTCTTTTTCATTTCTGCTTTGATTATACGTTTTACTTCTGCCTCACTATAACAATCTATCTCTGTTTTTTTGTTGTTGTTTTTTCGCATATTTGTCTGCAAATTTATTTTCAGTTACTCCTATGTGCTGGAATGCAGATCAATTTCACTACTCCTATTATATCTATCCTGTATACAGTTTGGGCTATGTACAACATAATATCCTGTCTTGCTTCTGACTGGATGTTCTTGAAACTAATTAACGCACTACTTGAATCTGACGCTATTAACACGGTTGGTTTAGTATTTTCCATCAATTCAAGGCCTAAAAGAAATGGGCAACATTTCTCCTGTAAACAATGACAATTTATCATTAACTATTTTATTTAACATGACATTTATGTCTGGTATAATGAATGCTGCTCCTACTCTCTTTGAAATATATCTTTAAAAACATATTAATAATTTGCCTCTAAATATTTACTAACCTGAATCCTGTCAATATTTCTCTCTTTTTTCCACTCTAAAAGGCGCAAATCTACCCCTAATTCCCCCAATAGTCAAGGTGAGACATTGGACAGTGGGGCTTAACTTTATATCTTCTATATAAAGGAGTATCTCATTCACTGCATCTCAGCGCGTTGAAAACTCTTAATCTGTCGATTTTCCTTATGCCCTTTTAAATTTATCCAATACGTTTTTATCTGATTTCTTCTAATATCCAACGGCATTTAATTCATTTCAACTTGTAATGCTGCTACTGGTGTTGTTTTAAAAGCACCACAACAAAGTCTCAACACCTGATATTGAACTACATCCAACTTTTTTAGTAATGTTTTTCGAAGCGGACTGATAAATTGTACATCCATAATCAAGAACTGCTCTAATTTATACACCTCTTTCAATGAGATCCTACTTGCTCCCCAATCTCTACCTCTCAGACATCTTACTACATTTAGTATTCTTTTACATTTTCAACAAGATTCTCAATATGTATTTTCCACTTAAGTTTTTTTTTTTCATCAAACCATATCCCAAGATACTTAAAACGTCTCTCTCTAAGTTTCTTCCATAAAGTTTAAGTTGATTCTGTTCATGAATTTTCCTTTGTGAAAACAGACTACTTTGGTCTTCGCCACTGAGAACCTAAAACCCTATTCCGTTCCACCTTCCATAATTCCTCTTGCATTTTTATAAAAATATATTCTGTATTTCTTCCCTTTTTTCCTCATAACGCCATCATCTGCAAATAATGCAACAACACTTCTACTATCAACTTCATTCAACACTTGATTCATCAGAATTGAAAATAAAACTAACTGGACAAACTATACTAGGCTACTCCCTTGAGGAGTTCCATTTTCCATTAAAAATAGCCTACTTACAGTAATAGGCTACATTCGATCCACCTATCCGTTTAAAAGTTTTAACTAAACTATACATTCTCCTTCTTATTCGCATCTGAGAAATCTTAATCTTTAATCCTTGTTTACACAACATATCGTATGCATTTTCTACATCAAAAATACATAGGCCTATCTTTATTATTTTGAGCTTTTCTAATTTCATTCTCTATAGAGCGGGATCTGTGCTTCGTCCCTTTACTAAATCCACTCTGATAATCCTTCAATAATTCCTTTTTCTCTAAATAATACTTTTAATCTTTCATTTATCATTTTTCCATAATTTTCCCTACATGCGAAGTCAATACAATCGGTCTCTTTCTGCCAAACTCGGATCCTGATAATAACAGATCTGCTGCCTTCTGCACAGTGTCACTCTGCAGCTGCGCGCAGTGCGCATTTGTCTGCACTTATGAGTATTAAATCTGGCAAATCATTATTTAGATATCATAAATGACATATTCATTATAGCTACTATACAGGATGGAGCTAAAGGGTCTTCATGCTTTCTTTGGGTTCCTGCTTGTTGGTGTGGAAAGGAATGAGGATATGCTGGCCAAAGGATCACTCAAAATTAAACATGTGGACCCCGTTAAATAAAGATGAAGCCAAATCAATTATCAGGAAGTATACACAGTCCGTTTGGCAGGGGTATTGGGATAATCGTGAAACTGGAAGGCATTTGTATAATATACAGAGACAGGTTGGTGCTGGGAGGATGGTGGGCTGGAAAAGGAGGGAAGAAAGTTTAATAACTCGTCTGAGAATAGGTCATACAGGTCTAAACCTTTCATTGTATAAAATAGGTAAGCACCCAACTGGGACATGCACTTATTGTAATCAACCAGAAACAGTGAAATATCAGTGTGGGAAATACAATATTAAAAGGGAGCACCTCTTTCAGTCACTACGGAAGGCAAAATATCATGACGTCTCACAGGTCTCGGGGTAAACAGGAGGATAGATATTAGATAGATTGTTATATAATTAGGTTTCTTAAAGAAACTGGATTAATTAAAAGAATATGAATCTATTATTACTATTATTATTTTATTATTATTATTATTATTATTTGTTATTTATTTATTTAGGCCTATTTATTTTTATTTTCTTTCCTGCTTAATCTCTCGTTCCACAATCCAGTCCAGTCGGTGGCGGTAATGCACCGTTAAAAGGTTTGCCAACCGCCATTAAACCCAAGAAGAAGAAGAAGAAGAAGAAGAAGAAGAAGTTTGACTTCCGTGTTGTTGTTATTCGTGTCACTGCGAACCTATGCTGCGAACATGTCTGAAAAAATAGCTGTGGTTCTTTATTTATTGTCAGGATTTTGCTTCATTTCTTGGAAACACTCATTAATTGGTAAGGCATTATCATGATTATCATTATTCTGGCAATAATTAATATTTTTTTTATTTTTTTTTTAGTAGAAAACCTTGAGTTACACGATGCTGTCTCTCACTTTAGCAGCAGAACAAAAACAAATGTCTCCAACGTCGCCATTCAAATTTTAATTTGTACAAAATGTAATAGATGATTATTTAGATTATTTAGATATATTTTCAAAGTTTTAAAATGAATGAAGTCCCAAGGGAATTAGGAATGTCAGTTTTGTGAAATTAGCTGTGTTCATTTTGCTGCAGTTGTAAAGTGAACCTGACAGCTGTTTGATATGTGTTACAGGTGTTACACATGCTCTGACCGCTGTTTGATGTGTGTTACAGGTGCTCTGACAGCTGTTTGATGTGCGTTACAGGTGTTACACATGCTCTGACAGCTGTTTGATGTGTGTTACAGGTGTTACACATGCTCTGACAGCTGTTTGATATGTGTTACAGGTGTTACACATGCTCTGACAGCTGTTTGATGTGTGTTACAGGTGTTACACATGCTCTGACAGCTGTTTGATGTGCGTTACAGGTGTTACACATGCTCTGACAGCTGTTTGATGTGTGTTACAGGTGTTACACATGCTCTGACAGCTGTTTGATGTGTGTTACAGGTGTTACACATGCTCTGACAGCTGTTTGATGTGTGTTACAGGTGTTACACATGCTCTGACCGCTGTTTGATGTGTGTTACAGGTGTTACACATGCTCTGACAGCTGTTTGATGTGTGTTACAGGTGCTCTGACAGCTGTCTGATGTGTGTTACAGGTGTTACACATGCTCTGACAGCTGTTTGATGTGTGTTACAGGTGTTACACATGCTCTGACAGCTGTCTGATGTGTGTTACAGGTGTTACACATGCTCTGACAGCTGTTTGATGTGTGTTACAGGTGTTACACATGCTCTGACAGCTGTCTGATGTGTGTTACAGGTGTTACACATGCTCTGACAGCTGTTTGATGTGTGTTACAGTTGTTACACATGCTCTGACAGCTGTCTGATGTGTGTTACAGGTGTTACACATGCTCTGACCGCTGTTTGATGTGTGTTACAGGTGTTACACATGCTCTGACCGCTGTTTGATGTGCGTTACAGGTGTTACACATGCTCTGACAGCTGTTTGATGTGTATTACAGGTGTTACACATGCTCTGACCGCTGTTTGATGTGTGTTACAGGTGTTGCACATGCTCTGACCGCTGTTTGATGTGTTACAGGTGTTACACATGCTCTGACAGCTGTTTGATGTGTGTTACAGGTGTTACACATGCTCTGACAGCTGTTTGATGTGCGTTACAGGTGTTACACATGCTCTGACAGCTGTTTGATGTGTGTTACAGGTGTTACACATGCTCTGACAGCTGTTTGATATGTGTTACAGGTGTTACACATGCTCTGACAGCTGTTTGATATGTGTTACAGGTGTTACACATGCTCTGACAGCTGTTTGATGTGTGTTACAGGTGTTACACATGCTCTGACAGCTGTTTGATGTGTGTTACAGGTGTTACACATGCTCTGACAGCTGTTTGATATGTGTTACAGGTGTTACACATGCTCTGACCGCTGTTTGATGTGTGTTACAGGTGTTACACATGCTCTGACCGCTGTTTGATGTGCGTTACAGGTGTTACACATGCTCTGACAGCTGTCTGATGTGTGTTACAGGTGTTACACATGCTCTGACAGCTGTTTGATGTGTGTTACAGGTGTTACACATGCTCTGACAGCTGTTTGATGTGTGTTACAGGTGTTACACATGCTCTGACCGCTGTTTGATGTGTGTTACACATGCTCTGACAGCTGTTTGATGTGTTACAGGTGTTACAGATACTCTAACAACTGTTTGATGTGTGTGTTAAAGGTGTCACAGATGCGCTTAACCTGGCTGCACATGGGATGATATTCCTGGCCATCTGCACATTGCTGATTTACATTTTAGCCAGGCTGAAATCTTTCTTCTTCTGTCAAGAGCTGCCAGACAGTATGACCATTTTTATTATTGTTTAATTGTGTAGTTTTCTATTTGGTGTAACTACAATGACTTATTTGTAACGTAATGCTTTCAATATGCATGTCATGTAAAATAATGGATATAATTGGTTTGCTATCTTGCAGGCCCACTGCAAGACTCCGACAGACTGGCACAAGAGGAAGCTAGAAGAATTCAACAACATAAACACAATGTCAAGGTTCAACACAACCTCTCTGCCTTTAAAAGATAAGAATGATGTTCCACTGTAGGTCAATCAATATGTTATGAATATATTCTAACAAGAAATATGCTGTTTCTCATATCATGAAGATGACTGATTACTCTGAAAGAGTGTTAGAGCCGAGACAGAAGTTGCTCCAGCGGAAAACAGAGCGGCACCATATTATTGCAGGAGGCTGGAGACTGACGAAGGGGTTTCCTGTCAGGGTGCGCAAACTCATTATCACTACTGCCACATACAGCAGGACGCAAAATGTGTTATTCTGTTTTTTTGTTGTTGTTGTTTTTTTAACAATAAAAATTAAGTCAAGTCACTTTTATTTCTGCATTATACAATGCAGACTATACAATCAGCTTTACAGGGATAAGCAGAGCCCCAAAAAGACAATAGTGTCATTAATCAGCTGAAGTCAGTTCAGTGATGATTCATTTCTGTTCAATAACTGTGTAAAGATCATCAATTATGAAATGAGTTCAATTCGCCATAAAGCAGCTCTGCAGAAAACATAGTGTCATCATTCAGTTGAGAAGTTATTCATCAGCAAAATCTAGAATCTAGACACGGCGCAGGGGTTCTCAACTCTGGCTCTCGTCCCGAGTCACTCACGTCTTAACTCATTCACTGCCCCCCCCCCCCCCCCCCCCCCAATCTTTTCTTGACACAATAATGTGTAAGTGTACTGAATCCAGGACTTAACTTCAACACAAAGTTATTAAACTAAATTAATAGTACTTATAAGTAGCAGTAATGGTGGTCATGTACAACAAACTTCTGTATATGCTTCGTTTAGAGCCGTTTTACTCAAAATGCCTTCAAAAGAGCTGCCAAAGATACAGATTAATGTCTAAAGGTTTCACTAACATTTAGATATTTAAATTGAAATAAATAGCAAACAATAAAAATAAGTAGCAATTTAGCATTTACCCTAATCTGATCTCGCCATCAGTTGATACCGCTGTTCCCGGATGAGCGGATGTGATGAGATCTGCTTTCCTGTTTGTTTATGTGGTGTTCAGCATAAAGCCTATTAATAGCAATCAGGGCTGACTACAAATAAGGCATTTCTATCATGGCATTGGTAACAGAAACACTGTGTTGGTTCCAGTAGGAGTCAGTCTGAGTCTGAGAGAGGATGTTTAATCCTGACCTGTTCAACACACCTTAGCCAGATAATCAAGGTCTCACTAAGCATACCAGTTGATTGGACACCCCTGATTTATGATGACTGACTAGCGCAAAATACAATATTACAATAAAACTTGCATACAACTAAGGAATTAGTGAACAGTTGGAACAAATGTGAAATCCATTTACAATTGCAACCCTTGACACTCAATGGATACCTGGTAGAAATAGTCAGTAGTGTTAAATACTTGGGAACATTCATAGATAGTAACTTGAGTTTTGCTGGATATGTAGATTATGTTTTTAAAAAGGCAATGCAGAGATTGCATCTTATTCACAGGCTAAAACACTTTGGTGAGATGGTTTTGAAGAATCTTGTAGAGAGTAATATATGTCTTTTAATGTGACTATGTGGTATGGAGTTCTGACTGTTAAATCAAAGCAGAAATTGTCTAGGGTGGTTAACGTAGCTTGCGCAATTGTAGGTAAGACACAAAGACAACTGAATGAGATATATTTATTAAAAGTTAAACAGAAAGCATGGGTTATTATAGAGGATTCTTCTCATCCTCTAACTTTCAGTTAGTACCATTCAAGGAGACGGTTTAGACAACCTAGGGCGAGTAAAAATGTGTACCAGATGTCATTTGTGCCAACTGCCTTGTGTGTGGTGTATTAGTGAAGCCAAAGACAAATTTCCACTTGCGGACAAGGGTTTCTCAAACTCGGTCCTGGAGGGCCACTGTCCTGTAGAGTTTAGCTCGAACCCTGATCAAACACACCTGAGCAAGCTAGTCAAGGTCTTCAGGATCACTAGAAACTCACAGGTAAGTGTGTTTGATCAAGGTTGGAGCTAAAGTCTGCCGGACAGCGGCCCTCCAAGACCGAGTTTGAGAAACCCTAAACCAAACTAATGCTTATTTGGGGACATTTAATTTAATATTCAACAATATTATTGATCTGCATTGACACCATTATATGAGAGCTGAACTGAGCTGGATGATGACATCACGGTTTTCTCCATTTCAGCGGCTGTGTGTAAATATATTACTAAATTAAGAACTTTTTTACTACAGAAATGAACCGTAACTGAATTTACTTAAGCTGGACAGTGACGATATTTTCTTCTAGAAACAAACTTTGTTGCATTATTTTCCTGTTATCTCTGTAAAGCTGTTGAAACAATGTGTTGTAAAGGTTCTATATAAGTAAAGGTGTCTTGACTTGACTGAGAGCACTTGTAACTGCATGTTGTGCTTCAGAGGAAGGAGGATCAGGTGTGTCCTGATGTGGCTGTAGACGAGAGTGCGAACCAGGGAGCAAGGAGGAGACACAGGCTGATGCAGACCGTGACTCCAGATCGTGCGCGGACACACGCTACACACGCGCCCAAGCAGAAGAAGGTTGAAAGCACTGCACTGTACTCTGTGAATGATGCTCAAAGGAACTCTCAAGCACAGGTATAGATGTAGGGCCCTCTAGCGCCCTCTATTGGCCAGCCGCCCCTGGATAATAAATTAACATTAGTTAAAGATACAATATGTTATTTTCTCGCTGCCAGGGGTCGCTAACCTCTTAACAAACGCGTAGGTTGATGACACAGTGATAAGCAGAATGATGGGACTTGTCGTCATGCTGATGGATCTAATAATATTTATGGATGAGTGAATACACTGATGTTGTTATCATGACTGATGTGAAGCAGAGCGCGAGTGTCGCAGATATAAAGCGCGAGTACCGCAGATCTAAAGGAATAAGGACATTTAATCCTACCGAACTACAGTCAAGTGCTGAATTACTCAACCAGGGCAGTTTATTAGACAAATTAAACTTGAGGTCAATTCTGTTTCACTTGGTCTACACTGTCACACTAAACCATGAAACATTTAGGATAATGTAAGTACTTCATTGACAGAAATATATAACGCTGTGCAAGTGGTTTTTGGATATTTTGATATAAAATTCTTACATATTGTACCTTTCACTTGACCTTCACTTATACAGCATTTATTTATGTTAATTTCAACATTTACTAATACTTTATTACAAACTTGTCAGCATTAGTTGATGCACTGTGAACTAACATGAAGCTTCATTTGTATTACTAACAAAGATTAACAAATACAGTTCATGTTAGTTAATACAATTATTTTAACTAATGAACCTTATTTTAAAGTGTTACTACGTTTTCTTTCCATTAAAGGTCATAGTTTTGCCGGACGAGCCGCCAGATGACGCTGAGGGGGTGAGTGGACCAGAACCTGATCCTGAGAAACAGCATGATATCTGGCACTTTCTCCTGTGAATGCGTGTTTTTACTGTTACATCTCTGCTCTAATGCTCGGACAGGTTGTAAGAATAGCTGTAAAATGTCCCAGCAGAAGAACCATCCACCGGCGATTCCTCAAAACCTGGAGCTCGACGGTGAGTCCTCCCTCATTCCTGCCGTCTGCTTTGTCTAGATGACACGGTGACATTCCCTTCTCCTGATCATTAGATCCTCCTGGACTGGATGATGAAGTCCGGCTATCCACCCGCTCTCTACACGCTATGCTCGTCCTTCCCGAGGGAACGCATTCGCACGGCTGAGGGCCTGACCCTGGAGGAGGCTGGGATCCTCACACACACAGTGCTGCACATGGAGGAGAGCGAGCCTGCGCACCCCTGACAGCACTCGGCTGCTCAAACACTGTACGGGACTGGGTGGACGCGGTCACATCGGGCACCAGCCAACGGGACCTGAGATACACTTCATTGTAACTCTTATATAGTTAGTTAATGTTCAAGGACATGTTCAGTAGGTCAAAAAGGGACTACTGTATGGCTGATTTTGCGCTTCCAATGGTGTTTGGATGAATCTTAGTTAGTCTGATCTATCAGAGTTCCCACGGGTCCTTGAAATCTTTTAAAGTTTGTGAATCAGAATTTTTTTTTCAAGGCCCTGGAAAGTTTTTGAAAATAAACATACATAGATACAAGTCCTTGAAAGTGCTTGAATTTATTTTGTGCAAGAAATTTTCTGGAAAAAATTCCATATTATGCCTTCCGCTCCACTAACGTGTTATTACGTGTTGCCAACACTTCGTAGCCTGTTTCCAGCGTGAGGTACTTTTTGTACTTTGCCATGACGTTCACCCACGCAAAACTAACAATGTATCCTACAAGGTAACACGATGTAACCTTGCTCTCACTTGAAATGAATTTAAGGGTATTGGTCCAAGTTAACCAAGGTGTGGGAACCCTGTTTTCTATAATACATGAGTAATCTTGCCCAGAAATTGTTTATTAAATCATCAAAACAAGGGCAATGAAAAAAATGCCTACCTTGCCATATAAATACAGTTATTTTCTTCATGGATAGTTTTCATACTAACTGCAGATTGTTGTGCTTGTCTTGTTTTATCTCTGAATGTTCATATACAAAAAAGTTTGAGGTTCATACAATTTTTACTATGTTTGATCAAATAAATGCAGGTGTGCATAAGTGACTTTTCCAAAAACATGAAATGTTTTTCTTTGTAATCTTTCTCGAAAATGTATTAACTTGCCCAACTCTTGAGACAACTTTTGCTTTGTTTGGCTTATGTCACAAGACTATTAACAGTCATCTCGGTTTAGTCATGGGTTGTAGATGCTGCAGCCTTTCTTAAACCACATAAAAACCATGCGGTTATATATTACATAATGGTTTTGTGACATTCTGGACAGCGACTTCTTGGCGATTCTTTGGTTCCCTTGGGGGTTGAAGGTCAGATCAAAGCAATACAAAGTGATGAAATGTTTGCTTGCAAAAAAAAACATGGATATTGCAGACCATCTGTGAATGGAGAGTGTGCAGTATCAAAACTTGAACGATGACCTGCATCATCCCACCATAGAAAACAAAAACACGTCATTACAACAATATAACTGATTCACATTATGCAAGTATGGTTTCACTGTCAATAAAGACAACAATCCTCAATGGTCAATAAAAGCACTACTAGCGTGTGGTTTTGAAGTAGGTTGCGATTAAAAGTACTTTATTAGTTCAAATACACCAAGGAAGAGGCTATCACTTATTAACAAATACACAGAAGACAGGAAACACAAAAGAAAAGAAAATGGTAAGATTAGACAAAGAGGAACAGTCAGATAAAGTCCATGTACACTTGTGTGTGTTCACTCCCACAACGGAAGAGGCACGTCCTTCGGTTTCGACATTCCTTCCCGATAGGATTTGTGTGTGTGTGTGTGTGTGTGTGTTATTTTGAGTGAATACAGGAGGAAAGAATGTCAGCTTGTGCACTTGTATAAAATGTTACCGTTTTTCACATGCCTGGCATTGCCATGTTTTTTCCAGTGATGCTGTAAGAGAGAAAGCTAGTCACTTGCTTGTTTTTTTACTCAGAGTAATTTACAATTCAAGAACGAAGGGAACATCTCTATTCATTGTATACAGCAGGCAATTTGCACTATATGCTAAAACGAGACACTTTGTAGCAGTACTGAGACAGAGCGATCGGATTTGGGCATTAAATGCTTGTATGGCACATTTTGGTCCGTGTTAGTGTTGCGTCAGAACATCTCCCCTGTTTATATACATATAGTATGAATAGATGTATGCGTGTCTGGAACTGTCCTAATGTTTGGTGCTGCGCTGGCTTATAGGAAGTAGTCGGGGGTGCGGCGGGTGACATGGGGCTCTCCGCGTCGAGGAGCGGGGTCAAACTGAAGACTGGGGGAGGAGAGAGAGAAAAACACAGATCACTGTCTGATCAAATCAATTTTCGGAAAACCTGTCCTGACACATTTCACTCCAAAACCTCAAAAAGAAAAATAACATGTTGCAGAATAAAGCATGTATGAAAATGAAGCATCATTTTAGGATTACAATGTGACATTTTAATAGCAATTAAACACTTTGCTGTACTAGTATTTTTAATTCCCGCTATTCTCAATGGTGATGGTTATTAGAGATTCATTACTGCAAATCATTTTTTTTTACTTTCTCCTATCTCGGTTTAAAATTCAGTCAGACATTTGAAGGCTGATTTCCCTGAAGCGTCCAACACTGGTGCTATGAAAACACTGCTCCGTTTATCTGAACTTCAACACAGTAACACTCCCTCAACCAATGACAGGAATTCGGGGCGGTTCTGTTGGACCAATGGCAGATTGGGACATGTTCAGATAACCAGTTTCAATCAGTTTACCTGCAGTTTGTAAACAATAACACAGACAGACTGTTTGCATTGCAACAATGAGAATTTTGCAGCAATATGGTTTAAGTGTCCCTATTATAATCTACAATATGCTTACATGCAGTGTTGGGGTAGTTACTCAAAAAAAGTAATTAGTTACTAGTTACTTCTGTAAATTGTAATGAGATTACTTTACTATTTACTGCATTGGAAAAGTAACTTCACTACTTATTACTTTACTTTCCCGTTTCTTAATTTACCGTGTAGATACATGACAAACATCATAGCCTATCATCAGTTTTTGCCCTATCATCACTTTATTGTACAAATTTATACAAAATGGCATGAAAGAACAATATCCCTGTCTGCACAAATAAATATGCCGCACTGTAAAATTCAAACAACAGGATAAAGGAGGCTATGCTGGGGTTATTTTAAAATGGGGTTTAACACAGAAGTTTCAAAACACAGGCTTTGGGAGAATAAAACTCTTCTCCTGAGAACAAAACCAGCTTTTTATTCGACTCATGGCAATAAAAAAAAAACTGAAGATGTCAATGAAAAATAATAAAATAAAGGTCACTTTAACCCATAAAATGTTTAATCTTAATTTAAAATGCTTTTTTCTGAACCTGGGGGATTAATGGTCGACAGGGGAAGCATTAGTTTGACTACAATGAACCCCTCAACAATCCTGTTCATTTCGTTTTGTGTTATCCAAGACTTCCGAGCCTTGTTTATACTCGACGCGTCCACACGAGCAGAAAGGTGCGCGCGGCAAACAGCGCACGCGATGCCGCATCCAAGGATGAACGACAAGAAGCCGAATCTGCACCGAGCATGTAGCCTACATCTCCGCAACGGCACCCAGTTACTATAGCCTACATTTCACACGAATATTTTTGTCCTTTCGAGCAATAAACTGAAAGTAATGTGAATATTGCTATTTGCCGAAACCCGTCTCTGTCTCCACTTCACTCTCTCCTTCACTCAAATCGGTCTCTATGGCAACGGTGCGCACGCACCACTAGACGGAACTTTCCACACAGGCAAACACGGCTTGGGTAACGCAGGAAAGCGGGTTCCTACAGTGTAGTAAAGTAGTGTAGTTAGTTACCAGTATTTTTAGTGTAATGCGTTACTTTACTTCATTACTCAAAAAAGTAATATTGTTACTGTAATTCGTTGCTTTGTAACTCGTTACACCCAACATTGCTTAGATGCAAAACACACTTTCATATTCTCCTAATATACATATATATCAGCTTGTCGATCAAGAGCCGCTTTCCGACCAAGTAGTTTTAGGAACTTAGTTATAAGAACTGTCCACTTCTAAACAGTTCTAAGAACTATTCTCCCCCAAACTCGGTTTTGCTGCTTGCGTTCGCACTGGCCAAGTGGCCATAGGAACTGGTAGGAGGGGTAACGCAAGCACGGCGGCGGTCTTTAAAGCGTCATCACTAGACGTAGCGTGGCCACATACAACAACAAAAAAACAGCACAATCAGAATTATTTAATTAATTTCATTCTTTTACTGGCAAAATTTTATGTTCATAAATGCAAATTCTCCTGTAAAAAGCCTAATTTTATTTTATTTAGGAAAGAAATTGAGGTTTATATTGATTCACTCCGATTTTCTATGAAGCAAAAAGCGTTTAAAACATTGAAAATATGCAAATGTTATCATACCTTTATATAAGTTTACAATACCCCCCTAGCATGAAAACTTTGTAATTTATATATTGTAAGTTAATTTTGCTGTATACATAAATGTCTGTACTAAGATTGTTCTTATATATATATATATATATATATATATATATATATATATAAAAAAAAGACCGATTGCAATGTTCCTGTTCTGCCTTAATAACGGAGAACGAACGGCGGCGTTTAAAGATTATGCTTGAGTTCTGTACAGAGAAACACAGAAGACGAAGGCTCCAGCATAATATGATATTAAGTAAAATGATGGAAGAAGATAAAAGAGCAGAGCGCAGGAGGCAAATAAAACGACGGGTAAGTTTATCTAGCATTAGCAATTAGCTGGTTGAATGTGTTATGTTTGTCTTAATCCTCGTTGTAATGTTTTGCAAAAACACACGGGGTTTGGCAGACAGCGCGCTACAAGTTCCGTGTTGACTGTGGGCATGACTTATAAGTTAAAGAGACTAGGTCTAGACTAGGTACTGAAAGAGTTATAGGAACTACGGTCTGAGGAACTAAAAAAATCCCCAATTTAGTCCGGTCGGAACACGAGAAAAAAAGGGTTATAAGAACGTTAGGTTCTAGGAACTGCAAAAGTCCCTCCGGTCGGAAAGCAGCTAAGGATTCAGTATCTTTCAGACAGCTGTGATTGGTCAATAGCTTACAGCATCTGTTGGAAACTAAACTCTCATTACCATATCTCGATTTCAGCTCTGGACGCGAATAATCAGCACTTGATGCACAATGATACGAACCGTAACGATGGCGTTAGTTCTACCATTTGAATTTCAGCAGAATTGGATCCGCGGCACTAATAATCTTGTCTTCTCAAAACGAAGCTTTCAGAGGCAGGTCAAATGAGAAGTTGTTCAAGGACAACAGCCAATGAAGACCATAGGTGGGATTTTGCAGATTGGTTGCTGGAATTACTTACGACCAGCTTCGACACTTTAACACTTTTGATCTTCAAAACCTTGCACACGTTTCAGTCACAAATAACTAAATTACATGCTACATGAACGTAGGCGTAATAGTGCACTTCAATAACCTCACGTGATGGTGCACTGCACTAGCCACAATTTACAGATAATTCCACAACGGTGGAAAATCTTTATATTCCTAAAAACAGGCTTCATTTTCATTCTTTAAGTAAAACAATTGAAATATGGTTTAGACATGTTCTTGCCATCACACTTTATATGGGAGTACACACTTGAAAGATTATCATAAGTGTAACTTACAACGAATATTTAAGAGTATCATCCAGCTCCATAATGGCTGCCTGGTTCCCACAGCGATAGCAGTAGTTCGGCGCGCTGAAGATCGTGACGACATTCCTATCATGACACCAGTTGTAACCCTGGGGGAAAAAAAAGCGGTTTTATCTCATCTGAATTGTCATTCCACTGAAGGGTTGTGAGGAGTTGAAGTGTGTATCTCACCTCCATGACCAGCTGATGTGCGCGGGACACCAGCGTCAGGCCGTTAGCGTGGTTGAAGGTCTCAGAAATGTCCTGTCCAAAAGTGTAACCAGCTCCTCGAGGAGAGATTCCCCAGCCACCACGATCATCAGGGTCCGACCACAGCAGGTCACACATGGGGCCCTGAAACACACACACGCGCAGTGACTTACAGCCAGGGCCGTATTAAGAGCTCACTGGGCCCCGGGGCTATGAGTTACTGCAGGGCCCCCCACCACTTTAGGCCACCAACTACATGAGCTAAATGTCATATTATTATACAAGTCATTTTATCCATCTATGATATACTTCACAGTTAAGTTAAGCAAAGTGCCACTAAATAACAGGGCTAATTTGTGGGGGGCGTTGCGTGGTAAGGCTTTGGTAATCAGATGGCTTCCAGTAGCTATCTGCTCCACAGCCAATCACGGGCCCCCTCCTTGCTCGGGCCCCGGGGCTTTAGCCCCGCCTAGCCCTATGGTTAATACGGCCATATCTCCTCGAACCGGCGAGAGCCTTCATGAGAACCTGTTGTACAGATGCCATATATCTTAAACACACTGTAAGACTCAACTTTCACAAGTCAGGCTGATATCTTGGTTACTTCATCTGAAGACCTAATAAAGTTGAAGAGAAGGTTCTACAGGTCTGCACAGCCACAAGAGTTCAGCTCAACATGAATCCCATAATGCACTGCAGGCGAGGCTGAATGAGCATGAGCTACAGCCACTTCATCATGCTGGCTCACAGCTGAACACACTTAACTAAGACACGTCTTGCCTAAGCATTTCAGTTATGATGACATGAGTCTAGAGTTTTTCCGATTCCGACACTAGTATCGGAAATGCCGTCATTACCAATAAAAATTTTGGCATCGGTATCGGCGAGTACTTCTACCCATGTACGGATCCGATAACCTTTTCTTAAACAATAATTAGTTATGCACACTAGCTTTGCTAAACTCTGCAAATCGGAGATGAATTCTTCTAGAAAGAAAAATTTTCTAGCTGACTAACGAGTTTATGGTCACTGACTGGATATGGTTTTTCTGAGATAAATGTGACTTTACATGACATTGTTTACAAGCTCTTTTACTGACGTCTTTCCACTCGTGAAACACTGCTTGAACGATTTCATGCGACACGATATGGATTTCAATAATATATACTTATTCTTTCAATACTTTCAGATGCTCATTCATGTTTAATTCGCGCTGTAACTGGTATTAAGGCCCCGTCCACACTACTGCGTTTTTGTTTAAAAACGGAGACCTTTTGCTACATTTGTACCTCGCGTCCAGATAAAACGGAAAAAACGAAGACCTAAAACGTAGAAGTTTAGAAACGCTGCAGCTCCGTTTGGGGTTTTGAATCTCCGGAGGGCTTTTTAGTGTAGACGGGACAAAACGGAGGAGTTTAGAAACGATGACGCAGAGGCTCACGCTCGGCTCTATGATTGGGTGTCATCAGTCATGACGTGTCCTTCCCTGATTCGTCAGCCACTGTTTACACTGGCACGCGCATGCCCAGTGTTGGTGAATGGTCACGTGATCCACGTTTTCAGTCGTTTTAAAGTGGACAGAGATCAATTCTAATACGCAGATAAAACGCTGGTGTGGACAGAGATTGTATTTGTTTTAATTCTCAGTTTTTTAACGAAAACCCAGTAGTGTGGATGGGGCCTAAGGCAGAAGAGAAAATTATGTGCAGCTGCTTCTCTTGAGCTGAGCCAAAGTGATCTTGCGCCACCAAAACGGTATGTTTTTGAATTTTGTAAGAAAACGGACGTACTTAGAAATCAGAGACTTTGTTTCATATCAATAGTAACAAAGCATAAAGGTATTGTGATTTTTCGGATGGGATGAGCGCTACAATGTTTTATTCATTCGTCAACTCAAACCAGGATAGCCTTATTGATTCTTGGTGTTTAAAGAGCCCCTATCATGGATTTTTGAAAATGAATGTTCATGTAGTGTGGAATATAGCTCTAAGGAAATTAAAACATCCTGCAAAGATTTATATCTGAAAGTGCACCGTATATAAAGTTATTGTCTTTCAAAAGTGAGAGTCGACTCTGAGTCTATGAAATGAATTGTTTTTGAAATGAGTCATTAGCTGTTTCGTAGTGACGTAGATATGAAACATTAGCTCATTGGCCGCTCCCAACAAATGCACGCGCAGACGGAAGTGTAAACTTGAAGTCTAGAACACATTCAAATCTATGATTCAAATACTACAGCTGAATAGCGTCATGTCGAGAACACAGACAGTTCAGCCACTTGTTTTCATTGCCCAGGGACAAGCATGTGAAGAATCAGTGGTTAGAGTTCATACTTGCAACGATACCACAACAGTATAGCCCGAACCTTGTGTTCTCATCATTTTAATGACGAATCATTCAAAAACATAAATGAATCTAATGTGGATTCGCAAGCCGGTTGTTCCCGAAGGAGGGATCAGTATCCAGTATATATGGATCAGGTTCGTCCTCCTCAGAATCACAATCTGTAAGTATTATTAATAATGTTTACTGTTATGTTTTCTGTAGCATGCACAATATATAGTTATATTTTGTTGTGTGTGTGTTGTGTACACTCCGCGCAGCTTCTAAGCGGGGTAAAGTTAGTTTTGTTTTTGATATTCCCCAGATATTCACAAAAAAATGGCAATTACCTCCTAAACGAGCCAAAAGTTATTTAAACCCCATTGCCACTAAAAAAGCAAGGCTAACAATGTTTCACAAGCTTAATTTTCCGTGATTTCGCTCTATATAATAAGAACTGCCCCTCAAAAGCTGCCGCAATGTGAGTTTCGCCGGGAAAGCTCGCTCTTGATGGAGACGCGAGTAAGGGACCATGTGGAAAGTGCACTTTTTCTGACACATTTGTTCATATACTGTATACAATTTTCAACACTTGACAAGCTATAATCCATTAATGGTGATGAGCGTTCCATTTCCGACAATCTCTGCCTGCGGTTTACCAATAAGAACTGACTGGGTCAAACGGTAGCCTGTCATCCGGTGTGGTTCCTGTAGATTTTAAGCATGCTGTAGTGACACCCCTGATAAAGAAACCTGGTTTAGATCCTACTGTGCTGAATAATTTTAGGCCAATATCTAAGCTCCCATTTGTATCTAAAATCTTGGAGAAAATTGTGTATTTACAACTAAAGTCTTTTCTTGATGAGCAGGGTTTATTAGAGATATTTCAATCTGGATTTAAACCCCAGCACAGCACTGAATCAGCACTGTTGAAAGTCTGTAATGACATCCTTTTGGCATGCGACTCCGGGATTAATGTAATTTTGGTCCTGTTAGATCTTACCGCCGCCTTTGACACGGTAGACCACAGTATTCTACTCTCAAGGTTACAGCACCAGGTAGGCCTCTGTGGCACTGTCCTGGAGTGGTTTAGATCCTACCTGTCTGATAGAACATTTCATGTGCAAATGGCTGAGTTTGAATCCGGTGCTGCTCCGCTATCATGTGGCGTCCCCCAGGGTTCAATTTTAGGCCCCTTGCTTTTTTCACTGTATCTGCTTCCTTTTGGTTCAATTCTTAGAAAATATGGTATTTCTTTTCATTGCTATGCCGACGACTGCCAGATTTATGTACCCTTAAATCGACATGACAACTGTTCTATCACACCTCTCTTAGCATGTCTGGAGGATATTAAAGCATGGATGGCCTTAAATTTTTTAAATTTTAATGAAAAGAAAACAGAGGTGATAATTTTTGGACCTAGTGGCTCATATGAGCCACTAGGTCCAAAAATAGTGGCTCATATGAGCCACTATTAGCCACTATGAGCCCCCCCCCCCCCCCAGTTGAGTTGGGTCCTCTAGCCTTGTATCTTAAACCGGCAGTTTTAAATCTTGGTTTTAGACTGGACAGTGACTTTAAAATGGACAGTCAAATTAATGCCACAGTCAAATTAATTTTCTTTTTCATCTCAGGAGGCTGGTAAAGGTGAAACCATTCCTTTCCAGGCAGCAGTTAGAAACCGTAATCCATGCCTTTATTACTTTACGGCTGGATTACTGCAATTCCCTTTATTTTGGACTCAGCCAGTCCCTACTCGCATGTTTGCAGCTAGTTCAGAATGCTGCTGCACGGGTATTGACTGGAACCCGGAAGAGAGAACACATCACTCCCATCCTCGCTTCACTTCACTGGCTCCCGGTGCAGTTTAGAATCCATTATAAAATTCTTCTGTTTACTTTTAAAGCTTTAAATGGTTTTGCCCCGTCTTATTTAACTCAGCTACTTCATCATTACACTCCCTCCCGGTCACTCCGATCAGCTGACCAGTTGCTTCTGGTCGTCCCCGGATCCAAGTGGAAGCTCAGAGGGGACAGGGCCTTCTCAATTTGTGCTCCTAAGCTATGGAATGCCTTACCTTTGACCATTCGTCAGGCTTCCTCAATATCGATTTTTAAAACTCGGCTTAAAACTCACTTATATACTTTGGCCTTCAACCCAAACTGAGATTTGATCTTATTTGTTAGTATTGTTTAATGGTTTTATTTGTTTTAGTTTTATTTGGTTGATTTTCACCCCCATTTTATAGTTTATTTATGACATTGTGATTGTTTTTGGTTGATATTTTTCTGCTTTTATGTACAGCACTTTGTTTCAGCTGCTGCTGATGTGAAAGCGCTTTATAAATAAAGTGATGATGATGATGATGATTTGACAAATCACAGCAGATTCGCGTCACTCAAAGGAGGTGTTTGGGAAAATGAATCGTCGAACAAATCATTTAGGAGTCGTTGAGCAAAACAGGTACAAATAAATGCATATTATAAGACAAATAAAGTGTTTTTTATCCTTGCATGCACGTTAAACTGATTTGGGAACTCCCAAAACAAAAATAGGAACATTTCAAATGCTATGATAGGAGCTCTTTAAAGTC
Organism: Cyprinella venusta; assembly: GCA_038021265.1. NCBI lineage: Eukaryota > Metazoa > Chordata > Actinopteri > Cypriniformes > Leuciscidae > Cyprinella > Cyprinella venusta. Next base: position 17,549,327 of record CM075882.1, on the reverse strand, counting down.
CCTGTAAAGGGAAATTCTAAAAAAAAAAAAAAAAATCTAAACCCATTATAAATGTTAGAAATGTTTTGCTAAAACATATTACAAAGACTTTGGACTGTGAAGTACTGAATTGTGAAGTTAGACTGTTTTTCACCATTGCTATTTTTCAGATTTTTTTGGGCGGGGCTAAAACGGGGCTTGATGACGCACTGGAGCCCCTGAGCTCGTGGACACACCCACACTTGACGCACTGAGGCTGTCCCCTCCCCTAACAAGAGCACATTCACATCAGTTTGTCGCTAAATCGCGAGTTACTTTCAGTACTATTAGAGTAACTGTATTTAAATAGGGAAACGTGGAGATGGTTGGTCGCTTCTCTGCTTGGCCCATATTGGATGAACTGGGCTAGTTAAGTGTTACCAAAGTGTCTCATGTGCCAGAGCGATTGAGTGCACGCATTGAGACGAGAGAGGTATGTATCATTTAATATGTTTTATCAAGTTTAATATGAGAAAAAAAGGTGGAGTATCCCTTTAATTAAATCAGTGAAAACAGTGATATCAAGAATATTCCTTTAGTGAACACACCAGTTGCATCTGCAGTGAACATTTTACACTGGAGAGTTTTACAAACTTTCAGAGTTCTGATGAAATAGAACGGTTAAGATTGAAATTTGGACACATGCTGCTGGCCCAAGAATTTTCAGTTTCTGTGGTTGCACCCCCCCACATCCACAATGGTTGCATAGGTGCACTGGAACAATCCTTGTCGTTTAAGGAAAAATTGAGAGATATTTCTTCAAGCGGTTATTAGCTCATGTTATTTTAGGATGCATCTTCTCTCCAAGATTAGATCCTCTCTCTGATAAAACGGTAGAGATTGCCATCAATGCGCTCATTATGTCTCGTTTGCATTACTGCAACTCTCTTTACTATGACATGTCCACGTCATCCATCGCCTCCAGTCTCCATTAACTGCAAAATTCCTCAAAGGCAAACGTAAATTCCCTCACATTACTCCAATTATAAAATCTCTGCATTGGTTACCTGTGCATTTTAGAATTAGTTTAAAATTCTTCATCTTTTTAAAACCTTAAATAATCTGGCACCGAGCTATTTGTCTGAGCTACTCTATCTTTACAATCCCACACAAAATCTGAGGTGTGCTGACAAGAGACTGCTCTCTTGTGTCCTGCTCTCTTGTATCTTTAAAGAGCAACATGCAGGTTGGACACCCCTATATAGCATAGTGTATGTTGACGATAAAACAACAAGATTTTCTGAACTGGAGTAATATATATTTAGCCATTAACGATATTTTGAGAAAAATTGTGATAAAATAGCTCTCGCGTCTACGACGCACTAACCGGAAGTGACGATTGGCGAGGGAGTCTGTTCAAGTTCAGGCTCAGGTTACAATGGATGCGAACGACGAAACTGCGTTCTGCGATGTTGACGAATATGCCTATGATGACCCACAGGAAAATAATTATGAGCCTTCTAGGCGAGATAGAAGTCAGGGGGAGATCGGGAGACGAACAATGGGCAGAGGAGAGAAGTAACGTTAGAGTTGTGGTGTCTAGAAAACCAGTGGCGAATAGGGCAAGTGAGTTCATGTAAGTTAGCACCACGGCTAACGCTGATTCATCTACTGTATGGCTATACCTTGGTGTTTTGCAATAAATCTGCTTTAGCAAACATACATTAGACTTTGTTCTTGATTAAACATCTATTTAGATTGTCTTAATTTAAGCCAGCAACATTTTGTCTTCTCATATTCTACGCTGACAGTGATGCAGTCCATCCAAGCTGGTTAGCACTATCCACATTGATCATGCCATAACAACAAATAAATAATGCTTTTCAAATGCAGTTTGTGATACAATTTAAAGCGAGTGAAATGTGCGCCACAAACGACCGTGTGTGTGTGGCAACAGACGCGGCAGTGAAGTCTGCTCTATTCACCTGCACATAACGCACCCAAGACCGAAAAGCCTTGTTTTTCCTAGAAGGAAAATGATGGATATGATGTCCTGACAGGCTGGAATTCGTGCAACAACCACAAACACAATAATTTACCATTATGGCTTCTCTAAAACTCGATCTAAAACTATATGTCTCTCACTACATCAACACCCAGCAATGAGAAAGCGGCCGCGAGCTCATTTGTTTTCCTCGGGCTACGTCATATGACGCGTTGCTTGCGGGAAAGGCGTATTCCAGAGCCTAGCGCATTTTCATCAAAATCTCTACATCAAATGAGATTTCATTAGTAATTTTTACATAAGTGTTTTTAAAAGACCTCTGCAGACAATTTAAAGTATTAATTCAGAAATAAAATCAACCTGCATGTTGCTCTTTAATCGTGATCCTTCGGCCCTAGACTGTGGAATATCAGATCGCCACAGTCCTTAATGGTTTTTAAATCGTCTCTTTAAACATATTTTTTACCTTGGCATTCAATTTACTGTGAGCTTCTTTCATGAGTGTTTGGTTTGCCCTGTGTTTCTCAGTTTCAAGATCCCAGTGAGTGCTGGGCCTATGTTTTTGGTTACAGGCATTTAGTGAGGGTGTGTTTGGTTACGGGCGTTTAGCGCGGGTGCGTTTTTGGTTACGGGCATTTAGCGAGGGTGGGTTTTGGTTACAAGCGTTTAGCGAGGGTGTGTTTTTGGTTACAGGTGTTTAGCAAGGGTGTGTTTTTGGTTACAAGTGTTTAGCGAGGGTGTTTTTTCCACCTGAGGCTCAAGTTGTGGGGCTATAGAACTGCAGCGCTAATGATTGCAAGAGCTATGATGACTGCGCCTGATTAAGCAGCTGATTTTTTGTTGCTTTTCGTTTGTTATATTTATTTGTGTGCATACATTCAAGATCTTCAGCTTATACACCTATTTCATGCACATCTTAATACTGACTTACTGATTACTGTATCTTTTGTAATTATGCTTATTTCGTTGAATAAATGTATTCTTTCATTACTTGCATGTCCGTGTCGCCTCTCGTTCATGTTGCAATCTCGAGTCGGTTGTATCAAGCATTATATCCAGTGCTATACAAATAACACTGGATTCAGCCAGTAGCGCATGGATGCGATCTGTGCTGACTTGTACTGACCTCATGCGGCACCTCCTGCAGACGATCCAGCGCACGAATGTGATCCAGCGTGTCTATGGATGGAGAGAGACCACCGTGCAGGCAGAAGATCTGACAGAGAGAGAGAGTTATACAAGTTATCGACGGCCATAAGCAGGGGTCAGAGAAGTCATGTCGGTTCTGGTCTTATTGTTATAATGGGTATTTCTCAGAAGAGGAGGATTCCTCACCTGCCCATCCACCAGGGCTGTGAGGGGGAGGTAGTCAAAGAGGTCTGTGAAATACTTCCAGACGTTGGCGTTGCCGTATTTCCTCAAGCACTCGTCATAGAAACCGTACACCTGTGTGATCTGCCTGCTCTCGTGGTTTCCTCTCAATATCGTGATGCGTTCTGGATAGCGAACCTACAAACGAAGAAAACATAGTGTCAAGAAGTCTGAAATGTTCACAAGACCATCATAGCAAATGTAGTTTGTAAATGTACCTTTAGTGCAACAAGCAGTGAAACTGTTTCCACTGAGTAATATCCTCTGTCTACATAGTCACCCATGAACAGGTAGTTGGTGTCAGGTGACTTCCCACCGATTCTGAAGAGCTCCATGAGGTCGTGAAACTGGCCGTGCACATCTCCACACACTGTGACGGGGCAGCGCACCTCCTGCACATTCGACTCCTTTGTGAGAATCTCTTTAGCCTGTGGGTGTGAGCACAGGACAGCGCATCAGTGACACAGAGTCCAGGGCCTTGTGTATAACACTTCCCGTAGCAATAGCAACTTTATTTATATAGCACATTTAAAAACAACACAAGTTGACCAAAGTGCTTTACATTTTAACACATAACACAAAAAAAAAGAACAAGCATCACATAGGCAGCAACATGTTTAATAATAAATTATCACTGATTAAAAGCTATTGAAAACAAATGTGCTTTAAGTTGTCTTTTAAAATCCTGCACTGTAGCGGTGTCTCTAATATATTTAGGCAAACTGTTCCAGAGTTTAGGCGATTCCCGTAGTTATAACACTTCCCGTAGAAGCTAGAGGTTGTAAACGCACAACACTCTTAGATGTAGCCTATAAAACCATGCATAAGCCAGAACCAATGCAATATCCAATTTAAACCAAATCAATATCTGCGGAGAGAACAACCCCTGTCACCATGGAGACTGTCCGTATGAGTGTGTTTCCATGGAGAGAGAGAGAGAGAGAGAGAGAGAGAGAGAGAGAGAGAGAGAGAGAGAGAGAGAGAGAGAGAGAGAGAGAGAGAGAGAGAGAGAGAGAGAGAGAGAGAGAGAGAGAGAGAGAGACCTTTGGTCCCATTTCTATTTAGTACCGAGGGAACAGAGTTCTCTTTACTCTTACCCCTTAGTACATGATTACATGAGAAGATTTGGACATGCTCAAGTGCTCAATACTGTTGCTATTTCTGCATACTTGTGAAATTCTTAAAAAATACAAACAACACAAAAGGCATCATGGTTTGAAGACACACTGACTTAACTCAATGGAAAGAGCTTTTCTCTGCTCTTCCTGAAGAGCTTTCTGGGGTAACCTGTTATCTTGTGACAGTTAATGGTCCCCTGACAAGAAATTTTCACTTTCAATTTTCACTTCAGTTTTTTTTTTAAATGAATATTAGTTCCCCTAGCCTGTATTTGGTCCACTCGTGTCAAGAATTTTCAATCGGTGTAAAACGAGCTTTGGCTTTCTCTTCTCTGCAGCTCAGACGAGCTGATCTTGAATCTCCACCCCTTTCTCTGCTTTGACCGGACAGAGAATTTGCCCTGCCCATGAGAAAACGAGCTAGGAAAAGGAATTACGAACCCGCAGGTGCGATTTTAGTTTTTCCTCAAGAGATGTCTTGCAAACAAGCAAAGCATAGCGAAGTTGATCAGTTTTCGGATGTACAAATGAACAACACAAACGTATATTTTAATTCCTTCATCCGAGTCTCTGAAGAAACAATGGGTTAATTTTTTTTTTGTCTGGAAATCCGCCAACTCAACTTCCTAAAGTTTTGTATGGTCCAAACATTTTACCTACGACTATTTCCTCAACTTGGGCCAACACAGAACTGAACCTCGATGAAAGTTACCAAGCAACAATTTCTGATGTGTAGCCTAATTGTTCAAGTTCAGACAGGTAATCTTTCTCTCAACATCATTCAATACTGTTCAGTTTTTCCCCTACCATTGTTTTAGTGGGGCAGCCTTCAAACAGAGCGTTCAAATCAGACGCTAAAATCAGGCTAGGAAAAAAGAATTAAACTATTAACTAAATTATGACTATTTTTAATGTAAAAAACATAGTAACACTATAAGGGCAACCTAGGAAATATTATAAAATAAACTCATGTCAGGGGACCTTTAAAACACCACGTACCTGTGTTTCCAGATGTTTACACAATACCTCAATATCGCTTCATCATCATGTCGTAATGTGAAAGGTTATGTTTGTTGAATGTCGTGCAGATTTTTTTCTGATTTGCAGATCTTCTAACAGAGTAATGGCACCTAAAAAATGCTCTGTATAGACCTTATGTAGCCCCGCCCCTTTTCAGCGTTGCGCTCGTTGTCTTTTGACTTTCGGCCTATTTTCACAGCGATCTTGCATAGGTATGAATGAACTGCTCATAAAAAAAATCCTGGTCGACATTTGTTAAGACATCTGCTTTACAATGCTTATGATAAACATTACAATGCTCATGATAGCTTTTGTTAACTCTATAATAAGTAAATCCACTTCACCAGCTAATTACTCAACAGCGATGCCATAGAAATATAGCGCAACTGCAAAAACGGAAGTTCAAAGACAATATTCTAAAGATGACGGCGCCCACGTTTCTCTGGTGCATAAGGTCTATATAACAATGAAGGTGATGACCTCAATTACTTTAATAAGCAGAAACTGTTTTATAAAAGGCTTTATAAAAGGCTTTCTATGCCACACTACAGGGTACAGTTACTCGCTGTGTGTAACAATGCTCTTCAGCCACAACTAAACTCACAATGTAGCAATCAATATCATTCTCTATTGCCTGAATAAAACTCATCCACACTTGGAGAACTCCTGATAAAGCCTTCCTACATTTGATCCAGAAACACATTAAATAAGCACACATGGCTGTGTGAGCCACCAAAACAGCTTTATTTTCTCATTTTAATGGCAAGATTCCACTTTGTTACTTGGTGTATTTTTAAACATTTAACATTTTAACTTGAGAGTCCAGATCCACAGAGTGATCATGCTGACGTCAGCCAGATGTGAGGTAACAACTGTGTCTCATGTACACAACAGAAGTACGTGTGTGTACAAGCAGCTCGAGTGTGTGTGCTGGAGGTCACTGTTCAGCGAACACAGTCCAGCTCACACTATAGAAACTGCACATAATGACAAACGCATAGGAAACACAAACGTCTATTTGACATCTGACAGGAAACGTCCAATAGACCAACGCATTCTCATCCTTTAGCGTCATATAGAACGCTATATGACAAAACGGCGCTATACTACGCATATGGCACCCGTTATCGTTAATATAACGCGCTGTGAGGGCTAAGTTTAGGTGTGGGGTAGGGTCTGCATGTCATATTCACGCTAAAGAATTTATGACGTCTTGGGTTCGCGTGTTATATTAACGATAAATGTGTGTAGTATAGCGCCGTTTTGTTATATAGCGTTTTATGTGACGCTAAAGGATGAGAACGGGCTGAATAGACATATTGCAGATGAGCAAACACTCTTAAAAATACATCTTCCATATGTAAACATCCCATCAAATAGACTTGTGCTATCTGGGTAGGGGTGGGAATCTGTAGGCACCTCACGATTCGATTCCGATTCAGAGGGCTGCGAATCGACGCTAAATCGATTATCTGAATCTTTTTTGTGTGTGTGTGGTAAGGGTTGAACCGACTAGTCGATTAGTCGACCTTAATGCAATGCCGTGACGCTTTAAGCTTGACGTCGACTAGTCGCGTGGATCATGTGACACTATGATTGCGCTAATTTTAATAGTATATGGCCGCGTTAAAGACGACAACAGATGAAGAGCCCAGAGGGTCATTGCAGCAAGAAAGCAGCATTGGCACATAAAGCGTATGGGAATAGCTACTTTACTAACGTAGCACCACTATGTTGTTGAAAACTTAAGTAAAAGCATGACGCACGCTCTCTGTTTTACCAGGAAATGAGAGCGGTGTCTTTTAAAATCATTCAAACATTAGCCTATTTTTTTTCATATATTTATGCATCTAATTCACCCGCAATCAATAGGAATATTATTTGGTATTACTTAGATCCATCACTAACGTGCAGATGTGAATTTATAGTTTTTTTTCTTTTCATCCTGATGATGTAAACAGCGGGCTGTTTAGCTAACGTTGCATCTGGCCACTTCACGTGTTTCTGTGATCTGATTGCCAACCGATCGCGAAAAGACCAGGTATAAGCTAAATGCCCTCCGAAACGCATTGGAGACAGATATTTAAATTCGATCACTCAAACCATTTCATGAGGAGGTCTGGGCCGCTTTACAGACGAAACTGGACTCGTGTAAGGCATCTGGTTGTTGAAACCGCATATTGGACTTCTCCCAAAAATGCTGAAATAAAACGTGTGAGAGCAGCCTGTGCTATTATTTCATGACGAAGCTATAACACGCACCGCAGCTGAGCATCTATAAAGCCAACGTGCAATCTATCGTAAATCAAAGTGAAAGTAAGTCACAGACGCAAACACACAATCATCTTCGTTAAAAGTAAAGAAACAAAATGATCTTACCAGTTCTGTCTCACTTATTGCGGTCTTTGATTATGAAATTAGCTGATGATCAATAAAATGCAGCTCATTACTGTTGCTTTCGGTGACGTGAAGTCCGTTAAATATGCATATGAAGTTGTTTGAAGATCGGATGCGAAAACATATTTATGTGACCAGGTGTAATGGAATCGTTTTGATAAATCAGGTCAGTAAAAAAGCATGAAGTGTCCAGGTGTAAACGGCCCATTATGAGCGGTCAGCGTCTGTATAATTTTCTGTTAATTAATTGCAAATTGTGGCATGTTGCAAATCTGTCACATCTCTTGTGTTTTTATGAATGACGTCAGCGACTAGTCGACGTCGACTCGACTTTGATGTCATAACAGTCGACTTCAAAAAATCTGAAGTCGTTCAATCTCTAGTGTGTGGTAACTGTGGTTATAAATACTTTGCTTTAAAAGTACAAAGTAATGACCAATAAAGAATTAACATACAATATATTTTATTAACATTGCAAAGAACCAACAGGAAAATAAATGTGTGCCTGAACTAGCAGCATACTAGTAGTAGAACTTAATAATATAACAACGACCGATACTAGGGGTGTAACGATATTCGCACCGAACCGAAAAACCGCGATACAGAACTCACGATTCGAATTGCGATACTCACATTGCATACCAAATACGCCCCGCCCCCTGCTACCACGGCCCCGCCCAGCCCGGCTCAATGGACCTCATGTCTTATGTGTACAGTACACAACAAAATCAGTTTTGTAGACTAACCACCATTAACACCAAATAACAAGCTCCGTGTTTTGTTACTTTCAAATTCTGTCTATTTGATCACGAAATTTAAACAATAAATGGCGTTTTGGCGTTCTTTGATGTGGCGTGACAGATCGCTGTAGGCCTACTAGGCTCCTCATTTCAAGCGGCAGTGCGGCGCGCGAGTAAACGAGATCATCTCTTCCTCAGTTACAGAATGGACACCTGAAGGTATGTTGAAAGATACCGTATACTTACTGAAAGGCATCATAACTCGTGTAATCGCTCAATCAGTGTTTCAGCAGCGGAAAGACGTCAATAAAACAGCATAGCTTGTCACTAGCATTATATTTACCTCAACAGCCAAGTGATTCAGTGTCCGCAACTTCCTACAAATGAACTCTTGCACTAAATAAATGCACTATGTTAGCCTATATATTATATTTTACTTAACCTGTTAATGATATCTTGATTATTTATTTTAAAGTATGTTTAAAATATCTTTCATGAAAATGACAACTGTGTAAATTATTAAATAAATTAGAGTAAAAACACAAGTTAATGCAAAAACTGCCTTATGTTCAGTTTACATGTTTTCATACAATGTGTTGATTATTATATCTAAAAAATAAATAACATCTGAATTTAGGTAACAAGTCTAGGCTACAACCTTTAATGTTATAGTAATGTTCGGCTCCCAATATAGTTTACAGCATTAGCAGATTTTTTTAAAATCCGTGTTAAGTCGTGTTTCCAAAATATTTTTCTATTTTATTCAACAAAGCTAACAATTAGTGTGGTTTTTGTCCAGCTCCTTTCCCCCTTCAACTTCAGAAGCCAAAATATTTCCACAAGTCAGCTTTTAACGAGGGTGTTTGGATCACGCTCTCAGCCTAGGTGTCTCTGTTATATGCACACCACACACGGTGCAAGCACTGCACTTCCGTGCTTCAGAGTTCCGTCTTTCGCGTTCCGTCAATATCACGTTATTATAAACAAATATAAATAAAAAAAATTCAGAACTGTCCACGTCCGCATCGTGATGCATCTAAGAATTGTTTTTTCCCCCCACCCCTAGTAATGGATCCGTGTTCTAGCTTAAAATGAACGCAGCCATATGTGTCTATCATTAATTTTGTCATCAACACAACATAATATAGCATTAATTGTAAGGAATCAGAATTAATAGCCTATGTTTTAATTCAGTCAGGACTATCCAGTGTTAATTTACATTGGACTACTTTATTCCGTTTCTGTAGTATTTCTGACCAAGCAATCCTACCCAAAAACTTGTTTTATGTCTCTTTATTTGTGTCTTTATTCTATTGTATTTATTTGTGCTACTTTTTTCAATTTAATTCAAAGACTGAAATCAAGCTTCCATGTGTTGCATAAACTCTTAACAAAAAAATGACCACATTGTATGAAACAATGCAAAAACAATTGGATTTTTCCCCTTTAGCCGATACATTATTAGTTTTCAGGGTTTTCTTTTAACCAAACTTTTTAATGAAATATATTATGGATTTAATTGATTTACCATTTTACTTTATGCAATATGTGGGTAAAATAAACCACTGTTGTGAACAAGAGACACAGATGTTCCTGAGATGTTGATTTGTGACAAGCAGTTTTAAATCTAGTCAGATTTAAGTGATAAAAAATAATCATATTTCCATTAGGGCTGGGTAAAAATATCGATTCATCAATGCATTGCAATTCTTTGCTTCTCAATTCAATATCGATTCATTAAATCCTATGAATCGATTCAGCCATCCAGGCCAGTGGCGGCGCTGTGGGTTACACTCTAGTGAGAGCGTTCAGCGTTGTACAAGTCGCGCAGCAAAACAACGCAAGAGAGCCTAAGTCCCTCCCCTTCCGGTTGACCACCATGGGACCTTACTTCAGAAACATATTGAATGGTAGTCAATGGCAAGAGACAACAAATATTTTGATCTGGTTTGAATTGTGCCCTGAATTACACATATGATGTCTATCAATTTAAAAGATACATTTTAAAGTAAAGAAAGTCGCAGTTTGATGTAAAACCGTTGAGGTATAAGACTGTGAAAATACGTAATTACAAAGACTACAAACCCCAAAGGCGCACATTTTCTCCCAATGAATGAAGCTAACTTTACTGAGGCTGTCTGTTATTGTTTCTACAGTCTTACGTTATAATCGTAACGTTACGCCGTCATACCTGAGTGTTTTGTACCAGACTGCGCACACACGAGCAGCGGATCTCGTTTCTCTTCCCGGGAGATGTAGTTCACAGAGCGATTTTCACATAAAACTAAATGTTCTTCTGTTGTATGACAAACTTCGACATTTTTGACTTTCAGGATTATCTTTTAAATTGATAAACATCATATGTGTAATTGAGGGCACAGTTCAGACGGAATAAAAAGATAAGTTGTCTCTCGCCATTGACTACCATTCATATTTTTTCCGAAATAAGGTCCCATGTGCCGGAAGCGAAGGGGCGGGACTTAGGCTCTCTATGACGGACAGCAGCTGCACTCCGTTCAAGCCTGATTCAAGCCTGCACCACTAACATTAAAAGCCGACGTTTGGGCTCATTTTGGATTCCACTGTAAGCCGGGAACTATGGAAGCTTGTTTCCGCCACAGAATGGAATATAATAAAGGTAATTGCGACTTTTTATCTCACAATTCTGACTTTATTTCTCAGAATTGCGAGTTATAGAGTTAGAATTGCGTGATATAAAGTCACAATTGCGGGATATAAAGTCAGAATTGCGTGATATAAAGTCGCAATTGCGTGTTATAAAGTCACAATTGCATGATATAAAGTCAGAATTATGAGATATAAACTATTCTGAGAGAGAAAAAGGTTAGTCTTTTTTTCCCCTGATATCTTGCAATAATGTTTAGAGTGATCAGCTGTTAAGTGTTATTGTTTACAAAATTATAATTATAATATCAGACTTTTTTGAGTATGCACATTTTGTGCTTCTGTTTACATTTCTTTTATAACTTGAATGTATAGGAAGAAAGAAATATACTTTCTACTACTTAGTAGAGGTGTTAAAGGACTGTACAGTGCTTGTCACAGTTGTGTTTGTATTCAACACATACAATATTGTACAGTTTATTCTGATGAATAAACCATGACAGGAAACAAACATGCTGGGGTCAATTTGTTCTTTAACATTGGTAATACTGTGCACATTATTTAAAAATATACTCAGGCACTTAATTACTTGTGTATTTACTTATTATTGAATCGATATCGAAGCTAATAAATCAATATATCGAATCGAAATCGAATCGAATCCTCAAGAATTGTAATCGAATCGAATTGTGAAATGCCTAACAATACCCAGCCCTAATTTCCATAAGAGTGCTACATTTGATCACTAAATGAATGCCAGTCATATTTAAAGAGCAAGCACAAGTTGTTGTCCTGGTTAAAGCTGTGAACAGTTGATGTCTATGAAAGCCCTGAATCTGCTCTTTACAGGACTCAGACCTGTGGCGTGTGTGTGTGTGCTGTCAGATAAATGCACTACAGTGTAGTGTGTGCTGTCGGAGAAATACACTACAGTTTAGAGTCCACAGGGGACACGCATCTATTCCTGGGTCCCTAGAGGATATATCAGTGTGTGAACACATCCCATTCATGTATCCAAAAATTGTGTAAATAAGCTTGATGCTTGCTTGATATAATAATGACGTATGCATTTTATTTTCTCATAGGGCGTTCAGTAATGCTAGACGTTAACGTTTAATAATATGGTTTATGTTTATTAAAAGCTATCTATGATGTATGAAACTCGAGCTTTTCTTTACCTTCTCGCAGAGTGTTCGCACTTGGTTCTCGCTGAGCTGTTTGCACTCGTTCAGCTGCTCGACCCATTGGTCTAACTCTTTCGTGAAGGTTTTATCATCCATTCTGCGGTGTTTCTCACGGATTCTGCGGTGACCGAATCAGCAGTGAGTGCGCCCGCACTGAACACTGCCACACTCACGGGCGGGCCGACGCACGAGCACAAAACACTGCTGTTCGACTCGGCTATCAACTCATTAAACACCAAATGCGTGTAACCGGTGGTTTTATATCTAGGGTTGACGGTAAAGGATTTCTGTCTTTGGACGGTATTCGCGATCTGTCGTTAACGAATTTTCCGTTGACTCGTCGCGCTTCCGACCTTCCTCCCAAACGCGCTGTGTAATGGCCGCCGCCCGTGACGTCATCAGAAAGGCATGCAGTGCCCGGAACGTTCTGCTGCCCCCAGTGGCCAGGAAGACAAGGGAAAATAGATTAAGAAATGTGTGCTAACATTTTCAATAGGCTCTATGCACAGCTCCACTACTTCCTGAACGTCAGCCAGCTCCTTGTTTCCTGTCTGGCATTATTGGACACATTGATTAATTCAGGTGTGTTTGATTATTGTTGCCGTGACTACTGAGGTCAAACACACCTGAATTAATCAAATTGTCCAATAATGGTATACAGGAAACAAGGAGCTGGCTGAAGTTCAGGAAGTAGTGCAGTTGTGCATAGAGCCTTCACACATCAGTATTTCTGATTGTAAATACTCAACATGTTTGGCGATTGGGGCGGCATTGAATTACTACATATTAAATTCAAGGACGCACTCCCTCCTAGGGCTGTCCCGATAACTGCAATACTGCAGTATCACAGTACTTGTCCGTGAGGCAGACCCCCAAATTTCTGAAACTAGTATCATTCAATAGCCTACTCTTTTTTATTCAACAAAGGGATGTCCCTGGACCACAAAAATGCATGATAGAAATTCTTATTGGGTAGCTCTTTAGGTACAATAATCACCAATTTTATGTATGACAGCCCCAAACTTTGGCAAATTCCATAGAAGGTCATTTATTTCTTTAATTCTTTTTTTGTTTGTTGTTGTTTCTAAACATTTATAGGCTACTTGATGATATCTAGGTTGGAATATGTATGTCTGTAGTCTGTTCTAATAATATTGTTGTTATGATGAAAACATAGTGGTGTTCAGCTTTCATTTATTCATAAAATTCTTTTACATTTCGACTACATATATGATCCACTTTCTATAAAGACAAATGTTGAAATGGGTGAAATGCTCCTTTAAGCTGAACACCAGTCTGTATATGTTTCCAACAGGTAATAATGGATTTTGCAATGTTATATGTTATACAATTATTGATTAATCAATGTATTGGTGTTTGAGATATCTTTATAATAGATGCACACATATGCAGAAACACACATAAGCAGACATTTATTATATTATACTCCTGAAGGCAGACAATAAGCATAAAATTAATTCACTGCTTGCAGAAATATGTATAAGGCTTAAAAAGAGAGATAAAATCCTCAAAATAAAGGGCCTAGTGTTTAATACATTGCACTGAAGAGGACTCAGAGAAGAATTTAACTACATCAAAGGACTGGAGCTCATGAACAACATTTGTTAAGGCAGGAGAAATAAGAAATCATAAAGATATATTAGAATTGTCTGAGAGTTGTTCTGAAGGAGAGGTTCCACAAATATGGTATCACGGGAGGTGCCGGAGTCTTTTTACAATGAAAAGGAATTTGGAAACACTCAGAAGCAAGCCATTAGACACTAATGGCAGAAACAATGGCTAAGGTCCACACAAACTCAGAGCTCTACATTTACATTTTATTCATTCATTTAGCTGAGACTTTTTTATCCAAAACGACTTACAATTGCTATATATATCAGAGGTCACACGGAGCAACTAGGGGTTAAGTGTCTTGCTCAGGGACACATTGGTGGCTCGCAGTGGATTCGAACCCGGGTCTCTCACACCACTCTAGTTCATTGGTGTGTTAGTCTTCAAAGACATTTTGTGAGAAGTCTTCAAAGTTCAGACCAGAAACAAAAAGTAGTGAGCCGTTAATGCAGTCTGTGTCTTGGCAGTCTGATGCTGCCGTTATAGAAATGTAGCTCTAGCCAACCAGGATAAAAGAATGATTGCAGTTACTAGAGACTAGCTTAGTGGCAAAAGCTAACTACCACAAGAGTTAGAGGAACTATACCAGAGTCCTTACTTCTCATGATATCCCTTCAGAGAGGTCAGTAGTGTCTAATGAAGAAAACAGGTATAAAGCCACAGAAGCAGCTGCATTTGACGAGGTGTTTGAATACATTCTGGTAGAACTGATGGAACATCCTTGTGTTATGAATTTACAGTTCCCACATGTAAAATCAGATAGTATGCGCAAACATACTCTGATGGAATCAACGATCAAGAACTTCAGAAGAAGACTAGAGGCAGAGTTTGGTGATTCCCTATTGAGAATGAGGAGTTGTCGTCATTGTACAGAGCCCCTCCCCTATCCGCCATGTTGGTAGGATTCCCACGGCAAAACTGTATTGTTTACGAGTGTTTTTAACTCGGTAGTAGAGGAGATTCTCGCAATTCCGCACTGTTTTCTCATGCCTGGAAGTCACTGCTGCGTTAAAAACTCCTTCCGCTGTTTTAAATACTGCTGTTTTGCGCGTTATGTGAGTTTGTTCCTGTAAGGTTTCTTTTCTTCCACTTTATCTTTTTGCATTGCTTTACTCTCTTCCTTTTTTCTCGTATTCTTATGCCGCGTTCCAGGCAACCTGTAACTCGTGTTTTTCCAACTCGTAATTGGGAGTACATAGTTCCAGGCAACCTGTAACCCGTGTTTTTCCAACCTTATACCCGTGAAATTGCACTGGAACGGCAGTCAAAACCGTGACATCCCACCCGTGAATTCGTACTAGATCGATGTACTCCCAGTTACGAGTTGAAAAAACACAGGTTACAGGTTGCCTGGAACGCGGCATTAGATCCATCTCTGTCCTGCCAAAATAATAAACGCGCGAAAATAATAAATGCACGAAAATTAAAGAGCTCTAGAATGTTTAGTCGAATCTCTGACCGGTTCTAAAGGCGTTACTAATAATATTGGAATATAAAACTAAAACTATAATATTGTTTGTTAACTTGTTATCATTATTAACTTATTTAACATACAACACACATATGGTACGAAGGGTTTAGCCTTATGAAAAAAGAAAACATGCGAATGTCACGGTTGCTGTGGTTACATGCATTGCTCTGCGTTTGGACTGTCAGTAGGCTAAAGTCCGTGAGGCGGGCAGAAAATGGTATCAAAAAGGGCACCAATTCTAATGTGATGTGCCCCCTGACCAGAAAAATGCATGATAGCAGTGCCATGTAGGTAGCTTACGGTATCCAAATTTCCAATTTTACATTTAAACCTGCTGAAATTTTCAAATTATTCAAAATAAATCTCAACATCGATAAACTTTGTTTTATTGACATAGGCCTATTGCTTTAGATCTTCTCATTAATGATGAAATATCACTGTGAAATGAAATAAAGTAAAATAATATAATATATAGGCTCTTTATGACAGAAAATATACAAAAAAAACTAAACTAAGGAAAATATAACACAATTTTGAAATTTTATAAACACAAAATAATATGTAGTGCAAATATGGTTCAATATATCTCTCTACATTTTTAGGAAAATATTTTCATGAATATCGACCTAGTTGAATGTTAGCCCCAAGAACACAAGAGTGGTTTATCAAACCTATCAAAATCCTAGAGTGTACAAATGAGCAGCTTTAAAGGGTTAGTTCACCCCAAAATATAAACTCTGTCAGTAATTACTCTCCCTCATGTTGTTCAAACCCTTAAAGGGTTACTTCACCCAAAAATGAAAATTCTGTCAGTATTTACTCACCCTCATGTTGTTCCAACCCCGTAAGACCTTCGTTCATCTTCGGAACACAAATTAAGATATTTAAGATATTAAGATCGCTCCTGCATACTAGTCCATAGGCTTCTTGAGGGAATGACACTTTAAAACAGACATCGTTAAAATAGTCCAAGTGACTACAGTGGCTCAATTTTAACTTTATCAAACGACGAGAATACTTTTTGTGCGCAAAAACAAACAAAAATAACGACTTTATTTCAACTATTCACTTCCTTCTCTATGGGCCTGTAGTCAGTTAACGTAGTATGATTGCGTAGAGCTACGTCAAACGTAGGCTCACCATTGGCCGACGCTGGTCATGTGTGTGATGCGTGTGACATACAATAACAGAAGCTTATGCTATTAAACTAGTAACCTGACTCGAGGCAGAGGGAGAAATAAACGAATAGTTGAAATAAAGTTGTTATTTTTGTTGTTTTTGCACACAAAAATGTTCTCGTCTTTTGATAAACTTAAGATTGAGCCACTGTAGTCACTTGGACTATTTTAACGATGTCCTTTAATGACTTTTCAAGGCCAGCAAGTCATTCCCTCAAAAAGCCTATGGACTTGCAGGAGCGATCTTAATATCTTAAATATCTTAATTTGTGTGTGTCTGTGTGTGTGTGTCTGTGTGTTCCGAAGATGAACGAATGTCTTACGGGGTTGGAACAACATGAAGGTGAGTAAATACTGACAGAATTTTCATTTCATTTTTGGGTGAACTAACCCTTTAAGACTTCCATTCATCTTTAGAACACAAATAAAGATATCTTGATTAAAGCTGAGAGCTGTCTCACTCCTCCATAGACTTCTAAGGGATTGAAACTTCCCAGACCCAAAAAGTCATTAAAGACATCGTTAAAATAGTCCAAGTGACTTCAATGGCTCAATCTTAAAGGGCACCTATTATGCCCTTTTTTACAAGATGTAATATTGGTCTCGGGTGTCCCCAGAATATATTTGTGAAGTTTCAGCTCAAAATACCCCATAGTTAATTTATTATAACCATTTGAAAATGTCATTTTTGGGGCCTGTTTCAAAATTACCTGTTTTGGTGTATACGACCTTAAATGCAAATGAGCTGCATATCCCCACCTTGCCTTTGGATGAGGGTGTAACTTGATACCTATGGCAGTCGGTAAGCAGAAGGGCTGAGAGTGAGAGAATCGCTGTTTTGAATCTCATTCAGCCGTACGTTTGAATCGGAATACATAAATAGTCTCTGATTAGAGATGATGAAGAGACTCCGGCAGAATAAACACAAATGAGAATGGACCAGTACGTCTCGGTATGGTTATTTGATACATTTATGTACTTATAGAGTTGTAATCGCGTCCCCTTTGAAATTATGGATGTGCAACACACACACACACACACACACAAACACGAAAGTTTGCGCAATTTTTTTGAAACTACAAACACATACTGTGATAAAGTTTGCTACGTACTTATGCGAGGGACCTGTTGCGTTATGTTTACATTATTTGTCATACAGGTGCTTCTGTGGCAAATGTGAGAAGATGGCTAACTTACAGAAAAAGAACATGCAGTTTTTAAATGGTAAATGGACTGCATTTATATAGCGCTTTCATAGACCCAATGGCCACCAAAGCGCTTTACAATTTGCCTCACATTCACCCATTCACACACATATTCATACACCGACGGCGACGGCAGCCATGCAAGGCGCCATCCAGCTCGTCGGGAGCAGCTGGGGTTAGGTGTCTTACTCATGGACACCTCGACACTTGGTCAGGTGGAACCGAGGATTGAACCACCAACCTTCCCTTAAAGGGCACCTATTATGCCCTTTTTTACAAGATGTAATATTGGTCTCGGGTGTCCCCAGAATATATTTGTGAAGTTTCAGCTCAAAATACCCCATAGTTAATTTATTATAACCATTTGAAAATGTCATTTTTGGGGCCTGTTTCAAAATTACCTGTTTTGGTGTATGGGCGATTCCACAGTATCGGTCCACAAGGGGTGTAATGAACTATATAGATTGAATAATACCCAGCTGTTGCCATTTTTTTAATTTTTAGTTCATAATTTCGTTAAAGATAGATGTTAGAAATAATAAATTTAGTTTTATCCCACTAAGCCATGGCATTATCATGTAATGAGACTTTATTTTATTTCCGTCCCTAGAAATTGCAGGTGTCAGTGTGGGACATTACGTGCATCTGAATTTTTCCTAAGTCATTTCTTTAATTTGCTGTAATAAAATCCTGAATTTTGGCACTCAACATTTATTTTGGTGTGTCTTCTACAAAATAAATCTACTAACACTGAAATTATAATTCCCTTAATCTACCACGATGCAATGGAAATATTTATTAACGTTCGTTACACTTTCCGTCAAAGAAGTTACGTACGTTAAACTATGATTTTAAAGTAAGCAGACATATAATTTTTCCATGTATTTCTATCAGTAACAAGACGATAAAAACATCTTGTGTGGACTAAATTCTCATGTACGTAGCTACATGATAAATTGTTAATAAATCAGGATAAAACAGGGGCTGAGATTTTCTGTCAAAAAATCATAACGCTCGAACATTTTATTTCATCGCTTAATTTCATCTCATAACGCCTCAACGGTTCACCTGTCAGGAATAAGATTGTCTAGGTCACGGTCGCTCTGCGTGAGAGGAAGAGTTAACAGGATTTCACGGATTTCGACGAATGTGGGTAAGTTTGTGGATTCTGTCCAAAAGGTTACGAACGTTAAAATGTTACGAACGTGGTAAACTTTGTTTAAGTAAACGTTAAATATGATCATTGTGGTGAGAAAGGATAAAAGAGTGATCAAGTCGATATCAAGTGCATGGTTTCGGACCGAAAGCAGCGTCGTGTTCATGAAGATCATGCATGAATGGTGGTTGTATTATATTTTGACAGATTATGCACTTCATATTTGTAAATTGGACAGAAGCTATCCAACTTCGAACGTTGTTTTCCGCGTATTTTGAATCAATGAGCTTTTCATGAAAGTCAACATCGTCATCAATGACTTTTTTTTTTATTATGATTTTATTTTCTGTCAGAATGTCAGTATATAGCGTAGGCTGTCCAAGTTAACATGTTAATAGTGCGTTAACACAATATCACAAATGCCATTAGAATAATCTGTCGCCGTCAAGCGCAGGTTGTTAAACAACAGTGAACTGGGCATGTAAGGCACACGCGCAGATTTTCCGCTCTGACGGCACACATTAGTTTAAACATTAGTTTAAACATCTATCTTGCACCCGGCGCAAATGACTTTATACACTGACGCATTTATCATTCCTATTTTGCACGCGCGCAAAGCGTGTTTTTTCCTCCACAGACGCACGTCGGTAAACTAGGAAATTAACTTGCTATCCAACTACTCCCTGGGCGGCTTGGCGCAAAAAGGAGACGTGTGTCGGCGCAAACAATTCCTTGTGCTATTTTGCAGTTCCAGAAAACAATTGCGCCAATGACCAGAAAAAAACTGGTCTAATGTCAGTGGCGCGTTGCGCGTTGCTCATTATGCTATTTTAAGCGCGCATGCTTGGCCATAACAGAGAGTGAACAACGCGCATACACTGTAGATGATTCTCTCTGCTACACAGATGCATTTTACTTTTTGCAAATGATACATTATTATAAGAAAAAAATATAAACATCAGGGAAATCATTGTTGTGTTCATGATGATGGGAAAAATAGGCATACAACTTACACATTTACCCAAGTTATTATATGCATGTTTAACCGAAGCTAATTTGGGTCGGTTTGTCCCATCCCCAATGTCACTTCTCTTTCTTTTACGGCCCTGACGAGAACATCGATCTCCTCGGCTGTGAACCGATTGTGAAGTGCGTCTGGTGCGCCGTTAAAATAGAATTGCGCCACGGAACAAGCGCACGTCGTCTTCTGTCTTCTACATTTGGCAAAGAAATTTGAAAAATATACCTGTGGTATTTGTTAGTAATTTTGCTGGCTTTAAATTTATGAACATACCAGACTCAAAAATGCACCTTTAAGTTTATGAAACAGATCATATTAGATGGCCACCCTCCCTGCATGGAAGTCATATTGCAGTTTTGTGAAAAATGCACAACGCATGACTCATAATTATGCCAAATTAGGAACAAAGCAAAACATTAACTTGGATTCAACCTGAATTTTATTAAACTGAATTAGATTAAGTACACTTTCTGCTTGAATTTACACTGTTTTTCCGTCCATGTTACATACGTTAAATTCAACTTTGATCAAAGTTTACAAGTTCAACATTGCCAGATTTATCCTGCCTTTCACACAGCTGTATCCCAGGTTGTCACAGGATGTTAACCTGAGGACAATGGCTTTCTGCATGAAGATTGAATTTTGCAGACTTTTGTCCTCGAAGTAAGCCCGATACTGTGGAATCGCCCGTATACGACCTTTAATACAATATCTTTAAAAATATAACGTTATATATTTATAAACGTGTGGTTACACACTATACAAACAAGGTTTAAATTACACAGATATAGAATATACACAGACATACAACGACAACAACTTTAGACGCATTTGTTGTTGAATTGGCTGACATTTACTGAAATGACTATTTGCTCAAAAATCATAAAATACACTTACTGTTACTGGAGGTGACGGTGGTTCGCAAACAGTAGACGACGATCCACACTTGAGGATTAACTTTTAACAGCAGGATTAACCCACAACAGAACACTTATGTTTCCAAGAGACATTACCGGCTGTCGTTGAAACAATGGAGGATGGTGTGTACAGATCACTGAAAGCGGGGAATATGCCACAACCACACTGTCAATCAAACCCCTTGCTCAATTCTACGTCACAAAGCGCTGAATCTTAGAACAGCTCATTCTGAAACAGTGCCTTTGATTTATTGACATAAAAAAAGCACTGGGTGGATTTTTATCATTCTAGGGTGGTTTTGCTCACACACTGCCAACACACATTTATGTTCACTTCAAACACCATGTAAAAGTGAATTTTCCATAATAGGTGCTCTTTAAGGTGAGTAACATTGCATCTCTGTATGTTCTTTTACATTAAATAAAATGATTTAAAGCACATTAATGATTATACAGATAAAATATAACAAACAAACCTGTATTTCACAGAGGAAGTGCACCAATTCTGCGCCGCTAGGACAGGAGAACTGTTCTGGACTGAGAGAGTTCAAACAGCGCGCAACGGCGCAACACTCAACCATTGCGTTGTCGTCACGTCAGAGGGTGGGGGAGGGGTGCGCTGTTGTAATCATAGACAGTAAAATAAATTTTAATTAAATAAAATTAATCAATTTCTTATGCGTGTTAAATGATATCATTGATTTTATTTCAGAAATATTTGTGGTTCTTGAGACAGATCAGTTTAATTATCCAGTCTCAAATATTGTGATGGAAATTTCACAAATATATTAGCTAAGTGTATTTTAAATAAATAATTGGTTAGTCAAATACTAAATTAGCCTATTTTAGTGAAAAACTTAAACTTAGATAAAACTGTAAATTTCAGACAAAATTAATTGTTGGAGTTTTAGTAATTTATTTCGGTATGTTCAACTCAAACTATGGAGTAAATTATATTCAGAGATTTTAGTTAATAAAGTAAATTATTACTGTGATATTTACAAAGCCGCTGAATTATTTTTTAGAGAGATAAGCATAAGAATCACTTCAACATTTAGGAAAGTTTTTTGTTTGTAGGTTGTATACCATAGTAGTGTGATAAAGTTTAGAGAAATTGTCACAAATGAAAATGAAATCAAAACAAGATATTTTTAAGACAGTTTCACTTAACAAGATATTCAAGACGCACTGTCTAAAAACAAGCTCCTTTAGGTACTCCACTAGGGGTAGCTCAACTGATTTTGTACCC
This sequence comes from Cyprinella venusta, assembly GCA_038021265.1. Taxonomy (NCBI): domain Eukaryota; kingdom Metazoa; phylum Chordata; class Actinopteri; order Cypriniformes; family Leuciscidae; genus Cyprinella; species Cyprinella venusta. Next base: position 17,527,080 of record CM075882.1, on the reverse strand, counting down.
CCCAGATTTAATACAAGTCTTTTCTTTATGTTGGAACTACCCTTTGGAATCGGTTACCTGGTGCACTAAAGACAGTAAGAAGTATAAGTAATTTTAAACAAGGTCTGAAATTATGGTTTAGAATCCTGGAGAATCCTGACACACACGGGGACTCCAGATCTTCACACACCTGGCCTGGCACACACGCTAGCTCAGGAACGACAGGATCTGTGTTCGGAGTTTGCTTAATCCTGGATAAATCTGACACACACGGTGACTCCAGATCTTCACACACCTGACCTGGCAAACACACCAGCTCGGATCTGCGTCCGGCATTGGCATGTTTCTCACAGGACTTGAAACATGCATCAGCTCGGGATCCTCTAGATCTGGCTGTGGTTTAAGACACACCACTCTGTTCGGGTCGTGGTGAATGAAAGGGTACTTTACAGTCGTCCATGCTTTCCGAAAGAAAGCACGGACTACTTTCCCCTTGCCATGATTTGTAGGGTTTCCTAAAACAAAGAAAAAAGATTATAAAACAAAATGGCCACAGATGAAAAACAAACATATTCCATAAACAAACATAAACGTGGCTTTTATCTGATAAATTCATTAAAGAAAAATGAACTTGGCCAAAAGTTAAACACTAAGCCATGAGCTCACGAAGGACCAGTACAACACTGAAAATTACAAGAACACTACAAAGATTAGTCACATAAAATACTTCTTAAGTGAAGAAGTATTTCACTTTAGGTATTATGCTATGTAGTAAAGAAAAATAAAGTTTCATAAAAACTATTTTAAGCTAGACACATTAGACTGCAGTCACTTATTTATCACACCAAAAAATAAAAATAAATAAATAAATAAGTAAAACACCTTCTGTAAATTAAGTTTTTATGTTTTTAAATTAAGATAATACTGATATGTCTTCATCATTTCCTTTTTCATAGTAAATAATACCATTCTATAAATAATTAATAATTTATTCCTCTGAACTGAAGACCTGACTCTCCTGCTGTGGATAGCCAAAAAGTTGCATTTTTGTGTGGGGTACGGTGTACATTTTAGGACATCCTCAGACCTCAGGCATATGAAGACAAGGCATCATGCCTCAGACTAAAAGGCTTCAGTTATTGGACAAAACGGCATCGCGCCTCAGACTGAAAAGCTTCAGGTCTCAGGAAAAACAATGTCAGGTGTCAGGTCTCGTACAATTAGGCATCAGACAAAACAGCCTTAGACAAAAAGGCATCAGGCAAAACAGCCTCAGACAAAAAGGCATCAGGCAAAACAGCCTCAGACAAAAAGGCATCAGGCAAAACAGCCTCAGTCAGACTAAAAGGCATCAGACAAAACAGCCTTAGACAAAAAGGCATCAGGCAAAACAGCCTCAGTCAGACTAAAAGGCATCAGACAAAACAGCCTTAGACAAAAAGGCATCAGGCAAAACAGCCTCAGACTAAAAGGCATCAGACAAAACAGCCTTAGACAAAAAGGCATCAGGCAAAACAGCCTTAGACAAAAAGGCATCAGGCAAAACAGCCTTAGACAAAAAGGCATCAGGCAAAACAGCCTCAGTCAGACTAAAAGGCATCAGACAAAACAGCCTTAGACAAAAAGGCATCAGGCAAAACAGCCTCAGACTAAAAGGCATCAGACAAAACAGCCTTAGACAAAAAGGCATCAGGCAAAACAGCCTTAGACAAAAAGGCATCAGGCAAAACAGCCTCAGACTAAAAGGCATCAGACTTAAAGGCATCAGGCGAAACGGACTCAGATGGAGTTTGGAGGTTCGCATTGCCCCGCCCCTTGTGACGTCACGTGTACACGCGGTTCATAGCTCGAAAGAACCAAAGAACGCTTTACTTTACAATAGTTTGAACATATTATGTCATCTAACATTTTAAACGTGCAAATTAAACTCGCGAAATGCATGTTCTCTTCTGCATATAATGAAATAAGTGTAACATTTAATTAAAACATTTATGAATGATAGGCCTATAGCCTAACACTAAGATTTTCAAAATGTTTTTAAAAGTATCTTCTGCTCACAAAGGCTGCATTTATTTGATAAAAAACAGTAATATTGTGAAATATTATGCCAATGTAACATTCAAGAAACATTCATTATGATTATCAGTGTTGAAAACCGTTGTGTAGGCCTACATTTTTTTTTTCAAAATTCTTTGAAGAGAGAACAGTAAAAGAACAAAAGAATCTTTCAAAAGTACATCATGTATCTGAAATCTAAAGCTTTTGTAACATTAAACACTACCGTTCAAAAGTTTGGGGTCAGTAAGAATTATTTTATATTTGGGGGGAAATAAATAAAATAAATCAGAACATTTATTCATCAAGGATGAGTTAAACTGATCAAAAGTTACAGTAAAGACATTTATAATGTTAGAAAATAATTTATTTTAAATAAATGCTATTCTTTTTAACTTTCTATTCATCGAAGATTTTGGAAAAAAAATTGTACACTGTAAACTGTTTTCAACATTGATAATAATAATAATGAATGTTTCTTGAGCATTAAATCATCATATTAGAGTATTTCTGAAGGATCATCATGTGACACTGGAGTAATGATGCTGAAAATTTAGCTTTAATCACAGGAATACATTACACTTTACAACATTAGAAAAAATCTTAGTGATATATATATATGCTCTAATTAAATGTTACACTTATTTCATTATATGCAGAAGAGAACATGCATTTCGCGAGTTTAATTTGCACGTTTAAAATGTTAGATGACATAATATGTTCAAACTATTGTAAAGTAAAGCGTTCTTTGGTTCTTTCGAGCTATGAACCAAAGGGACAACCACTATTCCAAAGGGACAACCACTGAATATGTGTACCATGAAATGCAATGCAATTCGCTTTGGATAAAAGTGTCTGCCAAATGCATACATGTAAAAAAATACCTATTGCCACTGTATATTAAAAAACAAAAAAAAAAAACTCAAGATGTTCATACCTCCATGAACAACAGCCTTTTTGAAGTGGATTTTCATATGACTGGTCAATTTGTCCCGTCTTGTTGGTTTAAAGATGCTGGCATCACAAAATGGGCAGTGAAATTGTCTGCAACATGTTGTGCATTGGATCAGAAGTGGTAGTGCTGACCCTCTCTGAATCGATATGTGCTTCTACAGGTGAAATAAAATACAATTAATGCAATTCTCATGGTCAGAAAATTTAACAAATGCTGTAAAATACAACGCCAACAACTAATTAATTCACAAACCATGAATATGTAAACAAACAAAGTGATACTGTGATATTGTTAAATATTAACTTACAAAATACTTAGTTTCAAAATACTTCCTTTCAGTAACCAAACTCCATCGCACACCTGCAGGTGATAGGTGCGTCGGACAATAAGACCAGACTAGCTCGTTTTAGCAGTGATTATGTGTTTTAGATGATCTTGCTAATCTACAGGTTGATCCTAACTGATTGTTGTAACTATTACAATTTGTAATTGTCTGTGATGTGGTGCTAATTATGTACTCCCAATGAGCTTAATTGTTTACAGATGGAGTTCTGTTGAGTGGTCATGTGCTAATCTAAAAAGAGATGATTTTGTAACATTTTGTATTACTCCTGATGAAGGTCGTGTGTCCGAAACGTTGTGTGTGAATAAACATTAATTTTAAATTACAAGTAACGATAGTGTGCGGGAGTTCCTTATCTGCTAAAATACTTCGTTTCAAAAAACATTTCAGTACAGAGCCGTTTTGTATAAGCGTAACGTTATAATGTTAAGTATGTTGCATGATCCATATCAAATATATAACTTCTTTTTACCTCGTTCTCTTCTTCTTCATCTTCTTTTCCTTGTTCTACAGTGTGCTCCGCCATAATTAAAACTTTTACTGTCTATCTTTAACTGTCTTAAAACATTTTCCTGTGTAGTCTAAACATGTCTAAACATGAACTCCGTACAGTTCCGGCATCGGACTGCTACCCGCCCACTTCCGCCTTCAGACTGTCGGGCTGGCGCTGTGGTCCTCAGACTGTTATGACGTAATGGTTCTGCGGTTCTGCAGTTGGTTATTATTGATGAACCGCGTGTACACGTGACGTCACAAGGGGCGGGGCAATGCGAACCTCCAAACTCCTCTGAGTCCGTTTCGCCTGATGCCTTTGAGTCTGATGCCTTTTAGTCTGAGGCTGTTTTGCCTGATGCCTTTTTATCTGAGGCTGTTTTGTCTGATGCCTTTTAGTCTGAGGCTGTTTTGCCTGATGCCTTTTTGTCTGAGGCTGTTTTGCCTGATGCCTTTTTGTCTAAGGCTGTTTTGTCTGATGCCTAATTGTACGAGACCTGACACCTGACATTGTTTTTCCTGAGACCTGAAGCTTTTCAGTCTGAGGCGCGATGCCGTTTTGTCCAATAACTGAAGCCTTTTAGTCTGAGGCATGATGCCTTGTCTTCATATGCCTGAGGTCTGAGGATGTCCTAAAATGTACACCGTAGTACGGTTGTTGTTCGTTCGTTCGTTCGTTCGTTCAGATAGTCTACTTCAGTGTCGTATCGAAAAAGTTATAATATAACACAACATTGCACTGAGTTTATTATTTCAGATGCCTTTTTAAAGACTACTATTGAAAAAAAGTGATTCGACCCGCCGAAGTGGCCAGTTACAGTAGGAGTGCGTTACACGCCACTGATACACTTGCCTTTGAAGCCCATGGCAATAACTTTAGTTTTAATAAATGTATAAATTATACATTTCCATCTCACCTGTTGAGCTGTTCTCCATGGTCTCAGCTATCAACTCCGCGATGCTGACACAATACACCATGACGTCAAAACAATAATAGACATTCTTCCGGGTGGCAAAAGCCGAAGCGTCCCTATGGAAACACTTGTAAATTGCTTGGAGGGAGACTAAAATCCGGAGTCAGACTCATTCATGTTTGGTGTTCAAATAACTATATGTACATTTCAAAACAACTGGTCCTATCATTATTTAGAGTAATGAGATGATTTATATTACATTTACATATTAGAACGGTCGCAACTTTTCTTGAGGTATTTATTTTAGCCGCAAAACTATCTTCAAACAACGTAACTCCTTTCGGACAAATCCAGTTTTATGTAACAGATTATTATTAATTTGCCGCGCTTTACCTTCTGACTAAAAAAAGTAAAAGTCCCAATTCAGTGTATCAGGATTATGATTTAAAAAGTATGGAAGTTCAATGTTATGAAAGTATTGTTTATGTATCAAATAATAAATCCGAGATGTCACGCAGTTTTTCTGAGGAAAATTTAAGTTTGAACTGAACTGATTTTTGTCTAATATCTGGTGTTAGATGAGTGGAGGCCCTCAGAGAGAGCAGGGGCCACAGACGAGGTCAAGGGCCCGAGAGGAACAGACGCCCTCCACGTCAGGAACCCATCAAAGTACTGTTCACCTCTCTCTGATCCAGCATTATAGACTATTCATATTTTAATCACTTTCTCTAGTTTGTGTCAGGATAAAAATACTACTACACACACACACACACACACACGCTCTCTCTGTCTCTCTCTCTCTCTCTCTCTCTCACACACACTCACACATTCACTCATTCAAACACACTCACTCACTCACTCACTCACTCATACTAACACACACACACACACATCATTCACAGACACACGGTTACACACACACACACACATTCACTCATACAAACACACTCATTCACTCACTCATAAAAACACACACTAACACACACATCACTTACTCATACAATCACACACTCACTCACACACATCACTCACAGACATTGCTTACACACACACACACACACTCTCTCTCATACACACTCTTACGCACACTCATACATACAATCAGAGACATACACTCTCACTCATACACAAGCACACACACATATACACACACAAAAAAATTGTGAAATATTTTAATGAATTAGTTTGTCAGGATAAAGATATTACATGTCTTGCTCAGCTGTACCGTACATCATCTTCCTCTTCCTCTTCTTCAGGCCCGTCGGTGCAAACCCTGATAGAGGAGGTGGTGAGCCTCCTCCAGAGTTACCCAGAAGGCATTGAGGTGTCCCGGCTCACCACCTTCTACAGGCGGGTCTACGGTAAGAGGTTCGGGCCCTTGACCAGCTACGGGCTCTCGGGCCTCCAGGAGCTGTTCCTGCAGATCGGGGACCGGGTGTGTGTGGAGAGGACACACAGTACAAACGTCATCAGAGCCGTGACCCCGGGGCCAGGTTGATTAACTATCATTTTTAATGAGTGTTTTTGTGTAAACAAATAATTTAAAGGGGTTCGACTCTCTTGAATCCAACACTGAAGTGAGTTATACTGCAGTTCCTCCACTGGCCACTAGAGACTCACTCCCATAGACCCGCATGTTAAAATGCCCAACTTGCTAATTCTGCTAACATCGCTAATTCTGCCCTTCATGACGACTGTGAGAGGGTTCATTTTTTAATAACTCATCCATTTACATTATATTAAGCCTTAAAGTTCTGCATAATTAAGGGCGTTATTTGCATGATTATACTTTTCAACGGGCCGACATTTCTATTTTAATTTTATTTTAATTTTAATATTTTTATAATATTTTCATTTTCTGAGATTTTGAATTTGGGGTTTTCATGAGCTGTCAAACTTTTTTTATAAAGTTTATTTTTAAAAAAATTATTACAATATTCTATTTTTTTAATAGCTTACAATCACGTCCTCGTTATAAACAAAGCATTTGTTTAATCAAGCTTCAATTAAATACAATATATATGAAATTTGATTTAAAAAAAAAATCTTTTCACGCAAAATTAACACTGCAGCTTGTCTGCTAAACCCCCTTTGATACGAAATACACCAGCAATATAAAATAAAATATTATTTATTGAACAATAATATCCATTACAAACTTTGTATTAAATATATTATTAAATATGTTGTAAGTTGTGTTTTTGATACCTTATATCCTTGAAAATCCTTGAAAAATACGAAAGGCAAGGCAAGTTTATTTATATAGCACATTTCATACACAGTGGCAATTCAAAGTGCTTTACATGGAAGAAAATAAAATAATCAAAAGAAATCAGAATAATTAAAACAGTTTAGAATAAAAAATCATAATAATAAAAATGAAATACAGTAAATAATTAAAGCAATTTAGAATCAAAAATAAAATGAAGTACAGTAACAATCGGACGAACAGTGGCACAGTGGTCATTCAGTAAATGCAGTCAATATAAATAAAAATAGTTAAGAGTAAAAATAAAATAAAAAAGTAATACCAAAAGATTTTGTTTGAAAATTGCAATGTCTGATTGTAATGGGAAAAAAAGGGTTTCCACACACACACAAACACACACACACATGTGTGTGTGTTTGTGGAAACCCTTTTTTTATTTTTTACTTTTACTTTTCAAGCTTTTCAAAAAAAAGTAAAAAAAAAGTAAAAAAAAATAAATAAATAAAAAAAATATATATATATATATATATATTAGGGCTGTCAAAACGATTAATCGCATCCAAAATAAAAGTGTGTGTTTACATAATATATGTGGGTGCACTGTGTATAATTATTTTAGATATATAAACACACACACATGCTTGTATATATTTAAAAAAATATTTTCATGTATATATAGATTTATATAATTTATATTATATATAAATATAAATATTTTATTTATAAATAATGTTTTTTTCTTAAATATACATGCATGTGTGTTTTTATATTTATATATATACAAAATAATTATACACAGTGCACCCACATATATTATGTAAACACACACTTTTATTTTGGATGCGATTAATTGTGATTAATCGTTTTGACAGCCCTAATATATATATATATATATATATATATATATATATATATATATATATATATATATATATATATATATCTTTTTTTACAGCATTTTTTTTACATAGAGTCAACCTCAAGGAACATATAAAAATAATTTAAAAAAAGAATGTCCTCATGGCCTCTTTTAATTGAACATCTAATCTCTAATTTTCTATCATTAAATATAAAATAAAATATAAAATAATAAATCTCAATGTATTTGATCAGCTTTTGTTATTGGTCTTCCAAAAGTTGCATCATTAAAACATCTCCTAAATGACAAATAAATCATTATAATACGATCTATATTTCCTGCATGCTGAGCAAAGAGGGTTCTTTTTAAATCAGCATATTTTATTCTCCTCCCTGTCCCTTTATTTGGCCAGCCAGTTGAGTATCGTGTTTCAGGGAAATGCAGTAGCGTATGTTATCAGCTGAGAGAGTCACATGACTTCTCTCACAACAGAGAGCCTTAGATCAGCTGAGAGCGAGAGAGCAGGAAAACGAAACCTACGGGTGAAGCTCATGCTGTCATTAATCACTCCTCACAAGCCCACTACACGCTCACACTGTGTTGTTATGCGCGCAGTCGAGTCGTTTAACGCATTTCTCAAGCATGTTCAGTCTGTCAGGTAGGATGGTTGCCTTGTTTTCTAGATATGAGAACATGACTCGAGCCTTTTGTTTCAGTTTTGTTTCTCATGATGCTGTGCATATTTATGATGGGAGAGTCTAGTATAAAGCAGAACACAGTACATTAGTCACTCAGTTGTTCAGACAGAGCTGCACATTCACTGGGTAAGACTATGCTATTCTTTAATCATGCGTATAAGACCTTTTTGTAAAGTGTTACCAGGTTTATTTGATCTTACTTTAGAATAAATAGTGTTAGATGGTGTTATAATGAGTATTTATGTAATTCATTTGTGAATTGGCTTGTTATTGCTGAATAATTTGGTAAATGTAACTGATTTATTTACAGCATTTATATACAAATTATACACAGCATTAATTATTATGTGTAGGGTTAGGCTTATCATTAATTATTATGTGTATTAATTGTTAATACAGCATTAATTAATTATTAATTATTTATACAGCATTAATTATTATGTTTCCCCCAGTAGTCAATAATTTTATCCCTTAAAACTCATCTTTGATCGCCAAAATGACATATTTAAAAGTTTACATTTTCTTCCTCATGCCTTAAAATATCTTGAATGTGACTCGACGCCCTTGCCTCATTTAGTATACGCGGTTGTATGAATATGCAAATGAGCCCCGCCTCCACTCACTCACTCACTCACTCACTCAGAGATCCACTGGTTGACGATCACACGTTGATCTGATTGGTTACAAGGTATGGCAAGCCAATTTAGCTTTTATTCATTTCCAGGATATGAATTCTTGATATCAACAATGACATTTTTTGATATCAAGAATTGAATTGCTGATATATGTAATTGTATTTTCACTAGTGAAATGTCACCATAGGCTGCCATTGAAAATGAGTTGTTGATATCAAGAATTGATTTTTTACTATTAGAAATGTCATTTTTGATATCAATAATTGCAGTGTTACTAGTAAAAATATGAATTCCTGAGATCAATAATTAATGTGTCACTAGTTGAAATGTCTATTCTTGATATCAACAATTCAATTGTTACTAGTAAAAATGACCATTTTTGATATCTGAAAATGTATTTCTGATATCAATATTATTTCAGATATCTAAAATGGCTTTCTTACTAACAATCACATTCATGATAGCAGAAATTAACATTGCCACTAGTAAAAATTTAATTGTTGATATCAAAAATGAACATTGTTACTATAGCAATTCAATAGTGGATATCAAGAATAGACATTTCAACTAGTAACAATTGAATTCTTGATATCAGAAATAAAGGTTTTTACTAGTAATAATTGTATTTCTGATATGTGAAATTGGAATTTCAACTAGTAAGAAATCAATTCTTGATATCAACAATTGGTTTTGAATGGCAGCCAATGGGGACATTTCACTAGTGAAAATACAATTACAGATATCAAGAATTCAATTGTTGATTTCAAAAATGTAATTAATGATATCAACAATTGAATTCTTGATATCAAAAATGTAATTGTTGATATCAAGAATTCATGTCCTGTGAATGATTAAAAGTTAAAACGGCTTGCCATATGGTGGTTTGTGACGTCAGAAACGATTTTGTGTTTTTGAGACTGTCTTTGGTTCACTGCAGTTTTAAGGAGGAAATACTCAGCAATGCTGTCCACTTATGAATTTAAAGCATATTAAAAGCACCACATACACACATAAACAACATTATAAGCTTGATTTCGCCACAGGGGGACTTTAAGAATTGATTTTTATCACCTAAGGAAAAGTTTGCTGTCAGTTATTATTTAGCTTATGAGACAAAAAAACGGAATTATAGTTTTACTGAATTAACTTTTGCTGATAATTTACTCGCCCCCGTGTCATCCGAGATGTCCATGTCTTTCTTTCTTCAGTCGAAAAGAAATTAAGGTTTTTGATGAAAACATTCCAGGATTTTCTCCATATAATGGACTTCAATGGGGACCAAACGGTTCAAGGTCCAAAAGACAGTTTCAGTGCAAACTACAAACTGTTCAAAGGGCTTTAAACGAGTTAACGGATGCAGATTCATGTTTTCGTTACACATATTTTTGAATGTCCTTTCCGGAGCTGTGCGTATTTACTACCAGATTAAACCTAGTCTCGGATTAAACTAGTAGGATTTTCAGTGGCCGAATCGCCTGTTAATATAATATAAAGTATTGTCTGATAGTGCTGTCTTATATTTTACAGGTGAAGACTTTGAAAAGAGATGCAAAGAGGTCGTGGAGTTGGTGAAACGCCACCAGGAAGGCATTCCTCTTACTAAATTAGCAGAGGTTTATGATAAGGCGTATGGGAGACCTCTGAGAAAGAAAGAGTTAGGCTTCTCCTCAATTGCAGATTTCATTGACTCTCTCAGCCAAGAGCTGGACGTGGAAAGGGGTCAGATCTTCTACAGGAGGGCCATGGCTCAAGCTTCAACACCTACAGGTAATTTGTCAACTTGTGTGACTCAAATAAATACAATAAAATGAAGGGTTCTGTCATTCACTCTCATATGTTTTTTTGAAGCACCCGTGCACATCGATGGGGTTTATAAAGACGTTGTGGAGCTGGTTAAGAGACATCCTAAAGGCGTTCCTCTTAAGATGTTGTCTACATTCTTCAATCAGAAGTATCGGCGAAATCTCAAAGTCTCAGACTATGGTTTTAGCTCAATCCTCGCCTTTGTTGATTTTCTGAGCGACGAGCTCTTGGTGGAGAACGAGAGAATCTTCCATAGGAGTCACAGAAGTGTCCCGGCACCAACGGTGGACATCAATCCAACACCTGCGAATCCATCCAGGAAAGCAAGTGTATTGGGAGATTACTTTGCTCAAAGAGGTAGTGAAATGACGCAAGAGGATCTGATAGATAAAGTTAACGAGGTTATAAGAAAGTATCCAGCTGCAAACAACTCCATTAGTGAACTGGAGAACGGCTACTCTCTCTTATTTGGGTCAACATTGCCGTTTAAAACGTACTCCTATTGTCCAGTGGTAGAAAATAAACAAACTGGAGCAAAGTGCCTTGACAGTAAGAGTATATACGGTTATATAAGGGGCTTTCACACCGGAGGAACTAATTTACTCCAACTCCAGAGTCGGTCTAAACCAGCGCTATAGGATCTAGGGCTGGGTATTGAGGCAAATTTCATAATTCGATTCGATTTCGATTCACAAGCTTGCGATTCGATTTCGATTACGATTCGATTCAATATTGATTATTTTGGATATCAGTTACAATAAATGTTGATTTTTCTCAAGGGAATCAAATCTCTGAACTAATGCTGTAAACTATGGGAGTCTAGTTGTAGCCTATAGGCTTCATTAGCCTAATATGAAGGTCATAATCAACTGTTTTGTAGCTATACAAACACTTAAATTACACTTTTATTTATTTTTATAATAAGAAGATTATATGAAATATAAACATTTAAATGGTGGCTGTCTTAAACTTGCCAGATTTATTCAAATATGCATTAAGAACATTAAGATTATAATGCATATGTAATATGGTGTATATATTTATCAAAATGCTCCTCTCTAGAGTTATTTTTTCTAGCTGACTAACGAGTTTATGTGGGTTTTCTGAGGTAAATATGACGATGACATTGATTATGAGCTGTTTAACAACTGGTAGGAGGGGTAACGCAAGCACGGCGACGGACGTAGCTTGGCTACATACAACAACAACAAACCAGCATTTAAGCACAATCAGAATTATTTAATTAATTTCATTCTTTTAATGGCAAAATTTTATGTTCATAAATGCAAATTCTCCTGTAAAAAGCCTAATATTATTTAATTTAGGAAAGAAATTGAGGGTTATATTGATTCACTCCGATTTTCTATGAAGCGAAAAGCGTTTAAAACATTGAAAATATGCAAATGTTATAATATCTTTATATAAGTTTACAATACCCCCCTAGTATGAAAGACTTTGTAATTTATATATTATATGTTAATTTTGCTGTATACATAAATGTCTGTAGGGATGGGCAACGATTAATCGCGATTAATCGCTAGCAAAATAAAAGTTTGTGTTTACATAATATATGTGTGTGTACTGTGTAGTGTGTATAATTAATTTGTATATATAAATACCCACACATGCATGTATATATTTAAGAAAAATGTGTTATTAATATGTCAAATATTTATATTTATATATAATATTAATTATGTATAAATATATATAAAGTATATACATGCAAATATTTCTTAAATCTATACATGCATGTGTGTGTATTTCTATATACAAATTAATTATACACACTACACACACATATATTATGTAAACACAAACTTTTATTTTGCTAACGATTAATCGTTGCCCATTCCTAGTCTGTACTAAGATTGTTTTTATAAAAAAAAAAAGAAATTTATTTTTTATTATTTATTTTTTATTTATTTTTTTAAATATGACTCCCAGCCTTTGGCTCCATTTGGACCCGAACACCCCGAGTGTGACTCTGAAACGAACAACCCCAGAGGGTTAATCAATCTAAAATAGTCTTAGCTAAATAACAGGTCTGGATCTCCATCTTTTTACCGCATTACGACAACAAAAGCACTTGAACGCAACACACTGGTAAATACCAATTCACAAGTGGAAAATATCCTACTTTCCATAGCACGTGAACGCAGCAAAAGTGGTCAAGCGTCAAACTAGACACGAATTTTACACTCTATTCGCGTCCGGTGTGAACGTAGCATTCGGGGAACCGCTATTTCCTAGAACTATCCAGTGCGAAAGCCCCTTTTATAGACTATAAATAAACGTTTCCTTGTTCTTAAGTCTTTAAAAACACGTCTTTACTTTTGTAGAACCACAACAGAAGATTGACGAGGAGTCCAAACCCGTGGTGGATGAGCAAGTGGTCCGGCCCAAGGCAAGTTTAACCGCCCTTAACCACCCTAATCTGTCATTTGGCGACTTCCCAGTTCTTGGTTCCAAGATTCCCAGTGCTGAGGAGGGAAGAGGGCTCGTCTTCTATCAGTCCTTCTACAGCCAAGTGAGGGAGGTTCATGGTGCGCACATGCGGGCCGCAGACGCCTTGCTGGAAGACGAAAACAACGTTAAGAGACGGAGAAAAGCCATGAGCTCCAGCGAAGTGAACAGTTTGGCGGAGGACGTCATGAGAGCCCTTTCAGCCGCAGGAGAGCATGTGACCATCGAGAGGGTTTGTGTCTTGGGAAATAATCCAGACCTATTTTGTTCTCGAAACCATGACTACATTTTTGGGTTTTTTTCCATCGTCGCAGGTAATATGCAGAGTTTGCTCGCTTCTCCAAGTGTCTACTTTGAAAGATTTGAAGGTGGACGCTCGTTGGCATCTGCCTGCAGTACAGGACCTTCAGCGCACCATCAAGGAGATCAATTTGTACATTGAGGTATGAGGTCTTGTGATGAGTCTCTTCTCTGGTGTCTTGCGTTTACTTGATGTGTTTCTTTCCCCGTCAGTCAGTGGAGGCGGTGTCTTCTGTGTGCACACTTTACGAACTGGGACAGGCTCTGGCCAATCTGAAGAACAAGAAGCGCTTCGAAGAGCTCAATCTGGGCCCTCTCTGCAAGATCCCTCTCATCCACCGAATGTTCAAAATAGATCCAAATACTAAAGATGATGATGTGCATCAGATTGCAACTGTGGACATTCTCAGGGTGAGTTAGTTTGGTACTTGACCATCCTGCAATGTGGAGTACATCTGCGGTGATGTAATGCTGTGGTTTTCCGCTTGCTTTAGAGTCTCAAAATGTTCCGGAGAAAATCCAAGACACCTAGAATTGACCTTGCTGATTTCCTGAAGCACCTTGCTGACCATTATAGCTGCGAGTCGCCTTATGAGCTCGGCATCAGAATCCAGAGTCTTGGATTGCCCATTTCGGTAAGATTCTCTATTGTTGTTGCCATGTTTTTTGGATCTGTCCACCCGTCTTTCGGAAATGTCTGATTCGTTGTTGAGGGTTCAGTCTACAAATAGGGATGCACGATATGTCGGCCACCATATCGGTATCGGCCCGATATATGTTTGTTTTTAATGTAATCGTTATCGTCCCGATACGAAAATTTGGCTGATATATTAAGCCTCTGTGGCTGTTCGTTTCAGAGTCACACTCGGGGTGTTCGGGTCCCAATGGACCCAAAGGCCGGGATTCATATTTAAAAAAAAAAAATCATGATTTTTTTTTTAACTTTGTTTTTTTATAATTATTTTTTTCTTTTCTTTTTTGGTGTTTTGAGAAAATTAAAAAAAAAAAAAATTATATAAAAAAATCATGATTTTTTTTACTCCTTTTTATAATATTTTTTTCTTTTCTTTTTTGGTGTTTTGAGAAAATTTCAAAAATAAAAAAATCTATAAAAAAAATCATGATTTTTTTTTACTCCTTTTTATAATATTTTTTTCTTTTCTTTTTTGGTGTTTTGAGAAAATTTCAAAAATAAAAAATTTAAAAAAAAATCATGATTTTTTTTACTCCTTTTTTATAATATTTTTTTTCTTTTCTTTTTTGGTGTTTTGAGAAAATTTCAAAAATAAAAAAAATTATATAAAAAAAATCATGATTTTTTTACTCGGTTTTTATAATATTTTTTTCTTTTCTTTTTTGGTGTTTTGTGAAAATTTCAAAAATAAAAAAAAATTATATAAAAAAATCATGATTTTTTTTACTCGGTTTTTATAATATTTTTTCTTTTCTTTTTTGGTGTTTTGAGAAAATTTCAAAAATAAAAAAAAATTATATAAAAAAAATCATGATTTTTTTTACTCGGTTTTTATAGTATTTTTTTCTTTTCTTTTTTGGTGTTTTGAGAAAATTTCAAAAATAAAAAATATATAAAAAAAATCATGATTTTTTTTTTTACTCCTTTTTTATAATATTTTTTTCTTTTCTTTTTTGGTGTTTTGAGAAAAATTCAAAAAAAAAATATAATTAGTATTAATGCAATAATTATTACAAAATGTCCCCCCATTGAACATAATAGAAAAATATTTTTAAAAGTTGTATTTCATTTTAGAGTCAAGCCTAGGCCTCATAAAAGCAATTTTTGAAATGAGATGGATGCCATCTGGTGGACAAACTGAGCATTTTAAAAATGCAAAACACATGTATAATCTGAATTTTTTGGTGTGGATCGTGGCTGATTTGTAGATTGTACTTACAAAAAAACTCAGTATTTTCACATTTTTGCCAATTTCCCATTCATTTTCCATGCACACCCCAAGTGTGACTATTTTTTTTACAACCACTTAGACTATTCACATCCTGTCCCCAATTTTTTTGGGTGTTCAAATACCAAATACCAACAAAGTCACCAAATTTCGGACCATTCCGAGGAAGCTGTGATTTAAAAATTTTTTTTATTTAAATTCTTCGGGTCCATTTGGGCCGAACAACCCCAAAGGGTTAAAAAGCTGATAAATAATATGTTATTTCCTTGACGCTTCAGATGTGCACTGTTCAACATGATGGTTTTGAATTGCTTGAAATATGATTGAATCCACAAAAGGAAAAAGGAATTAAGTGCAACATGTGCAGCGCAAATCCATCATATCGGCTACATTACATTATAATGAGAACATCACGATGAGACTTCTGTTTTTGTAATCAGGCCCTCAAAAATTATATAAAAATTTGGATTTAGATTTATCAGCCAACATATCATTATCTAATCGGTAATCGGCTTTCGAATATGAATAGTTATCGGTATCGGCCAAAATGTTCATATTGGTGAATTCTTTAGTGTAATGAATGACTTTTATGGTGCTTTTACATTGTTTATGAAACATAAAGGCTTCCGTCCTCAATGTAACTGCATGGAAAAGTCTTAAATTTTTCTCCTTTTGTGTATTGTGATGTATTGAACATAAAATGGATTATAATTGTGTGTTTGGGACATGGATTTTAACGGTGACACTTTAGTTTTTGTTATCAGTTTCTCAAAATTATATGGATTTTTTATCAGCCGGTCATCGGCTTTCAAGCATAAAGAATTATCGGTATCGGCCAAAATGTTCATATCTTATCTACAAATCATTGAAAATACATCCTTCAAGACTTTTGACTTTTGATTTGCTCATGCTGTGTTCTTAGACGTTGAGCAAGGCATCGTCTTTTGAGCATTTAATCATGGACAAGGCCAAAGAAACCATTCAGAGGGAGATTCAGGAGGAGGTAGATGCCAAAATGTTTAAGATCAAGAAGAGCCTGCTGGATCCCGCCCAAGGACCTGTGATCCACTCTCAGATGGGAAACTCCGAGCTTAGGAAAAAATACGCAAATATGACCGCCGCTGAAGCAGTCATGGAAGTCTTCATCAACTCCGAAGGCGTCTTCAGTAAAGCTATGACGAAGGTGAGCAACTTGATGCCTTTCTTGCTTAGATTTTGTGTCTTGTTTCCAGTCCAAATATCTAAATATTCTTAAATCAAGGTGTATTTACTAGATGAGTAAAATGACATAAGATATTATGTCCTGTTTTCCAGGGGAATTCATCAAAATGAATTTGATTGAGTAGATGCTTTAAAAAAAAGCTAAATTATCTGCGTAAGAAAAATTATCTTAATTCAAACAGAAACAAGACTATTTTTTTTTTACCCCATTAGCAGATCGTTTTCCTTGTTTTAAGCAAAAACTCGCTTAATATTTATTTATTTCCCCAGAAAACAAGACTTAATATCTTATGTCATTTTACTACTTGTAAAATGACAAAAGACTACTTACTACTAAATGCATCTCGATTTAAAAAATGTTTGATATTTGGCCTGGAAACAAGACACAAATACAGTAAGAAAAGCTTTTTTTGCAGTGTATTCAGAACAAGCTCACACATTATTATAAAACATAGCTTGCAAGCTGGTTTTTCTTGTGGTTTGGATGTTTGATGTTTGTTAACCACACTGGAAACGCCCAAGTTACTGTTCTTCATGGGTGGCATCTTGCTAAGTTAATTATTTAGCAGTGTTTGCTTTGGCAATCACCTCTATTACTTTTGTGCATACTTACTAATGTTTTTTTCCCAAAACTCCTAACAGTGTTGTAGTGCTTCAGACTGAATTCGAGTTAACCCTCAGGTGCTCTTCGTTTCGGAGTCACACTTGTTATCCTCCCGGTCAAAAGTGACCGGACAACTAAAAATGAAACTTTCTCCATCCCAATAAAACCAATGCAATTTATTTTTGTTCTATAATATTTATTCTCTTTAATTTAGTATTTTGAGATAATTTGATTGAATTTATTAATATTTATGCAATATTTATGGTTTATTTTTGCCATAGAAAAATATATATATTTTTCTATTTATATATTATTTTTTCAAAAAAATATTAATGCAGTATTTTAGTTTAATATAGAGTCTAGGCCTTCAGAAAAAAAAAAAAAACATTTTTTGAAGAAAATTAGCACCATCTGGTTACAGTATAAAGAAGTGTAGAATCATGGTGTAACCACTAGATGGCATGTACAGCTTTCTATGGAGAAGCATGTGAATTCCCCAGATGTTGATGAACACATTGGATTTGAATATATAGTTGAAACAATCTCAAACTATTTCTTATAAAAAAATTTGACAAAAAACAAAAATTCACTTTTTTTTTTTCTTTTTACAATTTCCCATTCATTTCCTATGGGGGTCATTTTTGACCAAAGACCACAAGTGTGACTATTTTTTTTAAGACCACTTAGCATGCTCAGATCATGACCTCAATTTTTTTGTGTGTTCACATACATAATGCCATAAAAGTCACCAAGTTTCGTAACATTCCGATGAAGCTGTGATTTTTAGAAATTCAAAACAGAAAATTTTTCTGTCAGAAATGACCGATGAGCACCTGAGGGTTAATGAGTGTGAGTGAGTGAGCAAGAGTTTGTGTGGTCGGAAAGCACGTTTCTTGTCCACGACAAGCTTTTAGGAGTCAAAATCACGTAATCGGACACAGTGACTATCGTAACAGACTAAGAAATTGTGTTTTCCGAACCTGATCTGAATTGTGTAATCTGAACCAGGCATTACAAGCTAACCCGATGTAACCTTGCTCTAAGTCCTTGAATTTTAGGGTATTGGACCTGGAGAGTCCTTGAAAGCTCCTTGAATTTGAAGTGTGGGAACCCTTGAATTTAATCCGAATGAGAACATTTTCAACGAACGTGTCACGCAAGCGTCTGATTGTGCTTGTTTTTGTGTGTGTCCTCAGAATATCCAGGCATTCCTGTTGTGTGTGAACAATGACCGGCTAGCTAGAGCCCTATTCCAGCTTGCTATATGCTGTGGCTCCCTGGACACGCCTCAGGATCTGGTGGCCAAAGAAAAACCTCAGAGAAAAGCCGAGGCAAAGAAAGCTACGGAAGAGAGAGCAGCAGAGATGCTCCCCACTGAAGGTGTCCTTATAGTTATAGTGTTTTCATTTTTAGTTTTGGCACCCTCTAATATACTCACGGCAAAGTAATTTTTTTGTTCTTGAAATGCATTTGTAGCGATATACTGTTAGAGACCATCCTGAAACTGGAAAAATGAGAATATGGTGTAAAAGTTCATTTATTTCAGTAATTCATATTAAAAGGTGAAACTAATATATTATATAGACTTTTTTTGTTATTTTGTTGATGATTATGGATTACAGATATGAAAACCTTTTCACAATATTCTAATTTTGACTTTGGGGTTTTCATATCTGTAATCCATAATCATCACAATTATAACAAATAAAGGCTTGAAATATCTCACTTTGCATGTAATGAGTCTATATAATATATTAGTTTCACCTTTTAAGTTGAATTACTGACATAAATGAACTTTTGCACCATATTCTCATTTTTCCAGTTTCAGCAAAATGAACGAATCTTTTCCGAGTCAATTCTTTCATTTCGTTCGTTGACTCAACCAAATGACATGAAAAAAGATTCGTTCATTTTGATGAACAGGAGAGTCACGAACGCGCATTACAGAACAGAGCAAGGCGAGCATTTGAGCTTATAAAACTTAAACTTTGTTATTTATTTATTAAATGAGCGATCGTTTCACTTGATAAGACCCTTATTCATCGTCTGGAGTCGTTTAAAGTCCTTTGAACAGTTTGTAGTTTGCACTGAAACTGTCTTTTGGACCTTGAACCGTTTGGACCCCATTGAAGTCCATTATATGGAGAAAATCCTGGAATGTTTTCATCAAAATAATAATCTGATATAGCGGCAATGTGGAGGAAAAACATCTCAGTTTTAATCCAAGACTCAAACGGAGCAAAAATACGCAATTTGGTGCAGATATGAATTACAAGTGAAATTTGAATATGGTGCAAAAATTCATTTATTCAACTTAAAAGCTGAAACTAATATATTATATAGACTCATTAGACTCAAAGTGAGATATTTCAAGCCTTTATTTGTTATAATGTTGATGATTATGGATTACAGATATGAAAACCTTTTCACAATATTTTAATTTTGAATTTGAGGTTTTCATATCTGTAATCCATAATCATCACAATTTTAACAAATAAAGGCTTGAAATATCTCACTTTGAATGTAATGAGTCTATATAATATATTAGTTTCACCTTTAAAGTAGAATTACTGACATAAAGGAACTTTTGCACCATATTCTCATTTTTCCAGTTTCGCCTGTGTATATATGTTCTCCTCTTACTAGCATGACGATGGGGAGTGTGTATAATCAGTATCAGTATTTGTTTAATCATTAATTGAGATGCTTTCCTGCCTAACGATGTGGTCCTGTGTTGCGTAGCTGTCGTGAAGAGCTATTTCCAGGATTGCGTGGCTAGCTTCAGAAGCACACCTAGCCTAGCTCAGCTGCGCACGCTGGAGAAGAAGATCGCAGAACACTTCCAGTTTAAGGACTTCAGTCAGCTGCAGCAGGGAACATACCTGGACTTCCTCATCAAGAACAAAAAGGTGTGTGTTTCTGCTCGTCTTTAAATCGAGTCTCCTTCATCTATACAGCACAACAACAATATAGAGTTTCACAGCAGCTTTACTGTGACAACAGGAGATTACAGGAACCGAGAGTGTTCAGGCTTTACAGCAGATCTACAATAAAGTTACTGTCCAGATAAAGTTAGTTTGGATTGATTCACTTCCGTCGCAACGATCATTAGTTATTTTTTTTTTCTTGCAAATTGTTTTATGCGTTTTATCTGCATGTAAGATGTCCTTAAGTGTCACGTAGCGCACCTATAAATAAAAAGTATATTTTTTGTTATTAAAGGAGTAGTTCACTTTTAAAACACTTTTGCTGATAATTTACTCGCCCCCATGTCATCCAAGATGTCCATGTCTTTCTTTCTTCAGTCGAAAAGAAATTAAGGTTTTTGATGAAAACATTCCAGGATTTTCTCCATATAATGGACTTCAATGGGGACCAAACGGTTCAAGGTCCAAAAGACAGTTTCAGTGCAAACTACAAACTGTTCAAAGGGCTTTAAACGACTCCAGACGATGAATCAAGCGAAACGAGCGGTCATTTATAAATATTAGGGCTGTCAAAACGATTAATTGCGATTAATCGCATCCAAAATAAAAGTTTGTGTTTACATAATATATGTGGGTGCACTGTGTATAATTATTATATATATATAAATACACACATGCATGTATATATTTAAGAAAAAAATATTATTTATATATAAAATATTTATATTTATATATAATATAAATTATATATAAATCCATGTACAGAATATACATGAAAATATTTCTCAAATATATACAAGCATGTGTGTGTATTTATATATATAAAATAATTATACACAGTGCCCCCGCATATATTATGTAAACACAAACTTTTATTTTGGATGCGATTAATCGCGTTTAATTGTTTTGACAGCCCTAATATCAATCAAAAATAAATTGACCCTTGTTGACAGGTTTTGTGTTTGAGTGAAAGTTTATCATTTGCCTGTGTTTTTAAGTCCTGTCAATTTAAATAAAATAAACGAGAAAGAGAAAATCACTTTTATAGCTGTAACACAGACAAATGGTATTAATTACATGAATTATATTTAATTTATACAGTGAAAATTGTATATTTTACATTTGATTATTCAATTACTGAACACAGTTAGACACACTGTTACAGCTCGTAAAGTGTGAGATCCAGATCAGAATGGTGTGTGAGGTTTGTGACGCTGTGTGTGTATTGCTCTTCCCGCAGATCCTCCAGGAGGCAGCAGGGGGCGCCGTCGCCATCGACAGCCAAGACCCCGGAGCCCACGGATTCAGGCCTTGCAGACAGGATGTGTTTGAGTTCATCAAGCAGTGCGGGGAGGCCGACGCCAGCAGAGTAAGAGCTTATGAATTTTTAATTTGGGGTTTTCATATCTGTAATCCATAATCATCACAATTATAACAAATAAAGGCTTGAAATATCTCACTTTGCATGTAATGAGTCTATATAATATATTAGTTTCACCTTTTAAGTTGAATTACTGACATTAATGACAACTTTTTTTTTACTGATTTTTGCACAATATACTAATTTTTTAAGTGTTTCACTTGTACTTGCAGCTACACTAGTTATCAGTAAACTTAAAGTGTGTTAACTTGAAGTTGAACAACTCATGTTGTGCTAAGTATATTGTAGTTGTAATTAAATTGTAGTAAAGCATCACTTTAAGTGTATTTAGTGTACTTTTGAGTAAAACGTATATGCTCATTAATACATTTGGCTTATTATTATTTACATAAATATAAATAAACAAACTTATTTTAAAATGAGAATATGGTGCAAAAGTTCATTTATGTCAGTAATTCAACTTAAAAGCTGAAACTAATATATTATATAGACTCATTACATGCAAAGTGAGATATTTCAAGCCTTTATTTGTTGTAATTGTGATGATTATGGATTACAGATATAGATAAATAGAAAGATCTAAATAGATAGAAAAGAAATCAGATAGAAAACCCCAAATACAAAATTTGAATATTGTGAAAAGGTTTTCATATCTGATATTTCAAGGCTTGAAATATCTCACTTTGCATGTAATGAGTCTATAATATATTAGTTTAAGCTTTTAAGTTGAATTACTGACATAAATGAACTTTTGCACCATATTCTCATTTTTGTTAATGTTAAAACAACATACATTTCACATAGGGGTGCAGGATAATTTGTCCAGAACACCAGATTATATGTTGTATTTTAACATGTCCTGTTCAGCTGCCGTTCATCGAGGCGGCCCTAAGGAGTCACTACGGGATCCGGGACAGTCGGGAGCTGGGTCACGGCCCGCTGGGTTGTCTTGTGAACTACACGCAGCGGCAGAAAGGTCTGAGCGGGGATGCCGTCGCCAGCGTCGTGCGCTACGAGTGCCCGCTAATGCCCGCCGGTTCAGGGTGAGCTGAGCGGCTACAATCACAATCAATCAATCACACAATTAAGTCAAATCTACAGCAGAAATGCTCTTAAAGATACAGTTAAACGTGTGTTTAGCAGGGCTGGGTAATAAATAATTGATTTCTTGATATTAATCGATTCTCATTTTTATGAACCGATATCGATTCTTAAATCTCAAGAATCGATTAGTCATCCTGTTTGGGACATTGTCTCACGGCTGCGTTCATCCAAAAAAATCGCAGTAATCTTTGTCCTTTGTTACCATTGATATGAAACAAATCTCAATTTTCAGATTACGTCCATTTTCTTTAGGAATTCAAAAACATAAATAACGTTTTGGCCTTATTGATCTCTCTTCCGGCTTAATAACACCAGTCACAGCGCCAAATAAACATGAATGAGCATCTGAAAGTGTGTTAAAGATAGAGGACAACTTATCCAAATCCGTATCATGTCACATTGATTCACTCAATCAGCGTTTCAACCGTGGAAAGACGTCAGTTCAACAGCTTGTAATCAATGTATCGTCATATTTACCTCAGAAAACCCACATAAACTCGTTAGTCAGCTAGAAAAAATAACTCTAGAGAGGAGCATTTTGATAAATATATACACCATATTACATATGCATTATAATCTTAATGTTCTTAATGCATATTTGAATAAATCTGGCAAGTTTAAGACAGCCACCATTTAAATGTTTATATTTCATATAATCTTCTTATTATAAAAATAAATAAAAGTGTAATTTAAGTGTTTGTATAGCTACAAAACAGTTCATTATGACCTTCATATTAGGCTAATGAAACCTATAGGCTACAACTAGACTCCCATAGTTTACAGCATTAGTTCAGAGATTTGATTCCCTTGAGAAAAATCAACATTTATTGTAACTGATATCCAAAATAATCAATATTGAATCGACTCAAAATCGAAATCATACCGAATTGTGAAATTTGTGTCAATACTCAGCCCTAGTGTTTAGTCTGTTTTCTGTCCGCTAGTCTGAAATAAACACTTTATGTAAAGCCCAAGTTGACAGATGCATGAAAAAACACTAGTGTCTTGACCCTTGTTACTCATCGAGTGAGTGTGTGTGTTCTCAGGGAGTGTGTGTCAGATACGGTGGGTCTGCTGGGCGAGGTGAGCCGGGATCAAGCGTGTGTGTGTCTGCTGTCGGCTCCTCTTCTGCAGGATCTGCAGGAGTGGACTCAGTGGGAGCTGGTGTTTCGGCCCAACCTCGGCCCCATCAAGGACTTCATCGACAAGCACTGCGGTGGGTCAACACAAGCAGGCTTCCCTCGTTTATTTTGATCATTCATGTGTGACCCTGGAGTACAAAACCAGTCACAGGGGTCAGTTTCTTTAACCCTCAGGTGCTCTTCGTTTTTCGGAGTCACACTTGTTATCTTCCCGGTCAAAAGTGACCGGACAACTAAAAATTCAATTTCCTCCATCCCAGTAAAACCAATGCAATTTATTTTTGTTCTATAATATTTATTCTTTGTAATTTAGTATTTTGAGACAATTTGATTGAATTTATTAATATTTATGCAATATTTATGGTCTATTTTGCCATGGAAAAATATATATATTTTTATATATATATATATTATTTTTTCAAAAAAATATTAATGCAGTATTTTAGTTTAATATAGAGTCTAGGCCTTCAGAAAAAAAAAAATATTTTTTGAAAAAAATTAGCACCATCTGGTTACAGTATAGAGAAAAAGCGTAGAATCATGGTGTGACCACTAGATGGCATGTACAGCTCTCTATGGAGAGGCATGTGAATTCCCCAGATGTTTATGACACATTTTTTTGTTTTTTGGTGGATTTGAATATATAGTTGAAACAATCTCAAAAACTATTTTTTATTTAAAAAAAAAAATTGAAAAATAAAAATGTGTGAATTTTTGTGTTTTTGTCAATTTCCCATTCATTTCCTATGGGGGTCATTTTTGACCAAAGACCACAAGTGTGACTATTTTTTTACATCCACTCAGCATGCTCAGATCATGACCTCAATTTTTTCGTGTGTTCACATACCCAATGCTAAAAAAGTCACCAAGTTTCGTAACATTGCGATGAAGCTGTGATTTTTAAAAATTCAAAACATACTTTTTGTAATCAAAATTTATTGGTGTGTATGTGTATAAAAGTGTGTTTGTATGAGTGTGTGTGTGGGGGTGTGTCTGATTTGCACTCAAGATGTTGTAGAGCGTCACCCCTTTCCTGCGGTGTACTTTTTTTTTTAGAATTGTGGCCGATTTGTAGATTGCACGTACAAATATTCAGAGAATTTTTTTTTTTTTGTCAATTTCCCATTCATTTCCTATGGGGATCATTTTTGACCAAAGACCACAAGTGTGACTATTTTTTTACGACCACTTAGCATGCTCAGATCATGACCTCAATTTTTTTGTGTGTTCACATACATAATGCCATAAAAGTCACCAAGTATCATAACATTCCGATGAAGCCGTGATTTTTTATAATTCAAAACAGAAATTTTTTTGACCGAAGAGCACCCGAGGAAAGCTGAATAAATAAACATTCCATTGATGTGTGGTTTGTTAAATCTGGAATCTGAGGGTGCAAAAAAATCGAAACTTGAGAAAAGTTCACGATTGTGCAGCATTCACTCACAAAAATAAATGTTTTACATATTTACAGTAGGAAATTGACTAAATATCTTCATGGAACGTGATCTTTACTTAATATCCTAATGATTTTTGGCATAAAAGAAAAATCTATAATTCTGACCTATACAGTGTATTATTATATATACACAAACACACCCGTGTGATAGAGTATAGCACAAAAACATGCTTATCTAATCATTCTAATCGTCCGAATCCCTGTAAATATCATGATGTCATTAATAGTGGGGATAATGTCTTGTTTTTGATTGGTTCGTCATTCGTCATCAGGTAAAACGAAGCTGCTGGCTCTCGAGGTGTCCCCCGGTGTCCTGCTAAGAGTCACCACCGATACCAGTGATAAGCACTTCTCCGAGTCGGCTCAGGCTCTGGACCCGGTCGGCGCCGCTGGGCACCTGGTCTCCATTGTGGTGTCTGATGGGATACCGAACACGCCCACGGCGCTCTTAGCCAATCACATGGAGAGTGCGCTGAACGTAGCAGTGGCACAGGAAGGTACAGTAGGAGGTGCTGTTCGCTTGTCTAGGGGTGTAACGACGTCACGATTCTGAACTCACAACACCGTATTTGACTTTGTGAATTTCGTTAGAAAATGGATGTAATTCAAAATTCGAGACTTTATTTCAGAATCATAACAATAGTCACAAAGCACAAAGATTATTGCGATTTACTGGATGGGATGTCCGCTACAATCTTCTATTCATTCATCAACTGAAAACAGGATGACAAATCGATTCTTGAGATTTAATCAAGATCGATATCGGTTCGTAAAAATGAGAATCGATTAATATCGAGAGATCGATATTTTTTACCCAGCCCTACGATATATATATTGTGACACCCTTATTCTGCACTGGATTGTTTATCTTGTCTGTAACACACTATCTATGTTTGTAAACAGGACTAGCGCCCGGGGAAGAGGAGTACTCGTGCGGTGGCGTGGCCCGCTTTGTGCTCGAATGCATCGCAAGGATTCCCACGAGGATCTGCAAGGAACTCCTGCAGCAGGTGAACAACCAAACTACTGTCCTCAGGCAAATTATGGAAGAAAACGACTGTCACTGTGCATTACAACAACATCTTGTTTTTCAGGACAAATAAGATATTAAAGGGATAGTTCACCCAAAAATGAAAATTCTGTCAGTGTTTCCTCACCCTCATGTTTTTCCAAACCTCTATGTGTTTATTTGTTCTGCTGAACACAAAGGAAGATATTTGGAAGAATGTTTTAATCAAACAGATCTCATTCCCCATTGACTACCATAGTAGGAAAAAAATACATACTATAGTAGTCAATGGGGATTGAGATCTGATTGATTAAGCCTCTGGGGTTGTTCGTTTCAGAGTCACACTCGGGGTGTTCGGGTCCAAATGGAGCCAAAGGCCGGGATTCATATTTAAAAAAAAAAAAATCATGATTTTTTGTTTTTTACTCGTTTTGTTATAATATTTTTTCTTTTCTTTTTTGGTGTTTTGAGAAAATTTCAAGAATAAAAAAAAATTACAATTAGTATTAATGCAATAATTATGACAAAATTTCCCCCCATTGAACATAATAGAAAAAAAAAATATATATATTTTTTTATTTTTTTATTTTTTTTAAAGCTGTATTTCATTTTAGAGTCAACCCTAGGCCTCATAAAAGCAATTTTTGAAATGAGATGGATGCCATCTGTTGGACAAACTGAGCATTTTAAAAATGCAAAACACATGTATAATCTGAATTTTTTGGTGTGTTTGTGTATAAAAGTGTGTTTGTGTGTGTGTGTGTGGATGTGTCTGTTTTGCACTCTTGATGTTTTATAGATTCACCCCTTGACTGTTGTGTGCTTTTTTTCAAGATCGTGGCTGATTTGTAGATTGTACGCACACAAAAAAACCCCAGTATTTTCACATTTTTTGCCAATTTCCCACTCATTTCCTATGTGGGTCCATTTGGACCCGAACACCCCAAGTGTGACTTTTTTTACAACCACTTAGACTATTCACATCCTGTCTCCAATTTTTTGGGGTGTTCAAATACCAAATACCAACAAAGTCACCAAATTTCAGACCATTTCGAGGAAGCTGTGATTTTGAAAAAAAAATGTATTTAAATTTTTCGGGTCCATTTGGGCCGAACAACCCCAGAGGGTTAAAACATTCTTCCAAATATCTTCCTTTGTGTTCAGCAGAACAAATAAACACATAGAGGTTTGGAACAACATGAGGGTGAGGAAATACTGACAAAAAACATTATCAAAATGAAGTCAGTTTGTACTTGAAACAAACACAAATATCTGTCAATGTGGACTGAAAAATAGTTATTTGTGACAGAAATTTGTGTTTGTTTTAATCACAAACTCATTTTGATGAGATATATGTTTTGTTTTCTGAAAAATGTATCATTTAAGTGCCTTGATGCTTTAAATTAAGTCTGTTTTTGTCTAAATTGTGAGATAATTGAGTATCAGTTAAAGCCAACATGCATTATAAAGGTATTCATAATGCACGTTATAATTAACGGAGTAGTTCACTTTTAAAAAACTTTTGCTGATAATTTACTCGCCCCCATGTCATCCAAGATGTCCATGTCTTTCTTTCTTCAGTGGAAAAGAAATTAAGGTTTTTGATGAAAACATTCCAGGATTTTCTCCATATAATGGACTTCAATGGGGTCCAAACGGTTCAAGGTCCAAAAGACAGTTTTAGTGCAAACTACAAATGCATTACATAATGCATTAATAATAATGCATTATAATGCATGACAAGGCAGGATTTTGAAAAATTACTTTTATATATGAAGATGTTACTGATATATTTAAACTCTAATATCTTCAGTCATGTTTAATCTCCAGTAAATGTATTTTGATTTATTTCGCAGTGTAGATCAGTGGTGTTAGTCAAATATTGCCAATCTTTGATTTTAATAACGTATTAGTAAATGTTAAAACTAATTATAACTGAGATCAATCAGTGCTGAATAAATATCGTTCCTTCTTAGCTCATGCTCACTAATGAACCTTATTGTAAAGTGTGACCAATATTGCTGGGCGAAGATAATTTTCCCGCCATCCCTCGGGTGTCAGACGAGACGTCTCGTGTGTGGGAACCAGAGGCTCTCGGGGCGGGAAAAAGTCCTGTATCTAGGTTGTTGTCATGACAACCGTTGCCGAGTGTCTTTCTTCAGGGGTCTCCTGTCACATCATTAGTCTTGAACGCCTTTCTTCATTCCCATAATGACACGAGAGCGTCGGATCCCACTCTCCCTGCTGGCTATTTGCTTTATGATTGGCCTTAGGCTGGCATTTGGAAGCTAATTTTTGTGATGCGTCTTGGCTATAAATGACCTAACGTTGCAAATTCACTTTAGTATGTTTTAAGACCCCCTTTAGTCAAAAATTGTATCCCTTAAAACTCATCTTTGATCACCAAAATGACATATGTAGACGTTTTTTTATCCCTTAAAATATCTTGAACGTAACCCGATGCCCTCGCTTCATTTAGTATGCGCGGTTCTATGAATATGCAAATGAGCCCCACCTCCACTCTCTCAGAGATCCACTGGTTGACGATCACACGTTGATCTGATTGGCTACTAGTTTGTTTGTGACGTCAGAAACACCAGCGATTTCAAACAGCGATGTGAAAGCGTATTAAAAACAACTTTAAACACTTGATTTTTATTGATTAAATGAAAAGTTTACTGTAAAGTGCTACCAAATATTCTTTAAAAGTAATTATCATTGGGAACACTTTATTTTACAGTGTCATTGATACATGTATGTATAGTATATTGTAGTATATTATATTGTGTAATATATAATATAATATTATAATATAAAATATAATAATATAATATTATATAATACTTTTGTTGATGAAATATAAAATAAAAATAAATATATATATATTTTTTATAAATACATAAATATAAATGTAATTATTTTTATAAATATATTTTTTTTAATTGCATTTTAATTTTTATTTTTTTTAATTTTTTAATTTACATGTCATTGTTACATGTATGTATAGTATATTGTAGTATATTATATTGTATAATATATAATAAAATATTATAATATATAATAATATAATATGTAATATAATATATATATATTATATTGTACTGTATATATTATATTATATATAGTATATTGTTACATAATATGTAGATTAAATGTAGATTTATTTTTACTCAGTACTTAGACAATAACGTGCAACCTACTTTAAAATAAGGTTTAACATTAGGTAAAGCGTGAACTAACATTAACAATGAGCAATATATCTTTATTAAGCTTTGTCAACATTCATATTTGTGTTAGTTCACAGTGCAATTACTAATAAAGTGTTTCTTATAAGAAAAAACTCACTTTTTTTAGGTTAGATTTTTATTCCAGTGATCTTTTGTTTATTGTACGCTTTGTTTTTCTATCTGTGTATTATTTTTTTTCTCTTTGTGTTTTTATTATGTAAAGTTTCCGCTATATAAAATAAAACATTTTTGATTGTTTGTTTTTTTGCAATCAATATTTTTTTTATTTTTAATAAAATAAAGTTTATTATTATTGTTACAATATTATTGTTTCTTTTACTGCAAAAAATGCTTTTCTTACAAAGTATTTGTGTCTTGTTTCCAGTGCAAATATCAAATATTTCTTAAATCAAGATGCATTTACTAAAGTAGTGAAATTACACAAGATATTAAGTCTTGTTTTCTGGGGAAATAAATAAAAATTAAGTGAGTTTTTGCTTAAAACAAGGAAAATGATCTGCCAATGGAGTAATTTTTGTTTTAATTGACATTATTTTTCTGACCCCATTGGCAGATAATTTAGCTTTTCTAGGACTTAAAATCTTATGTCATTTCACTCATCTAGTTAATGCATCTTGATTTAAGAGTTTTTAGATATTTGCACTGAAAACAAGACACAAATACTTAGTAAGAAAAGCATTTTTTGCAGTGAAATAAACAATAATATAATAATAATACACTTTATTTTATATAACACCTTTAAAGCAGCTTCTCAAAGCACTTTTTTACACAATAAACTAACAAAGAAAAAAAAATACACAGATAGAAATACAAAGCGTACAATAAACAAAAGAACACTGGGAAAAAATCTAACCTAAAAAAGTAAAAAGTGAGTTTTTTCTTATAAGAAACACTTCATTAGTAATTGCAATTTTTTTTAGATATTTGCACTGGAAACAAGACAGAAATACTAAATAAGAATGGCATTTTTTGCAGTGTGTGTGTTTATGATTTGGTGTGTGCAGGTGTTTCTGGAGCCGCTCTCTAAAGTGCTCGGTCAGGCCAAATCTAAAGCGCTCCTGCTGGACGCCGCCCGCTCCAACACGCGTCACATGACCAAACTGCATCAGATGGGGCTTCTGCTGGGCATCACCGAGTGGAGAGGAGACTTCAGCAGCAAACTGGCGTCTCCAGCTCGGCCCGAAGCGCTCGCACGCCTCAAGAAGGTCTGAGTTCACTTCTGCCTTCCTTAATCAGAATCTGGTTTCAAACTGGATTCTGTAGACACCAAAAAAGTTTCAAACACAGTTTTAACTTTTGGTGACTTTACAAATGTGCACTTTTAAATGTTTCCAAAAGGTTATAAAATACAGTCTCATTACGAGGTGGGAAGCATCGAAATAAAATCAAAGTTGCATTATGACTGCGATTTAATTAAATGAATATATGCGCCGCATGTTTCAGTGTGAAACCGCACATCTGTCTTTATTTACACATGAGCAGCTCATTTGAGTTGCTTTAATGTGCATTTTTCTTAAATAATTTTTTATTTTACAATGGAACATTACATATATATATATATATATATATATATATATATATATATATATATAATTATTTATGAATAATAATAATAAAATGTACTAGTAGTGTTTTTATTACTATTATTTATATCCATTCTGATATGTATGAACATTTGGACAAATTGTGCAAACCTGGATTGTTTTAAAACGCATTTTAAGTCGCAATTGCAATTTTTATCACAAAAATCATGCATCTCTAATTTAAAGTCATACATGTTAACCTGCAGACAATGCAAAAGCAATTCAACACAACTATATAAGTATAACCATGTATAACGATGTAACTGGAAAAATTAGAATATGGTGCAAAAGTTCATTTATTTTTAAGTAATTCAACTTAAAAGCTGAAACTAATATATTATATAGACTCATTAAATGCAAAGTGAGATATTTCAAGCCTTTATTTGTTATAATGTTGATGATTATGGATTACAGATATGAAAACCCCAAAGTCAAAATTAGAATATTGTGAAAAGGTTTTCATATCTGTAATCCATAATCATCAACATTATGACAAATAAAGGCTTGAAATATCTCACTTTGCATGTAATGAGTCTATATAATATATTAGTTTCAGCTTTTAAGTTGAATTACTGAAATAAATGAACTTTTGCACCATATTCTGATTTGTGTGTGTATGTTTTGCTGTGCTTCTGAATAGCGTTACAGGAAGCATGTGAAGTAACTGAATGAGAAAATGTTGAGATTTGGGGTTTATTGATGAAATCTGTGCAGTTTGTGGTGGAGGACTCGATGAGCGACGTGTCTTCAGTGCTGAGTCTGAGCGAGATGGAGAACGACGAGCGAGCACCCAGCTCTTCCTCCAGCAGCCTGAGAGCAGCGCGACGGCAGGGTGAGACTCACGTGTGTGTGTGTGTGTGTGTGTGGTGCTTTAGACACGGTCACATGATGAGTTACAGAAGCTTCATCAGAAACTCAGAGCGTCTGGCATTTAAGTCTTATTAGGGTCAGCGAGAGGGATTTAACATTAAATAAAAGAACAAAATAAAATAGGGATACTCGTATAGGATCATATTGGCTTGTAAATGAAAGATAGATGATAAATAGGGATAAACGTGTAGAAGAATATGATTTAAATTAATTAATGAATAATAAAAATGTGTAGAAAAATGTCTTAAAAATTAAACAAAACCAACAATATACAAATAAAGGTATAGGAAAATATGGCTTAAAATTTAAATAAAAGATCAATAAAAAAGTGCTAAACGTGTGTATAAAAATAGAGTTTAAAATTATATAACACATAACAATAAAAGTGATCAAATGTAGAAGAATATGGCGTAAAAATTATATAAAATAACAATAAAAAGTGATAAAATGTAGAAAAATATGGAGTAAAAGTGAAATATAAAATAAGAATGAAGTGATAAATATGTGTAGAAAAATATGGCTTAAATATTACATAAAATAACAATAAAACAGTGATAAAATATGTAGAAAATATGGCTTAAATATTACATAAAATAACAATAAAAGTGATAAAATGTAGAAAAATATGGAGTAAAAGTGAAATATAAAATAAGAATGAAGTGATAAATATGTGTAGAAAAATATGGCTTAAATATTACATAAAATAACAATAAAACAGTGATAAAATATGTAGAAAATATGGCTTAAATATTACATAAAATAACAATAAAAGTGATAAAATGTAGAAAAATATGGAGTAAAAGTGAAATATAAAATAAGAATGAAGTGATAAATATGTGTAGAAAAATATGGCTTAAATATTACATAAAATAACAATAAAACAGTGATAAAATATGTAGAAAATATGGCTTAAATATTACATAAAATAACAATAAAAGTGATAAAATGTAGAAAAATATGGAGTAAAAGTGAAATATAAAATAAGAATGAAGTGATAAATATGTGTAGAAAAATATGGCTTAAATATTACATAAAATAACAATAAAACAGTGATAAAATATGTAGAAAATATGGCTTAAATATTACATAAAATAACATTAAGTGATAAAATGTCGAAAAATATGGCTTAAATATTACATAAAATAACAATATAATATGTAGAAAATATGGCTTAAATATTGCATAAAATAACAATAAAACAGTGATAAAATATGTAGAAAATATGGCTTAAAATTAAATGAACAATAAAAATAATGTATTGAAAAAGAGTTTAAAATTAAATAAAAGAACAATACATTTTTTTAAAGTGTTGGACAAGATTTTAAAATTAAATAAAAGATCAAATTGTATAAAATGGAATAAAAGAATGATAAAAAATATATAGAAAAATATGTTTTAAAAATGTAATAAAAGAACAATAAAAAGTGCTAAACATGCATAGAAAATAGGGTTTAAAATGAAATAAAATAACTTTAAAAAGTTATAAAATGTAGAAAAAAATGGTTTAAAATTAAATAAAAGAACAATATTTTTTTCCTTTAAATGTAGGAAGAGTTTTAAATTAAATAAAAGAACAATATTAAAAATTTACATCAAAATATGCTTCAAAATTAAATAAAAAAACATTAAAAAAGTATGTAGAATTTTTTTAAATGGAATAAAAGAATGAAAATGTGTAAAAAAAAATATGGTTTAAAATTAAATAAGAGAATAAAAATGTGGCCCCTTTTAAAGCACGTTTTCTTCTCCTGAAATGACTCGATTCAGACAGTGAAGATGAGGATGATGATGAGGATGATGAAGAGGAGCAGATGTACGAGCTGGTGTCTGAGGTCAATGCAGAGACGGACGGGAGTGAGGAGGAGAAGGAGGAGGAGGAGGAGGAGGGCAGAGAAAACTCCACGACTGGTGATGAAGCAGAGGAAGAAGAGGACGAAGAGCTCGACCAACACAGAGCCATCATAGAGGACATCAGGTGCGTCCCTGATGAAAAAAGCTTTGCTTTTCATTTATTACTCAAAGTTCTTCCATACCACATCACAAACTGATGAAGTTGTGTTTATGTGTCCGTTCAAGAGAAAGAGGAATCAATTTGCTGTTCGAGCGCTATCTGAAACACACGTCTCTCTCTCTCTCTCTATAACGCTTTGTGTGCTGGTGTTGCAGGAAGGCTGAGTTCGGCATCGGCGTGGAGCTGAACGAGGAGGGCCAGACCCTGATGAGGAAGCAGCAGGCGCGACTGGGCCGCAGTCTGGAGCGCCTCTCCACCGAGCTCTACAGCAAAGACACACACTTCGTCCTGGAGCTCATTCAGGTCCGAACCAGCATCCTCTACTGCTCAACTTCCTCACATTTCGTACAAACATCATTTTTTCACAGACGAAAACGAGACGAGAACTAAGTAAAAACAGTTTGGAATGACAAAAACTATGAGGAAAATCTATTGAAATTTTAAACAATGATTAAAAACGAGTCGGAAATGTTCATTAGAGAGGATTTTGGGGAGAGATCCAGTCAGAATGCGTGAGAAGTGTCAGTGGTGTGAGTCTGACCCTCTGATGGTCCTCGGTCACTTCTGACCGAATCATTTTCTGTTTTGAATTATTAAAAATCACAGCTTCATCGGAAGGTTATGGTACTTGGTGACTTTTATGGCATTAGGGATGTGAACACACAAAAAAATTGAGTTCGTGAAAAGTGGTCGTGAAAAAATTAGTCACAATTTTGGTCTTTGGTCAAAAATGACCGACCCATAGGAAATGAATGGGAAATTGACAAAAACATAAAAATTCACAATTTATTTATTTATTTATTTTTTTAATTTTTTAAACAAGAAACAGTTTTTGAGATTGTTTCAACTATATAATTCAAATCCTCCCAAAAAAAAAAAAAAAAAAATGTGTCATAAACATCTGGGGAATTCACATGCTTCTCCATAGAGAGCTGTACATGCCATCTAGTGGTTACACCATGATACTACGCTTTTTCTCTATACTGTAACCAGATGGTGCTAATTTTCTTCAAAAATATATTTTTTTTCTGAAGACCTAGACTCTATATTAAACTAATATACTGCATTAATAAAAATTTATATATATATATATATATATATATATATATATATATATATATATATATATATATATATATATATATATATATATATATATATATAAAAATATGTATATATTTCCATTGAACAAATAGACCATAAATATTGCATAATTATTAATAAATTCAATCAAATTGTCTCAAAATACTAAATTAAAAAGAATAAATATTATAGAACAAAAATAAATTGCATTGGTTTTACTGGGATGGAAGAAGTTTCATTTTTAGGCCTCCGGTGACTTCTGACCGGGAAGGCCCAGGACGTGACTCATACAGGAAGACCATCAGAGGGTTAATGCATATAGTGATCATAATAATAAAGATGTTCACTTGTGTTGAGTCACACACTACCAGGTATAAGTTGTTTTTGAAAGCCCTGACGTGTTTGACCTCAGTTTTTTGTGTGTGTGTGTGTGTGTGTGCAGAACGCTGATGACAACAGCTATCCTGAGGGTGGAGAGACACCGGCTCTGATGTTTGTGGTGGAGAGAGACTGCATCACCATCATGAACAACGAGAGCGGCTTCGAGGAGAGCAACGTGCGGGCCGTGTGTGACGTCGGCAGGAGCACCAAAGGAAAACACAAATATGGATACATCGGTACTGGAAACATATCTATCTATCTATCTATCTGTCTGTCTGTCCGTCCGTCCGTCCGTCCGTCTGGAAAAAACCCTCAAAATAACATGAGTTTTAGTCTAAGAATGACTCTTTCCCAGTGCAGTAACATACTGGGATAATGAAGGATGCATGTATTACCAAAATAAGAGTCCCTCCTTTAGAAATCACATTCTCAGCTGGATCTGAACAAAATCGCCTGTATTTACCCACAATCCTTCCTCTGTGTTTTGTCATACAGGACAAAAGGGCATTGGCTTTAAATCAGTTTTTAAAGTCACCGACTGTCCTGAGATCCACTCCAATGGCTTCCACATTAAATTTGACAAGACCAGTGGCCCCATGGGATACATCTTACCACACTGGGTGGAACAGGAGCGGCCCGTGAGCCAAGCTGCCAAGGACATCGCAGAACAGAGGTCAAATATACACTCATATGTCAAATATGTTTATGATGATGCATAATTTAATAATCTTAATAGTCTTTCAAGGTGTTTAAATTTGACTTTCTGATTTTTAAGTCCTGGAAAACTCTTGAAAACAGACATTTTTTATGAAGAAATACTTGCAAAGTGCTTGAATTATTGAAGTACAATATATGAGAAATTTATTTGTAATTTTATTGATAAAGCAATCTTATCACACTAAATTAAAGCTGCAGTCCGTCTGATATAGATACAGAGGCGTTTGGCATGGCTATGAATGTGATATTGCTCATATAAATATCCAAGTTTATGATACAGCTTTTATTCTTCAGTCAGTCGTATATTAGTGGGAGAAAAAATCAGTGAGGAAAGTGATATATTTGTCATAGTATAGTTAAAGTTACCGCATTCATCACATGCGCTGGACTGTATTTGTACCATTTTGTTTTATAAGTTTATTTTTATTTATATATTTACGTTTTTTTTTAGAATTTAAAAGATAATAAAGAAAGATATTGTTTGATAAAAGAGATCTCTGATTGTAGTCCTTGGGAAAAAAACAAAATAAGTAGTGCTTTTTTATTTTCTTACTTAGTATTATTGTCTTGTTTCCAGTCCAATTATCAAAAAAATTTGTAAATCAAGATGCATTTACTAGATGAGTAAAATAAGATATTATGTCCTGTTTTCTAGGGGAATTCATCAAAATTAAGTGAGTTGATGCTTAAAATAAACAAAATTATCTGCTAATGGGGGTCAGAAAAATGATCTTAATTCAAACATAAATAAGATTATTTTTTCTGACCCCACTGGGAGATAATTGAGCTTTTTATAAGCATCAACTCACGTCATTTTTTATCTTAATATCTTGTGTAATTTCACTACTTTAGTTAATGCATCTCGATTTAAGAAATGTTTGATATTTGGACTGGAAACCAGAAACAAATACTAAGTAAGAAAAGCATTTTTCTGCACGAACCCTGTTGTGCTGAAACGGCTCTTGGTGTGTGTGTGTGTGTGTGTGTGTTATCATAGATGGACGACAAAGATCCACCTTCCCCTGCGGTCGGAGAACTACCAGACTAAAAACCTCTTCCATGATGTCCATCCCTCTCTCCTCCTCTTCCTCCATCGCCTGCGCTCCATCACGATCTTCAATGAGGTGACGACCCTATTAAACCTGCTCTATCATAACTGATCAGATCTCCTCCAACGCTTCCGTGTCGGATCGAGAGTTTACACTCTTATCAAGTAAAAGTCTTTTAGTCTAATTGTTCTTCAGCTCGTGATTCGTCAAATCTCTGATCTTTATCAAGTAAACACAAGAATAACTTTCATAATGTTAGTAATATTTCAGCTGGACTGGATTTTTTATCGAGTATCAAATATCAGGCTTTTGAGGAAGGTTCATCCATTGCATTATATGTTTTTAAACTACTGAGCTTTGATTACAAAACTTAAGCATTTAAAGACATTATTGGCAGATATTGATATTTATATGTATTTATGTAAGTATATGCTGTACTGTTATAAAGATCTCATTGATTTACATTACAAACGACGATATACATGCAAAGTGAGATATTTCAAGCCTTTATTTGTTATAATTGTGATGATTATGGATTACAAATATGAAAACCCCAAATTCAAAAGTAGATTATTGTGAAAAGGTTTTCATATCTGTAATCCATAATCATCAACAAATAAAGGCTTGAAATATCTCACTTTGCATGTAATGAGTCTATATAATATATTAGTTTCACCTTTTAATGTTCCGAGTTTCACCTGTAATTCATATCTTCACCAAATTGCGTATTTTTGCTCCGTTTGAGTCTTTGATTAAAACTGAGATGTTTTTCCTCCACATTGCCGCTATATCAGATTATTATTTTTAATGAAAACATTCCAGGATTTTCACCATATAATGGACTTCAATGGGGACCAAACGGTTCACGGTCCAAAAGACAGTTTCAGTGCAAACTACAAACTGTTCAAAGGACTTTAAACGACTCCAGATGATGAATAAGGGTCTTATCAAGCGAAACGATCGCTCATTTAATAAATAAATAACAAAGTTTAAGTTTTATAAGCTCAAATGCTCGCCTTGCTCTGTTCTGTGATGCGCGTTCGTGACTCTCCTGTTCATCAAAATGAACGAATCTTTTTTTGTGTCAATTGGTGGATTCAAAGAACGAAATTAACAAATTGACTCTGAAAAAGATTTGTTCATTTTGATGAACAGGAGAGTCACGAACGCGCATCACAGAACAGAGCAAGGCGAGCATTTGAGCTTATAAAACTTAAACTTTGTTATTTATTTATTAAATGAGCGCTCGTTTCGCTTGATAAGACCCTTATTCATCGTCTGGAGTCGTTTAAAGCCCTTTGAACAGTTTGTAGTTTGCACTGAAACTGTCTTTTGGACCTTGAACCGTTTGGACCCCATTGAAGTCCATTATATGGAGAAAATCCTGGAATGTTTTCATCAAAAACCTTAATTTCTTTTCGACTGAAGAAAGAAAGACGTGGACATCTTGGATGACATTTATCAGCAAAAGTTTTTTACTCCTTTAAGTGCGTTTACTTTTGTTTCATCTTCAGGCCGAGAAGCGTTTGGTGTCGATGACTCGCCGAGATTTGAGCCATAACATCCTGGAAGTGTCTCACAGCGGTGGAGAAGAGCGTTGGCTGGTGGTCAAGAGAATGCTTTACCCGAAAAAGGCAAGTCTCACACACACATTTACATGTTCACGGTCAGTCAAACCAAACATTATTCAGACACCGGATATCAGTTTTGATATTTGTCTAGTGTGATCAGGACACTATAGTTCATTTATATAGCGAGAAGAGCTAAATAAAGTAAACTGTGACATATTACACCCAAATATTCTTCAAATTTATACAAATATGGGAGCAAAAGTGTGTTTTGTGTAATTGCTAATGCTCTTTTTACACACACACTGAACAACATTCGCATTGCTTGGTCACTGGTTGAGCTAAACTGGTATTATCTAATTGTGTAGTTCAATTGACCAGCTGACAGATATTCAACATAATTCATGTGTGAGAGTCCAACAGAAGGACCAGTCAAATATCAAACACTGATCTGAGAACTGAGTTCTGCTCATGTTTATAAACTAGAGCCAATAAACTGATAATGTTGAATACATTCTGGTTTGACTGAATATGTGCTCAGAAACCAAGGGAAGTCGTCCTTGTCCCAGTTTTGTGTTCAGTTTCGAGGATTGTTACGCAAGCGTTCCTGTGGTTTATTCCTCTGGAGAGAGACTTGTTTTACTCTCCCCTCTCATTCAAACTTCATGCACTGAATCTGATTAGCAACATCTGAAATGGAAAGCTTTTGTAACATTAATCACTACCATTCAAAAGTTTGGGGTCAGGAAGAATTTTATTTTTTATTTTTTGGGGGAAAGAAATTAGAAAATACTTTTATTCATCAAGGATGAGTTAAATTAATCAAAAGTTACAGTAAAGACATTTATAATGTTAGAAAAGATATTAAATAAATATATATATTATCTATATATTATTATGATATATTAAATCAAATATTTTAAATAAATGCTGTTCTTTTGAACTTTCTATTCATCAAAGAATTTTGGGGGGAAAATGACTGTTTTCAACATTGAAAATAATAATTTATGTTTTTTGAGCACAAAATCAGCATATTAGAATGATTTCTGAAGGATCATGTGACACTGAAAACTGATGTGTAATCAGCAACAGAAATGATGGTGAAAATTCAGCTTTGATCACAGGAATAAATTACACTTCACTATATATTCACATAGAAAACCGCTGTTTTAAATTGTAATAATATTTCACAATATTACTGTTTTTTTTTTTTGTCTTTTTTATCAAATAATTGCAGCCTAGGTGAGCAGAAGAGACTTCTTTTAAAAACATAAAATATCTTACCGATCTAAAACTTTTGACCGGTAGTGTAGATAATGCTCAATATTTTGAAAATAATAATAAGAATAAAAACACTTAAACGTAATCTAGCGAATCTCAAAAATAATGCATTTTTTAGAATAATTTCTTCAATTATCATTTGAAAGCTTTGATGCTTAAATGTAAAGATGCTCTTGTAAGAATTATTGGAAATACTCGTTTTTTAAATTTTTACTATCTGTTTAATGTACATTTTAGAAATACTGTGCATCCTTATATTATATATAATTCCATAACTTCAGCTTTTCCTCAGTATTGCTGCTTGTTTTTAAATCATGATGTCTGATGTTCACCGAGTGTCTTCATCGATGTCTTTCCTCTGCAGATTAAAGAGGACGTGGAGTCGACAGAATTGGCCCTTGCGTTTCAGCTCAGCGGATCGACTTCCTGTGACGTGAAGCCGGAGAAACAGCCCGTCTTTGCCTTTCTTCCTCTGCGCAGCTTTGGTTTCCGGTTCATCATTCAAGGTTTAGTGACTTCAAGGCTTGAAATATCTCACTTTGCATGTAATGAGTCTATATAATATATATATATATATGCTCCACACGAACACTTACTCATTAAAGATGTGGAAGAAAGCAGAATAGGAGCTCTTTAAAACACTGCATCATTGATGCTGATATAACCCTGTCACGTTGTGTTCTGTACTGCAGGGGATTTCGACATCCCGTCCTCCAGAGAAGACGTGGACCGGGACAGTTCCTGGAACCAGTGGCTCCGCTCCGAGATCCCACTACTGTTCGTTCACGCCATGGATGTCTTCAGTGTAAGAGACGAGTGGGATTGATACATTTATTCCCATATATTTGCATTTGAACTCCAGCTTCAGATGGAGCTTCAAGGAATAGAAAATTAGCCCATGATTTACTCACGAATACAATCAGAGTTATATTAAAGGAAGAGGTGGAGCACTTTATTGATGGACAGATGCACTTTTATGATGGATAGATGCACTTTTATGATGGACAGATGCACTTTTATGATGGACAGATGCACTTTTATGATGAATAGATGCACTTTTATGATGGATAGATGCACTTTTA
Organism: Cyprinella venusta; assembly: GCA_038021265.1. Taxonomy (NCBI): domain Eukaryota; kingdom Metazoa; phylum Chordata; class Actinopteri; order Cypriniformes; family Leuciscidae; genus Cyprinella; species Cyprinella venusta. Next base: position 17,485,730 of record CM075882.1, on the reverse strand, counting down.
TGATGGATAGATGCACTTTTATGATGGACAGATGCACTTTTATGATGGTCAGATGCACTTTTATGATGGACAGATGCACTTTTATGATGGATAGATGCACTTTTATGATGGACAGATGCACTTTTATGATGGATAGATACACTTTTATGATAGACAGATGAACTTTTATGATGGATAGATGCACTTTTATGATGGACAGATGCACTTTTATGATGGATAGATGCACTTTTATAATGGACAGATGCACTTTTATGATGGACAGATGCACTTTTATGATGGATAGATGCACTTTTATGATGGACAGATGCACTTTTATGATGGACAGATGCACTTTTATGATGGACAGATGCACTTTTATGATGGACAGATGCACTTTTATGATGGACAGATGCACTTTTATGATGATAGATGCACTTTTATGATGGACAGATGCACTTTTATGATGGACAGATGCACTTTTATGATGGACAGATGCACTTTTATGATGGACAGATTCACTTTTATGATGGACAGATGCACTTTTATGATGGATAGATGCACTTTTACGATGGACAGATGCACTTTTATGATGATAGATGCACTTTTATGATGGACAGATGCACTTTTATGATGGACAGATGCACTTTTATGATGGATAGATGCACTTTTACGATGGACAGATGCACTTTTATGATGATAGATGCACTTTTATGATGGATAGATGCACTTTTATGATGATAGATGCACTTTTATGATGATAGATGCACTTTTATGATGGATAGATGCACTTTTATGATGGACAGATGCACTTTTATAGGCTAGAAAACAGCATGAATGGCGATTAACTGCCATTATAAAGTTTGGAAAGAGTCAGGACATTTTTTCGAATAACTCCAATTGTATTTGTATAAAAGAAGAATGTCATATAAACCTATGGTGAGCGTGAGTAAATCATGGGCTAATTATCATTTTTGTCTGAACTATCCCTTTAAGGCTCATAAATCTCCCTTTAGCATGTTGCAAGAAAAGAAAAACTTGCTTTCTTTATGTTTGTTTGGTCATTAAACCAAACACAGTGCTAACGAGTGCATGCGATGTGAATCCCACAGCAACACCCAGAGTTCAGTGGGCTCGAAGGACTCTGTTACTTTCTGCAGTTTATCCCTCAACCAAGCGAGATCCTGGACTTCTTCAACCCCGTGGCCAATCAGATCCTTCAGTTGCTGAAGGGCAGACCGTGCCTCCCTGCAAAAGAGGACCGCGGTGAGGACCAGGGCAGAAATTCACTTTTACATTAAGGGCCATGATATAGATTTTCCTCAGTTGGACATTGGGGTCAGTGAGAAGGTTTTTGGGGTGTGGGGAAGAAATAAATTAAATCAATACTTTTTTTCAGCAAGAATGCATTAAATTGATTTCAAGTTAAATCACATTTATTTCTATACAACACAGCTTTACAGTGATAACAGGAAAATAATGCCATATATTTGAGTGTTTTGAGCTAAAGCTTCACACACACACACACACACACTCTAGGGACTTATTTATCTTGTGAAATGGCATGAATATGCTAAGCTGATGTTTACATATTTACATTTATGCTTATTTTCCAAAGTGATTTACATTGCATTTCAAGGTTCACATTTACATACTTATCAGTTTGTTTACGTTCAGTGCGTTGAAGAATAAAGGTGTCTCTTTGTTTAGATGGCAGCGTGGAGTTCAAGCAGCCGTCGCAGCTCGCCGTGTGTCCGGACCGCCTGATCCAGGAGGTGATTGGAGGAGAGGATCTGTGCCGGAGCCTGAGCCTGTCGTACCTCCATCCGGTGCTGCAGTCTCGCCTCTCCAGCTCCCTACTCACAGCGCTGGGCGTGCATCGGCTCCGCGCCGCCGAGATCATCACCGTCACCTGCTCCATGGCCAGAGAACTCATGCAGCGCGGCCGGCTCAACTCAGGTGGGGCACTATTCATCAGAACCTGTGTTTGCATCCCTCTTAAAGGAGTAGTTCACTTTTCAAAACACTTTTGCTGATAATTTACTCGCCCCTATGTCATCCAAGATGTCCACGTCTTTCTTTCTTCAGTCGAAAAGAAATTAAGGTTTTTGATGAAAACATTCCAGGATTTTCTCCATATAATGGACTTCAATGGGGACCAAACGGTTCAAGGTCCAAAAGACAGTTTCAGTGCAAACTACAAACTGTTCAAAGGACTTTAAACGAGTCCAGACGATGAATACAAATCTTGAATAACAAATCTTTTTTGAGTCAAAATTTTCGAGTCATTTGAACGAAATGAACGAAATGACTCGAAAAAAGATTTGTTCATTTTGATGAACGAGTTCAAACAGGGGAGTCTCGCAGAACAGAGCAAGGTGAGCATTTGAGCTTATAAAACTTGAACTTTGTTATTTATTTATTAAATGTGCGATCGTTTCGCTTGATAAGACCCTTATTCATCGTCTGGAGTCGTTTAAAGCCCTTTGAACAGTTTGTAGTTTGCACTGAAACTGTCTTTTGGACCTTGAACCGTTTGGACCCCATTGAAGTCCATTATATGGAGAAAAATCCTGGAATGTTTTCATCAAAAACCTTCATTTCTTTTTGACTTTGAAATTAATTTTTGGTATGTTTTATCTTACCTCAAGGGCATCCAAGATGTAGGTGTCTTTGTTTCCACAGTATTTTCAATTTTGATATTTTTAGGTCAAACCGTTCTTGTCTGTCAGTCATATAATGGAGGTCTATGGTCACCACCTCAAAAATAGAACCTAAAAATACCCTACAGAGAACGTTCCTAGAACCAGATGGGAACCGTTCTGTGTTTGCTGGGTTATTAATTCATGTTCACTAATGTTATCTAATGAATTAGCTGATCAGATGTCATGTGTCTGTGTGTGTCCTCCGCTCAGAGCCCGATCTGGTGCGGCTGGCCCGGCTGCTGGTGTGTGGCCTCCGCGCGCTGGAGCCGGAGTTTGAAGTGGACGCGCTGCTCCAGACGCTCAGAGAGGTTCCCATGATCCCGCTGGCCAACGGCAGTGTGGTTTCCCTCAGTTCAGAGGGAGTCTTCTTCCCTCTCAGTGATGTGACGCAAGCCGGCACAGGTACCTTTTTGTTTTTTAAAGGACAACTCTGGCGCAAAATGAATCTTTGGTCTAATTACACATTGTAACCTAGTCAACCGTTATCTGAGATTTGTTTTCATGATTGCCGAATGTAAATGGTTTTATCTTTAAAACCACTTAACTGTTTGTACACCTTGTAATACAAATAGAACTTTGTTGTGATTCTGTAAATGTAAATTTTCTATTGTGGGCAAACAATAAAAAATAAAAAAAAACACTTAACTGTCACCGTCCCACAGGTGGGACGCTTGCCACTATATTTTTAAAACAATAATATCTTAGTAAATACCTTAAATAATCTTGACAAACTATATCTCATTTGAAAGCTTACAATCTCTAGTTTCAAAATATATTACAGAGGAGCCATAATTTATCAATACGCAACAAGAATATTTTCATACTCACAAGGCGTGTTCAGACCTTTATTTTGAAATAGCAGTAAACATGAAAAATCATGAAAAAATGGTAGATGCCTCAGTTTGTTTTCATGCCAAAAGTTCAAAAGATAGAATCCATTATATTATTTGGGGAAAAAAAAGGTCTGAAAAGTTTGAAATATCAAGAAAAAAATAATAAAATAATAAATTCACCATTTGTGACGTGGCAGCTAGCTCTGACGTACATGCGTGTTCTTTGTATGTTTCTTAGAGGTTGAATTCATATGAAAATCTGCCAAACTTCCCATACTACTTCTGAATAGGATCTCTACTTCAGAAATTGTATGAAAACTGTGGAAATAATGGTTCATTTCACTCAAAACACATATGGAAATGCAGGCGCCCTTATATGGGCAGTGATGGAGTCTGATTGTGCCCTAGTGGAAGCGTTCGGTACTGCGTCCAAACAAAATCTCACTGAAAGCTCATTTTTTGAGATATCAACCTAAAATTTGAAACACAACTTGTTCAGATTTTTGGCTTTGATTTTTCTGCAGTTTTAGACTAGCCCAGGTTTTGAAAATATATATTTTATGTAAAATATGAATAATTAATATTTTTACATTGTACATTTCCATAAACTCAAACTTCTATAACTTTTTTTCTGTTTCACTTTCTTAATTTATTTCACTTCTACAGAAATCTGCCAAATGTCTTCTTTAAAACGAGACCAATCAGATGTCTATTTTACAATTCAGAAATTGGTCCTTCAGAAATGTATCAGACATGAAAAGAAAAGCAGTTTAATCCAAATCTCCTCAGTGATGAACATATTTAATTTAGCCTTTTATTCACATTGATGAATGCACATACAGGGAACTCAAAATATGGTGACATGGAAGGTCAAAAGTTTGCGTCGATTCATCTTTTATCGCTGGAGTCGTTGTTTCCATGCCCGTCTCTCTAGACCGGTCTGGGATGAGTGATCGACCTCATCTCCTGCTATTTCATGAATCAATAAAGTGAGTCACAGGAGAGGAAGACGCACTACTTGCGTCATTGCAGTAAAAAAAAAAGGTGTTTTTGTGAATGAAACCCAAACTGCAGATGCATTTCTCCACCTCTAATCTCCTTCATAACTCGCTTCTCTTTGATTTATGACCCATTTTTGTTGTCAGATTAGTCAGATGCGTCCTCACCGCTCCGGCTAAATGGAAACGAGCCATGTGTGTCAGGTAGAGTCGGGCAATCAGGGAAGTGATGAATTAAACATCAGCATTTGGGCCCGAAGGCTCAGCGGGACAGGAAGTGGGTCATCAGCCGCTCTCATGCTTCCTGTACAGGGTTTCAAATGAACTTGTTCACTCACAGGCCCAATGTGGCTACTAAATCTTTTAAGTTACCGGCCATTCAGAACGTCTACTAGCCAAAAACGTACAAGAAATAGTCAAGTCACATGTATTTAGCGCTTTTAACAATACTGAGTGTTTCAAAGCAGCTTTACTGAGATAACAGGAAAATAACGCAACGTTATTTAAACATCGTGTACAATTTTAAATATTGCACTTAATGCACTTTAATTTAATATTCAACAAAATATCCAGATTAACTACGGCCCCGTATATACAGGTGAAACTGGAAATGAGATTATCGTGCAGAAGTTCACTTAAGGTGAAACTATTATATTATATAGACTCAAAGTGAGATATCTCAAGCCTTTATTTGTTGTAATTGTGATGATTATGGATTATAAAAAAGTCAAAATTAGAATATTGTGAAAGGTTTTCATATCTGTAATCCATAATCATCACAATTTTAACAAATAAAGGCTTGAAATATCTCACTTTGCTTGTAATGAGTCTATATAATATATTAGTTTCAGCTTTTAAGTTGAATTACTGACATAAATGAACTTTTGCACGATACTCTAATTTTTCTGGTTTAACCTGTATATATAACTAAAAATATATAAATATTAGGGCTGTGCAAAAGTTAATTGCGATTAATCGCATCCAAAATAAAAGTCTCTGTTTATGTAATATATTTGTGTGTGCTGTATATAATTATTTTGTATATATAAATACACACACATGCATGTATATATTTAAGAAAATGTGTTATTCATATATAAAATATTTATATTTATTTAATATAGATTATGTATATACAGAATTTAAGCGCAAATAATTCTTAAATATATACATGCATGTGTGTGTATTTATATATATTACATTTTTATATATTTTTATATTTATATTTATTTCAAAATAATTATATACAGCACACACAAATATATTATGTAAACACAGACTTTTATTTTGGATGCGATTAATCGCAATTAACTTTTGCTTAGCCCTAATAATATATATATATGTATTCAAATCTGCAAGTCTGTGCAAATCTGTCATTCACTTAAATGTGAATTAAATGTGAAGTCCTAGTAAAAATTTGCTTCTCCGGAAAAATAAAATACAATTGTGTTGTAATTATAAATTATTCTGAAGCAATATTCTCATCAGCTTTGATATATTTATATCTGCATATCTGTCTTATCCTCATCCCTCGGGGGTCAAATCGAAAAATTTTCCCTAAAATGACACTTTTTTGCTCATTAGTATGGTTGAATTAGATCATTGAAGATCAGCAGCAAAGACATCGGTTAATAACGTGAGAATAAATTCATAAAGTATATTTGTGTAATTTTGATATACTTAATTATAAAAGTTTTGCGTAAAATTCTGAGATTGCATTTCAGTTTTTATTCATTTTGAGGAATACTGGATGTTTTCGTGCTCGTGAGACGAGTAAACGCATGATCACATTTAGTCTAGAATTAAAATATTCAGCATTTTTACACACACACACCTCACTTTATTTGATTGATTGATTGATTGATACTTTATGTATCCCGAGGGAAATTTAAGGCATCCAGTAGCTTAGACAACAGATTTCCACATCTATCAGTCATACAATATAAATAAAAATAATAATACTAAAAAAAACATACACATAACTAAATAAAAAAAATAAATAAATAAAAAATCTCTCAACATGAGGACAGAACGGCTGTCACTCAACAAATTTGAAAAAGTAACGAACGTTACTTTTTTGATCTTAGATATTTTTTTTGTGTGTAAATTGTAAAAGTAATACGTTACTTCACTAGTTACTTGAAAAAGTAATCTGCTTACGTAACTCACCTGTAATGATTTCCACACAACTCCATCTGCAGATCTGAAGGCTCTGTACCAGGACCTGAACACCGTGGAGCCGCGGCTGCTGGCGTGTCTGGACGAGCTGGGGAACTCGCAGGTTCGGGAGATCCTCCGCAGACTCGGCGTTCACGAGCTGGAGCCTCAGCAGGTCCTGCAGCAGCACATCTACCCGGTGCTGAGGAGCAACGCCTGGCAGGTCAGAGGAACACACACACTCACACACACTGAGGCGCGTTCGTCGTTCGGTGGCTCTGAACTGCACCTCTCAAAACGCTACGGATGCGAAAAACACAGATTTGAGTAACGCCACATCGTTCGCTTGAGCCTCCAGTGGTTCATATTAACAGTGCGTGATATTACAATTCTGGAATAATAATTTATAATAGAATAGTAATGGTATGATACACTTTATGAAAATTAGAATTAATATAAAATTTAAAATGTTATTAAATTTAATTCAAATTGTATTGAAGTTAATTTAAAATGCATGTTATTTCGTCTCCGTACAAGTGAACTTATGCATCAAAACATTGCTTTGTAAAATATTAATTTGTACCATAAAATTCCCTCAAAATACAAAAATAAATTATACTAGGGGGGAAAAAATTGAGTCGTGTTCGTCATTTAAGGCTCTGAATTGGAGCTCTCAAAACACTAAGGATGCGAAAAACGCAGAAATTCGAACCCGATGCATTTTTTTTATGACGGACGAAAGTTACGTGAAAAAAAAAAACGTGATTGACAAAATGTCAGGTCATATTTATTTTTTTACACGAATTTTGTACTCGGTGTGCGTGGGCCTTTATGCCAAGTTCACACTGCACGATGTTCTGGGGTAGCGTTCAGTCACTGGAGTGTGTGTGTGTTCACACTTTACAAAAGAAAGAATCGCAGACAACTTCTGTCTGTTTATTCCTCGCAATTTCAAGTTTATATCTCACAATTATGAGCTTTTCTCGCAATTCTTTACGTTTACGAGTTTATAATTTGCCATTCTGATTTCAAAACATGAACTTGCAATTGTGTAATTAATATGGAAGCTTAATTCCAACTTTATATCTCACAATTATGACCTTTTCTTGCAATTCTTCGCAATTACGAGTTTATAACTTGCCATTCTGATTTCAAAATAATGAACTCGCAATTGTATAATTAATATGGAAGCTTGTTTATTCTTACAGAATATAAAATTACAATGGTAATTGCGACTTTATTTCTCACAATTATGACGTTTTCTCGCAATTCTTCGCAATTCCAACTTTCTATCTCACAATGATGGCGTTTTCTCGCAATTCTTCACAATTCCAATTTATATCTCACAAATATGACCTTTTCTCGCAATTACGAGTTTATAACTTGCCATTCTGATTTCAAAATATGAACTCGCAATTGTATAATTAATATGGAAGCTTGTTTATTCTTACAGAATATAAAATTACAATGGTAATTGCGACTTTATTTCTCACAATTCTTTTCATTTTGATTTTGAGATATAAACTCGAAATAATGAGGAAAAAACCTGTCGGCGAGCAAAAATCGTGAAACGCTGACTCGATAAACTTCTGATAATGACGAGACTTGCGACTATAGTTGGCTAGCGATGCTTTCGGGAAACACAACTGGATCAAGTGTGTGAAAATGCTGTCATCCATTATGATTGTGCCTCATATTCTCATTTAATTCGTGTTCTCTTAGAAAAAGCCCAAGGATGTTGTGGTCAGCTACCTGGTGTTTATCAAAGCGCACTCCCAGGATCAGGACTACAGGAGCCTCGCCGCACACATACCTGTGATGACCAGCGAGGGCTTCCTCTTCCCTTCACAGAGCAAAATACAGTTCTCCAGCCAGTACGGCAACATCCACCTTCCCAGCGTGCTCCCTGGTAAACGAAGTTCAGCTTGCTGTGGGATTTACTTTGAAATTGCTAGTAAACGTTACAAAATATTGCAAAGAAATGGCAAGTAACACATTAAATTAAACATGAAATTTGGAAGTAGAAAGAATGAAATGGTGTTTTCTTGTAACACACTCCAATGATCTATTATAAACTTCAATGTTTTGTTTGCAATTTCGAAAAATAATTTTGAAAATTAAAAGTCTAGCCTCTTGGTGAACTAAGATTCGAAGGTGACGCTTTACAATGAGGATTTATTAGTTAATTTATAGAAGCTTTTGTCCACAATGGAATAAAAAAAGTAAAAGTTTAATTTCCAATTCCAAGTTTATCTCGCAAATATGATTTTATTTCTCACAATTCTGACTTTTTTCTTGCAATTGTGAGTTTATTTCATTTCAACTTTTTTCATTTCATTTTTTCATTTATTTCATTTCAACTCAATTGCGAGTTTTTTTTCTGAATTTCAATTTTATATCTCGCAATTATGACTTTTTCTTGCAATTCTTCGCAATTACAATTTTAGAACTTGCCATTCTGATTTCGAGATATAAACTCACAATTGTGTAATTAAAATGGAAGCTTGTTTCCTCCACAGATTAAAAAATAACAAAGGTAATTGCGACTTTTTATCTCACAATTATGACTTTATTTCTCGCAATTCCGAGTTTATCTCACAGTTATGACTTTTTTCTTGCAATTTCAAGTTTATATATCACAAATTATGACCTTTTCTTGCAATTCTTCGTAATTATGAGTTTATTACTTGCCATTCTGATTTTGAGATATAAACTCGAAAGTTTGAGGGAAAAAAAGTTTAAAATGAGATTAAAAATCGTAATTACCTTTTTTATTTATTTTTTTCTGTGGCGAAACCAGCTTCCATATTATCTACATTAGTTAACATGAACTAACAATAAAAAATATCTTAGTCGATGTTATTTTCAGCATTTAGTAATTCATTATTCAAATCAAATAATTATTATATAATTGACCTGAGCTAACATGAACTAACAATAATCAGTTGTATTCTTACTAACTAATGTTAACAAGAATTATTAGAAACTGTAACAATTGTATTGCTCATTATTAATGTAACCTTTACTAATGGAACCTTATTGTAAAGTTTTACCATTTTAAAACCTTTAGAAATATTCAGTTATGATCAAATTACTTCATTTTTTGAGTAAGCTTCACAGTTTATGATTGTCCCAATTACACTTACTTAGTATTTTTGTCTTGTTTCCAGTCCAGATATCATTTCATAACATTAATAAGATGCATTTACTAAAGTAGTAAAATGACATAAGACATTAAGACATTTTCTGGTGAAATAAATAAAAATTAAGTGAGTTTTTGCTTAAAAAAGGAAAATTATCTGCCAATGGTGTAAAAAAAATAATGTTGTTTTTGTTTGAAATTGGTTATGAACTGATTAATTCCTCCAGAAAACAAGACATAATATCGTATGTCATTTTACTCATCTAGTAAATGCATCTCGATTTAAGAATGTTTAGATATTTGCACTGGAAACAAGACACAAATACTAAGCAAGAACAGCATTTTTTGCAGTGTAATTGAATCACTGAACTAAAAGTCTTTCGTAGGGACTTACAAAAGCATGAATTGTGCATGAACACGGATCCATCCAGTCCTTCAGACCCAACCGGTGACTTTCCTTTCCCAGGTGTGGCGTGGGTTCTGCTGGACGCCTGCTACCTGGCGGCCGATCGAGACGTGAGCGGATGGAGAGAGCTCTTCAGTTCACTGGGCGTGCGAGACCTTCTGATCTTCAGGAAGGAGAAGCGCACATTCACTACATCTGAATTGGTGAGGCAAAAAATATGTTCTTACTTAGTGTTTGTGTCTGGTTTCCAGTCCAATTATCTAAAAGTTCTGAAATCGAGATGCATTTACTATGAGTAAAATGACATAAGATATTATGTCTTGTTTTCCGGGAAATTAATCAAAATTAAGTGAGTTGACGCCTAACTTTACTTCACTACCCCTGTTTCTTACTTAGTATATTTGTCTTGTTTCCAGTCCAAACAGCTAAAAATTCTTAAATCAATTCTTAAATAAGTAAAGTTTTTACTAGATGAGTAAAATGACATAAGAATTTATATCTTGTTTTCTTTAAAAAAAAAAGGGGGGGGGGGGGGGGGGGTCTAAATGAAGCGAGGTTCAAGCTAAATTATTTGCCAATGGGGTGAGAATAATCTTGATTCAAATGGAAAAGATGATTCTTTTTCTTACCCTGTTGGCAGATCATTTTGCTTACTCTAAATAAAAAGTCAATTAATTTAGAATTTTTTACTATCAGAAAATATGATTTTATATCTTGCAATTCTGACTTTATAACTCGCAATTCTGACTTTATAACTCGCAATTCTGACTTTATATCTCGCAATTCTGACTTTATATCTCGCAATTCTGACTTTATATTTCGCAATTCTGACTTTATATTTCCCAATTCTGACTTTATATCTCACAATTCTGACTTTATATCTCGCAATTCTGACTTTATATCTCGCAATTCTGACTTTATATCACCCAATTCTGACTTTATATCTCACAATTCTGACTTTATATCTCGCAATTCTGACTTTATATTTCGCAATTCTGACTTTATATTTCCCAATTCTGACTTTATATCTCACAATTCTGACTTTATATCTCGCAATTCTGACTTTATATCACCCAATTCTGACTTTATATCTCACAATTCTGACTTTATATTTCGCAATTCTGACTTTATATCACCCAATTCTGACTTTATATCTCACAATTCTGACTTTATATTTCGCAATTCTGACTTTATATCACCCAATTCTGACTTTATATCTCACAATTCTGACTTTATATCTCGCAATTCTGACTTTATATCTCACAATTCTGACTTTATATCTCGCAATTCTGACTTTATATTTCGCAATTCTGACTTTATATCACCCAATTCTGACTTTATAATTCACAATTGCAACTATATATCTCACAATTCTGACATTATAACACGCAATTGAGACTATATATCTCACAATTGTGACTTTACTACTTGCTATTGCAACTATATATCTTGCAATTCTGACTTTATAACTCACAATTCTGACTTTATATCACCCAATTCTGACTTTATATCTCGCAATTCTGACTTTATATTTCGCAATTCTGACTTTATATCACCCAATTCTGACTTTATAATTCACAATTGAGACTATATATCTCACAATTGAGACTATATATCTCACAATTGAGACTATATATCTCACAATTGTGACTTTACTACTTGCTATTGCAACTATATATCTTGCAATTCTGACTTTATATCTCACAATTGCGACTTTAGATAGATAAACTCGGAATTGCTAGAAATAAAGTCAGAATTGTGAGACAAAAAGTCACAATTACCATTTTTATTTTTCATTGCGTGGCAGAAACAAGCTCCGATAAATGTCTTATGTCATTTTACTCATCTAGTGAAGACTTGTTGATTGATGAATTTTCAGATACTTGGACTGGAAACAAGACAAAAACACTTTGTAAGGAAAGCATTTTTTTGCAGTGTAGTTTGTTCACAATGCATTCTGAGCTCATCTTCATAAGCTTCATTAGACTACAGTAGTCTCTCCCGGTATGGTTCTGAGTAACCTGTCGTCTCCTCCAGGCGTCGAGCCCGTGGGCGGTGGAGAGCAAGCCGTGGCCGAAGCCTTCGGACGGGCTGTACGTCATCGAGGATCATCACTGCGCTGAGTTTCATACGCTGGCCACCGCCGATCCGCCGGCCAACACTAAACTACAGCAGAGACAAGCTCTCATCAACCTGATGGACAAGCACTGGAATGCTGGGTAATGCATGATTTGTGGAGAAATCCAGTCCACTTAAGCTCAATATGCTCTCTGAACAGCTCTTTAGTCCAGATTATTCAACACTACGGTCGCACTATTAGTCTGGCATGCAAGTCATCGTCTGCATTTGATCATTTTTGACCTGCTGTCAGGCATGTGCTTGAAGGATTGGGCTGTTTATTTAATGGACTGTGTCTGATGACCATAAACCCCGTCAGATCCTAATCGGGAGCATGCATCAGTCTATTTTTTGGTCGCTCGCTTTTATAAAGCTCTCAAAGCAATGTACAGTCAAACACGGTTCAGACACCAGATATATACAGTTTTATATTTGTTTGCTAGTGTGTGCTAGGTGAGGAGAGCAGAATAAAGTAAAGTGTGACATGAGAACTTGGTTTTAGCGAGTCTTCTGGCACTTGAATGGTTTAGAAACACATTAAAACGCCAACATAGGAATCATTAAACACTTTAATCATTAAAGGGAATCGAAATGCAGGTGAATTATCCAATCCCTGATTATTGGAAATTTGGAACCGGTTCTGAAATGGTAATGATTGCTTGCACACTGCTTGTATACTTTTGTACTGTACATTAAAAAAAATGAGTAAACCACCTGACAGTTTTATGTAATGTTAACCCATAAAGCTAAGTGCTTTCTTAACCCTCAGACGGAAAATGTTCTGTTTTTAATTTCTAAAAATCACAGCTTCATCGGAAGGTTATGATACTTGGTGACTTTTATGGCATTATGTATGTGAACACAAAAAAAATGAGGTCATGATCTGAGCATGCTAAGTGGTCTTAAAAAAAATAGTCACACTTGTGGTCTTTGGTCAAAAATGACCGACCCATAGGAAATGAATGGGAAATTGACAAAAACACAAAAATTCACAATTTATTTTTATTTTATTTTTTTACATTTTTTTTTTATAAAAAATTGTTTTTGAGATTGTTTCAATTATATATTCAAATCCTCCCAAAAAAAAATGTGTTCATAAACATCTGGGGAATTCACATGCTTCTCCATAGAGAGCTGTACATGCCATCTAGTGGTTACACTTTTCTCTATACTGTAACCGCCAGATGGTGCTAATTTTCTTCAAAAAATATTTTTTTCTGAAGGCCTAGACTATATATTAAACAAAAATACTGCATTAATATTTAAAAAAAAAAAAAAAATAGAAATATATATATATATTTTTCCATGGTAAAAAATAGACCACAAATATTGCATAAATATTAATAAATTCAATCAAATTGTCTCAAAATTCTAAATTACAAAGAATAAATATTATAGAACAAAAATAAATTGCATTGGTTTTACTGGGATGGAGGAGATTGAATTTTTAGGTATCCGGTCACTTTTGACTGGGAAGGCTCAGGATGTGACTCTGAAACGAAGACCGTCTGAGGGTTAAGTTCGATCATTGTAAAATGTTACCGTTATTTTTGTATTATGTGAGCCTCGTTGTGCCGACTTTCTTCAGCTTTTTTATTGTTTCTTCTGTCGAGTGCATATGTTTGCCATGTGTTTCCCATGAACCCTGTGCTGTGTGTGTTTCAGAGAGAAGTACTCGCAGTATCTGCGGGCGCAGGTGTTGGACGGCGTGGGCCGCCCCGTGCGAGAGGCCCGGTCCTCCTTCCATCACTTCCTCAGGCAGCTGCCCTGGGTTCCAGCGTACAGGCCGTCGGGGCCCGAGAGCCGGCCTGTGACCTTCCTGCGGCCCACGTCCGTCTACATCTCCTCCGCTCACGTGCACCAGCTCCTCGGATCACACGTCGATTATGCGCACGGCGTACAGACGCCCAGCGACTTCACCAGCGCGATAGGTAACGCTACGTTTAATAAACATATTAAAAATAGAGTTAGGGTCTACCGATTGAGATCAGGCAAGACAAATGTTTTGGTATTTTTAAATCTCAGCTTAAAACTCATTTTTGTAGGTTAGCTTTTAATTGATTTATTGTCTTTTATGTTTATTTTACTGTGCGTTATGTCTCTTTGTGCGTTGTCTCTTTGCTGTTTTCATTGTTTTTGTACAGCGCTTTGAGAGGTTAATAAAGGCTATTATTATATTATTATATAAATTTAAGCTTCTTGTACAGCACTTTGGACAACTGTTGTTGTACTAAATTGTGCTTAAGAAAGAAAGAAAGAAAGAAAGAAAGAAAGAAAGAAAGAAAGAGGTTTTCACTTGTTTGTTTGTAATGTACACAATTTTTCAAGATTTTGGGGTCTGTAATTTTTATATACAGGTGAAACTCGAAAAATTAAAAGGTGGTGCAAAGTTCATTTATTTCAGTAATTCAACTTAACCCCCTGGGGACCAAAAACGCGCCCCCGCGTTTTGATCGTTTTTTTTTCACACAGCTGCAACATAGACTTAAAATACTCCGTCATTGATGGTCATAAAAATAAAATCGATACATGATTATAAACTATAGAGGGTCTTCTTTTTTTATGTACACTCTTATTACGATCAAAACCTTGTGTTTTTGTAAAATAAATAAATTAAACATGGGTGCGCTTTCAGCTCACTCTGTCTCCGCAAAAATCTTTCTGAAACGCGTCCGAAAAAAGAGCTGTAACTCATTAAATACTTATCACAGACACACGAAAAATCTCTCTTTATGAAGCTGAGATTTTCTTCTTTTAATTTAAGTCATTTATATAAAAAGCAACTACTCTCAGTTGATGTAATCTGTATGAAAAGAAAGAGATGTCAGGATTTTCCCTTTCACCTCATTACAGCAAATGAGGTGCTAATGTAACCGCGCCCACTGGGAGCGCGTGCTATTCAAATTCTAATGTTGAGGCAAGCCATGAAAACGCCCACATGGATAAAAACATACAGTTTATGCCCATATCGATTGAAACACAGTTTATTACGGATAACCTCGTCCTATTCTTTAGTCTAGCATGCGCAGTGAGGAGATCCTGGAAAAAAGTTACCTTATAGTTTCATTTTGAGGAGCACGCACGGATTCAGCTGATGCAGTAAGTCATTTATTATAAGTGCTTTGTTCGAATCGCGTTATTGAATAGTGTCCACAAAGACTGTTTAAATATCAAATGCGCGTCTGATAGGGAAGAATAGACGAATTCACTGACGCGCGCTGTGCGTTAATTCACTTTCGCTTTCATTTGAACAAGAATCTCATGAGACATCCTTACATTAGTAAGATAACATTATTTATCTGTAGGCTACCTATAACCAAAAAGTGTGTTTAAATATGATTCGGGTGTGTGAACGGACGTACGAACGAACGTTCATTTAGTTAGACTGTTAGAGTTCTGCTCATATTATTTTATTAGCCACACACACGAATCATATTTAAACACACTTTTGGTTAGAGTTTAAAACATCTTGATGTTTGAAACTCTAACTCTGAACCAATTCTACATGGCCCATATAAAAATTGACCAGGATTTGTTTCCAGGTATGACAAAAAATGGGTTTTGACTTTCATTTATACTTTGATTTTATACATAGATGTATATATTTGAAGCGTTCAGATGCAAAAGCCTCTAAGTGCCATTTGAATTTTTTCTAGAATGATAATTTTTATCAAGCTTGTATATATAAGTTCAGTAATTTCACATAATGGCAATGAAGATTACCTATTAATTGTCATTTAAGTGAAATTACTGAACTTAAATATACAAGCTTGATAAAAATGATCATTCTAGAATAATTTAAAATGGAACTTAGACGCTTTTGCATCTGACCTTCTGTTATATATATATATATATATATATATATATATATATATATATATATATATATATATATATATATATATATATGTCGTCCTTTCATTTTTTTCTTGTCTGACTCACCTAAATGAAAGGCTCATTATTATGCATGTCTTTGTCTCTCTCAGGTGTGAATCACCTAATTATACATGATGAGGGCTGGCCTGTTCACGCCCATTCGCATATTGCCTTGGCAAACAAAAAAATCTTTTTCACAATATAACCCAATTCACAGTTTTATGTGAATGATTAGGGGGATGATTTTCAGATCATTGTGAAGAAAAAACCCTAGGCAACAACATCAATTAGTCAAAAGTCTTGTGGACGCATATTTAGTATGTGTTTTCTGGCCTTATTTCAGAAACTTTCATTTTTAGTTTTTACAATAACCACGCATAAACAATATTCTCTCAAAAATGCAAACATGTACAAACATGTTGTCCATATGTCATGGTTGCCCTGTTTCTGCTAAATATAGTGTAATTTCACTTGTGCCATTAATATGTTTATAAGCAGCTGAAAAAAACACAGATGTCAGGGCATGTCAGAACCTCTCAAGGACCCCAAATACACCTTGGTCCCCAGGGGGTTAATAAAAAAATTAATTTCTTATAAAGAAATGAATACTTTGATTTAGCGAGGATGCATTAAAATGATCAAAAGTAAAGATATTTAAAATGTTACAAAAGGTTATATTTAAAATAAATGCGGTTCTTTTGAACTTTATATTCATCAAAGAATACTGAAAAATGAAAATTTATCCCGGTTTTCAACTCGCTAATGAACATTGCGATTAATCGCATCCAGAATAAAAGTTGTTTTCATAATACACTACCGGTCAAAAGTTTTAGATCATTTAATGTTTTTATAAGAAGTCTCTTCTGCTCACCAAGGCTGCATTTTTTTTAACAAAAAAACAAAACAAAACAACAGTAATATTGTGAAATATTATGACAATTTAAAATGATTGTTTTCTATTTTAAAATATATTAAAATGTCATTTATTCCTCTGAAAAAAGCTGAATTTATCATCATTACTCCAGTCTTCAGTGTCACATGACCCTTCAGAAATCACTCTAATATGATGATTTTATGCTCAAAAAACATTCATTATTATTTTCAATGTTGAAAACAGTTGTGCACATTTTGTTTTCAAAAATTCTTTGATGAATAGAAAGTTCAAAGAACAGCATTTATTCAAAATAGAATATTTTCTAAGATTATAAATGTCTTTACTGTAACTTTTGATCAATGTAACTCATCCTTGATGAATAGAAGTGTTGATTTATTTTTTTGCCCCCCCAAAAAAATAAAAAATAAATTCTTCCTGACCCCAAACTTTTTAAAGGGTAGTGTTTAATGTTACAAAAGCTTTCCATTTCAGATAAAAGCAGCTCTTTTGAACTTTCTATTCATCAAAGAATCCTGAAATAAAAATGTAAAAAACAGTTTTCAACACTGATAATAATCATGTTTCTTGAGCATAAAATCATCATATTAGAGTGATTTCTGAAGGGTCATGTGACACTGAAGACTGGAGTAATGATAATGAAAATTCTGCTTTTTTCAGAGGAATAAATGACATTTTAATATATTTTAAAATAGAAAACAATCATTTTAAATTGTCATAATATTTCACAATATTACTGTTGTTTTGTTTAAAAAAAATGCAGCCTTGGTGAGCAGAAGAGACTTCTTATAAAAAACATTAAATGATCTAAAACTTTTGACCGGTGTTAATTATTTTCGATGTATATATGTATATATTTAAGAAATATTTGCATGTATATATTATCTATACATCATGATTTATATTATATATAAATAACACATTTTTCTTAAATAAATACAACATGCATGCATGTTTATTTATATATAGAAAATAATTATACACAGCACACACACACATATATTATATAAACAACTTTTATTTTGGATGCGATCAATCGCGATACGTTTCACAGCGCTATTTTCAACATTGAAATTAATATTAATAGTATTAATTAGCAAAAGTTGCATTTTTGCACTTTGATGGTTTTGTAAATTATTTATTAATTTATTTATTTATTATATATTATGTACTGGGCGCTAATGTGAATTCCGTTCTTCTGTGCTTCTTTGCTGGTTGGTTTTGCTGTTGTGTGTCGTTGTATGTTATGTGTTTTTATGTGAGCTTTTGCTGCAAATTCAATTTCCCCTTGTGGGACATTAAAGGTACTTTGAACTTGAACTTTGAATTGATAATAGTCAGAAATGTTTCAATACCAACCGGTGTATATTATTACAGCTGAGGTATACGTGTGTGTGTGTGTGTGTGCAGGAATGAGACACAGTGTGCACGTGGAGGACATGATCGGCTATCTGAAGCGCTGGTGCACGAAGGTGTCCGAGTATCCGTGTGACGAGCCCGAAGGAGCCGACTTCAGCTCTACTGTGGGTCACATCCATGCAGTGTACCAGTACCTGTACGCCGAGTGCAATATCAACCAGATCCGAGACCTGTTCCAGCACTCGCCCGCCGTCTTCATCGAGTATGACAGGTCAGATAAACACACCCTAACCATATATATTCTTCAAACGGTTTGTTCACCCAAAGCGGTAAACTCGGTCAGTAATGACTCTCCCTCGTGTTGTTCAACCCCGTTAGACTTTCTTTCATCTTCAGAACACAAATTAATAGGGCTGTCAAACGATTAATCACATCCAAAATAAAAGTTTGTGTTTACATAATATATGTGGGTGCACTGTGTATAATTATTTTAGATATATAAACACACACACATGCTTGTATATATTTAAGAAATATTTTCATGTATATACTGTATATAGATTTATATATAATTTATATTATATATAAATATAAATATTTTATATATAAATAATATTTTTTTCCCTTAAATATACATGCATGTTTATATATATATATATATACAAAATAATTATACACATATTTCGTTCATCTTCAGAACACTAATTAATAGGACTGTCAAATGATTAAACGCGATTAATCGCATCCAAAATAAAAGTTTTTGTTTACATAATATATGTGGGTGCACTGTGTATAATTATTTTATATATATATATATATATAAATACACACACATGCTTGTATATATTTAAGAAATAGTTTCATGTATATTCTGTATATGGATTTATATATAATTTATATTATATATAAATATAAATATTTTGTATATAAATACTATTTTTTTCCCTTAAATATACATGCATGTTTATATATATATATATATACAAAATAATTATACACAGTGCACCCACATACTGTATATTATGTAAACACAAACTTTTATTTTGGATGCGATTAATCGCGATTAATCGTTTTGACAGCTCTATATATATAAAATATATATATAAATATTAGGGCTGTGCAAAAGTTAATTGCGATTAATCGCATCCAAAATAAAAGTCTGTGTTTACAGAATATAATTGTGTGTGCTATATATAATTATTTAGTATATATAAATACCTATGCATGCATGTTTAAATTTAAGAATTATTTGCGCTTAAATTCTGTATATGTATATAAATACATAATCTATATTATATAAATATAAATATTTTACATATGAATTACACATTTTCTTAAACATATACATGCATGTGTGTGTATTTATATAAACAAAATAATTATATACAGCACACAAATATATTATGTAAACACAGACTTTTATTTTGGATGCGATTAATCGCAATTAATTTTTGCACAGCCCTAATAAATATATATTTTAAATAATATATATAAAACTCTCAGATCAGTGTTTGATATTTGACTGGTTTTGTCCGTCCTTCTGTTGGACTCTCACACATGAATTATGTTGAATATCTGTCAGCTGGGAAATTGAACTACACAATTAGATAATACCAGTTTAGCTCAACCAGTGACCAAGCGATGCTTTATGGTGTTGCATTAGCAATTACAGAAAACACACTTCAGCAAAACATGGACATTTTTGGTTTGACTGTATTTGTTTTTTGTGTGCAAAGAAGTGTATTAACATTATAAGGAACATATTCAAATAGTGAAGTCCTCCTGTGGTGCAGGACGGATGAGTGGTGCTCGGGGCGCTTCTATCATCTTAAAGAGGTTTGCTGGTGCGATCCGACGGGGATGTTCCAGAGATACAAGGAGTTGATCCGGCGGCCCGACAGCGGGGTCCAGGAGCCCAGAGTCTTGGCTCCGCTCTACAATGGGTTGCAGGACATGAAGAGCATGTTCAAGGTTTGTTTAGGGTGGAATAAACATCTATAAGCCCGACGTTATTGCCATGTTCTGGCTAAGAAATAGCCAATATTAAAATGTTGCACTATTTTGTCCAAATAAATTTAAAATGAAACGCCTAAAAATGAAATTGTGACATCACTGTAGACATCACAACATTGAAGTGTTATTATTGGTGATTATGGATTACAGATATGAAAACCTTTTCATAATATTCTAACTTTGAATTTGGGGTTTTTATAATCTGTAAACCATAATCATCAAATAAAGGCTTGAAATATCTCACTTTGCATGTAATGAGTCTATATAATATATTAGTTTCACATTTTAAGCTGAATTACTGAAATAAATGAACTTTTGCACCATATTCTAAATTTTTGAGTTTCACCTGTAAATGCAATGTGGAAAATATTTACATAGTTGTGGAATCCAGTTGTAAAAATTGAATTTACTGTATAAATTTGTGGCAATTTTGGATGAATCAATCAAAACCACTTTAATGTGATACACACAGAAACTCAAAAGTTTTGTCAAAGTTTAACTTGAAGAAATTATGACAGACGTATATTACTATTATTCAGCAGAGTATAATAATGACAATAATAATAAAATTCATTAAAGAATTATTTTTAAGTAATATGACTGTATTAATCATACAGTGAACTTTTGTTTTGTTTAGCCAAAAATGAAAGAAATTAATGTACATTTTAAAATATCATTTAAGTTGATAATGTTTTATTTGTTGCTTCAAAAATAGAATCTGGGGAAAAATAATGGGACTATTATTGTTAAATTTTAATAAATTATGAAATTGCAATCTTTTTAAAGTCAATTCACTAGACATCGTTTATTAAAATTTAATCAAATCATTAAAATTTAATCAAAATTTAAACAAGAAATTTGGGGGAAAGACAACATTTCATAGGGCCTTATTATTTTTAAAATTAGTTTAATAAATGATTAAATTGTAAACTTTTTAAATTATTTAAAATAAATGCATATATTTAAAAAAAAATAATAATATATGTATTAAAAACGTATCAAATTAATACATTAAATAAATTTGGGAAAAAAGAAAACATAACAATTATTTCATTTTAAAAATTCAATTGATTAAGACATCCATCATTTTTTTTATTAAAATAAAAAATGAAAATGGTATCCAGAAAAAATTTAAACAAAACGAAGAATTTGGAACACAATAAAAAGGGCTGACTGATATATCGCCTGATAATTTATATTGGACTGATTCAGGAACAGGTTTATTCTATATCTGTGTATATATATATAACATATATACTGTATATAAAGCGTATATTGTCATTGCAGACACTGAGAGTGGAGCAGAACCCCTCGATGAAGCAGTACGTGTCCCTGCTGGAGGCAGTGTGCGAGTCCTCTCCGCTCGCCACAGGAGACGTCGTCCAGGACGTGTCCATCATCTTCGCCAAACTGGGTACCAGTCAAACTCGCCATAATCATCCATTAAACTGGCATTTCTGATCTCTCCCTCTCTCATGCGTTATTGGCATGACAATTATTTCAATGTATTCCAATCCTCATACATATACATTAGTGTTGTCAAAAAACTCGGTACTTCGGTACCAAGTCGGTACTAAAAAAAAAAATGTTACTGTATCAGCTTTTCTAGGTACCGAATACCAGGTTAATCTAGTTGTAGACGCGCTGTCTGAAAGGTGCACAGTTGCGTCCTCTTCATAACGCTGATATGGCTCTCTCTCTGAATTGTTGACAGGAAAGGAAAGAGCCACATATGGAAATATTTTGGATTAGGCTAATGTCACGTTGCAGAGGCCGATTACATGCAAATTCGCAATTTCAAATATAGGCGCGAGGCAAGCGCGCTCATAATAAAAACTCAGACGCCGCGTGAGAGCAAGCTCTTTGGAAAGAATAAGCACACGCAAAAATATAATAAAAGAAACACGCGCCATATGTGAAGGGCCTCTAAAGTGCTTTCGGGGTAGTTTTACGAGTACATGAGCACAGTAGTATCCACCCGACACCACAGTACTGCTATTAGTATCGATGCATCCCTACTTATGTCAGTGACAGTTCAAGGCGTATTCTTGCCTTTATAACTCTAAGACTTTATAACTATAATAAAATGAAATATGAATGCAGTTTTAGATTAAATAAAAGTACGGTCAAGTCAAATAAAACTTGTTTATCTCCTGTATAGTTTGGTAACGCTAATAAGATACCATTCATCAACATTATTTCATTCAAATCAACACATTGAGTGAACAATATATTTTTACAACATTAATTAATGTTTGTAAATGTTATTTAATACGAACACTTGATTGTTCATGTTTGTTCACTTCATTCATTGTGCATTAAATAAATGTTAACGGATTAAAACTTTACAAACAACTTGAATAATGTGTTAGTGTATACTATTGTTTATTTTTAGGTCATTTTATCTAATCTTTTTCTAAAGTGTTTATAATACAAATGTACAGTTTCCATACTTGTAACCGTGATAAAATTTAAACTAAGCTTTGGTACCGAAATTGGTACCGAGAACCGTGAATTTTTACTGGTATTGGTACCGAATAATGAAATTTTGGTACCGTGACAAGACTAATATACATACCGTATATAAAATAGATAAATAAATAAATAAAATAAAATAAAAAGGTAAGTTTAGAATTCTGAAATGTTGATTAATTGTTCTAATTAATCAACATTTCAGAATTCTATGAACAATTTAGAATTCAGTGAGTGTGTGTGTGTGTGTGTGTGTGTGTAGTAGGCCAAGCAAAAATGGCAATTTATAATACCAGGAAACATAAAATTGAACAAGAAACAAGTTATAATTTAGAGGCAGTGTTTTCAAATCAGTGAAATCTAGAATTTGAATGAATTTTTGATATTTTAAAGCCATGAATGATCTTGATCTTTGATTTGATGCAATAAGGGGTGAGATTATTGATGATGTTGCCTTTTCTGTTCTGATTTGTGTTAGATGACTAGGCAATGTTTTAAAATGTGTAATAAAATGATTTTGAAACTCTCTCTCTAAAAGCTGATAAATGTAAAGTCGGTGGCCCCGGAGAGCAGGACCAGGAGCCGTCGCTGAACTCCACGTACTGCGTCTCTCTGAAGGGTGAGCTCTCACCCCTCATGTGTGTTTATCCAGCTGCTGAAACCCTGCTCTCGTCTTCATCTGTCTTAACGTCTCAACAGAAATGGTGTCCCATAAACGAGTTTTCCCCACCAAGACTAGCGGATGGGTCACGCTAGCTCGCAAGCCCATGATCGCGGACAGCGCACACTTGGAGAAGATCTTCAAATCGCACGGTTCGGTTTGTTTGCTGAACCTGCCGTCCGCCGCCAGGAGAGCCGCCAGCAGATCCAGGCCTGAGACAGGTACAGGACTCAACATTCAGCAGGACAGAGAGAGCTGATGCTAAATCAGCAGTCAGAGATGATGGAAACCAGCGGACGTTTCATCATGAACTTTAAAAAATTAGTATATCGTGCAAAAGTTCAACTTAAAAGCTGAAACTAATATATTATATAGACTCATTACAAGCAAAGTGAGATATTTCAAGCCTTTATTTGATATAATTGTGATGATTATGGATTACAGATATGAAAACCTTTTCACAATATTCTAATTTTGACTTTGTGGTTTTCATATCTGTAATCCATAATTGGTTCACTGCAGGAAACACTCAGCAATGCTGTCCACTTATCCACTTAGACACGGTGTGTGTTAAAGCAGATTAAAATTGACTTATAAACAAGCTGGATTTCCGCCACAGGGGGGCGTTACGTTCGTAAAACAGGTTTTAGCTGTGTGGTGAATGACGTTAGTGCTCTGGTCCTCTCGTCCGCAGGAAAGCCGGAGAAGGATCTGTTCAGCGAGAGCGATCGGGATCTGTTCCTGCAGATCTGCGGTGTTCAGAGACTCTCCCGCTGCGTGACCACCGAAGCGCAGACCGAGCTGTACCGGCCGTGTCCCTCACTGCAGGCGCTGGTCCGACAGCTCGTCCCGTACATACAGAGGTTCATCTTCCACCATCCGGACTTTGAAGACATGTACAGTGAGCTGAAGGATTCTGGGATTGCCAAACGCATCAGCTCGCTGAGTTTCGGACAGGTGTGGTTACTCACGTTTATATTAACATACATAGTCAAACCAACATTTATTCAGCACATTATCAGTTTATTGGCTGTAGTTTATAAACATGAGCAGAACTCAGTTCTCAGATCAGTGTTTGATATTTGACTGGTCCTTCTGTTGGACTCTCACACATGAATTATGTTGAATATCTGTCAGCTGGTCAATTGAACTACACAATTAGATAATACCAGTTTAGCTCAACCAGTGACCAAGCAATGCGAATGTTGATCAGTGTGTGTGTAAAAAGAGCATTAGCAATTACACAAAACACACTTTTGATCCCATATTTGTATAAATTTGAAGAATATTTGGGTGTTAAATGTCACAGTTTACTTTATTCTGCTCTCCTCACTTACAGAAATGAACTATAGTGTCCTGATCACACTAGTAAAAATAGCAAAAATGATATCCGGTGTCTGAATTATGTTTGGTTTGACTCTGTGTTCTGGTTAGTACATTAAAGGGGTTCACTTTTAAAAACACTTTTGCTGATAATTTACTCACCCCGATGTCATCCAAGATGTCCACGTCTTTCTTTCTTCAGTCGAAAAGAAATGAAGGTTTTTGATGAAAACATTCCAGGATTTTCTCCATATAATGGACTTCAATGGGGACCAAACGGTTCAAGGTCCAAAAGACAGTTTCAGTGCAAACTACAAACTGTTCAAAGGACTTTAAACGACTCCAGACGATAAGTAAGGGTCCCTTTGTGTCCATGACTCGAAAAAAGATTTGTTCATTTTGATGAACAGGAGAGTCACACAGAACAGAGCAAGGCAAACATTTGAGCTTATAAAACTTAAACTTTGTTATTTATTTATTAAATGAGCGATCGTTTCGCTTGATAAGACCCTTATTCATCGTCTGGAGTCGTTTAAAGTCCTTTGAACAGTTTGTAGTTTGCACTGAAACTGTCTTTTAGACCTTGAACCGTTTGGACCCCATTGAAGTCCATTATATGGAGAAAATCCTGGAATGTTTCCATCAAAAACCTTAATTTCCTTTCGACTGAAGAAAGAAAGACATGGACATCTTGGATGACATGGGGGCGAGTAAATTATCAGCAAAAGTGTTTTTTTTAAAAGTGAACTACTCCTTTAACTCTATATGACTGGCTGGCTTTCATTTATGTGAATTTTTACAAGCTTTAGATAATGATTAAATACAAATATATATGGCAAACTGAAATAGTTTACCCTACATGCCTTTTAGTGTCATTAAACGTTCTGTCTTTCCCTGAAGAGTCGTGATCCATATGGAGAGAGTCATTACACACACACACACACACACAGAGAAAACTCCAGATTCCCCTGGTAAAGATAAAACCAGCCATTAACGACGGACCAAAGCAGTCACAGACCCACCAATGAAGTCATCACATGTTTATGATATACGCTTAATAATAGCACACATTTGCCTACAGTAGGTTAACATGAGAGCGAACAGACTTGTAAAGTTGCTGCTATTTACATGTTTCTGGGTAAATAAGCCATATTTTGAGGTCGATAAATGAATGGCGACTTAATTGCCTGATTTCGCCACTTTTTTTGTGTTTTTTCTTTCTTTCTGCGATTAAACGACGACTGTAGTTTTGGTCGTCTCAGACTCTTCTAGTCGACTCTTAAGGGGGCGG
Source organism: Cyprinella venusta (assembly GCA_038021265.1). Taxonomy (NCBI): domain Eukaryota; kingdom Metazoa; phylum Chordata; class Actinopteri; order Cypriniformes; family Leuciscidae; genus Cyprinella; species Cyprinella venusta. The sequence goes on along the minus strand of CM075882.1, from coordinate 17,459,508 downwards.
CAGGAACTGAAGCATGTTTGTGTGTGTTTGTGCAGGTCGGGAAGCTGTATAATCATTATCGGCTGGAGGTGCCGGACGAGGACCCGATCTTCGAGAGCGAGGATATTAGATGTCTCCTGAAAGACAAAAAAGAGCTGTACATCCACAAGGATCATCTCTCAGCGCGACTGGATATCTGCAGGTACAGTACAGCGCCTCCCTGGGGTTTCAGCACGTCATGCTCTCAATCCTCATTAGGGACCGATACCGATATCACCCATAACCGATAATTCTTTTTATCTGAAAGCCGATAACCGATAAATTGGGTGATGAATCTAAATCCAAATCTTTATATAATTTCCAAGAGCCTGATTACAGAAACAAAAGTCTCACCATGTCCCAAACACACAATTATAATGATGTTACGTAGCCGATATGACTTTATGTTAAGTGTATTTTCCTTTTTTTAAGTGATTCCAATCATATTTCAAGCAATTCAAACCATAATGCATTATTAATCGGCTTTAATTTATCAGCCAAATTTTCTCATCAGGCCGATAACGATTACATACACTAAAAATGAACATACAAGTGAAACTAGAAAAATGAGAATATGGTGCAAAAGTGCATTTATTTCAGTAATTCAACTTAAAAGCTGAAACTAATATATTATATAGACTCATTACATGCAAAGTGAGATATTTCAAGCCTTTATTTGTTATAATTGTGATGATTATGGATTACAGATATGAAAACCCCAAAATTAAAAATTAGAATATTGTGAAAAGATTTTCATATCTGTAATCCATAATCATCAACATTATAACAAATAAAGGCTTGAAATATCTCACTTTGCATGTAATGAGTCTATAATATATTAGTTTCACCTGTATATCGTCCGACACGATATATCGTGCATCCCTAATCCTTGTGTGTGTGTGTGTGTGTGTGTGTGTGTGGCTCATCTCTCTATGTTATTTTGCAGAGAGCTGGTGAAATTGTTCACCACTGAGAAGCCCTTTGCCAAAGAGCTGGAGCGCTTCCTCCAGGGCCTTGTTTCATGCATAAACGTGAGTCATATTTGATATTTATATTGATATTTATGCAGACACTTTTATCCAAAGTGACTTACATTGCATTTCAAGGTACATTTTTTTACATTCTTATCAGTTCTTGCTTTCCCTGGGAGTATAGAGTTTAAATCCGAGTCGGATCGTGATTAAAACGAGCCTGTAGGCCACACACACACACACTGAAGCCAGCTGTATTCCTCCAAGGTCACGCTGCCCTTGTTTTCAAAAGCCGGATTGAGTGGTTGAGAGCTGAAAACTAAATTTATGGCTTGAAAAACAGTAAATGCTGCATCTAAAGTGAAAGGCGAGAGCACTGTCTGGCCCTGTGGGATAAAGACGAGGGTTTCCTCTCACCTGGAGTGATATTTATTAAGTCCAGATCCAGAATAGCATGTTAAAATTAATGTAGCCATACATACATTTAATAAAAGTACATTTTTGACCTTTTATAAACTATTAAAGTTTCTTCAGCAGAGATCGGCAACATTTATTTCAGTTAATGTAATGGCTCTTGTTTTTATTCACATATATGTACCAATTATACTCTTTGTGTTCATTTCATATGGTTTGAAACAATATTCATATTTGGTCTGTATGTCCATGTGGTGCAGGCTATTTTCATGAACTAAAACCATAAAACATTTATTCCTTGAAAATAAAATAAATATTAAATGGAAATGTATTTAAAAAAAATTATTAAAATAACAAAAAAATAATATGACATATAAATATTTATGTACTAAATATTAAGTGTACTAAAATAGTTTTTGTAAAACAACATTTCTAATTTTTGTTTGTTTTATTTTAAGCACTAAAATCTAAAAATCTAAGTGTAATAATAGTTTTAATATGATAATAACTATATAGACATTTTAAAAAATGACAAAAACGACAAAATTACTGAAACTTTCAAATTAAAATTAAAATCAATATATTAACAAAAACTATAATAGTGTCTCAGTGATGCTAAAATAAAAATAATAAACCTCATTCTTTACACCTTAAATACACGAGTGTACAATTTAATTTTCTAAAATATATAAGATTATTTTTTCAAGATAATAATGCTTTTGTTTGCATGTTTCTTCCCTTTGATTTGGTTTACAAATGTTATTAGCATCAATAACCAGTAAATTAGTTTGCTATTTTTCTAATAGATAATAATCACTTATTCCAAACTATTTATTTTTTATATTTATTTTTATTTATATGTATATCTAATTTTGTTCTATATACTTTCATGTATTTTTTCAATATTTTTATGTTTTAATATGTGAATGTACTGTATATATACTGCATATATATATATATATATATATATATATATATATTAGGGCTGTCAAAACGATTAATCGCGTTTACATAATATATGTGGGTGCACTGTGTATAATTATTTTAGATATATAAATACACACACATGCTTGTATATATTTAAGAAATATTTTCATGTATACACACTGTATAAAGATTTATATATAATTGACATTATATATAAATATAAATGTTTTATATATAAATAATATGTTTTTCTTAAACATATACAAGCATGTGTGTGTATTTATATATATATAAAATAATTATACACAGTGCACTCACATATATTATTTAAACACAAACTTTTATTTTGGGTGTGATTAATCGTTTGACAGTCCTAATATAAATAAATATGAGTGTTATGATTTTTATAAATTATATATATTATTGAATTAAATGAATCTCGATTGTGAGTAACTACGATCAAGTAATGGGCATATCTTGTAATTATTTATATGCTTAAAATGTCTTCTTGATTGACATCCCTCACATGAATCTCGTTAATCATGTGACCCAGGACCGAGTGGATTTAAAGAGGCTTCTGGACCGAGAAAACGCTCAAGAGCTGCCCGAGGCCGAGGAGCCGTGGGACGTCCCGGCACCGCCAGCGGTGGAGACGCGAACCGAAGCCCTCGGTAATCAGATCCTCTGTGTCCCCGAGCATCCAGGAACTCACAGCTGTGTCGATCCGCCCTCGTTTAATCACTCCTCGCGCACAGTGCGCGTATGCTAATGTGTGTTTGTCAGAGATGAAAGCGCAGCTGTTGCCGGGCGAGAGAGAGTCGCATCAATAACCAGGCCTGCGCACTGACACACTTCTCACCGCTCGGGTTCACATCACACGTGTGCAGTTTCATTCAATATTGAATCAATATTACAAAGTCTATCAGCTAATTAAGCCCTATTCACACGGGATTGGCATTACCTGGTGACCTTTAGTCATTTGTAATAATTGAGGAGGTTGTCTGTGATCTTAATTTGGCCACACTGCAAAACATGTTTCCTGTCCAAATATCTAGAAATTCTTAAATCAAGATGCTTTTACTAGATGACCTGTTTTATGTCCTGTTTTCTGAGGGAATTAATCAAAAAAAAGTTAAAAAAGCTAAATTATCTGCTAATGCGATCCGAAAAATAATCTTAATTCAAACTTAAACAAGATTATTTTTGTTTGTTTGTGCGCAGAAGCAACCTCAAAAAAATCGAATTCAGATTTCATAACTATACAGGAACTCTGTCAGCTGGTACATTATTGTAATATTAAAGGTTAAAATTAATTTTAATAAACTGATTTGTCCACAGACATTATTATTTTAGCATAATAACGTTTCTACTCAAATTCTTTTTTTGAAATATAAAAATTTAATATAAACATTCACCGATATGAACATTTTGGCCCATACCGATAATAACCCTTTATATTTGAAAGCGATAACCGATATATTGGCCGATAAATCTAAATCCAAATTTTGATATAATATTTGAGAGCCTGATTACAAAAACAAACGTAAATAAATATTTATTTATCATCGGCTTTAATCTGCCAGATATTTTTTAATATATATATTTTTAATATATCGGCTACGATAACATAAAATACGATACGATATTTTTATCAGGCTACAGCAACAAATATTAACATGTGATGATAAAACGATAACATAACAAATTAGGATATATCGGCGGATGAACTAAAATACTATTTTCAGTTTTATTATGAAAATATTTTTGTCAAAAACACATTATATAAAAGAGCATATCGGTGGTGGCTGATTTATCGTGCAACGTGTTTTTGAAAATTACAAACGTGTATTTCATTACAAAATTGAAAATAGTATTTTTGTTCATTTTTCATTTTGAACTTTAACTAATTTCACTTCGGCAATAATCTTCCGAGTGTCATCTTTGAAAAGAGATCAACTTCAGTCTGTCGCTTTAAAGCGTTAAAGTCGGCAGTGTAATTTTCAGCTCTACGCTCAAAACGTGTATAAATACAGCGTAAATATAATCAATTAAAATTGAGAAATTGATATTTTAGATCCAGCCACAGCTGTACGAACGCATAATTTTGTGCTTTAAAATTGATATTTACAGGGGACACTCGAAAAATAAAAAAAATTAATTTATTTCAAAAGTTCATTTATGTCAGTAATTACACTTAAAAGGTGAAACTAATATATTATAGACTCATTACATGCAAAGTGAGATATTTCAAGCCTTTATTTGATATCTCACTTTGCATGTAATGAGTCTATTTAATATATTAGTTATGAATTACTAATGAACTTTTGCAAAATATTCTCATTTTCCGAGTTTCCCCTGTATTACGGCAGGTTTTGTGATGCAAGATCAGTGTTGATCTGTGGTGTGTGTTTGCAGTTCGTCCATCAGAGGTCGTGCAGGAGGAACAAACGCCGGCGGATCTGAATAAGGAGGATCGGCTGGTTTGCTGGCCGCCCAAAGCTTCGCTGGGTAAAGCCGGCGTACAGAGTTCAGGTAAAGACCGCAGAGAAGAGGAGCCGCTTTGCTTTTGCAGCTGCGTAAGATTTGAGATTTTGAGTTGACAAATTTAAGTGTTTATTGATGTTTCGTAAGTTTATTTTTAGTGCTGTCAAACGATTAAAATATTTAATCGCGATTAATCGCATTAATGACATACCTACTCGCAATCGCATACAGTAGTTTTATCTCTCCAAAATGTCCCTTGATTTCTTTTTTTCCTATTATTTTCCCATTTTAATGTGTTTTTACATTTTTGTCGTCCAGTTCGCGCAAATTGAGCGTCTGGCGCGAACTATTTTATTTGGTGCTTTCTCGCGAGTTCGCGAATTCATGTTAACTTTTTAAAAGTAAACTTTCCCTTCAGAATCTTATTGACATCAATTTCTGCGTCTCGCGCTCGCCATCCACTCGACACCTAACGTTAGCCTACTACTATTTGGCCGTCTAGCTAGCCCAAACAGTCTAGCTAGATCCGGAGTGGTGTTGTAGTTTTTCTAACGTTACTAGTTGTTGTAACAGGTAACATGTAAAAAAACTACAAAGTTTGCTAGCCCAAAAAAACGTTAATCTCGCGATAAAACAAATTGACGCCGTTAAAATGATTTTGCGTTAACGCCATTTCCATTTTCAACACCAAATTTCAACACCAAGGCATTAGCACGAGCGTAAAGAGGCGCTTCAGACGCACTTGTCAATTTCTGCGTCTCGCGCTCGCCATCCACTCGACACCTAACGTTAGCCTACTGCTATTTGGCCGTCTCGCTAGCCCAAACAAGTGTGTGCGGCGCCTGTTGTTTTGTTTCCAGTCTAGCTAGATCCGGAGTGGTGTTGTAGTTTTTCTAACGTTACTAGTTGTTGTAACAGCATGTAAAAAAAACTACAAAGTTTGCTAGCCCAAAAAAACGTTAATCTCGCGATAAAACAAATTGACGCCATAAAAATGGGTTTGCGCTAACGCCATTAATAACATGTTTAACTGACAGCACTATTTATTTAATTTTTTTAGATCAGTAAATCATGTGACCTTAGACCCCGCTTATTCTTGTGTGTTTGCAGTGGTACCAGCGGACGAGCTCGTAACGCATGTGTGTGTGTGTTTTGCAGGTTCAGGCAGCCAGGCTTTGGAGGAGGTGATGAAGATGTGGCCTCCTCCTGCTCCTCTGGTTCTCCCAGCTCAGTCCCGAGACGAGAGGAGCGCGTCCAACACCGGTGTCCATCAGCGGACCGCAGAGACCCCAGCGCATGGAGATCCCAGAGCTCCACACCAACATCATCAGGCCCCCAGAGCGAGCGGCACCGTCCCACAGCCATCAGGTCTACTGACTCAAACATGTTTTAGGTCATCGTGTTGGTAACTTGGTGAAGATTTTGGGAGTTGCTGTGTGAAAACACACACACACAAAAAAAAGGTTAAATGGTCTTAAACTAGAGCCAGACAGATATATATCTGCAGGCCGATATTATCGGCCGATATTAGGCATTCTCCAAACTATCGGTATCGGCAGTTATAATGGCCAATAAATGAATATTTCAAAAATAAAATAAAAACGGACGAAACACGCTTGAACCATGTCATGAGTGTTGGAGTTGTATAGTTTGTCCACCAGAGGGCGCTCTACACCGTTCCTGTTGGCGACACTCGTTGAGTTGGTCACGAGAATAACAATTAAAAGATCATCCGCATCAGTTCTCTAAACTCAAATAAGCATGACAAAATTTGTGACTATCATGTCCAGTTAAATAAGTCGAGAGTGAAGCGGAATTAGCTAGTAATAGTTACGTTACGTTGTTACAGTGTAGTTGACTGACTGTCCTTTTAACTTTTGACAATGTCAGTATTTCTGAAGTATTTCTTTTAATAGCGCGTGACAGTTATAGCAATGAGATGGATCATCTCTCCTCGGCCTGTTATATTGAAAATGTATGTTTTACAATTTGCAGTATGATGTTATTCATTACTAAATTATGGCTCATCATAGACTAGCTAACCACAAAGCTAGCTAACGCCACTATCATCAGTCTGTTCTGTTGAGACAATAAAAGTAACAAGTTTCTTTTTTAAATGCATTATCATATTATTTTAGTTAAAACTCAAAAATAACCACAAGTAACTAATGTTAGGGAAATCTATTAATGTTTTGTTGCGCGTTTCTGAAAAAAGAAAAAAAAATATCGGGCGATATATCGGAATATCGGATTTTAAAACCAACAAATATTTGTAGCGGTATCGGCCTTCGAAATCCTTTATCGGTCGGGCTCTATCTTAAACATTAGTCACACTTGTGCTCCTCCACTGACCATGAGATGAGTTTCCTCTAGTGGAGGCGTTCGGTACTGCAGCAGAACAACATCTCACTGAACGCTCGTTTACTGAGATATCAAGCTCAAATCTGGAACTACGGATGAAATCCTGTTTGATTTTTGAGACGCAAGTGTTCATTGAATCGATTGTTAAATTGACTTTCCATGTCTAAAGATGTCAAATATCGGCAAATCCACGGACACCTCACAGGCATTAGGACAGTGGCGGGAAAATGAACTGTGGCGGGAAATGCTGTCCAATCACGAGACGATTTGGCGTCAAAATGATTTATCTGTGCACTTCATTATTGTGTTAATAATCCTGAATCAGAATCAGTTCCTCTTCAGCTTCTCTTCTCTGATGATGTGGGCGGGGCTTTAACCTGTCACTCACATGAGATCAGCCAATAGCAATCCAATCAACTCCACACGGACACAATCAAGCCCCGCCCACTTGTGTTCTCGTTCCTGAAGCGTTTTACTCGATATACGGCACAGTAGAGAGGAAAAGAGCATGGCAACTTCTGTTTTATGCAGACTTAAAGAAACTATTTTAGATAAAAGGGTTCAGCTGGCAAGAAAAGTTTGTGAATCGCTGTTTTAAACTTGTTTTTGTTCACACAGAGGAACGAGAAGAGGACGTCAGTCGTCAGAACGGGGGCGATGAAACTCCAGCGGGCGAAAGCGGCGCCGCAGCGGATCCGCAGTACGTGTTCCTGTGTTTTTATGCATAAAGCTCGACTAAAAGTATTTTTCAGAATTCTATTTTTATTCATCCAGTTTTGAAGTTAGACGTTCCGTTACCATGGAAACGAAACATTAAACGCTTTTAGCGGCTCATTTAAAAGAACAAAAATAGGAACACAACTTGTTTACACTTTTGTCTTTGATTTTCAAGCAATTTTAGAGCCCAAATTATTTAGTAAAACACATATTGTGTATAATATTAAAGAATAGTTCGTTTACACTTTAGGATTACAGCCATCTGTGCTCAAAAAGAGGAGCAGGAGGATCTTATGGAGGATCTATTTACAACGTCTTCCTGTAGTTTCAGGCTGTACTAGAGCAGGTTTAGGCATATTCTCCATCATTGCGGCTCCTCTCATCAACCCAGTCTGTCGGTAACGCTCTGTTCACTTCCTGTCTCTATGAAGCCCCTCCTCCTGAAAAGCACACTGTGCTCTGATTGGTCGGCTGGAGCAGTGTGTTGTGATCGGTCGAGTGCTGAGTGTGTTTGGGAAATGTCCCGCCCCCTAATTACCATACCCGCCAGTTTAACACAGTACTAACTAACTCAAAACCAGGCCCCGCCCCTTTTATTATGCGCTTAATGAGGGATATTGAGACGTGTTTGTTCCCGGGAGAAACTCTGCGTTTCAGGAGTTCAGAAACACTGACATAGAGAACAACTGGAGCTTTTTAATGATCAAACACACACCCTGTGGTGAAAATACAGCTTTTAATGTTGCTTTTATGTGTGTTTAATACACTTTAACACACACATCATGTGTAAATTCGCTTTGAAATCGCTGGTGTTTCTGACGTCACAAACCACATTGTAACCAATCAGATCAACGTGTGTGAGTCAACCAGTGGAGTGAGTGGAGGCGCGGCTCATTTGCATATTCATAGGACCATGCATACTAAATGAGGCAAGGGTGTCAGGTTACATTCAAGATTGGAAAAATATGTCATTTCGGTCATCAAAGATCAATCTTTCTCATCTCCGCATCTGAACACGTTCCTCCTCTAGAAGCCAGGCGGCTCCTCAGGCTCCAGAGAGGGTGTTGAGCCGGTTTCAAGGCGCTGAGAGTCGGCCTCGTCCGCCGATCGCGCTGGATAACGCGGTGTGGAGCAAGTCCATGAGTCCCGAGGACGTCCTGGAGGATCTGGCGCTGGACTGCTCGATTCCTCAGACGCTGGTGCTCCCCGCGGACCAGGAGGACACGGCCAGCATCGGGCAGTGGGGAGAGCAGCTGGTCTTCTCCTTCCTCACGCACTGGAGAGAGACGGGCGGCCCCTCGGGTCCCAGCGAGATCACATGGTTCAACGAGAGGGGCGAGAGCGGGCGCGCCTGCGACTTCAAGCTGAGCTTCCCTGGTAATTACACTCCACACTTAACACTAACGTTAACTAACACAGCCTTTGATTTTAATAAAGTGTCAGTAAATGTTAAAATTAATATGATCTAAGATTGATAAAAGCTGTAGAAGTATTGTTCATTATTAGTTATGGAACGTAAGTGTAAGTTAAGTTACGTAAATGTGTTATGATTAGTTCAATTTTATACTTTGTACAAAATAGCATTGTGTTTTTTGAAGGTATACTTTCAATGCATTGTTACAATGATCGTTTTCGGCACAGTTAAAATATACCTGAAATATATTTTTAATAAACCGCAAAAAAAAAAAAAAATCAATATATTTTCAAAAAAATAAAACATTTATTTTTATAAAATATAATAAAGTACAAATATTTTAAAGTGTGTTGAAAGTTGTGTTGTGAAAATAGGTAAAAACATGATGCTGGATCAAAAAAACAGTTTTTTGTGTTTTTTTTTTCACATTGTTGGGCGACCACCGTTACAATGTGGCATGCATATATCTGTGTATTTGTACAAAATTCAAAATTATAGATTTTTCTTTTATGCCAAAAATCATTAGTATATAAAGTAAAGATCATGTTTCATGAAGATATTTGGTAAATTTTCTACCATAAATATATTTAAAATATATTTTTGTGAGTGAATGCTGCACAATCGTGAACATGAATGCACAACTTCAAATCGTTTTTCTCATGTTTCAGATTTCCACAGTCATATCTCATCCAAATATCGTCCTATCCTAACAAACCACACATCAGCGGAAAGATGATTTGTTCAGCTTACTATTCAGTACACGTCTCAATTTCAGAAAATGTACCCTTATGACTGGTTTTGTAGTGCAGGGTCTCATATACTTTTAATATATTCAAAGATAGTATTTTTTGTAACAATATTGCAATGCACTATTAAAAGAGGGAATGGAACTGGAAAAATTAGAATATCGTGCAAAAGTTCAGTAATTCAACTTGAAAACTAATATATTATATAGACTCATTACATGCAAAGTGAGATATTTCAAGCCTTTATTTGTTATAATTGTCATGATTATGGCTTATATAAAAACCCCAAATACAAAATTAGAATATTGTGAAAAGGTTTTCATATCTGTAATCCATAATCATCAACATTATAACAAATAAAGGCTTGAAATATCTCACTTTGCATGTAATGAGTCTATATAATATATTAGTTTTAAGTTTTGCATGATATTCTAATGTTTGGAGCCTCACCTGTACACCAAACTCAGTAAACGTGTGTGTTCCTCACTAGGGTCGGCAGGTGAAGCTGAGCGCGAGATCTTCGTGGAGGTGAAGACGACGGTCCGGCGAGATCGGCACTTCATACACATGTCTGCGAACGAGCTGGACCTGGCGCTGAAGGAGAGAGAGCGATACCACATATATCGAGTGTACGGCGCTGGAGATGTTCGGCACGTGCGCCTCTGTCGCATCAAGAACCTCGCTCAGCATCTGCACTCCAAGTCTCTGGAGCTCTTCTTATTCGTGTAGCTCGGGTTTTACAGTCTGTGTTTGTATTCTTGTGTTTGACTACTAATGTTTGTACTGGGATTATATGAGATATCGCACATTTTGCTCCTTTCAATTGCATTTGATCACTTGAAGAACATGTTTATAAAAGTGTAACTTCACTCTTTGATTAATTCAGTAAATGAGTTAAATGTTCTGAAAAAGAGAAGTCTGAATGGATTCACTGGATGAAAATCTTTATGGATGGAAATTAAACTGTTTGGTGTTTAAAGGAGTAGTTCACTTTTGCTGATAATTTACTCGCCCCATGTCATCCAAGATGTCCATGTCTTTCTTTCTTCAGTGGAAAAGAAATTAAGGTTTTTGATGAAAACATTCCAGGATTTTCTCCATATAATGGACTTCAATGGGGTCCAAACGGTTCAAGGTCCAAAAGACAGTTTCAGTGCAAACTACAAACTGTTCAAAGGGCTTTAAACGACTCCAGACGATGAATAAGGGTCTTATCAAGGACCCTTTGAGTCATGACTTGGGAAAAGATTTGTTCATTTTGATGAACAGGAGAGTCACGAACGAGCATCACAGAACAGAGCAAGGCGAGCATTTGTGCTTATAAATCTTAAACTTTGTTATTTATTTATTAAATGAGCGATCGTTTCGCTTGATAAGACCCTTATTCATCGTCTGGAGTCGTTTAAAGCCCTTTGAACAGTTTGTAGTTTGCACTGAAACTGTCTTTTGGACATTGAACCGTTTGGTCCCCATTGAAGTCCATTATATGGAGAAAATCCTGGAATGTTTTCATCAAAAACCTTCATTTCTTTTCGACTGAAGAAAGAAAGACGTGGACATCTTGGATGACATGGGGGCGAGTAAATTATCAGCAAAAGTGTTTTTAAATGTGAACTACTCCTTTAATAGTTATTATGGACAAATGTGATATTGCATACAAACCATAGATAAAACTTTAGGGAAAATAACCAGAACAAACTACAAAAAGTGATGTGTTGATTATAACAACATGGAGGAAAACTATAAAGCACAAAAACATGTAAAAAAATCAAATACTGCTACATATATACATATATTTATAACTATAGTCATGTTATATGAAGATAGACAGTGAAGTTCTGGTTGTTTACATCATCGGATGTCATCGTTATAAAACGCTGATCTAATGTTGGAAATAAAGTGAATTCGGTCACAAAACGTTCCCCTAACATTAGCATATGGTTCACATTTGGTTATTTTTGAGGGTCAAATAGCCTAATATCATTCTTAATGGGTATATTTTGGTTTTGTCACCATAAAAATAATCCAATGAGTATGGAAGCTTGTTTCCGGCACAGAATGAAAAATAAAAAAGGTAATTGCGACTTTTTATCTCAAAATTCTGACTTTTTTTTCCGACAATTGCAAATTTACTACATCTCGCAATTCTGAATTTATTTCTCAGAATTGCAAGATATAAAGTCAGAATTGCGAGTTAGTTGGTCTTTTTTCTTTCCTCTTAGAATAGCCTGATAAGTCGCAATTGCGAGTTTATATCTCACAATTCTGAGAAAAGATGTCAGAATTTCGACACATAAACTCGCAATTATGTGTTATAAAGTCAGAATTGCAAGATACAAACTCGCAATTGTGAGAAAAAAGTCAGAATTTTAAGATCCCGCAAACTAGAAATATGAATAAAACAAATAAAAACTAATACATTTGTATTCATCAGTTGCAGAAAAGCAACAAGAACAACTAAAACAAAATAGAAATGATGGCAGAGTTTACATGGCAGAGTTTCTTTTTATAACGTGACTGCAGCGATGAGCAATGTAGCCAATCACAGACATATGTGTTGATTTATTGAACGCAATGGCCAATCAGAAGCATTTACGATGAAGAAGCATTTACTCACCGCTCAAAAGAAAGTAACATAGAAAGTAAATAAGTTAGTTGAGAACGTCAGTTATAATAGCGACAAATGGTTGGGTTTAAATCGGGCTCAGGCTCATAATTAGAAGACGACATGCACTTTTGACGACGTCCACACGCTTTAACCTCCTCACCCACAGGTTCCGCTGGATAGATTTACTTTTCTCGATTAAAGGAAATCGATTAAAAACGTACACCTTTTGCTGTATATCTGGTGGCGCAACCCCAAACACAACATATTTTCGCCATAGATCAACTTTGATCAACAACAATGATTTCAACTATGTAAATGTTCAGTTGCCGGCTGGCTCTTTTGCCACCCGGAAGTATCGCGGTGCCTATTGTTTACAAACATTCTGAAATGCCCGGGCCGGCAGCGCCATATTTGATTATTAATAAGAATGAAAGCTGTGGAAAACTGTAAGTAATCTAGCCGCTTTATTCAGCTTTTTACAGCGGATGCCATTGGAAACACGGTAAGTCTATTCCTCACACCCTCACTTTCATACCTGTCATGGCGCTGCTCTGAATAAGCTCTATCAGTGAGTAAATTAACGTTATATCGTCCACTCAATGAACAACAGATGCTGTTAAAGGTGCGTGTTAACTCTTGTGTGCTAATGCTAATTCAAAATCAGTATCTAAAAGTGTAAAGTCAGTCGTTAGTATCGCTCGGACAACTCTCTCACTGCTCTGTGTCGTCACCGGAGGGCTGTTTCATAAAAGCCGCTTAGAAAAGCGGGGATTAAAGTCCAAAACCTGACTTGAATGAGCCGAGCTAAACATCCGCGCTTAAATTGGTTCCATAACAGTAAGTTGAGGATCATATGATCTTACTAATTTGAGTCAGGTTTAAATAGTCTAGATAATTGCGCGAGCACGCCATTCTTTTAAAGTCCTGAAAAGTCGAGCATGGGTCAATCGATTTACTGTGGGCTACCATGGCAACGAAAGGAAAAGATAGAGCAGCGATGTAGGTAGGCTACACGGCAAGAATTTAAAGATGTCATCACCGAAAAAGTCAATACAGCGGCAATAAATAAAGCAAGTGAGAAAGTTTGGCAGGAAATTGCTGATCGTCTCAATGCGTAAGTTGCGGTGAAAACTATTTAAAATACTTCAACATTTAATGTGTGTCATAGTAGCTACATTGCAAAATTTGTGTGTGAATAACAGTAACGTTAATGGCTTTCACGCAGCAGCAAAAGTTGAAGGAAAAAGACCCTGGCAGCAGGTGAAAATAAAATATAAAAATCTAGTTCAGAATGGTAGATATGTAATCAATGCTAGCTTGAAGTTACAACTTGAGTTTTTTTTATTTTTTATTTTCTTTATTGGGGCGACCAAAAAGAAGACAGGTTGCTGGCACTAGGGGGAAGGCCACCACCAGAGGAGCTGGCTTTGGAAATTAATAAAGGGAGGCCCGTCCTTGAGGGAATAGAGGGTGGGACATCATCGAAAATATTATCACGTAGTATAAGGAGTGAGTATATAAAAGTTGTGTGTGTGTTTTATTATCATTATTCCTTCATGACTAAGTGATTTCCTCCTTCCTTAGGCATTGTAAGCCTAAGTACATAGCAGTAATTTCATGTAGAGGTACTTGTGCTATTGTAATGGTGCATTTTGGTAAAAAAAATTCTATCAAGATTCTGTATGCTTTATGGATCCACATCATGTTGCCTGTGAGTATGAGACCTTTTAAATCTGTTATGTAAGCTAATAAATGAGTTTAACTGAGTTTAATTAGTGGTCACAGGGAGAAGGCCCATCAGTTGAGGAGGATGAGGAAACTGTGTCTGTATGTTCAACAGGTTCTATCCATGCTATACTGTATTGAATATTAAAAAGTGTACTTGTGTGATAAAATGATCATAATGTGTTTTCCGGATGCTGACACTGTTAAAGCCCTCTCAGTCTGGGACCACATGTGACAAAGTGTGTATTAAGAAATGAAAACAATGTGACAAGAGTATTCAATGAAATAACTTAAATGTTGCTACATAACCAAGAAAACAGAAAAGTAGAGTATACAGTAAATGATACTGCCTTAAACAAATGGAAGCAATTATAGACACCCAGTATAAAAAACTGAAGATGAGGAAGTTGGAGCTGGAAATTCAAAAGCTACAGAAAAATCCAAGTAGAACTACCATTTTTTTAAAAAGAAAAGAAAAAAAAAACATTATCTTTTTGATCATTCACAATATTTATTTGTGTGTTTTTACCCCTAACAGGCAGATTCACTCTGAATAAAGACAAATCACATTAAATACTTTGACTTCGGTGTTTGTTCAACTAAGGAGAAAGTTGAGGGGCCAGTGGAAAATTTTAAAGGCTACACAGTCATGGTTTAGACCATATTAAACAAAATAATTATTTGCATATGTGTGGGCTTGGTAATCTACATATATGCAATCCCATCTCTTGAGAATCTATATCGTTCATACAGGTAGCTGTCATTTAATGCCAAATGGGTCTGACCTGTCTCTGAAAGTTCTCTCTCTTTGTAATGCCCTCCGCAAGACTATAGCTCCCTCATCCACCACCTTATCTATGAAAGGACACGCCATGGTTAAGTTTGGAAACGAGTTCAGCTCCCTATTTATATACTTCATTTAATTACCAAACTCATTAAACAAACTCACCAATTAAATACGCAAGTTTTGAACATTTATTAGTGTATTTATACCTTATAATTTCTTACATTTAATAGTAAAGTACATTTTCCTTATTTATTAAAAAATTGTATTAATAGTGTTTAAGTAAAATAAAATGACATCGAAATACCAGCAGGTGAGTATAAATGGTGTGCTCGTTAAGCCTGAACTCCGACTTAGCCTGACAGTTAGCCTGCCCCGGACCAGGCTAGTTTCCCAGCATAAGTTTCCAGGGTAACTGAGTTTGAACTAATTTAAGTTTGCTTTATGAAACAGAAATCACCGACAATAAGTTTGACTAACCAAAATAAGCCGGGCTTATTTTCTAATCTTGTTTTATGAAACAGCCCTCGGGTGACGATGCAGCAAGGATTTACGTCTTGTTTTGTTTCGAAATATAAAAAACCAGTAGGCTAAGAAAAAATTGTGACGTCACAGGGTGACGATGCAGCAAGGTCTTGTTTTGTTTCGAAATATAAAAATACCAGTATAAATTTTGTGAATTATCAAATTATTTCTTTATTTATGTTATATTGTCATAAAAAAGTTGAATCAATAAATAAACTAACTGAACTCTTTGAACAAAACACTGTTATATACAGTTGCCAACAAGGATGGTTTTACCTGAACATGTATGTTATATTATATAAAGTCACATTAAAGTACATTTGCTTAAAAGTACCAAGTGCACATTATGCATCAATAGAATTTTTAGTTGTATGATGTAAAACCAGTTCTTTTTCATGTAATTTAACTGTAAATAAAATTGTAAATACAACAAAAATGCATTTGCATGTGATTCTCTGGTATCTTGTAGTTCATCAGCCAATGGTGTTGGGATAATATCTAGTCTCAGGGTGAACGGCTGCAGTGGAGCCTGTGGTGTATGTTTGTCCGTTCAGAAGGAAGTATGGGTAATGAATGGCTGTAATCCTGCTGGGCACATGTGTCAAAGAGTGAGGAGCAGGAGGAGGAACCACGTTCACATTCAGAGGACAGTTGGCTAAATTATAACGTTGTGTCATGGCTAAACTGAACTGGTTCACTTGTTCTTGTGTGAGCACAGGACGATGTGCTTCAGTGTTATTTTGTAGATATTTAGCACTATTAAACACTGGATGTGTGACACAAGAATCTCTTGGTCGGACACAATTTGCTTGGGGAGCCGAGACTATAGGCCATTGCACTCTTTGTACGTCTGCTAAAGATCTCCTCTCATCAGAGTGTGATAAAGCCACTCGTCTTTTAGACAGAAGATGAGGATTTATGTCTGAGTGTACATGAGACGTGGAAGGTGCAGGCATAGTCCAGTCCGCAATCGTGCTTCCAACCTTTCCCCAGTGGCCTGGGTCCACTCTGTGAGGAACAGCGTAGTAAGGCCTCGGGATCCCAATGTGGGTTGTAGGAGTTGTTTGGAAATGGGGGTTCACACCTTTATTTTGCATGTTACATTGTGTGACGGGTGGATGAGTTGCCCTGAGGACGTTGGAAACATATATCAGCCACACATTTGTTATAAAGCCAGTGCAATATGCATTAAAAATAAACATTTGAACTTTATATAAAACATTTTTAAACGTCTCCTACCTCCTTTTGGCCATGTTGTAAGTCACCTCCTTGTCAACATTTATAATCTAGATTATTCAAAAAAAATTAAAGCATTTAGAAAGACACACAATGTTTTTATTTCAAATATAATTAAATTTAATATCTCTATCATCCAAAAAGCAACTCTAACTTCCTTACACTCTTAAAAATAAAGATTCCAAGAGGTGGGGTTTTGCATTGAAGAACTTTTGAAGAATTTTTGGTTTCAGTGATTTATTTTATTTGTGTGAATAATAATTTAAAAAATCTAAAGAATCTTCTTCCACTATAGAACCTTTTGTGCAATGAAAAGGTTCCATGAATGTCAAAGAACTTTTATTTTTAAGAGTGTGAAGTCAAAGTAAACTGCCATTTGCAACTCATAATGCAATGTATTTCTTTGTGAAAGAAGATATTCAACAAGAGAAAAGGACTTTATTCACTGGAATGGATCAAGAAAATTTGATGTTATGTCGGGAGCCAGATCAAGTAAGAGACAACCAAGCCAAACTATTTTTTTTCTTTTTTTCTTTGGAATTACATGAACCTTGAATCACCCACACTAAAAAGTTAAAACCTAACGTTTTGATTTCATGTTGACTTGAGTGAAATCTTACCTGTGCATCACTGGGTTGAGAGGACGTCCATAACTGTAAACTTTTGCGTTTCCGTACAGCATCACTCTTATGTCTCGTCTCCGCCCCATCCACGGCCGGAGGAGGCTGGTCCACTTTGTTCACGAGAGTAACACCTGACTCCGTCACCCCAAAAATAATCTGCGGGTTTGAATTCTTATATGTCTTGAGAACCTCACTCGGTGCACCATGACCCATGTCTTGCCACACGAGAACCTTAGAGGCGTCATAAAGAAGGTGTTCAATCCCAAACCATGATATTTTGCTAATCACTTCCTTGCATGATTTCATGAAAAGAGCTTTTTCTTGGAGATATCTGCATGCGATGGACAGATGCTCTGCTTTGCCCACATCAAATGTCCCAGGCAACTGATCTGATGGTGTTTCCACAAAAGTCATTATGACTTTGTGGACCTTTTCCAGTCTTTCCAAACTGTCTCCGAAGTTGATCATTGCAGCTATTGGTACAGATAAAAAGAAGCTTTTTATATCCTGTGGATTCCTGAGAGCGGCCTCAGCCTCGAGGAGCTCACGCTTGCTCTTCAGATACATGTAGTAAGAGGCATCAGGCGCCGCATGGAGCTGTTGGTGCAACAAGGACACGGCACTATAGTATTCCTGCAGTTTGCTGTAGCCCTCTTGTGCCAGGATATTTTGGAAAGAAACGAACAACGACGACTGCTGCTGAAAGCCAACCTCCCCCTTGTAGAGTTCTCCGTAAAGAGAGGGATCGTACCAAAGCAAACTCCTAAATGTAGGTTTACCTCGGAAGAAGTTCATTTTGTTTTCTACAAACTGCCAAGCTTCCATCATCATCTGCAACTCCAAGTATGAGTTCACTGCTTCGTACTTCAGGTCTACTTGTGCAGGCGGATGGTCCAAATATTGCTCTAAGATGAGGCATCTTGAAACGAAAGACTGGTCGAAGGGCACTTTCTGATCTCGCTCAAAATTAGAGATGAAATACTGCAACATGTTTTTACATTTAGTCTGCAAAGATCCAAGTTCGGTTAACGAGGTTGTCTTGTCAGCCAATTTAAGAGTGTTTGAAATGTCACTGATGCTGTATTCACTGTCAGCGAATGTACTGCTTACATCGCCATCGTCCATGATTTCTATCGTGGTCAAAGGCTGATTCCCCTGACTCTTTCGTTCACATAAACTATCCAAATTCTCTGAGGGATTTTGTCGGCCAGTTGTGCTCGCTCTTTGCATCTGGAACTGGGCATCGAGGGTGTTATTGATGGACATTTCTGGGGAACCAGTGTTCAGGTCGTTCACTTGGACCAGGGGAATGGTATTATCTTTGCCGGTGTCTAATGCACTGGTACTGTCAGGACTGACACTAATAACTGAGCTCCTTCGTGATCTTCTAGTGCGTTTGGTATGAGAAGATCGTCTGCCTCTCTTAGACTCAACAGGCACTATCAGGCAAACATCAGCTCCAGTTTGAGCATGTTCTCCTCGAGAGGCCCTCCTGGTTTGAACAGGGGTTTCAGTGCATTCACTGGGGTAGTCTTGCATAACAGCGTCGCACCCGGGAGACATCAGGCAGGGAAGATTCACCACACAGCATTGGCCTTGTTCAAACAACTGCTGTTTATGTACCGTGCTGTCAAGTGTTATCCACACCACTGGTCTTTCCTTCAGATCTTCATTCACTGCTTCTTGTTTCTTGACAGTGGACTCAAATTTGGTCAAATAATCTCTTAGTTTAGAAATAAGCTGGGTTTCTGGTGAGTTTGCATCATCTTTTTTGCTTTGCTCTGGCCTCGATAACTCACATCTGTCTATTATTATGTTAGTATTTGGTGATTTGGTTGAACCAAGCGAATTGGTGTTGTTGCTCTTTATATTCTCTGACGAAAACTCACATTTGCCATTCAACACATCAACAGTAAGATCTACAACATTATTTGATGCACATTTCAAAGTCTCTAGACTACACTGCTTTGAATCTGATGTTGCGTTTAGATCAGTACTCAAAACACTGCTGCCATTAGATGTGTTGGTAGAAATTTCAAGACATGATTGGTTCATATTTGGGATATTTACTGGCATGTCTTCTCTTGCTTGTACATTTCGAAGACAAGCATTTTGCTCACAGTTGATAGTGTCTGATTCAGCTGTATTATCAATAGTATGAATCACTTTGGCTCCTTGAGTCGTGTTTGTCTGTTCAGTTGTATGACTGTTGTTTGTGTTGCTTGCAGTTATATCACTGTTGGCTTTTAATGCCTCATAATCACAAATACTCAAGCTCTCAGAAGCATCTACATTGTCATCTACTGATATTTTCACTGTGAAATCCTCATCGCTTAATGGATCC
Source organism: Cyprinella venusta (assembly GCA_038021265.1). Lineage (NCBI taxonomy): Eukaryota > Metazoa > Chordata > Actinopteri > Cypriniformes > Leuciscidae > Cyprinella > Cyprinella venusta. The sequence goes on along the minus strand of CM075882.1, from coordinate 17,439,611 downwards.
AATCCAGTCTCTGATGTGACTTTCTCCTCCTTGTGCTCTGTGACACTCCTATAATCTTTGCTAGTGCTTTTCATCAAGGATATTTTGTAATGATCTGAGATGTTTATAGTTGTCCCAACTGGTTCTCTTCCATCCACCATTACTGAGAGGTTTGAAGTTTCATCTTTTGACACCTTCCCAGTGTAGTCTGAATTGCTTTCACATAGATCTTCTGAACATTGTTCTGTAGGATGTATTGCTTCCTCTTTGGCCTCAGGAATAGTGTTGAAACCTATTGATGATGTCAGATCTTTGCTGGCTGGACAACACTGATCTTGGATTATACTTCTAAAAGCATTAGCTTCCTGACCGCTCTGAATGTGCAACCACTTTCGTTCATAGTCAGATGTGTGGGATATTACTCTTAAATTAGAGTCCGGGTCTTGATCTTTTTCAGATGACTGTGACAGACTGTTCGAAGCGTCTGACACTGCCTTGCTTTTTACTGTTTCTTTGGCACTCTTAGCTGACACAATTCTTCTGCAAAGATTCTTCTTTGCATTCCAAAAATGTGTCTTCTTGAGATATTTGCTTCTCTTTAGAGAGTGAGCTAGTGATAAAACAGTGTGCTGTTTTCTGAGACATGCCTTCTTAATTCCTGGTCCGCTCAAGCTCTTTCTTTTACTGAACTTCTGAGCTAGTAGCTGTATTAGTTGGGCATTATAGGTTTCAGTTTTTTTGTGTCCTTCACCGCTGCACATTTGGGTCCCTGGGGTTTCAATCACTTTGTTGTTTCTTCCACTCAACTTCTTTTGAAGGCCTTTGATTTTTGAAAATCGTTCAGAGAGAGAAAGCATTTCTCTTTTATGGGCATAAGTTTCGTTGGCCTTTAGCTTAACTAAGAGATTTCTCGAGCATCTTGTGTCTAGGTTTGTTTCAGCTTTGTTGTGATCTTTGCTTAGATTTTTTGCCATGGAAATGGTGTCTGCGGGTCTGCCCATTACTCTGGGTGTAAGGTAAGCCCTTGAGCAGAAAACATGCTTTTGATTTTTACTTGGCAATAGCTGATCAAGTTGAAGTCTTTTGTACAGAGTTTCCAGCTGTACTGTTTCCATATCAAGCTCTGGAGATATTTCAGAGAGTTTGTAGCATTTTTCCTGTCTAAAAGAATCTATCTCTTGAACACTGCTGCAACTTTCGAGATTGCAGTTGTCTGATTCCCCGCAGCTAGAGACTTCGACACAGCTTGCAATATCCATGGTGTTGTTTGCATACACAAGGGATGATTTAGTGCCGGGTCTTTCATTCAAATGAAGCCCGGGGGCAGATCTATTGTCCTGCTCGTCCTCTCCTGCACTTCTGGAAAGCTCACACTCACACTCATTGCTGTGATTAAGCGTGGCTTCATTAGAGGGACTCGGGTGCTTGAGGTCAAACTGAACACTTGGTCTATCAGCTTTTTCATTGAGACTAAGTGGCCCCAGCACCAAGGGTTGCTCTGGAAGTTTATCTGGAGACTGAATCAGACATCCATTGGGATGCTCCTGATGAATCTGTGGTAGCATGTGATCCTGTCCCTTTATATCTGTGCTGGGTTCTGGATGAACTGTTGTGCTCCATTTATCCCCATTAACAAAATCATTGTAATCTGACAAACTTGCAGTATCATGTTGTTGTGCTTGTTTAGACTGATTCTGTTCGTCTGTGTGTTTTGTCTGTAAAACTTGATCTTCTGTGGGCTCACTTTGAGACTGACTGGAGGTGTTCTTTGTCTCAATGATTTTTTGAAAGAGCATGCCCTTTTTATACTTCTCGTAATAAACCTCATAGAAATGTATACGGTCAGCTAGTTCTTGCTTTTGTTCTGGTGACATGTTTTCTTGTGACCAGATTTTTTGATGTCTCTCTTCCTCATTCAGTCTAAAGTATGCAGCATATTTATGGAATTTCATTTTGAATAACTTCATTGAGGGCAATGCTGGGATGGGCACACATTGGTCATTCATTGTAGATTTTAAGGAGCAACCATTTTCTCTTTGAATTTCCATCTGGTCAGTGTTTGATGACTCTTTTGAATCACACTTACTTCCAGCCAATCCATAATTGTCCTCTTGGGTTTGACAGGCTCGTTGGCCGTTTGTATTATCCCACGCTGCCTCGGCCTCTGAGCAGTTGGTCTGTTGTTTTGCTTCTTGTTTAGACAGACGCGGATCCCTGACCAAGCGTGAAGAATACACTATGGTGGAAATTTTGTCCAGACTTTGAGGCCTTTTGTCCCATTTACTGTCACGTCTTCCACATGCGAATGCTTTCTTTCCCAGTAAGCTTTGGGAGAGAGCAGTGTGACCCGTAACTGGCATTGAACTGCTCTCCTCGCTTGCAGGAGTCTGGCACTGCTTCGGCTTGAGTGACTGAGTGTTTTGCATACCCGTCTTTTGAAATGGAGCTGGATTTTGAGGTGTATAATCTGTCTCAAAGCAGCCTGGCGTGCCAAAATGTTTGAATGTAATGGTGGCTGTGTTTCCCTTTCGTCTTCTCTCTGCCACAGTACAGGCTTTGAATCGATCTACTGCATTTTCAGTGGTAGAATAAACACACATTGTTGATTAAATAAACAGAAGCAAAATAAATCATTTTTTCACAAAGCCATTTTTAAATCATGTATTATGAAACGTGCTAAGCTTGACATACTGATGCATGGATTTGATGTGTTAATAAAGAGGTTTGTTATATCTCACCATGCACTTGGCCGACAGGTAGCGTTGAAGGAGAGAGTTGTAGGTTTGCAGGAACAGTCAGAATGACAGTGCTGGCAGGAACAAATGAAACTACAGCATACGGCAAACACTGCCTGGGTCTTTCACTGAGCTCCTGCTTTTCATTATAGTCAAATAGAAACACCTAGAAAAACAACGTTTTATTAAGACTCCTGCTGATCATTAGATTAGGGCTGTTAAACGATTAAACGTGATTAATCGCATCCAAAATAAAAGTTTGTGTTTACATGATATATGCGGGTGCACTGTGTATAATTATTTTATATATAAATACACACACATGCTTGTATATATTTAAGAAATATTTTCATGTGTATACTGTGAATAGATTTATATATAATTGATATTATATATAAATATTTTACATATAAATAATATTTTTTTCTTAAATATACATGCCTGTGTGTGTTTATTTACATATATACAAAATAATTATACACTGTGCATCCACATATATTATGTAAACACAAACTTTTATTTTGGATAATCATGATTAATCGTTTGACAGCCCTACTTTAGATATATTTGATTCGATCATTTGCTATTCTGAGATGAATCAACTCACAGAGGAGCCAAGTACTTGCTGGTGAAGAGTGTCTCGATGTGACGCCGCATCTTTACACATGTGACAGTCAAAGCTCACTGTGGGATCATGTGTTTTGTTCCAGTCCAAGCTTGGAGCAATTTTTTTCACCTTGCCATAAAGAACCTGAAGACCCAAAGCACAAAAATCCTCACAAATGTCCTTCCACAAGTAAGTGTCATTCTAAAATGTTTAGAGGGTACAAGAAACATTCAACAAACCTTGAAAATTAACAATTTTTTTGCACTTAATGTGCTTGCAGTTGACTTTAATGCCACGTCGACATGCTTAAACAGATAAACACCATGTGATGGCTTTCCCAAGGCATGCTGGACTGTGTTGCCAACCCGCAGGCCATGCTGATAAATCTGGGCCGCCATTTGATCCGATGCCACTAAAAAACAGAAACTTTCCTCCATTTCTCTCCCGTGTCTTCCTCTGGCACGCATCTCTGCCCTGCAGTCAGCCGACAAGCAGTGACAGATCAGCAACATGCACTTTACGAATATAGTTTAACAGCAGAATGACTAAAGATGTTATTGCACGCTGCGATTTTCATGTAATTACCTTTTTTCAGAGAACTTCTTAAAGAGCTCTTCATTGTGCACTAAACAAACATCTCTCCAGATCCATGCGCTTGCTCGGTCCTTCCTTGAGTCCAGGTTGGAGTCTCTCAGTTTGGTCTGAATGAGACCGTAATCGCGGCTCTCCTCTGAACAACGTTCCAGAAGGACTGACCCAAGAGAAGTTAAACAGCAGAGGAATTCAACATTTTGACAGTACAATTATCACACAGTTTGCATGCCATCACAGATATGGATTTTAAGAAAACCTAGTAAAACCTTCTCCAGAGGGGCGTTTCTTCCTGGGAATGGTGAAGTTCTTCAGGGTTGCTGTTAATGCCGACTGCTGTGATCGAAAGCCCTCTACCATCTCCTCACGTGGTCGTCTCTCCATACTCATTCACAGCTGATACTCACCCTGAAATAGACAATGTACCTTACTAAATCAAATGTCACTTAAAAGAGTCTGATGACTCTTTGCTCAGCAATATTGGCACTATAAGAAGCTGTCACTCAAACAGATAAACATTAACAGCCGATTCGGTCAATTCACGAACGCAGTTGGTGTTTCGGTTGTACATTTCGGTAACCAAATGTATATGGATTCAGGATCATTGGTGCAATGTATAGCAATTGTGCTTTTACGCGCATGTTCCTTAACCTGTTGCCCACTAGCACTAAAGCACACTTATAAGCACCCTGTAATCATTTACAGATCTGAAGACAAGCGTTACCGTACAGACAACTGCCTTTATGTAAAATAATGTTTAAAAGTTAAAACTAAATCTCACCGAGTGTCATGGCAGCGAGAGCTTCCCTGTTGTCCAGATTATGTTGTAGCCTAGTGCACTGCACACAAACGTGGACTTTGATTACTCTACATGCTGTTAAACCTAGCCAGCTCTCCGTTTGCTCTGTCAACCATATACAACCATATACAACCATAAAACGCCATTGAGGTTTTATTTCAACAATGACCCTTTAATCAGACTAAGTAGATGCTATTTTAGGACAAGGAGTGGTCGCTGAAATCTTGACTGAGAAAAAGAAATGCATCTTGGAAAATAATAACACTGCCAAAGCGAAACTCAACACACAACATGGTAAAACACATCAGTGAAATGCAAGCTTTGACACAGGTATTTTAGCTTTTACGTGTAAAAGCAGCTTTTAGATGTGGTCAGAAGATGTAACGGTTTAGGGAACGTTACTGTTATGCAATGACAATCACATGGCTTCTAGAGAAAGCTGATTTAGCTAAAACTGTATTATTAGTAGCCTATATTTAAAACTACATGTTATTTCCACATGACAGTGTATGTGAAAACACAGATATGAATATGTATGTGAAGCCTAGTTAACACGTCTACACCATAACCGAGAAAACATACTGATATGTATCAACACTCTGATGAAAGATATTATAGTTTTGCGTTGTAAGATCAAAGTTTTGAGTACTTACCATCACGTAAAATGTCTGTTAAACAAGCATGGCATGATCGAAGATGTCTTAGCTGGGAACTGTGCGAATTTGTCACTTCAGTTTGAGGAACATCAAGTGAGACATACCAAAAAGGAAATCGCTTGACCTCAAACACTGAGCAGCAAAGCACAGGAAATTACCTAGTACTGTTAACACTAACACCACGGGTTCTTCTTTAGTCCAACCACCAGTGAGCCTTGAGAAAATATCACCCACATACACAAGAGATGAGAATGATTGGTTCATTTTGCTTTGACAAAACTGTTGAATTTTAGTATTATGTTTGAGAAACTTCTCTTGATATATGGGTCAAGGGTCGCCACACGGACAGGGCAAAATAGAAAGAGACTAGCCAACATATTCATGTAAAAGCCTTCAAGATTGAAGATGACACTTGAATATGAATAAAACATGGTTGTTTCACATCTCTCTCCTTTTTTTCAACAACATATGTGCATTTCTCACATGCACTTTGGATCATTTCTTCAAGAGAGGAAATGTTTTTACTTGAAGGTGCTCACCAACTGACCATCGTTCTCAGAAAGAGAAGCCTCTATTTACAGCGTTTACGCCCATCATCTCACACGCCGTTTCTGTGCTTCCTTTTTTGTGGCTTCTTAGAATGATTCGAATCTCTGACAAAGTTCTTAAAATATACACATCCTATGAATGCAGTTCTGTAAAACAGATAAAACCCAAATACTTGATTTAAAGGGATACTCCACTTTTTTTGGAAATAGGCTCATTTTACCACTCCCCCAGAGTTAAACGGTTGGGTTTTACCGTTTTTGAACCAGAAATATCAGAAAATCGGCTGAATGGATTCAAAAACGGTAAAACCAAACTGTTTAACTCTGGGGGAGTGGTAAAATGAGCCTATTTAAGTGGAGTATCCCTTTACTAACCAGTATTTCTAAGAAAAGAAAAGAAAAGAAAAGGCCAGAGACCCAGCTAGCAATAGCCGTTATTTCCGGGTTAACTATAGACCCGTTATAGTCCGGCTATGAGTAATACACTTCTAGCCAAAATAACCTTGAGTTTGGTTATTTTGCCAAAATAGCATATGCCATCATGTAAGCAAAGTAAACAGTGGTTTCATGTCTTTGACATGCAATGATGACTAGTCTATGCTTGGGCGATGGTTAGACATCCATTACATTTTCACTGGCAGCCCAAATTTTGCCTTGTTTTAGTCTAGACGTCAGGGCTGTGTTTGGACAGCTATTAGATGTCTTTTAAACACAAAATTGCTTGCTGGGAGAGGTTATGATCGGGCAGCTATCGGTGACCATGGCTCAAATGACCCTGAGTCAGAGGGATATTTCATCCTGACACGAGTGTTAAGATTGCTGAACACACTCGCCAAATACAGCACTTCAAACTACAGGACTGTATCCTGCATTGTTTGTAGACGTTTGTCCTTATGACTCTTCAGAGACACTAATTTAAAAAAAAAAAAAACTTTTGAGTTTATATACCAGAATATCAGTGTGCAAATGACAAAAAAAATATTGTTGGTTCAACTTAAAAAATTAAGTAACCTGGTTGCCTTAAAATTTTAAGTTCATTGAAATGGAAAAATTGAGTTAATACAATGAAGGAGATTGATTTAATCATCAGAAACTCAAAATATTTTGTTATGAACTACATAAATTATTTAACCCTCTGGGGTTCTTCGGGTCAATAATGACCCGAAGCGTTTAAATAAAAAAATGTGAAAAATCGTAGCTTCATCGGAATGGTCCGAAACTTGATGACTTTATTGGTACTTGTTATATGAACACCCAAAAAAATTGGGGACGGGATTTGAAAAGTCTAAGTGGTCGTAAAAAAAATAGTCACACTCAGGACCTTCGGGTCAAAAATGACCCGCATAGGAAATGAATGGGAAATTGGCAAAAATATGAAAATACAGAGATTTTTTGTGCATACCATCTACAAATCAGTCAAGATGCAGAAAAAAAAGGACTCAACAGAGAAGGAGTGAATCTCTAAAACACTAAGAGTGCAAAACAGACCAAACACACACACACACACTTATACCCACAAATAAAATAGTCACACTCAGAGTCTTCGGGTCTAAAATGACCCCCATATAATATAAATAATTTTAATGAAAAGGATTATTATGAAAGATTAAATAAAATATGTTATTATGTTATATTAAATATGTTAATATAGACCGAAGAATTGCATTTTTATTAAGTTAGAATTAAAACAATGGGTGACAAAATGCTTTCCATTTGTTCTCTTTATAATGCAATGTTCAGGTTTGTAATGCAATGTTTCAAGTAAAACTGCCACTTCAAAATACCATTTTAAACCAACCAAAAAAAAAAAAGAAAAAAAAGAAAAGACAAAAATAGTCTTTGATAATCTGTTATTATATATTAAAATCAACAACCTGAAAAAAATTAAACAATATGTGCAAAAATCCCTAGAATTCACAAGTGTTTCTACTATAGGTTTCTACAGAGCTGTAAATCAGCTAGTAGTAAAAATGTGCTATTGCATGATAAAAATGCTCAGTGTGTCCACCAGATGGCTCCAATCTCATTTCAAAAATTACTTTCATGAGGTCTAGACTTGACTCTAAAATGAAATACAGCTTTAATACATTTTTTTAATTATATATATGTATATATATATATATATATATATATATATATATATATATATATATATATATATATATTATATTCAATGGGGAAAAAATGGGTCTTAATTATTGCATAAATATTAATTATAAATCATAAAATTATCTCAAAACACCAAAAAAGAAAAGAAAAAATATTATTGAACAAAAATATATTTCATTGATTTTACTCAAATAAAATGTATCTTAATGCCGCCCTCCGGGTCATTTTTGACCCGAAGGTCCTGAGTGTGACTGGAAAACGAAGAGGGTTAAGTTGATTTGACAAAAGAAAACATGTTGTGATTACAAATAATGAACATATTTTTTTTACAGTGCAGAAAATAAGTTATGGGGAAAAAGATAAAAGCTTCACCGTTTTGCCAGCATATTCTTGCAACAGTCAATAAAATAAATTCCTGTCAGCCAAAGATATCTGATCGAAAGACACATTTTAAACATAAAAAAGTTGTACTTTATTAGATTGTCTGTGAAACTTTTACACACAAATATTGGGTAACTGTAAATAAGCATCACACATTTCAGCATGTACTTTGGTGAGGATATGACACCTTGATTCACCCACATGTAGGCCATATCAAGCGCTGTTATTCGCCGTAACGTCTGAGTGTCAGTAGATGGGCTGCTCTCCGGTTGCATTCAACAGGGGTGAACGCACCTTTCCTACGTCAACCGTAACGGGAAAACAACGGCCACCGACACACGGCTGCGACTCAGACTCCTGAGCGCTCGGAAGAATGCATGACTTACAGTTACGCAAAACTGCTTGCGTTGAGAACGGGCATCGTGAGAGTTAGGCCGGCGTAGGGCCTCGGGTTTGCTCTACTGTTTCCATTGTCATTCCACATGCATGCAGCTAGGGTCCAGTTCAGCACCTTTATTTGTTCTCTATAGCACCATTTTTTCATATATATACTGTCTATACTGTATATATACTGTAAATTTGTCAGGACCCTACTGTTGGCATGCACATACGTCTATTTTAAACTTCATATTTCTCCAGATATGTATAATCCTACATTTTTCACCCTTTTTAAAAACATTACAAGGCAAATCAGGAATATTCATACTGTACCATACATGTTAGACAGAAACTAATACAGTACTCACATTAAAGAAAGTGCTACTAGACAGAACCATTTCTTTCTTGTTTTTGAGTCGTATAATATTTGAAGGCTCTACAGGAGGACACACTACATTACGGTACACCAAAACATCCTTTACATTTTTTTTTTTTTGCTGCCATCTTTTAAAATCATTTACCAAACACCAACACGTCTTAATTCCAACTGCAGATGATCAACACAAAGATTTAAAAAAAAAAGGAACAACTGAAAAAATCTTGTGAACAACCACTCTGTTTTCTTTTTTTGGACGTCACATTACCCACATAACTACCAAGAACAAATAGATTAGCAGTTTATGCATTTCTGCTCCATATTTCCAGAACTAAAATATTTTACTTTTTGACTCTGTGTTATTGTTCATTTTATTTGCGAGATACTTTCCCCCCCGGTTCTTTTGTTTTCTTACATCATGCGTACAAAATGTAACGTTTTAGAGATGAAGGCAAACTACGTTGGAGCAACAATTTGTAACCCTAAAGTCGATCATTACAACCGCAGCGTAATGATTTTAAGGCCTATGGGTTGAAAACGTGACTTCGGTACATGTAATGCATAACAGTCCAATTTCATGAATTCAAGTGTTTAGAGTAACTCGGATATAGCTGCAATACAATAGCATTTTGAGATGGCCTTATAAATTGACATAGCTGTTTCCTCTAACACTACAGGAAAATAGTCTCATTTTCCAATAATTCCTTTTTTAAAATGAAATCCGCTGTTTTTATCAGGGTGATAAAATTTGTACAATAGCAATATTTGTATACCACCTATAGTACATAAAGCAAGAAAAACATACAAACACTGCTCTCTTCTGGTCATGCATTGCACATACACGTATAACAAGCGTACTTTACTCGTTTTCTTTGTTGGGAACAAACCTGTACTCAGATTTTTAAAGTGCACATGGTTCATCCATTTCGCATTAGCTTTTACACTGCTTCATAGGTGAAAGAGAACAACCTTCCGCTGCCATTAAGGGTAGCTTTATGAATATTTTGATGCCTTGGTTGGGAAACTGCCTCATCATTCCTGCCCTTAAAGTACATTTATCTGAATACTACAGGCATTACGACCCACACTAGCATACACTGCCTCCTATAGCAGCCCTTATTGTAAGAAATCTGTGTGCAGACAGTCAGACGATGAGAATAATACAATCACAGACTGAATGCTTGGTGTCAGTGATACGCTAGTAAGACACATCGCAACCGAAACAAACCAAGAAATGCAATGAGCAGACAGATGAATGCACTCCTGAAAGGCTGAGGTGTTGGTTTTGGAGCACGATTGTCACTCTTCTCACATGGGACACAAACCAAGTCCTCTTGCAGTGGTGAAGCAGCTCAAAGTGCTGTTTGAATAAAGTGCTTCCTGTAGGAGGTGTATAGATGAACAGATCAGCGTCTTAACACTGACCCATAGAGCGTACCCATAATTCAGTCATATTCTGGAGCAAGATAAATACTCTCTCTCTCTCTCACACACACACACACAAAACAGAGATAAAAAGTCTAGCTGAGAACTTGTGGCGAAACAAATTGCTTTTCTTGTCAGCTGGACAGAATTTACAGTACAAATAAACTGAAGCTAACTCTCTCAGACCTAAAACCAAAGCAAATATTCCTTTAGTTGTGCTTCAACCAGAAAACAACTGCCAAGATGCACGAACGCCATGCCTCTAAATGCTACCGGCCCAGAAAAAAAAAAAGATTTGGTAAAGGCCACTATAGTTAACATATATGGTTTTTTGTGTTTTTCATTATAGCACACTACTGCTTGTTTTATATTCCACAGAAATTCAGAACGAAGAACACACACTGTGCATAGCACGCACAATTTCAGTGTAGTTTTTAAAAATGTATGCCAAAATCTGCTAAACCATTTCCCACAATCCAATGAATTGTGGAACGATGGGGATGCAGCAGTTTGCTCGTAATTTGTTTATTTTATCGAACGTCATTTACAAAAGGAATGCTTAATTGTTAGTTATGCAGTAGGAAATACATTTGATAATGTGTTGTTTTAAACACAACTATTGTTTTGAGCAGAATGGCGTCGTGTCAAATGCATTAAACCATTTGAATTCTTAACACAACACCTCACCTCACGTAAGAGCACATAATAACCCTCCAAACCAAGCTAAATTAAATTCGGCCCTTTTAAACCCATTCCGCTGGATTTGCTTTTGCACAGTTCTCGTTTGATCCCAGTGACAGGGACTGATGAAAATCACATATTGCACACCTATCAAGAGCGAATCTGCATTCGCCTAATCAGCGAGATGGATTTTACTGAAATCCACTATTTAAAGCCATGTTTAAAAGCTTTTAAATAAATTTAAAAAAAAAAACTAATCTTTGTGTGTTTGTTCATCATTTATGCTAAAGCAACACACTTTGATGCTTTGTAGTTCAAGCACCTCTTGGGCATTTTTCATTAGGCTAGTAGTGTGTAAATAATTCATCCAAATATAGTAAGTATTAAATGCACTTTTTGGTTTCTGATTTCAAATGGGGAAAGTAATGTTTGTGCAATGGCAAAGTGTAGCAGTTATTTTGATCATTGAAATGAAGTCAGACTTCAAGCTTCAAAAGACAAAAAAGCCTTCACTTTGGACCATGAAATACTTGTCACGTGTGACGTGTATCTCTGACATAAGTGCTTATGATTATTTGATTCTCAGCTTTGAGAAATTGCACAGCAGCCTCATACACGTAAAGCCTGGGAAGAGGATGCAAAGAGACCAGATCCTAATGCTCTCTTATGCACACACACACACACACACACTGCAACCCCGGCGGCAGATGCAAAGAGACCAGATCCTATGCTCTCATATGCACACACACACACACACACACACACACACACACACACACACACACACACACACACACACTGAAACCCCAGCAGAGCCTCTCTGCACAGATCCTATCCAGATTCACACATCAGCTGCAGTGATGGCCTGAAAGGGCCGGTCCTCCAGAGGTACAGCTGGCGCCGGAGAGGTCCGAAACAACGCTCAATCTTCCGGTTCCTCCGTGTCTGTCCGCTTCTCTGTCTTGTGGCAGCTGAAGATGTGTCGCATCTCCTCCTCGTAGCGGGTGAAGTTCTCCCCGAAGCGCGCCCAGGCCTTCAGCGGCACGGTGATGGTGTTCCTGTAGGGCTGCCGGACCTCGCTGACCTTCAGAAACACGCCGAACCGGTTCGAGCCCACGTCGAAGTAGAAGCGCTTGTTGTCGACGCGGAAGGACGCGGCCTCGGGCAGCTCAGGAGACTCGTCGTGGTTCCGCGCGCACGCCCGCTCGGGCTCGTCGTCTCCGTACTCGTCAATGAGCTGCGAGAGCGCGTCGCGGAACTCGATGAGCCCCTGCGCGGGCAGCACGATGGTCTGCTCGATGCCCTGCCCGTAGTAGCCCATGCCTCCGTGCCCGCGGGTGACGGTCTGCCGGATGCGCAGGAACCGGCCGCGCTGGTTCTCCTTCAGGTCCAGGTAATACTTCCTGTTGTCGCGCTCGATGAACTCGCTCTTCAGCACCCGGTGCGTCTGCTCCTCGGACGCCGCGGAGCCGCTGGGAGATGCCGCTGGTTCTGCTGCTGCTACTCTCCGGCGGGCCTGTCCGTTGCTCTGCTCCTCCGCCCGGCACCCGCGGAGCCCGATGTGCGCGTAGTAATCGATGAAGTCCGCCAGGCAGTAGCGCAGGGCGGGCGCCATGGCCATGGACAGGGTGAGTTTGCTCTTGCGGATGTTGTCGTGTCTCCCTCGGCCGATCCACACCTCGGCGATCTTCAAGAAGCGGCCGCGCGCGCTCTGCTTGACGTCCAGGTAGAACCGCTTCTTCTGGATGTCCACGCGCTTGGACGCGAGCTCCTGTATGTCCGATGCTTTGCTGCTCGCGTACTGCGGAGAGTATCCCGAAGTCATCCTGCCTCTGCCTCTGTCCGAGCCCCTCCGCTGACTGTCGGCCATACTCACGCGCGGCTCTCCATCATCATCATCCTCATCATCCTCCTCTCTCCGCGCGCGGGGTTACAGCTCGAGCTCCAGCGCGTCTCCTCGACTGACCTGAAAACGGCGGCTCCGCGAACGGATCATCGACTGCCTTTGTCCTGATGAGAGGTCAAGCGAAGCGCAGAGACACGCACCGTTTGCACCATATTTTAAAAGCTCTTGTTTTTCGCCTCACCATCCATCTGACACATATTCCTGCCAGCTGGATTGAGAGAGAGAGAGAGAGAGAGAGAGAGAGAGAGAGAGAGAGAGAGAGAGAGAGAGAGAGAGGATCTCTATGGAGGGCGCCGTTGCTGTAGTGCGAATGAACTCAATGACCCACTCACTCGCTCCCCCTCCCTCTTCCACACACAGGGGCGCGCGCGCGCTCCCAACGCGCATACAGCTTCTGCGCTCTACGACACGCGCTTGTGATGTGCACCGCAAAGTAAGCAGCAATACATCAATAGCCCATATTACTAGATTTAGGGTACTATGGAAGCCAATTTCAGTCACATGCAATAATGATCACATCAAATGACATAAAAAGTAAAAAATATGCATTCTAATTCATAATTATGAAATTAAATTAAGAAATACAAAGGATTACACTGTAAAAAGTGACTGGCGACCTCCAATTGTTACCTTAAAGGGGACCTATTATGCAAAATTCACTTTTACATGGTGTTTAAAAAATAATGTGTGTTGGCAGTGTGTGTATACAACCAATTCATGGTAAATTCCATCAACACCTGTATTTAATCCCCATAAATCATAAACTGTGTCTCAGAACACGCCTTTTGCAGATTCTAGCCTTCCTGAAGTCATATTGCACAAGCCCTGCCCAAGACTGCTGACGGACTCTGCCTTCTTAGCATAGCTCCGCCCCTCAGTGATCTGACCACAGTCCACCATGCTCCCTGCTACTGCATTTAACAGCAGCATTTGCATTCTTGATGTAGCCTATAGATTCATATTAAAGCTACTAAAGTTATTGAATCGAGCCGTGAGTGATTTTTTTTTTTTTTAAGTTGTTGTTTGCTTCATATTAACAGCGTATATATCAGTAAGTAGTACTGTATATTACGCTGCTTTAATACACAGATCTAATATACAGTACACATGCAATTTCTTTATTTGCTGTTTACGTTCACAGACATAACTGACTGTTTATGTGAACATTGTGTGTTTTTGACACATTCTTGTGTGTATTTGATAGTTTAAGCGCAATAAGACCGAAATAAATTGTGATGATGCGCTCAAAAAAAAGGTGTACAGGCTCCGCCCTCTTTTGGAAAAGGGGACGGGAAGCAGCAGCTCATTTGCATTTAAAGATAAATGCATGAAAACAGGATATTTTTCCTCCCACTCATTTTTATTATTATTATTTTATTTTTATTTTTATTTTTTTTGCATTTTTCCATTTACTACATGGTAAAATAAATGATCTGTGAGCTGTTTTTTGAGCTGAAATGTCACAAACACATTATGGGGACACATATTACATCTTGTAAAAAGGAGCATAATAGGTCCTCTTTAATGAGCTATTTCTACCTGGTTTGACCCATATAAATTAATTTTGATGCTGGTATAAATTAATGCATTTAGGTTGATGCAGTGGTGTTAAATAATATTTTTGACTTAATAAAACTAGATCATTTAAATGTTTCCATTTTTTAGTTTACTACTGTATAGATATTATGCACCAGAGAAACAAGGGTGCATTGAATATTGTCTTTGAACTTCCATTTTTGCGGTCGCTCTGTATATCTCTATGGCATTGCTGTCCAGGAGTAGCTAGCTTTTGAAGTGGATTTACTTAATGTAAATTTAATGAAAGTGATCATGAGGATTGTAATGTTTAAAGCAGATGTCGTAAATGTACAATATGCATTTTTTTGGCCACCAGGGGTCACTCATTTAAAATAATAACAAAAGACGTACTTTGATGACGTCAGGAAAGAGCGTGGGCTCACGGGAGTTGTTGTCGCTGTCAATGACAACCAGCTCAGCTCATGACATGACATCATAGTTTCACAAAATATACGGATACGGCATCTCTCTGTAGATTTAGCTTGTCAAGAAGCTTTAAATGCAACCCCAATGTTTACCTGTGTTATGCTTTTTCTCCTGTCCCAAACCCTTCTCGGGTCATATTTTCACCTGTATGTTTGAACTTTACTGAGCTGGCTGTAGCAGCAGAACGTGCAGGCAAAGCGTAATCGTGGTTCATAACTATAATACAGACGAATTTAAATTACGCTCCTTCAATTAATGACCTATTTTAGAACATTTTTCATAAATAGGGCACACCGGATTATAAGGCACGTAAGATACTGCAGTCAAACGTTTGACTGGGTTTGCGTTATGCATCCACTATGTGCTAAAGGCTAAAGGGAATGTAGTGAGTGCGTGCCGCCAGAGGCGTTTATTTAGTAAGCATGAGCGCGCTAAAGCGGGCACGTACATTCACAGCCTGACTCATATGAGTATTCAATGTGCGTGGCTCGCTAACAGCAACAGTTGGCTGTTTTGAATGAGACGACCCGGTTACTGTAAACGGGGAGTGCTATATGCGCGAGCAGTACACCGGGGGAAAGTGCATCTCGTCTGAGTGAGCGCTCGTGAGCAGGCACGTGATTTACACGCATAAAAATACGTCTTACTTTTTTTTCTTCGTCATTTTCTATGCTTTATTGGCGGTAGTCCAGTGTTCCCCTTTGTGTTTGGTGGTTTTGCCGGGTTCCGCAAGGAAGTTAGAGAAAATAGAGGAGTCAAAGGTTATATGACGCCATAGACAGGCGACGAAACGGAAATAAAGAAACGTCCCATGTCTTCGAATTAAACTATAAATTTCTCCGTATTTGAAAGTTGGTGGAAACTGTCGGGATAATGTAAGTACACATCTAATAGAAATATATAACATAGATACAGTTATTTTTGCTATTTTTAAAGTAGAAAAAATACATATTGTGGCTTTAACAAATGTCGTGTAGACCGGGAAGATTTTAAAATGAGCCGTTCATTCATAAATAGGCAAGATCACTGTGAAAATACAGACCGGAAGACAAAAGACAACGAGCGCAGCGCTGAAAAGGGGTGGGGCTACATAAGGTCACATACAGTCATAATTTAGACTTTTTATCCCATAATTTCATAATTAAGACATGCCACTCTGGGCCCACCTAACATCTCAAAGCTGGAGCTGGGCCTGGTTATCAGTACATTTTTCAATAAAATTGCTTGTGATTTTATTCTTTTGTGAATCATTGACTAATGAATTGTAATCTTACCCCTGGTTTCACAGACAAGGTTTAAGCCTAGTTCCAGACTAAAATGGGATAACATTGACACATATAAACATACTGACATATATTATTAAAATATATGAATTATGTTTCTGTCTCAAGATGCATATGTTTATAAAAGCTACTTAAGACTAAGACCTAATCCTGGCTTAATCTAATCTTAGTGTACGATTAGCGTTAGCCAGCACTTGATCTTCAAGCAGACTGAAGGAGATTCTGAATGATACCAATCCACAATTCTTCGTGTAAGCCCTGTATTGTATAAAGCGCTATATAATCAGGGATTAGACATTACTCTAAAAAAGTCAACTAATTAATAGCTCATTTATCACAACAAAACATTTAGATTATTTAAAATCTTTTGGGGACCCTTTGACCAGAAATAAAAGTTCAAATGGTGAGATATAGACGCCGTCTGTGAGCGTGTATAGAAAGTTCAACATCCAGTACTCTTGAGCCAGAAATATGTTCAGTAGGTCAAATATATGGACTCCTGTCTGGTTGATATATCATCTCAAGAAGTCAATCTGTATGAATAGTCAGTAACACTTCAACAGTGTAATTAGATTATTGTATGAATTACTCTCTCTAAAAAGTATTGGACTATAATGAAATGGGGCATAGTGCTTTACTATGACACCCAAAGCACTTTATCACTCCTCAATACTGCATACTAAGGTACCTTTTAATTCTTTCAAACAAATAATAAAAAAATCTTATACTGACCAAAATTTTTAAAGACAGAAGGTTACATTAAAACATATATTTTAACATTAGATGTTAGATTTTGACGTGAAATCCTCTATTGTTTAGTGTTTAATGCAATTACATCAGAAGTGACTGTAATTCAATTACAGAACAAAGGGATTACCCTTACTTTACCTTTTAACGCAAACGTAATTAAATTACATTAATGCATTGCACTCGGAACTAAATAAAGGTGACTCGAAACAACACTGTTTTGATGCTGCTGTGACTGTGTATATCCATGCAAATATCCAATGATATCTGATCCCACTCCGTTCCCAGGTTTAACCCTGTGGATTATTGTTTTACTTCAATCATGACAAACATTCACAATCGTTGTATAAAAGTATTTTGAGAGAGTTCACGTTATATCTGAATTACTGTAATGAAGAGCTTTCACATCATCTTGAACTCTTATTGCCTTGAGACTCCGACTTGCAAGTTCGGACACCATGCATTTGAGGTGCAATATAATAATAGAAAATCAATGGCAATGATAAGGTTAGATAATAATATGCCTTATTTACCAATTGTAATGAGCTTATAAAGTAACACACTAATAAATCATGAGTGGAAAATATTACAGATCTGTAATCAGTCGGTCTATCTGACTTTTATGAAGGCGACCGTCCAGACGCCACATAATAAACCCTGCTTTTTATTGCCTTAAACAAAACATGCACAGTAAGTTCACAATGCTGGGTTCACAGACAGGGTTTATAATAAGCCAGGATTATGCCTTAGTTCACTTATGACATTTAAGTTGCTTTTACAAACATGCCTTAAAAAACATTACAGATTCATCTTGACAAAACAATGGCACTGACATATTTGAGGACATGCATTTCAGTTTGACACTCGCTTGAGCCTCGTCTGTGAACCTGGGAGAATAAGTCTTAGAAACATTCAAGATATTTGATTTAAATTATCCTTTTTTTTTTTGGAAATTTTTATCATCAAATTATCTTAAATAAAATATTCACACAGTATGACATGATGCAGACAAAAAAGAGAGAGTTTTCACTTGTGTCCTATATTGAATCAGCAGTTTAAGTTTTCTCATAGGCCTAGGCCTGTGTGTCAGGAGCACAAAAGCTTTTAAAACGCATAAACACAACAGAGATGATCAGTGAGTTTAAGACTGTGACACTTATGCACTTGTATCTTCTTATTGAGAACTATGATACCCTATTAATTTGTCATAGCCTATTAGCCCAAGTGTTAAGCATTGTAACTTAACAATATAGTTCCATGAAGACCTGTTCACTTCACACACAGATGCTTAACTTTTTCTGTAAAAAAGTGTTCAGTTCAGTTACTTATTTTTTTTTTTATTATTATTTGTGATTTTTTTTTGGTTAACCCGTTACCTTAAAATCATTAGGCTAATTGAAGAAAAGATAAGTTATGTGAACTTGAAAATTCCACATTACTTCATTTTTTTTGATTAAGCATGAAGTGTATTTACTTATCAATTTTAATGCAACGGGTTTCCTTTTTTTTTTTTAAATCAATTTAACACTTTTTTTCAGCGTTGTTACATCATTGATATTACGACTGACAGTGACGCGTGATTAACCTCCAGTCCCACGGGTGGCGCTGCTCGACATACACATACACAAACAAACATACAACGCGGGAGAGTTTGGCTGAAGTAACTTCAAATGTTGCGGATGACTATAAATTAATATTCAAAACGAACAGACAGGCTACGAGTTTTCAAAGCTTTTAGAGAAATATAAAGTGCTGACTGAAACACAGAGGCAAGCAGCGGGGCATTCAGCGCGGTGGGCAATGAACGCGTGCTTTCTATATGTCATTGTAAGTAAGTCAACGTTATACCAAAAGTAATATTATTATTGTCACACTGTAACTTAATATCAAACTCGGAAACAGTCATACTAGCCTTACTGTTATAATGTGGCGAACTAGTTTGTGCTGTTTTCTTGTTGAAGACGGATGAAATGAAGCTGTAATGGGTGACACTGACAGGACTCTCCCTGAATGGATGAACAACAAACCTCTAGAAGAACAGGTGAGAAAATTCAACGATACTAACACACACCACACTACACTGACCTGTTTGCTCTCTTTCATAGTCCATACACCTGTCCCCTTCTTTACGGTGTGTTGTGTGTATGAGGAAATGCTCCCAATGTGCCTGTGCTTTCACTAATGTGCGTGTTTTCCATTGGTTGAGAAACAAAAAGCCACTTATTTGCATTATTTACTGAGACACCTGCAGCACTATCATGCTCATATTCAAATAAAACCAAAGCACTGTTTGCAGGTCAACAGTCAAGAAATACTGGTTTAATACTGGTCTACTTCTGTTCTGGACTACAATACTGGTCTACTTATCTACATAACTACTATACTATATGATATAATATTGGTCTACTGTTAAATATGCATCATTGTATAAATGCTCAGATGAAATGTGAGTTCTTGTGCTCCACGTAAGTGTAAGTCTGTTCATCTGTATGTTTGCATGTTATTATGCATTCATCGTATAGATGATTTCCTGGCGCTGAAGAGCACTGTACTATGAATATGATATTTGCATGATGCCACCTTTGCCATCAGAACCGACATATTTCTGATTCAGTCGATGCACAAGTCTTCAAATCAACAATTTTTTATTTATATTTCTAAATGTTGTTTTAAAGAGAATAGCTCTGTGGTTAACCATTTTCAAGAGAGACAATAACTTAATTGTCTAAGTTGGAAAACAAACATGTATAAACGTGGTAAATATAGAGATTACACACCTTTATGAAAAGCACCTGGCAGTCCTCCATATACTTATATTTTTCCATCTGACTCTAGGTCAGTAGGATCATGTATCCCAGTGACCGCTCTGCTGTGAACATGGACTCTTTGGTTGTTATGTGCTTACTGTAAATAGCTCTCAGATTTGGTATGAATGGGCTTATTGTGTGTTTGCAGTCATCAGGAAGCCATAAAAAGAATGTTCTGGAGGATTATCTTCCTTATCTGGAGTTTGGTGGGATGGTCATATACAGCCAGGAAAGAAACGACTGCTCATTTCTATCAGAAGATTTAAGGTAATGTATTTGGATGAACTTTTCATAACAATAAAGATGCACTAAAAAGAATTTCTTCTCCAAAGGGATAGTTCACCCAAAAACTTTAATTCTGTCATCATTTACTCACCCTAAAGTTGCTGCAAACCTGTGTGAGTTATTTTGTTCTGTTGAACACAAATTATGATATTTTGAAGAAAATGGGTAACCAAACAGTTTCTGTTCCTGTCCATAGTATGTAAAAAAATGGCACCAGAAACTTGCTGTGCTGTTTACGTAGACCCTAATAATCATACAGACTAGTAACACAGTGGCAATAAAGTCACATGTAACTATGCCCCTTTTCACAAGATGTAAAATAATTATCTGATGTCCCCAGAGTGTGTTTGTGAAGTTTTAGCTCAAAATACCCAACAGGTCATTTTTTACAGTGTTTAAATTGTTACTTTTTGTGGCTCAGAAAAACACACAGTTTTTGTGTGTGTCCCTTTAAATGCAAATGGAGCCTCACGAGCTCACACTCAGTGTCAGAACATCACACTCTGTGATAAATGATTAATTAATTTCGACCCGGAGTCGGACAATAATCCCCACAGAGTCAGAGAATATATGCCGTATGGAGATAGAACAGGTGTAGTTTAGTTTAATTTACATATTTGTTATCTGCTTTTAACCAACATTAAAGGTGCTCTAAGCAATGTCAGGTTTTTTGGGCAGATTTTTTGTCACATACTGCAAACATCCCACTAAGGGTAACACTTTATAATAACTACACGCTAATAATAATTAGTTAAGTATGAGTAAACCATTAATTCATCATTCATAAAGCATTAATAGACATTAATAAGCAGTTTATAAAAACAGCTATAAATGCTTTCTTCTTGATTTAAAAGCATATCTATAATTTGTTAAATAATTGTATTTTCATCCTTTATTAATGATCAATGTATCATTTCTAAATGAAGAATTGCATTTTTTATGAACCAGTTATTTGAGAGTTGTCAATGGTCCGTAAGATTACTTAGAGCGTGTAAGTAAATGATTGCTAAACTATTTAAATGTACATTCATACAGCTTATCATTCAAACATATAGTGATGGTTAATTTGTGTGTTAATAAATGCTTTATTAACATGTATTAATGCTGTAATTAAGAGTTAATTTGGGTAGTTATAAAGCATTTAGTAGTGGTCAGTTAACTATGTTCGTGATCTCATTTAAAGTGAGGACTATTCATGTCTTGTAAAGCATTTTTAAAGGCTGTTAAATATTTCTATGTTCTGTATCACTGCGTTGTGTTTGTTACATTTTACTGTTTAGAAGATTTACGAGTCTTTAAATCGCCTTTATAAATGCTTTACAAAGCATGAATAGTCCTCACTTTAGATTAGCTCACAAAAATAGTTAACTAACCACTACTAAATGCGTTATAACTACCCGTATTTACTGCATTTACTTACACTTTCTAAGGGATCTTATGAATGACTGACAACTCTTAAACAACTGGTTTGTAAATAATGCTATACTTCATTTACAAATTATACATTGATCATTAACAAAGTATGAAAATAAAATTATTAAACGCATTATAGATATGCGTATAAATCAAGAAGAAAGCATTTATAGATATATTTATAAACTGCTTATTAATGCCTTTTAATGTTTTATAAATGATGAATGAACTGTTTACTCATGCTTAACTAATGATTAATAGCGTGCAGTTATTATAAAGTGTTACCTCACTAGGTGCTAGCTGCCCGTCCCCAGAACACACTGTAAAAAAACTCGGACTCGGTCCCAGGCAAACCTGTACCACGGGGGTTGGTGTGCGTGCACATGAAGGGGGGGTAGTGGAGGAGAAGCATGAAGAGGGAAGTTAGCTAGAGGAGAGATGTCCTAGACAACAACTAATGTTAAAATTATATTCTATTGTATTTTGTTTTGGCCGAAAGCTTCCTCATTCCTCGTCTCCTCGCTCCTTGCCTCCTCATTCCTCTTCTCCTCGCCTCCTCATTCCTCGTCTCCTCGCCTCCTAATTCCTCTTCTCCTCGCTTCTCGACTCCTCATTCCTCGCCTCTTCATTCCTTGTCTCCTCGCTCCTCATCTTCTCATTCCTTGTCTACTCATTTCTCTCCTCCTTGCTCCTCATTCCTCTTCTCCTCGCTTCTCGCCTCCTCATTCCTCTTCTCTTCACCTCCTCATTCCTCTTCTTCTCACCTCCTCATTCCTCGTCTCCTCACTCCTCGCCTCCTCATTCCTCTTCTCCTCACCTTCTCATTCCTCTTCTCCTCGCTTCTCGTCACCTCACTCCTCGCCTCCTCATTTCTCTTCTCCTCACCTCCTCATTCCTCTTCTCCTTGCTTATCATCTCCTCATTCCTCGCCTCCTCATTCCTCTTCTCCTTGCTTATTATCTCCTCAATCCTCGCCTCCTCATTCTTCGTCTCCTCGCTTCTCGTCTCCTCATTCCTCGCCTCCTCATTCCTTGTCTCCTCGCTCCTCGCCTCCTTATTCATCATCTCCTCATTCCTTGCCTCCTTGTCTCTTCTTTCCTCATCTACTCATTCCTGGCCTTATCGCTCCTCGCCTGTAAAGTGATCAACGAAACAAAGAAACTCACACAGGTTTGGAACAACATGAGGGTGAGTAAATGATGACAGAATTTTAATTTGAGTAAACTATCCCTTTAAGTTTTTGTTAGAAAATAACATTGTTAAAAACCACTAGTTTGATTTATATCCGATACTGTCAATAAACCAATAAAAGATGGCTGAATATTCTTCAAACTATCAGATTTTTCTGCATGAGATGATATTTCTTGCGATTTTAAATTTGAACTAAAGATACTGAGTGTTCCACCATGATGCAAAAAAAACAACAACAAACAAACAAACAAAAAAACACTTTAATTCATGAACATTTCAATTGTGACTACATGTTTTTCTGCTTGCTTTCATTATAAATGTTGGTGTAATGCTGAAGGTTGGACTGGACTGCATTTTTATATATAGCGCTTTCACAGACCCAGTGGCCACAAAAGCCCTTTACATTTTGTAAAGCATTCACCCATTCACTCACTCATTCATACACCGACGGCGGTTTCAGCCATTCAAGGTGCCATGCAGGTCCTTGGTCAGGAGCAGCTGGGGTTAGGTCTTGCTCATAGACACTTCAACACTTGGTCAGGTGGAACCGGGGATTGAACCACCAACCTTCTGGTTTATAGACAACCTACAACCCACTGAGCCACTGCTGCCCCAAGCTTCTGGGCTGTTCATTCAGTCCTGTGTAGAGTGACCCACACAGATCTGGTAAGCTTCCCCGTTTGTCCTTATGTGTGGCTTTTGTGTGTCTCATCCAGGTCTGGTCTGGCGTTGGGATCAGCCGTGGGATTTGATCTGGAATGGCCGCCCAGCTTCACCAAAGGGAAGATGAAGAAAGTGGCTGTAGTGCAGTTGTGTGCCTCAGAGGAGCAGTGCTTTCTGTTTCACATCTCCTCCATGTCAGGTGAGCTCAGACAGAAGCTGTCTCTCAGTGTTCAGCTTTACCTGAGGATCTGCTCACGTCTGTCTCATCATGCCCAGGATTTCCTCCCGGCCTGAAGGTGCTTTTGGAGGACGAGAACGTCATGAAAGTTGGTGTGGGAATTGAGGGAGACAAGTGGAAGTTATTATCTGATTATGACATCAAATTGAAGAATATTGTTGAGCTCTCTGATCTGGCCAATGAGACGGTATGCTGTCTTGGTATTTATAGATGTATTTCATCATGTGGTTGTTGCCTTGAGATTAACGTTTTTTTTTTTTTTGGGACAAGTGGATCTCCAGTGAAAGACAATTGTATTTGCTCGATTGGACAAGTTGCCTGATTAAAAAGTCAAAAACGACTAAATAACTAGGAATCACCAGAATGCAAGAATGAGTCATATTTTATTACATTTAGGGGATGATGATATATAATGTACTGACAGTAACAAGGATCAAAACGAATGAGAGCAGTTCACACAAACTAAAAAAACTTACTGCAGTAAAAATGTGAAGTTTTTATATTTATAACATATGATACAGTTAAACAAAATCACGCAATCAAGAGTGTGTTTTTCCTGAATACCATTACAATTAAAAATGTCACATTGATTTCCTACATCAGTTCAATAAACAGTTAAAATGAACAGTCACTTACATTTTAGATGCAATACTGAAACTGTTTTCTTCTGTTTCAACAGAGAAAATAATTCTAAACAAAGATTCAGCGTTTTGGACGAATTGGTTGAGTCAAAGATTCTATGACATAAACAACTGCCTCATTCTGAATAAATCAGTCATTTGAGCTAATCGTTTGAATGAATGACTCAATGAAACTCAATAGTTTAGTTTCATGTTTAAAAGTCAAATCATTTTATTCCTAACATTTCTTATTTGTATATTAAAAGATATTTAAAACAATCTCATAACATTGTTTAATGTAATTGAATTTTTTCAGTGTAAATTATTTCATTTTTAACCCAGTAGATATAGTGTCTTATTATTATAATTTAATTTATTGATAGAATTTAAGAGTTTGAAAGGTGAAATTAAAGATGAAGCATATATTTAATAAGATTAGGGAAAAAAAACTTTTTAAAGGTAAAAAAATAAGTCACTGGCATAAATATCACACATATGCAGACTTAAATGGAGTATGTCAAAGCTGATAGGATACTGGACAGTCATGATTGGTTTATTTTGCAATAATTACTGGCTGACTGTAATTTGTCTTGCTTATTACATGGCAACTAACCAAATAATAATTACAAAGTAGTGTTTTTATTGTAAAATTATAATAGTTCAGAAATAAATACTATAAAAAAATATATACATAATACGAAAGTAACACTGATACAAGGACATGAAAAATTGATTTGAGATAAAATGAGCTATTTTGATCTTGTCGCTTCAGCTAAGGAAAAAATTGTCCATTACGGTGTAGAAAATTGGACTAGCAACAAGATAAACACTAAAACAATTTAAGTTATGTTAATGCGAGGTAATTTTCACTGCAGTTAATAATAGATTAGATTCCATTCACATTTATTTGTACAACGCTTTTCAAAATATGTGTATGTTTCTGACTGTGTCAAAGTAACGTCCATATTTCAGAAATGTACTAAGATACAAATCATGCAGTTGGCTAATATTATGCGCTCATTTAGTAAGAAACAATGGGTCTCATTCATGAAACATGAGCAGAACGAATTTGTGTAAATCGTGTGTGGTTCTGACGTAAATTTTCGGATTCATTAAAATGTTCGTATTTCCAATTGTTAGTTGGTACGCAAGAAATCTACACCTGCTCCCGGCCACGCTTAAATGGTGCAATAACCCAAACGTCATAGAAGCAACAACCAATCGTCATAGCAGCAACAACCAATCGTCATAGCAGCAACAACCCAATCATCATAGCAGCAACAACCCAAACGTCATAGCAGCAACAACCAATCGTCATAGCAGCAATAAGTTGTTGCTGCTATGACGCTTGGGTTGTTGCTGCTATGACGATTGAGTTGTAAAATAAAACCTTATACTAGGTCATAATGATAAAATCATGAATTGCATAAATGAAAGTTCCTGCTTATTTTGAGTGTGTGTGTGTGTGTGTGTTCAGCTAAGATGTTGTGAGAGGTGGAGTTTGGATGGTCTAGTGAAGCACTTGCTGAAGAAGCAGCTCTTCAAAGACAGGCGTGTGCGCTGCAGTCACTGGGACGACTTCGGTCTGACCGAAGACCAGAAGAGATACGCTGCCACCGATGCTTATGTGAGTACTAATAAACCATAGCAGTTTGACTAAAGTAAACGAGCATGCTACACTCCTTGTTAATTTGTACTTTTATTTGCTGGCTTAGGTGTAATTTGCGGGTGGGACATGTCCCCACCACTTTTTCATCTATATTGTCCTCACAAAAACATATCGTGGCACGGATGGACCAATACAAATAAATAAATAATCTCCAGTTAACCAGCAGAGCATTAATTTCATTCTTTTGTTAAATAAAATTCAATCTAGCACTAAAATGTGTTGTTTTTTAAATCAAGTGATCAAAGTGCTCCGTTGCCGATGTGATCAGTTGTGCAGATCCAGTGTTCTCAATTTCTCTTAAGGCTTGCGCACCCGGATGTGCGTTTCAATCCGTTGCGGAGACTCTAATTCATTCCAGTGAAATCACAAAACAAATTGCACACAAACAAACGTTACCCTGCTTCATATACAACCACTGATTAACATATTCAGTTTTTATGAGGGGAAAAAAAAACTATACAAGTGTGGATTAGAACCCAAAACATGTGTGGCAAAAATTAAGGTGAAGTAAAGCCATGCTCCACGGCTGCAATAGAACAAGCAGGCGCGTGAGCCCTCCCAGAAATCCGGTGGTCACTATCCAGACCAAAACTTGCGCGTTTGGAACCGATGATCGGAATTGAAAACAAATTTTCTAAACGATTCCAATGGAATCATTATTTTTTAAACGGTTCCAAGTTGGAACCGGTTCATCGATGCCCAACCCTACTAAACACTGTCTTTATTTGAATGTCATTTTTTGTAGGACCATTTGCAATGTGAAGGCAAATAGATTAAAATAAATAGAAATGGTGACCATTTACAGCAGCAGATTATACAGTACATATTCAAATAAAATTAGATCTTTATATCTTGATGCTAATAAAGCCTCATAATTGGCTTTATTTTCCTAACAGGCTGGATTGCTCATTTATCAGAAACTACAGGAAATGATGTCTGGTGAGATCGCTTATGTTCTTTTCTGTTGCACTGCGCTATTCTCATGTTCCTGCATGTAAGGATGATCGGATTATGTTTAGGCCCTGTGTATGTAATAATTGTATATCTGTGTCTCTTTCTGTGCTTTTGCTCTGTTCATTTGCCAGTGGGCCGCTCAGAATCTCCAGCGCTCGGTTTGAAGCAAAGAGTTCTTCAGATAGCTCGTGATCTTAAAGATCTGGCTGATCATATTCCAGATGAGCTCGACTGCACGGACAGGTCAGTTTATTTTTCTTTGAGGGCCAGAGGATTTGATTATCTGTTTGTTCAGAGCATTTTGTTTTTTAAACAAATCCCAGTGCAGGGTTTTTTCCTGGCTGAAAATGAGGCGGAGGTGGTAAAATCGTCACACTAGGGGGGTCCGAGGGGAGGCCCCCTGGGAGAAAATTTTGCACATTTTAAAGATAAATGCATTAATCTGGTGCACTCCGCACATCATTATGGAATGTTTTCTGGCTCAAGATTAGGTGGTAAAAAAAAAATCCAGATCATGTATACACATGAAAGTGTACTGCGCCTTTAACTGGCTGAAAAAAAAACAAACACTTTTTACAAGCATGTTTTTTTTTTTTAAGGTATTTAATAATCAGATAACTAGATTTTATTTACAGTTCATAGGGTCCATATTAACAACAGTGTAGTTGAATAGCAACAAGCATTTGCTTTAATTTACACAACCAGAAAAATGTGGCTCTATTGCCTAAGTCAGGCTGGCTCTATGGATATATTTTAAGTAAATAAGTGTTTTAATTTCACAACAAAGCCAAAGCTTAAGAAAAACACTATCGGTACCTGGCTGTGACAAGTGAAGGCACTTCGATGCTGCGGAAGGAAGGTGCTTCTTGACTTGCGTGCGTCTGTGGTGGTTGTGATGACTGATAGGAGATGTTGAAAAGGGTTAGGGGCAGCGGCTCGAGCGGTTTCACAGAAATTTACCTTGCTCCGTTCGAGACCAGCAAGTTTAAATGCTTTTTCTGATGCCGTCGAAATGCGCAGAACGGTTTGAGAATGGACAACCTGATCTCACGACCAAGTCGTACGAATTCGACGAATGATTAAAAAGTGGCTAATTCGTAACAATTCATACGAAATCACTCGTACGATTTTGCTAATTCGTACATATTTTACGAATTGGCCAATTCGTACGAATGACCTATCCCTAACCCCGCCCCTAAACCTAACCGTCACGTGGGTTTAGACAAATCGTACAAATTCGTACGAGTGAGGTCGTACGAATTAGTACGAATTAAACATTTTTTACTGATTCGTCGTATTCGTACGAATTGGGCGTGAGATAGTGTTGGAATGGACACAGGCCGTGAACCCGCAGCGGAACTGTGTCGGTGGAAAAGAGGTATCTAATCATGTGATCATAGCTGTCAACATTGAACATTGAAAATAAGGGAGATTTCCCGGAATCCATTGCCAAAATAAGGGATTTTTTTTTTTAGATTATTAAGAGCATGAAAAACAAATGAAAAAAATAAAAGATATTTTATTCATATGTTATGCTATGACCTCTGTAGTGGACACCAGGACTCGATTATTTAAAAAAATGACTATGTGATTCCCTGACTTGAGTTTTTTCGAGAGGCGGAGGCGGCCTGAAATTTGACGGAGGCGGCCGCCTCATAATTGTCTATGCAGGAAAAACCCTGCCAGTGTAATGGAGAGTTCGCAGAGAAACTTTTGTTGAAATATAAAGCAGTGACTGTATCCACCTTTTTCTGCGCCCGTTCTATTTCCCATGATTCATAGCGGGTTCAACTGACTGGACGGTTTTCTACTTCCTGTTGAAGTATTTGTTTACATAGAATGCTAGCACTCTAGTCCAGACCACTCATCTAGAATGATAAATTATATAGATCAGTGGTCCAGACATTAGAAAAATATCAGTCTACACATGCGTTTTATATTCATGGACATGACCATTCTGAAAGCGACCTTAAAACTTTCACAGAGATCTTAAAGAAAAACCACAAAGAAACCTTTCTTTAAAGTGAATTTCGTTTTTTACTAATTGTATCTTAATTTTTATTAATGCTTCATCAACCAATTGCCAGGTTTTAATAAATAAGAAGTATACAGTAAACAATAGATGATCATGACGGAGGCGACAGCGCGCAAACTGGACTTTGGTCTCATGAATGAAACTCGGCCCATGCCTAAACTCACAGGCCTGAGAAATATATAAACTATGCATCTTTGAAAGCATAGGTGGGTAGACAGGAGTCAAAGGGCTAACCAGCCTAACCTTATAGTACTGTTATTCTGCAGCAGTCGGGGTGATAGAAACTGTCGGATGTTTGCTGGATTAGGGAGATCGTGCAGTCATGCATTAGCTATATACTTTGGAAGTTATGAAGCAAAGAAAAACGTTCATTTTGTCTTTATCTGTGATGTAATAAAAAAATAACATGATCAGATTACATTTGATGAATGTTTTTTTCTATTTAGTTTAGCGTTGTGGGTATGACACAATCTAAAACACATGGCAAAAAAGCATAGACCAGACTCGAACCGGACGTTGACAACCGGAGTCGTCGTCATGGCAGCGTGCATTGTTTAGAAAGTCTTAATTAACCCTCACACAAGTTAAGGCCTTGGGTAAAGTTCTTAAATTAGAGCAGAAAGTCTTTAATGGAAAAAAATCCTAAAACATCGTAAGCTTAATGCCTAGTTCACACTACATGATTTTAAAACGTCGGGCTGAACTGTGCGGTTCACACTACATGACTTGCTCTCAGTGAAATCGGGAGTGTTCAAGTTGTTTAGCTGTTTACACCACACAACACAACGTGATTGGTCCACAACAGGAGGTAACTCACTACACGAGTTGACAACGCACTGCATAGAGATACAACCACGATCAGATGATAAGAGCAAATCATTTGTGACTCAGTGAGAGCTGTTTCAGTACTATGTTACAGTCTAAATCCTGAAAATAATCAAATAAATAACGAGTGGACAACAACTCTGTCAGCAAACGATTCTATCTTGTCTACAAAGCACGTTTTGTCACGAAAAAATACGCAATAAATAATTATTGCGCCCCAGCAAAGAAGAGAACACAACACGTGAATATGGACGTCAGACAGAAACACTGTTGCTGCACACTGTTTGCGCGACGATCTGCTCTGAGGGAAAACATGCAAAAACAGAAGAAAAACTAAAGATTTACCTGATGTCCTCAACCCATGCGTTGCCATGATTGGCTGTCCTCATGACATCACTGAGTTTGAGTCACGCGACGGCTCTGGATATCTAGCAGGCTAGATATTTTTCAGGGCTCGGCGACGTGTCTGCGAGGCGTCTGCGAGCGTTTTCGCTGCGTTGTTGGCTCTTTCATACTAACAGATTGGCGAGCGTTCATCGTCCGCTAATCGCCCGCGATTTGCACACGATAACACCCTGACTTGTCGGCGACTCAACGATTTGCAAATCGGGCTTAAATCGGGCTTAAAATCATGTAGTGTGAACTAGGCATAAGTTGATCGTAGAGACCATTTGGGAAACCCAGCCCTGTTTGACAGGGTGCTCCTCAAATGGAGTCCAATTGCCCTCAAATAATGTACTGAATTTTGTCACAAATATGTGGCCACGATTAGGAAAGTCAAGCAAAAAGTGAATGTATAACCACTTGGGGTGTAACGGTACCCTCATGTCACGATTCAATATATATCACGAAACTGAACTCACGATACGATATTATTTCAGTACTCCAACTGCGTGTTCACAACAGACGTGAATAGCGCGTCAAATTCGCACCTACCGCGTCTAGTTATACGCTTGAACACTTTGAATCCATTTGCGCGTTAAGAGCGAAATTGACGCGTGTAAAAACAAAAATTTGAAGCGCAATTTACATGCGCAAATAAAATAAATTTTATTTGAAATAAATTCCACAGTCCATGGTACATCATTCTTCCTTTGCATGATTGTTATTAAAACTATGATATTAAAATAATTTGTATGATTTTGCAGTGCTGAGAGACTCGTGGATGATCTGTCTCGGACATTTGCATCCCTAAGATGCATTTTGTCGAATGGCATCAAAGCGGCTGATCAGTCTTCTCTAAACCTCAACCTCAACGATGCCAGAACTAGGACTCGTCAGGCTGGCGTTTGCACAGATCCTGAGGAGCCCGGCCACAGTCAGCCTGAGGAGTGCGTGGTGTCGCAGTACGAGCTGCAGACGCTGGAGTATCAGGCCAGGCAGGAGCAGCTGGAGGAGGAGTGCATCCTAGCATTCCAGGTGAGCGCCACACTCAGCTCTTCTGCGCCTCTTCTGCGTCTCTCACTCCGGCCTCATGACTGTGGTGTTTTCCTTCAGACTCAGCAGGCTTTAGCCACCGAGAG
This sequence comes from Cyprinella venusta, assembly GCA_038021265.1. NCBI lineage: Eukaryota > Metazoa > Chordata > Actinopteri > Cypriniformes > Leuciscidae > Cyprinella > Cyprinella venusta. The sequence continues at coordinate 17,408,183 of CM075882.1, read as the reverse complement.
CTTCCATGACTTGGAGAGGGATGAGGAGTTTGACGATGAATTGATGAAGGTGAAAGTGTTTGTGTTCAGGTGATCGCTGTGGAGAGAGTAGACATGTGCCGGTATTTGTTAATGCCAAAAATCGCAGTAATGAATATGCACAACATTGTTATCGTGGCTACTTCAAAATACAGTGAAAAATAATAGATCTGAATTTAGATTTTTAGAATACGCATTAGCTTATTTTTCATCAACGCTTAAAAATCACTGTGTAACACGCGTGCACATTCTGATGTAAACAATCCCCACATGTATTTGCACTGTGTGCATGCGCGCAGTGCGCACTCTAGTCTAATGTAAACAATCCTCACATGGTGAAGCAGCATGGGAGGAGGAGGAACAATGCCGACGATTTATCTGCAGGGCTGCCAACTCTCACACATTCAGCTTGAGACTCGCGCAACTGACAATTTTCACACGCTGTCACGTAGGGCTGTCAAATGATTAATCGTGATTAATCGCATCCAAAATAAAAGTTTGTGTTTACATAATATATGTGGGTGCACTGTGTATAATTATTTTGTGTGTATATATATATATATATATATATATATATATATAAAAAAAACACACACACATGCATGTATATTTAAGAAAAAAATATTTAAATATAAAATGTTGGTATTTATATATAATATAAATTATATATAAATCTATATACAGTATATACATGAAAATATTTCTTAAATATATACAAGCATGTGTGTGTATTTATATTTATAAAAGAATTATACACAGTACACCCACGTATATTATGTAAACACAGACTTTTATTTTGGATACGATTAATCGCGATTAATCGTTTGACACCCTACTCTCACACGACGCATCTTTCTCATGAGGAGAAAAATCACAGAGCAAAGAGGACACTGACACCGACAGACTAGACAGAGCAGGTTACTATTGATATGAAAAAAATATCAGCTCTCAGGTTCTGTCCGTTTTATTATGAAATTCAGACAATATACCATTTTGGGTAACATTTTATTTCGATAGTCCACTTTAGACATTCTGCTAACTATAATTAATTTTTCAACTACATATCAACTAACTGTCATTATATGTCATTATAGTATTAGTAGACTGTCAGCTTAATATCTGCTAACACTTTATTTTGTTGGTCCCTCAACAGACATTCAACTGACTACAAGTAACTTGGTGACTAATTCTCCTAACCCAAAGCCTAACACCTAACCATAACCTTACAGTCTACTGACAGTCTATTATAATATACTAATACTTTAATGAGAGTTAGTTGACATGTAGTTGAAAAGTTACTTATAGTTAGTAGAACGTCTAAAATGACTATTGAAATAAAGTGTAACCCCATTTTGGTGTTTGTTAATGTACCGTGACAGATCCCTAGCGCCTCAGTTCAAGTAAACTGATCTGTTACTTTTTATTTAAAGATACAGTGCAACTTACCGAAAGATATGCCTCATACATAATATCGATCGATCAGTGTTTTTCAACCACGGAAAGAGGTCAATAAAACTGCAGGAGAACAATTATGTCACAGAACGTTACATTTACCTCAAGAAAGACATTTAATGACCAGCACATTAGTTGACTAGAAAAAATAGACATAGACAGGAATATTTTGCCAAATATGTGCACTATATTACATATTTATTATATTTTTACTTCTGTCATTACATAATTGTTATTATAATGAAAACCTTAGCCAAAGTAAATACAGACAGTAGCCTACCATTCATTGTACATGTAAACATTGTAACATGTTGTCACTAAACATACTACCATATACCGTGATAAAAGCTCAATCAATTAATCGCAGCATAAAAATTTGATACCGTGCACATGCCTAGGAGAGTGTTCACACATTTGTCCCATTTATCTGTGATCATTTATTCACCCTTGAGTCTGTTGTTAAAGCTGCATTATGAAGCTTTTGCCTTTCTATCGCCATCTTTGTTTGAAACATATCAGTGCGGATCTGTCATTGTACATCGACATGACAATAAGAAATATGTCCTAGTAGTAGGGGTGTGCGGTATTTTTCTTTTATTATTTTCTACAATAATATTGTATATCACATGACATAGTTAAGGAATCACACAAAGAGTGCTGTTTTCCTCTCCAAATATCAGCCGATTGCAAATGGGAAATTCATTTTATATGATCACAAATGATCATTCATTTGAACGGATTAATGACTCAATGATTCGATCAGCTCATTAACTTGCCACCACCTACTGGTAGTTTTTGGTTTCACATTTTATGTCTTTTCCTTTTTTTCAAAATCATTTCATCAACAAAAAACAAACAAACAAAAAAACAAGGATCTCCTGCACACTATCAGTACTTGCAAATAAGTATAACAATTTTATTAGCAACGTTTTGGTCTCATGACCTTCATTAGGCATTTACAAATATTCACACTCAATCCCATTTAAAATAATCACATGACATCAACGCACAGATCCGTTTGTAACCAATTAAGATAAACAAATATATCATTCTAAAATATAGTCTTTAGCAGGATTTATTTTATTTTCCCAAATCTTATGTCCATGTGAACTACACAGCCTGCTTTTACAGTTCTATAATTGTATATGCCACCTGGGCATTAGAATAGATGTCATGGTTATGTAAATGATAATGCAGTTGTACATGATAATACATAATGTTCAATTTTAACACAAAGTAAAAATGAGTTTAAAAATGCAATTTCAATATTCATACTATGTTTATATGACTCAGTAAAGCCATGACATTCGTTTCTGTTTCTGTAATGAATCATAATGCGATCATATTATTTAACATGCTATTATTATTATGTTTGAGATCAACCACTGGTCGATTAATGTTTGTATAAACTTTAAGTAACAACTGGTAAAATGTACTCCTATGTCATGAAAACCATAATGATACTTAAATATTCCTTTCTCAGCCTTGTTTACAGTTACAGCCGTGACCGAAATCCCATCCATTTTCTGATTGACATTTTGCAGGGATTCCTGGGTAGTTAAAGTGCGTGGAGCCTGCATCTATGCGGGCTTCGCGGAAGACCGCTTCAAGGGTACAAAGGGGGCGTTGCTGAGCACACATCAGAGCGTTAAAATGCTAAATGGGACGACCTATGGACTCGTAGACTCGGCAAGCAAGCGCAATAAGTCCACGAGACCCAAAGTCTGCATGAAGTGTGCAATTTGGGACAGGGCCAAAGTCTGAAGGGTAAAAATCCAAAAGAGTTAAGAGTTCACATCATTGTTAAGAGCACTTCAATTTCGTCCCCTCTAGGTGGCACACTCACTTTTTCAATCCCACAAAAACGCAAGGAGGAAACATCATGATTCGAAGCTAGAAAATCAGCCGCAACTGGATAACTTACATCTTATAAAATGTAAAAATGTATTTAAACTAATTGGAAAAGGTGATTTCTGTCACTGCAGTGAATTGACCACCACACAGAATATGAAGACTATACGCACAACCGGCGCTGCGTCATCAGAGAATGTTCACGCCCACTTTTGGGGGAAAGAAACTAGATTCCCCATAGACTTCAATACAAATTAACGGCAAAAACCAACGTCCGTACACAGCCGACAGGCGTAAATAACTTAAGAAATCACTTATATACACCATGTCAAGTAATTATATGTCAAGCCTGCCTGCTATAGAGCGTGAAAGATACATTTTATGCCCGTTATCAACTAGCCTAGGCTACCTGCCATCATAATCATTAATTCATGAGATATACATTAAGGTTTTTTACTTTAAAAAGCAAAATAAAATCATTCACTCGCTTACCTCGTGACTCGACGAGGTAAAAGTAAATGTCCGGGTAAGACACCTCTGGCCACTGGGTGGGGTTATTACCCCAATTTGACGCTGGGAGAATAAAGGGACATGTTTTTAAATTGACCAAATTAAGTTTGTGTATGTGTTTTTCACACACTATGGCAGGCAGGGTTGACCTATAATTACTTGACATGTTTTATATAAATGATTTCTTAAGTTATTTACGCCTGTCGGCTACTCGGCTGTGTACGGACGTTGGTTTTTGCTGTTATTTTGTATTGAAGTCTATGGGGAGTCTAGTTTATTTTCCCCCAAAAGGGGGCGGGGACAAAATTGACAGTTAAGTTCCCGGATGTGCCGGTTGTGCGTATCGAAAATGCTTGCAGTCAAGTGTCCATAACAGTCATAAACCTGCCAAGGTAACAACTCAATAAACAGACATATCATCTGATCATCGTTAGTGAGAAAATATAGCGCTTTTTTTTTTTTTTTTTTTTTTTTTTTTGGGTCAATATTGCACACCCCTACCTACTAGGCGAATTTCCGAGAAAAAAACAAAAAACGTCCGAATCCGATAGCCGAAATCCAATCAGATTACTTTTGATCAACTGGGCCCGGATGATTGCCACCATCTTGTTGGCTAATTCAAAGCCTAAGCAACTGTGTCCTCAGCAATATAGTCTTCTTTCTGTTTCCTATATACTGCCGTGATATAACCATGCAAAGACGAATTGCCCCAAACTGACCAAAATTACCCAAACTGACTCAAATTACTATTTATTTTCATAAGATTATCATTGCAAATCGGTTACATAAGACATCAGTGTTCAAAACCGTTAGGAAGACAGTTTTTTTTTAACTGAAAAAAGTTCCATTCTGCAGCTTTAAAGTTAGTTTGTCAAGCTTCAAAAATACCATAAAGAGCCATTAAAGAGCCAATTAACTATTAAAGAGATATTGCCAAACCCAAAGAGTTTTTGACTACAGAAGGGTGAGATAAATGATATTCACTCTTGTCATGTCTCTCTTCTGTTGTCCATCAGTGTGCTGATGACTTAGAGAAATTAAATGAGAAACCGGCAGATGTCTCACAGTCTGGTGCTGACGACGATGATGAGGATGTTGAGGAAGATGGGGAGGAGGTGTTTGGTAAATTTACCATCCATCATGCACATAATGGCCTTCCCAGATTAATATACAGTTATTTATTTTATGGTTATGTGATCTTTGACTAAAGACACCGCTTTGAATGTTATTCATTCTCTGTGAATATATTGCTTTGTTTGTGTATGTATTGCACTCTTGATGTTGTGAGAAGTTTTGCTACTTTACATTTAATATACTACTACTACTGTAAAAGAAAAATCTACAATCAATACAAGAAACACAGCTTTTATCTATTTAAATGTAAATGATGCATTATATTGTAAATAACACAAGGTTTCCTTTATACATATCATTTTAGGTTGTTCTGAGTTGTATTGATTTTGCTAATATTTTTGATTTATCAACATGCTTGTTTAATGTTTGTTGGCAGCAGTTTTGAATTTCAACTGTCTTTGTTTGTTTCTGTTCAGATTCAAGTATCACACAACCAGTTCCTGAACAAATCAAATGTCTGAAAACATTCTTTGGACATCACACCTTTAAACCGTAAGTTTTGAAACCCAAGCAGTAGGTTTGTTTTGGTGTGTCTTTAATACATTTGATTATGAATGTTAAGAAATTTGTATGCATGTATTAATGGTATTAGCACTTTAGTATGTGATCTGTCAAATGATGCTTGTGGTTTTTCAGGGTTCAGTGGAAAGTGATTCAGTCCATTCTCACAGAGAGGAGGGATAATCTTGTTGTCATGGCAACTGGTATAACTTTTTCTTGATCCTTCAAGTAAAGAATATGTGGTCACTTTTGTGCATGGTTTAATGGTATTTAGTCAGTGTACATCTTTAAAATACACACACACATCAGTTTAGATGTAGTTCAGGGTTACATATGATTCTGCATTATCTGCATTTCTTGGCTCTGTTGTGAGATTAGTGTCTGTCAGGACAAGTACAGTGGTGGCCAAAATTATTAGAACATAGCATATTTAAGAGGCTTCACTTTGCAAGAGGACACTGACCCTAAACAGTCTTCTAACTATCTGCGACGGGAGGAATCTGCAGGAGCATTGAAATTATGGGCTGGCCTCGTCAAAGTTCGTACCTTAACCCAAACGAGTGAATTTGGGGCGAGTTCTATTCTATATCCAAAGGAAAGCCTTTGCCTTCAGTTGCAGAAGTCATGGGATAACGTTAGTAGGGTTGGGTATCGTTTGAATTTGAACGATTCTGATTCCGTTTCCTTGTTTTGATTCCGGTTCCTTACGATTCTCGATTCCGAATCTTTTAAGAGGCAGGGTCAAAAAAGTTTAGCTAACCTAGCTAACCAACGGTCATTCTGAAGGAAATACTCCTTCTGTCACAAATTTTGCATTTTGCCGAGATTTCGTTATTTTTAGAAATATGAAGACCACACTTTTGACCGCCGACGTAAGCTACTCATGTTCGACTCGCGCAGTTATGCCTACACTTCCAGTAGACGCTTCTTCATTGGTGTTGTTCAGCGGTTTCTTCTTCCGCTCGGCGGACTGTGAATATCGAAACTAGGAATCGAAATTTTAACTTTTGAACGATTCCGGGAAAAACGAAAAGTTAGTCCCGGTTCCAATCGATACTCGATTCTCGATAGTCAACCCTAAACGTTAGTGTTGAAGTTCTCAGGAAATATATAGACACTCTGTCAGAGAGATGTGCTGCTGTATTTACTGCAAAAGGTGGGCACACAAAATATTGAAGTCATCACATTCATTTATATAGCTCTTTTAATCAAAAGTTATTAACTTAGGGGTCGCTAACACTAGGGGAACTCATATTAATGTTGAAAAACCTGAGAAAGTGAAAATTTCATGTCAGGGGACCCTAAAATGTATACAATGTTTAATAGGCAGCCAATGCAGTGTTGACAGAAACGGGCTAATATGGTCATGCTTCTTGGAACTCGAGCTGCTGCTTTTTGAACTTGCTATGGTTGTTTATTATTGTTTATTTAGGGCAACCACCCATAATATCGTTACAATAATTTAAATTTTTCATGAACATTATGATATATTTTTGAAGTCAAAAAAGGTCAATATTTTCAGATCTGTCAGGTGTTCTAATAATGTTGGCCGCCACTGTATTTAGAAGGTGTAGACTTCAGCTATTAAGCATCTGTGTGTGAAACAGTTGAATGTTATCACCCAGTTAATCTGCTTGACATCAAGATATCAAAATATTATAAACATTTAGCTCATGATTTTATCTAAGGCTGCTTTAAAAACAATGTATAGATTGATAAGTGCAATGCAAATAATTTCGACTTGGTTTGTGTTCAAATATCTGCTCACATGAAACGCTGTGTTGGCAGGTTATGGGAAGAGTTTGTGTTTCCAGTTTCCTCCAGTGTACTGTGAGAAAATCAGTGTGGTCATTTGCCCTCTCATCGCCCTGATGGAGGACCAGGTGCTTCAACTGCAGTACGTCACATTTATCACATCAGGCTTAACGACAGATCGCCACTGACTCTACAACCGTGCTGTGATGCATTTCAAGTTATGACATTTTGAATATGCTTTCAGGGCTGTAGTTGAAAGCTGAAATGTGCGCTGAAATGAGGTTTAGACGTGTAGTGGAATGGTCAGCCTTTAGATGAAAATTTACACAAAAAAACATTAATCAGATGTTTCAGAAAAAGAAATCTCATGGCAGCCCTAGGAAGAATGTTGTGTGTTGTGATAAATCAGTGGCGGTCTCGTTCATTAATATTTGTGTTTGTGTTGTAGAATGTCAAACATCCCTGCTTGTTTTCTTGGATCTGCTCAGACCAAAAACCTAATCGAGGAAGTGAAGAGGTGAGAGGCTGTTTGGCATTAAATACTCTTGTGTACTTGACATGATGTCCTGCGATGTTAGATGCTACGCTCCATGTAAAAAAAAAAAAAGATTTATAATGGGTAAAAATTGAATATTGAGCAGGTACTATATAGGGGTCTAACCATTCATCGATATGTATACATTTTCGTTTACTCACCTTAGCATACTGTCTGCCAGTGTGTCTTTGTAACGTAAGCTGAAATAGATGCCTGGCAAGATTGACTGAACCCTAAACACGTTTTGTCACAAAAGCCGGTATTGTCCACTGTCAAGGCATCATGAGTTCTTGTTTTACCGCAGAAACCCACAAGCAGCACCCTTGTTGGTGAACAGCAAGCAATTGCCCCAAAGTGCAATGAAAGTCATACAACAAAACAGACATACTTCATTCAAAGGCTGAAGAAAATAAATAAGTTTTTAAATAAGACTTAAAAGTTGTACGATGGCTGACCTCATATGGAATGGCAGACTACTATATATATATATATATATATATATTAGGGCTGTCAAAACGATTAATCGCGATTAATCGCATCCAAAATAAAAGTTTTTGTTTACATAATATATGTGGGGGCACGGTGTATAATTATTTTGTATGTATATATATATATAAAACACACCTGCATGTATATTTAAGAAAAAAAATATTATTTATATATAAAATATTTATATTTATATATAAATTTATATACAGAATATACATGAAAATATTTCTTAGATATATACAAGCATGTGTGTGTGTTTATGTATCTAAAATAATTATACACAGTGCCCCCACATATATTATGTAAACACAAACTTTTATTTTGGATGCGATTAATCGCGATTAATCGTTTTGACAGCCCTAATATATATATACATGATTTAGATATAAATAACGCATATTTCTTAAATGTATACATGTATGCATGCATGCATGCATTTGTGTGTTTACAGTATATATACAAAAGTGTAATGATTTATAATTATAAAAGTATAATTATACATAGTACACACATATATTATGTAAACACAAACTTTTATTTAGGATGCAATTTAATTGCTGCCCAGCATTAGTTTTTTAACCTTGTTACACTGACCAACAAAATATTGCATACAAATCATTGTCCTGAGCTTATGCACTTTAGTTTTTTTTTTTTTTTTGTTTTTTTTGTGAGGAATAAGCTTGAACTCTTTTTCACCCCAAAAATTAGGTGCATAAGCTCAGATCAACAGGCCAGGTTGATAAGAAGATTCAATCCAATACTTGGGGATGATCTAGCATAATGAGAGATTTACAAGCGATTTCTAACACAGCACACAGACAGCTATTAGAGATGCAGTGAAACAACCTCGGGAGCCAATGACCAATTTCATGACATTTTATGACCAATGCAGAGACCAATACTCTTTTATTCCACTCTATATTGTCCCTTATACAGTCATATTATTTTTGATATTAAATCTTGAGGTTGATTAAAAAGTAATTGGCATGTCATGTTTAGACTAAAGCTGGTTCAGTGACGTGACTTGAGCGCCTGACCCCGCTGTTTCCCCGTTGTCTCGTCTTCAGGGGGGATTTCCGGGTGGTGTACATGACACCCGAGTTCTGCTCAGGGAACATCCCTCTGCTAGTGCAGCTTGACGCGACTCCTGGTGAGTCAAACACCAGGATATCAAAGGATGTTTGAAATGAGCCAGTGCTCCAGCATAACTGAGGAACCTGTGTGTGTGTATGTAGGTTTATCACTGGTTGCGATAGACGAGGCTCATTGCATCTCTCAGTGGGGCCATGATTTCAGAAGTGCGTATCGTAACCTGGGGAAACTCAAGTTAAATCTCCCTGGCGTAAGTCATGTTTGGTTTTGATTTGTCTTTTATAAAGCTATTGACCAGTCTCTCTATGATTGATTTTGATCATCCATTCATGTTATTCCTATCTTGCTATTCTTTTATCAGGTTCCCATTTGTGCGCTCACGGCCACAGCGAGTCCGTCTATCCGCGAGGACATCATTAAGAGCCTTCATCTGATCAATCCCTTGATCACCTGCACCTCATTCGACCGGCCAAACCTCTACCTGGACGTTAGTCGCAAGTCCGGTGACGCTATCCAGGACCTCAAACGGTTTCTGGTTAAAAAGAAAGGGTAGCCCATGCTGATTCTTGAAATAACTTATCAGAATAATTATATGCAAATGTTTCTTTAAGTATTTTGTCTCAGGATTGCCTAACGTACTGGTGCTCAACCAGGGTTGCCTCATCAGGCGTCCCCAACCCCCCTAAAAATAAGACAAGACAAGCTTTGAAATAAGTTTCGAGGTGAAGATGTAACTTATTTTAATTCGTTCCCTCAACAACTGCCAATTCTATTTACATACCAGGATTCTCTCAATCTGGATATGCAGCAATTTTAAAAGTGGGATTTCTATTATCTATATTTTTTATAATGAATATGTGTTTAGTTACCGTATTTCCATCCGCAAAATATATTAGTTTAAATTTATTATGGAACCTTTCAGATATTGACACTTCTAAAATGATTTAATTTAATTATTTTAGTCAGGAACGTTTGACACCAGCAGTTTTAACACAACAACAATTTAATGCAAAATTTACTGAAGAATTGGTCTTTGTCTCCACTGGTCTATGTCTCCAATCTCCACTTGCAATTTTAATCTTCTGAATCCAATAAGAGTCAAGAAGAGTTTACACACATTACAGATTTATTTTTAAATGCTAGTCTTTCTCTCTCCCTCCCTCCTCCCTCCTTTAGGGATGGTTTTGAGTTTGAAGGCTCAGCCATTGTGTACTGTCCATCAAAGAAAGAGGCTGAGCGTGTGACGATGGCGCTGCATAAGCTGAACATCCCATGTGGACTGTATCATGCAGGGCTGAGCATCAAGCAGAGGAGGGAAACCCAGCACCAGTTCATGAGGGATGAGATCCAGGTAAGCAGCATTCATTTACTTAGAGTGTCTGTCTTTTGCCAGAAACAGAAATATCATTTTAAATGCTCAGTTTCCCCTCTCTTGCTGTCTGTAGCTGTATATACAATTCTAATCGGACAGTGGGAATAAAAAAGTCACATGTCTAAACGCTTCAATCGGAATGAATTGGCCAGATCCGATTAGAAATTCTTTAAACCTTTTCTAATCCGATTGGTAGAACATGTAAACACTTTAACGGATTGAAACCGAAACGGAAAGGTACTGCTCGTATGCGGTGATTTGAGGGTGTATGATGCGTGGAAAGAGGCAAGCTATTGTTGAGTATAGTGTCATATAATCTGAAGTTGTACGTGTAGTGGTGCAGGACAGTCTTTTGTTTCGGAATCTCATCCACAGACGCCTCGTTTTGGCTGTGGGAAGTTTCGTTTTATTTTAGCGTTCATGTTTTTGCTAGCACTTTACAATAAGGTTTCAGTTCAATAATACTTTATTAATCCCCAAGAGAAAATTCTTTTCATTACTTTTTGTTTCATTTGTTAAGGTTAGTTAATGCATTAACTAATATTAACTAACAATGAGCAATACATTTGTTACAGTACTTATTGAACTTTGTTAACATTAAATAATTAAAAATACAACTGATCATTGTTAGTTCAGGTTCATTAACTGATGTTAATAGATACAACGTTTGATTTTAGTTTTAATATATTAGTAAATGTTGAGATTAACATTAAGTGAGATTAATACATGTTTTTGAAATGTTTAATTGTTAGTTAGTTAAATTAAACCTTATTGTAAAGTAGGGCTGGGGTAAACGATTATTAAAGGAGAACTCCGGCAAACAATGAACCTTTGGTTCATTCAATGAACTTTTGGTTGAACATTGGTACCTCGTCAATCGTTCTCTGAGGTTTGTTTTCATGATAATCGAATGTAAAGAGTTTTATCTCTAAAAACTGTTTAGCGTATAATGCTAGTACTGGGGGCATTGACCAACTAAAATGAAATCGCTAGTTTATACCACTAACAAGGCTCAAAAGAGCCCCGCACTAACACAGCAACATAACAAGGGTCCATACATGCAAAACGAAGCATTGACAACTTTGTAAGTGTACAGACCGTTTAATAAGAACATAAGTTATAAAGACCGTTTACTTCCGTTTACTTCGTGTAGACATACAGAAGCCATCTTAGGAAATAGTCTCGATAGGTCGATCCCCGAACGCCGTTCATACAGTTCAGAAGTTCGTTGAACTTCATACAGTTCAGCTCACTCAGCACGACGTTCGGGGATCGACTTATCGAGACTATTTCCTAAGATGGCTTCTGAATGTATACACAAAGTAAACGGTCTTTATAACTTATGTTCTTATTAAACGCTCTGTACACTTACAAAGTTCTCAATGCTTCGTTTTGCATGTATGGAGCCTTGTTATGTTACTGCATTAGTGTGGGGCTATTTTGAGCCTTGTTAGTGGTATAAACTAGCGATTCTTTTTACTTAGTCAATGCCCCCAGGACTAGCATTATACGCTAAACAGTTTTTAGAGATAAAACTCTTTACATTCGATTATCATGAAAACAAATCTCAGACAACAATTGACTAGGTACCGATGTTTTATTAGACCAAAGGTTCATTGTTCGCCGGAGTTCTCCTTTAACTAAACCACTAGTTGGGCGATTATTTTATCGATTAGTCGACTAATCTAATGACTAATTGGACGACTAATATAAAGAATATTTTTCTGCTGCTCAATTAATAAAAAAACAATGTAGCCTATCTCAAATAAATACTAGCATTCTGAATCAAGATACTATAAGCTGGCTAGCGTTAGTCTAATGTTATGTATTTGAACACCATCATTATAACTCTACAACCACCAAAACCGTGTTATTAAAATATTTTTTTACAAACATTTTTTATCATAGAGAATGTTTAAATATTAATATCAGCTGAGGAGGGAAACAGAGGCGGAGTTAGTGGTGCGATTGGAGGCTGCTACTGCTGGAGATGAATCGGGAGAAGCTTGTGCACCTACTGATCAGAGCGCGTGCTGACACGGAGTAAAGCCTTGTTTATACTCGACACGTCCGCACGAGCGTGAATGTGCGCGCGGCAAAGATGACGCGTTGGGTGCGCAAGACTAGGAAGACTGTGGCTGGCTGTGTGTACGCCTTTTTTGTAACAGCACGCGCGGCGTCGCGTCCGGGATGAACGACTTCAAGCCGAATCTGCCCGAGCTTGTACGTCTCACCACACTGGCACCCAGTTTGCGCATCTAAATTGCAACGTTTTTTTCTTGAGGGTTTGTTTACTGTGTGTGATTCATTTAACGGATAGCACAATCACTTCTAGTTGTCTTCGTCCTCTATTCTGCAATGTTTTGGTCTCTCACGTATGTGTGGCAAGCTGTACCGCCGGGAACATGCAAAAAATAAATAAATAAATAAAGAAGGGTCGACGCAACGTCATCGACGCGCCGCTACAGCACGATTGTAAAGTGTTATCAAGTTTTCTACATGAGCACATGACCTCTGATATGATTGGGTAACTTTGCACACTAGTGTGGCTCACACTGTCAGTTTGATTATTTTAGTGTGTCTGATTAAAAATTATTTAAATATTTGTATTGAGAAATACATTTATATGAAATCTTGGTAACACTTTCCAATAAGATTCATTAGTTTATAAAATTGGCCAACACTAAATATATTTATGTTTTACTTAAATAATTAAAATTAAGAAAAAAAAACAAATTAAAAAAACAAATTAAGATGACAAAAAGAAAACACTGAATCCATTTGAACGAAGCTTTCAAAAGCCAACAATTTTTTTGCTCTAAAAACATCGCGCCACACCCTGGTCGCTTAGTGACCCTGTCTCTTCCATTATGAGCGCGCATACCACGCGCCTACATTTGAAATAACGAACTTGAGCGTGCAAAAGAAACGATATGTGAACCGGCCCTTACCCGGCTTATGCGCAATGCAAGTTGTGGAGAGACGCTGCGAAGTTTTGATTTTAAGTCAGCAGCTGCACAATTCAGCACTGCAAAACAGCGTAAATAGTAGCCTAAAATGATGCGAGACAATGTTATAGGCCTAGTCATTTGTTTGTTAATTTGAAAAAGAGTCATTTCATGGTGGCCAATTTAAATGTTACTAGCTAAGTGAGACATACTGAGAATGAATAATTAAGTTCGCTTGAGTAAAAACAATAGGCTACTATTCAGATATTTTATGTAGGGAAGGGATATTGGTTTGTTAAACTATGAATATGAAACCATAGTAAAAAATTTTATTACAATTGCCATTGATTGACGCCAATCGGACATCTATTTACGTCTATTTGAAAATTAGGCTAATAAATATGTTGCATTCTAAACGGCCTAGTTATGTCATTTTTTTTCAAGTTACATTGCCTGCCTCCAGTTTTCCTCAACTTGACTAATTAAGAAAGGCATGTTTGACCGTTCCCTTTGACCGGCACCATTTTTCCTTGTGGAAACTATCATTATGTTATCAGTGTATTGTCCAAAAATATATTGCATTTGAATATTTTATTGATGTATTTATTTAAACTGTTGACGTCATACTGCCTGATCTGCAGAACTGCTGAATATCAGCATCTTGTCCTCATCATCAGGTGCCAGCACAGCCGCGTGAGGGTGGCATCATTATGTGAACTGGGTTTAAGATTAGCTGATTGCTGGTGTTTGGCTGGTAGGGCGGTTAGTTAGTCATGGTGTTGTTTCCTCATGGCTGTGTCTGCAGTGTGTGGTGGCCACTGTGGCGTTCGGGATGGGCATCAATAAATCTGACATCAGGAAGGTCATCCATTACGGGGCTCCCAAAGAGATGGAGTCGTACTATCAGGAGATCGGGAGGGCCGGCAGAGACGGGCTACCCAGCGCGTGTCACGTGTTGTGGATGCCTGGAGACATGGCCCTGAACAGGTGACCGCTCACACTTGCTTAACTTGCTGAACTTGCATAATGTTTTCTTAGGAGCTTACTTAAAATATATCTGCTTTTTCCTGAAGATTTATCCTCAATCAATCCAAAAGTGAGCGCTTCAGAGGTTACAAAATAGACATGATGGCAAAAATGGAAAAGTATCTAAATTCAACCAAATGCAGACGAAAGTAAGTGAATTTAATTTTGGGTGAATCTTATGCAAGAATATTTCAAAATTCAGAAATATACACAATACAGATTGCATTACAGCAAATTTAGTGGGAAATATTCCTACTTATGACAATAACTGTACGTTAACACCGCCGCCGACTTGAGCGGCAAAGAAGCTCTGGCCGCCCTGTCAAGGATGCTTGTCAAAAAGTACGGGGAAGCTTGTTGACACTTTGGACAATCCGACGTAGCAGGGAGAAGATAAGCGTCACAACATGAAATGTAATAAACAGGAAAAAACAAGCAATACATTGAAGAAACCTTTTATAATGACAGCATTTTTATAAGCTTTTTGGTCACATTTGGTTGAAAAAAAAAGAGAATAATTAGCTTATTATTATTTGCATTAGTGCAATTTGTCCAATCGGTGTCACCGTGAGCAAATGAGTTTCATTCCCGCTTAAAACAAGCGTTCGTAAATGTTTCAAATAAAAGTTGCGCTCATGCAGTCCCTAGAAGCAAACAACGTCATGTCATAAATGATAAGAAACCCAGCAACGATTAGCTTATCCTCCATTTTCTCAGAACTAATGTTTGGAACGAAAGTTTAAATCGTATGTTTCTCCGGAATCAGCCAGCGCGAAGGACGTCTATATTCCGATTGGTTGCTGGCGTTTTGCTGCTGAACCGCGTCATAGCTCATTACCGTAAAGTTGAGCTTCTTTCAACTTTCTGATTGCCGCTCAAATTGGCCAAAACGCAATGCCGATGGATGTGACGCTCCTTACAGCTGTGAGAAGCCAGCTTCCATTGAAAATGAATGACTTCCGGCTGCTTTGGAAGCTCGAGTCTGTGACTGTGTGAACGTACAGTAATGTCAGAAACTTTTGTAAAAATTCAATAAGAATGTTACGAATTATTCACATTTATTAAAGGGGTCATATAATAACATGTACTTTTACAAGTTGATTGTACTGAAATGTGTGTTGGCAGTGCCTGTACGCAACCATCATTTAATGATAAAAATCTATCCAGTGTTTTTTTTTTAATCTCCTTATATATTTTTCCCTGCCTCAAATTGAGCTGGTGGGCACACGGGTGGACGCCCCTCAAACGATTATAGATTGGCAACAGCGTTTCAACACAGACCTGCCCTGAGCAAGCGGTTATCATAGTCCATCATTGTTGGAATGGCGTCTAAGGGATTGTGGTGTTCTGTTCTTGGGTGTAATAATGGACACAGCAGTCATTTTGTTAAATCCTAAATTTGAACCACTGAAGATGCAATAGCTGAGGTTGGTTTCGAATGGAATATTCCTCATGAGCAACGTCAATGCTTTCATGTTTTGCGCGATTCGCGAATCTTTTCCCACTCCCAGACTGCTTTATAAACAAGGGTCAGTATAAAGCTGGTTTTGCGAAGAAGCTGCTCCTAAAAAAAGAATCGGTACCAACTATCCGTGTCACTGTTGCTCCTCCAGAAGAATTGAGTGTAAAATTGTATATTTTATATAAATGTTTGCAAATCACTTGCACTCTTCACGATGAATGCAGCTAAGGTTTACACTCAGGGTACATCACGGCATGTTTCTATACGACGTTCTCAATATAATTCATAATCCCATGTTTATAATGAACAACGTTATGGTTATTGTGTTATTACAAACAGAGTATGTATACATCAGTAAACGCTCAGCATTCATACATCTCACTAAGTTAATCTACCCTGCCAATACATAAAGATAGATCAAAGTGACATTACGTTAACCAACCATTCAGAAACATCCTGTTCAAGCCTTAATTGAACTTCTACGGGCCGTCATCTTGTTCCGGGTCCGACTCCGTTTTAAACTGATACGGTTGCACAGATGTGTCCTCAGAGATTCCCATTGCCATTCTCTCTCTGAAATATACCCTCAACCAGGCATGTACTGGCCATCGGGACTACCGGGAGATTCCCGGTGGGCCGCGGTCTGGTTGGGCCGGCGGCCCGGTGCGTTATGCATTTTGTTTTTAAATCATTATTAATTGCAAATATATTCTATCGTAAGTATATTGTTATATTGTCCAATTCCGGGCTTATGTGTCTCTCTCATGAAGCCGCATGAAGCTGACGCGAGCTGCGAGACTGACACGTCTGACTGTCTGACTTTGGCCAATCGGAATCAAGTTCAAATCTAGACTTGAAAAGCAGCCGCTTTACAACAACTGCTGCGATGTGATGATGTGCAACGAAATTCATGTTAGTATAACATCTCTAAACGTAAGGGGACCGAGAAGTTGAGAGAGAAAAAAAGACAAGACAACGACAATAACTTGTAGCAGATGCCACCAAATGTGTTAAAATAAATGAATTATTTGCTGGACTTAAGTGAATATGTCAGCAGGGCACGCCTGACTACTGAGGTGAGACATTTAGAATGATAAGCTACGTAGCCTTCTGCATTGTTTTGTTTAAAAATGTTACGATATTCCAGCTGTAATAGGCCTCCACTCACTGATCTATATAAATGACATTTAAAATTCTCAGCTCTCAGGTTTTGTCCATTTTATTACGAAATTCAGACAATGGGCTGTATGCACGGCAGTATTTCCGGTGAAGGTATAAGGATGCTCGATAACTTCCGCTGATCATAGAGTCCAATGCAATACCGAGAATTAATGTTGAATTTTATACTCCATGGTTATACTAAAGAAACGTTAGTCACAAAAACAGATAAAACAGACACCCCTCGTTGTGTTTATGCTTCTTTTTAAAATTATATTAAATAAACATAACTATATATAAAATTGCATCTAAACGTATGTACGTTTCATTTCAAAGACGAGAGGACAGTAAATATTGAAGACTCTGCCATAATCCCGTTTTCTCCGGTTTGCCTCCGTATTAATCTACACAACCGGAAATAGACGAGCATCCTTGCGTCAAATGCGGAACTTATGCGTGCATAGAGCCCATACCGTTTTGCCGCTAGAAAATATGACGTGACGGATCGCTTTAGCGCCTCAGTTCAAGTAGCCTAAACTGATCATCTGTTACTTTTTATTTAAAGATAAGATACAGTAGCCTACAACTTATCAAACGGTATATGCCTCATAAATAATGTCAATCAGTGCTTTTTAACCACGGAAAGAGATTAATGAAACAGCAGGAGAACAATTATGTCACAGAACGTTACATTTACCTCAGGAGAGCCATTTAATAACAGCGCATAGTTGACTTGAAAAATAGCTATAGAAAGGAGTATTTTGCATATAACTATGCACATAATATATATATATATATATATATATATATATATATATATATAAATATATAATTTGTATCCCTGAAACTGCCTGGCAAAAGCCTTATACCTACAGTCTGTGTCATAAATGTGAACAAAGAGACAAAGAGAAATAACTCACTGCTCTTGACTAATAGCTTTAACAATGATTAATATATATATATATATATATATATATATATATATATATATATATATATATATATATATATATAAATGATAAAGTATATATGAAATATAGGTATATAAACTTCATGAGGTGCAAGATCACTGCCAGGATATAGGTCCTGGCAGTGATGTTGCACCTCATGAAATATAGTTTATATAGTGTAGCCTAAGAATATTCTATTAGAATAATAAGCGGCACATAAATTAAGACCAGTTATTTACAATAAAGCCTTATAAAATCATTTCCATTTTCTTTGTTTATTATTTTAATGTTTTTTTCTTGGTTTTTATAGTAAATAAATCAGTAATTTTACATGCAGATTAATGCAGTGTGTGTGTGTGCATAGTGGGCCGGTCTGGATGAAGTGTCCAGGGCTGATTTTTTTTGTCCCAGTCCAGCCCTGCCCTCAACTGTTGTCAAGTCAACATTCCACTTGCGTTGTGTCAAAGCACCAAAGAACAGAGAGGCAGAGTGAGCAAAGCTCATTATCATTTAAAGGCATATGCACTGAAATGGCATGCTTAAAACAGAGCTATTTTTGACTGTTTGTTTTTAGTGTTTTCTTGCAATACTAATGAGAATTTTTATTTCAAGTATACTACAAACTTTTCATTTACACCCTAAAGAATCAAATTAACTTGAATGAAAATGGCATTATATGACCCCTTTAACACTTACAACTCTTTTAAAACGTGATTTTTTTTGTAATGTAAAGGTTGTGTGAATTGTATCGTAGGTTGATTTTGTGTCATTTTGAGGACAAGCGCCTGAGGAAAGTGACGTCGGGAATTCTGGGTAGCAGTGAGTGTTGTGATAACTGCAGGACAGGGTGAGTGGATCTGCTCTGTGTGTCTTCAGACCGCTCTGATTGTTCATGCTTTATGGTGTTGTGCTGTCAGTGTGGACAGAGCCGATCCAGAGGGGGGCCTGCAGGATTTTGGCTCTTGTGCCTATCAGCTGATGAAGGCCATCAGCACAATGGATGGGAGGTTTGGCATCACAGTGCCCATCCTCTTCCTGCGGGGCTCGGTACGTCACACATACACACCCCTTAACACGTAGAACCAAACCCTGGGCCTCAGAATATGGCCAAGTTTGTTTTATGTCACTTAATTAAAATCAATTACTAATCCAAAAAGTATTTGGTGACACTTTACTTGAAGGGGTGTGCATAAGACTGACATGACACCTTCATAATCATGACATGACACACGTCATGAATATGAAGCAGGTTGTATGCATTTTTATGACAACTGTCATTGTCATTCGCTCAATTATGACATTTTTAATGGAAATATGACACTATTTGAGATGTCTTTGTTATGACAACTTGACATAAACCAATGGCCTCATGACAGCGAATGTCAAAACCAACCACCTGACAGTTTATTGTAATGTTAACCCATAAAGCTAAGTGCTTTCTTAAGTTTGATAATCAATCTGCTATCTCTAACAATGTCATATTTGCATTAAAAATGCCATAATTGAGTGAAAGACACTTAATGACAGTTGTCTTCAATATGCATGAAATCTTCATATTCATGTAATGTGTCTTCATGATTGTGAAGGTGTCATTTCAGTCTTATGCACACCCATTCAAGTTAAGTGTTACCAAGAAAGTTCTCAAGATATTTCCATGAAGGGACACAAAAGGAAAAATATATTTTATAGTGCGTCAATGAGGCCTTGATCTTTCAAACATGAGTTTTTAAAGTCAGACCTACAAATGAAAATGTCTTCTCTCCTACAGGGCTCTCAGCGGGTTCCCGATCGCTTTCGGAAGAACTCTCTGTTCGGCATCGGCAGGGACATCTCAGACACCTGGTGGAAAGCTCTCAGCAGAGAACTGGTTGCTGAGAAATATCTGATAGAAGCCACAGGCCAAAACAAATTCATCACTCTCTGTAAACTCACAACTAAGGTACTCACACTTAAGGTTACTCGTATACCTTTAAGGCTGTGTGTCCACCAAAGCGTTTTTCCACGCGCCTGGCGTATGTTTTCAATTGATTTCAATGGGAGCGCCGCATTTTCTTTTAAACGCCATTAGCGTACCGAGGAGCTGAGCGTTTTTTTCACGCTGAGTGCCCAGCGTTTTTACTGGTCGCAGGGAGTTGAAAAATGTTCAACTTTGGATAAAACTCAGCGCTCAT
Source organism: Cyprinella venusta (assembly GCA_038021265.1). Taxonomy (NCBI): domain Eukaryota; kingdom Metazoa; phylum Chordata; class Actinopteri; order Cypriniformes; family Leuciscidae; genus Cyprinella; species Cyprinella venusta. Next base: position 17,387,759 of record CM075882.1, on the reverse strand, counting down.
CACTGTCACTTTTTACCCAGCCGTCCAATCACAGTGGAGGAAGGGGGGGGACTAATACCACACCGACCAACTGTCACAACATTCAAACTGCTGCGGATATTCTGTATCATAGCAACGAAACGTCTCAACAGAAAAAAACGCTGCTATGCCGAAACGCTCTCAAGTGCCCAAAGCACGGCGTCTTCAGCAGAGCGTCTAGCATTTTCAGCTGGCTAAAAATGCTTTGGGGGACACACGGCCTAAGTAAACATGTTTTAAGGGTGTGTCGCTAGAGGGGGAGAAAGGTGGGACTGCAATTTCAGCCAAGGGAAGAGAGAAAAAAGTTCATTGGACAGTAATTTCAGCACTTTTATTGGCGGCAGCATAGCCTGGATGCCAGCCCGAACTCCGCCCACAACATTTTTTGGACGGGAAGTTCGGTCTGGACTCAATCCATTGAGGAGTAATTATGAACGGTTCAGAGATCATCGGGCCAATCAAATTGCCAGGGCGGGCTTTATATGATGATTGACAGGTGGTCTTCAGTAACGTAATCCTCACGTCGTCAAAGAGCGCTTGTCAAAGATGAGTGCAGCTGGAGAATTGAGATGTATAGATTCCACTGTCGCGTCTTTTGTAAAATAAATCGACAGCGCATTCATTTTAATAAACAAACAGAGAACTGCAATCAAGGCATTTGTCGATCGGAAATATATTTCTGGCGTCCTTCCTACATGATTCGGGAAAAGTGTAACTTATCAGCTGGCTCTGACGGTCGCTAAGAAGATGGGACGTAATGAAAAGCCTGTGGTCGTTGTGGTTTCTCCTTTGGTGGCACTCATGGAGAAGTAAGTAAAAGAAGCAACACTCGTTATTTAAATTCTAAAATAAATAAAGTAGGCTACGTTCTGTATTTGAAAACTGCGCTATGCAAAGGAGTTGACTTATGCGTTGCTCTGATTGGTTGGTAGGTCTACCGACTATCCAGTTGAGTGCAGAGGGGTTTTTTTGTCCTGGTTCGGTTACGACACGCCTCATAATTAAAGTTCAATTGAGTGATTTCAGACTCATATTCTCATTAGAATATGAGTATGACGAAGTCAGGCTAGCGGCAGCATGAACTCCACATTGGTCTGGATGCATGCAAATCTATAAAACTGCCTCTCATGATGGTGGTATTTTATGTTAAAATATAAATAGGGAGAATTTTAGGTGCCAAGGACACTTTATAGTATTTGTTAGAATTATTACAGACTTTATGCATAAAATGTTAAATATCTTCAACAATGTACTCTTATACTATACTCTTGTGGGGAAAAAAACATGATATACATGATATATTCATCCAGATTGTTTGTGAATGCTTGACCCAGGGCAAGTCATGGCTTAGTACAGCTGAAGATGAGAGGCACAGGCGACTCCTGCTGCAGCCCAACAGGGATCTGTTCATCAGAGCCAGTACCTTACCACGGTAAGACCCGCACACATCCCATCATCAGCGCTCCAACACACGCAAACACACATGTGCTGTGGCTATGTAAGCAAGGACACATTGGGTCCTCTTGGCAAACCTGAGAGGTTTGTGGACAGTTTTTAGGTTATTTTACTCACAGATTCCAGTGCATTCATTCTAATACATAGCTTACATCTATTGAAAGTTTTCTTGTGTTTTTAATCTTCAGTGATTAACATTGTATTTTGCTTTTATTTTTTGTGATATACTTCATATGACACTGTGAAAGGTGTTCTTTTGTGACATTGCAGAATAGCAGGCACTGGACATTTTCCTGCCAGGCAAACTAGCATGGCTCAATGACCTCTGTGTGCGTTCTTCACTGTATTCCTGGTGTGTCTTTGCAGGAGAAACGCAGATCCAGCTCATGTTGGGTTTACTGCTTCTGACCCACAGCAAGATCTCATTCGGGTGAGTATCAATGCTGAAATATTCCTTTGAATGAACAGTTTGACTTTTAAATGCTTGATTTTATTGTTTTTTTGCAGCCCTCTCTTGCTGCTTTTCAGAGGTCAAAGGTCAGTTCTGGAGTTGGCATGCCTCAGATGGTGGAGAAAGCAGTCTTATCCTCAAGGTATGAATTATACTTAATTATTTGCCTCCAAATTAGCATTTTTTTTATTATGGTTTGTGTATGTTGTTCAGAGGTTTCTTTCACTTTCTGTGTCATGTCACAAAATGTCTTGGCATTGTTATTTAATATATTAACAGATCAGCTGCCAGATCAACCCAGATCTGCACTGATGTCCGAGCCCAAACTCCAGTGGTCTCTGCTAAAGAGATCCAGCTACAGGTACTGAATGTAAATGTGACCCTGGATCACAAAACCAGTCTCAAATCACACAAGTATATTTGTGGCAATAGCCAACAATACATTCTATGGGTATAAATTATCGTATTATTGTTCACCCCAAAATAAAACCTCTGTCAGTAATGGCTCTCCCTCATGTTGTTCCAACTCTGTAAAACATTCATTCATCTTCGTAACACAAATTAAGATATTTTTGATTAAATCTGAGAGCTGTCTCACACAGATACTTTACACAGTTTCACTATGTGAAATCTCATCACCAACAGAGAAGGAAATGAATAGTTGATTAAAGTCGTTGTTTTTGTTTGTTTTTTGCATACAAAATATTCTCGTCGTCTAAAACTTAAAGGGTTAGTTCAGTATTTTACACTTAAAGCCTTGTTTTAAGATCGTTTCTAATGAAATAGAACGGTTAAGATTGAAATTTGGACAAATGCTGCTGTCCCAAGAATTTTAGGTTTCTGTGTTAGCACCCCCCACCTACAGAATGTTTGTCTATGTGCACTTGAACAATCATTCTTAAAACGCATGAAAAGTTTCAAAAGCTATGATAAAACCTGTTGGAAAGCATCTTTTGCAGCAGTTTTTGTGTTAGCATATCAGTGAACACCCTAGACCACTCGGTGAGTTTCACGTCTTTGTAAACTAAAGTTTAATGTATGATTGTTCCAGTGCACATAGATGACCATTGTGTAGGTGGGGGGATGCTAACACAGAAACCTAAAATTCTCAGTACAGCAGCATTTATCCAAATTTCAATCTTAACCGTTCTATTTCACCAGAAACTATGTTAAAACAGGGCTTTAAGTCTAAAATACTGAACCAACCCTTTAAGATTGAGCCACTGTAGTCATTTAGACTATTTTAAAGATGTCTTTCATAACTTTTGGGCCGGCCAGTTTAGATCCCTTATAGACCTTATGCACCAGAGAAACGTGGGCGCCGTCATCTTTAGAAAATTGTCTTTGAACTTCCGGTTCTGTATATTTCTATGGCATCGCTGTTAGCTGGTGAAGTGGATTTACTTATTGTAGAGTTAACAAAAGTTATCACGAGCATTGTAATGTTATTATAAGCATTCTAAAGCAGATGTCTTAACAAATGTCCAACGGGAATTTTTTTACGAGAAGTTCATTCATACCTATGCAAGATCGCTGTGGAAATACAGACTGGAAGTCAAAAGACAACGAGCGCAACGCTGAAAAGGGGCGGGGCTACATAAGGTCTATAAAGGTCCCGTATTATGCCCCTTTTCACAAGATGTAAAATTAGTCTCTGATGTCCCCGGAATGTGTATGAGAAGTTTCAGCTCAAAATACCCCACAGATCATTTATCACAGCATGTTTAAATTGTCATTTTATGGCTCTCAGAAAAATGCACTGTTTTAGTGTGAGCCCTTTAAATGCAAATAAGCTGCTGCAACACCGGCACAGGGGGCGGAGCTTTACGAGCTCGCGCTCAGTCTCTCAGCACAATTTCGTCTCACAGAATGATGATAATATCAGAAACTCTCAGTAACGGTGTTCATTTCGAGTCAGACAATAATGCCTACAGAGTCAGAGTGCTGTATAGAGATGGAACAGGTATAGTTTAGTAGTTTAATTACGGTTACTATAACTTATTTGTCATCTGCTTGTATGTATCCTTTATTTTTTAATAGCCTACCAGTCTGCTGTTTCGGACCAGGTCCGAATGATGATCAAACATATACTGATGAGTTTAATAAAGTTTATTGTACATCACACAAAAGATGACGCGTCAGTTTTACTTCAGAAAATCACTGTAAGAGCTGAGTAAACACAGAATGTTATAAGAAGTGCGCAAGTTGTGGGCAGACGTTAGTCAAAAAACTGTTCTACTGACGTCATTAAAGAAGGATGTAGAGGGATGTACTGTAGTCCAAATGGGCCGTTCGATGTAGGCTACTTCTGTTAAATAAAATATCTCGCTTGGCATTGAACTTTGAGCTTTATAATTTTACAGATATTATTTATACTCTAACAACATAACACACTAACTAAAGTTTGAAACTTGGGATCACGAAGAACGGGACCTTTAAGAAGCCTAGGAGGAGTTTAATGAAAATATCTCAGATTTAATCAAAAATATCTTAATTTATGTTCCAAAGATTAACGAAAGTCTCAAGGGGTTGGAACAACATGAACTCTCCCTGCAATTACTGACAGAGTTTCATTTTGGGGTGAACTAACCCTTTCAGTAAAGATCATGTTCGATGAAGATATTTTGTAAATTTCTTACCGTATGGTAAATATAGACCATTTCACAAGATGTAAACAACACTGGTCCAGAAGCACTTCCTGTTTCAGTTTTTTAACACTACATAAAAGTTGGGATAAAATACAACAAACAGAACATTGAAAATTGAATTAAAAAGTTTAACAAACATCTTTAAGATGTTTTCTTTACATGTGAAATAAAGAAAACAGTTACAAACTGAAACAGGAAGTGTGTCTGGACCAGTGTTGTTTACATCTTGTGAAATGGTCTATATGGTCCAGGGTCACAAAACAGCTCTGCCACAGAGTGAGGATGAGCCCAGTGCTGACATTTATCAATCCTTCTGATTTCTTTAAAGTAACTGAGTGATTTTCGGCAGCACACATCTCTGGAAACAACAGCCAGAATCTGTTTTTCATTCTCTTTCTTGTTTCTTCTGTTTTTGCAGTCTGAACTGTACGGTCTGCTGGTGTCTGAGCGTCAGAAGTTAGCTAGTCTCAGAGACATCCCACCAGCTCTACTGGCGACTAATAAGATCCTGTTGGACATGGCAAAATTAAGGTAATGTTTGCTTGAAGGAAAGGGTTTGATGGCCTTTGGAATAATGTAGGGTAATGTAGTATCCAGTCACTCAAATGGGAATCTGTGCCATTGGGAGTTTTTTTTTTTTTTTTTTAAAGTGAGAAAAGTTCCAGATGATGCAGATTTCTCTCTTTTGTCACTTGAATATGCCGAGCTGACCAAGAGAAAGCTGCTTGGATTGATAGAGCCTTTTGTGTGAGCTGAGCCTCACACATCGCTATGCTATTGACCGTAAACAATGGACCATTTTATGTGATCTTTTGTTAAAAAAAGCCAAATTTGTACTGATGATTTAAAAGAATAAATAAAACAGTGTTATAAGGTGGTGATGTTAAACTTAGGCAGACATGCTTGTCATGTGTCATATTTTGAGGCTTCATGTGGACTTTATTTGGCAGGCCGTGCTCAACATCCAGCTTGAAGCAGGTGGACGGTGTTTCAGAGGCCAAAGCGTCCGTGCTCACGCCTCTGATAGAGGTCATCGCCCGATTCTGTCAGACACACAGCTTACAGGTACTGCACACTAGTACACGGATAGACTCTGCATGTTGGGCACTACCCTTCAAAAGTTTGGGATCAATAAGTTTTGTTTTGAAAGACAATTCTTATGATCACCAAGCCTGCATTTTTTTTTTTTTTTGCATAGTCTTGTGGGTTAGGGTTGTGCCGATAGACGATAGTATCGTGTATCGACGATAGTCTGAGATATCGCCGATGGCAGATGCCTTTGACGATATCAATACGATAATTGGCTCGTTTTACCATAATATATTAAATTATTATTATTAGGCATGTTATTATTATTATTATAAAGCTAGTATTGTTATTAAATTAATATTAGGAACTACAATTAATTTGCCTTGCCTAAATTTACAACGACATCACCTCATAACAATTGCAACAACACCGACACGCACTAATGAGAACTCCTCTAAGAGAATGTTTTTAAAACAGAAAAAACATCCCACATCAAAATTTAATTGCAAGGTGATTCATTCACAATTTATCAAGAGTGCTCGTTTTAACAGACGCATAATTCAATTTCCTACAGATCCAAGACAAAAACAGCATCGTTGTTCGTCAGTATTTGTTTCCGTAACACATTAACAAAACGTTTAATGACACCAACACTAAAAAAATACAATTACTAAATAGTAATATAATAATATCACTAAAGTAGTATTATAGTTACCGTTATCATCGTCGTCTCTGAGGAAACGCGGCGTTAATTCAGATGCCGAAAGCAGTCCGTTTTTACTTTCACTTTCAGAGATTGAGCGCGTTTACATGCGACGACGTTCTTAACCCGATTATGTTGAATAAACTTGACAATGCATGTGGTCATGTAAACACATTAACCCGTTTTCCTTTATAAGAGTCAAGTCATACGTATAAGTATAAACCGATCGACTCAGCTAGACGTTTGGCCATTGGTCTGGTTTCTCCCGGCATTTAAAACACATTAACCCGCGTAGGTAGGAGGACGCATATCTCAAAGTCCGACTCTTTCTGACCCAAGAAATTATTAAAACGTGTTTTCATCTCGTGTGTCTGTAAATTTCCTAAAGGATTAGGATCTTTTTTTACCTCACTATACCAGGAAATAACCTGATCCTATTAATAAACACTCCACATTTGCTAGCAAAATAGAAAAAAGATTCTCGTAAAACGAAGTAGGCTAATAAAACAAGCAAATTAATGAGTAGGCTAAATAATCAAGTTAATTATCAAATAAGTAATCCCCGCCCCCTCACGATAATATCGTGTATCGCCGATCTCATAGGCTGACGATGGGACGATATGAAAATGGAGCATATCGCCCAACACTATTGTGGGTATTTTATGCTAGTACATAATAGGTGCACTATGTAATAATTAGGGATGTCCCGATCCGATCAAGTGATCGGAAATCGGGCCCGATCACGTGGTTTCAGACTCGATCGGAATCGGATGTTACCTCCCGATCAGGACTCGGATACATGTATAAATATATTCTCAGTATTTTTAACACATCTATTTATGCGGTGGCACAGAGTGCCCCGGGTACACACTGACTGCGTGGCGTGTCCGTTTTTATTTCGGCTCCCATGTAAACAGGTAAGAGCTTGCAGGCTGCCTGAATGACGCGCGTCTCAGGCGCGCTCGAGCAGTGAGGAAAACGCGCGCATGCTATAAATAGAACCGACGCCTATTTTTCACGCGACACGCAAGTTCAGTTAACTTGATAGCCAGGCACAACGTGCAAGCATTCAGAAACATAGCTTCAGAACAGCGCAACCAAAATAACAGACGAACTTCCTCAACCCGCCCCCCTCTCCCCAGGCCAACCAGCAGCGTGCCCGGGGTTCCACATCGCTGATTGACAGCCACTGACAGTCGCTACAGTATGTTATTTTGTACACGAATACATGATATTAATAAATTCAGTTTTGACGGTTGAATGTCTAGGTTTTGACATAGTTTCAGATAGAAATATAATTTGAAAATAAATAAATAAATAAATAATTATCAATTTTCAAATATTGCACCTGTCATACAGAACAAAATATTCTGTGGTCTATTTTGCTGTCAATACTGCTGACAGTGTCTTTATCAGTATATTTATGCTTAACATTATAAAGTTAATGACAACAACATTGCCATAGCAAACTAGCCGCAGGACATCACAGCCAAGATAGCACAAATGATCGCAATGAGTGCTAGGCCTATTTGTTTTTATATTAGACTTTTTTTATATTTACTGTTGCACTAAAGTCCAAAAGTGAAGAATTTATATTTATTACCTGATTGTTCAAGCTACCTCACAGAAGTGATCTGTTTCTTGACAGACATGTCAGATGTTAAAATAAGGTGAATTAAATTAAATTTAAGGAAATCCTGGAATCTGGATCTGTTTTTTCGCTCTTCTTTATTCTAGTTGGTATATATTTTAGAAGTATCGGATCGGGACTCGGTATCGGCAGATACTCAAAATCAAATGACTCGGACTCGGACTCGAGGGCAAAAAAACCTGATCGGGACATCCCTAGTAATAATTTTGCAGTAAAATATCTGAAACCCACTAGGCTAGTGTTACATATTTTGTTTAGTTGATTACTTATGGTTTACAAATAGTTGGAAACATTTTGGGTATTGTGAGAAAATTGCGAGGAAATAACAAAGGAACCGGATTGTTTGAGCAGGGGTGAGGGGTCGCCAGTCAATGACATAATATCCACTTTACCCTCGGTTTCCGCTCGTACTGCCATAGTCACCAGATGTGGACAGCTGGGTTACGCCAAAGTCCTTTCAGGCAAGTCATGCCACTCGGCCGCCAGAACTGCACTTTCACTGGTCCCCAGGACATAAAAACTGCATGTATAGAAACAGCAGTAAAATATGATCCAAATTGCTGAAAAAGTTTGATGACTTTGCCCCAAAATAAGGTTTAAATCGCCGTTTTCCCACAGGTTATAGTTTTACTGCGCATGCTCAAGGGCTCTCTCGCTCTCTGTCGTGTGCGCTGCACAGTTTGAAACACACTATGTGCGCGCTCTTGCTCGGTCACTCTAGATTTTGGGAGATTTGAACTAATTTGCGGGCATCAGCGACAGCCTTTATCAATCTGTGGGAGACACCCGGAACTTCTGGGAGACTTGGGATGTCTGATATTTACACAACGCACACATACACTGCGTATCAAATCTGTTGCCTTTTCATACTTTAAATGTTTCCCAGCTTGACCGTTAAAAGCAGACGATTGGCTGTCCAGCGCGAGGGGCGGGGCATTTACATACAACCGCCATCTTTGGTGTTACCGGTTTTCTATACATTTGTATAAGGATTGAGGAAGTGGCATGTTTCTATATAAATAGTCTCTGGTTACGCCTAGTGGCACACTCACGCTGTTGTTGTTTTGTTCAAACATTTTGGACCATGGCAAGCAGACTTTGAGACAAAAAGAGGATTAAAATGAGGATCAATATAATTTGACATCCCAAGAGCTCCACGTCCGCGACTAACTTCGACTTGACAGTGACGTTTTGACTGAGTGGCGTCTCTGTCAAGAGTGTTGCATGTACTTTATTAGACAGGTGAGCAAATGTACATGAAACTAATCAATGTTATAGTTCAACATAATGAAGTGTTAGAATATGATCAGTATGTTATTTTAATGTTGATCTAGCTCCCTGCTAGTCTCAAACAGACAACAAACTAACATGTAGAATAACAACTTTCAACACACTCGAATGCAGTTTAGTGTGTTGGTGTAGACTAGGCCTGTCACGATAACAAATTTTGCTGGACTGTAAATTGTCCAAGAAATTATTGCGATAAACGATAATAATGCCGTTCTTAGACCAAAATAATCTAAAATAATGATAATGGCATAATAATAATGCAAGTACACCTTTTCAAAGGTCAATAAACTTTTATTTCTAAAGACTATTTAACACCGAAAATGGAAAACATTTTAAATATCCACAATAAATGAACAAAACAACCAAAAGCAATAAAAGCAATGGACTCTCAGTCTCTGTTAACAAAAAATGCACTTGAATAAATACCAAAAACAATAAATAAAATGGATATAAACAAAACCCGATCCTACCCTATGATAAATTATTTGATATTAAAGCATTAACACACAAACCACTGATCATTTAACATAAAAGCAAGCAGACTAATGTTACTGCATGCATGGTCTGTGCAGGATAATGTCTGGAAATATCGGACTCGGGCACAGAATCTAAGCTCTAGTTCACTGCTCCTACGCTAAGGAACCGCGAGTTGTCTTCCAGTGTCTTTGGTAGAGAGAGACAAGGAAAACAAATAAGCATGCAAATGGAAATTATCGCGGCCGGAAAAATTATCGAGCTCATTTTTATCGTGCGATTAATTGATGTATTGACTATCGCAATAGGTCTAGTGTAGACCAAGTGAAACAGCGCTGTGTTATCTCACAAGTTTCTCACAAGTTTCCTCACAAGTTAGCGGTGGTGATGGCACAGTGGATAAGGCACATGCCCTTGGTGTGAGAGGCTTTGTTATTGTAAGAGGTTAGCGCCCTCCAGCAGCAAAAAAAAAATTACATATTGTAGCTTTAATGCAACCAAATTTTTGCCCATACATTTCATAGTGGATGTTACTGGCTCAGGGCTTGATTTATCATTTTTAGGATGAGGTGTGACACTGTATGATTATGGTAATGATAATGAGTTTTTCTGTGAATCAGGCGGATGTTTCTTCCAGCCCGACTCCACCTGTCCAGACAGCAGGCGTAGGGTCTGTGGGCCAGCTTCTGCCAGACAGCGTCTCCATCACCTACAGGCTGTTCCAGGTCCAGCACAAGAGCATGGTACGACATTCACCTCATATTACTCGCCTTAAGTGCAGTCTCGGTCGTGTAGCAGTGTAGCTGGGTCAATGGCAAATAAGGATGTCAGGAAGGTGAAAAGGAACAATAATAAAAAAAAAAATGATTGGCATGAGTAGGCTATAGTAGTAGGCTATATTGAGTCATTACGTCACATCTGTACACATAAAGAAGAGTCTCAGCTAGTAGGCTATATTGAGTCATTACGTCACATCTGTACACATAAAGAAGAGTCTTGGCTAGTAGACTATATTGAGTCATTACATCACATCTGTACACATAAAGAAGAGCCTCGGCTAGTAGACTATATTGAGTCATTACATCACATCTGTACACATAAAGAAGAGTCTTGGCTAGTAGGCTATATTGAGTCATTACGTCACATCTATACACATAAAGAAGAGTCTCGGCCAATAGGCTATGAGTGTGTGGATGTTGAAGGTGGAGATTTATAGCCTTAAGCCTTTTCATTTGATATAATTAAACAGTTTTTTTTTTTCTCAATTTGATGGCAGATCCATAAAGGTTCAAACGACAATCACCAGTTACAACTAGAGATTCACCTGTTGTAAAATGCAAAAGCAACTTCGTTCAATGCAACTTCGTAAAATGCAACTTTGTTCGGACTTCGGAGTGGGTACAGAAAAAAAGAGACTGCAACCGGACCCATATGAAAACAAGGATACATATCGGAAGGACATTACATGTCACGCAATGCTGATGTTGTAAACATTAACATTTCGAGAACAAAGTATAATTTGCACTGTTTTGCGTGATATGATAACTTCTTATAAGCGATTGTTAGATTTAATCAGTGCTATTTACTGCGATGTCAGAACCAGAACAAAAGTGGATGTTTCTTACTTTTTCAGATTACATTTTCCGGTGAACATTCTTTTGTTGGTCATGCTTTGTTGGTCATGCCAGTATCCACATTGGAGCGGCGACTGACTGCCGCAGACTCTCCTCAAACATTGTGTTCATCTTGCGCTGCGCCGTGTTGAGGGTGTCAAAGTACAACTCGCGTAAAGTTGACAACTCAGCGAATGACTGCACTTGCAGATTTCAAACAGAGATGGCGACAAAGAGGAAAAATGCCTGCAGCTTTAATTTCAGGTTCATTGTACTAAAGATGTTCTTGAGTCTCTGTCTGTTCAATTAATTGCATCATCATGTTTTTAAATGAATTTGGGGCCGATGATCTGAGTGTGGCGTGATTGAGGTGGTGTTTAGCTGGGGCACGTTCAAGATCTAACCGGTGCACATTGTTTTGCTCCTGTTTCTGGATTGAACGACATGTTTCCTAGAAACGGTGTGTAACGGGGTTTATGGCACATTTTCTCTTGTTTGGTGGGTGTGTCATAAATGTGAGCCTGAGCAGCAGCAACATGTATATAAACCATGTGGTGTTAAGGTGTCTTTACTCTCACACAAAGGGTCAGAGTAAAGTCGGTTAAAAATGTGTCCTGCAGCTCGGTATACGCAACAGTTGAAGATGTTTGAAGACATGTTTGTCGTAAGAGTTTTATAGTAAAAATATAGCATATCAACAGTGATCATTAATAATGATATTGCCTAGTACTCAAAATAAAAATAGTAAGGTGATATAGATAGATATATAGATATAGGAGGTCAGATGTGGATTGTCCTTCACCTGAACTGTAATCCTGAATTTTGTGTATGTTGTGTGGAGGCAGGTGGCAGATGTGCGCTAGCTGCTCGTGGTTGTGTTGTGTTGTGTTTTTTGTCTGTGTGTGTGTGTTGTGTTGTGTAGAGGCAGGTGGCAGACGCACGCTTGCTGCCGTGGCTAGTGTGGTGTGATGCGTGTAGAGGAAGGTGGCAGATGTGCACTCGCTGCCAGTGGCTGTGGTGTGATAGTGTTGTGTTGTGTGTACAGGGCTCCAGACTAACTTTTTGCCTTGGTTGCACTGGTGCGCCTAACTTTTTTATTTAGGTGCACCAGCACAAAATTTAGGTGCACTCAAATTTTTTCTCTTCTCGCGTCACCTTTAACGCCACAATTTCAAGGTCACCTTTTTATCACGCTCCATATATTCATATATATATTATGTAAATGCTTTTAAAAAAGAATAAGATGTATTTTTTGAAGCACAATTATACTGTATATAAAAATATAAATCTTTAAAAAAATTAAAAATTTAAAGTGCTGTTTTTACATTGTTCAAGTTAGGGGAGGGTATTGACACCAATTTCACAATTCGATTCAATATTGATTATTTTGGATATCAGGTACAATACATGGCAAATTTTCTCAAGGAAAACAAACCTCAACTAATGCTGTAAACTGGGAGTCAGTTGTTGCTATAATATTTAAGGCAAAATTACCTGATTTGTACACAAACACTTAAATTACACTTTTATTTATTTTATAATAATAATGTTATATGAAATATAAACATTTAAATGGTGGCTGCATAAAAACTTGCCAGATTTTTTTTTTTCAAACAACATGCATTAAACATTGAAAAACATTAAAAATTGTAATGAATATGTAATATGGTGCATGTATTTGGCAAAATGCTGCTCTAGAGTTAAATTTTTCTAGCTGGCTAACGAGTTTATGGTCACTGGATTTTATTTTTTTCTAAGGTAAATTTGATGTTACATTACATTGTTTACACGCCTTTTACTGACGTCTTTCCACGGTTGATTCACTGATTGAGCGATTCTATGTGAAAGATACGGATTTCGATAAGTTATACTCTATCTTTTAACACACTTTCAGATGCTCGTTCATGTTTATTTCGCGCTGTAACTGGTGTTATTAAGGCGGAAGAGAAGCTCATGTGCGCACCGCGCTGCTGATTCTCTTGAGCTGAGCTGAGCCAGAGCGATCTCACGCCACAGTCAATACACTATTTATGTTTTTGAATTTCGTAAGAAAATTGACCTAATTTGAAATCCGAGACTGTTTCATATCAATAGTAACAAAGCACAAAGATTATTGCGATTTATTAGACGAGATGCGCGCTACAATCTTCCATTCACCCATCAACTGAAAACAGCATTGCCCAACGGGTTCGTAAAATGAGAATTCGTTTTTGAATATGAGAATATATATTTACCTAGCCCTAAAAAGTATCCAACCAAATTGGTCGCACTCTAGAGCCCTGGTGTATGTTGTGTAGAGGCAGGTAGGTGGCAGAGACTTGCTCGCTGCCCGTGGCTGTGGTGTGACGGGGTTGTGTTGTGTTGTGTAGAGGCAGGTGGCAGACTTGCGCTCGCTCCCCTTGGCTGTAGTGGAGACTCATCTGCTTCAGGCACAGAAGGCGGGGTGTGCTGTGGACACGGGCAGAGCTGGACTCTCAGCGGACCTCTACAACACCATCAGAAAACACCTCGCCTCCACGCCGGCCCGCTCAGGTCAAACACATCAGCACACTCTCACAATCTAAAAGAGATCATATTAATGAATAATTCTTATTTTTTGGTTACTTCTGTTTTATTCCTCAACAGATCTGAGTGATTTTAAAGCAATTCGCTCTCGTGTTCCTGAAGATATCAGTAACTTTCTGCTCAGGCTGGCTGTTTACAAGCTCCAGGGAGAAGCACCTCAGGACATCAGCTGGATCGAGCGGGTGGGTTTCTCCACTCCACTAAACAGGGATTGCATTCAAATAATTTTGTATAAGTTGAATATTTTATTTTATGTATTGCATGTATGTGTCATGTATATGGTGGATGTGGCAGTGCACCAGCAGAGGGCAGCACAGGTCTGTGTTAGAGTAACTAATAATGATATCACTATCAATATTTTTTTTACATCTGCTGTCTATTATTTATGTTTAAGGGTTTATCAATTCTTTTCACTTCCTATGTGCTGAGCAGGATTATTTATGGTGTTTGATATGTGCAAAAAAAGACCTCCGCTCGTAATAAAAGGGAAATGAGTTTTATTATCTCATAAATCATGTACCAGGAAAAATGCATGGTCTCACATGATAAGCCATAGATCGGTCAACGCCTGCCATAAGTATTTCGATTCAAGAAACACTGTGTCCAGAGAATCCTGCCGTGTGGCGTGATATGATTAGTCTTAGACCACTGTATAATGCAGATGTGCTGCTCATGTTGATTTACACACTAAATGGAATATTTGTACTTGGTATTTTACAACAAAAAATGTGTGCGTAGATTTTCTTGCACGTTTTCTCCTAAAAGCTTCATGCTGTTTGTCCCCCATGTCTGATGAGAGTGACAGTGGCCTATCCTCATCTGTGAGAGTCTCTCAGTATTCTCCTAAGTCGCAACATCTGCTATGTCTCTGATTACGGCAGACCTACTTTATTTCTCTTAGCCGTCATCTCATCACGCCTCATGTCCAGATGTGGCGTCATTGGCTTCTGCAGCTATAGTGTATCCACCTTTCACACAAGCCTCTGCTAGAGTCTGTGATAACATCTGTGATGTCTTATAGAAAAGGTTTTGTGGATGTTTCACGCTATGGTCATGTGAGCAGATGTTTCTCAGATGAAATGCCAACAGATGTGTCTTTGCTGTAGGATAAAGCAGACAGGCCCGATGTTAAACGTGTGCTTGAGGAGTCACAGCGCCAGTCTGATGTCATGGACACGAGTGACGATGAGCTCTTCATCAATATCCCCATGCCGCAGGTGACTGACATCACCGCTCTTTTGCTTTTGTGCGCACATGATTTCTGAAATCAGTGCATATGTGGATAGACTTAATTTGAAGAGATGATATTTCATTAGTTCATATCTCTAGTCTTCCTTCTGCACAGATTTTGTTTTTCTGTTTGTCCCGGGATCAATGTGGTCCTGTATGATAGTTTAGAGGCAATGTTATATAGATTAAAATGATGATTAGTGTGTGTATTGATGTCCAGTCCCATACTCTTAATCTCTATATCTCTGTGTGATGCACACATGATTTCTGAGATCTGTGCATGTGTGGATATTCTTCATCTGAATAGCGGATCTTTCATTATTGTGGACAGGACGATCCCTGCTGTAGCGCTGACGTCCTTCTGCCGTCACGTGACCCGGGTCCTCAGAGCAGTGGGATAGTTCTGGCCTCCTGGAACCAGGACAAACTGGATGAGGACACGCAAGATCTCTTCAGCGATTCCCCTGTGAAGGTACAATTTCAAGAAAAGAACTGATAAATAGACGTTCAAAGAATAATACACTACTGTTCAGAAGTTTGAACAGTTAAAAAAATAAAAAATGAATACTTTTATTCATCAATGCTTTAAATTGATGTCAGTTAAGATAAAAATAATGTTACAAATGATATCTGTTTTAAAAAGCACATTAAATTAATCAAAAGACAATTTTTTTTGACAATGTTACGAAAGAAATGCTGCTTCCTTGAACTTTCTATTCATCAAAGAAACTGTTTAACACTGATTATAATCAGAAATGTTTTTTTAGCAAATCATATCTGAGTGATTTCTGAAGGATCATGTGACTGAAGACTGGAGGAATGATGCTGAACATTTAGCTTTGATCACAGCAGGAATAAATTACACTTTGCTATATATATTTTTTTACACTATATTCACATAGAACATTTTTTTATTTTAAAGTGTAATCATATGTCATAATATTAATTTCACAATTTATTGTTAATAATAGAAATTGCACAAATATACGTTTCTAGTTTCTCTGTATTAAAAAAAGTAAAATATTTTATTATGTGAACTTAAATGAGTCTAGGATACTCTGAAGTAGGGATAATGTACAGTCAGCCAGTTATTACAAAATAACTCAGACAAGGTCCTGATCATAAAAAAGATAAAGATAAAAGGACATTTGTTTTCATAGATCATTATTAAGTACATTTTTAAAAAAGTACATTTTTAAAATCTGAATTCACTACGTTGCTACTGAGTGAAAATTGTATTTTGTTCAAAACAGTATTGGGTGCAACATTATTTATTTATTTATTTATTGCTATAAAACTATATATACAGTCGTGCTCAGAATTAATGGCACCCCTGGTAAATATGATGAAAACTGGCTGTAAAAAATAATTCTGCATTGTTTATCCTTTTGATCTTCCATTCAAAAAATTGGCAAAATTCTAACCTTTCATTGAAGCAAAAGAATTGAAAGTGGGGGTAAATCACACTATGAAATAAATGTTTTTCTCCAAAACACTCTGGCCATAATTGTTGGCACCCTTAGAATTTTTTATGAGAAAAATATCTCTGAAGTACATTCCCATTAATATTTAATTTTTTAAGCACATCAGGGTGACTAGGAACATGAAATTGTCCAGCTATGACTTCTTGTTTCAAGGAGTTTAAATATGAGGAAGCACAAAGGTCAAATTCCCTGAATCATCCATCACAATGAATAAAACCAAAGAACATGGTTCTGATGTGCATCAAAAAATTGTTGAGCTTCACAAAATAGAAAGTGGATGTAAGAAAATAGCTAAAGAATTGAAAATCCACATTTTGACCATCAGGACAATAATTAAGAAGTTATAATCAACTAAAGATGTTATGATTCTGCCAGGAAGAGGACGTGTGTCTATTTTGCCTTAATGGACGGTGAGGATGAACGTTTGAGTGTCCAAAGACTCTTCAAGGATCACAGATGGAGAATTGCAGAGATTAGTTGAGTCTTGGGGTCAGAAAACCTAAAAAAAAAAATATCAGACAACCCCTACATCCCCACATGTTGTTTGAGAGGGTTTCAAGAAAAATGCTCCTCGCTCATCCAAAAACAAACTCCAGCATATTCAGGTGTTAGACACGACTGGATCTTCAAACGGCACAGGGTTCTGTGGTCAGATGAAACTAAAAAAGGGGCTTTTTGGCAGCAAACCCAGCAGATGTGTTTGGTGCAAACAGGGATGAAGAGTACCCCATGCCTACGGTTAAATATACTGCTGGATCTTGTATGTTGTGGGCCTATTTATTTGCTGGAGGTCCTGGACATCTTGTTCAGATACATGGTATTATGGATTCTATCAAATACAAAAAGATAAAAAACAAAAACCTGACGCCTTCTGCTAGAAATCTTATAATGGGCCGTGGTTGGATCTTCCATCAGGACAACGATCCAAAACAAAAATCAAAAATCAACACAAAAATTAGTTAAGGAGCACAAAATGAAGCTTCTGCCATGACCGTCCCAGACCCTGACCTGATGAGTGGAGTGAACTGAAGAGATGAAGCACCAACATGGATCTGGGAATCTGCAGGATCTGGAGAGAGTCTGTATGGAGGAATGGTCTCTGATCTCTGGTCAGGTGTTCTCCAAACTCATCAGGCATTATAGGAGAAGACTCAGATCTGTTATCTTGGCAAAAGTTTACAGATCTGAGGTTGCAAAAAGTTTTTAATAAACAAGGTGCCAACAATTATGGCCAGAGTGTTTTGGAGAAAAACATTTATTTCATAGTGTGATTTACCCCCACTTTCAATTCTTTTGCTTCAATGAAAGGTTAGAATTTTGCCAATTTTTTGAATGGAAAATCAAAAGGATAAACAATGCAGAATTATTTTTTACAGCCAGTTTTCATCATATTTACCAGGGGTGCCATTAATTCTGAGCACGACTGTATATATATATACTGTAAGTTGTGAAAACAAAATAAATTCAAAATTCTTGTCAAAAAGTGACTAGTAGAATGACGAGAAATATGTATAGACTGTGTAAAACACTTGAACTTTAGTATTGTTCAGTAATTTCTGAAAACTGTGTGACTGATTGTAACGTGGATGCTGGTTTGGATGAATGACGTTTCTGAGGGTGTAATCTGAATCCCAGCCCTTAGTTTAGCTGTAATCCTGTCTCCTGGAGTCCCCTTCCCCTGAAGTGATGAGCCCTGCCGCTGCTTTAGCACAAGCAACTGTCTTTAACCCCTGCTTGACCTTTGACTCGCACCATTACCCGACACCTCCCATTGTAAGCTCAAAGCCATTAAGGTCATGAGGTTGTGACCTGTGTCACTCCGCCTCACGTCGGATCTTCAGGGGTGCAGGAGGTGTGCCAGGATCAGGAAGAGTTGATACTTTCGGCCCTTGTTTCTAAAAACAATAAAGGCAAGGCAAGTTTATTTGTATAGCGCATTTAACTGTGGCAGTTCTAAGTGCTTTGCAGAAAGGAACATAAATAATCACAAAATAAAAGCAAGGAAAAGAAAAAAATTCCTTGCTTTTAAAGAAATTAAGAGATATACGATACAGTTATAAAATGATTAGAAAATGAACACCAGTGTATCATATTTCAACTCCTAGTTTTACTCTGAGATTGTCCTATGCTGATCACACTGGACAAAATTAAGTTGCCGCCGCTGCTGTCTAGCGTGCGTCTCTGTGCTGGTGTCAGGGACATTAGCTGTGACACACACGAGCTGCTTTAAAGAGCACGTCCATCACGGCTCTTTTGTCCTGCAGGGACACGAGCCTGTAGATCGATACGAGATCATTAGGGCGTCTCTAAACACACCCTCCCTGATGTTCCCTCGCACAAATGATTTAACATGAAGACTGAACAGATTGGAGGCAGGGAGATAAGGAGAGCTGGCTGGAAGGAAATGAAGTTTGGAGGGACACATAAATGGCTTATGAGGAATTGTGAGCGATGTTAATCCGATGGTGGGCGCGCGGGGTTTTCCTCTGTTGATGCAGCTGTCTGCGTCATGTAAGCCTGCAAGCCCAGTGTCTGCTCAGTGCGGTGGCTTAAAGCTGCACACTCGGTAGAACAGAACTGCATGGATTTTGCAGAAGAACACTGTTTTAGTTGTGCTTCAGCTCTGCGTGACTGTGGATGACAATGATCTTCATAAAAGATAATGCATTTACAGTGAACCCTGTTAAGCCCCTTTCACACAACGCGTTGATCCCGGGAATTGGCCAAAACACAAACACGACCTGGGATTGATGCTGGGTTGGGGTCCTAGTAACATTGCCAAGTCCCTGAACGCGCACTGTGTGAACAAAAGCTGTAATCAATGCTGTGTCGTAATGAAGCAGGGATCCTTCGCCAGCGTTACTCATAAGCAAACTTAAAGGGATACTCCACTTTTTTTGGAAATAGGCTCAGTTTAGCACTCCCCCAGAGTTTTACCGTTTTCGAATCCATTCAGCCGATTTTCTGATATTCAGAAGAATATCAGTAACCAGACAGTTTCTGGTCTCATTGACTTCCATAGTAGGAAAAAAATATACTATAGTAGTCAATGAGACCAGAAACTGTCTGGTTACTGATATTCTTCTAAATATCAAAAAATCGGCTGAATACATTCGAAAACGGTAAACCCCAACTGTTTAACTCTGGGGGAGTGGTAAAATGAGCTTATTTCCACAAAAGTGGAGTATGCCTTTAAGATGCTACTGATTACATGTCTCATCGATGTCGCACATCTTTAGGGGATTTTTACGTTTTGTTTGTGAACCTTTTCTGTGTGTGAAACTGTTGTGTGGGTCTTTTTCAACCTTTCCGATGCTTCGTCCATTGTCTTCTCATTGTCTCCTCTACACTTCGGACAGTACCATTTGATTTCTGGTTGTTCCAAGCCTGTATGAGTTTTGGTCTTCTGCTAAACACAAAAGAAGATATTTTGAAGGATGTGGGTTATCAAACAGTTGATGGACCCCATTGACTTCCATACAATGAAATAAAACTAAACTAACAAATACTATGGAAGTCAATGGGGTCCATCAACTCTTTGATTACCCACATTCTTCAAAATATCTTCTTTTGTGAGAAACTTATACAGGCTTGGAACAACTTGAGGGTAAAGTTGAGCAAATTACAGTACTAACCCTTTTGTAAGAACTGGTCAGTGAAGGAGATGGAGAATTTACTAAATATTTTCTATAAAAAAAGGTCTTGTGACAGATCGTTTTAGACATGTAATCAGGGAAAAAACCTTACATTAGCTCCCGTGACTTGAAAACTCATCATGACATCTAAACATGGCAACGGGGCCCGAGTTTTTGTTCAGAGTACATATTAATGAATTGGATTGAAAAGTTGAGGGTTGATATAAACCGAAGTTTGAGAATGTTGAATCAGACTGGTCTGGTTCTGACTGACCAGGTTTAGCACATTAACGCAAGGTTTAGATGCTCCAGATGCACCTGATGCTGACAGTGCTGGTGTTTTGAGCAGGATTAACCACTGGCTGATGGTCATGTTTCCACAGACTGCGAGTCAGCCTGCGAAGAGGAAACTGCCTGATTGGGCTGAGCGCCCCCATGCCCCAGTGACCACTTCGGCTGCTGAGAAGAAAATCAAAAAGAAGAAAGGACTTTTCAGTTGACATTCCAGCTTCTTACTAAGCTGTGTAAAGTTTTTATATTTTGTACAAGATTTCAGATCTTTTTTTTTGTTGTTGTTGTTGTTAATGGTTCTGAATGCTGAGAGCGTCTCAGTATTTTTTGTGGAGTGAACGGGACTAGCAGCTTGAACTCTTCGAGGTGTGTTCAGATTCTCACACTGTTCTTGATTTGCACATATCATGTTCCTGCTTCTGCGAGAGGCCTGGAGCTGAACGCCACTGAAGCTGAACTTCCACCTGTCCATGTGGAGGCATTTCTGCCAGGAGAAGCCAACTCCCGGGCCTCAACAGGGAGATTACAGAGCCTTGGAGGACTTTATTCCCTGAATTGATTCATTCCTAGGTGTAAATATTAAGAAAAGAATTCAATATTGACCAGAGACAATATGATTATTGAAAGTTGATATTGTTTATTGCTAAGGAGCAAATAGTTTTGTTAAACAACTCAAACACCTGTAGTTTATACAGTTGCAATTAAATGTCTTGCTGCTCACTGAAGGGTCTGCATTTGACTTACGCTTCCTGTTATTGAAGCAGACAGAACATTCACAGCGCTGTTTTTCTGTACAATTCACTTTACAAGTCAGCAGTAAAGCACAGGGTTTTATTGTCCACTCTGCTTCTGTTAAATACCTGCATTATCAACCTGCCTTCATCAAGCATGACAGATTCATGCCCCTTCCAAGCCTCATCATCATCATTAGTTTCTCTGGCTGGACCTCCAGCTGATGCTCCTGAACACAAATGAACAGGTGTAGCACAACTGTAAGTGATTTAGCGACAGTGTTGCTTATGTAACCAGTGTAATCGTTTTGTATAAAAATGTAACCGAATCAATGAAATCATTAAAGACGTAACTGTATCTGCTGTGGGGACCTGAGTGCCAGAAGTCAGGGTTTAACAGCTGAAGAATCAAGGAGAGATTGTGTCATATCTAAAGCTATAGCTTTTAAATGTCTCTCTGATCTATATGGACATATGATGACATGGATGTACATTAACACAGAGGTTCAATACAGATAAACAACAAAGCATTCTATCAAAGCAGCTTTATACAAAATTGTATTCATTGCATTATTGTCACACATTTTGCAGGTTAGAGCTGGGCGATAATATAGTTTACATTTTGAGATGATACAAGCAATCAAGCAGTTGATATTAGCTATATAATAAATGTACAGTGTGATTATACTGTTTATGCAGATAAATCTGGACATACCTCTATATCCAACTTTATATATAAAGAGCTGGCTGATAATATTGTTACATTTAGCAGTGATATCATATAAGCAATCAAGCATTGGTAAACTGCACGTCTGAACATCTTTAGAAAAATGTCATATTAAAACTAAGATGTTCTAATTTGACTATAATTAGTTTTTTTGTCTTAAAAAGTAACATTTTGCTTTAAAGGGATACTCCACTTTTGTTTGGAAATAGGCTCATTTTACATTTCCCCCAGAGTTAAACAGTTGAGTTTTACCGTTTTTGAATCCATTCAGCCGATTTCCTGATATTTAGAAGAATATCTGAAAGAGAATAGTTTCTGGTCTCATTGACTACTATAGTATATATTTTTTCCTACTATGGAAGTCAATGAGATCAGTCTGGTTACTGATATTATTATAAATATCAGAAAATCGTCTGAATTGATTCAAAAACGGTAAAACTCAACTGTTTAACTCTGAGAGAGTTGTAAAATGAGCCCATTTCCAAAAAAAGTGGAGTATCCCTTTAAAAGAGTGTTATATAATCCGCAGCAGTGTTAGTGCATTAAATCATTGACTACATACAATCTATACATATAAATTTTATCAATCGACTGCAAGCTTGCATTCAGATCTGCCTCCGACAAAGGTTAAAACCAAATCCCTGTTCTTTTTTGATGATTTGTTTCATTCGGAAAATGCCAGAAAAGGTCTGTAACTACTTCTATTTCATGACAACTTTTAGGAAATGTTTGCTGAATTTTTAAATAATTTCTCTTAGAATCATTTTTACAAACTCTTATAATTGATTTTTCTTAACTGAGGCTGGTTTTCATCTGGCCCTTTCCAGAGAAACAGCCGGCCGGGACCTTCACCCTCTCAAGCTTGTCCACATGTCCATGGCTCTGGAAGTGTGTGTGTGTGTGTGGTTGAGGCTGGGCCGTTTTGCTGAACAGTATCTCAGGAACTGCCTGAAGCTCTCTGTGAAATCCACACTCTCTGTAGCGGCCAGCTGTACTTGTGGCAAACACTGCGCATCCAATGTCAGTTTTGCATGGCTGAATCTCTTTGATGAAACTGGCCAGAGAATTCTGCCTGTCTTTCATGACACTGATGGTTTGCTGATGAACATTTCCTCACTGGTGGCAGGAAGTGCCTCATGCAGAGAGCAGTGCACTCCCAGGCCATGATGCCAGTCCGTCAAGATCTGCTCTGGAGAGGTCAGCCCGGACCATCTCTAAAACACATGCCTGGAAGTTTCTAGTAAGCTTTTCTACTAAAAACATCATAAGTTGGTTATAGATAGCATTGGTGGCAATTGTTCTACGATCAACTTGGGCTTACGATGTTTTTGGGAAACGCCGCCCAGGACAGGGAACTGAGTGTGCGGTTGCGTCAAAAAATGTAGGCAGTGACTTGTTGCCTCGCTGCCCAATCAGGCTATGAATTTGCGAGCAGCTTTTGCACACGTAGGTCCCTCACAGAACTGATTTCAGACAGACTTCTATGGCAGCGTCAAGATCCCTTTATTTAAATAGCGCTTTTTACAATACAGATTGTATCAAAGCAGCTTTACAGAGATAACAAGGTTGTTCCTAGCATAACGGTTTAATGATCTACAGCAAAATGGAGCGAGCAATGGTGAAAACTAAGCGGATATATTTATGACTACAATAGTAATTTCTTGCTATAAATGACATACAGTAAGTGGAAAACGTTGATCAAAAAATCTACATTTGCCAACAAACTGACAACCAGCCACAATTTCCAGATGCCATCTTTATTTTTCTAGCTCAACTGTTACAGAATGGAAAGCACAGGATTGTGGGTATCAAAGGCAGTGAAGGATACATCTATGCTGCCTTCAAAAACCCATCAGATGAAGGGATTTTGAAATGCATCCTCCGAAGGTAGCATTTATCAATTTTCAGACGCAGCATGCATCTCAATGAGCTCCTCTGATCAGGGAGTCGGCCATTTTATGGTCTCCATTATGGAATCCTTCCAGGGCACTGAAAAATTTGGCGCTTTCCCAGTGAATGGTACAGTATGGTTCAGTTCGGTACGGCACGCTTTGACGCTTTTCCACTGCATGGTACGGTACGGGTCTCTTGTGCCGCTTTTCGACTGCATGGTATGGTACGGTACAGCTCGCTTTAAATGGTACCTGGTCTGTTGAGGTTCCAAGCGCACCGTACCGGTACTAAAATGTGACGTGAAACACTGCAGATCACTGATTGGTCAGACAGAATCGTCACTACCAACGTCATTGTATTTGCGACCAATAGACATCGACACGAGAAACAAAACCTGCTAGATTTAAATAGCTAGTAACAGCCACCACTGTTATCGAACCGAACCGAGCTGTGCTGTGTTGAGGCGAGTCGTACCACGCAGTGGAAAAGCGAAGCGAGCCGATCCGTGCCGAGCCGAACCGTACTGACTCGTACCAGCAATGGAAAAGTGGCTATTCACTCCCAAAAAAGTCCCGCTATGCACCGTGAAAGCCAGGGAGCATCAGCGCTCTCTATAGACTCCTTTTCAGTTGGTAAACATGGTGATGTTTTTTTGTGGGCAGAGTTTAGGTGAGAGGCAGAATGATCCCTCTGGCCGCTTCACTAACGCTAGTTAGCAAGTATTGTTAGCTTGTTTTTTTTAACAATGACTGGAGAAAATCCGATTTCATCTTAATGTGTAAGGTCACTCAGTGTCCAGGACCATGATTGTTATTTCCAAAAGTTAATTTTAACATACGGAACCAGATTGGCCGACCCGTAGCCGCCTACACGCTCGCTCAAAGCATGGACGATCTGACAGGATTAACGTTACGTTACCTCGGGTGAGTGGCCTGAATACTACACCTACCTTATAGAGAAACTGATCGTAAAGAGAAACTGAGGGCATATAAATCTTTAGATGCCTATAACTATGTGCTGAATGGTCCTGAACAAGACTTGTGTGTATGATCCGCAGTTCTGCAGAGCCAGCACCGAGACGATGACAATATGAAGAGTGACATTACGGTGCAATTTTAATGATGTGAATATTTTCTAGAAATAAAAACTCCAGTTACAGCATTCATGTTTCATCAATTCTTGCACCAAACAACACAACAAGATGACATTTAATAATAATAAAAGTAATTTAAGCTCCTTATTATGTAGCCGAATCTGTGCTAGTTTGTATTGGCCGCCTCCAGTTTTCACTTTGTTTTGCCTCCAGCTAGCGCCGTGATATAACTGTGACGTCGGCGAAAAAAGGGTCTATGTTTCCTTAACGGAAGTTCTGAAGTGTGAAAGCAAGCGAAGGAAGCGAAACATACTTTGAGCAAGTACACTTGCTGAATGGAGACAGACTGTTTGTACTTGATCAAACCCAATGGGTTGGAGAGGAATCGAATGGATTCTTGGACACCATCATCTCAGCTCTCCTCATTGGATTCTTCTCAGAGCACTTTGAGAATGGGTAAATCTTGAACACTACCAATAGTCTGAAACTGGCCCAAGCAAGAATGTTTGCCCCCCTGGGGAGTTTAGTGTGACTGTGTGTTTAGCTGGCTCTAGTACTTTATTGGGACAAGTGTGCTGAAATGTTTACATCAGCCACTTTTATCTATTTTAAATGTTACTGTGGTGGCAGAATCGTATGTTTATGTGTAGGCACAGTTTTTTGAATAAAACCAATGCAGGGTTTTATACATGAGACTCCATCAATGCACAAATACCTGTTCTGCTTCAGCAACAGAGACAGAGTATCATGACTTATATGACATGCCAAAATTTGTGTCCCAATAACCCCTCAGTCTGTCCTCAAACGACAGCTGCATTCCAGAAGAGCCTGGATACCAGACCTGACAGAGACCGTCTGGTGTCCGTTAGCAACTATTATTTTTATATTTTTACAATGACTGCTTTAAATAACAGCAGTCATTATTGGCCACCAGTGGAAGTAAAATTTTAGAAGCAATTTTTTTTGTTTGTTTATTTCAGATTATTATTTGGCTCCATTGCGGCTGTTGTGCTTGCATGTTTTTTTTCTTTTGAAATAGTTTCTTTTGATTTGACATTATTTTAGAGGCAATTCTATTCCTTCTAAGGTCAATGTTATGTCGACCGAACTCAATATCATGTGACTTTGACATGGAAAACCTTACTTGGCATTAGATGGCCACACAATGACTTTTAAGTCACCATAAAAGTGGCATACCATGAATTGTTGTGTAGCTTTACAGGTACTTTTTGTTCTGTGTAAATTAATGTGTGTTTGTATTAAATAACATCATGTAAAATACAAAAAGAGGGCACCAATTAAAAGCAGTGGGTATGGCTGTGGGCACCACTGAGAAAGGCCCTTCTAAACAGCTTTTAAAGTTTTCACATCAAGTCTGTATAAAAGAGTTTGGAACCTCACCAGGCAGGGCCAGCGGGAGTTCACAAGAAGATAATCTAGGATCAGACTGTTACATGTTTTTGTGTTCTGGTTCTGTTTTCCCTGTGCCTGTCATTTGACCCAGTTTCTCAGTTTGTTTGATTTAATTATCATTAATCATTAATTTCCCATTCAGTTCACCTGTGTTCACATTAATTTTCTTGTTCGCTCTTTTGTTCGCTCTGTGTATTTAAGCCTTCACTTTGAGTTCCCTATCTGGTATTGTTTGTTTAAATGTGTAGTTTCTCCTTTTTTTTTAATTAAAAAGACTCAAAATAATGTTGTTCTTCTAAACTCAGAATACCAGACTTAAACAGTTCATTACAGCAGGGTTTTCTTCCCATTTTTCTTTGTTTTCCCCCTTCTATGGACCTGCCAGCTATTCAGCTGCATTGCCTGGAAAACTAAATGTGGGACTTTCTACAGCTAGCATGCCAAACACACTACCCAGCGGTCTAAGGTACACATATTTCAGCAGACAGTCGAAAGGAAAATATTTGTGAAGTGAACAATCACTTGCCTGGCTGAAGACCAGACCAGCCCCACTTCACATCCAGAGACCAGCCACCTCAACCACACTGACCACGGGCTGCATGATGCTGATGCGAGAGCCCACTGCTGGCGAAGGAGATTGGTCTGCCGCGATGGACAAGCCTGAGCCAGCTATGAGGACGGAGAGCAACATCACCCCGGAACCAGGTCCACACGGAGAGTCTGACCAGGTGTGTGAGCCCGCAACACCGTTCGTCGCCTAAGGAGTGCTTGTGGAGTTTGAGGGAGGAAAGTGGGAGGAGAGCATCGCCCACAACCCCACCACTGTGATTTCTATGGCCTCTGGATGGAACATATCCTCTGCCCGGCCTCCACCGGTTCCCTTCACCCCCTCTGTATCTCCTACACTACACGGTGAGGATCTGCCTCTGTGCTTCAGCTCTCCAGCTCCACCCTGTTAAGAGGATCCCCTGGCTCCCCCTCCAGACTCGGAACTCATCGCTCCATCTTGGCTCCTACAGAAACCATCATCCTGATGGCTCCACCTGGCTCTCTTCAATTGGCTCCACCTTGGTCAGACATCACCCTGAAGGGTCCACATGGCTCCCTCGTCCCACCAGCTCCACCTTGGTCAGACATCATTGTGACAGCTCCACCGAGCTCCTTCGTCCTACTGGCTCCACCTTGGTCAGACATCATTGTGACGGCTCCACCGGGCTCCCTCGACCCACTAGCTCCACCATGGCCAGACATCATCCTGATAGCTCCACCGGGCTCCCTCGTCCCACTGACTTCACCTTGGTCAGACATCATCCTGACGGGTCCACCGGGCTCCCTCATCCAGACCACCTGATGGCTCTACCGGGCTCCCTCGTCCCACCGGCTCGACCTTGGTCAGACATCATCGTGACGGCTCCACTGGGCTCCCTCGACCCACTAGCTCCACCTTAGTCAGACATCATCCTGATAGCTCCATCAGGCTCCCTCGTCCCACTGCCTCCACCTTGGTCAGACAACATCCTGACGGGTCCACAGGGCTCCCTCATCCAGACCACCTGATGGCTCTACCGGGCTCCTTCGTCCCACCGGCTCCACTTTGGTCAGACATCATCCTGACGGCTCCACCGGGCTCCCTCGTCCAGACCACATGATGGCTCTACTGGGCTCCTTCATCCCACCGGCTACACCTTGATCAGACATCATCATGACTGCTCCACCGGGCTCCCTCGTCCCATCGGCTCCACCTTGGTCAGACATCATCGTTTCGGCTCCACTGGGCTCCCTCGTCCCACCAGCTCCACCTTGGTCAGACATCATTCAGACGGCTACACCGGGCTTCCTCGATTCACTAGCTCCACCTTGGTCAGACATCATCCTGATGGCTCCACCGGGCTCCCTCGTCCCATTGGCTCCACCTTGGTCAGACATCATCCTGACGGCTCCACCGGGCTCCCTCGTCCCACCAGTTTCACCTTGGTCAGGCCGCCTGATGGATCCACCGGGCTCCCTCCTCCCACTGGCTCCACCTTGGTCAGACATCATCAAGACGCCTTCACCGGGCTTAGTTTCTGGACCTCCATCTGGCTCCTCCTGCTCCTAGCCCCCCTTGGCAACTCCCACCCTCCACTTCCCCATTAACTTATGTGTTTGACTTGCTTTTGTCTTGCCCCTCTCCAGTTCCCCGACCTGCAGGGCCCCCGTCCTCTCTCCTCAGTTGAACTGTTTACGGTGCAAGGACGCTCCTTATCAGGAGAGGGCATACTGTTACATGTGTTTTGGTTCTGTTTTCCTTGTGCATGTCATTTGACCAAGTTTCTCACATTGTTTGATTTAATTATCCTGTTCACCTGTGTTCTCATTAATTATCTTGTTAGCTCTTTTGTTTGCTCTGTGTACTTAAGCCCTCGTTTGAGTCTATTCCCCCTGTCCGGTATTGTTTGGTGTTAATGTGTAGTTTTGACTCTTTTTCTCCAGATGTGTTCTCCTTTTTCATTAAAAAAGACTCTTTTTTGTTTCTCAACCTGTGTGTGTATTACTACATCTGATAGACAAGCTGGACAAATTCAAATACGTTTTCCATCCCAATATAGTAGAAGAAATTGGAAGTAGTTGTTAAACGGGAAAGTTGTCTCAATGTCTATGTAACAGAGAGTACATTAGGATCAGTTTGTCCCCCAAAGCTAAAATCCAATGTTGTTGAAGTAAACAGTAAAACACACTGACATCATTAAAGGGATAGTTCACTTTGAAATTAATTTTGATATGTTTTAGCTTACCTCAAGGGCATCCAAGACGTAGGTGTCTTTGTTTCCACAGTATTTTCAATTTTGACATTTTTCGGTCAAACCGTTGTTGTCTGTCAGTCATATAATGCAGGTATGGGGGTCCACGTCAAAGAGCATGCACAGAGAAGTCAAAATTAAACATGATTTAATGACTCGTAAATGCAAGTACACATTGATGGTCTAAGACACGAAACGAGCGGTTTGTGTGAGAAAACGAACAGTATTTATATCGTTTTTACCTCGTGTAGCTACAGCCATATCCAACTGATCTGAATCAGTTATCCAATGTCCAACTAAACCGAACTGAACCATGTCCAACGTTCCGCCGGAAGTGATCGCTTGCTTGTGTACGTCACTCATTGTTTACTCAGAGATTTCGGAAGTTTTACCTTTCACTGTGAAGATCTAAACATATTGAGATATACAGGAAATCGCAATGGAAGACGATTTTGATATATCTAAATATGTTTAATGAAAGGTAAAACTTACGAAATCTCTGTGTAAAAAATGAGTGATGTACACAAGCGATCACTTCCGGCGGAACGTTGGACACGGTTCAGTTGGATGGCTGTGGTTACACGAGGTAAAAAAAGATATATTGTACTATACTTACATTTACGAGTCATTAAATCATGTTTTTATTAACATCAATATTGTTAACATCATTCACGCTTACTATGGGAAGTTCTAAACAGTGAGTGTAATTTGCCATAATCTCCAAACTGAGCCTGTAATGTGAGCAACCTGTATGTCTTCTAGTTGCTGGTCCAAGTGAAAACTGAATAATTCCCTTCTGAATCTCACTGAGAAGGAGAGAGTGAGTATTAGCTGTCCATGAGCAAGCAGCAGGATCAACTTTATTACTCTCTATGGGCTTCTCCCTTGACTTTATCGGACTTTATGCCTCCACGTCCCCCCGATTGCCTGCGAGCTTCTTCTCCTGTCTATATGGTAATTTCTGTACTGTGCGACAGAGATTCAATTAGTTATGATGCCATCGTTAGCCTATTTTTTACAAAAAAAACCTTCTTGTACGGGGTCATAACGTATGAGACAAGGTAATGGAGCCTTTTATACATTGTTTTGTTTCTTTAGAAATAAATAATGGACAAATTAAGTCTTTGGACGCCTCAGATGTAAAGTTATTCGCAGTCAAAGTGACGCCAAAATGAATGGGATTCAATGGAATGCTAACAGCAGATGAAGTTCTGCAACAATGGCGGCTCCCGCGAGGCTTCAACTTCCGGCTTATGGATTACCCCCTTGGTAGAGCCTATTTTTCAGAAATGTCAGATCACATTTATACAGTAGGATGACATTATGAGTTTGAGATTTTGCTGTTTCATTCATTTTTAAAAGTTGTTTCAGCTGTTCTCAACAACTTAAAATAGCCTTTAGGCCTATTCGCTAGGTTATTGTTGGGCAAAACTGAAACAGCTTTTAATAAAAAAAATCTAAAAAATCTGGGTTGTTTCAATCCATGTTTGGGTCAAATTTGGACAAACCCAACCACTGGCTTATTTTTTTTTTTTCATTTCATTTTAAACCAAAACAGTTGAGTCTGTACATATTTAACCCAAACATGGTTTGAAAGTTGACAGTCTATCATTTTTAGTGCAGATATGTTGTGGAAGTATATGCTACTTTTTATTTAGTTTTAACAGAATTTCACATGCCTATTTAATATTTTCAAATCTCTAACCACTTGACTTTACATTGGCTGTTAAGTCCATTAAACCACACACGACGCGACAAATCGCGCTGTCCTTCCTCGCGTCTCATGCGGTGTCGCGGAGGGGAAATCCTCACCCCGCCTCCTGTAATACGATCAGCTGAAGAGCAGACAGAACCCACGCGTCTCTTCATTCACTTCTCCTGCTCCACTTTAATCCGTCCCGTTGAACGCAAGAGACGCGAGCGCGAGGATGCGGCGGATTCCGTCAGGTCGCGGTTGTTCCGCGCTCTCCGCGCTCTGTGGAGTCGCCGTGTGTTTGTGCCTGTGGATGCGCGTGGTCCAGGGTGGGAGCGTCTCGTGCTCGCCGCCCGCAGCGTCGGTGCAGGAGCGCGTGCGCCGCTCGGGGGTCGTGTTTGAGGGCAGGCTTCAAGAGGAAGAGAGGCCGGGCAACGCGTCGCGTCAGGTGCGCGTCAGGGTGCAGCAGGTGTGGCGGCTGAAGGCGGGAGGGCTCCTCAAGAACTCGGTGGTGTCGCTCATCTGGTTTGAAGGTGGCAGATGTTTCCAGCTCAACACCGGGATCCGGTACATGTTCTTCATGGAAGCCACTAATGACACGTCCGTGTTCACGCCGGTCTTCCCTCCGCTGGAGACCAAGCGCGCCGTGAGGAAAGACGTGAGTCTAGAGCTCTGTCAGGAGTGCGGTAAGACCCTTACATTTACCTGTCAGAAGTGCATATGCGCGGGAGTTTAGCTCAGTGACACAGCTGCAAAAACTGGAACTTTCTTTGCGTTTTGTTTTGTCTCCTGTCCTGACTGCTGATCTTGGTGCTGATGTGGAGCTCAGGGAAAAGTACAGTGATACTATCAGATACACTTTATATTCATTTAAAGCTCATAATGCAGCTTGCTTCTGGACTGGACATTTGCATAATGATTTTAAACTGACTCTTCACATTTCACAAGTTGTCATAGTTGGGTAAATTGAAAGGAAAGCTACATTTGACCCAATAGCTAAAGAAAAATCAGTAATATAATGCTATGCTACTGAATGAGACATAGTATTTACAGCACACTCCAACATTCTTCTAAAGAGTAGGCTACTGTGGTAATGTCAATTTTGGACAGTGTGCGTTTGAACGAAATATGTTGATCTGATGATATTTTAACAGACTGGTTAAGCATACATCCTCTGAAGATCTCAGAAGGTCTGGTCTGGTGTGTTTGACAATATTGTATTAAAACTTGTTTGATCAGCCTGACTGGATGGATGGATGTATGGATGGATGCAACTGTTTTTTTTTTTTTTTTTTTTTCGGCACTGCAGTTTACGTCATGCAGAAGAATTATTCCGAAGCTGAACTGTCAGTGCCTTAAATCTGTGTTTTTGGCAGGATTTCCTCAGAGATTATTTACACTAATGTCATCACCAGATTCTGATGGATTACAGAAATTCCTGCTCAACCCAGTTGCCTCTGTATTAAAACTAACCCTAATGACTGAGCGAGGAGACATTACAGGAAGCTTTTGGCTTGGGTTCACCTTGATTAGCTTATGTCACATCATCTGTACTTACAGAACGCGAGGTTGAGAGGACTTTAGATTCCTCTCAATGACCATTGAGAGGAATCTAAAGTTAAAGATGATTCTTCTACTTCTCATTTGCCTGCTATATGCCATATTTTGACTCGTGTCTGCTAGCATGCCTGCAGTCAGTTGATTTTGCTTGGTGGTTTAACACAAGGTCCAAGTATAGTTCAATTTTAGCATAAGTTGTTCTGCCTTTGCACACATTTATTATTTCTCTCTTTGTTATGTGCAACAGTCTTGAATTTCATAGTGAACCAGTCTGTTTGGGTTATTATTAGGGCTGTCAAAAGGATTAATCACGATTAATCGCATCCAAAATAAAAGTTTGTGTTTACATAATATTTGTGGGGCCCCTGTGTATAATTATTTTGTATATATATATAAAACACACATGCATGTATATTAAAGAAAAAAAAAAAATAAAATATTTGTATTTATATATAATATAAATTACATATAAATCTATATACAGAATATACATGAAAATATTTCTTAAATATATACAAGCATGTGTGTGTATTTATATATCTAAAATAATTATACACAGTGCCCCCACATATATTATGTAAACACAAACTTTTATTTTGGATGCGATTAATCGCGATTAATCGTTTTGACAGCCCTAGTTATTATTAATGGTTAACGGTTATTAGATTTGAATAGACCAGCAACATTTGTGATAAACTAATGAATATGTATTTTGGCTTTGTGATTGAGCTGCCTTTGTTTAAATTTGGCCAGATGAAATCCTCCAGTATTGCTTCATCGCCTGTGTGCAGCAGTAATGCTGTAAGAAGCTTTGAGATGTTCATGAGCTCAGCTGTGCATTGTTTTTTCACTCAAAAATAGTACAATAGATTTAATAAGTTGTTAGTCTTGAGTGTTCATTGCAGTTATATCAGTGCAGTGTTGCTCTCGAGTGTGTTCAATGCCCACTCCTGCCCTCTGGGAGAAGCTTCACTGCTCTGATGCTGACGCATTCCTCGACTGCCTTTCAATCTCACTGTTGTGAGTTTATCTACTTCCGGTCCTGGCATGACCTGAGAGATCTGTCCATTTTTTTTAATATTAATTTTATGAGAATTTAATTATGAGAATTTGAATAGATTATGGACATCTAGACATCATAAAGATTTAGGTTTTTGAGGAAGAATGAAAAAGCATGTGTCAAATGAATGATGATTTTGACACTTTTTGTAAGTGTTCAAAATCAGATTGGGAAAATATCTCTAATATCATGATGTACAATACAGTTAGTAAAAGCAGGAAAGGTTGCAATAATAATTTCAGGAACAGGTCATTTATGTTTTATTGAATACTTAATCTTAAGCGTATTTAAAGCGTTGATTTTCAAAAAAAAAATCTTTTCAATTTATATAATGGCATTTGAATTGATTTTAAAGGCTTCAACTCCTAAGGGAACTACAAATTCCATCCTTCTGTCAGATAATAACGTTATTCATTTTCTTTATTGAATCTTATTGATTTACAATGGCCTGCAGGAGAAGGTATTAGTGAATGGAGTCTGGGTTTAGCCCAAGCAAAGTGCAACGGATAATGAAGACGAGTGGAAGAGAAAACAGTGAGCTTCTAGCACATTATAATGCAGTTTAAAATGGGACAATTTATTTAATAAACTTTTTTGTTTGACTTTAATGGAATTCTAAATCGTATTGAATAACCTGGGTTGTAAAAGAAACGGCAGAGGTTAATTTGCTGTATTTTGAGAGTGTACCAGAGATAATTTCTTTGAAGGACAGCACATGAGTTGGATCTGTGGGAGATGAATATGAGAGCTGAAGTTAAGTCTGGACACATATCTCAGAAGGGTTACACAGATACACAGTCATAATCCCCTGTCCTTTCACAGATTATCCCATAATCCCATCTTTATTCTCTATTCAAATGGCCCACATTCAGCACGAGCTCCTAGAAAACCAAAAGTGTGACGCCCTGAAGTTTTTTGAAGTTGCTTGTTATCTAGTTGCATTTGGTAGTGTACTTTATTTAGACAAATTAGTCTTAGAATTCTAAAATAATTATTCACATACATTTATACAGTTGTTTTAACAAAATTATATCGAATGAATTAATGCATGCAAATTGCATATGTAATTGCATCACCCACAACACATGGGTTTTGTCTTTATTATTAATTTACTACCAAAGCAGTGTTGTGCGCCCCTAACATCTGTTTCCACTCGCCATAGTCCCGATGTTGCCCATCGCATTTCAGTAAAGACGTCCGAACTGCGTCTCCTCATTGCAGATCTTCATTTTTGTTTGTGACGGAGGGATTCCTGCCACTGTTTTGACTCCTTCACACATTTTATAAGCTCTTCTCAGTTTGTCAAAATTAGAGCCAGACCGATTTATCGGCAGGCCGATATTATCGGCCGATATTAGGCATTTTCCAAACTATCGGTATCGGCAGTTAATGGCCGATAAATGAATATTTCAAAAATAAAATAAAAACGGACGAAACACGCTTCAACCATGTCATGAGTGTTGCAGTATTTGACTGCAGTATTTCTTTAATAGCGTGTGACAGTTATAGCAGTGAGACGTATCATCTCTCCTTGGCCTGTTATATTGAAAATGAATGTTTTATAATTTGCAGTATGACGTTATCCATTGCTAAATTATTGTAATGACTCACGGAACACAGAGGAATCCATTTGCAGCTTTTATTAAACAAGGTCGTACAGGCAGGGTCAAAACCGGGGCAGACAGAGCAATGCAGGTAAAGCGATAGGAAAATCCAGAGAACAGGCAGAGTCCGGGGCAGGCAGCAATAATCACAGTCCAGAGACAGTCCAAGATCAGGCCAGGCAGATATCACTCGAAGAATAGTCAAACAGTCCAAAGTCAAAACCAGGAAACCAGAAACAGGGAATAAACGCTCAGAAATGATCACCGGGGCAAATCAAGACTTCGCACTGGTGTGGTGTGTGGACGTGGCTTTTATGTGTGTGTGTAAATGGCGTGCAGGTGTGTGACGCAATCAGTCCCAGGTACGAGGCATGATGGGAATTTGAGTTTAATGCCAATGATCAATACTCGGGTGAAGGCTCCCTCTGGTGGCGGAGAGGAGGCGGAACGGGAGCTTCCACTGTAACAGAGCCCCCCTCCTGTGAGCGGCTCCTGACGCGAGGAGGCAACTGACGTCGGGGTCTCCTACGAGGTCTCCCACGGGGTCTGGGGGCCGGTTTCTCCGGGTGTGTCCTATGAAACTCCTCCGTGAGAGTGGGGTCCAGGATATCACTCGCATTGACCCAGGACTGTTCCTCCGGACCGTACCCCTCCCAATCGACCAGATACTGGAGAACGTTACCCCGACGTCTGGAGTCAAGCAACTGGTGCACACGGTACGCCTCCTCGCCATCGACCAGGATGGGTGGCGGACTCTGAGACGTGGGCCCCTCCTCCGCTTCTCCTCTCGGACCACCAGCGGGTTTTAGCAGAGACACATGAAAAGTGGGAGAGATACGGTAATTAGCGGGCAGGTCTAAACGGAAAGATACTGGAGAAAGTTGCTTAATAATTTGGAAGGGACCAACATACCTGGGACTGAGTTTGCGACATGGAAGTCTGAGTCGAAGATCTCTGGTGGATAGCCAAACCCATTGACCGATCTGGTATTCCGGAGCGGGGCGTCGATGACGATTGGCCTGTTGTTCTTGGCGTCTTACTGCGTGTCTTAGGTGTGTGTGTGCCTGATCCCAGACCTCCTCGCTCTTTTGTAGCCATTCTGTGACCGAGGGGAGTTCTGTGGGTTCACCCGACCAGGGAAAGAGAGGAGGTTGAAAACCAAGAATGCATTTAAACGGAGTGATGCCAGTGGATGGTTTGACCAGGGAGTTTTGAGCGTACTCGGCCCAGAACAAATATCTGCTCCATTCATGTTGGTGTTGTTGACAGTAGGTTCGCAGATAACGGATGACATCTTGATTCAGACGCTCTGTCTGTCCATTCGACTGAGGATGATAACCTGAAGTGAGGCTGATATTGACATTGAGATTTTTGAAGAAAGCGGACCAAACTCGTGAAGTGAATTGAGGTCCCCTGTCCGACACTATGTCCTCTGGTAGTCCATAAAATCTAAAAACTTGGTTGCACAGAATCTCGGCTGTTTCAAAGGCTGTGGGGAGTTTAGTGAGAGGAATGAGACGACATGCTTTAGAGAATCGGTCCACAATAGTGAAAATGGTGGTGTGTCCCTGAGAGTTAGGAAGGTCTGTAATGAAGTCGACTGCAATGTGAGACCATGGGCGTTGAGGAGTGGGTAGTGGACAAAGTAAACCAGCGGGTAGTTTTCGGGGTGTTTTCGAGGTTTGACATTGGGTACAGTTCTGGATATGACGGATGGTATCGATGGAGAGCGTGGGCCACCAGAATCGGTTTTGCAGAAGATGAATTGTGGCATTGATTCCAGGGTGACCAGAGCTGGGGTTAGAGTGGACTTGATCGATGAGGCGTGAACGGAGTGTTTCAGGTACAAATAACAGGTCGGCTGGGCATTCGGCGGGAACGGGTGATTGTAGGTTGGTTTGTTGGATCTCTGTCATGATATCCCATTGAACAGGGGCCACTAGAAGTTTGTCGTCGAGTATGTTTCCAGGATTAGCATTCTGGGTGACTTCTTCAGTTTGTCGGGATAGAGCGTCAGCTTTGGTGTTTTTGGTTCCAGGACGATATGTGACGGTGAAATTGAATCTGGTGAAGAACAGGGCCCATCTGGCTTGGCGTGGATTAAGGCGTTTAGCAGATCTGAGATATTCCAGGTTCTTGTGATCAGTGAGAATGATGAATGGTTCGGTTGCTCCCTCTAGCCAGTGTCGCCACTCCTCCAAAGCCAACTTCATGGCTAGTAATTCGCGATTTCCCACATCGTAGTTCTGTTCTGCAGGCGATAGTTTGCGAGAAAAGAAAGCACAGGGGAACATTTTGGCTGGATTTCCCTGACGTTGTGATAGTATGGCCCCTACCCCTGTATTTGAAGCATCAACTTCCACAATGAATTGTCGTTCAGGATCCGGATGATGTAAAATGGGTGCAGTGGTAAATCGTGTCTTCAGTTCTTGGAAGGCATGCTGTGCTTCGGGGTTCCATGAAAGACGATGGCTGTGACGTTTGGTGAGAGCAGTCAAGGGCGCGGCAATGAGGCTGAAATTACGGATGAATCTCCGGTAGAAATTGGCAAAGCCCAGGAATCTCTGCAGTTCTTTTACGGTTTGTGGTAATGGCCAGTCGACTACCCCCTTTACTTTTCTCTCATCCATGGCAACGCCCTCAGGACTGATGATGTAACCCAGGAAGGAGATGCTTGTTTGATGGAATTCACATTTCTCCCTCTTTGCGTACAGATGAAATTTGATCAGGCGTTGTAGGACTGTACGAACGTGTTGAATGTGCTCTTCGAGTGAATTAGAGTAAATCAGGATGTCGTCAATGTACACAATTACCCATTTATCCAGCATATCACGAAACACGTCATTCATGAAGGCCTGGAAGACAGAAGGACTGTTGGACAAGCCGAAAGGCATGACAAGATACTCATAGTGCCCACTAGTGGTGGAGAAGGCAGTTTTCCATTCATCACCCTCTCGTATGCGGATTAAGTTGTAAGCATTGCGTAGATCGAGCTTGGTATAGTATCTGGCCTGACGGAGTTGTTCTAGTGCAGCTGGAACCAGAGGTAAAGGGTAGCGATATTTTACGGTGACATCATTTAAGCCTCGATAATCAATGCAGGGTCGAAGTCCTCCATCCTTCTTTTTCACGAAGAAGAATCCGGCGGATGCTGGTGAAGTTGAAGGACGAATGAAGCCTTTAGCGAGTTCTTCCTCAATGTACTGTTTCATGGCGTCAGATTCAGGCTTTGACAGGGGAAAAATCCTTCCTTTAGGAGGCGTTGTACCAGGGATTAATTCTATAGCGCAGTCTGTGGACCGATGTTCGGGAAGTTGTGCAGCTTTCTCTTTGCTGAAGGCTTCAGTTAAATCCGCATAGACAGACGGGAGATCCTCCGGCTCGGGATCTGAAGCAATGGACTCAGGTTTGACACTGTTTACTCGGGTGACTCTGGACAGACAATGATTGTTACAAGCCTCACCCCAACGAATGATCTGGCCCTCCTTCCAGGAGATGTGTGGGTTATGAGCCTGTAACCAGGGGTGTCCCAGAATGATATTGTGATGCAACGAGTGGATGACATAAAATTGGATGTTTTCAGAGTGAAGAGACCCGACGTGCAAACGAATCATCTCTGTGATGTGTTGAATCTTGCCCG
Source organism: Cyprinella venusta (assembly GCA_038021265.1). Classification (NCBI taxonomy): domain Eukaryota; kingdom Metazoa; phylum Chordata; class Actinopteri; order Cypriniformes; family Leuciscidae; genus Cyprinella; species Cyprinella venusta. The sequence goes on along the minus strand of CM075882.1, from coordinate 17,349,028 downwards.
CTCCAATGGGGTGCCCATCTAGCGCCTCCACTGTCAGGGAAGAAGGACACGGATTAAGTTGAATATTGTGTTGTTTGGCAAAAGCCTATGAGATAAAGTTTCCTGCAGCTCCAGAGTCGATGAGAGCAGAGGTGTCAACGGGTTGATCTTGGACAAGTAGTTGAACTGGGAGTGAGAAACTGGTGATAGGAGTTTTGGAAATGACTGGTAGACTCACCGATGTGTTGCGGCTGGTGGGTCGAACGGGGCAGTCGATCTTCATGTGTCCAGATTGACCGCAATACATGCACAAGCGATGTTGAAATCGACGCTCACGTTCCTCGGGGGTGATGTGAGTAGCCCCTAGCTGCATGGGTTCTGGATGACTGGATGCTGTAAAGGGGGACTGAACTGGTAGCCTGGGTTTGCGTCTGGATCGCAGGAGATTATCGACTTGAATGGCCAGGGCGATGTATTCGTTCAAGTTCTTTCCTTCATCACGACAGGCCAGCTCAGACTGAAGCTCATTAGTAAGTCCTCTTCTGAACAGTGTCTTTAAAGTGTCTTCTACCCAGTTGGTTTGTGCCGCCAGCGTGCGAAATGTGAGAGCATAATCAGCGGCGGTTTCTTTTCCTTGAGTGAGTGTTAACAGCTGATCGCCTGCATTACCCTTCTCAGTCGAATGTTCAAATACTTGACGAAACTGCTGCGTGAACTCTTGAAATGTGGAAAAGGTATTGCCCTCCGGTCTCCAGATTGCCGTAGCCCAGTCTAATGCTCTGCCGGTTAGTAATGAACAAACAAAGGCAATGCGGCTCTCATGACTGGCGTATAACGTGGGTTGTTGTTCAACGAAGAGTGTACATTGAAGCAGGAACCCTTTGCATTTCGTTGGCGTACCATCAAATTTATCAGGGAAAGCGAGTCTTGGGTTTACAGTTGTACTCACGGTAGTTGGGGACGCACTCGGTGGTGGTGGTGCTACAGGTGTGCTTGGTACCGTCCCGACAGCGGTGCGAAGCTCCTGTATCCCCTGTACTAACTGCTCAGTGAGGGTAGTCAGGTGGCTGAGCTGTTGATGGTGTACATCCAACCGGGACGCTTGGGCGGTAAGCTCGGTGGTCAATCGCATGACGGCTGCTGGATTTGTTGACGGCGAAGTCTTCTGTAATGACTCACGGAACACAGAGGAATCCATTTGCAGCTTTTATTAAACAAGGTCGTACAGGCAGGGTCAAAACCGGGGCAGACAGAGCAATGCAGGTAAAGCGATAGGAAAATCCAGAGAACAGGCAGAGTCCGGGGCAGGCAGCAATAATCACAGTCCAGAGACAGTCCAAGATCAGGCCAGGCAGATATCACTCGAAGAATAGTCAAACAGTCCAAAGTCAAAACCAGGAAACCAGAAACAGGGAATAAACGCTCAGAAATGATCACCGGGGCAAATCAAGACTTCGCACTGGTGTGGTGTGTGGACGTGGCTTTTATGTGTGTGTGTAAATGGCGTGCAGGTGTGTGACGCAATCAGTCCCAGGTACGAGGCATGATGGGAATTTGAGTTTAATGCCAATGATCAATACTCGGGTGAAGGCTCCCTCTGGTGGCGGAGAGGAGGCGGAACGGGAGCTTCCACTGTAACAATTATGGCTCATCATAGACTAGCTAACCACAAAGATAGCTAATGCCACTATCATCAGCCTGTTCTGTTGTGACAATAAAAGAGACAAGTTTCTTTTTAAAATGCATTATCATATTATTTTGGTTAAAACTCATAAATAATTACAAATAACTAATGTTAGGATAATCTGTTAATGTTTTGTTGCGCATTTCTTAAAAAAAAAAAAAATAAATAAAAATAATAATAATAATAAAAAAACGGCCGATATATCGGAATATCGGATTTTAAAACCAACAAATATTTGTATTGATATCGGCCTTCAGAATCCTTTATCGATCGGGCTCTAGTCAAAATATTGTTTTAGATGTTTGATCGCAAAATGTATGTCATAAAAGCTATTTTGTTTGTTTTGAATCATTTGGTTCAGTTTTAAAAATGACATTGTGAACGCTAAGCGAACCAAGACTAAATGGTTCATTCTGAACCAAAAGAACCAAGAGAGTTAGAAGTTTGAACACGCCCCAAGTACTGTAGTGTAGTGCCGAATTTCTCCCCGTTGGCCTTCGAGGGGCATTGTCCTGCAGAGGTTAGCTCCTGTCCTGTCTTGATCAAACTCATCGGAAGAAGCTGGGCTTCAGGAGTGCTTGATAGTTACAGAGAGATGAGTTCAAGTGAAATGTTCTCTTATGCTGTGTTCACATTACAAGGCATTACAAGCTCAAATACAGTAATTGTTGTGGTGAGTATAGTTAAAGTGGTGAGTATTTAAATTTAAATGGCGAAGTTTGGCTTGGACATTTGTTGTAACTTGTTGAATGGGAGTCATATGAGAAGGGAAGAAATCTGTCTTTACCACTGGAAGTACCCTGTATCAGTTCCAAGTCATGATTATGAGACAGACAAATGCTCCATCCACATTTCTAAGATTTGTGGAGCTGCTGTTCTGGCCTGTGCTGGAAAATATGTGTCATCTGTCTTTATGATCTGCTAGTGTTTCGCTCGAACTTCACCGAACAAATCAGAAGCCTCAAGAAATTGCTTTTGAAAGTTAATAAATGTGTTTGTTGCACAACAACAAATGTCATCAAATGTCCAGAAAATTATGGAGTCTTTCAATTATTGACTTTTTACGCAATGTAATTAGTTTGACATTAACCTGTGACAAATGTCAGTCAGGGTCATTACAGCTTTGTCACCAAGACTTGGAGGTAGATAGAGGTCATCATTTCCAGATATGTGAAATTTGTCACCATTAGATTGTAAATTTGGTGCATATTTTCACACTTCTAATTCTAACCTTCTATCTCATTTCAGTATACTACCATTGGGACACACCAATTGTACTCATTTCGAATACTATTTAGAACAGATCATGTGTGAATTGGGTAGAGCATCGGAGCCTTACTAATGAGCTGTTGTGTTGAATCAGGCATTTGGCTAGATTCTAGATGGTCGCCTGGGTCTTGCGCTGTGTTTCTGTTTTGCAGTGAATCAGAAACACTGGAAGTGAGGGACAGGGAGCTGAGTGGGTCCATTGCTTGTTGCTTCAGCAGGCCCAAATGCCTTAGAACATTTATCCGTAAAATGAGTGGTGATATGATTGCAGTGTTAGCGAAATTATCTAAAATGAATGCTACATTATTCTCGTTAAATGACTACCTGTCTGTTTTAATGCAAAAGTATGATTGTGTATGTAGTGTGAAACCATTGCACCCCAGTTTCTCAGTTTCTCCTTTTTCTGAGCCTCAGTCCCTCAAAATGCCTGTACATGGCCCTGAAACCGAGGTATCATTAGTTTTTGAGCTGGGCTCTTAACCGGTTCATTGAATGAAATATGAGAACAAGCAAAATGGAACAACATGAAAAAAATCTATTTCTTATTTTAATTTGGCAATCAACCAATCATGACCATTCAAACCAACCATTCAAAGTGGGCAGCCTGTGCAAATGTACCTTTGATGCATTCATCATGAGTGAAAGGCCCATGCTCAGTGGAGAGCATTATAGGCTTGTTTTACTAGTCCGCCACGACTGCTCTGGCGTTTTACAAACAATATGCTACTGCAGCTTTTGGCGCTTTTGTGAGTTTTTGTGAGGATACTATTTTGTTGATAGATTGAGTTGATAGAAATCATTAATAAAGCTACTCAAAGTAAAATAAAATATATAAACATATTATAAACATGTTTTTTGTAAATAAATGGCTGTCAGCGAAATTACATTCCTTTAATGATAATGAAATTGAGATTTAATTTATTATTAATAGGGGTTTTTATTACTGTTTGTTGTTGGAACAAAAGGGACAGGGGTTCACTTCCATGACCTCCCTGAATGTATATGGACCCACCTATATACAGTGGGGCCAAAAAGTATTTAGTCAGCCACTGATTGTGCAAGTTCTCCTACTTAGAATAATGAGAGAGGTCTGTAATTTTCATAATAGGTACACCAACTATGAGAGACAAAATGAGGGAAAAAAATCCAGGGAACCATATTATAGGATTTTTAAAGAATTTATTTGTAAATTATGTGGAAAATAAGTATTTGGTCAGCCAAAAACCAGCAAGATTTCTGGCTCTCACAGACCTGTAACTTCTTCTTTAAGAAGCTCTTCTTTCCTCCACTCGTTACCTGTATTAGGGATGGGCATTCGATTAGATTTTCTTAGTCGATGGTCGGAAGAATTAATTAATACTATCGATTAATCATTAATATTTTTATATTCAAATTTATTATTTATTTAACTTTTTATAAATTAAAAATTCAATGAAAATACAAAAATACAGCGTGTTTTTCCTCGATTAGATTTTTATTACAAGATCAACTTGTCAAATGTAAACAAATGCTTCAGTCCAGCCGCTGAAAACACCACTCTGATGAGGGGACTGACGTTGCCGGCGGGATGCACAGGTACCTCCGCGCTAACATCACCAGCCCGGGGAACACGTTCACTTTCAACTCACACTACGCAACGCAGCAGCATTAGTTTAATGATAATCTATAACAAATTAACGTGATCAACGAAATTCTTAATGATCAATAATCGATCGTTGATTAATCATGCCCATCCCTAACCTGTATTATTGGCTCCTGTTTGAACCCGTTATCTGTATAATATACACCTGTCCACAGCCTCAAACAGTCACACTCCAAACTCAACCATGGCCAAGACCAAAGAGCTGTCGAAGGACACCAAGAAGAAAATTGCAGACCTGCACCAGGCTGGGAAGAGTGAATCTACAATAGGCAAGCAGCTTGGTGTGAAAAAATCAACTGTGGGAGCAATTGTAAGAAAAAGGAAGACATACAAGACCACTGATAATCTCCCTCGATCTGGGGCTCCACGCAAGATCTCATCCCGTAGGGTCAAAATGATCATGAGAACGGTGAGCAAAAATCCCAGAACTACATGGAGGGACCTGATGAATGACCTGCAGAGAGCTGGGACCAAAGTAACAAAGGCTACCATAAGTAACACACTACACCGAGAGGGACTCAAATCCTGCAGTGCCAGGGGTGTCCCCTTGCTTAAGCCAGTACATGTCCAAGCCTGTCTGAAGTTTGCCAGAGAGCATATGGATGATCCAGAAGAGGATTGGGAGAATATCATGTGGTCAGATTAAACCAAAATAGAACTTTTTGGTAAAAACTCAACTCGTCATGTTTGGAGGAAGAAGAATGCAGAGTTGCATCCCAAGAACACCATACCTACTGTGAAGCATGTGGGAGGAAACATCATGCTTTGGGGCTGTTTTTCTGCAAAGGGGACAGGAAAACTGATCCGTGTTGAGGGAGGAATGAACATGGCCATGTATCATGAGATTTTAAGCCACAACCTCCTTCCATCAGTGAGAGCCTTGACGATGAAATGTGGCTGGATCTTCCAGCATGACAATGATCCCAAACATTAGGAGAACTTGCACAATCAGTGGCTGACTAAATACTTTTTGGCCCCACGGTACATAAATCATGATATAGACCAGTAGCAAATCAAGACGCTTGAACCATGGGCCTCTCGCTTCCTTCCCTCATCGGGAGAAAACTCAAACTATCAGTCTAGTTTACTGTATCCTTTTCTGTAATACTACAGAAATTACTTTTGACAATTCCAGCTCTGAAACAAGTTAGGAGACTGCAGCCTTAGAAATGCAACAGGCAAACACATAGCGAAGGTGAGAGTTATCACCACAATAAAACAAAATGTAATAAAATACAATTCGTCATTACAAATAACTGCTTCATCATCATAGTCCACTTCAGTGGAATATGGTGACACCTGGCCAGGTTGCAGAATGTATGACAAACACCTCTTCCTACCACACAAAACTAACCAAATGTAATCTAAGTCGACACTTTCTGACAGCACTCACAGCAAAGCAAATACGTTACAGGCACTTCCGCATCATAGACAGTGAACAGCGATCGTGGCCGTTTGAAACCTACCACCTCAAACAAGAAATGTTGATGATAAATCACAGCAGCCATTACATCATGTATGGAACAGACTGTAATATACTTAGTTTATTTGGTGAACAAATGCACTATTATGTAGAATTGTAACAAATATTCATAATGGTCACTGATTTTGTAAATTTACAGATTGACCAGTGATTCTTCAAAATGACTGTTTTCTCAAATAAAGCTTAACATGTACAAAGCTGTGGCGGTCTGCTATGGCTTGGCTGTAATTTATAGCTGGACCAGCAATCACTGATCTGGAAGCATTAGGCGGAAGAGTGTGCGTCTTTCATTCAGCCCTTCACATTCCAGCACAACTCAGCAGGCAGAATTAAAGGGTTTATTATTTCCTCAAAAACATTTGATATGTTGATTGTAAAATTCTGAATTCCTATTTAATATTTAAAAGGTGTTTTTTTTTTTGTTGTTGTTGTTGCTGGCCTGACAGTTCTCCTCTGATGTATGATATGTCAATTATTCCACTTGTACGGTTACTATACCTCAAGACAATGTTCAGATGTTTTATTTCAAGACAGTTGTCAGGTTTTTGTCCTTACACTCTAAAAATTGCTGTGTTGTTTTAACCCAGCTTTGGGTCAAATATGGACAAACCCAGTCATATTTGACCCAAAGTTGGGTTAAAACACCCCAGCATTATGCAAATTTATATGCATCTGATCACAAGCCTTCATTGCCATGTCATTTTATAGATAGTAACGGAGGCTCGAGCCACTGATCTGACGACTAATGCCGAGCGTATATCTCTCAACAGTTTGGCAGCAGTGTCTCTAATTGCGGAGTTGTAAGTTTAACTGTTTCACGAGTTCACACTTACAATACAATTAAAGGGAATTAAGTATAATGCGTATTTGGCATGCTGTTCGGGGGGAGGGCTCCGAGCTCGGAATTCGGCCCGAACCCAAAGTACTCCCCTCTGTATGTAAAGTGGTTTAGGACTAGAAGAGTGGAGAAGGGGTGGTGGAGGGATGCTGCTATACTGTCAGAGAAATAAGGTGAGACTGCTGAGTCTATATATACACGTTTTAATCATGATTGCTGATTGCTGTCCACCTGTGTTAATTATCTGAACGTGCTTCTCCCGAACTTTGTTAATAAAACATAATTTCGTGAACAGCAACGCTACCACATCGCCTCTGTGAAATGTCATCTAGGTTTTCAACTGCGGAACTATTTTATTGATATAGTCGCATGGTAGCGCTTTCTGTGGGCGTGTGTGTCTGCGCTGTATATGTGAAAAATGTGGATATTGTTTGTCATTTCCTATTATTTGTATTTATTTGTTTGGTCGATGTCTTGTGTGTTTTGGTTCTTTTGCTGTTGTCGGCTATATTGACCTTTGAAATAACTTAAATCATTTGGTAAAGTGATGTGGAACGGTAATGCGATCTGCCTGGAACTACTTTAGCTGAGTGTTTACTGGACAATATTTGCACACCTCAGAACGTTCATCAACCTTTCAGAGTCAAGCATTGAATGGCCCTGCAGTATTAATGTGACTAGTGCATTTGAGTCGTTTTCCTGCGTTCAGATTTAAGGCTTTTGGTACATGTTGGTTCTTATCAAGGGCAGATGCAGAGGACTGAGACATTCTTAAAGGGTAATTCCACCGGTGGAGACATGAATATGTATTGAAAGTGGGTCATATATGTAGTAGAATAGTATCATACATTTCTAATTTGTGTCCTTCTTGGCCTATGAAAGACAGAAAATTACTTTTTAGTGCTTGTGGATTGTCTACAATCCCCATAGTGCATTGCAATGCTCAGCTCCGCAGGCCACTCCCACTACTCCACCCATCAATGTAGACTAGAGTTGAGCTCCACTCTACGCTACCCCCTGGAAATCATTTCGCACAATGACATCAGATAATGCGCGCTAATATAATATGACGGCGTAAGAGCGTCAAGGCGGCACCTGCGCCATCAGCCAAGGGATTGGCGTGATTTTATATGGCCTTCAGACAATCGCCACACTTACTCTGATGTGCAATTTTACATATGAAATGCAGCCAAACCTTGGAGCATTTTGTCTTCGGCATCTTCATTAATCCCCGCGCTATCAGACATTCCGGGAGTCTCCCGCATATTGATAATAACTCCCTGATGCCCGCAAATTAGTTAAAATCTCCCGGAATCTAGAGCGAGTGAGCAAGAGCGCGCATGCGAGACAGATCAGACTGTGCTCCAAACCGTATAGTGGGGAGGGGAGGGAGAGAGAGTGTGTGCGCCTCATGACACAGAGACTCAGGCATCGAAATTTTCATTCTTATTTGGACTAGTTATTACCATTTACGTCGGAACTGGTTCCCTATTGGCGCCGCGTTTCAGTACCCAACCCTATCCATAATGCATCCATCTGTGTGTTGAGTACCGTCGTCCATATTTTCAAAAAAGTTTCTGCCGGTGAAATCAAATGCATTGGTACTGATCTGTGATAGGGCTGTTTGCACATTAGCTCCAACCCCCTTTGGGCAGGATTGAAAGGGTGGGAACTAGGGATCGACCGATATGGATTTTTTAGTGCCGATACCGATTTTGTTCCCATCAGCCTTAGCCGATACCGATACGGGCTGCCGATTTTCTTGAGCCGATATTTGGAGCCGATACATTTTACTCCCTCAATTTACATCATAAAAATACATGATGTTAACAAATGTTACAGGTCTCAATTTAATAAAAGTAACATTTAATTAACTTCAAAAATTAATATTTAACAAATAGTAAAAACATGTGAGGTAGAACAAGAACAAGTAGATAAACAATTTAACAAATATTAAAAACATGAGGTAGAACAAAAAAAGTGCTGAAAATAAATATTTAAGCGTAAATTAAATAATTACACTATTGCACACAGTAGCAACCAGCATAAAGTGCACATTGTACTTCATTTTAAAAGAAACAAACTATGTACTGCCATGGTTTCATTTTTTCTACATAAAATAAAATGAGCATTTCTAGTCTCTAATATCGCTGCGATGGCGAGGGAGACACACACCACACGCGTCCAAACCTCAGCCAGGTGGGCTCTGAATAAATCTCCCACAAAAAGCACAGAACAACGTTGGCATTACTTAATCCTATGACCAGTGTTCGTTACAGCACCCGTATGCATACTAGGGCTGTCAAAATTGCTCAAATGGCGTTTGCATATTCCCTCTAAAAAACATATTCGAACCTCCCGTTGCGCATTTTGACGTGCATTACGTCAATAACAAAACACATTAATACAAAGAGACATAACTACTAGTATTAGATAGTTTATTTGAGTTTAAACATATTTGACAACGTATTAAAAAGCAAGTAAATCAACTAATGGCCAAGACCGCAGAGCTCTCTCGCTCACTCACCGTCTCGCCCGGGCACTCGCTCTCCCTCGCCCTCGCGCTCTCTGCGCGTCAGTTAAATGATCAACAACAAACAAATGTTGAGTGCTTATCAAGAATTTTGTGCAAGCAATTTAAGGTTGTGAGTCGCGACTCTTGTCCCAAATATAGCAGGCTTCATTCATTCATTGAAGTTTCACAGTATTTTGAACCGACAGTGAGCGCTCCGAGCGAGCTGAGCAGCTGTGGTAACGTTATTAGTCTGCAACCGCGGGCGTGTTTTTCCACATTTAAATATTAATTTTCAACTTCAAAATTAATACATATTCGAATTTAGAATATTCATAGACAGCCCTAATGCACACTGAACGGATGGTCTACACCTCAGCTATTTGCAGCTCCCTAATACAATGGCAAGCAGTTAAGTTTTATAGACGAGGCATTCGCGTTTTCCATTTGGACTCACAAACTTGCTTAGCTATATATATGCAAGCACATAACAGTTATAGAGCAACGTGTTTCCATTTTCAAAGTGTTTGACAATATTTCAGCTGTCACACATTTAGATGCTTTGAAAGTTTAAGTTACCGTTCTTGTGAAGAGCAGGTTGCACTCTGCTAGTGGGGGAGGGCGAGGCACGTGAACTACAGTCTCCAGCAGCAGCACAGAGCTGCTCATGAACGCCTGCTTATAAATAACGTCGGGGGAAAAAAAAAACTATCGGCGAACGCGCAGCCGTGTATCGGCCGATTCCGATACACGTAAAAACCGCAAATATTGGCCCGATATATCGGTCGATCCCTAGTGGGAACTAGTTCTTGTAGTCTCTACAGAAACCCCCCCCTCCCCCCCCCCCCACACACACACACACTTCCTCCTACAATGATGTAAAATGATGATTTTTGCGTCATTGTAGGAGGAAGTGAAAAAGGTAAATAGCAGATTTCTCTCATCTCAGGGGAAACGACCATTGTTGCACGACCATTCAATAGTATAACTGGTTTTCTTACAATAGAAATCTTAATGCAAATGGGTGGAATGTCCCTTTAAAGGTGCATTGCGCAACATTTCATGTTAATAATACGGGTTTTTCTAACCCATACATGCTTAAACAATTGCCTGATGGGCTGAATGAGCCCTTCTCTGATCACTGTGATTGTCTCTATAATCCTGTAAAGTAAAATAAATAAGAGCGATTTGAGACGGAATTTAAGACAGGGCTTGACGTCATGCGCGTTCACGCTCACCTGGCTATGTCTGGCAGGTTTGTGTATTCGACACCATTCTCCGTATCAGTGAAGACAACTCGAGCGACAAGACTTTAGTCAACTTTCGATGGATTCTAAGAGACCAGCTTGTAGTTCATTCCAATCCCCAATGCAAACTCCACTTAAAGCTAGGGTATACGATTTTAAAGATTGTTCATTATTAATATCCTTGTTTATATGCTGGTTATGGTTATATAGTACAATCCTAACAATATGAATAGAAAAAAGAATGAAAAAAATCTATTCACTTTATTGGCTGTACAGCCGCAGAGAAGTTGACCAATGTAAGCTGTCCGGCCAGACAGCTTACATTTGTCGACTGCTCTCATCCAATCACCAGCTCCACTTGAACTCCGCCTGGCTCTCGCGTCTCCAACCCAACCGCACCCGACCCCGCCCCCCTCCTTACACGAGCAAGTGCAGCTGACAGACAGTCTATGGTAGGTAGCTAGCTAAGTAGCATCATATCAGCACTGGATAAAGCAATGGATAAAAATATAAACGACAGCAGCAAGCGGCCCCTGCTTGCCCCTACTGTAAAGTTAGAAGAACATTTCATGTGATCTAGTCTTACATTGTTGACATGAACTCAAACGTGACATAGGTCAGGGATTGGGTACAGGTAGCACAGAGGGGAGGGGTGTGTGTGTGGAGGGACGGGATGAGTTTTTTAAAACTTCCCTTCCGTCTCAGGCTTTCTCAACCGATTTTCAACATTGTATACCATAGCTTTAAGACAAAGAAAATAAAACTTTTGTCTAGTGCCAGGCGTCGGAATAAGACGAGAGTCAACATTGGGAAGGCTTTCAACAAATGGAGAGATCTCCGGTCTGCTTTAGGGCTCCAGTCTGCTTTAGGGATCCTATACAAAGTAATTACTTACAATGTTCATGAATTTGTTTCCATAATAATACAATTATAATTATTATTAAGTGGATACAGTAAGCACATAAAACAGTTCAACATGGAGATAGATGTTAACAAAAAACGAAGTTTTCTACTACCCCCGTTTTCCCCTTGCACACACTTAAGTGTGTAATTTACTCAAATGTCTTTCCTTTCATATATTTATAATGACTTGCAGATTTAGAACTTTATTACCTCTTAAGACATTATGACTGTAACAAAAGATTTGTGCGGCTGATGCTCATTTGGTTATGAACAGCTCGTGCAAGCATGCATGTGCGTGTGGTCCATGAGCGTGCACAACTGGTTGCAGTTTCGCTTGTCGCCAGAGGGGGCAAAGTTCTGCAAAAACCAACTCAGTGACTTGCGCAATGCACCTTTAACTTTGTCTGTAAATAGCCTACATTGAAATGTATCTTTCTGCAAACACTTATAATTTAATATCTAAAATCTACAGAAGTCAACATTTGAAGTGGATCTAAACCTTTTATCAAAGTTATACATGAATTTTAAACAATACCCGTTCTTGTCTTGGGACAACTTTGATGAACTTTTTTGATCCACTCCAAATGTTGGCTACTGTATGTAGTGTTGTGTATATTAATGAATTACAGATATTTCACATTTGAGTGTTACTTGGAGAATCCATGAGCCACATGGTGATCTGCAGTTTCAACCCTGGTTAGAGCTGTTAGGACTTCATGCACGACACACACCTGTCCTGCTCTGGCGTGTGCCCACTAAATACCTTCCTAAACACACTTCCTCAGCTGCTGAAGACAACTGCAGATCAGCCGTCCTCTCACTGCTCACACTTCACAGGATCATAAGAAGTCCATTGTTGAAGCCATGTTCAAATTTCAGGGGTTTATGCTCTGAAATTCCTGTCGTAAAATGCCAAGACATTCAGCAGTTGATTTATGCCAGATTCGTTGTGCCTGCAGTAAATTATATCCATTCTGATAGAGCTTTTGACAAAATACTTTCTTAAAATAATACACAAGAAAAACATAGAGGTGTTTGTTTTCTTTTATGAGATGATAAATATTAATCTGTTTTAAGCCACAATGATTTTTCAAAGGAATGGGTTTAATTAGCCTGGCATTCGTTACCATAGCAGGGTTTATCCAGCATTGACCCCTAGCCTCATGCGTTTGTGCCAGCTTGAGGTGGGTGGAGTAGCCAAATACTTACACAAGTAAAATTACTCAAATGACCCTCAGCTGTTTTTGTCTTGTTGTTGTTGTGTAAGTAAGGAGGGAATGGTTTCTGTGCATGGAAATGAGCCGGGTTCTTTTAATTGAGATTCTTTTAATTGGTTGTAGGATGGAAACTAATGTGTGAGATGAGTGTCAAACTGCTAATGGACTTATTGGTGGGTTGTCTTCATTATTTTCAGGTAATTGTATTTGATGTTTTCTGAGAATGTTTTCTTAAATTACAATTTTACACCAGTGGGACCCATTTTCATAATCTGGCCCACAAACCCACAGGCCAATCATACTCTTTATTGTCATTGATATTTGGATTCATATGTGAGCATGTGTGGATGCTAGATGAGTCGTGATGTGATCCTTCATACGGGCATGTGTTCGGATCTGCTGGGTTCTGGGCTCTAATGGACAGTAGCAGCTGCTGCTTCATCTCCTCCAGACACTAACCACCATTGTATGAGTTTGCTCTACCCTTCCAGTACATTCCTCCACTGCGGCATATACAGGATCAACTCATTCTCAACTCTACACGCTGAAAATAATGCTTCAGATGGCAAAATAAAAAGGTTTGCAAAATACAGTAAAATGCAATAAAATCAAGAATCTGCGATTAAATTCTATACTGACAAAAGTACAAAGAAAAGATTTCCAATGTTTTCACTGACCAACTTAAACACCTTTTTTTATTTGCACATATTAAAAAATTTCTACTGTTAAATTAACGCTCCTGGTGTACATATAGGTCCATATAGGACCGTTGGACCTATATGAACACCAGGAGTGTTAATTTAACACTGGAATTTTTTTTATATGTGCAAAATATATTTTGCACATATAAAAATATATTGATTTTGATGGCTGCAGCACACTAAAAAATTTGTGACGGTGGCAAAATAAAAGTAAAACTGTAGCCCAAGACTGGTTGCCCACTGAAGCTAAGCAGGGCTGAGTCTGGTTAGTACCTGGATGGGAGACCTTCTGCTGGAAGAGGTGTTATTGAGGCCAGCAGGGCTCAGTGCTCACTCTGTGGCCTGTGTGGGTCCTAACGCCCCAGTATACTGTCAAAGAGCACCATCCTTCGGATTAGACGTTAAACCGAGGCCCAGACTCTCTTACCCCTTTTCCACCAAAGCATTTTGAGAGCCGGTTTGGAGCCGGTGTGGGCGCGCAAACCAGTTCTTTTTTTGTTTCGACAGCCAAAGAACCGGTTCTCGGCCAGGAAAACTGGTTCCAAAGCGGCACCAACTCTTTGCTGGACTAGAACTGTTTCTTTTACCACATCATACTTACGTTGGGGGCTGGGGGCGGGTTTAGATGTGCTCTAAACATCTTTTCTGACCACAATATAGGATCACAAAGCAAAGAGAAACATTTGTAGAAACACGATGGAGTCCATCTTTAATTACAAAGCTAAGTTTCTAGCTAAGACGTGTGGCGACGTACACAGGGCGCTCTAGTCAGTGGAAAAGCAAACAGGTTCAAGTTGAACCAACTCCGAAACAACTTTGAACCAGCACCAGTTCCGAACCAGATCTTTTTTCTGAAAAAGGGGTATCTGTGGTCACAAAAAATCCCAGGATGTCTTTCGAAAGAGTAAGGGTGTAACCTTGGCATCCTGGCCAAATTTGCCCGGTGGCCTGTACATCATGGCCTCCTAATAATCCCCATATATAGATATACCAATTGGCTTCATCACTGTCTCCAGCTGGTGTGTGGTGGGCGTTCTGGCGCAATATGGCTGCTGTCGCATCATCCAGGTGGATGCTGCACATTGGTGGTGGTTGAAGAGATTCCCCCTTCTATGTAAAGCGCTTTGAGTGCAGAGAAAAGCTCTATATAAATGTAAGGAATTCATTAAAAAGATTGTAAAATAGCCAAGTTTAACTCTTTTGAAACAGTCCCCAATAAACAGGTGAACTGGTAATAGTTGAGGGTATTGTGTTTGGGTGTAAAAGAACTTCTCAGTCTTTGCAAGCAAAGATGCTCAATTGCTCATGGCTCATCACTTTGTGCCAAATATCATAAAATATTGTCAAACAATTTTAAAAAATCACATTTCTTTTTCACCCTCTACCATATTGTAAAAAGATGCAGGGAAACCACAGAAATCCCAGTACAATGTAGAGATGTCACTGATTTCTCATCTCAGATGATCCAAATCTTTGCTGTGGTCGGATAAGTCTATGTTTCAGGTTATTTTGGGGAAAAATGGACATCAAATTCCAAAGGTAAAAGGCACCATCCAGACTTTCATCAGCGACTGATGCTAAAGCAAACATCGGCCATGGTATGGAGATGTATCAGTGCAAACCACATGGAAGACAATGTCAGGACTCAATCTTCATGTGTTATAACAAAGTGGTTTCTAGACACTGCACCATAGAAGGGATGCACCTGCCTGCAGTCCAGATCTGTCTCTTACTGAAAATATATGGCCCATCATGAAAAGGAGAATCAGGCAACAATGTTTATGTCACCGGACTGTTTTATTTCAGTCGAGATTGCAGAATCCAGTATAAACCAGCATGAATTCCTTGCTGGTCAGTGCTGGTCTAGCTGGTGGACCAGCAGAGTCATGCTGTTCGCTGGTGAAGCTGGTCTTGCGGGGTTGAGTGTGAGTAGGCGAGCTGTCTGCATGCAAGCTGTGTTTGGGGAAAAGCATCGTTATTGCTTGCATATTTCAGTTTTTAACACATTAATGATGTAAAGGAAACACCATTTAAAGGTCCAATATGTAAGAATTTTGTAATAAAATATCCAAAAATCACTTGCACAGTGTGATATAGTTCCTGCAGTTGTGTACTTACAATAGCCCAAAAGTGTCCAAAGCTATTTTAAACAAGTGGCCGTCCCGGAAAAAAATCTCGCCTGTCAATGACGCAATATCCGCGCTATCCTCGGTTTCCGCTCGTACTGCAATACGAGCAATCGCGACCTGCTTCATACCACTGTAATGTTAAAAAAAACATGAGTGTTTTCACTAATCCATAAACATTATTAGATCCATCAGCCTGACAGCAAGTCCCATCATTCAGCTCGTCTCTGCGTCATAAACATACGCCTTTGTTATTGTTGGAAACTGCGCCTTCTTGTGGCCAAAAAAGCTACATATTGAAGCTTTACGATTAATGATTTATTAAAATATATATTTATAACTTTGTAGTTTGTTTTGTTCCCTCTATTATTTAATGTCATCTTAAGTGTTAAGGTAAAAATTCAAATGGCTGAAACATTTCAAAGTATGAAAGGATTTGTCGCCTGTTTCAAAGGATCGATGCGTAAAACAGTTGTGTGTAAAAGAGCTTGTTTTGTGTACAAAAGAGCTTGTGTACATTGCAAAACTAAAATATTTAGAGAGATGAAAACAAAGAAAAATGTCATTTAACAGTATATTTTATAAACAGTGTGATCATGTCAAAATCCAGCTGTCAGTCGCTGAACCCAGAAAGTGTACATTGTAAAAAAGGCATGTCAATGCAGTCAAGAGCATGAAATGTAGTCAATAATAATAGAGAAAAATTCAACAACTGCTGAAAGAGAACGAATTCAACCAAAGTCAGAGGTCAAGTGCCTCACTAAAAGCTTGCACACACACCAGCACATCAAGCTCAGACATAGCGTGCAAAACATACCATTTGCTGGGTCACCATCACCCCCGCTTCTCATGCAGGGAACTAAAGGAAAGATGTGATGGCTGTGATGTGACAGCAGTAAACAAGCCTCTTTCCCAACTTTGTTTGGAGTGTGTTGCAGCCGTGACGAAATGTGATCAAAATGTGATTATGTTTAGAAAATACAAATAAGTTGGTCAGTGAAAACTCAGTTAAATACAGGTTAAAGAGAATCAACAAATCACAGATTATTGATTTAATTTCATTTTACGAAATTGTGGTACTGTGTAGAATGTAAGGCTGGTCCGTCTTGCGGTAATGAGACTTCTATAATGTGCTACATTTGCAGAAGTGGACGTTTCACTGTATTGGTACTGTAGACCCGTCCTTTTCAAAGCTGTTCCGGGACCCCCATCCCTGCACTTATAGATTTCTCTCTCATCGGACACACCTGACCCACCTCTCCAGCTCTTCAGTAGAGACTGATTTGAATTGGGTGTGTCTGATGAGGGATCGTACCAACTGTGCAGTGGTGGAGGTCCCAGCACAGGTTTTAGAGGAACTGCTGGTCTGGTTTTGTCATTGTATTGGTGTGTGTGTGTGTGTGTGTGTGTGTGTGTGTGTGTGTGCAGTGACCGTCTCCAGGTGGCAGTGTTGTTCAATAATGAATTTAAACACTTGCTAGGATTGGATCTCTCTAGTTGCCCATATGGCTGTACCAATCACAGTTAGTAGCAGGGGTCAGGTTTTGCTGCAATCTGCAACTAAACAGCAAACAGCATATTTCTCATTGATGGCCAAGAGTATCTGTGTATTATTACAAATTAAAATTCTTATCAAGCAACATACAGTATGTACAACCTATGTGCCAGAAACCAATACTTCTTTATTTACACTGTAAAAATCATGATATCATCAGTAAGTCAGGACAACTTTGGTTTTTACATTTACTCAATTTTACATCAAGCAATTTATAAAAATTATATGACATCCTACTTTATTTTTTAAAAATTAATTTTAATATATTTAAATTGAAATTACTTGTACTGCCAATCTGATTACTCAGGCTGTAGGGAATATTAATTTGCGTCTGATCCACTCTGGATCACAGAAGAATTGGATGAAGGAGAAGAAAGTTCAATACTCTAACTTCAGCAATAAAAGAGTGAAACACAAATGTGACGTTTTTGCTTAATGTATGATTTAATTGGATCATCGAAGGTCAGCAGCAAAGACATTGGTTAATAAAGTGAGATTAAATACATAAAGTACTGGTAGCACGTTACAATAAGGTTTCATTTGTTAACTTTAAATGTTTTAACTATTTGAACCGACCATGAGAAATACATTTGTTACTGTATTTGTTCATCTTTGTTAACTTTAGTTAATATAAATACAGCTGTTCACTGTTTGATCATGTTACTTCACAGTGCATTAACTAAAGTTAAACACAACTAAAGTTAATACAACTTTAGATTTTAATAATGCATTAATAAATGTTGAAATTAACATTAAAGCCACAATCTGTACTTTTTCGGCTTTAAAAATAGCAAAAATAACTGTATCAATGTTATATATTTCTATTAGATGTGTACTTACATTATCCCGACAGTTTCCACCAACTTTCAAATACGGAGAAATTTATAGTTTAATTAGAAGAAACGGGACGTTTCTTTATTTCCGTTTCGTCGTCCGTCTATGGCTTCATATAACCTTTGACTCCTCTATTTTCTCGAACTTCCTTGCGGAATCCGGCGAAACCACCAAACACAAAGGGGAACACTGGACTACCTCCAATAAAGCATAGAAAATGACGAAGAAATAAAGTAAGACGTATTTTTATGCGTGTAAATCACGTGCCCGCTCAAGAGCGCTCACTCAGACGAGATGCACTGTCCCCCGGTGCTGCTCGCGCATATAGCGCTCCCCGTTCCGGTCGTCTCATTCAAAACAGCCAACTGTTGCTGTTAGCGAGCCACGCACATTGAATACTCATATGAGTCAGGTTGCAAATGTACGTGCCCGCTTTAGCGCGCTCATGCTTACTAAATAAACGCCTCACCTACGGCGCAAGCTCTCACTACATTCCCTTTAGCACATAGTGGATGCATAACGCAAACCCAGTCAAACGTTTGACTGCAGTATCTTACGTGCTTATAAAATCCAGTGTGCCCGAAAAATGTTCTAAAATAGGTCATTCATTGAAGGAGCGTAATATAAATATTTATATTCGTCTGTATTATAGTTATGAACCACGATTACCTTTGCCTGCACCTTCTGCTGCTACAGCCCAGTAAAGCTCAAACGTACGGGTGAAAGATATGACCCGAGAAGCATGACACAGGTAAACACTGGGGTTGCATTTAAAGCTTCTTGACAAGCTAAACCTACTGAGAGATGCCGTATATCCGTATATTTTGTAAAAACGATCATGTCATGTCATGAGCTGAGCTGGTTGTCATTGACAGCGACAACAATTCCCGTGAGCCCACGCTCTTTCCTGACGTCATCAAAGTACGTCTTTGTTATTATGTGAAATGAGTGACCCCTGGTGGCCAAAAAAAAATACATATTGTACGTTTAATAATCATTGATTTGTTCATGTTATGATTCTCTCAACATGGAGACAAGAGAGGTGTCAGTCAATACATGGGAAAACAAAGTCACTTGCCTTACTTTGAAAGAGTAAATTGGATGTTGTTGTAAATTTAAAAGTAACAGATTAATAGTTACTTAAAAAAGTAATCTAATTAGGTAATTTATTATGTACTCCCAACACTGATCACAACAAACACAACACATGCATAATCAGGTGAGCATTTATGAGCTTCTTGGTATCATACATGTTATGGAGAGCTTCTGTGCCATTGTATACCTCTATAGTCCCAATATATTTCTTTCAAAATATCAATTTAAGGGTTTGATAATACAGCAGACCAGTTACTCCCTGAACGATGTATTGATCACTCTTGGCGGGTTTGTTCAGTACTGGATGGGTTGAACACAATTTTCAGTCGCAAGCAAGCATTATCAACAGGAAATGTTGAACTTCCCTCCAGCCTCTCAGCATAAACAATGATCTCACTGAAGCTCCTTTAGTCTTTCCATCAGGAGGTGTCTCTCAGATAACCTTCCTATGGGTGTCATACTAATGATAGTGTGCACTCTCTTTAGTATCATTTTTTTTCTATCCCAACACTTTGATGATTGGCAATAACTTTTTGCTGTTCATTTTGTGATCCGCGAGCGGGAGCGGCAAAATTCGCTCTCGCCGCCCTGCCAACGACGCTGTGGAAAGATTCGTTGATGCTCTGACGTAGATCGAATGCTTGGTCTTTTTTAAAACTGTATTTAAAGGGGACGCAAAGCAAACAAGCATGTCAGCTGTTATTTGTGCAGACTGACCAAGTATGATAGAAGTTAACCTCATTGAATCTTTTAAATGTGTATAAGTAATAAATTGATAGATGCCAAGAACTAAACAATTATAGTGACATTTTTGCTAACTATTTAAACAAATTAAAAGTCATTTGTGTGGTGTGGCTTTTTTGTTCATGGTTGAGTGATAATCTAATTTGTATTCTCTCTGAAAAACAAGCTCTACCTCAAAAATGTTGCCTTTAAATAGTGTTGCGTGTAAAGTCATTCGCTGTCAAAGTGACGCCAAAATGAACGGGAGTCAATTGGATGCTAACAGCAGGTGAAGTTCTGCTACAGTGACGGCTCCCAAGAGGCTTCAACTTCCGGCTGATGTCCAAGACGTGCCAACTTGGACAACCTCCTTGTCCAAGACGTGCCGCACCACCCTCGCCGGAGCTCATCGCCTCACTGAAAATGAATGGCTTCTAATGCTGACTCAACACTTATGAGTAGAGAGTACAGGGCTGGTTTCATTCACTGGATTAATCAGTGTTGTGAAAACTACTTTTCACTGCGGCTTATAGTCAGGTGCGACTTGTGTATAAAAATTAATTCTGACTGAGATAAACCAAGAAAACATTTACAACCGCGAGAGGGCGCTCTAGTTGGCAGAGTTGTTCAGAAGCGACACAGAGGATGAAGAATTCAATGGATTCAGTGATGTGCAATGAGATAGCGGTTAAAAAAAACTGCGGTCAAAAAAACGAGATTAGCCTGGTTAAAACCAGACCATTCTCAGTTGTAACTGAGATATGATCTGGCAAAGCATCATAGACAAATCATTTCCAGAGGGGCGTCACCAACGGACATCGTGGATAGACCTAAAACCAATGAGAGCGATGAAGGAGATGACGTATGCAGAGCGGCGGCCGGCGGAGAAACATCTTCGAGTGTTGTTCTTTGCTCGGGTTTTAACAAAAAGGAAATGTTCAAATCGCTTAAAAACAGACGTGATAGCTGATTCGGGTGAGTGATGTTCGACGGTGGCGTCCATCTTTGTAATGTAGGCTGCAAAATCTGCTTCATAATCCCAGCACTGTCGTCATCGTGTAAAGCCCACCCCAACGTTTCTGATGGGTGCCGCGATTTCTGCGGACTGGAAATGGGCTTGAATGAGCTCTTTGCCAGACTAACTTTCAGAACAAATCTAAATTTACCAGAAGTTGTCTGGGTTTTCCCAGGCTAAGATCACGGAAGCTTGGTGTTGTAGTTGGGAATACTCCCTTTTGGTAGGCTGCTCCATAAGAACCGTGTCAAAATACTGGTAAAGCTGAGGCTATGTTGGTTATTTTCCCCTTAAAGCTCTACTCTTGGGGCATTATAGGGCTGAGGACTGTCCCAAAAGTGAGGGTGAGAGGTGTAACAGCCAGGACTTTGTTGTAGAGCACAGGACAGGGGTGTCCAAACTCGGTCCTGGAGCGTCACTGTCCTGCAGAGTTCAGCTGCAACTTGCTTCAACACACCTGTCTGGAAGTTTCTAATATTACTAGTAAGACCATGATTAGCTGGTTCAGGTGTGTTTAATTGAAGTTGAGCTGAACTCTGTGGGCCAGTGGCCCTCCAGGTGCAGTCCCTGGTTTTTTAATAAATCAACTTCAAGGTGCCGTAAGTGATTCCCTGCAGAAGTGGATTGTGCCAATCTATAGTTGTGAACAGGTTGGCTTTATTATGTGGAAAATGGTCTAGTGAGGCCACCTTTCTTCTGAGCATCAAACAGACATTCTTATTGAGATGGCTTCCTCCCAAGCTTGAGTAGCCACAACTCTGTCAAGCTCTAGATTTAAGCATTTGGCCCACGTCGGGCCACCTTGATAGCCACCTTAGACTAGAGCAGCAGGTCTCCCTTCACTTTGAGTGTCGTTTTGAGATTATAGCTCTGAACTTCATTTATATAATATGTGTGTGTGCCGCCTCAGTATCTGGTATAGGCTTAGTAACAAGGAAAATTGTGGTGGTCTGCTAAACATTCTTGAATTGAGCCTCAGTATCTGAGTGCAGTTTCCTTAGAGCTGGAGTCCATCAGATGGGGTTATTCCTATAAATCTAGTTTTTCCTAGTACTGGCCTCCTCATATTACAAAAGTCGTCTATCCAAAGCCCGTCTTTTGCACTAGGTGTAAAATGCTAGTTACAGGGTAAATAGCAACATAGGTGGCAGGCTAGCTTCAAAAAGCCTCCCATGCAGCTGTCTCATGGGCGTTGTCAGGCCTTTCTCTCTAGAAAGTAAAAAGCAGTATGTTCAGGCCTCTGCTCTTTAGAGCTGAGTATTGTAGCTAGTTTTTTTCAGCTAGGCCATAACATTTTCGCTGCTCCCTTTGAATAAAATATTTCAAGACACAGGTTGAATGTCGTTGGCCACTTACTGAGGCCTCCATTTCCTTGGGTTTATAGAATAAGAAACAAACAATATAAGAAACAAAATGTGATCTCACTTGTGTCTTAGGATAAATTTATTTCTATGGCCATAAGGTACTTCCATTCCAAAGGGGACCTTTGCATCATGACTTGAAGTCAAAATTCGCTTAACCTCTCTACTATTTAGAAGAGAATGTAAAATCTGTCTTGTAAAAAAGAAAGATAATAGGCTGAATCATTCCTCAGGGTTATGCTGATAGGGTCATTATTTAGAGTACTTTGCTACCCATAGCTTGTATGATATCATCATTCACAACCCAGGCTCAGGTAGAGACAGATTAGTTACTCCCTCCTATTTGGGATGGTTGAGTATGCTCCCTTATGCCAAGTTCAGACTGCACTATTTTCAAAGTAGTCGGGTCACTGTTCTTTTCACACTGCATGACTTTCTTGGCCAGCATTCAGTCACTGCTGTGTTCACACTGAACGATTGATCGGCGACAGAAGGTTTCACACTGCATGACTTTACAATAGGAAAAATCGCCGACAGACTCTGTCTAGCACGCTGCACGCAAACTATATTTCACAACAAACACGCGTGAGATATGAAAAGGAAACAACGCACGACACCACACGTGCAAGACCGGAGTTCTCACGTGAGAGTTTTTTTCGACCCGGTTTGTGGTACAGCTCAGGTGAAACGTCAAACAGACACGAGTGCTCCTGCCAAATTTCTACTAATTTTTATTCCATTTATTGTGTCCAAATAGACCGAGAAGAATCTTTTTTTCTGAAACAATGCCATATAATGTTGATATACACTCACTGGCCACTTTATTAGGTACCCCATGCTAGTAACGGGTTGGACCCCTTTTGCCTTCAGAACTGCCTCAATTCTTCGTGGCATAGATTCAACAAGGTGCTGGAAGCATTCCTCAGGGAGTTTGGTCCATATTGACATGATGGCATCACACAGTTGCCGCAGATTTGTTGGCTGCACATCCATGATGCGAATCTCCCGTTCCACCACATCCCAAAGATGCTCTATTGGATTGAGATCTGGTGACTGTGGAGGCCATTTGAGTACAGCGAACTCATTGTCATGTTCAAGAAACCAGTCTGAGATGATTCCAGCTTTATGACATGGCGCATTATCCTGCTGAAAGTAGCCATCAGAAGTTGGGTACATTGTGGTCATAAAGGGATGGACATGGTCAGCAACAATACTCAGGTAGGCTGTGGCGTTGCAACGATGCTCAATTGGTACCAAGGGGCCCAAAGAGTGCCAAGAAAATATTCCCCACACCATGACACCACCACCACCAGCCTGAACCGTTGATACAAGGCAGGATGGATCCATGCTTTCATGTTGTAGACGCCAAATTTTGACCCTACCATCCGAATGTCGCAGCAGAAATCGAGACTCATCAGACCAGGCAACGTTTTTCCAATCTTCTATTGTCCAATTTCAATTTGTAGCCTCAGTTTCCTGTTCTTAGCTGAAAGGAGTGGCACCCGGTGTGGTCTTCTGCTGCTGTAGCCCATCTGCCTCAAAGTTCGACGTACTGTGCGTTCAGAGATGCTCTTCTGCCCACCTTGGTTGTAACGGGTGGTTATTTGAGTCACTGTTGCCCTTCTATCAGCTCGAACCAGTCTGGCCATTCTCCTCTGACCTCTGGCATCAACAAGGCATTTCCGCCCACAGAACTGCCGCTCACTGGATATTTTTTCTTTTTCGGACCATTCTCTGTAAACCCTAGAGATGGTTGTGCATGAAAATCCCAGTAGATTAGCAGTTTCTGAAATACTCAGACCAGCCCATCTGGCACAAACAATCATGCCACGTTCAAAGTCACTCAAATCACCTTTCTTCCCCATACTGATGCTCGGTTTGAACTGCAGGAGATTGTCTTGACCATGTCTACATGCCTAAATGCACTGAGTTGCCGCCATGTGATTGGCTGCTTAGAAATTAAGTGTTAACGAGCAGTTGGACAGGTGTACCTAATAAAGTGGCCGGTGAGTGTATATCATACATATGTGATCTATAACTCCTCCCCGAACTCCCCTCTGCTCTGTATCTTGCTCTCTCACTGGCTGCCGGTGATCGCCGATGTAGTTTTCAGTCAAAACACTTTTCACACAGCAGGATTTTGAATCACCGACAGGTCCAGATATTTAGCATGCCAAATATCTCACGGGCGTCGGCGACTCGTCTGTGATTCTCTCAGTTCGCGTCTTTGCTCATTCACACTGCGTGATTGTCACTTGAGTTTCTGTCTCGCCTAGTCCGGTACTTTCATATTTAATATTCTTTTTTGTTTTCCTTATCCATGTAATGCTGTTTCCTGTTATAATTCCCGGGATCTGTATTAACAAATAACGTATCCATGGCAGCAATCAAATTTTTATAACTGCAAAACCGTCTTGAAACCCTTACCTAAGAGAACTTTTAAAGGGATCATATGCAACACCCTTAAAGGGATACTTCACCTCTGGAAAGATGAATTTGTATTTAAAATGGTTAATTTATGTAGAAGAAATGTGAAATTATTTTTGAATTTGGAGCTTTCTAGACTAAGAAAAGCCAGAAAGTGTATTTTTGGCTTGTATGGATGCCAAGAGAAGATCCCGTACACTAGCGAAACTTGCATACCAAAAACTTTTTATTCAACAATGTTTCGGTCTCATGACCTTCATCAGGTATACACAATTTACAATCTCATCACATTTGAAGATATTGTACTATTTTTATTGCCTTGTATTTTCAATGACTATTGTAATTGTATGTAAATACGTTGGTTATAATCATGTGCTCACAATTTGTTGAAGTGGTTACAGGTGTAGCCCGTTTAGTGGTCATGTTTTTTGTCTTCAAATGTGATGAGGTTGTAAATTGTGTATACCTGATGAAGGTCGTGAGACCGAAACATTGTTGAATAAAAAGTTTTTGATATGCAAGATTTGATAGTGTGCGGTATCTTCTCTTGGCATATTTTCGACTGATTTTTTTGGGTAGTTTTTTTCCTACGCACCTGCCCTAGGAGGCCACGCCTACCAGTAACAGAGTGCAGTAGTTAAAAAACAAGTCTAGGCTTGTGAGTAGTGAGACTAGTGAGTCTCCGTGATGAGTATGCCCGAAAATGTGCTTCCAGATCGCCCAAAATATACGGGATTCGGCTTTTGCGCTCTACAGTTGCCATTCATTGTTTACTGTGGCGAGCAGGACAAGACTGAGGGCGTGATTACTGATGAGTGACACCTGTGAGATGCACCTGTCTCGTATCTCTCACGGAGGAGTGGGAATTTTCTTAGCAATGTTAAAACGCACATCAACCGATCACTTATTTAGCATTCATGTAAACACTACATTCAGATTCACCAATCAGACTGAATTCAGTCGACGGCCGGACATGTCCGAGAAAAAAAAGGATGGTAACCCCTACTACTCAGCTTTCTCCACAGAACAAAAGCCTGCTAGCTTAGCTTCCAAAAAAAGATGGCTGACACTATGTGTACATTCTGTGAGTGAGATCCCACCTTCTATGGGTGGGTTGAGAACATGTGGAACAGCCCCTACTACTGGCTGTAGTCTTTAGTCTCTGGCCATAAAATAATCTAATGACGCAAAATTAAGATTTTTGCGCCATCGGAGGATTTTTTTCTAGACAAAAAAATACATAAATCTCCCATCTCAGGGGGGTGGAAAGCATGGTAATTCAAAAATACTTCAGGTTTTCTACTAATACAAAGCTTAATGTTAAATCCTGAAGTATCCCTTTTAGTCATTCCCTTAGCTGAGGGGAAATCACGCCTTAAGTCTCATACTTAAAGGATAATTCTGGTATTTAGCACTTCTAGTCTATTTTGTAGTTAGTAACCACTTAGTGAGTTGCACAGTTTTGAAAACGAATGTTAAGGGTTGTTTTAAGGACATGTTTGTGCATGTCCATAGACAGCCACTCTAAAGCAGTCAAAGGCGATTCTAGAAGTGTCAAAAAGTCGAGACAAGACCTATCATCAAAATTTCTGTGTCCACCACTCTAGTTCATCCAAAACAAGCTAGAAAACAGACTCAAAGTGCTAAATACCGGAATTATCCTTTAAGGGAAAAACTTAAGGTGTTTGGATACCCCTGGCATAAAAGCTTGAGGGGTTTTCCTAGTATCTGGTACTATGGCTTATGGAGTAACACCACCATATGAGCGGCATGGGGTGTGCCCATAGGTTTGATGCACTTTTGACTCCACCTGGGTAATCCATAGAGTCAATTTATGCTGCGCGTGGATCTTCACAGCCTAGTGAGGCAGCATGACGTATTGAGTATTGGTTCCCCATAGTGTCTCATTCCCCTTCTCAGGGAACCAGGGTTACAGTCGTAACCTGAGATGTTTCTGATTCAATAGTGTCAGTGCAAATCAGCAACATTGTTTAATATTAAGTGTCCCTAACTAAACAAGCCAAAAGACAATAGTGACAAGAATCCAAACTCCATTAGTGACAGAAATGGAGAAAAAAACATTGTACTCGGTCGAGGGCCAGTTCTCCTCTGGCCTAATGAAGGATGAGTGGCCTTAAGCACGATGAACGTCCTTCTTGTTTACGGTGTTTAGGTCCCAGCTGGTCCTGGTGGCACGTTTTGTTGTTAAACGAGGGCTGCGCAGCTGCAAGTACACACTGCTCATTATCCCTGTGGTAAATACTTCTTCCATGTGCCTAGGAACAGCCCTGAAAACTAACAATTGTTGTATTTGCATCTACAGTTAATGGTTTTTCCTTTTCTTTGGTCCTAAAGAAGATTAGAAAGCAGGCTATAAAAACAGCTGAAACATTTACATAATATAATATAATAATACATTGCTGGCCATAGGGATCTGTGCCGAGGGCTCATCTAGTCACTGAGGGTCTTTCCCGAGGGCTTGTTTCGTAAAGGTTTTTGCTTGCCGTGAAGGGCTATTGGGATTATATATTGTTATCAAGACCTTGCACCTCTTACATAATCTGTTCTCCAAATCATCACTCCAGTATAATACTGCTCTATTATTCCTTAACTTCATCAAAACTTAACTCTAATCCTATATTAGCCTCCATTTGCTGTGGAAATGTTTCTAAAGTAGAGTGCAATCGACTGAGTATCAAAATGTATTTTTTCCATTTATTTGTTTTATTTAAAACATTCAGTAAATGACGTTTTCTGTAGTTCCTACCTCTGATGTAGAATGAGAGTTTTTATTTAAAGTTTACACATGCATTCAAACTGTAAACCCATTGAATGAAGGAGTAATCCCGTTAGCTCATGCTCTGATGGACTAGTGCTGTGTGTTTGTGCATATCGACTCAAAGTCTCTCTCCTTCTGCATGTGGCAGCTGTGGATGCATCATACTTCTCAGGCACTTCATTCCCTAAAGTCTTTGCAGTTTTTGTTGTTAAACGAGGGCTGCGCAGCTGTAAGTACACACTGCACATTATCACTGTGGTAAATACTTCATCCATGTGACTCAGAACAGCCCCGAAAAACTAACAATTGTTGTATTTGCATCTACAGTTTCTACGGTTCGAAAGAAGTTTGAATTGATTCTGAAAACACAATCTAAAAACAGCTGAAACTGTTACAATACTATATAAACTATAGTCTATAATAGACCCAACTTGTAGAAAAGACTTGTCAAGTTTAATTTTATTCTGATTTTTTTTTTGTAGCTTGAAGCTAATAGAATATAAATTTGATTGAATATTTATCATTTTGAATTAGCTTGAATTCTATTTAGCTTTAATTTATTTTATTTCAAGTTTAGTTTTATTAATTTTAGTACTTCAGCTTAAACATGTTGATTTCGGTTAGTTACAATGCAGCATTTGTAATTTTATTTATTTTAAAGTTTAGCATTCAATATATATATATATATATATATATATATATATATGTGTGTGTGTGTGTGTGTGTGTGTGTGTGTTTCAGATTTATTTCAAATACCGAAAAACTATTTTTGACAGTTTTAGTTAAAAATAACAGCACTGTAAGCATATGGCCATTTCTTACATGAAGTGTATCAATGCTGTACAGGGCCTCAACAAATTTATCTTAGATAAGTTTGAACACTAAAATATCTGTTCTGAGATCAGCGCTCGTTGCATAATGTCAACAGCTCCTGAATCTGTTGCTCAGTGCTTCCAGCAGAGGGAACTGTCTTCTCTTACTAACACTTCTGATCTAAAGCCATACTAAGATGAATACGATTAGGCCTCTGTCAGTCTTTATCTTGTTCATTCAGAGATGTTTGAACCTCCAAACATATCCACACAAACATTCTCAAAGAAATATCGCAAAAGTAGTTAGTTTGTCGTTTAAAGCACGCACGCCGTTTGTTATTCACAACATACAATAGGTGAAGTGCAGTGAAAAAGTCCAGAACAAATCTTGACTGATATCACTGTGACGTTCGCAATGAGAGTACGTGGAGAGAGCTGTTTGTTTGACCTTCTGTCATACAGATCTATTTAAAACATGATGATATTGGTGGAGATGTGTTCAGCGAATGCTCTAATCTGCTGTTTCACCCACGTCTCCAGGCAGGAGAATGGAAACACCCTTCAATATCAGGAAAAAAAATAATGAACTCATGCTTTCTAATGTCTCTATAAATAGATGCCACAGGCCATATAAACAGAAAATGCTGTTGGATTGAGGAGGAGGGGGTCCTGAATCCCCATAGGGGTTAATAAGAATCAGAAGATAAAATTGGGGTTTTGAATTAGAAAAGAAAAAAAATTCTACACAAACTTTTCTACACTTCGATCTTAGTTGCATTTAACATTCTGACACCAGATATAATTTTTGATACTTTTACTAGTGGGTGCAGGATGCATGTGAGGAGAGCAAAATAAAGTAAACTGTGACATAGTACACTTTATACTGTGACATCAGTATACCCAAATATTCTTCATCAAATTTGGGGCCAAAAATGATTCACTTTGACCCGATCATGTTTTGTTGAGTGTTTTTGTCTTTAATTGCTAATGCTCTTTTTACACACAGACTGAACAACATGAAGCATTGTTTGGATACTGGTTGAACTAAACTGCTAAACTACTAATAATTGTTTAGTTAAATTTAACATCTGACAGGTATTCAACATAATTCATGTCTAACAGAAGGATGGACAAAACCAGTGAAATATCCACTGATCTGATAATTCGTCTCATTTTATCACTATTTTCTACACTATAGTGAATAACTGTGATAATATGAGAACGTTGAAGGTGTCTTCACATGCGCAGGCAGTTTTAAAGGTCACGCATGATTAGCTTTGAGGTTGTTAATCAGCACAAGTCTGTGAAATCATTCACTACAGTGAAAACAGTTTGATGATTCCTCACCTGTGTCCATCCACTAGAACAGAGTTTCAGTTTTAGATTACAAACGGCCAAATGAATGGACTTGAATCTAGGACGGTTTATATCAGGAGTTACTTTAAACGCTCCATTTCCAGGTTTTATGTTTGTTTGATTGTCTTTCATCTCATATTGTCATCGGGGAGGGTTGTAAGTGAAGTGCTGGAGTTAATCTGAAGATTACGGGACGTTTCCTCAGGGATGAGTGGGTTTGTTTGAAGGTCATATCCTGTTGTAAGTCACCCATCCGCCTCTTCTGGAGCTCAGAAACACGCACAACGCATCGCATGATGAGGCCGCGCAGGTGGTGGGCTTTAATCTGTTTGGGTCCCTTCTGCTGTTTACACTTGTCTATGTCAAGTTTCAAGAGGATGTACATTACAGTATATCTGAGTGAAAAAAGGGATCTAGCGGGGGGAGGTTTAGGAGGTCATTTTAGGTCAGATGTTTCACTGGATTTAAATCTGGTCGATATGAGTAACATCAACACAAACCTGAAATGAGTCAAGCTTTTAGAGACCTTCTACTTTTAAAACACTCTCAGTTTGATGTGTACATTTCCATCTTGAGATAATCTGATACATTATCTGTTTAAATGTTGTCTGTTTGTGATGTTTATGATTTACAGTGAACTCATATAGAGGTTGAGTTCATTTATTGCAGTAAATGTCTGTAAACTTACTCATCTCACCAGTGAGATGAGTGGCAGGTTAGAGAAAATGATGGACTAGTTATAGAATAGTTCCCTTTCGTAGTCACTCCGAGTTACGTCAAGGAGTGACGGAGAATGGGGGTTTCGCACAGAAAGCCAATCCTCTTCGAGTATTTAACAACGAGCCAATGGCGTGAAAATGCCATGGGTCTGCGGAATTTGCATAGCGTACTCCGCCCACCATGTGGGTATAAAAGGAGGAAGCAGACGCAACCGCAGTATGTTTTCGCTTCGGAGCCAAGAGTATTCTTCTCTCCACAAGCCATATCACTAAAAGCCTCTTCGAGACGAGCGTCCTCTTCAGTGTTGGTGTGACGGCGGTACCCAGCGAGATTCTGCATTGCCTGCGATCTGTGCAGTGGTCTGCCAGACTTTGCGCTTCTCCCTGGTCGCCTCGGCGCTGAAAGAGTGAATTTCCTCCTCTCCTCTGAAAGAGCTACACGCGGCACGTCTTTTTAAAGACGGTTCGCCCGTGTTCTTCTGGGTGCGGTCGATATCCGTCTTTCTCTGATGGGCACGATCGCTGCTTTGTATGTCTGGGCTTCGTCATGCTAAAGCAGCTTTCGTGGTTGAGTCATGTGCCTTTTGTGGTAATATGACCATCTCAACACTTAGATCGAGACTCAATGATCTTACTGTGAGAGTCCCCGCCTCCGCTACCCGTTCAGCTTCCTCTACCCGGGGAAGCTCTTCGGCTCGCGGCCAGGGTGATCTGTCGGTGACGGTGTGGAACAAACCCCCGACGCTAGCTCCTCGGGTCCCACCCACCGCAACAGTGTTGTAGCCAGCGAGCGCCGAAACGGTTCAGACGTCTGCCTGTTCGCGGGTACCGTCTGGATCGTTTGGCGCTCCAGAGGAAGACGCGTTATCGATCGCGGCATCACATAAAGGCGGGCTTGATTCCTCGGGAAGTGAAGATGCGGATGCACGACCTCCTTCGGGAGCGCCTGTTGCCCGTGTCGGATCCCGAGATGACGGCTATGCTCTCTCGGGTCGCCGTGAGTATCGGGTTGCACTGGAATCTTCCGGCCCACCCCGATCACTCACGGATGGATGAATTGTTTTTGGGCAAAGCCGCCGCCGCGAGGCCGCAGCCGTCCCCAATGCCATTCGTCCCCGAGCTGCATGCGGAACTGACGAGGACGCGCTCGTCAGCTTCCCCCGCCTTTCCTCCCCTCGACGGCGCAGCTGCCCGTGGGTATGCTGGGGTGCCTCTGGTGGAGCGCTCTGTCGCGATGCAACTGTGTCCGCGGAGCGCCTCCTCTCGGGGGCCCCCCGAGCATCCCCCCAGAGCCTGTAGGTTTTCGTCGTCTATGACGGCGCGATCCTATAGCGCGGCGGGCGGCCGCCGCTATGCATATGATGGGCGTTTTTTAGGTCTGCCAAGCCAGACTGCTCAGAGGTATGCACGAGGGCGGGACTGATTCCCTTGGATCAGGTGATGGCCACTAGTGTGGTCCAGGAGCGTCATCTAAAAGAAAAAAACATTGCTAAAAAAAAAAAAAAAAAAAAAAGCTTTTCGGCGGTGCGGTTGAGGACTTTGCCCAGCAGTTCTCTACCGCCCAGAAACAGGCTGAGGCTGCCCCGACGGCCAGCTGCTGCCTTCACCCAGCCGCCGGTGTAGCCGCCTCAGTCTGTTCGCCGCCGAGGACGAGCCTCTGCGCCCTTCCCTCCGGAGCGACCCCAGCAGCAGCCTTCACCCAGGTCGCGCCGTAGAGGCGGTTGCAGAGGAGCGTCACAGCCCCCTATGGGCTGCTCAGTGATGGCATCGAGTCTTTCCCAGGAGGAGGTAGCAGGGCCCCTCCTTCCCCCCGTAGAGGGCCGGGGGAGAATCTTTTGTTCTCCGCTCCCCGCTGTTCAAAAAAAAAAAAAAATATATAATAATAAGACGGGTTGAGTGCGTTAAAGAAAGACTTTATACTATCACTGAGCACACAGACCGGAATGAGCGCGCACGACGCTCCACAGTGTCGCCCCGCTCATTCCCCTCTGTCTCTGAGGGCGCGGAGGGGAGCGTGCGTCGTCCCCGGACCGCACCGCTCCTCTCCCCCTCTGTCGCCAGACCCCCGGCAGAACAGACCCCCGTGGAACGCTGGTCCTTCCCTGGTCTCTTCTGTCGGGGAGCGGAGCTCGACTACGCACCCGCATGTGGTATCTCCCGTGCGCATGCCAGTCGCTCCGCCCCGCTGCCCCTCCGGGGGGACGTCTGTGGCTCGTATGACCCCGCTGGTTCGGTTCCTCGGAGCTTGGCTCGAGCTCCCCGGTCTGTCCCGCTGGGTCATCAGAACGATCAGATTCGGCTACGCGATTCAGTTCGCACGATCTCCTCCCCATTTCAGGGGAGTTCGCTCCACTATAATCGATGGCAATGCCCCGGTTTTGAGAGCGGAGATTGCGACCCTGGTGGCGAAGGGTGCAATCGAGACGGTCCCTCCAGCCGTGGTGAAGTCCGGCTTTTACGGCCCCTACTTCATTGTCCCCAAGAAGACCGGTGGGTTACGACCGATCCTGGACCTGCACGTTTTGTGCTCACGGCCAAACGCATTTTCGAATGTGTTCGGCATCAGGATTGGTTTGCAGCGATCGACCTGAAGGATGCGTACTTTCATGTCTCCATTTTGCCTCGACACAGACCGTTTCTTCGGTTCGCTTTCGAAGGCCAGGCATATCAGTACACGGTTCTCCCATTCGGGTTAGCTCTGTCCCCTCGCGTCTTCACGAAGATCGCCGAGGCAGCCCTTGTTCCCCTTCGCGAACACGGGGTTCGCATCCTGTACTATCTCGACGATTGGCTAATTTTGGCTCACTCTCGAGAACAGGTTTGCGTACACAGAGATCTAGTGCTTCAGCACTTAGCCCGTCTGGGCCTTCGGGTCAACCGGGAGAAGAGCAAACTTTGCCCCGTGCAGAGGATCTCTTTTCTCGGCATGGAGATAGACTCGGTCGCCATGTCCGCGCAGCCTACGAGCGAGCGCGCACACTCACTGCTGACTTGTCTTCGACAGTTCGACGGCAAGAGTGCGGTTCCACTGAAACTCTTTCAGAGGCTCCTGGGGCATATGGCATCCGCAGCCGCGGCTACGCCACTCGGATTGCTTCATATGAGACCGCTTCAGCTCTGGCTTCGCGATCGAGTCCCGAGGTGGGCATGGCATCGTGGCTCGCTCCGGGTTCCAGTAACTCCAGCGTGCCGCCGAACCTTCTTCCCGTGGTTGAACCTCAGCTTTCTTCGGCCCTCTCCAGCGAGTTTCCAGGCATCTCGTTGTCTCCACGGATGCATCTACCACGGGTTGGGGTGCCATGTGCAATAGGCATGCAGCCGCGGGTTCCTGGACAGGACCCCAGCGCCTCATGCACATCAATTGCCTCGAGCTGCTGGCAGTACGCCTGGCCCTGCACCGCTTTCGAGCACTGCTCAGGGGTCAACACGTACTTGTCCGCTCAGACAATACCGCTACAGTAGCGTACATCAACCACCAGGGGGGTCTACGCTCACGTCGGATGTCGCAGCTCGCTCGCCACCTCCTATTATGGAGTCAGAAGCACCTGAGGTCCCTTCGTGCTGTGTACATTCCTGGAGCCCGGAACCTGGCAGCCGACGAGCTGTCACGGATCCGCCCTGTCTCCGGCGAATGGCGACTCCATCCCCAGACGGTCCAGCTGATCTGGGACCAGTTCGGGGAAGCTCAGATAGATCTGTTTGCCTCCCGGGACTCTTCCCACTGCGTCCAGTTTTATTCCCTGTCCGAGGGCACGCTCGGTACAGATGCGCTGGCGCACAGCTGGCCGCGGGGCCCACGCAAGTATGCGTTTCCCCCAGTGAGCCTCCTTGCACGGGTGTTGTGCAAGATCAAGGAGGACGAGGAGCAGGTCCTGCTGGTAGCCCCTTATTGGCCCACCAAGACGTGGTTCTCCGAACTCATGCTCCTCGCGACAGCACCTCCTTGGACTATTCCTCTGAGACAAGATCTGCTCACTCAGAGACGGGGCACTCTGTGGCACCCTCGTCCCGATCTATGGAGGCTACATGTGTGGCTCCTGGACGGCACGAGGCAGGTTTGAGTTCGCTACCACCTGCGGTGGCAGCAACCATCACTTCCGCCAGAGCGTCGTCTACTAGACACCTGTATGCGTTGAAGTGGAACCTCTTCGTCAACTGGTGCTCTTCTCGTCGAGAAGACCCCAGGAGATGCTCGATCGGTGTTGTGCTTTCCTTCCTGCAGGACGGGTTGGAGCGTAGGCTGTCGCCCTCCACCCTCAAAGTTTACGTTGCGGCTATTTCCGCCTCTCATGATGCAGTTGAAGGTAAGTCCGTTGGGAAGCACGACCTGGTCATCAGGTTCCTGAGGGGAGCGAGGAGGCTAAATCCGTCTCGTCCTCCCCTCGTGCCCTCTTGGGACCTCTCGGTAGTGTTAAATGCTCTGCAGAGGCCTCCCTTTGAGCCTTTGCAATCGTTTGAGTTTAAGTTCCTGTCTTTGAAGACAGCTCTCCTGGTTGCATTGGCCTCCATCAAGAGGGTAGGGGACCTGCACGCATTCTCCGTTGACGAAGCGTGCCTAGAGTTCGGGCCGGCTTACTCTCACGTTGTTCTGAGACCCCGGCCCGGTTACGTGCCCAAGGTTCCCACAACTCCCTTCCGGGATCAGGTGGTGACCCTGCAAGCGCTGCCTCTGGAGGAGGCAGACCCAGCCTTGGCACTGCTCTGTCCGGTGCGTGCACTCCGCACCTACGTTGACAGAACGCGGTGTTTCAGGACCTCAGATCAGCTCTTTGTTTGTTATGGGGGGAGCCAGAAGGGAAGGGCTCTCTCAAAACAGCGGCTGTCTCACTGGTTAGTGGACGCCATTGTTTTGTCTTACCAGCAGCAAGGTCGACCGTGCCCCCTTGGTGTGACAGCCCACTCCACTCGGAGTGTGGCTTCCTCTTGGGCTTTAGCGCATGGCGCCTCGCTAACAGACATCTGCAGAGCTGCAGGCTGGGCGACACCTAACACCTTCGCAAGATTTTATAATCTGCGAGTCGAGCCGGTTTCCTCTCACGTACTCGCCTCCGCTAGTGCTGGAACCGCTTAAGTGTCTTCGCTTGCTCGCCACTCCACTCCTCAGATTGGATAAGTGCGATATTTCCTCAGTTGTCCTTCTTTGAAGCCCTGAGTCCTCCAGCACTTATGATGCGGGCACCACTGCGCTTGCTCTGGTGCCGGCTAGGTGCCTCCGTGTGCACGGTTCCCCTTTGGTAACTGCCTCACGTGTATTATCCACTGTAAGCCTCTCTGAGCATGTGTCTTCCCTTGGCAAGCCATCTGCCACCCCTGGAGCTAGTTGCCACCTGCGGTTGGCGCTCCAGTATTCTCCATATGTAGCCCCAGTGGCCATATGTGTTTTGTAAGTCCTCCCTTCAGTAGGCATCTGGTAGCATGTCCCTCCCGGGATATGTTTCCCAGTGTACCTTGGTAATTCTGTGTCAAAGTGGGACCTTTTTGTAATATTGTGTTAGAGGTCTAGACTTTCGCAGAGCACTGGAAGACAGCTGGAAGATGGCGTGATGGCATAGACCCCCATTCTCCGTCACTCCTTGACGTAACTCGGAGTGACTACGAAAGGGAACGTCTCGGTTACAGATGTAACCCTCGTTCCCTGAGTAGGGAACGGAGACGTTACGTCTCCTTGCCACTTCTGCTGTACCGCTGGGTGACGCCTGAGATCAGTCTTGGCTCCTCAGCGAAGACATACTGCGGTTGCGTCTGCTTCCTCCTTTTATACCCACATGGTGGGCGGAGTACGCTATGCAAATTCCGCAGACCCATGGCATTTTCACGCCATTGGCTCGTTGTTAAATACTCGAAGAGGATTGGCTTTCTGTGCGAAACCCCCATTCTCCGTCACTCCTTGACGTAACGTCTCCGTTCCCTACTCAGGGAACGAGGGTTACATCTGTAACCGAGACGTTTTGTCCAGTGATATGTAAATAACAATGTAATGCAATAAAAAAAAACACACTCACAGTTAATTGGACTATTACCAATTAATATTGAATGTACTTGTGCAACATCTATTAAAGGGATAGTTCACTTTAAAATTAATTTTTGATATATTTTAGCTTACCTCAAGTAAATCCAAGATGTAGGTGTCTTTGTTTCCACAGTTTTTTCAATTTTGACATTTTTCGGTCAAACCGGTGTTATCTGTCAGTCATATAATGCAGGTTTAGGGGGTCCACCTCAAAGAGCATGCACAGAGAAGTCAAAATTAAACATGATTTAATGACTCGTGAATGTAAGTACACACTGATGGCCTAAGACACGAAACGAGCGGTTTGTGTGAGAAAACGAACAGTATTTACATAGTTTTACCTCTTGTTAACAGCTATGTCAAACTGATCTGAATCAGATGTCCAACTGAACAGAACTGAACCGTTTCCACCATTACGCCGGAAGTGATTTCTTGCGCGTCTACGTCACCCATTGTTTACACGGAGATTTCGGAAGTTTTACCTTTCACTAAACATATTTAGATATATGGGAAATCGCAATGGAAGACGATTTCGATATATCTAAATAGCAGTGGCGGGCCGTGCATTTCACACTTAGGCCTTCTGTCCTACCTGAATTAATAACTTTCAATAGTGTA
This sequence comes from Cyprinella venusta, assembly GCA_038021265.1. Taxonomy (NCBI): domain Eukaryota; kingdom Metazoa; phylum Chordata; class Actinopteri; order Cypriniformes; family Leuciscidae; genus Cyprinella; species Cyprinella venusta. Next base: position 17,312,123 of record CM075882.1, on the reverse strand, counting down.
TCAGCGCAAAGACTCTCTATAATTGTTGTTTTTATTTTGCACCGGCATTTATTGGATTAATGCGGTGAGTTCGGGAAAGGCCGCGAGAAACGAGCGCGTGAGTTCGGTTGGTGCATTTGTACAGTAGTTCTTGCGTTCCGAATCAGATTATAAATTCAGAAACGGAGCCTCCCTTATCTTGTCGTTCAAGGGTTAATGTACAATAGTCCCTTTTCAGACGTTACAATAGTATGCATGTTTGAAAAAAAAAAAATAAGTTTCGATCGAAGAAAAATTAAGAAGAAAATCATATTCACCACGAGGGGGAAAGCATATTACTCACCAAGATTATTTTTACACAAAATCCATCCTTATTTCTTTCCTCAAGAAAACTACAGGTTCTAACTGCGTTTCAGTTCCAACAATGTCGTGTCTGTCTCGTCATATTTCTAGCAGTTTTAATTCACTTTATGGCTGAGAGTGCCTGCTCGACAGAAGCACACACAGTCACCGCAAAACATGACGATGTTTACAGCTGCCCCATGCTCTCGCACAGAGTTTTGAACAAAGTCAACGCGATCAGCGGGACTTTTGCCTTTAGAACCATTCGTGGTATAACTTAACATTAGTCAGTTCTGTTTTTACCCGGAGAGATCGAATAGAGTTCCGTATCTGCGTTTAGCTCGGGCTGAATAAGGGATTTTTTTTCTGCTGAGGGTCGAGGAGGGAAAGAAACATTAATTTGTGGGTTGAAAAACTATTACATCTTCAGGAATATTTAGATTAAGCAGTTCGCTACAGATGCAGATACTAGTAATAGTACGCAGATATGGCTCTAACGTTACGCGCTCTGAGCATCCAATCAAAGAACGAGAAAATACAGACGTTATCAAATGCCAGCTAGATGGCCCCGCTCCAGTCAAAGCGAAATCTGATTGGCTGATTAAATCTGACGGATTATCTGATTGGTTAAAGCAACGGCATTCATTTTAAGTTACAGACGCCCGCTCTGTCGATTCTGAAGGCCTCCAGGCAGATTTATTTACCCGGCAACGCATGATGGCTGAAATATGATTGGATACAAGCTCTAACATAAAAACACACTACTGGAAGAGAAAACCAAGAGAAAAGCTATGATATTAAAATAACGAACTATTGGGAATAATTTAATACTCATTCATGGAAAAAAATATATTAAAGTGCAAGTCAGTGATTCTGATAATGTTTAGGCCAGCAGAGAAGGCCTTGCTGGCCCTGACGGCCCACCACTGCTAAATAGTGAAAGGTGAAACTTCCGAAATCTCCGTGTAAACAATGCGTGACGTAGACGCGCGAGAGGTCACTTTCAGCGTAACGTCTGGAGACCGTTCAGTTCGGTTCAGTTGGACATCTGATTCAGATCAGTTCGACATAGCTGTTATGGTGAAAACCATATAAATACTGTTCGTTTTCTCACACAAACCGCTTGTTTCGTGTCTTAGGCCATCAGTGTATACTTACATTCATGAGTCATTAAATCATGTTCAATTTTGACTTCTCTGTGCATGCTCTTTGAGGTGGACCCCCTAAACCTGCATTATATGACTGACAGACAACAACAGTTTGACCGAAAAATTTAAAATACTGTGGAAACAAAGACACCTACATGCCCTTGAGTTAAGCTAAAACATGTCAAAAATTAATTTCAAAGTGTACTTTCCCTTTAATCTTAGTTCTACATTTACTAATACATTATTACACTTAACAAAAGTAAAACATTACTGCTCTGTGAACTAACACGAACAAACAATTGCAATTTCATTAACTAACTTTAATTAAGGTTAAGAATGCTGTAAAAATATATTTCTCATAGTTCATGTGAACTAATGCAGTATTAACAAATGAGACCGTATTGTAACGTGTTAGTGATTTTTTATGCCCGTATATAAACATTCATGTCACAGATAGACAAACTTAACCTTTGTTCATATGAAGAGAAAATGTCATTAATCATAAAATAAAAGAAACATTGACAAATTTAAGCCTGACAGTTCAAACAGTGCAGGCGTATAGTGGAAGGGTTTGGCCGTGATTGTTCATGTATGAGGCTGTCGCAGTAACGACACAGATAAAGGCGCTGATGGACCAGATACACACCGTTGACGGGACAGACCTGTTAATATGACAACGACATCATCTTCAGGTACCTTAAACTTCTTTTGACTAAATCGACCAAAAGACGTGAAAAAATAAAAGACGTGTGGAAGTAGTAGTGAATGGCAAGAAACAGGATTGACTTGTTTTGTCTTGTATGTATATTTACTGTATATACCTAAAGGTCCAAGGTACCTGAAGATGATGTTGTTGTCATATTAACAGGTGTGCTCATGGGGTCCATCAGCGCCTGTATCTGTGTCTTTACAGCCTCATACACGAACAGCCACGGCCTTCCACTATACGCATGCACTGTTTGAACTGTCAGGCTAATTTGTCAATGTTTTCTTCTGATGCGGCACCTGAGTTTTGGAGTGAACAACTAAGCCATCTTTGGTGGACTAGACTAAATTTCTACTGTGAGATTACAACATACTGTATAACATAAAGCTAATCCAAAGAAGTCCCTTACCAAATGACACCAATGCAGTGAAAGATTAGCAGTCTCTCTAAAATCATTGGCAGATCCTAACATAGTTACGCCACATTCACACTTGGCTTGGATTTTGAAAATGTTCTGGCAAGTTGCTGGAGTGAATACAAGCTGGAACCGAAATGCCAGAATATTGATCCTTAGACCCTTGTTACATTGCCAAGACAGTGTGTATGTGTGTCATAGTCAGAAATGCTCCTTTCCTTTTCATTTTCTGTTATCTTGTTGTAAACAGTCTCCTCTCAGAGCAGCTTGATTGTATCTACGTACAAAACAACTATTTCAAACTGCCCTTTATTTTCCACATCACTATAAAGTCACAACACATATTATTCATAAGATGTATTGCCTGCAGGACTATATGTAAAGAGCCTTAAACTTCAGCTGGAGGATTGACCTTTGTCTGCGTCTCGCTGAATCTTCTGCTCGTGCTTTATATTTCACTTTACTGGAAACTCTGTGTTGAGGCTCATATTGGGACATTTTAGAATTAAATGTATTAATGGCAACTCCCTCATAAACACTGACTGTCTTCATGCACATGTTCTTGATTGTTGAAGATTTGAGGTGTAATGATATTCAGCCGTCAGTAACTGATGATAGCACTGCGGTAAAAACATCCAGAGCGCGTGTGCGAGATGCGCTCCGGTCGGGCTTTGTTGAGTGCGCTCTTCCTTCAGTCACAACTGTGTTTATGAAACAACCCAAACAACTTCACTTTCAGAAATGCTGAAAGAAAACAGTCCATTATGAGCCGTACACACAGCGTGCCGGACATCTGGACGAGAGAGCCATCTTCAACGTTCGCCCTTTTCATCTCGGTAACCTCAGCGCGTCGAGCGCAGGGCTGGTGTTTTACGCTAGCTTTCACGCTAATCATAATATTTACATTATGCTCGTACAATTATAGTTTTTGTCATGTTTTTTTGTGGTTTTGATGACCTTTTATGGCGATGTAAAACATACACCTGCAAATTGGCTCTATTGCGTTCAACACCCACATCCACAATTCAGAAAATATTTACTTCATCAAAGGTGCTTTTCTGCAAGAAAACAAAACGGAGTGAGCGATGTGAAGTTGGTTCGCAGTACTTACAGGGCTAGATGATGATATAAGATATATAAATAACTATAAACATGGGAATTGCACTAGACACGATCTCCTGCATATTAGACCACTGTTGATGCATGTGAAACAAATCTTTCCTCAAGACTGTCTTTCGGTTTGGTTATCGTGGCAATAACAACTCTATTTATTTTAGGGTTTTAAATTATATTTATGCAGTGGTTCTAATCAATTTACTCACTTTTTGAGCATAGACCTGAAAATGGAAACTGTCGTACATCTTGACTTAAGTTTGGTATTTTTAAAGAAGGTATTTTCCAGATTGTTATGAAATACGCACACACTATCCTCTAGAAATGTGACCATAAGGGGTAGTGTGTATCCAAGACAACAAAGCACAAACAAATCTGAGGGGAGAGCAGTCGGTGGATAATGCTCTGATCTCTTCAAGTTGGAACAGGCTGCAGGTTCAGGCTTTGCCCCTCCTAGAAACTCACAGAAAGTAAAAGGACCTAAAAACACACTCTTTTGTGACGTCTGCCGTGTTTTGTGTCGAATCTCCTTCCTAACTATATGTATGTATTTTACTTTTCATTCTCATAGGCTGTTTTTGAATGGACTCTTTTGACATGATGGTCATTATTCATATTCCTCCACGAGACCGCAGGATCACGACACCTCTGTGGAGTGAAAGTCAACAGCAGAAAAAGTGAGAGTTATGATTGCAACAATGCTCTGATGGGTGCAGTATGAACAGATCTGGTGCGCAGAGATGGTCAAGAGCTTGTTTCGAGGACGAGGGTTTGTTGGGCCGGACGCTTTACATGTAGGCGTCATGTTTATACAGATTGCGCTCATGGAAATTCTGCGATTTCTCAGAAAAGTTCTTTGGAAAGTTGAGGTTCTCTAAGTGCCTTGAACCCACTACTATAAATTGTTTGTTCAATAAGAGATGGCGTAGGTGAATAAAAGTCACCAATTACGTATCTTTGTCAATTATTGTTTAAAGGACATGACAGCATTGAGCAACGCAAGCGTGTATTTACAACACTTTTTTGTAACATGATTCACATTTTTAAGCCTGTTGCAAGCGGGAAGGGACCCTATATCCAAATGTTGAAATTTTCTGCAACTTCATGTTTCTGAGTAATAGTGCCCGTAATAAAGGAAACCATTTATATGGTAAATAGCCAATGCTGGTAAGATTCCCATTCCAAATGACCAGGTGACTAACAAGTGAAATATTTGGCAGGAAGCTGAACTCACATTATTTATAATCACATTGCGTTAAAGCACACAGATTTCTACCAATATATCACTTTCATTTGAATTAAAATATCATGCTTGCAGTATGTAGATTTTTTTGTTAATTCTAATGTAATATTTTATTGATTTTATGATATTAAATTATATTTATGCAGTAGTAATAATCCATTTGTCCATATAATCCATAGACCTGAAAAAGTCAAGTCAAGTCAAGTCACATTTATTTATATACAGTAGCGCTTTTCACAATACAGATTGTATCAAAGCAGCTTCACAGTGATAAAAAGAAATGTCCAACTTAAGCTGTAATAATTAACACTCACATACAATTAAAGGGAGTAAAGTTTAATGTGTATTCGGCGTGCTGTCCAGGGGGAGGGCTCCGAGCTCGGAATTTAGAGTACCAGTAAGCCCAAACTTTTAGTCAAAAGCCCGAACCCAGAGTGTATGTAAGTGGTTAGGACTAGAAGAGTGGAGAAGGGGTGGTGGAGTGATGCTGCTAAACTCTCAATGGGTTGAGGTGAGACTGCTGAATCTATATATACATTATATACCTCTTATCATTGCTGAGTGCTCTCCACCCGTGTTATTTATCTGAATGTGCTCCTCCTGAACTTTGTTAATAAAACATCATTTTGTAGCACAGACTGAAGTTTGGCCGTTTTAAAGACGGCACTTTCCAGATTAGCCCACTCCTTAAGTGAAAAATTTTTTAAAAAGTGAACTTCAAAAAGTTATAGAATTTTAGATTGATTGTTATGAAACAATGAAACCTTTAGTTAGATTTGTTTGGGCGCAGTACCAAACGCTTCCACTAGATGAAATTCGTTTCCCATTAATTTCCAAAGCGTCAATTTTGACCGCGAGGAGCACAAGTGTGACTATTTTATTTCAGGACCATTTAACCTTTTTTAAGTCATGTCCATTGTTTATTGTGTGTGTGTGTGTGTTTGTGTGAACAAAGGGGTTAAACTTATATTGGCCTCATCAGTCTCAATAGTTGTCTCAACTCTTTTATACTGTTTTTACCTTTAAAAATTTTGTCACTCTTCTCTTTTTTTGCACAAAGACTATAAAATGATTTGATATGGTTCAATGGGATGTAGTTTCCAATGAATAGCTACTTGAGCTTCCTTCCTGTCACTGACGTTCCGTTTGAGTCAGTGAGTGGAGTGTATCCCTGATCCCGATAGATGAGCTCTGGCTGTGTTCACGCAGGTTTGTGCCACTCTATTGAAGCCCACACATTCCTCTCCCTCCAAGATCACTCAACCGTATCCTTAACTGTTGCCGTGTCTGTGACGCATCAGCCTTTGTACAGAAGGAAGGAGTCCTGGATTTCCTCGACCCCACCCACCTCGAGGAGACTCTCAGGATGACTACCTGAAGGGGCGAGTTTCATTCAACACCCACTGGGTGAAACTGAAAGGTTCGATTTAAACCGAACCGAGGACTGACTTTGAAGTGTTACCTGTTTGACGTGACGTGCCAGTGCTTGTGCTTGTGCTGAAGGAAATGGCTCAGGTCTGGATCTGTGAGGGAGCATGTCTGAAGTTAACTCTGGAAATGAAACATTCATACCACCTGATCTCAGATCTGATTTAAAACAACAACATATCTTGTCATTGTCAAAACTAGTAAGATATGTTCTGCCATGCTTTCACTTGTTTCACTTTCACTCAGTAATAAAAAACAAATACTAAGACCAAGGCATTCCTACTTAACAATATTAATCAGCAAAAACTGTAATTTATCAAAATATGGATCATTCTGTACAGGAGTCCCACAGGGCTCCATTTTGGGGCCATTTTTATTCACTATTTATATAAACTGTCTGGGGGAAAATGTCCAACATACATTTTTCCATTTTTATGCAGATGATACTTTTATTTATTATTGCAGCTATTAGGAAGGAGTATGAATTGATAGATAGAATCGATAGAGTCAAGTACAGCTTGATCAATTAGAGCTTGTGCTTAATGCAGAGAAGACCAACGTAATGTTTTTTTTTCAAACTCAAGGAAAACTGAGTTAGAGCTGAATATTGTTACTGATCAGGGTAAAACAATTGAGGTAGTTTCATCCTATACATATTTAGGATTTTTGTATCTTATGATCTGTGAAAAAAAAAATGTTGACACAACTTAAAATTGTAAGGCAACTTGCTGCACAGCTTTTTTTGAGTTTACTTAACTTTTAAACAAAGTAGTTCACTTAACTCAATTCACTGAGTAAAGTCTGATGTCTCCCAATTTAAGATCTTTTGTTCAGTTGATTGAGTTTTTAGTTAAAAAACTTAGAAAATTATACAATTTCTTTTAATGTAACTTTTAACTTTTAATGTAATTTTCAAATGACTTAATAAAGTATGTTCGGTTGACTAAAATGCGTTTTTAATCAACATTACGAGGTTAAAAAATAAAGCTACTACAGGCTTGATATTTTTGTCCAGGTTTTATTTTAAACCAGCAGAAACACATTAGTAATGGAAAAAACAAACAATGTGTAACACTTTAGCCATACATTGCATATAGGCTACTTATTACTTACATAAAACGATGACTTTGAGTAGAAACACGTTGGCTGTGTAGATTCGTAGGTCTCGCACGCAGATTTTAAAATGGCTCCTTTCGTCCAGTCTGCTTTTGTTCGCATAGACAGTTGGCGCGCGCTTCATTGCACATACGCAAACTTTGTGGTCGTTACAATGCGCATGCTACAACCTCCAAACCAACTTGTATGCTTGTTAACTTACATTTACAAATCGAATTTACAATTAATACTTGGTTGGTCCAACGATTGTTTAACCAACATTTTTTCACTAGTAAAGCCAACTATTTTGCATTTAATTGTTCAGTAGAGCAGGGGTTCTCAACTCCAGTCCTCGCGACCCACTGCTCTGCATATTGTGTATGTCTCCCTTATTTAACACACCTGATTCAGATCCTCAGCTCGAGCTGAGGAAAATATAATCATTAGTTTAACTTTTTGTGAGTTGGATTTTTTACAGTTGAGATTGAAGCTGGGTTTTTTCTTTAGGCACAAATCTTGTTTTACTTTTTCTTCCAGAAAAAGGCTTGTCGATGCCACATTTTTCTGTAATATTGATTATGATCATATGTTGTGTATGAATGCATTTATCTAAGTGTCTTCAGATGTTGGATATGTTTCATGGAGCTTTAATGTTTATTTCAATTTGCATACCCCTCACTCATCACTGTACACTTTACCCCACAGTGCATTTGCCCTCTCTGTCAAATCGCAGGCTTACCTTTATATCTTTATAAGGGCATTATAGACAGGCTCCTAAGTTACAGTACATATCTGAATTTATGTACTTAGGGATCACGGTCTAGAAAACTATATCAATGAATGTACCTCAAGTCTGAACAGAGTTGTTTAAAAAGGCTTTCATGTTTGTTGCACCTTCTACTTTGAATAACCTATACAGAAAGCACTTAAACTACAGTGTCTAATTTCCTTAAATGATTTTAAAGTTTATGTTAAAACTATAGAACATAAGTCCATCTACACGTGCAAATGCTTTAATTAATAGCACTTTTACTTAATTGAAATGTACTCGAGTTGTCTTTGCCTCTTTTGTGTTTGTTTTAGGATTTTGTGATCTAGTTTGTTCTGCTATCTTGGCCAGGTCTCTCTTGAAAAAGAGATCCTCTATCTCAATGAGACTAACCTGGTTTAATAAAGGTGTGAATATCCATTTCCATACTGTATATGCTGTAATGCCTTAAAATTCACTTCTAGTTTTATAAACTAACTTGTAGTTTTATTTCAAATGTATTAATGATTTATTATTCATTTAAAGTAATAATGGATTTTTTTTTAAAAAAATCGGCCATTTATCAGCCATAATATGAGAATAATTGTCAGAATGTTAGTACTGGCGCATCCCTGAGGATAATGAATGACTAGCAGACAGAGACTGTAATCCTGCTTGAAAACATGCTTTTTTTATTTTAGGTGCACTCAGTTAACCAACACATTATTTTTCCTCATTTATAAACATATTTCATGTATTGTTATTCACACACTTGTGTGTCAGCGACTGTAATTCAATCAGTAGGCATATATTCTATTTTAAAAGTTTATATTTAGGATTTGCTTATGATACCAACACAAGCAAAACATGTCACTTGTCTTGTTTTAAAGATAGAGCTCAAACTGTCAGATCTGCTGTTGTTCAACATATTTCAGTGTAAAGCCCAGTTTCGGTGTGTATGGCAGGAGTGTTGGCAAGATTTTCCCAGTTGGTGTATCCTGACATTCATCCCACACGTCACGTCGAACAAGACCACAGACCCACATCAAACCGTGACAACGTCAACTGAATCCAGCATGTCTGGTCTTGTCAAGCGTGCCATGCTTATGTCAGACGTGTGTCGTCACATCCAAAGAGAGGAACACAAGTGTTTTGTGTGTATAACACTTCTCCATTGATAAATTACAGCTGAGTATTTAATAATTATGACACATTTCACAGTACTCGTTCAATCACAGTTTTTGAGTACAGTATATGACGACAGAAAGAATCAATGTGATTACAAATACACTATCAGACTGGTAAAGTCTTCAAAGACTAGGAAGTCTTCAAAGTGGCTTTAATACACCAACATGGTGGCCGTTGCTAATTTACAAATGAAGAAGTGCACTGATTCGTGGGACTTGTGGAAATCTGACACATTGCGAGTTGATCCCGCCTCTCCTGAGTAAAACACACTTGCAGACGGGGGAGAGTTTCTGTTGCTAGAGTTGTCTGAGGGAGTCTCACTCACACACTCACACCTCGCTCTCAACTTACACTGACTGACAGCTAAACGCAGCGAGAACACACAGAGCCAGCATGTCTGAGAAACAGCCAAGAAAAGATGGGAAAGGTGGCGGAAAGAAAAAGGATAAGGACTCAAGCTCCCCGGAAGGTAAGCGTCTGCTCTGCTGAGGTGTGGGAAAGTGTGTGTCTATGTCAAGGTTTCAGGTGGGAAGCTCCACTGTTGAGCAGATTTCAATAGTTTCTTTCCCCTTGAGCTCCGCTTTCAGGTTACAATCCAAGGTGTTGCAATCCACTGGGATGTTTGAGCGCATGTGACTCTGTCAAGCGAGAAATGTTTGTAACCATTAACATGACCCACCGGTCCGGTGACTTAGAGGAGAGAGTTTCCCGCCTGTCACGGTGGCGGCTTGAATTCTGGAGGTCAGGGACCAGCGCTTCAATACACACCCAGAGAAAGGCATTACAGCATGTGTTTTTACAGTACTTTAACTCTTTAGTTTGAACTTAATTTTTAAGTTAAAAATAAAGGTTCTGCTAGGAAATGTTTTGAAAGTCAGTCAATTTTGAATATACCTAAAAAATAAGGCAGCAACTGAACTTAAGTTGTTTGAATTAGGGGACATTTATTACCATAACAATTTGAGATATTTGAATGGAAAAACTAGATAGTTGTGAGACGGTATCAATGTTTGGTGTCCGCATTGACCACAACACTGGGGCTTCATTAACTAAACTTGATGATCATGTCCTCCAGCATTAGTTCAGATGATCAGCCAAACTCTACAATTGACTGTTGATTTCTAAGTTTAAATTAGATTTGAATCTCTGATTTTCAATGTGGTCTGGGTGTCACTGAATGCACACTCTTGGTTATTGAGTATCAAGTATTAATGTTACGTGTGATTAGTTAAAAGTGAGCGCTCCATTCACAGCCTACTTTTTAATGTTATTTTTGAATGTATTTGATGAGGAGTGTGGCGCACGGCAGTCTGAACGACTCGATTCTGTGAATGATCTCTTGCTAAAGAAACTCGCTGTCACTGATTCAGGTTGAGCTCATGTTGAAACACGTTCATGCCAGCTTTAGACGAACCTCATCCGGATGAAATGCGTCCTGAGTTTTGTGTGTACACGTGAGAAATTATGGTGTTTGAGGTATTTGAACTCTTGATTCACCTTTAAAAATGTCTGAATATATCTTTCCATGAGATATAAAATATCAAAGCAACATTTATCTATTATAAAGAAAGATAGCACTTGCATACTTTGAAAGGAAAACATAATTTGAAATGATCAAAAATTGATCTGGTGTTTAAAAAGTGTTGTCACTCTTCGGCTGTAGTTAGTCTATGGTTAATGTGATTTCTGTGCAGCTGTAGTTCCTCTGCTTGGACACCTGTGTGACTCTGAGGAGAACTGGCTTCACACATCCACCTAAACACCTATAATAATCCTCCAGTTGAAGGCAATGTCAAGAGTTTGGTTCCTTCTTTAGGCACAATAGTTTGTCTTACTGTAGAGATCTCTGACAGAAGATGGATCTGGTGGATCTGTCTGTCTGAAGCTCATATTAGATCATGGGAATGTGGACCCTGATCCGACTCAGTTTTGCGGCCTGAAAGACAGTGTAGGAGTTTCCCCGAAGGGAACGTGTCCGTGACACACAGAAACAGCTGGACGGGCAGCGCCTGGACCCAGACAACGCGAGGAAACACAAATAACGAGATTCACTGTTATCCGTCCATGATCATATCAGGTTAAAATACACTGCCTGGCCAAAAAAGAAGAAGAAGGAAAAAGGTTGCTATTTGGATTTAAATAGGCAAATGTTTCAGAATCTGGATTATTATTAAAGTGATTATTGTATCTAGCATGTTATATGTTTAGGAACAGTTCTTCTAACCCTAACTGATGGATTGTGTAGATTTTCATTTCGTGAACAACCATGTAGGAACACACATCATGGCCATATTTCAGGATGACAATGTCAAGATTTATCAGGCTCAGTCAGATTGTGAAGGAATGGTTGAGAGGAGCTTGAAGAATCAATCTAGAGCTTAAATCCACTGGAAATGTTTGGGATGTGCTTGAGGAGGCTTTATAGAGAGCTGGACTCTTGCATGGACTATACCAGATCTTGACAGAAAATATATGCAACTCTTGATGGAAATAACGTCACAACATTTATATTTGGCCTAGCAAGCAATAGCCGTCATTTCACCGTCTTGGTTAACTATAGACTCGATATAGTCCGGCTATGAGTAACACACTTCTAGCCTTAACTTCTTAACTTCTAAGTTACATGTTATTTTTGCCAAAATAACTTGATATCCCATCATGTAAACAAAGTCAACAGTGATTAGAAGGTGTTTGGATTAATTTCTCTCGTTTCATTTCTTTATTATCTAATTGATGACTAGTGTTCTTGGGCTGGTTTAGATGTCTATTAAATTTTCACTGACAACCCAAATATTTCCTTGTTTTATCCTAGATGTCTGGGCTGTGTTTGGGCCCCATTAGACATCTTTTAAACTCCATGATGTGTGTTCCTACATGGTTGTTTAAGAAATGAAAAGCTACACACTGACTCCATCAGTTAGTGTTAGAAGAACTGTTGCCAAACAGATAACATGCTAGAAAAATAATAATCACTGCAATAATGATCCAGTCATAGACTCTGAAGCACTTTTATTTCGGTATAACGCACGTCTCAAGCCCAGTTAGTGTCCCAGCAGAGGTCTCTGAGATGAAGCAGCTCTTTTTGTGTTGCTGTCATTACTGCGCTATGCAAAATATTCTTGTTATTAAAAGCACCTTGTCTACAGGAAGTGTTGGATGATAAGGCAACAAGATTTTTGGGCTGCATGCTTTATCATTTTGAACAATTCGGACTGATGGAGTTGATCGTCTCTGAGGATTGAGCAGCTGTGACTGGCAAATAAACACCTTCAGATTAGATTACCCAGCCCACTGAAGAATACATTACAGAATAAATCGGAATCTCTTTATTAGCCATGCAAGCATATGTGAGTCGTGCATTAAATAGCAAAGTTATTTTAACCATTCCTGAACAATTCTCTGCAACATTTAAGGGGGAATTTCGCTGAAAATCTCACCTTTTTTTTTTTTTTTTGCTGGGAATATGCCAAAATCGGAGGGAATTATGCAGTTGGGACAAAAGAGTTCAACACAAAAGGATTTTCTGGATAAATGAGCATGTTCATTAAAAGTGTTGTGTTCATCTTTAGTTATCTGTGTGTCTCTTCAGACTTTAGTATTTACTGCAGTATCACCACCTGCTGGTGCGGGCCCATAACTTCACTCATCTTGAGTATCGGGACGTCCTTCATCTGTCTTTTCCCCAACACTCACTCTCACGGGTTTATGTAGCTGTGTAAATGCGTTCTTACCATAGATGATAGTTTTGTTTATATAAATTTATTAATAGGTTTTAACACTCTAGATTAGGGAACACTATTTGCTATTCACTAGTTGCTTGTTAGCATACACATTGTCTGATTATTAGTACTTATAAAGCACATATTAATGCCTTATTCTGCATCCCTTAACCCTTTCCCATACTTAAACATAACCAATACAACAACTACCTTACTTACGGTCAGAAAGCAGTAATTAGGAGTTTATTGAGGGAAATCTCCTAGTTAGTAGTGAGTATATGTTCCCTGATCTTTAGTGTTCCCAAAATATAGTGACTAATACTGTTTAAAGTAAACATGCAAAACATGATTTAGTTTAGTTGTGAATCATTTCCCCCTTTGTTGTGATGTTTCTACTCTAAACGGTATGAGTTTTATTTATCTGTTTAATGTGACATCGCATGCATGATCTGGTTATTGTGTGTTTGTCACACTGTCATGGAGGAACTAGCAATTAAACAGCATATTAGAGTTTTTTTTGGCAGAATTCAAACAAAATGCTATAAGTTACATATGTTGAAACCAAACCACTCACTATTTTTACTATTTGTTAATTATAAATATTGCAATTTATTGTTTGAATTTACTATATAAAACGTGCCCTGGCCTGACATTTATGAAATATACTTTTTGAGAACACAGTTCAACCTTTAGTTTAAATCTGCATTCATTATATTGTGTCAGATATTCCAAAATAGTATTATATATATCGGATATGAATTAAAAAAAAAGTGTTTGGGGCCAACATGTATGTACACCACAGCTTGAGAGCACAAGGTGGAGACTTTAGCAGAGGCCCATTCTTCCTTCTGCGGAAACATTTATTTCAAAATTTGATTTCAATTATCTATTTTTTTTAGGATTTTTTTATTTATTTATTTATTTTTTGCAGAATGTTGTCTTGTCGTAACTTACTATTCACATGTGTAAGGTTGATTGTTGCAATTATGTGATGCCATCATGGTCCAGCTCAATCCAGTTCTCACACAGGCAATGCAATGAATATTGCAGTGGGCTTGTGTGTTTAATAACATCATGATGACTGATTGGATGGAGTACATGCGCACTTGGGTTTTGTTTGTTAACCAATTATAAAATTTGAATGTTTGAAAAATGCTAAACTGATCCCAAAACCAGCCCAAATTTTGTCCTGCACAATCAAATTCAAAACAGTTCAATCTGGCAACACTGCCAAAAGGACAGCAATGGGGAACATTTGATGATATTTTGCTCTAAAAATTAAGCCTATTTGCTTTAAGATTGTTCAAGACCAGTTTCCTGTCAAACCCTTCTACATTAAAATATAATAACAGTAGAATAGGTAGCATACAGTGAAATATTCATGTATTTTATTACTTATACGTTTATAATATTAATAAGTTATAAGTTATTTGAAGTTTTATTACTGTGGGTAATTTCTGTCCCGTTTTGTGTCTGTGTTTCAGCCGAACCCAAGTTAAAGGAGCTGCGGAGCGTGACGGTGCAGGATGGGAAAAAGACCGTGTTTAAGTGTCAGATCGTGGCGGGAAACCCGCCGCCCAGCATCAAGTGGTACAAGAACGGGCAAGAACTCGCAGGCAAAAACAGACCCAAAAGCATTAAGATTAAGGAAAGGAAACAGTAAGTTCCTACTGTTTAAATAAATCATCATTTTTCTTAAGCTGAATGAAGATTTGGCTTAGAATATTAAGTCAGAAATGTTATTTTTGCATTTAGCGTGACGGTATCTGCCGTGTGTCGTACAGCGTGTGGGCGGCTGTTGGTCAAAGTTAACCCAGTAAAACCAAACAGACCTCCCTAATGAAATTCGTAACCTTGGGGCAGTGTTGCATTTTTGAGAAGAAATACTCCGATATTACGCTGACTCATGATGATGCATACACTGCTAATGTTTATCTTGAATTACAGTATAAACAACCAAGATTATGTAACTTTCCACAGGAAGAACATATCCGAGCTACTGATCAGGAAGTCCACAGAGGGACACGCTGGTTTATACACCTGTGAGGCAGTCAACAAAATTGGAAAAACAAATACTACAGCGAGCCTAACCATCAGCAAAAGTAAGAATGCATTCTTTTCACTAGCATTAAAGTCTACAGTGTGTAAATGTGTGATGAGGCCACCGAAGGGCCAAGGTGACCCGACCTATCCAGAGTGAAGACTGAATACACCAGTGGTAACTGTTAAATCATCACATCTGTTCTGTATATATCATTTGTAAAGTGCATTTTCTATAAGATCATTGCATTTTCTGCTTGAGCCACAACCACGATTTCTATGAATGTAGCGCAAGGAATGATTGGTGGTATAGCAAAACACTGTTTTAAAACGGCGTTCAGGGATCGACTTATCAAGACTATTATCTAAGATGGCTCCTGTCAGAACATACTTAGAAAATAGTCTCGATAAGTCGATCCCTGAAGGCCGTTGATGCAGTTCAGAGGTTCGCTGAACTTCATTCAGTTCAGCTCGCTCAGCACGACGTTCGTGGTTTGATTTGTCGTGACTGTACACGAAGTGAACTGTCTTTATAAAGTATCTTCTTATTAAACGATCTGTATGGACCCTCATTATGTTACTGTGTTAGTGTGAGGCTATTTTGAGCCTTGTTAGTGGAATAAACTAGCGATTTCTTTTTACTTAGTATATGCCCCCATTACTAGCATTATACACTGAACAGTTTTTAGAGATAAAACTCTTTACATTCGATTGTCATGAAAACAAATCTCAGAGAACGATTGACTAGGTACCGATGTTTTATTAGACCAAAGGTTCATTTTGCGCCGGAGTTCTCCTTTAAATGGTCCTCCTTTTCACTCACTCACTCACACACACACACACACACACATGCTGTGTCCGAAATCTCCACTCAAAGCACTACTCCCTACCCCCTATGTTGGGGGTAGAGAGCAGAGCACTATATAGTGAGCTCACCAGCATAATAGAAACACACTTTCGGACACTACTCGATCGTCTCTCGGTGCCGTTGATTACATCATCAGTCAGCTGGTGCCGAGCCGGCTCTGGGCTAAATAGACTTTTTAAAATAAATACATTACATTATATTGAGCATATTTCTCCAAAATTTAAAAACTAAAAGTGATTTCTGGCCGTTTTTGTTATAATGAGCTACTCCACACATGATTATAGCTTATTTTTACGATCAGCGCAATGCATGATGGTATGTAGGGATTAGGTTAGTGACCATCTGTTGTACACTACTTTTCAAAATGCATTCTGGGATACATTGAGTGGACTTTATAGGGTATAATAATCATCACTATACATTCGGACAGCTCTACAAAATACAGAGCTCACTATATAGTCCACTATATAGTGAGTAATGAGTGATTTCGGACACAGCAACTGTCTCTCATACACATACACTCACTCAATCACTCTCACACACACCCACCTTGGAAAGTTCGATTCGTGATTCTCTTCATCCTAAATGGCTGACTTGTCTCTCATACAGTATGTAACGCTAGAAAGCATGATTCATTCTTTGGACGGTTCTTGGAAATTTGTTGCGTTGCATGTCTTTTTTGTATCTGTAGACCATTTTGCAAGATGTAAACATCACTGGTCCAGAAGCACTTCCTGTTTCAGCTTTTTAACACTACATACAAGCTGGGATAAAATACAACCAACAGAACATATAAAACTTAATCAAAAAGTTAAACAAACATCTTTAAGATGTTCTCTTTACATGTGAAATAAAGAAAACAGTTACAAACTGAAACAGGAAGTGTGTCTGGACCAGTGTTGTTTACATCTTGCAAAATGGTCTATAGGCCTGTGGTCTTTGACTCAGGTAGGCCTACTATATATAAATTATGGATTGTTATTTACAATATATATATATATATTTGTAATTTTTAAAGATATCTTTACTTTTTTATTGATGTTTTCACCCTAACTTTAATTATTCATTCATTTAAAATCTCACATTGATATAATATAATTAGATCATATGTTCATGTTGAACAGTAAAATTTTGTTAACCTTCACATAAATGTCACCTAATAGCTGCATCTAGAGCATATGTTCTCCTCATCTCCAAAATAAATACATTGATTCCAAGCAACTTTATTAGCTTTAGAAGTTCTGTCTTCCTGTTCCAGAGCCATATCTGAAGACCTGAATATCAGTGCATCCCAATTCGCCATTTTTTAGTATGCACTCAACAGTCCTTGCATTTTAGAGGTATGTAGTAGACATATACCCACATAGCAACATTGTTTCGGCCCAGATCTGGCCCACATCTGGCACTTGTGGCATGCGGATCTGGCCCACATGCAGCAATGAATTACGGCCCTTGGGTGGCCCACTCCTGTTTGCCAGATCTGGGCCACAAGCAGGCCATAGCAATGCCACATGTCAGCCAAGAGCAAAGAAATAAACCACAACTGGACTTTATCTGAGCCACAAAATCTGTGTATATTAAACATGGAGTCATCTCAACCTTAATAAGCCTGTTAACAAGCAGAATCACTGAAGGAAAGAAGAGAATGGAAAAAGAGACAAGCAGAACAAGAACTACAACTGACTTTAGACACAGTCTTAGATGAAATCACCCGAAGAGAAAAGAAGACATTAAATCTGAAGATCTCAGCAGAGGAGGATTAAACAGCATTACCAGCTTCACTTATTACTAACCAGACTGACTTTATTTCTGTCAGACTTCTAAAGAAGATTTTATTGAGAATTAAAAGAGGTTTAACTCTGTGTTTCATTTGAAGTCACCATAACATCAGAATCTCTGAAGGAGAAAATCGTAATTGGTTACCATTATGGAGATCGGTGTTTGCTTTAGTTGGGGTCTTGAGCCTTAAATCATTTATTTTAGGGTATGTTTGGCTATTGTACTTCTGTTACAAAAGTCAAATGAATGGTGTGGATACAATGATTTGATGATGTTGATTGTGGTCGTACATAATCAATAATTTGTCTGAATCAGTGAGCGTATAATTTCAGAATCAAGCTTTGTATTTTATGGATATTATTGAAGCACTACTGTTATGGCATATGCCTTCTCTATTAAATCAAAATTATCAAATCAATTACAAAAAAACCCCTCACAAATATTTTAGATAGGCACATACAGACATCAAGAATTAGCCTATGAATCTCAACAATGGTGACGAAAAAAGCTCATTATTTATTCATGCAGCAATGCATGATGGGAGCCATGAATGACTTTTGATTGGTGGCATCCAGAATACGCTGCAAAATGCTTTTTAATTGCCACCATTATTGAGATTCACAGGCTGATTCATGATGTCTTTTAAAATTAAGTTTTAGGAAATTATTTGGAGTACATTGTATAAGTAAAAAACATTATGATTTTCAAGGACAGTATTGTAACAATAAACAATAAAGTAAATTTAACTCATAAATTGGGCTTCACTCAGTTCAAATGATAGTGAAATAATGACAATGTTCAACAGCAAACACCATCAAAACACATTTTGTTCGTTATTTGTTCATTTGGCTGTTATAACATAAGAATGATAGCCGAACAAATTATAACATAAGTGTTTTAAGGCTCAAGAGCCCAACTAAAGCAAACACTGATCTCCATAATGGTAACCAATTACGATTTTCTCCTTCAGGGATTCTGATGTTACGGTGACTTCAAATGAAACACAGAGTTAAACCTCTGTTAATTCTCAATAAAATCTTCTGTAGAAGTCTGACAGAAATAAATTCGGTCTGGTTAGTAATAAGTGAAGCTGGTAATGCTGTTTAATCCTCCTCTGCTGAGATCTTCAGATTTAATGTCTTCTTTTCTCTTCAGGTGATTTCATCTAAGACTGTGTCTAAAGTCAGTTGTAGTTGTTCTGCTCGTCTCTTTTTCCATTCTCTTCTTTCCTTCAGTGATTCTGCTTGTTAACAGGCTTATTAAGGTTGAGATGACTCCATGTTTAATATACACAGATTTTGTGGCTCAGATAAAGTCCAGTTGTGGTTTATTTCTTTACTCTTGGCTGACACGTGGCATTGCTATGGCCTGCTTGTGGCCCAGATCTGGCAAACAGGAGTGGGCCACCCAAGGGCCGTAATTCATTGCTGCATGTGGGCCAGATCCGCATGCCACAAGTGCCAGATGTGGGCCAGATCTGGGCCGAAACAATGTTGCTATGTGGGTAGCATTGCAGTTCAACAGCCAAAAACACTGTAGCATTGTGGGGAACCTTGCTTTGGCAAACACCACAGAAAAATAGTACAACCTACTTAACTCATGCTGTCTGCTTACTTACATCCACAAATGTAACACAGACCCTATTGTGATATTGATCATTTACGCCAATTGGGATATTGATCATTTACGGGTTGTGAGTCTAAAAAGCGGTGGGACATAAATCTCTCCTGAAAGCTAAATGGGGTTCCTCCAGCCCATTCGCTACATTGCAAAAATGATCCGATTTCTGCTCTGTAATCTGGCTTCTTAATGCCTTTTTTCAATTAGTGAGCAGTGCATTTGAATGAAATGGAAAGTGAAAAGTACGAGTTCTTCCATGTCTTCCCTCGGGCATTAGAACAGCAGCAACCGGCCAGTCTGTAAATGTAAGTGACTGTAAACTCCCTGACGTTGATGCCTTACAAACCTGGTAAAGAAGGAGGTTATCTGACCGAGCACAGATCCCTGCTGGACCAGATTTCCCTCATTGCAGCTCATTTTAGGATGTTAAACTAATCTCAGAGAGAGATTTCAGCTGAGGGGCCAGACTTTAAGGACCTCATCTAACCTTACTTTAAAGGCTGTGTAGAGAGGATATGATGTTCATGTGGTGCAGTGTGAAAACAGTGGTTACAATGGTCAGTTACTGTCTGTGAGTTCGAGACAGAGCTTACAGTCGTACCCGGAACTGAACGAAACCCTAAATCCAAGGCAGAATCTCTGTATGTATGGATCTGCATTTACACTTTATTGATCTGTGGGCTTTAGTCTGAGTAGTTTCCCCTCAGGTTCTCCATGAAAGCGGTCCCCTCTGGTAACGTGAGACCGCCGGCCACCATTAGACTCTTCCTCATAGACTTCCACCAAATTCATCAAAGCTTCTCATTTGACCCATTTCAAGGAAACCGCGTCTCTCCATTGCACTGATGGCACGTCTGGGATTATATTGCAGATTATCACATGTCTTTTCAAGGAGCACCTTTTTATCCCAATTAAAGTTCACCCACAGAGCTGATGATGGACATTGACAAAGTATCTCATTGAAGAATAGATTTGGACAATAAGGACAGTTTTTGTTCTTTCGTTTCTATTTGCCAAGATATATAGGGACGCCACTTTTATAGTAAGGGTTTAGTCTCAATCTGTACAGCAGATTTTGTCACAACCACGTTTTAAAATGGAGCCGTCTTTAACATTCTCTCCACAAATACTGTATATCTCTGTTTACTTATCATTCTGAAAACATTTCATGTGTACATATAGTACATAGCCATAGTTCATTTTAACTCTTCAGGCCTGTTCACACCTGGTATGAAGATGCGTTTCAATCGATCGGATCACAAGTAGATGAGAGAAAAATTCCCGTGTACAACTGGTGTTTTGATCCGTTTCTTTTGTCCACATGAAACCTCTTCTGTCCTATGGGTGGGTAAATGTATGGGCTTTTCCAGATCTCTCAATCTATTGGACAAAATGAAATCTTGTGCAATTGAACTCGCCCGCAGATGAGAGAGGAACACAGAGAGAGCATGTGTGAGCATGTGTGAACACAGTGAGTGTGTGTTAGAAATCAGGAATGGTGAGAGAACATCGTGCTTGGTTTGTTTTTCGTCGTCAAATCAAACTTGTGTCTCCAGTCGAAAAAGTTTAAATACCGTCTGGCTAGAGCACTTCCCATAGTGTTTAGGCATTAGATCAATAGACGTAGAGTACACATTCGACAACATGAGTGTTTAAACTATCTGTATACACTAAGCAATCAGGTCGAATGTGTTTTCATCTACCACTGGAAGTGTGAAAAGTGGACAAGTTCAGTGTTTTAGACCCTGTTTACACCTGTATTAGCGTCGTCCACTTGAGATCCGATCAACCAAAATGTATCTTAATACCAGGAGTGAACATGTCCTTAGTTTCTCCGAAGCGAGCATCCTTTGTTCCACAGCAGTGTCTCCAGCAGTGGTCAAGCACCTCCACATACACTCAAAAGAAAGTTCAGATGGGAATTACATTTCCTCACAATGCTGGTGGATGTAAAAACAACAGTTGGTCATTTGTCCAGGAACTTTCTTATGGGAGGTGGGAGGAAATCACTGACATTTCCATTTTTGGACCGCAGTAAAATAACACACTAGCACTGAAAAATTCTGAAATGACATCATGGCCCCATGTAAAACAATCATGAGTGACATTTTAGGGCCATTTTCATGTGTGTTTTGTCTCAGCAGAGCTCTAGTGGCTATATATGAGCTCATGCATAGATGTTTCTGCTGTCGTGTGGTCTGGATCAGTAAAGTCCAGCTGTACTGCAGGATAACACTCGAAATATGTCATATGTGTGGTATTTGGATCCAGTATCATTCATTACATTTTCTGCATGTGTCTGAATGTTTTTGTAAGTGGTCATCTGAACAGGTCAGGTTTCAATTATAGTGTCTAGACAGGTCTGTGGAGGACTGCCGTTTAGTGATAGACAAAATATGAGGGGATAACAAGAGATTAGAGAAATACAGTAAATGTTGAAGGCCAAAGCGGATCTGAGTGAAGAACATCTTGGTGAGTGGTTCACCAGTGTTGAGGTGGGCGGTTGCCAAGGCCTCGCTTTGCAGTTGCTAGGGTAGAGGTTGACCGATAGTGGATAACGATAACTAGGTTGGACCACGCTGGGCGATAACCGATTGATCAACCGATATTTTTTTTAAATGGTTACTGAATGAAAACAAACATAATGCTCCATGTAAAATAGTGCTGAATTTTAGTATTTAAAAAACTGTTTTGAACCATGAAAATGTACTACTGTACTTTTTAAATATAAATAAGTATGAATATATTAATTATACCTTGATCATTCATGCTAGTTCATGGAGCATTAACTAAAGTAACAGATGTAACATGTAAAAATGTAATAGTACATGTTTAAAATAAACTATCTAACAATGAACAATACTTCTACAGCATGCATTAGCCTTAGGTAAAGTAAAGTGTTACTATATTGCATATAAATCCAAACAGTCATGCTCAAAGATGGCCATCTACACACAGGCCATAGCACTGAGAAGTACAATTGTATATTGTATGTATACTCTCTCACTTTATTTGCTTCTTTTCTAGAATACTTAATACAACAATATAATGTATTAAGGCTCTTCCACACTGAGTCTGAAATTTCGTACGCTTTTTTTCGTATTCATTATTCGGTGGCTCTGAATTGTCAAAACACCATTCAAACACCTCTCAAACTGCTTGCTACGGATGCGAAAAACGCATAAAATCGAACCCCATGAAAGTTTGACAGGGTGAAAGTTTCGGAAGTTTCGGCAGTGTGCAAGCGTGATTGACATAGCGTGAGGTTGTGTTTATTTTATTTTTTAACGGACTCAGTGTGCAAGGGCCTTAACAGTGATGATAAAATACGAACTGAAATGGAATACATTTCTGCATGAACATGTCAACCCTCTAGATGGCTCTTTAACTCGATCACATCATTATCTACACAGCACAGCTGATCAGTGGCCAAAGAGCTGCGGCTCGGC
The DNA here is from genome assembly GCA_038021265.1 of Cyprinella venusta. Lineage (NCBI taxonomy): Eukaryota > Metazoa > Chordata > Actinopteri > Cypriniformes > Leuciscidae > Cyprinella > Cyprinella venusta. The sequence goes on along the minus strand of CM075882.1, from coordinate 17,289,243 downwards.
ATCCAAACACTACTAATGTTGCTGTCAGCAGTCTGAGACCCTCCTCCTTCCCCAGCTCCACCTGTATAGATCTTCTACGTGGGGTTATTTCATGTATGTTACATGTGTAGTCTATGAATTTATTGGCAGTAATATAACTGCAATAGCAATTCTCAGTACTTGCTCTGTATCAGCAGCAATAATAAACAGCAGTGTAGCAGATCTATTCCAGCAGGTCCATACACACACTAACACACTAACGCCATATCCACTACCATGCCAATCTCTGCCAGAGTTGTCATGACAAAGGGCTCTATCTTGCACCCGGCACAAATGACTTCGTACGCAGATGCATGTCTCATTCCTATTCTGCACCCGCGCAAAGCAGGCTTTTTTCCTCAACAGACGCATGTCGGTAAATTAGGAATTGAACTTGCGCCCCCTGGGCGGATTGGCGCAAAAAGGAGGCTTGTTTCAACGCAAATATTCCCTAGTGCTATTTTGCAGTTCCAGAAAACAATTGCGCCACTGCAGCCACTGCACAACAATTGCACAACGTCGGTCTCATCGGCTGTGAACCACCCCTGGTAAACCTGCCATTATAATAACAATGCGCACCTGCTTTTAAAGGGATACTCCACTTTTTTTGGAAATAGGCTCATTTTACAACTCCCCCAAAGTTAAACAGTTGAGTTTTACCGTTTTCAATTCCATTCAGCCTATTTTCTGATATTTAGAAGAATATCAGTAACCAGACAGTTTTTGGTCTCATTGACTTCCATAGTAGAAAAAAAATATACTATGGAAGTCAATGAGACCAGAAACTGTCTGGTTACTGATATTCTTCTAAATATCAAAAAATCTGCCGAATACATTCGAAAATGGTAAAACCCAACTGTTTAATTCTGGGGGATTGGTAAAATGAGCCTATTTCCAAAAAAAGTCGAGTATCCCTTTATAGGGTATGTTGAATGACGCTGTGATTGGTTTATTTCACGTTACGCCCAAACCACACCTATGAATAATGAGGCTACTTCAGACCAACCCCTTTTAAACTTCGTCGGGCGCAAGAGTCATTTATCCCGCCGGTAAAATTGCAACAGCGCCCAAGAGCCACCCACAAAGTTACAGCGCTTTACGCTTGATACTTCCGTTTCAGATCGTTAAAATAGGGCCCAGAATAGCTTTAAATATGCTACTTATTTGACTAATAAATGCTTAAAAGTGACCAGCTGGATATAAACTAATGCAATAGATGGTCACAATCGTGATAGTAAACATTTTGGCCGGATTTGCGTGTTTTTGTTGTGTTTACATTGTTTAACTTCTTGAGACACTACCAATGTTAGCGTCCTCTCAGTCTTGACGGCAAACATACTGCTCTCTCCAATAATGCAGCATCTAGGCAACAAATGAATCACTGATATGAAAACTGTATAACATTGATATAAGTGATCACACTGATTAAGACCTATATTGTATTTACATAAATTGTCAGAGGCAAATTTGCTTTATATTTCCCTGGCCTTGAAATCAGGCTCATATAAATGTCAGGAAACATGATTTCTGCTGCATATTTCAATATCCGTGATCACTGGATCTTTTGTAAGTTGTAAGGAACACTATATCAGGTCCAGCCATTAGTTTAAACTGATAATAATTAGTTTTACTCAGTTTCCACTATTAAATCCAGTCCCGCTGCAGCTCTTCTGCCACTCGGTCCGGCTGATGGGGCGTGTTCCCATATGGAAGTCACGTCAATGCATACGATTCAAGCATCCTACTGTGGTGATGTGAGTTAGGGTTGCAGTACTGCAGGTGTGGAGGAGTTACTGCAGTGGATCGGTGCAGACAAGCTCTTTGTCTTTAGTGGTCTCTGTCACGCCACACTCTTCCCACCGAAAGCCATTTGGGAACAGCTCTGAAGGAGGGAACACACTGCACCTCCAGACCGCATGAATAATTACAGCGCTGAGTGCTGCCACTGCACTGCAGCAGAGCGCCCGTGTCCGGCTTTATAGAGGCACCATGCCATGATACACTGACTAATGCTTTAGCAGTGTTACTGGAAGAGAGATCGCTGCCGTTTCTTTCATTTGTTATCGATTTTGCCCTTGAAATAATGGATAGAAACATGAATGAAATTAATTTGATTTTTATTTGTAGTTTGATGCTCAAGCCAATCATATTGGTCACAGTCACCTTATGTTGCGATGCGGAAGTAAGCTTTTTTCTGTAAATGTGTGGGAAGTCATTCAGTAGAGAGAGAGAGAGAGAGAGAGAGAGAGAGAGAGAGAGAGAGACAGAGAGACAGAGAGAGTGTGTGTGATTGGTAGGTTTAGCGGTCGGGTTAGTGTAAGGGGAGAGATATATACTGTACAGTTTGTACAGTATAAAAATATAGAGTACCCACAAAGACGAAAAAAAAGTGAACCAGACGTGTGTGTGTGAGATGGATGGTCCTGTGAAGCGGCTCCAGTCGGGCGGGCTGTTGGAGGTGAGGGCATGAACACACAGTCAGACGTGACGCTGTGTGTGTGTGTGTCTGACTCCAGTCTCTCTGCTCATGACAGCTCAGGAGAAAAGGCCTCTCTATCTCTGTAAAAGCTCCTCAGTGTTTGTGTGTCAGCAGAGAAAGGCACCGTTATTGAATTGGTGTCCGAGACCTTGTTCCGTGTTTGTTAATAAAACTCTTGCCTTGACGTGTTTGGCATGAAAAGCGCCTCATCTCCTAATGCAGCAGTAACCCTTCACCTGCCAAACCCATGCTGCACCGCACCGATCACACACTCTTCCGGGCACATCTCTCATTCCACATTTCAGACAGAAATACATCATTGGTCCCACTTTATATTAAGTGGCTTTAAGTATTATGTACTTACATTGAAATTAATGATTTGATGCAATGGACTTTTTTGATGCAATGGAATTGTGTTCATACGTGTTTTTACATTGTACATATATTTGAAAAATACCAGCATGTAATTACAGCTATAATTACTTTATCTAATTACATTTGTAATTACACAGTTGACCCTTCCCTCACACCTTAACCTACCCTTAAACCGACCCATACCATCACACTTGTCCCTAACCTTACCTGTATCATACCTCAATAGGAGCAAAAGTGTTTTGCAATGCAACAGGAACACAATAATACGTTGTACTTATTTTTCGATGTAAGTACATAGTACTTAAAGCCACTTAATATAAAGTGGGACCACATCATTCAACTTCCTGTAAGATGGATTTAGGATTTAACTCATTTCACATTTTGAATACTTAGTCAAGAAGGTATTTGCATTTGTCTGTTCATAGTTTTTATTCCACAGTTTATCGTAATAACTCTGAATGAATTGATCTGTACTATGTGAGAAATGTAATATTCTAGCCTGGTAATATCAGACTCTGCTACTTCACTTTGCTTCGTAGTCTGGAATGGCATAATAGAGAAGTGTTTTCTCTTTCGCAAGGGGGCGCTTCTCTGAAGTTTAAAATCAGATAAGTTTATTTATGACGTGTGTTATGCGCCGACACAGCCGCATCTAGACATTATGCATCGAACTCAAATGTATGATCGAACTTCCACTGTAAACAGGGAGCGGCGCTTTTGTAAGGGCTGCAAAATGTGTGCCAACCGGGAATGAACAATTCACAAACTAGGTTATTTTCATGATTTCCCCGCAGCGTCGGCCTGCCCTGCTCTCACGAGTCATGACTGATTTAGTTTCCGTCACCCCGCAGCGCCGCGAGGACGAGCCCCTGCTTTCACGAGTCATTACTGATTTAGCTTCCGCCGCCCTGCAGCGCCGCGAGGGCGAGCCCCTGCTCTCGCGAGTCATGAATAGGAAGTTCATTTTACTGATTCTCTGAGTCATTCGAGTCATTTCGTTTATTCAAGTGGCTTAATTTTATAATTTTAACAGCCAAATTCCCCGATCACATCCACCTACGCAATGTTGATCATATTCTGAATCATAATGCAGTAAAAATGATTTACAGGGATTTACATAAATTACATAAATGATTTACATAAATAATCACCTTCCGAGTCTTAGGTTCATTTGTCACATGACATACGCAATGAACTGATTGTTCATGAGTCACATATCTGGGACTAATGCAGCAGGATGTTGAAACGAAATATGGTGGATTGTTGTTATTATTATGATAATAATAATATGATAATAAGAGCGCCCCAGGAGCCTTCACATCCGAGGAGACCGACGTTCTTGTCATGGCCGTAAAAGACAGAAGTGACGTTGAATGGGGGTAAGTTATGTCCTTAGTTATGCATAAATAGATAGATGTGGCCAAACAGGTCTGATCCGTCATTACTACAATTAGCCTGAAAAAATTGGGTAGCCTAAATGTCTAAGCTTGAAGTGTTAAAATTTTTCTTGTTATAATGATTTGCAAAAATAAAAACGGCTGCATCTATGACACCTTGGGATGAGAATGCGTTGTTTTTGCTGGTATACTTTGCAAATAGAGGGGCAGCAAAATTGTTTTTCGCCTAGAAGTGCATGCGCCGGTCCTGGCAGTAAACACTTGATGATGCGAGCGAAATACCGGAGTGAACATGGCTGTAAACGACTTTTGCTTCAGTTTGAAAAACCCTGGAATGTTCGTTTCGGTTTTCGATTTCTCTAACCTACAATGTAAAACTCGGCGCTTAGCGTCTACGTCACGGCTCTCAGCCCACCCTCTGTTCGTTCATTGGCCGGCTGTTTTCAGGCCGGTGGAAAACTGAAAGATAGGCTGCTATCTCAGACGGACTACAGGAGCGAAATGAAATTAGCGGAAGTAGGAAGTCTGACGTAGTCAGGCTAGTAATATTCAGTGTCAGATTCAGATCTTTACCCACTAGAAAACACACACAGTTTTGACTTTGACTTTGATGACTTGTTCATTTTGGCACGCTTGGGACCTTTTTGGCACCAATCCCACATTAACAAGCCAATGACCTTCATATCTACAATATATCTATAATATGAGGTTATGCTACGAATAATCTCTAAATGTCATTTTGACAGAATGGATTTAGAATTTTCCATTATTCTCTGATTTTCTGTACAAGTGAAGAAAATGAAATAGCTGTATGCTATTTCCCATCAGTATGTAGTTTTTTTTTTTTAATGTGAACATATTCAGTATAAAAACGACAATCCTAGTCTCATGGGGTCGCTTATTTAAAGTAGCTTTCTGAATCACTGGTGTCCTCCTTCCCCAAGCAGATCTAGTGTAGTGTTACAGTTGCGGCTTCACGTCACAGCTGTCTCTGAAGTGTGTAAAACATTATTTTATTAAGGAATGTGTACGACTTTCTCTTTTGTTACTGATAGGACATCAGCATCTGTCTATATATTGCGAGTCCACTTCCTCTGTGAGAGTAAAGGGGTCACTACTGTCGACCTGACCTCATGACCCCACTGCACACACACACACCTCGTGTACATTTGATTCCCAGCCTAATGGCAATGAGACGTGGGATGGTTTAACAGGCCTGAGGGGACGTGAAGCCCTCCGTATCCGCTCCATTTACCCCTGCAGGGGCTCTTGCTCATACCACGTGTTGTGTGGTCGCTAATCCCAGCTCATCTGATAATGGTAACAAGTCATCCGTCCACGTCAGTGTGGGACGGCTTAGTTAATGATAGTGGAAAGCAATGTGTATATTTGTGAGCATTAAAGAGTGAGTTTGAACTTTTAACTAAAAATCCTTCAGAAACGTGCACAGACCACGATAATGCCAAGGATGAGTCTGAATCTTGGTCTGACTAATCTGAGGAACAGATGGCCTCTGTCTGGGCTAAAATTTGGAGACCTTAATTGTTTCAAACAGGTTAATGAAAATCAAACCGGTCAAGTCATATTTTACCCCTAAATTAAAACAAAATATGTTTTGCACAAAGAAAAGGACATTTCTGTGATGATTTAGCGCATTTCACCTCCTTGAATTCTGAATACTGTAAAGCAAAAAAAAAATATAGTTTTGTTTATGTTTAATTTAAGCTGATATTAATAAGAAAATGTTTGTATTATAGTGAAAATATAATTTTATAATAATTATTATCAAAAGTAATGAGAAAAAATCCGGATGAGAATTTGTGGGGGGACAATGTGTCTTAATTAAATTAAAATTAATTCGCAAGAATGAAAAAAAAAATCTGATTTAAAAGTTTAGTTTCAGTGTGCCTTCATTTATTAGCCTTTTTTATCTTTAAAATATTTTGCATGTTAAATCATTTAGCCTTTTGTTATATAATCACTTTACGCTTAGATATTATATAATGGCCTTCAAGATAAATCATACTGTGTTACCTGAAATTGGCTTCAATTTGAGATCACGGAAACAAATGAATCTAATGGCAATATGAGACTAGTATAAAACGACTTGAACTACAATAATAGTGACAAAACCAGTTCATTAGTAAAGCCCTTGTTCTTACATTGTGTGTTAGTACAGCTGACGTGTAAAGAAAACGCCTCATTAAATGAAAGCACACTGATTTCCGGTGTGGCTGCACACAGTATTCCCTATGGAGTCTGTTCCTCATTCAGTATTTATTGGTCCAGGATGGGGGTTCTGGCCCGCCCGCGATCCCCCGGCCCCTGAGTCAGCGTTCCTGCAGCATGTGGAGGCAAATGTGATTATACAACAGTAAAGGGCAAACTGAATATATACACACATTACTCAAACTAATCAGTTTAGCTCTGTGATTTAAAAACAGGCATTTGATTGAACGATGAAACATTTCCATTCATGTTTTATTCTCAATTTCAGATCTTAAAGTCAGTTACAATGTCTACCCAAAGTTTAAGCAGTAGACTTTAGATCACCTCATATTCTAATATGAAATATTATTATCATTTGGAAAGTTGATGAGATGTTGTGTGGTGTAATATACTTTATCTAAAACTGTTTTAAACTACAGTTTTTGAATTCTTTTATAATCATTATGGATGCAGTTTTATGGGCTCATGTTGATTTCTTGAAAGCTATGAATATTTGTCGTTTCAAAAAATTCGGTAACACTTTATTTTACAGTGTTATCGTTACATATGTTACATGTAATTATAGTAAAAACTATAAAATATGCATAACCCTATAGTAAGTATATGTAGTTACTCAATATTACTTAAATGTATAATTACACCATACAGGGACACCTTAAAATTAAGTGTAACCAAAAATTCTTTGTTGCACCTCAGGGCAACTACTAAAGACAAAAATCTAATTAAATAATGTTGAAAAGCTTTCCACTTAAATACACATTTTAACATGAATTTTAACCTGGAATCTTAAAAAAAAAAAAAGTCGAACTACCATCGTCCATGCACCCTGCCTTCTAGATACAGTTTTGGTTATTAGCCATTTAAAAAAACATATCACTTGACCATTAATAGAAACAATAGCAGCATATTCCCCTGAGAAAGCATCCTATCAGTGTGTGTGTGTGTTTGTGTGATACAACTCTATCCTCATCCACAGCAGAATCAATGTCAGAGAGAGAGAGAGAGAGAGAGAGAGAGAGAGAGAGAGAGAGAGAGACTGTCTCATTCGCTGCTGTTCTTCCTAATTGGATCAAGCGCAGACTTGCCCGACTCTCTGCTTTATGTTCGTAGTGTGAGAGGAGAGAGCCACCAGACAGAGCATGTGTGTTGGTGTGATGGATACGGAGAGGGAGAGAGAGGAGGGGTGTAGGAAGGGGTGTGTGTAATCTTCACTCCGATCTCCTCATCCTTCCGTGTGCTTCTGCGTTGAAGTCTGTAACGTCCTCTTGCTCCAAGGAGCCGGCACTTTGATGGGACATACACCTGCAGCCCGCGGATGATTCAGGACAGCATGATCCTCAGCCCTGCCCCCATGTGAGCACTACTCTCTCCCCGGACTTCTCGACTCACTCTGAGGCGGATCCTCCCTGGGGTGCTCGCACACACTGCTTCCCGAACACATGCCTTATTTATAGCCTCACTGCCGGTGTTTTTCCTCCTGCTCCTGTGGAGACCGTGCGCGCGACCTGGGCGACAGAAATTAGAAGTCTTCCTCTTTAGTAACGAGGTTAGTCAGTTAGTTGAGCATCGTGTCCGAGTCCCTTCCCCCTCTCCTGATAATGGAGAGATCACTTCGTGAGGCAGTAGAGCGAGGTCTGCTGCTCGTCTGATCCTGACACACAGAATCAGGGGGAGAGATGCAGTCGGAGGACATCTCGGCCGGGATCGCGTCTCAAGAGGCTCCTTCAGAAGCGTTATCCGAGGTCTCCACGAAAGAGACGCCCGAGGAGGCGGAGGAGGACGTGCCGGGAGACGGCGAGCAAGATCCTTCGGGATGCGTGCCTTTGCCTTTGGCTTGCTGTGTGTGCCTGGATCTGGAGCGCGTGAGTAACTGCGTGCGCTCTGAGAAGATCTGCATCTTGCCTATCCTGGCCTGCTTGCTGAGCCTGGCTCTCTGCACCGCCGGCCTTAAGTGGGTCTTCGTGGACAAGATCTTCGAGTACGAGCCACCCACCCACCTTGATCGTAAACTCATAGGACATGATCCTGTAATAAACTCGGACTTTACTCAGAATCCGGTATCAGTCTCGGCTTCCACGGCCAGCCCGTCTGTCCCGGGACAGCCCAAGGTGTTTGTGGAGGGGGGGTCCACGGTCGGTCCCGTCGAGGTCTCCTCATCTAAAGTGGCTGTTTTAACACCCACTGCAGCAGTGACTGTTCACACCAACTCTGTGTCTCCACCCAAACCCAAGAGCACCTTCAAACCCATCCAGAATGCCACCAGTGCAAACCAATATACAACTGTGGAATCTAACGAAATTGTTCCGAAGACATGTAAGTACACTCTGTGTTCACTTTTTGGGGGGTGAAAATGTTAAAAGGTTAAGTGTAGGTTTAGTCTCAAAATGCAGAATCTGCCTTGAATAATGAAAAAGGTTATGCGTGTACCCCTGAGAGTCCCTTCATACAGAATAAAAGAACATTAATTGTTAAGCGCTTGTTTCCCCGTGAGGTAAGAGTCGGATGTTTAGTATGTCACTTCAAAGCAGACGTGTTGTATCGCGTCGGTCGTGCTGCACGCTCCTGCGACTGAGCCCTGAAAGTAAAAGTCACCCGAGATGGGCGCTGATAGTGACGCGGACGCCCCTTTGAAGCCGCCTGTCAATTACTGTGTCAAACCCGAACACTATCAGCGGCGCACGAGTGTGTGGTGATGCAGTGGTGCTGCAGTGAGGAGGACACTTCCTATTGGCTCTGCTCCATCTCAAGGTCAGAGTCTCCACACAGACTAGCCCATGCCCTTCCACAGAAAGATGATCGTCAGTAATACTATCTGCTCTCCACCATGACTTTGAGAGCTTGAAGAATTATAATGGCTGGAGGACTGCCAGACTTCCACTCCCGGATCTCGGATCTCCTTCCCTTTCCTTTTTTTTCTCTCCAGTTTTTTTTGTTTTTTTTTTTTGGTCATCTCTGCCACTTTTAGCCGCGTCAGCTGAAGCCAGCCTATAGTGATGCTGAGAATCTGCAGGTCATTATGCAAATATAGAGCCAAGCCCTTCAGTTCTTTGGGACTGAGATCTCTACTTTAATCAATTTAAAAGATTGGATTATCTCACCTCATCTGTCTGTAAAATACTGAGCTATTACAGAATTAAGAGTTGCCAGATGTCTTTGGGACACTTTTAGCTTTAGTTACATGTAATGGAGAAATATTTGTAATGGAGAATGTGGTGTCAGGGTGGACACAATATTCAAAATGAGAATGAAAATAGACATGCATTTTTTTAGCTGGAAATGTACTACTTTACTTCAGTTTAATCAATGACACAACAATACAACTCACTGAGGGGGTTGTACCTGTATGTCTATCCCTAGTAGCTTAATTTAACAGTTTAAACTTGTTTGTGACCGGACTTTACAGTCCATTTGTTGCTGAGACCTCAAGAGCATTTCAGATGTGGCCTCGATCTTCATAACCTCAAGTCACCCCAGCGCTGGCCCTGTTCGGCTTGCACAGTTTGCTTGAATCAAGTGCTGCTGGGAAGCTGAAACACCCTCCCACTGCAAGCACTGGGATCAATCGTCTGGGCCTTAAATGGAAATGCAATCGGTTCTGTGGACATTTCAGTCTAAATCAATAACAGACAGCGGGTCAGCTGACTAACAAGGAAGCTTTAGTTAAAGTGATTCTGAGCCTGATGAAATACATCACGCATTTTGTGAAATGAAAGATCAGGACAGAAATGTAATGAGAGGCAAATGCATCATGGGTGCACATTTATGGGTTTGCGTCATCATGTATTGCATTAGTACTTCATTAGTACTAATCCATTACATGTACTGTGCGTTAGCACTCAAAAGCCCACAATTCTACAAAAAGAAGCTCATTGAAAGTTTTTTCAATAGTATGATAGAAAACGTTTCTTAAATGGAAATTGCTTTACTGCACAATATTCCCATACAGAGGGATGTTTGCTGTTTAATGGGGAACAATGAACACTGATCTCTCAGTAGGATGTGAGGCTGTAAGTGGAAAATGAATTTAATGTGCCAAGCTGCTGTTGTTTGCATGTTGTTTTAGAGGATTTTGTAGAGTAATATTGACTTGCTGGATTACTCTACTGGTTCTGAATACTATACACTTGATTAGTATTAATGTGACTTTTGTAAACTTTTTCACATTTAGTAGTTTTGCAAATAAACCACCAATAACTATTTTTGTTTCTATGTGTATCTTAGGTCAACACATTCTCATCCCAAGACGTCATCTAAATGACGTTTTTGACCATACGCCAACATCTGACGTTTTAGGGCACCCTTTAACATCAGTTAGATGACGCTATCCTAGGGGGTCATCTAACTGACGCTTTACCTTTAGCGTCAGTTAGATGACGCGTGTAGGTTTAGGTCTGGGGTAGGGTTAGGGTTAGATAGCGTCATCTAACTGCTGTTTAAGGGGGCCCTAAAATGTCGGATGTTGACGTATGATCAAAAGGGTTAGTTAGATGACGTCTTGGGATGAGAATTGGCTGCTTAGGTTGCTAAATTGTTATTTGGAAATTAGCTTAGGTACCACTGGTGGTTGTTTTGATCAGTTTGTTGATTAGTGTACTTACCTAGAAAGTACTGGCTAATATAAGGTAAGTACATGGAACAGGGGTAGGTTTAGGGGTAGGTTCAGGGTTAGTACTAGTTATTACCCAGTTATTACTAAAATAAGTACATAGTATTTTCATGGGTAACTGGACTGAAGCGTTACCGTTCAGTGATGGTTCGTTTTTGTTGTAAAAAAAAAAAAGCTATTAATTTAGTTCATTATTTGCAGGCAGATTAATAATATTGTTTAATATTTAATTAAATGTCCCAAACTAAGCAAGCTAAAAGCCAATGATGACAAAGGCGAAAAAGGTGACAGTGGCGAGGAACCAAGAACTGAGAAGAATAAATAGCCTCTGGATTTGTCCTTTGCCTCTGATCTAGTGGTCTAGTGTCTTGAGCTCTGGTACGTCCAGCCCCTCGACATCAGCGCTCACTGTTGACCTGTATTATATACAGAGAGGCAGCACGATCTGTCTTCGCTCTTGTTTATTTCGGGATGCCCTCTGCGAATGACTGATGATTCAGATCTAACTGCAGTATTTCAGTGGGACTAAAGCCAAGAATCAGGCTGGGTCTCTCTACAAGCTGAAATGACTAGGATTACTGATCAGAGGCGTATAGTTTGGATGGCTAGGTCCTTTGTTTTATATTTTAGTATTCAGATTTTTGTGAGGAAATTCAGGTTTCGCCTTCTGTTTGCACACACTACCTCTGTGCTGTTCTGTGATACAGTATTGATGAACACATTAGCTTATGCTAAACAGTGAAATGGTGCATAGCACTAGGTACATGATAGTAAACATGCATAAGCCATAGGTCTCTATCCCGTTAAGCGTGCTGCTCATAAATGCACAGCTGTGCATTTACTGCAGCTTTGTGAACTTGTTGAATAATGTATGAATAACTTCCTGATGGCTTTATCGATCAGTGCTACGTGTCTCACCAACCTTTTAAAATGTCTTCCTTATGATGTCACAGACACGTTTCACACGCTCTCATCACCATTGCCATCAGAACATAATGTAGATGATTTATGACTTATCAACGAAATAAGACTTCTTCCTGTGCTGTGATTTTGATATCAGTTATCAGTTATCATGTTTCAATTCCACTTACTGTTGTTTTCACTCTATCCATTTTAATTAAGAAATAATCTGTGAAGCTGTTCATTTCATTACTGGCTCTCCTCTCTTGCTGCTTTTGTTCAGTGTGATGCGGTTCATCAAGAGGTCATGCCTCGCTTTCAGGAGATGAGCTCCACCCGTCGCAGCGACGCCTTTTACCTCCCGTAATGAATGTCTTATGGATTGTTTTTAGCTAGACAGCAAAGGTTTCGTCTTTTCTAATTGCTGCCACTGTTGAAAGTGTTTTATTGGCCATGTGATGTAATGGCAATATTTTTGATTACTTCTACAAAGTTCTTCTCAACTGGTTTCAAGGATCCATTTTACAAAACCCACTTAAAGGTAGGGTAGGTAGAAATTTTCTAAAAAAAAACGTTTTCCCAAATTTGTTCAAACTGTCTATATATACCAATACATAATTAAAATGTGAGTACTCTGAAAAAGAAAGTATACAAATCAAGCTTATGCTGCAGTTTATGCTGCAATAAACACAGCTCATTTTTTCATTCACTCCCACCCCCTCCCGTCTGGGATCCTTACAAAGCCAAGCCCCCAAAACACATAAACGCGCGCTGCCGACGCGCTCAGCTGGAGGATGCGTTTACCACCACCACGGAGAGGAGCAGTGTATGCAGTGACATCATGTCAGAATCAGATGTAATAAAATGCCTAACTTTATCATTATTAATATAAACAACTAACTTGGCTGGTAGTACTCACTATCAAGCTAGCATATTGATAATGGTAATGGTAAAGTTTAAAATATATTGAGTTTGATTCGGTAACGAGCTAGTAACATAAAAACTAAAAACAGGTTGCATTGATGAACATTTTCCCGTGACCATCAGTTACACAGTGATGAAGGTGAATTTCGTGTAAGATTCATCACATACACGGTGTTTTACATGTAAGAGCTTCCACAAAAGCACTGTTGGCGTCACTTTTCAGTTCCTGGTTGTCAGTTGTCGCCACGGCTGGAAAGCCCCGCCGATATTGACTCTTGTCTGACTTCTTGCTTTATCCAAATACTTTTTGGTCATAGCATTTTCAAATACTGTCTTCCTTTTTTGCCTGCTTTTCCTTCGCTGACTGTATATGCAGGTAACTGGGAATTTTGACTGCCTTTTCTCTGCCATAATTGTGATTCTTCCTAGCTTCCGTGCCTCTTCCACTCCTCGAGCAAACGTGTGCACACATGTGGGCTGCTCTAACGGAGCAGTGCTGGTAGCCATGGTAGCGAGGGAGAGTGACAGTTGCCCAGCCAATCATTTCTTTCGTCCTGGTTGGAAATAATGAGCTGTGTTTATTGCAGCACTGAGAGGACTACAGACATTCGACTTGTATACTTTCTTTTTCAGAGTACTTACATTTTAATTATGTATTGGTATACATAGACAGTTTAAACAAATTTGTGGAAAAGTTTTTTTTTTTAGAAAATTTCTACCTACCCTGCCTTTAATAAATATTTTCTGAAAGCTACACTATGTAACTTTTTTGGTTCAAAACTAACAAAATTTTATGTAGTCAGTACATCATTAATCATTCTTCCAAAACATGTTTTTGTCTTACACTGATTCACTGTGGTCTATTCTAGTGTGTATATTGTAGACTTGTTATGGTTTTGGTGGGATATTGCGTACAAACATCTCTCGTCTGTGTGCGTATTGTCATATCCGTAAATAGAGTAAAGTTGCTCTGGCTGCTTTGACGTGTATGTGTGTGTGTAGTCACAACGAGTGAGAAACAGAGAGAAACTTTATTGTCATTGTAGTTATACAACGACATTTGTTTGGTAACTCACAGAGGACAGCAGCCACAAAAGACAAGAAAAAAACAACACACATGACATAATAAATGTAATAAAAGTATAAAATGTAAAATACATGTATAAGAATAAATAATAATAATTAAAAAGGCACTTAGTATAATAAATAAACAAGATAAATATGGTAATTTAATGCCAACATTAATGTCCAATAAGTATGTTTTGTAGGCTACAACTCTGGGGGAAAAGCTGTTCTTTAGTCTGTTTGTACGGGTTCTGAGTGTTCTATATCTTTTCCCTGATGGAACTGATGCAAAAAGACTATGTCCTGGATGAGTTGAATCCTTGATGATATTGCTAGCTTGCTTTCGCTCTCTATAATGAGACTCATAGTTTTCTGATATCCTTCCCACTATAGTGGTGTCATCAGAAAACTTCACTATGGTGTTAGCAGAGGAATGAATGGATTTGCAGTCGTGTGTGAATAGGGTGAAAAGAGCTGGACTAAGATTAGTGATGATAGTGATGATAACGGTGATGATGTATGACTGCCTATCCTGACATTCTGTGATCTGTTAGTGAGGAAATCCCAAGTCCATGAACAAAGTGTGGTGTTTAGACCCAAGTCATTCAGCTTGTTTACAAGTTTGTATGGCACGATGGTATTAAAAGCCAAGCTGAAATCTACAAATAGCACCCTAACGTGTAGAATGCTCTAAATGAGTAAGACTGGTGTGAAGTGCAATTGAGATTGCATCCTCTGTAGATATGTTCCTACAGTAAGCAAACTGTAGGCTGTCCAGGTCAGCAGGGATGTTGGCTTTGATGTATGAAATAACCAATTTCTCAAAGCACTTCATGATAATTGGTGTGAGAGCGGCTGGGGATAGTCATTCAGCCATTTTACTGACCGTTTTTTAGGCACAGTAATAATAGTAGTTAATTTTAGGCATGTTGGGACTACCGCCTGCTGCAGAGACAGATGGAAGATGCTGGTGAACACCCCCGCCAGTTGGTCAGCACATGACTTGAGCGTACGACCTGGAACTTTGTCTGGTCCTGCTGCTTTATTGACATTGATACTCCTTTGTGTGGATCTCACTTGATGGCGTTTGAAGACAGGTACCGGCTCCTCTGGATTTTGAGGTTGGAGTGACCGTCAAAGCACGCAAAGAACTGGTTTAGGGTGTCAGGAAGCGTGGCATCATGGCCGGACAAGGAGGGGCTGTTCTTATAGTCTGTTAGAGATTGTGCCTACCTTTCTTTAAAATGGCCCTCAATGCATTGTTGATACCTTTTTTTTGCTGCTTTTATGCCCTTCTTGAGATCCGTTCTGCCCGCTAGCTCGATAGCTGTATCTGGAACAGCGTTATCCAGCCAAGACTCTGTGATTACCAAAACACAGTTGTTAAGGTGATGTGAAATTATCCTTAAGTCTGTAAGAAAGAGATTCAGAGGCACTGGTCTTTGTGGGTTAGCTTGGAGCCTAGCCTACCCCGACTCTTTTTTCCCACTTTTGCTTCCAGTCTCTTGGCCGTCTTCGACGTCTCACAGGCGGTATGATGAGCGCTCCGCTAAGCTGAACGCGCCGCCATTCAAAATGTACAACGGAAGGAGAAAAAAAGAAAGGTTGACATGGAGCTGCTAAATGTCCAAACTCAAGAGAATCCCCTGTTTAAACAAATGCCGAACAGTGGAGAATCAGCTGAAGAAAAGAGAACGAGACAGAGCTTGTGATTAAACAAGAGTCAACATCAGCTCAGCTTTAGGAGGTGGAGAGTACTAAGGGCGTTTGAACTGTTGTAAAAGTGAGGTGGAGATGATGGTGTTTCATTAGGCCGGATTCACATATGGCGCCTAAAAAACGCGTAGAAAATGCTGGGCGCGCTGCATTCTCCTTTTTGCAAAGCGGTAGGGCGGTTGCGCTCCGATTGGTTCTCGTCACGTGACGAATTGTGGCATTCTGAAAAGTTGAGATGTTTTATCTCGATGCGGCGCGGACGCACTTGGAAAAAAGGAGCGCGTCGCACCACTACTGCGTCGCTTCCATTATGAGTGCGCATACCACACGCCTACATTTGAAATAACTAACTTGAGCGCACAAAAGACGCGATGTGTGAACAGGCCCTTACTCCACCGCACCGGAGAGTGAGGTGTTTTCCTGAACAGAGAATCTGTCATATGCAGCTCTCTGACAGAGTTCACTGTAAAGCATTTTCTTTTGTGAAGATCATTTCATTATGGTTGTTGTTGCTGTGCTGGAATTTATCTTCAAGGAAGTACCGTGTATATCAATGGGTAAAGCTACAGTAACGTCTACAGTTAGTGAACTAGAGTGAGTGAGAACACATCTCCGTCGTCAAGCTCAGCCATCAGGAAGTGAGTGCTTGACTTAATTGACTAATTGACTTCACTTTTCTCCATTGAAGTCTATGGGGTCACTGTGTCCATTTCTTTTACCGTCTATGGGAAAACTGAAAATAGTTTGACTGATAAAATCAAAAAATATACCTTTAAAGTAAAATGTTTACTGGTTCTATCACAAAATTAATAGACCCCAAATAATGCAGAAGTATTTACATGACTTAATGTAAGTTAATTATTCATTTGTATGATTTTATGCGCTCAATAACTCCCTGCATAACACACATTGTGGTGCAGGCAAAATATTTTTTTCTTTCTGGCATGAATTTTTCACTGCTGAGTGTGACCCACCATCTAAGAACGAGTGGTATAGCGAGCATTACCCAAAAGCTGAACCCAAATTATGAATGCATGCTCATAAGTGTGAATGGACAATGGGGATAATGTGCTATAATAGCATGCTGCCTGTAAGCATACATTATCTTTTATTAGTTGTCTCTCAGGCGTTCCTTGTCCCACGGGGCCCATCTGTACTGCTTTGAAATGTTTCATGAAGCTCATAAAATCTCAGCAGACGTCTCACACACACAACACCCCAGGACACGGTAAAAACATGTCTCAAACACACCAATGAGTTCTCCTTCTCCATCAAGCCCATCGCAGGACCTCAGAGGAGCTGTGTTGCATTTAGTCTAACGTGAAGTTAAAGTTTCATTTGGTTAATTCACATCACATTGATCACAGAGTGTTATTAACCCCTTCCGTTCCTACACCAAACCCAAATCTAAATCCAACCCGTGTATAGAGATGTGATTGTGAGATGGGGCCGTGGGGTTGATGAATTCATTACTGTAATGGAGAGGGACCAGCTGAGGCAAACATCTCTGATTTAATTATGCTGGAATGAAGTGGCATCTGGCAGTTATGAGG
Organism: Cyprinella venusta; assembly: GCA_038021265.1. Taxonomy (NCBI): domain Eukaryota; kingdom Metazoa; phylum Chordata; class Actinopteri; order Cypriniformes; family Leuciscidae; genus Cyprinella; species Cyprinella venusta. Next base: position 17,271,981 of record CM075882.1, on the reverse strand, counting down.
AAGGCAACGGTGCCGTCCCGAACAGAACCCTCTAATGGCCCGTTCGATCCAGTGACTCAGCACATCAATGGGCTATATGCACACATAAATTCCGCATTTGATGCAAGGATGCTCTACAGCTTCCTGTTGGGGAGATTAAAGCTAAGGAAAACCGAGAAAAACGGGTTGAGGAAAACGAGAAAAAACCGAGGATTATGGCAGAGTCTTCAAAATTTACTGTCCTCCCATCTTTGAAGCGAAACTTTCATACGTTTAGATGTAATTTTATATATAGTAATGTTTATATAATATAATTTTAAAAAGAAGCATAAACACAACGAGGGGTGTCTGTTTTATCTGTTTTTGTGACTAACGTTTCTTTAGGATAACCAATAAAATTCAATTTAAATTCTTGGTATTGCATTGGACTCTACGATCGGCGGAAGTTATCGAGCATCCTTAAAGAGTACCTATTATGGCATTTAAAATGTTCCTAATATTGTTCTGGGAGTCCCCAACAACAGTTTTACAAGCATTCAATGACAAAAAACACTTTTATTGTCTTATAATATGCATTTATTTTTACCTGAATTGTCCACCGACTCCCATATGAATCGTTAAGCGAGTCAATTTCCAAAACCCGCCTTTGCGTGACTCTAATCTGCGGTGATTGGTCAGATGACCTAGTCAGTTGTGATTGGTATTCTCTGTGCAGAAAAACGGAACTCTTATTACCTTAAATGGGTTCTCAACTCCAGTCCTCGCGACCCACTGCTCTGCATATTGTGTATGTCTCCCTCATTTAACACACCTCAGATCTTTAGCTCGTTAGGATAGAGCCGGCTCACGAATCCATACTTTATAGCGTTTAGGTTTGTGAAGCAATCATCTTCAAAATGACGCGAACACAGAACAAGGTTTGGGCTATACTTGTGTGGTATAGCAGTACTTGTATATATGAACTGCAGCCACTTAGTCTTCAAATACTCCTCACTTGGCAGGTTAAAAAAGTTTGCTTTTGCGTCGCACTTCAAAACACAGCGTCTCGTCGACATGATTGTTTTCCGAAACCCAGATCTCGAAAAACGATAGAGTCCAAAAAGGTGCGGTGGGTCCAAACCTCCATGCTCTCAGACCTCCCTGGCCAGCCCAGGCAGGGTGGCCCGTCCTGGGCCAGTTTCAGATTTGCCCGCCACCCCTGGAGCTCCGGTTTTCCCTGGTGTCTCCGAGCGCAATAAGTGGGCGTTTCTTATTCAAATAACTTGTCAAGTTGACGTCAACCAGACAAAGGAAAAGCATCGTTCTTCGAACGATTCATATCAGCGACTCAGAGTTGACTCTTGTTTTTGAGAGACAATAACTTTGTATACGATGAACTTTCATGTTTAAAACTTTGCAGGATGTTTTCGTTCACTTAGATCTATGTTAAACACTATATGAAGGGCAATTTTCAAAAACCCAAAATAGGTACCCTTTAAACCTTCACCGGAAATACCGCCATGCATAGAGCCCATTACAGTCTTCTGATAATAAATGCTGGACATCTCTCCTTAAAGTCTTTGAGTCAACAGCTTATGCTTTACAAATGTCCTTGGGTTAGATTTTAGCTAAAAAATTTTCATCAACATCATTTGCAGCAATATTTGATGATCATGCCACGTGGCATTTTAAATATAAACTTTTTCTAGAAGATGAGACCAGCACAAATACAAAGAGTACATTTGAACTTGGCAGAGATTTGTCCAGAAGATGTTTCTTTATTGTACATACCCCTTTAAGTCATTTACCCAAGTTCTGCTGAAATGTTATTTATATGTAAATTTTATTTCAGATCAAGTTGCCCTTAAACATCCAGTAAAACAAGATAATTGTGGTTGGTCACTTTGCCTCTTCTCCTCATAGATCTGAAACTGAATAACAATAGTCTTTCAGTGATATCGAGGTGTCTGATGTTGGATCACACACGTCTTGTGCACATGAGTTTCTCCAGAGGAACATAAATATGTCCATGTGTGATTTGGCTCTCTGAAGGCCTGGGAAATCTAGCTAAGAAACCTCATGAATATGCAGATATCGCATATGTCTTTTCCTGACCTTGTTTGGTGGATGGTAACAGGCTTTGAATGGATTGCCAAAGGCATTGTGGGTACAGCGAATATATGATACACTCCTGAGAACAGACGTCCCATGAGTCTCTGCTGCATAATGATATTGGTGAGATGCACATCAGTCTTATATTACAGTGCACATGGACAAGGTCATTGAGACCGGAAACACTACGCCAGCAGCGGCTCATCACCCACTAGATGATTGAACGTCACATGATGGTGGATCCTTCTGAATCTGAACCGTCATATCTTCATAATCTCTAATAGGCTATGTTTATTTCTTTGTATGTAATCATGGAGCAGAAATAGTGCTGAGAGATGTTCGAATCTGTGGAGAGCTGAACTGGGTTTACCTAAGGGTCACCTTCAGAGACTCATTAACACACACACTCTGAGCCAGAGAGGGACATGGATGTGTTTGTGTTTGAGCAGAGTGTGTGGAAATCACATTCCCCTCAGAGCAGCATCTGATTCCCAGCCGTCTACATAACAAACGTCTTTCTGTGTGTTTTCCTCTTCTGTTTGAGAGCTAATGAGCAGCATCGGAGATTACACACACATGCCATCACGCCTCTCTCCTAATCACTGCATATGCTTTACACACATCTCAATTCTTCCTCTTATTATACAATGATCAATAAGTTGTTGGAATGTCATTGCAATAGAGAACAAAACATCAAAGCAAGGGTTATTTATTGTAAAGAAAGATACAACCAAAACATTTTAAACAAAAAGAAGAAATGATAAAATAATAACCTATAATATACTGTAATAACCGATAGTGGTCCTGACAAAAATGGTCAAAAACGCTGGCGATGGCCGGCGTGGAAAGAGTGCAGTGTTGTGTAGTTATGTGCTGTGTGTGTGCTGTTGCAGGACATGTGTCTCTCATGAGGGATCCAGCACCAGTGAGCCTGTGTTTGTTTGTCCTTTCTGCTTCAACAGCTCACAGTGAACATCTCAAACCCCACAGAGAACCACACACACACACACAGACTGAGCACAATGACCTGCCCAATGTCACTCAGTAGGTCTTCACACATAATGCTAATTGACTGTGAGTTTGAAAATATGACACAAGCTCCAGTTTACTAACCATTGTGACCATAAAACAATGTGTCCATATTTTCCTTTCTTTGTGAATCAGCACTTCTTTCTGAGTTTGTTGTTTTTGCTCATTGTCATGGTTGACTTACTGAATTTAATTGCCTGAGGAGATGTGTGTAATTGCATTAGTATCAGAAAATAAGCTATAAAAGCACATGCTTTACTATAGGGACACATGAAGCTTTTAAATCATCTAGAAACAAAAGCCTAGGTTTGATTTTCCACTTTTGACGTTCTCTCATTTTAGACTATAGGTAACTTACTACATGTCAACTAACTCTCAATAGAGTATTAGTAGACTGTCTGCTTAATATCTGTTAACACTTTATTGTGATGCTCCTCAACACACATTCTTCTGACTATAAGTTTGCAACTACATGTCAACATTCTACTAACCCGAACCCTATAACCTGTAACAGCCTACTAATACTCTGAGATTTAATTGACATGTAATTAGTTGCAAAGTTAAGGCTGGTTCGCACGGGACAATTTTAAAATTGTCGGCCGATTTTCCAAACCTGAGAGACCCCACACACGGCGATAAAAAATCATGGGTCTAACAGTTTTGGTCGTACAGTGTATGGTGCGCAGCCACATGCAAAGTCAACACATCACACATGAACCGATTTGACTCCCGAGCATTCCCAGGTCAGAGGGAAAATCTCGCAAAATCCCTCAAGATCAAATGTGACTTAAGATGTAAACAATCATGGCAGACGAAGAGGATGCAGTGAAAAAAAAAAAAAAGGTCCACCGGACTTTCTGGTGCGCCAGCTGATTTTGTTTCCCGCTGGTGGTTCCTCTGTGCCTCGTCACCTCGCTTTCTGATAGGCTACACGCCACAGTTCACAGGCTGCGTGCTCGTTCGTCCCCGGGGGACACCACAATACGATAATCGGAGCATCCTTAAGATTGTCGGAAGGGGTGAATAAATTGGGGCTAAAATCGGCCTAATAATCCTGCCGTGTGAACCAGGCGTTAGTTATTAGAATGTAGGCGAGGCATAGACACATATTTCACTATTTGATTTCATTTCGAACCACAAGCTTACAAAACGATTTGATCCAGTATTGATTAATTGGGGCCTATCAGGGATATGGCAAACTCCCTCAAGAAAAAAATATCTCCCAGCTAATGCTGTAAACTATAGGGAACCACAATTGGCACATCACTGTAATATTAAAGGTTAAAATTAACTTCTTATATTTTAATTACACATAAGGAAGTTTTTATAATAATGACTCTATAATAATACATTTCTAATGACATGTTTCATTTTCCATTTTTTTAAATATAAAAATTTAAATAGTGATTATTTAAACATGTCATGCTAACATACACATCAAATATTGAAGAACAGTTTAAGTAAAAATACACTGAATATGCAATATTGTGCATATAGTTAGAAAAATGCTTCTCTCTAAAAAGATTTTTTCTAGCTCACTATAGAGTTTGGTCATTAAATGACTTTCCAGATGTAAATGTAATGTTGTGTGACTTTGTTATTGACTTCTTTCTGTGTTTAAAACAATGATTAAAGATTACAAGTGACACGATACGAACTTCAATCATTTGTACTGTATCTTTCAACATTCCTTCTGATCATGTTCATTGAGGTTTATAAGGTGTTAGTAACTAGTAAAGCAGAAGAGATGATTAGTTCACGTGCGCTTGGCTTGAATTGAGCCATTTATTGTGTGATAATTTTGTAATAAAATTTACGGAATTTAAAAGCCGAGACTTTGTTTCACATCGTATGTAACAAAGCTCAGCGTTTTCTGTGAATTATTGGACGGGAGGTGCGCTACAAAGCTTTATGTGTTCATCAACTGAAAAGAGCATAGACTGAAAGATTGGTTCTTGGGATTTAGGAATCGACATCAGTTCTTCAAAATGAGAATTGATTAAAATCGATACATTTATATTTTTTAACCCAGCTCTAGTAAAATTTCTATCAAAATACTATATCTCTAGATTTTGTGTGAACAACTGCCTATCGTTGGTGTCCGTAAGGATTAAGGAATCATGGGTAAATGTTCTTCAGGAGCATCTGAAGTATTCCTAACCTGAGTTATAATGGTTGCAATGGTTTTGAGTCATAAAACCATTGCACCAACCGTGTCAATTTTGACAATAATCATTATATTTTATTGTATCGGTTTGCTTTCCTTCTGATGGCATTGGACACCGGCTGAATCAGCACCGAACGCCTCAGCCAATAAGCAGTGATCTTGATGAGGCTAACGCCTTCTCAGCCTTTCAGCGAATCACTTATTGTGCAAACATTGCAACATCTAATATGCCTAAATTAGAGTAATAATTTATTTAAACATCTCAGCAACTGTAATCTTTATTTTACTCTCTTAGTCAGTAAATCTCTTTCAGTAACTCACTTCTAAAACCTCTACAGTCCCTCCACCTGCCAGTCTCTCTCTCTCCAGACAAGGTTTGGCTGAGCTTCGGTCTCAGTGTGGTCTCTTAAGGGTCTCTTGAGTCTTTAGGGTCTCTTAATGTAGGTCAAGATGCCTGCAGCTTTGCCAAAATCATCCATTAGCTCAGCAAGTTCACGCACATGTGATTTTAGTGCTGCTTTTTACAGTTTACATCTCTATTCATTGTAGATCTTGATGCTGAACCCATTCGCAGTATCCATAATTGGTCTTATAAAACGGTTAGTTCCAATCCTTGATTCTGATTGCTCAATAGCTGTTTTTATTCATGATAAAACACGACTATGACGCTTCACCCAACAGTTCGATGTATCACTACACAACACCCCTAGCAACCACTCTCAGCAACTAGGCAAACACATGTTTGATCTCATTGATATTGTTCATTGTATAGTAGAGCATTGTGAGAGATCGTAAGTGAGTGTACATGCGTTTTCCTTCAGGTCAGTCCCATATTCAAAAGATTAAAAATCTGTTTGGATGTCCGCTACGATATCTTGTCCTTTAACAGTTAAGGGGTTTTCCATACCCGTCAAGTATCCCGTTTTGGCCGGGAAAGTCCCGTATTTTACCCTTCTTTCCCGCCGTCCTCCCGTATTAGTATTTTCCCGTAAATCTCCTGTATTTTTTAACCTGCGTTATTAAAATTTAATAATATCTTGGACGGAGTGAAAAAAAAATGTGTGTGTGTGTGTGTGTTTTCATTTAGGCTATATAACACTTGTCTTAAAATGTAAGGGATACTGGAGCTTGGTTGGGGTGGTGGGACTGCTCGCGGTGGGCAACAGAAAATTTCCCTTATTTTCAAATCCAAAACTTGACAGGTATGGTTTTCTTGTCAAGTCAAGTCAAGTCACATTTATTTATATAGCGCTTTTCACAATACAGATTGTATCAAAGCAGCTTCACAGTGATAACATGAAAGTAGTACAACACAGATCGATAATATTGTTAAATATTAAATAATCCTAAATAATCCCGACTAAGCAAGCCAAGCAAGCCAAAAGCAAGGCGACAGTGGCAAGGAACCAAAACTCCATCAGATTGGATGGAGAAAAAAACCTTGGGAGAACCCAGGCTCAGTCGGGGCCAGTTCTCCTCTGGCTTACATTCATATTGTTTATTTATAACTATTAAATATAAATATTGTTTATGTCTAAAACAGCCCCATAACATATCGCAGGCGTTGAGTCGTCTCTTCACAGGCGATGGTCTTCTCATCACATGCGGTGGGGCATCCGAAACCCCCGTGAGATGCTGGATACAAGGCTGGACCTGACGAACGCCATTTTTCTCGGGACAAGCGTCCCGAGATAACAGCAGAAAGGCAGATGGGAAATAATTAGCATAGCTGATGTTCATAATTAGCATAGCTGATGTTCATAATAATTTCCATTGTACGGGTGTCGGTGTTAGAAAACCACTATCTCACGAACTCTCCGCAACCCAAACTCTCCGCAATGCAACTCAGCCATACGGACCGACCCGTTTGTCTAAAAGGCTATCGAGCCCCACTGGTGCGTTAAGCAATTTCAGTGGCAAACGGTTCCGTATGGCATAAAAGAGGACTGAAAGGTAGGCATTATGTGAATGCTTGACTGAAGAGATGCGTCTTTAGTCTAGTTTTAAACTGTGTCAGCGAGTCAGAGCCCCGGACCGTATCGGGAAGGCTATTCCAGAGTTTTGGAGCTAGATGCGAGAACGCCCTCCCTCCTTTACTGGACTTAGATATCCTAGGAATGACCAGAAGCCTTGAATTTAGTGATCTTAAGGAACGCGGTGGATTGTAGGGCGAGAGAAGGTCTGTTAAGTACATAGGAGCTAAACCATTTAGGGCTTTATAGGTCAGTAGTAATACTTTGTAGTTGATACGGAACTTAATAGGTAACCAGTGCAGAGATGATAAAATCGGTGTTATATGATCATATTTTCTTGACCTAGTAAGAACTCTAGCAGCTGCATTTTGGACTAACTGTAGCTTGTTTATTGAGGATGCAGGACAACCGGCTAATAAAGCATTACAGTAATCTAGTCTCGAGGTCATGAATGCATGAACTAACTTTTCTGCATCAGAGAGAGATAGCATGTTACGTAGCTTAGCAATGTTTCTAAGGTGGAAAAAGGCTGTCCTTGTAACATATGAAACATGATTTTCGAAAGATAAGTTGGGGTCTAGTATAACACCCAGGTCTTTTACTGTAGTGGATAAAGTAACAGGACATCCGTCTATATTAAGGTTTTGTTGTAAGAGATTTTGTGAGTGGTTTTTTGGACCAATAAGTAATACCTCCGTTTTATCTGAATTTAATAGCAGGAAGTTACGTGTCATCCAGCATTTTACATCTTTGAGACACTCTGTCAATTTAGAGGAGTTAGTGTTTTCGTCTGGTCGTGATGAAATATATAATTGAGTGTCGTCAGCATAACAGTGGAAATTAATTCCATGTTTTCTTATAATATTACCAAGTGGCAGCATATATATTGAGAATAGCAGAGGGCCTAAAACTGATCCTTGCGGTACTCCATAGTCTACTGACGTTATCTTTGATTTTTCCCCGTTTAAACAGACAAAATGATAACGGTCCGATAAATACGATCTGAACCAGCTTAATGCCTGTCCTTGAACACCAGTGTAGTTTTGTAGTCGATCCAAGAGTATTTTATGATCTATAGTGTCGAACGCAGCGCTGAGATCAAGTAGGACTAGTATTGAGATACAGCCTTGGTCAGAAGCTAAAAGTAAATCATTTGTAATTTTAACTAGCGCAGTTTCAGTGCTATGATGCGGTCTGAATCCTGACTGGAATTTTTCATAGATATCATTTTCTTGCAAAAAAGAGCATAGTTGAGCGGACACAACTTTTTCTAATATTTTGGACATAAATGGAAGATTTGAAATGGGTCTGTAATTCGCTAACTTTTTTGGGTCTAATTGTGGTTTCTTAATGAGAGGTTTTATTACTGCCTGCTTGAATATTTTTGGAACATGACCTAGAGATAGAGACGAGTTAATAATATTGAGGAGAGGCTCTTCTACTGCATGTAATAGTTCTTTTAGTAGTTTAGTGGGTATTGGATCCAATAAACATGTTGTGGGTTTAGATGCAGTGATAAGTTTATTTAGCTCCTCCTGTCCTATCGTTGTAAAGCGGTGTAGTTGTTCTAGAGGGGCCATAAGTGCGGCTGAATCATAAGACACCATAGAGGATTGTACATTTATAATTGTGTTTCGGATGCTTTCTATTTTCTCGTTGAAGTAATTCATAAAGTCATTACTGCTTAACTGTAACGGTTGTAACTTGTGACAAAACTCAGTAGGCTGTAACTTGTGACGATAGTCATCTGTCAGTTGCATCTTCCTTCTCCGTGATCACAAATTTGAGTCCTTTCAATGTAAAAGTTTCCTCTACTGACTGACTCACTCTCATAAAGACAGTCTTTTCTGCCGACTAATGTATGTACTGTAACAGGGGCTTTTTTTTCCAGCGGAAGGAAGGCTTTTAGTGATTTTACTTCATTAAAGTTGCATATTTGTATTGTGTGGTAACCGTTTTATAAAAGCAAAAACGTACTCGAGGCTGTTCTGTATGGTGTATAAATCACGGCTGTTGGGGTTATGCCGCCTCGCGTCTATATTTCAAGGGTACAGTGCATATTATGAGCAGTCACTGCAGAACGATTATCAGTCTGTGCTTCTTCACAGCTCAGGTGAGACTGTTTTGAAGACGTTGGAAACAAAAGGGTTTTCCTCACACACCTGTCCCATGATCCCAGTGGTGATCGTGCTGTAGCCGAGGCAGAACAGTCATTAACTTATCGCGTGACAAACCTTTCAGCCGGCTGGAGCCCAATATGACCTCGCACTCGCTCTGTATGTTGCTTTCATCTCAGAGTACTCTAACTTGTGCTGGTCAAATTTCACATTGTTAGTGCTCAGGTTTATGTTCTAGATTTACAGATTCATACCTAGAGATCACAGAGATTGAGGTTGAATGGCCTATGAGACAGCGAATAGGTGGTTCTCACCTGAGAAGACAAAGACCCACATAATAATGAGCCTTTCTTTCAGGTTTGTCACACAAGAAAGAATGCAAGGACAATATATATTTATTTTATCATACATATTTAAAAGTTAAGGATTCATTATTTTGATGTAGCTTGCATTGGAACAAACACAAAAACAGTTGATTAGTTTATTTTTGACAAAACGTACTATATATATTTTTACAGTAACACTTTAGAATACGGTTCCTTCGTTAATGAATAACTACACAAGAACTAATGAGTAACACAATATTAACGATCTAGTAACTATTATTAACTATAACAAGAAACTCTGATTAACGAACTAATAAGTAATAGCGCACAGACGAAAGTGGTGTTCACTATTAAGTAATCAATAACTACTATTTTTTTAATACTTCCCAGAGAACTACTGAAAAAGTTTATTAACAATCTAGTAACTACTATTAACTAAGAAATTCTTATTAACGAATTAGTAAGTAATAGCTCACAGATGAAAGTGTTACTAGATACTTCTGTGGGAATTACTAATTATTTGGATTTGTATTATAAAGTGAAGATCATTGGAACTAACTAGTAATTACTCAAGTGTTACTAAAGACATTTTCTAAAAGTATACTAAAGTTCACCAAAAATCTCAAACGTTTGCACAAATCATGACTAGATTATGTTGTAACACTTGAGTCATTACTAGTTAGTTCCAATGATCTTAACTTTATAATACGGATCCAAATAATTAGTAATTCCCACAGAAGTATCTTGTAACACTTTCATCTGTGAGCTATTACTTACTAATTATTTGGCTCTGTATTATAAAGTGAAGATTATTGGAATTAACTAGTAATGACTCAAGGGTTACTACATGATCTAGTCATGATTTGTGCAACTGTTTGAGATTTTTGGTGAACTTTAGTATACTTTTAGAAAATGTCTTCACTTGAGTAATTACTAGTTAGTTCCAATGATCTTCACTTTATACGAATCCAAATAATTAGTAATTCCCACAGAAGTATAACACTTTCATCTGTGAGCTATTACTTATTTTAACTTAATTTGTTAATAAGAGTTTCTTTTAGTTAATAGTAGTTACTAGATTGTTAATAAACTTTTTCAGTAGTTCTCTGGGAAGTATTAAAAAATAGTAGTTATTGATTACTTAATAGTGAATACCACTTTCGTCTGTGAGCTATTACTTATTAGTTCGTTAATCAGAGTTTCTTGTTAGTTAATAATAGTTACTAGATTGTTAATATTGTGTTACTCATAAGTTCTTGTGTAGTTATTCATTAACGATGGAACCGTATTCTAAAGTGTTACCATTTTTACATATGAGCAAAAACTTATTTGACACAAACACAAGCTTATTTGACGTCTATTTTATAATAAAAACTTTATAATCTATCCAAAATAAAAAAAATTATAATCTATCCAATTTCGTTTTTAACGAAATGTTGTCATTACAGACACTATTCCCGCGATAATCGCGATTAGAACAAAACTCAGTAGGCTATAGCAATATAGTTTGCATGTGTTCATGTAAAAATAACGTTTACTAATGTAGGAGCGAGAGTGAATGAACGCACAGATGCGATGTCCATCTGCAGTAAACAACATTGTGCGTGCATCTGTGCCATTCATTCATTCACACACAGACATATTCATAAACAGTCTTTGTGTAGTTAAAAGACACTATTCAACAATGTGATTTAAAACAAAGAACTTAAGAATAAATAACTAACTGCATGAGCTGAATCCGTTGCTCCTCGAAATGAAACTACCAACACTTCTGAGGTAACTTTTTCCAGGATTATTACAATAGTATTATTCCTCACAGCGCAGCAAGACGAGGTAAAGTACAAGATTATTATTAAACTGGATGTTTTATCCAGCTGATGTGGGCGTTTTCATGGCTTGCCTCAACATTTGCGATTGAATAGCGTGCGCTCTCCGTGGGCGTGGTCAGATTAACACGTAATAAAATATAATGAGCTGTAAGGAAAAAGACTGACATCTCTTTCTTTTCATAATCGCTCGTGTCTCTGTGACAAGTATTGACTGAGTTACAGTTCATTTTCGGATGCGTTTCAGAATGGACTTCACTGACAGAGAGAAGGCAAAATTTGCATCATGTTTATTTTTCTTTATTTGACAAAAAGCACACCACCTTGTTTTTATTGAGTATACACAAAAAAATAGACACTGAACAGAATTGAATGATGTATAACACTTACGTAAGATTAAACAGTCTGCACTATACCACAAAACAGTCCATGAGAATCCATGTGTTGAAGCGTCCCAATGTGAGTCTCCACCAGTGTATAAACAGTCCAAAAGTGATAGTAGTGATAATCCGAAAGCTTGAAGTGGTGTCTGGAATAGTGAGTCCGCAAGCGGTAACTCCACACTCCAGAAAAGTGACGGTATCTACTGTGTCTACTGGTATCTACTCTTTATACCAGTGTAGCTCCTGCTTCCTGGATAGATTAGAGCAGTAAATATGTCTCTTACATATTGTCACAAGCGTTCGGGGACTTCGAAGAACGGGGACTGTAGATTATTATGGTCTAGTGCCATCAGTCAGAACCGTTTCCATGTAGGCATCTTGGTCATGGTTATGATTTGCTAAATATTCACTAGTAAACTCAGATTGCCCTTCAAAAAAAGTATTATTATTATTTTTAATTATGATGAGCAATCCCTAGCCACATTTCAAAGTGAATGAAGTGTAAAATGAAGTGTAACACGAGAAACAGCTGTGTTTCTCCATCTGACATCTGAAGCACAATCATCAGGGTACTGAGGTGTGATTAACAGCCTTCTAATGCAGTGTCTTTGTATGTAATGGTTTGCTTCATAATTAGTCATTTGGCTTCTTTTGTAAAAACTTCCTCTATAATTTAAAGTGTCTTTGGTTTGCTGACGTAAAACCTTTAAAGAATGCGCTTTAAAGTAATATGTCGGTACAGGTCCACAGGAAGTTACTCCCAGAGAACAATCGTGCCGCTCCAGGAGTTCCTGGCGTTTTGTACAGCCCGAAGCGATGAGTTCTGCTCTTTACACACATTGCACAAGACACACATTAGTTTCCCGCTGGTCATGTTGAGAGAGACGTCAAACGCGTGATTGCCGTGGTTACAGATAAACAGTCATTGCTGTCGCGGGTGACTGGGCATGTGCAAAGTGAATCAGGTAAGCTGTGAGAGAGGCGAGGTGTGTGTTCTATCAGACACACACTTCCTCAGCTCTCTGAAACATGCCACGCCAGAACTAACACTGGCAGATTGGAGTTGTGCAATCCTAGGCTTTCTCTGCTGTATCGATCCCGTTTGTTCTCCTGTTCTATGAGAGTAAATGAGTTCTCTATGGAGATTGAAAGTGGCAGTTCTTTCAAAAGAGAAAATTCTCTCATCATTTACTCATAACTGGACTTTCTTTCTTCTGTGATACAGAAAAGGACAACATTTGAATAATGTACCTGTTTGATAAATAATGTATTTGTTAATGTACACGCAAAATATATGTCAAAATGTCCGTCTTGAGGACTTTATTTGAATTAAACACATTCAGTTATGTCTTCAGTAAACAAACCGCTTTGTCAGTGGATTCGGTCTTAAAGTGACAGTAGCATAATAAACCTGTTGCTCTCTGACTTTTAATGTTAAAGGGATACTTCACGCAAAAATGAAAATTCTGTCATAATTTACTCACCCTCAAGTGGTTCTAAACCTGTATGAGTTTCTTTCTTCTGGTGAACAAAAAAGGAAGATATTTTGAAGAACGATTGGAACCAAACGATTGTTTGGCACCATTGACTTCCATAGTAGAAAAAAAGCTATGGAAGTCAATGGTGCCAAAGTTTCAACCATTCTTCAAAATATCTTCCTTATTAGAAGAAAGAAAGCAGAAGAAAGAAACTCATACAGGTTTGGAACAACTTGAGGGTGAGTAAATGATGACAGAATTTTCATTTTTGGGTATAACATCCCTTTAATAAAACAACAAAAGAAAACGAGAGAGTATTGTATTTCTGAACATTTCAACTCATAGTTGTTTGTTGATAGCGAAATGGCTCTGAAAGTATAGATTAAGGGGTGGGGGTCATTTTGTGGTTTTGACAGGGACTGTCTTCAACTGGTTCTAGCCTTTCAGCAAACTGCAGTAATGTACCTCACAGAGGCTGTTATCAATCACAGATATTTTAAAGCATTGTTTGAAAGATAAAGATGTGAGAGATCCTGCCTTGAGCACACAGCGCTCCCTGAGTCACATCAGACCTGCAGTATGAGTCAGCAGAACGCTGGGTTTATACACCTGAAATCTGGAAGAACAAAGTATGCCTCCGTGTGTGTGCAGAGAGCGATTCGGGTGTGTGTGCCCGGCCAGATCTCCTCACACGCAGCAGAAACTGCTGGTCTCGCAGAAGCTCAGAGGAGGTGGCAGTGGGTTTGCACTGCAGCATGAGTGATGATGATGATGATGCAGAGTCTGTGCAGAGCTGGCGTCTCTGGTTTCTTCCCACCAGCAAAAAAAATGAAATGTAACCAAATCGATGCAGCAGAGAGCTCTCGTGTGGAGAGCGAGACTGGAGCTGCTGCATTGCAGTGGATTGCACCTTATTTTTAGGGAGCGTTTATTTTAAGACTCTGCGTCTTGCAGCTATTCTCATTGACAGACAAGATCGCAAACTTCTAGACAATCACATACTTTTTGGAACTTGAAAACGAGTTTTACCATGTTTCTTATCTTCACTATTAACTATCATGCATGCCGCTTTAATGATCACATTGTAATTAAGAGACCATTTAAAATGAACCAGTGAAAGATATGCACTTTCCTTTACTACAATCAATTCAAAAATTATTCAGACACCATAAGTAATTTTATATGTTTTACTAGTGGGTGCAGGACACTATAGTTCATTTTTGTAACTTAGTATAGGAAGGTATTGAATAAATTTAGGTTTGACTGTATATTCATCTTAGTTTTATGTAGAGATGCACAGATACATTTTTTTTTCTTTCCACATCCTTTTGATTGGTAGGATATAAGGATATATGATAGGATCGGCATTGATCATCGTCTGTTTTTAAACGATTGGCCGAATGGCCGAAAGTGATCGCTTTTATCAGCCGATACCGATTAGGGCCGATACATCATCTCTGGTTTTAACCCTAAGATCTTGATAACAGAAGGTCCATGGATTTATGTGTCAACTCCACATTACCCTCCCAATCCTTAACCAATACCACCATCTCTACAAACACCATTTAACTATAAACATAGACTTGCAGATTAACAAAAACTCAGTTCATTACCATTTAAAAAGACCCAAGTAAAAGCAAAAAGTTCACCCAGCAATGCAGTGTTCCTCGCTTCTCTCCTTGGCTCGTCACTCATGTTTTCGGACAGACTCTGACTTGAGATGTGCTCATACGTGAGCTGAATGAATAGGCTTCTGTCTCTTCTGTCACCTTGAAAAGACTCAGATGTTCTCCTGCTGTTTTTGATGACGGTTCCACTTCACAGAGGTGCCCGTCAACGTGAGCGCAGGATGCCAAGATGCCAACGTCACATGAATAGCGTCTATTTAAAGTCTTGTCGTTCTACTTACAGTCTTTTCATTAGGCGTTTTCTTTCAGGCACTGATGGTCAGTCATATGCAAATGCACGTCACTTTCCCTTCCTCGGAAAACACTGAACGCTGTTGTTATGTGACGGATGATCAAATGTGGCTGATCACTAATGCTGCAGGTTTAATGGGAGTGAAAAACGGCAATTAGATTAACGGGACAAAAGCAATCTGTTACGCTGTCAATTATTCATGCGGTTCTGGTTGTCTCAAACATCAGCAGTTCGGATGGTAAAGATTAAATTACATTGAGCTCAAAGGCAGAACGTCTCCTGCTTCAGTGGTCACCTGATGGGGTCTGTGACCTATGAAATCACAACCAAACTAACTGGATTATCTGTCAGGATGAAGGCTGAGTTTTATTCTGGCCTTGAAACATCGCCAGCGCTCAGTGGCTCATGTCTCGCACTGACCGTGTGGAAGGGAAGTCCGGACGGCCGGATGTGGCCACGGATTCCGGCCCATAAACGAGAGTAACTCGATGTCAGAGGTGGTTAGAGATGGCTATCAATATTTCCTGGTGGAATTGGTTTGGTGCGTAAAGCAGAAACTAGAGCCATTAGTATGTGATCATGAAGTCTTTCAGGAGGTTCTCGGTCAGGAATTCACGGTTGGGTTGACCATCCCTGCCTCAGAATGGTGACAGATTCAGAAGGATTACGTGTGTGTGTGTGTGTGTGTGTTTGTGGACAGAACAATATTGAGACTGTTTCCTTTGTGAAAAAGAAATACTTAAGCATACTTTAAAAAAGTACATATTACTGAAGTAATTTGCTCTAAAAGAATATACTTAAGTACTTAATGTAACTGCATGTTATTTACAATGAAATAAAATGTATTATAGTTTCAATTTATATTAAATGCATTTAGCTGAACGTTAGAGTGATTTTTTGACCCAATTAATTAGGACATAGGTACAGCTGGTTAATGAATGACTACACAGGACTATACACAATTATCTAAATCTAAAATGACGGTCATAATAACCCACTAGTAATGAGTAAAGTGTTACCAAATTTATCAGGAAGGAATTACTATCCAAAACCTTACAAAAAGCTCACAATAACTTCATTACTAGTGAGTTACCATGATCTTCACTTCAGAATTAATGAATTCCCTGGAAGGCATGAACAAAATAGTAGTTATTCATTAGCTAGTAGTGAACTACTTTCAATAAACTTAGCGCTACTACTTACTAATTCATTATTCAGGTTCTTGTTAGTTAAAAGTAGTTACTAAAGTGTTTGTAATGTGTTACTCGTTCATTCCTGTGTAGTTACTCATTATTTGATGGAACAATATTCTGAAGTGTTACTGTGCATCTTTATATGAAATTTCATACTTGTTTTCTATTGAAATATGGTACTGACAGGCTTTTATAGTACACTAATGTCATTTCTATTGATACCTGTATATTAAATATATTTGTAATTACACATTTGGAATGATAAAGTTGCAATTTAATACATTTAAACTTCAACGTGTTAACTTTAATTTAAAATATCAAGAGAATAATTTAATATCTTTAGAACATGACATAAGATTATTATATCATAACGATTTAAAGTACACTTTAAAGTTAAACATTTAATTCCGCATTATTTCAAAATAAGTATACTTAAGTGTAAGAAACAGTCGTAAACAGTCTTCAAGTACTTTTAAATATCCTTTTATTTCATTAATGTTATATATCTGACTGTACTTTTATCATTTGAAGTACACTACGAGTGCACCTGGAGTCCAGTAATGTGCTCTAGTTTGACTCACTGGTCGTCGTGTGGGGAGTGTGAGCGCTCGCCGCTGTGCTGATGATGTGTAGACTCGGTGCCAGGCATGACGTGTGCAAGACACTCTTGAGCTGCCATAGAGGTGCTCACTTAAAAATGTTGATGAGCAGAGGTTTTGCAGATGGGAAGTGCAGAGCAAGGCAGTAGAGGTCCAGAGTGCTCAGGGAACACTGTCGACACAACGGAGTCATGCGCTTCCACATATCCAGATATTATCGCAATGTTACAGGTATGGAGGGATATTATTTGATGTTGTCTGACTTACAATTTCTTGAAATAGATTGACATTTACAAGGTTGCCTGAGCTGTTTTCATTTTGAAATTGTCACTTGCTTTAAACTACATCACAACGTTGCAATATGGTTCATTGCTGGCTGTATTTGAAACATTGAAACATTGGTGCTCATCTTTTGGTTTTTGTATGCACGTAATGAAGTAGCTGTTTGGTTGAGAAGTATTGCTCTACCTGTGCTCTCACATTCTTTTTTTAGTGAAATACAATGACCCTGCATTTACTTCAGTCTGATCAATAGCTCGAAATAGGCGGTCTCTTCTAGTATTTAGCAGATGTTTTGTGAAGGTCGTTTCAGGCACACTCACAAACTGCAGATCCAGTTCAGACGCTTTTAAATTCTTGATCTCAGATTAGCGTTACAACTAAATAAGGTCCTCTGGGGTAAACCTGCTCCTTTCTCAGAGCTCTTATGAGTTGTGTTGTGTTGTTCTGTGCAGCGGCCACCAGCACCACTCCCTCGGCCAAGACTTCCAGTCACATGACGCCCTGCAGCGAGAGCGAGAGGAAGTTCTGCGTCAACGGAGGGAAATGCTTCACGCTGGAGGTCACACCGGGAAACATCCGACACCTCTGCAGGTACTGCTCACATCCGCACGTGTGTTACAGGTCAACACTAAGGCATTCAGTCTGCTAGTCACTGTCATTTCATTGATCTTAGATGATAGCTCAAACGGTGGAGCATTGTATTTGCAACACCAAGGTTTGATTCTCAAGGAATGTATGGACTGATATAATGAATATCTTCAATGCAATGTTGGATAAAGTATGAAATGCATGAATGGAAATGTAAAACCATGTTGCAAGCGGAGGTTTTCTGCATGCATGACACTGCCGGCACACTTACCGTCCAATCCAGTGAATAAGCACAAACCGTAGTGCTGATGTCAGGGCTCTGTTCTCATCAGTAAGCACTGCAGTCGACGCCTTTCTCAATGCAGAGGCAGACAGCAGCACTCCTCAGGGACTGTACATCTCTGAGCCATTCAGCAGTGCCCACATGACCCTTAACCAACTGGTGGAATTAGTGCTAAGTCAAGTATGACTGTACTAGTGCTCATAATAATGTGCTCTGACATTGTGAAACTAAGATTAAAGCTGAGTGTGTGCATCATTCTGCATCATTTGTGCTCCAGACATGAATAATTCCTCATGTTGAGGACATTTTAGAGATCAGATGCACATTGATGGAGGCATATCTAGAGACCAGATGATCACAGAGGATGGATTTTTGCGTTGGAGACAAGCACCCAGTAATCCTTGACTATCACCTAGCAACACCCTGGCAACCACCCACTACACCCCAGCATCAAAGCGACTATTGGATGTCCGAGCGCCATTCACCTTTTATTCAAGGAATGCGACATATCGAGTTGTTGTTGTTAATGTTTCTCAACACTTTTGATGAACCTGGAGCAGTTTGAAATTCCTGAGGACTGGAATACCATCACAATCTCTCAATCTTTACATTTTGGTGGCAAAATGAATTTCATTCGTATTTTCATTTCATTCATTCGAGAACTTCATACTCCCTTTTTCACATCATATGAATTCATATAAAATAGCCACCTAAAATGGTTCTGATTTCCCGTGAGTTTGGGTTAGGCGTACTCTCAGTAAGCATCCCGATGTTGCCCATGCTCCTGAGAGCGACGTTTGAATGAATATGTGCTGCATGCTTTCCACTCAATAACAAACAGTAGTTCAGAAAGCATCTGAACATAGTGATGTGGATATGTTTGCACCAGCTCTGCAATTCAGCACTCCAGTCACATCAAGTCTTGTTTATTTATACTGCTTTTTATACAATATACTGTATTTCTTTAAAGCAGCAGCTTTATCATTACAAAATACAATGTCGCTTTCCATTGTTAATGTTTTTACTCATGTCTTAATTTGATGGACTGAACGGAAGACATAAGCCGGAGAAGATTTCCACACCAAAGAAGGTGGAGCCTCAGAGCCACGCCTACCCACCATGGACCAATGGCAAGATTTTCACTAAAAATCCAAACACATGCACTAAAAGTATAGCTAGCCTTCGTCTTTTCCTTTTAGCACTAGACCATAGTATGTGACAGATAATCTGAGGGAAGCCCCCATAGATGACCTTCCTCTACTTGTTAGTATTGTCAAACCAGGCCACAGTAGAGCACCCATCAAAAGGGAGTGGCATCCCAACTTGAAAACCCAACAGCAGTTTGGGGACAGAGGTAAATGAAGTAGAGAAAATTTAAACGGCCTTACATAACTCCCATCACCTACTGTAGCATCCTAGCAAAATACAATGTCGATTTCCACTTTGTTGGACTGAACTGAAGAAATAAACCGGAGAAGATTTCCACACTAAAGAAGGCGGAGCCTCAGAGCCGCGCCTACCCATCGCATCATCGCCATGGACCAATGGCAAGATTTTTCGCCAGTTATTTTTTCCGATTTCACTTGAAGTATATCAGGGCCTGTTGAGAAAGACAGCTGTTGAGCCCCTTCCAGAAGAACAGCTGGAGCTCCACGGCTGTGTGTGGGTGTGTGGCAGGGGTTTGAGTGCTCTAAATGTCATCAGAGACCAGTTGGTCCTCTGAAAGATCAAGACTGGAACAATCTCAACCCTGGACTTTTTTTTATCACCAAAAAATAAGTGATGACGTGACAGCAGAAGTGAATCCGAAGGGGAAGCTCATGTTTTTGAAGAGCAGAGAATATTCCCTGTCCTTGTCCTTGTGTGTTTGTCTAGTGTTGTAGTGTAATGTTGTGTTGTGATGTGTTGTGCTGTGTTCATCCTTTTTCTAACCCAGGTGCCTTCCAGGATTCACAGGGAACCGCTGTCATACCAGAGACCCTGTGAGAGTCGTAGACCCCAAACGTATGTGCAGTCTGTGAATGCCCCCTTCACCCCAAACACACTCCATCGCCGCTGTTTCTGCGCTGCCTCGCCACCTCCGCCATTTAGAAAGCACTCTTTCTGTCAGGGTTCGCCAGGCTGCCCATCTGTCCTGGCGTCAGATGTGGACAGGTGCACGATGGGCTGCCAACATTTACCCCAGAGATACTCCCCACTCTTCAGAGACTAGTCATGTCTAAACTGTTAATTGGCTCTTGGAACCCAGGCGGACGTTTGCGAGACATTCAGCGAGCAACACCGGAGACACGCGTGTGTGAGGGGGACTTTTGGGTGTCAAACTCACTTCCTGTCTTCCTCTCTTTCTCTCTGTGACTTCTGTCTTTCCCTCTCAGGTGCCCCAATGAGTTTACTGGTGATCGCTGCCAAAGCTACGTAATGGCCAGCTTCTACAGTACGTCTATTTCCTCTTCCTGTCTGTGCTTGGATTGGAGCATGCTCAATCAGCGCTACCTCCTGTTGCTTTGGTTTTATGTTCTTGACCAACGGGTAGTCAGATCAGATCAGATCTTTTTTATGTTTTCCATTTCTTCTCTTTGCATGTTTAGCATTTATTAATCTAGTTTTGTTATGTTGGATGCTAGTTTGCTGACAATAGTTAGACAGGGTTGACATCCATCAGTCTGGACACATGTTAGTTATTAGGGGAGATCCGGTTTGTCCTCATTCACATAATTTTTTAATTTTCGGGAACAGATGAGATGAGTGTATCAAGCTCTGTCTGCAGACAACATCACACTCAAAAGGTTATGAACTGACTTTACTATCAGCTCATCAACATGTTTTCTGAGATAGTCTTCATGGACAACTAAGTCCTGTAAACCTCTCAAGAAATTGTTATAAGTGTCATTCTCAGTGTTGATATTGTTAACTAAAGCTGTTAAAAAAATGTTCACTAATTAAAATAAAGCTAAAAAAATCAAAAGAAAATTAGAAATGTTGCCTTGGCAAGTGCTAAAATTTATAAAAGTCTCAGGTTATGACTCTAATCCTGGTTCCCTGAGAAGGGGAACGGCACTGTCTTGAAATGACGCTATGGGGAGCATGTGTATCTGACCATAGTCTGTGAAGTCACAAGCTGTGCACTGTTAAGTATTGAAGGGTGCCTTTAATACACATCATCAACTCTTTTGTCTGAGGCAGGCCCAAGACATGGCAATGAGGCGCAGTGTCTCGTTCCTCTTCTCAGGAAACCTGGACTACAGACGTAACCTGAGACGTTGCTTTTCGAAGTATTAAGTAAACCTTGAGCAAAGGCACTCTACCTAAGATCTGTTATAGCTAGCGTTTCGTCTTTTCCTTTTAGCACTAGACCATAGTATGTGACAGATAATCTGAGGGAAGCCCCATAGATGACCTTCCTCTACATGTTAGCATTGTCAAACCAGGCCACAGTAGAGCACCCATCAAAAGGGAGCGGCATCCCAACTTGAAAACCCGACAGCAGTTTGGGGAGTGAGGTAAATGAAGTAGAGAAAATTTAAACGGCCTTACATAACTCCCATCACCTAGCATCCCAAAAGGGAGAAATGCCTCAGACAAGAGAAAGGCAGTCTGCTTTTTCTTTAGTTTGCCAATAATTATCATCCAGCATAAGCCAACCCCAAGAAGGACGCAGAGAAGCTTATGTCCTACATAACATACCCCAGTACACTGGTGGAGAGCAAATCAACCCTGAATAAAATATAGGTACTTCTCCAGGACATACTATAGATCGCGCTTTACTCTATTGCTTACTATAGCATGCAATAGATAACCAGAAGGGACGCTCACAGGCAGTTTACCTCTACCTGTCGTGTTCTTGAACATGGGTCATATTAGAGAGGCCTATAAATCACCCATCCCAAGGGGAGCATACCAGTGTTGTAGTTGAGACCAGCTCACTCGAGTCAGAGTCGAGACCGAGACCATAGAAGTTCGAGTCCGAGTCGAGACCGAGACCTAAGAGGGTCGAGTCCGAGACCAAAGAGAGTCAAGACCGAGTCGAGACCGAGACCAAAGACAGTCGAGTCGAGACCGAGACCTAAGAGGGTCGA
Organism: Cyprinella venusta; assembly: GCA_038021265.1. Taxonomy (NCBI): domain Eukaryota; kingdom Metazoa; phylum Chordata; class Actinopteri; order Cypriniformes; family Leuciscidae; genus Cyprinella; species Cyprinella venusta. Next base: position 17,249,671 of record CM075882.1, on the reverse strand, counting down.
GTCCGAGACCAAAGAGAGTCAAGTCCGAGTCGAGACCAAGACCAAAGACAGTCGAGTCCGAGTCGAGACCGAGACCTAAGAGGGTCGAGTCCGAGTCCAAAGAGAGTCAAGTCCGAGTCGAGACCGAGACTAAAGACAGTCGAGTCCGAGTCGAGACCGAGACCTAAGGGGGTCGAGTCTGAGTCCAAAGAGAGTCAAGTCCGAGTCGAGACCGAGACTAAAGACAGTCAAGTCCGAGTCGAGGCTGAGACCTAAGAGGGTTGAGTCTGAGACCAAAGAGAGTCAAGTCCGAGTCGAGACCGAGACCAAAGACAGTCGAGTCCGAGTCGAGGCCGAGACCTAAGAGGGTCGAGTCCAAGACTAAAGAGAGTCAAGTCCGAGTCGAGACCGAGACTAAAGACAGTCGAGTCCGAGTCGAGGCTGAGACCTAAGAGGGTTGAGTCTGAGACCAAAGAGAGTCAAGTCCGAGTCGAGACCGAGACCAAAGACAGTCGAGTCCGAGTCGAGGCCGAGACCTAAGAGGGTCGAGTCCAAGACTAAAGAGAGTCAAGTCCGAGTCGAGACCGAGACCAAAGACAGTCGAGTCCGAGTCGAGACCGAGACCTAAGAGGGTCGAGTCCGAGACTAAAGAGAGTCAAGTCCGAGTCGAGACCGAGACCAAAGACAGTTGAGTCCGAGTCGAGGCCGAGACCAAAGAGGGTTGAGTCCGAGACTAAAGAGAGTCAAGTCCGAGTCGAGTCCGAGACCAAAGACAGTCGAGTCCGAGTCGAGACCGAGACCTAAGAGGGTCGAGTCCAAGACCAAAGAGAGTCAAGTCCGAGTCGAGACCGAGACCTAAGAGGGTCGAGTCCGAGACCAAAGAGAGTCAAGTCCGAGTTGAGACCGAGACCAAAGACAGTCGAGTCTGAGTTGAGACCGAGACCTAAGACAGTGGAGTCCGAGTCGAGACCGAGACCAAAGACAGTCGAGTCCGAGTCGAGACCGAGATCTAAGAGGGTCGAGTCCGAGAGCAAAGAGAGTCAAGACTGAGTCGAGACCGAGACCAAAGACAGTCGAGTCCGAGTCGAGACCGAGATCTAAGAGGGTCGAGTCCGAGAGCAAAGAGAGTCAAGACTGAGTCGAGACCGAGACCAAAGACAGTCGAGTCCGAGTCGAGACCGAGACCTAAGACAGTCGAGACCGAGACCATAGAGGGTTGAGTCCTAGTTTTAACCAAACAACAATTTAAAGAAATATTAACATACTGTAATAATCATGACATATTTTGAATGGGACTCGAGTGGACTCGGGAATAAGTCAGAGTCCTAATATGTTCGAGTACGAGTCAATTCCGAGTTAAAATGCACACAAGTCCATGACAAGACCGAGAACCATTAAAATATGGTCTTGAGACCAAGTCGAGACCGAGTCCGAGTCTCGAGTACACAACACTGGAGCATACATCCCTACTTCAAGACACAACAGTAGTTGGGGAGCGAGATAAATAAGGTATAGGGAATCTATACTGCCCTTACTCCACTCACCCTGCATCAGCCCTACAAGGGTATCTATAACAAAAAATACAACATTGCCGAGCATACAATTCTATTTTAGACATAGGGGAAAATATAGCTGACCGTGGAAAAAGATACCTCAGGAGTGGAGCCAGAAAGATGCCAGAGACAATAAACCTCTTCCCACAACCACTGATCAATGCCATTCTCACCTTGGGGGCATGTGAAGGATGTCCTCAGACATATGCCCATCCTAAAACATTATCCGAACTATTTTAGCCAGAAAACATGCTGGCATGCAAAAGCCATTAAGGGCTTACTGCTTAGCGCACAATATTAAACAAGCAATAGAGAGAGTGGTTTCAGTTTTCTGTTTTCCTGTTAACCAAAACCTGCTCCATTTCTGTGCCGATTTGGGAATGGTTGCTTTGAACTCATCCCTTAGGAGGGGTTCATGAAAGATAAAGTAGAGTCTCTACATTAGGGTAATATAGGCTCTATAGCAGGGTCTTCTATATTCTGTCAATGCGACCCTGGACCTAGGCCCTAGAGGAGTATGCTGTACCCAAGCAGTGCTCTAGACCAGAACTTTATTCTGGTGACTCTTAAAGTTAGTCCATAACACTGTGCCTATCATGCAGGTCCATGCTGGCAATTGATAATCTCAGCGTTAGCTGGAAGTGGTGTGAACACAACATCTGGCAGCACTGCTAATAATAATAATAATAATAAGTTCTATTTATATAGCGCCTTTCCATAGTTCGAAAAAACACTTTACAATGTAGATACAATAAGAAAAAAATAACCGCAATAGGGTAGACAATAATAACAGGCAATAGTACAAGTAGAGGAGTAGAATATTACAAAACAGTGGAAAAGGTCAGGAGATTCCTGAGCAGAACACACTTGTGCAAACGCTAGATCCCTGTCCCTCAGGAGAGAATCAACATAAACTGAGCTTCTTCATCCAAGGATAACACAAATGCATGAGTGCATCTAGAGTCGAATGTGCTCCAATAGAGTGTTTACCATCATATACAAATAAACGACTCCTGAAGGCAAGAAATTTATATATATATAGTTTAATACATAACAATATTTGGTAACACTTTATTTGAAGGGGTGTGCATAAGACTGACATGACACTGTCATAAACATGACATAACACCTGTCATGAACATGAAGGAGTCTTTATGAATGTTTATAACTGTTGTCATTAAGCGTAATTCGGTAAATTATGACACTTTTAATGCAAAGTTTATGACAGTGTCATGTCAGTCTTATGCACACCCCTGCAAATAAAGTGTTACCCAATATATATATATATATATATATATATATATATATATATATATACAATTAATTGGCGTTTGTCAGACATGCTTCAGATACCGGTCAGGCTGATGGTAACACAGGTGCAAACTGGCTTTAGACATGCTTTTTTGGGAGTTAAATAATGGCACAAATACCAGTACATTGACTACAGCAAACCTTGGTAAATCATGATGCATGATTAATTTAGATACTCTCCTCCCATTAATATTGCATCTGAAAGGGAAGCTCCTACAAATGCATATACAATCAGCTGCAAAAATAATTGACCAGACCTTTTCATTTATATTTCATCTTAACAAATCCTGACAGTAGTTTTTTTTTTAACGCCATGAGAATCTTCTTAAAACTATTGATGTGACCTATTGTACAGTACCACAGAAATAACAACAATTCCCTTAATTAACATCAACAGTTCACCCAAAAATGAGAATTATCCCATGATTTACTGGAGTTGTTTTAAACTGAGTTACATTAAAAAATATTATTGCTATTTCCAGCTTAATAATGGCAGTGAATGGTGGTCCTGATTTTGAAGGCCAGAAAAGTGCATCCATCCATCATAAAAAGAAATACATATGGCTCCAGAGAGTTAAAAAAAAAAGCCCGTCTGAAGCAAAACCATGGGTTTTTGTAAAAAAAAAAAAAAATCAATATTTTACCCTTCAAAATCTCGTCCTCCATTTATTGCCATTATAAAGCTGGGAAGAGCCAGGATATTTTTAATATAACTCTGATTTCATTTGTCTAAAAAACGAAAGCCATATACAGATGGTTTGACGGTAAGTAAAGCATTTTCATTTTTGGGCGAACTATCCCTTTAAGACACACAGAGCCATGTAATAAGAGCTGAGAGCCATCAATGATCACAGTGAAACGTGCTCAAAAGAGAGATCCATCTATTATATTGAACTGGACATCTATATTATACGTTTGGGTGATATTCATTATCATTTCTGCATTTCAAATAGGACAGTGAGCAGACAGAAAATCTCCATCGATTACCTAAAGTGCTAAAATAGCTATTACTGGAAATCTGCAATGACAATCAATTCTCAGCTATTAATAATGTCTGCAAATGTGTCCTTTGTTAGTACAGATGCTCTGGTTCAGTGGCACGCAGGAAAGATCAGGGCTATCAGTTAAGGAGCAAATCATTGGGCCCCTAACAACACGACAGGATTACAGTCAAACAATTGATACAGTATTATTTTAATTATTTTAATTGGTGATTTAACCTTGTAATGGACTAGACTAGTTTTAGTGCCAATTTACACATTCTGAAATAACAGGATTTTATTTCTGCAAACGAACCTGTTCTTAATGTATAGAGGAGTATAAGATCACATTCTGCCAGTGTTAATCTTTCAAACAGTGATGGGCTCAGGTATCAGTCCAACAAGCCACAGCTTCTGACGTCAGTCAGGTAGTTTAGGTGACCGAGAGATGCATGTGTTTAACAGCATGTTTAACAAGTGCTGGTGTAATCACATGAATTAACCGAATCTGACTGTCTGTAGTGAAATGTGTGGAGGATCAGTGTACATAATGGCGTGAGCGCAGTGACGTCTGCATGTGCATGTCCTTGTGTCATAATGATGACCAACCATAAGTGTCTGTACAGTATATAGAGATGTACATCACTATATACGTGTGATAAACCATCCATATATCTCTCTAAAAGCATTAAATGATGCATTGTCATGGTGGGTTTAAAGTCAAACAGAATAGGTTTGAATCATTTCTGCTTTCAAATATGTATCTGTGTATGTGTGTAATGTACCATGCAATATATACATGCTGAGAAGACTGCAGGTGTTTTTGGAGGTGGTTTGAGGCGGAGCTGACCTGCGTGTTTGTGTGCAGTCAGTCAGAGTTGACATCACCGCTCAACTGTTTTTTGTTTGTTTGTGTTTTGCTTTCTTTTCATCACCTTGTCTGCCTTGGCAGAACATCTTGGGATTGAATTTATGGGTATGAATCGTTCTTTCCTCCTAGTTTGCAGATTCGTAGGTCTAGAAGCTTGAGCCTGTTTCCTTCAACTTCAGCTGGTTTCCTTTTGCTCATGAAGGGATCAAACAGCCATAACAGATGATTGGAGATTGACATCATTATTCTTTATTATATTCATTTGCTTAGAGCCACTCTGCAGGTTTCTAGGGTTTTAGACAAGAAAGTGGATATCCGCTCCGAAGCATGTGACGTGCGCGGGGGCATTAGCCTGCATGCTAGGAAGGATGTTGTTAATAATTCATCAAGACCTCTGATATCTTCCATTCAAGGCAGATATGTAAAGCTCTCTCTTACACACACATACACACACAGAGAGAGAGAGAGAGAGAGAGAGAGAGAGAGAGAGAGAGAGAGTCAGCTAAATTTCACACACAGTTCAGCGGTGCACAAGAGAAGCCGTACTGCAGTAGTTATGCTGTGTTTAGATCCCTTCAGCTTTGCTTTGCCCTCCATTCATGCATCCCTCTATCTTCAGCATGACATCTCATTCCTCACTTTCTTCTTTGTTTTCTCCCCCTTTTCTACTTCTCATCAGTGTTTTATCAATGTCTGTAATTAGTGATTGCCGTTGTGTTGTGTGCATCAAGAATGTGTTTGCTGTACTCTAAAAACAATAATTCAAGATAGAAGTTTCTAAATCAAACGAGTGGTAGCGTTTGCTCACAGGCTTCGATGCGCTTTGTTGTGACGGGAACCTACAGTATTCTGTGCCTTTAAGACCCCATGAAGAAATGGAAAATTTGAAAGCAGATAAAATGTAAAATGTTGATGACATCATCGTGCACTCAGGGGCGTATACAGTTCTGTGTCCAGTCAAAATTGATTAGCTGTGTTTAATTGGGGTTGGTGCCAAAACCTGCAGCAAATTAAACAACAGGTGGTGGTAATGGCAAAAAAAATTCGTTTGTAATCTAACAAGAAGAATGTGAATGTGCTGATTCGCGCAGGCTCAACAAACGCAATGTAGCTTTTGCTCGCGCTACACTGCTACTTGCTGCAAAAAGTAGTTAGCTACTGGAAAAGCAACAAGTAGTTAAGTTACTACTTGTAGTTAACTACTATGGAAGCTTGTTTCCACCATAGAATGAAAAATAAAAAGGTAATTGCGACTTTTTATCTCACAATTCTGACTTTATTTCTCACAATTGCAAGATGTAAAGTCAGAATAGCGAGATATAAAGTCGGAATTGCAAGATATAAAGTCAGAATTGCGAGATATAAAGTCAAAATTGCGTGATATAAAGTCGGAATTGCAAGATATAAAGTCAGAATTGCGTGATATAAAGTAGCAATTGTGAGATATAAAGTCAGAATTGCGTGATATAAAGTCGCAATTGCGTGTTATAAAGTCAAAATTGCGAGATATAAAGTCAGAATTGCGTGACAAAGTCGCAATTGCGTGTTATAAAATCAGAATTTTGAGATATAAAGTCACAATTGCGTGATGTAAAGTTGGAATTGCAAGATATAAAGTCAGAATTGCATGATATAAAGTCGCAATTGCGTGTTATAAAGTCAAAATTGTGAGATATAAAGTCAGAATTGCGTGACAAAGTCGCAATTGCGTGTTATAAAGTCAGAATTTTGAGATATAAAGTCACAATTGCTTGATAAAAAGTCAGAATTGTGAGATTTAAATTATTCTGGGGGGGGGTGGGGGGGGTTGATGGGAGTTAGTCTTTTTTCCCCCTTAGAATTAGCCTGATAACTCGCAATTGAAAGTTTATATCTCACAATTCTGAGAAAAGATGTCAGAATTTCGACAAAAACTCGCAAAAATGTGTTATAAAGCCAGAATTGCGAGATGTAAACTCGCAATTGTGAGGAAAAGTCAGAATTGTGAGATAAAAAGTCGCACTTCTATCTTTTTTTCTCAGAATTGCGACTTTATATCCCCAAATTTTGACTTTTTATCACACAATTCTGACTTTATATCTCGCAATTCTGACTTTATATCACGCAATTCTGACTTTATATCTCGCAATTCTGACTTTATATCACGCAATTCTGACTTTATATCTCGCAATTCTGACTTTATATCACGCAATTCTGACTTTATATCTCGCAATTGTGTGATAAAAAGTCGCAATTATTTTTAATTTTTTTTTTTTAATTCAGTGGCGGAAACAAGCTTCCATAAACTACTCCCCAATACTGGATGCAATAAACATTTAACGACATAACATAACATAACATAAAACCCTAATGTACATAACTGATGAGACAAAAATGATAACAGTATTTTACTGTAAAATTACATGAAATGTCAGTTTTTCAATTCATGTAAACTAAAGGCCATTTTTACCAAAGGGAAGGAGCCTTTTTCTATATCCCACTCAAGCTTCCATCAAATTGCGAAAAATATGCTCGTCAAACATTTCATGGGGTCTTTAGCATGAAATAACAGACACATTTCCCAGCTTGTGTTTGCAGCCTGTGAGTTTGTGCTACTACTAGTTCATGACTGTTTATTAAAGCCTTTAGCATACCATACCTATTGACCATTCGCAAAAATATACATACAAATAGTTACTGAAGGCTTCAATAAATTCGGTCTGTCACTGTTGTGATCTAAACCTCATAATAAAATGAGTGAAATGCATGAGTGTTGAGTGTTGCAGGCATCCCAGAGGCCTCAGCCTGGCCGGGTTTGCATTTCATGTCATTTGTGACGACATGATGATTTTCTGAGCTGACCTTGAATTAGTCTGTCCTGTTGTCCCTCCCCTCAGTAAAACTACATCCTGAGATCAATCAAGCCTGTCTAATTAAAGCATCAGCACCACTGGAAACATACATGTGTGCCAGCTTATGTTCTTACTTGGAAATCTGTTGAAATAACATTGTTATTATAAAATATTACTCCAAGTAAGAATATGACTGAGATGTAATGTGTGTGTGTGTGTATGCGTGTGTGTGTTCAAGCTTGAAAAGCAGTCTGTCCTCTCTTCCAGAAGCTGAGGAGCTCTATCAGAAACGCGTTTTGACTATAACAGGCATCTGCATCGCTCTTCTAGTTGTTGGCATCATGTGTGTGGTGGCTTACTGCAAAACAAAGTAATTCAACAACTTTTTGAAATGTCTGTTTGTACTAAGTTACTTTGTACAGTTAGTTTGTACTAATGTTTTACTCAAAAACTAAAATGAGCCATATTAATTATTGATAGTCATTGATATCTGATCTCCTAAAGTCTAAGAGCTGTTCTATTTCCTTTTTCATTTTTTTTTTTTTTTGCGCGCGTAGGAAACAGAGGAAAAAGCTGCATGACCGTCTGCGGCAAAGTTTACGAGAGCGAAACGCTGCGGCCAAAGGCGACCAGCCACCCCAGCCTCCACCCGAAAACCTGCAGCTGGTCAATGTGAGTGTGCTCACTCTATCTACATCATGAGATGTAATAATGTTAAAATCCTGTGCACTGCAGTTTGAACCATTGGATAAAAACACAGCGACTCTTTTTTGGGGATTTTAGATCATTCATCATTCTCAGAAAATGGTTCCATTTATGGTAATGCCATCAGTATTAAAGGGGTAGTTCACTTCAGAATTAAAATTTCCTGATAATTTACTCTCCCCCACGTAATCATCAAGACATTCATGTCTTTCTTTCTTCAGTCGAAGAGAAATTACGTTTTTTAGGAGGATTTTTCTCCATATAGTGACTTCAATGTGGTCCAACTGTTTCAGTGCAGCTTCAAAGTCTCGACACGATCCTAGCCAAGGAATAAGAGTCTTATCTAGTGAAACCATCGTCCATTTTCAAAAAAAAAAAAAAAAAAAAAAAAAAACATTTATATACTTTTAACCACAAATGCTGGTGTTGTACAAGCTGTGATGCCTCACACATCACGTAATCATGTTGAAAGGATTTTAAGATTAGTGGTCAACAAGTATTGTACCAATCGACTAAAAGCTAATTTATGGTAAATAAGGTTTTTAATATGTGTTTAAACAGTTGAAGTTGATCGAGTGTACAGTATCATATAACCACAAGAGAAACAGTGATCATCACCAATCATCTTTTGTCTGATTTCAGCATTACATGCCGAAAAATCCTGTCCCTCCTCATGTTCATGTGACCGACAGAAAAGCGGAAACATCTCTGTCCACCACAGAGTTCCCATCACCAACACATGTGTCCAGCGCCGTCACTCGCTCCTCTAGCCTGAGGTACAGTCCCATACACACACCACACATCATGCACACACACGAGTACTGGTCAGAAACTGTCCAAATGAGATGTGAGTCAAATCAAGTCATGTTTATTTGTATTGCGCTTTTCTCAGTACATATTGTTTCAAAGCAGCTTCGCAGGAAGTTATATTGTGCATTTATTGAGTGTATTTTAAGCCTCGACAGAGTGCAACAGCAAATCTTCCTGACTTAAAAGCCCCATTGATTTAGGATTTCACAGACCATCCATTAGCTCCTGAGGTTGTTGACATCTACAGTAAGTCACGAGTTAAAAAAGAAGGGACTTTCTGTTCAATTATCACACTACCCATAACCCTGCAGTGAGATCCAGAGAAACTGTTACCAAGCAGGTTAAAAAAATTATATTAATTGCCAGCTAGTGATAACGATATAACATTAACGATGTTGCTTTATGGAATGAGAACATTCATTCATTCGCTCATAAGTACAAACTCTACCTCTGTCATTGTTCGATTTTCAAGCATCACAGAACTGGTTTGAACATTTTTAATTCAATGTTTTGTTATGGTATGGCAGCATCTTTTTTTAAAAATTTTCACTGATAAACATTTATCACAAGACGTGTGTAGATGATGTGTATGATGAACTTGTTTGCCTTGGTCTCTAGCAGCTGGAGTAATGGGAAAGCAGACAGTGTCGCTTCTGACACTCATGCAGTCCTGGTTAAGTCCTCGCAGGAGAACAGCCGGCATGGGACGCCCGGTCCCAGGGGGCGTCTGAACGCCACCGGAGGTGTGCACCAGCTCAACGATCACCTGAAGAGCTGCGGAGACGCCCCGGGCTCCTGCAGAGACTCCCCCTACAGCGAGAGGTACCGTTGGTTGCGTGTACTGAAGCCCTTAGTAGAGCTTTGCACGCCAGGCCGGAGAATTCACATCACCCTATGTATTTCAATTGGCTTCATTTGGGAGAAAATGAATTGACGGGTCCCTGTGCGGCACTATAAACCCCCATGACTGTGAAGATTGTAAGATAAAGACATGACAAACGCGCTACAAAAATGCAATGAAATTTTTAATTCTCTCATACTCGCGTTTTATATGATATTTTCACCTGCTTCTACCTGTAAAAGCCTGCAGGTAGAGGGATGAGCAGATTCGGTCGGGCTTTTATACAATCCTCCCAAACACACAACGCTTCAGAACTTTGTTTGTTGCATTTGTCACAGCAGGCAAAAGAAAGCCTTATCCGCTCCTGCTAACCGTTTATTGATAACATTAACTTTTGTTTTATCATTAGATATTTTATATTTTGTAGTAGTCAATTGTTTCTCCCTCTTCCTGTGCACACTTCACATCTTCCCTCCCCCACTTACACATGTTTGTGTTCATCTCACGGACAGTGCATGTGACCGAATGTTTGTCACCAAGTCCACTTGTGACTGGGCATTGTCTGACTGCAGCCTGTTTTTGGTAGTTGTTGCTTTTGTCCATATGAACTTGTTGCGTGTCCATCCATGCTCACAGTCACCTAGGCTTACTTTAAAAGGTCTGTGCTCTTAACTGTGCACAAAACGGAGCAGAACATGATAAACTAAGTATACCCAGACCTTGAAGGAAAAGTTCACCCGAAAAGCCTGTATGAGTTTGTGTTCATCAGAAGACGAACTCATACAGGTTTGGAACAACTCGAGGGTAAGTCACTTTAAAGGGTTAGTTCACACAAAAATGAAAATTAAGTCATTAATTACTACCACCATGCTGTACCAACCTCGTGAGACCTTCGTTCATCTTCGGAACACAAATGAAGATATTTTTGATTAAATTTGAGGGCTGTATCACTACCACATCCTATAGGCATCCTAAGGGATTGGAACTTGACAGCCCAGAAAGTCATTGAAGAAAATGTTTAAATATTCCATGTGACTACAGTGGCTCAACTAGAAGTTTATCAAGTGACAAGAATACTTTTTGTTTGAAAAAAACAACAACAAAAATAACGACTTTATTCGACTATTCCTTTTCTTCCTTGTAGGCCTGAGACGAGAGTTCAAGAGATTTCCACGGCGTATGTGCGAAAACTGAACTGAAGTAGAAGAAAAATAACTCAGTTCTCGCGCATGCGTCATGGACTCAGGCCTACAAGAAAGAAAAGGAATAGTCGAATAAAGTCATTATTGTTGTTTTTTTCCGCACAAAAAGTGTTCTCGTCACTTGATAAACTTAAACTTGAGCCACTGTAGTCACATGGAATATTTAAACATTTTCTTCGATGACTTTCTGGGCCGTCAAGTTTCAATCCCTTAGGGTGCCTATGTGGTAGTGATACAGCTCTCAAATTTAATCAAAAATATCTTCATTTGTGTTCCGAAGATGAACAAAGGTCTTACGAGGTTGGTACAGCATGGTGTTGAGTAATTAATGAGTTCATTTTCATTTTTGGTTGAACTAACCCTTTATAAGTCTATCTTTGTTTCAAAAGAGCAGTTGTTACTGACCCACTATATTATGAGTGTCTTGTAACTTGGTAAAGTTTCACAGCAGCTTCTCCTAAACAATTGCTGTGTCTTAAATTAGGAATTTAATACTTACCTCACCGCTTTGTACGTTTTTTTTTTTTTTTCACTGAGGTCAAGAAGTATACGTATCGTACAAGTACTACAGACATTGTTTCCAATTTGTTGCATGCACATTGGATACAAAATATCCTTACAAACTCCTTACAAAAATATCCTTACATACTTCCTTGTAACTTGCTCTTGTAGATTATGATGGGCTAGCCTCAATATCAAAAACAACAACCTGACACTCCCTCACCAGTACAGCATGGATGGAGATTACCTGACACTGGCCCAGCACCACAGAGAGTCTGAGAGCCAGTACTCTTACATGTGTGGGAGAGAACTGCACATGCAAAAAGCATAAGCTACCATGCACAGAATTGTGTCATTGTATAAACTGTGACAATCTACCATAATTAGCTTGTATAACTCCATGACTACCACTATAAAATTAATTTGAAGTAATTTGTTTGTTTTGGTTTACACTCTTTTTAGCTGATGATTAGTCTAGGTAGCTTGCTGGAACCTGCAACTGTAAACCCTCCCGTTTCCCCCGTGATTCTCCCTTATTTCCCGCTGTCTTTCCATTTAAATATTTTCCTGTAATTATCCCAGATTTTAATAGTCTTTATGAACGTAATGTTAGACCTAGCTTTACTGCTTCACTACCAACATTGTTTCATGTTCTCATCAACGCATACATTCACAGAGAAATATATCTCGCAGTCTTAAAGGAGTAGTTCACTTTTCAAAAAACTTTTGCTGATAATTTACTCACCCCCATGTCATCCAAGATGTCCATGTCTTTCTTTCTTCAGTTGAAAAGAAATTAAGGTTTTTGATGAAAACATTCCAGCATTTTTCTCCATATAATGGACTTCAGTGGGATCCAAACGGTTCAAGGTCCAAAAAAAACAGTTTCAGTGCAAACTGTTCAAAGGGCTTTAAACGATTCTGGACGATGAATAAGGGTCTAATCAAGCGAAACGATCGCTCATTTAAAAAAAAAAAGTTTAAGTTTTATAAGCTCGCTCGCCTTGCTCTGTACTGTGATGCACGTTTGTGACTCTCCTGTTCGAACTCGTTCATCAAAATGAACGAATCTTTTTCCGCGTCAATTTGTTCGTTTCGTTCGTTGAATGAACCAAATGACTCGGAAAAAGTTTGGTTATTTTGATGAACAAGTTCGAACAGGAGAGTCACAAACGTGTGTCACAGAACAGAGCAAGGCGACCATTTGAGCTTATAAAACTTAAACTTTGTTATTTATTTATTAAATGAGCAATTGTTTCGCTTGATAAGACCCTTATTCATCGTCTGGAATCGTTTAAAGCCCTTTGAACAGTTTAAAGTTTGCACTGAAACGAAAAAAGATTCGTTTATTTTGATGAACGAGTTCGAACAGGAGAGTCACAAACGTGCATCACAGTACAGAGCAAGGCGAGCGAGCTTATAAAACTTAAACTTTTTTTTTTAAATGAGCGATCATTTCGCTTGATAAGACCCTTATTCGTCATCTGGAATCGTTTAAAGCCCTTTGAACAGTTTGCACTGAAACTGTCTTTTGGACCTTGAACCGTTTGGTTCCCACTGAAGTGCATTATATGGAGAAAAATGTTGGAATGTTTTCATCAAAAACCTTAATTTCTTTTCGACTGAAGAAAGAAAGACATAGCCATCTTAGATGACATGGGGGTGAGTAAATTATCAGTACAACTTGTACAAATGCAACTTGTACGAAAATCATTAAGATATAGGGGTGTATAATCATTGTAAAAAACAAATCTTACCTTGACGTTGTCTCGCCGAGATACACTGCTCTCTCTCCAGGTTGGGTTGTAGACTCATGGCTTCAGAATGACGCCGGTTCAACGGATAACGTGTTTGGCCAAATCAATTCAACAAAGTAACAACACAAGCTTTGATTGGATCTCACTGCGGCCAACGTTTGTGATCAGCTAGTGAAATGAAATCTATTTTTATACTTTATTGTGCAACAATTTGCGTTGGAAACAATCGGTAATCTTTTTGTGAATTCAGCCAAATTCGTGCTGTAAAGCGAGTGTGTGTGTGTGTGTGCTCCTCCACAGGTACGTTTCGGCTATAACTTCCCCGGCCCATGTGTCCCCCGTGGGTCCCCTCTCTCCAGCGACACCCTCCGAGATGTCGGCTCCTCTCTCCAGCCTGGCGACCCCTGTCCCGTCCAGTCCCTCGGGAGAGGAGGAGCGCCCCCTGCTGTTCCTGCGAGACAAACCCAGCGCACACCAGAGCCAAACGGGCCAGAACCTCCGCCACTCGGCCCATTATAACCACGGGCTGGATCTGCCCAGTCCTGTGCACCCCGAGGAGCAGGAGAGCTCATCACAGCGGTTCACAAGCACAGGTGCCCCGTCCTCCCCGTCCCACAGGACTCAGGCGGCGCAGGAGCCCGAACTCAGCGGCAGTCCCTCAGAGAGCAGCGGCTCCGAGAGCGAGGACGAGGACACGCCGTTTCTCGGCTCCCAGAACCCTTTGGTGTCCGGCGGGCTGGTTCTGGACGGGCTGGAGGGCAGCAGAACTAACCCTAACCCTGCGCTGCTCCTCTCGCCCAAACACGACCTGCAGAGCAGACTCACGGCCCGCATGGCCAAACAAGACCTCATCGCCGTGTGAGGCATGCAAAGAAGAAGATCACCACTAAACCTTTATTTTCTATAATTAAGTATTGCAAAAAGAAAAACTTCAACTTTTATTTTAGTGATGTTAGTGAAACAAAGACTTTTATAATGTGTGCAACGTGTTTGTGTCATGGAAAAAAAAAGTGCCATTCACATGTAGCTGAGGTCACAGTATTTCAATGGCAGAAAAAATATAATCAACGGTGCCTTTTAATTTCAGTTGGGAAAAAGAAGAACTGCATTATGACACTGGGCCATATATTCACGACTCGGGGGCAACAAAACACATTCTCTGTGACTGACAGAAAAGAAGAAAAAAATATCCACCAGCACTCCATGTCTGAATTTTTGCTATCCGATTAAAGTGTCCTGATCTTGGTCCACGTTGTACGTCTCTCTAATTTAACACGTGGTTCAGATCCTCAGCTCCATGACTGAACTGTGTCAGACGAGAGAGACGTCCAGAGCGGGCTGGACAACTTCATTTAACCGGACTTGTTTTATTTACATTGATACTTATTTCAGCATTTAAAATATCAATGTGAGGCTGCTGCAAACTGAAAACAAGACAATACAAAAGCTATAAAATGAGGAAAAAAAGCTAAAAAAAAAAAAAAAATCATGTGCGATCGGCTATTAATCAAACATAATCATTACGGTTGACTTGTACAGCATACATTAGTTCTATGAGACTTTAGATTCAATTACTGATTCACGACTGGATATATGGCTCACTTTGTCCATCATGCTCATTGGCTTCTCTAACAATGCATTGTGGGAAAGTTATAGCACCACTTTTATGATACTGACACCGACATTTTTATTCCAATATTTTATTTGATTAGTTATTGTCCAGATCACTTTTTTACATTTGTCCATTGCTATCCTATAGAGCGTTATATTATATTCAAAGTGTTCCTTTACGTCTCATCATGTTTGTGTGTATATGTGTGATCATTTAAAGAACAAATCACCTGTTGTACAGTATTTTGTTATGTTTGCGTCACCAGATTAACACACTAACTTATGTATTCACAAGGTTTTACTGAAAATAGCCTCTAATAGTTTACTCTATCCAGCTTGCTGAACTGGTTACACAGACAACACTTTTAACCTAGAGCTCACTATACAGCTTGTGTGAAGGCCTTTTCCCCTACGCTTTCTCTTCCATCAAATGTGGCCCATTTTATTGTATTTATTTTCTTTATTTATTTGTTATTTATTTATTTATTATCTGGGCCTTATGGAATCTAGCATCTATAAGTCTATATTTTAATAGCATTGACAGTAGGAGATACTTGCAATCTTTGGGTTCATCAACAAAACCTTATTTTTAAGTGTGTGTTTTTTTTTTCTCCTCGTCACTCCATAATATATTTGTGTGTTGTTTTGCCATTTAGGCCTAGACTCTGTTATTCAACATTCTGTCATTCAAACTCATTCAGAAAAAAAACCAAAAAAAAAACAAATGTTCACCATGACAAATATCCATGAAACTGATTGTACAATAAAAATGAGCTGAACTGCTTCTGGGACACATGAAAACAGCCTTTTTTTTTTCTGTTGCATTTAACGCACGCCTTTATTCCCGCCGCTTCAAGCGGTTTGATGTTGGATGTGTTACAGATGGCGGCTTTAACGGTTAACATAACGTACATATTTTTGTTTTTAGAAATGGCTGTTCATTTACTTTTTGGATGAAATTAGACGTGTGATCTCTAAATGATCAGTGTTCCAGCATAGCAGATTTGGGCTTATTGTTTGATTGCCAATGAAGATAAAGGAAGAACAGATGCTCTCCACAGAGACAAATAAAGTGTTTCTGAACGCTGCATGAGGGCAGGAGGACAAACACAGGCATGCCTGGCACAACACTTGCAAAACAAGCACGGTCAAACATGACCACCAAGATGTTCAGTTTCATTTGCTCTTGTGTGAAAAACTCTATAAAATGTCTGGCCGCTATGTATGATAGCTTTATGTGTTGGGTCTCCTTATTTTTGCAATGTCTTATTCTGTAAGCTGCTGAAAGCAAGTCAAGTTGTTAGCATAAAGTTGATGGCAATCTTAACTCCTAAAGACATTTGATTAACTGGTCCTCTGCATGGTGTAACTGGTGTCTTCTCTGCTCATAGCTCATGTATGGCCAAACGCCATGAAGTTTGGATTATACTAGAGTGGGTATCAGTTCTGCTAGTGATAATTTTAGGGGTTTTCTTTTAACTCATTTAAATTTAAAGTTATTCTGATGTACCAAACTGTTTGTGTTACAAACAGCAATGTTTCGACATATTGGCATAAAGTTTGCTATCATAATACCGTCATAATACCCTGAGCTTACTGGATTTGGTGACAACGCCACCTATTGGTAATATGGAGCAAAATCATAGTGTTTCCCAACCATGTTCCTGGAGGCTCACCAGGGCTGTGTCTGAAATCGCCCCTCCACCCTTAAACAGGGCATTATTTGAGGGCACAGACATTTCTCGTGGTGTCTGAAGCCATAGTGGACATTATCTAGTGCACTCGTTCAATTACACAATGCACACCACAATAACGAGTGTACTGATGTAATGGCTAGATAATACCCACAATGCACTGTGAGAGTCGCACATGCAGCTGAATCATCCATCCTTCCGGTTTCCAATCCGCTGGTCCAATGTGGGTACAGCGTAATATCATACAAGGTACAAACTCCTTTTTTAATTGTTTAATTACGGTTTATAAATGCTAGTTTCCGTGACAGAGTTCAAGATAAATCTTTTCATTACTACTGGAGCTGTCAGTGGGCTAAGTTTCATATGATTATTAAACAGCACAAACCATGTAAAAGCAGCAGCACGTCCGGCACTCATGAACTCACTCGTTTTCAGCGTACTATTTTAGGGTGGTGATGGCGCAGTGGATAAGACACATGCCTTTGGTGTGAGGGACCCGGGTTTAAATCCACCGTGAGACACCAATGTGTCCCTGAGCAAGACACGTAGTTGCTCCAGAGGCGTGCGACCTCTGACATATATAGCAATTGTAAGCGTCAGCTAAATGAATAAATGTAAATGTAGTGGAGTAATGTAAGAAACAAAGAATGAGGACAGTTTCAGACACAGTCCAGCAGTACACAAACTCTTCCTATTCCTGAATCCACTCATCAACTCACTAGCAGAGACTCCAAGACCAGAAGTAAATGAGTCAGACAAGGGACACATATAAAATGTGCCGTGTTGGTGGCTCCAGGTAAAGGGCTTGGAAACACTGGCCAGCACTACATTAATGTACTCGGGCTCCTCATCTAAAGGTATGAACTGTAGTTAGATTTAAATCATGCTCTTTATGCATTTAATACTTTCAATAAGTTTGTTTATGTTGCTGTTTTCACTCACAAGTAAGATTAAAATGGCCATTTTTTCAAGCAAATGCCTATAGAGCACAGATAATTGCCCAGCTTACAATTTAGGTTATGTAAACGGTGAGGAAACAGTATTTTGAAATGTTCCAAAAAATGTTCTTGTGGTGATTAGAATGATACTTAAAGGAAAATTACAAGACCATTTCTTTAAACATTCTACTAACTGTATTTTCACCCAAATGTTACGTTACTTGAACTAAGTATGTTAAAGGTGCCATATGTAATAACTGAGGTAAAAATATCCAAAAACATGAGCTACACGCATCAAAAGAATGAGAAGAAATAAGTGCAATGATGTCATTAAAAAACTGACAAGTTATAGTGCTGCCGAGATATAAACTTAAATTGGCTCTATGCACAGCTCCACTACTTCCTGAACTTCAGCTAGCTTTTTGTTTCCTGTCTGGCATTATTGGACACATTGATTAATTCAGGTGTGTCTGATTATTGTTGCCGTGACTACTGAGGTCAAGCACACCTGAATTAATCAAATTGTCCAATAATGGTATACAGGAAACAAGGAGCTGGCTGAAGTTCAGGAAGTAGTGCAGTTCTGCATAGAGCCCATTAGCATGCTAAATTACTAGTCCCGGCCTGGTAGGTGTCGTAATACCAGTTTCAGCCATGGGAGGCGGTATGCAGTTGGGCAACATTACCACCAGCCAAACTGCAGTACACGAGTAAGTCGCACCGGCTTGTGTGTGTGTACTTGAACCTGATGTCAGTTGTTTGGAAATACAGCCCACTACTACATTTCAGTTCAGGAAAGATTTCAAAAAATGATTGGTTGACATTATGCATGAGGAATACATTTTGGTAAGTTGTAGCATACTGTATCTTTCAACAGTGTTCATGTTCTTTTTCCATTAGATAGTAGAGATGATCGGTTCACGTGCGCTAGGGATCTGTGACATATACAAGCGCCAAAACGGTATTTATTGTTTGAATTGCGTAATAAAATTGATAGAATCTGAGAGCTTAACTAACCTGCTTGCTAAGTGTCAATTGCGTGTGTCTCACGGTGAATTTGTGAGAGTTGGCAGCTCTGAATGGCGCTAGCTTCATCAACATCAGCGAATGCTGTCTGTCAAATTAATTCAAACTAACAATAAAAGTGTAATATGAACAAAACGAATACCGTAAACTTAAAATAATAGCCCAGGCTTTTATTTTCCCATATCGTCGAAATGCACCAGCTTGTTTTTGAGACAGGAGACGGTCTTTATCATTTAGTTGAGATGTTTTTCATTGAGTCTCTGATCTCTAAAAATCTCCAAATGCTCCACGTGAAACTGCGGTCTTCCAACCTTTTACTATCGTGTCAAATGATTTGAAAAATATGCGTGAGAAAGAGAGAGTAAAAGCGCTCGCTTGTGTTGTTTGAAGATGTGAGAGTGCGTGCGGCTCCGGCACAACTCACTTTCTGTAGGTATACTGCCCCCATCTGTTATGGAATATGGAATATGATTTGATTTTATGTGCCAGATGGCACCTTTAAAAAGTACAGTCTTTTTAAATGTTTTAAGAACGTTTTTTTTTCTCTCTTTTTTGGGGGGAAATCCTCCAAACATTGCAACTGATGGCTCAGCCGGGACCCGACCCCGTCAGGTGATGGTGATACCTTGCTGCCCTGTTTATACTTATGTTTATATAAATTCAAGTATAAAAATAGATAAGATGTAACCAATTAATTTCTTACAGCCACAGGAATGTATTTCAAATTAGCAAAATGTTTAAGTATCAAAAACTCTATTAACATTAAGGGTCCTATTTTAAGGCCTAGCTCATGGTCTAAAGCGCACAGTGCAAGCGCACTTAGGTCGAGTCCGAATCCACTTTTACTAGTTTAACGACAGGAAAAATGGTCGGCACTCCTAAAAGATTCGTCCCTACTCTCTTAATGAGGAATGGGTGTGTTTTGGGCAATAAACTAATATGAGTCTCATCTCCCATTCCCTTTAAAAGCCAGTTGTGCTCGCGCCATGGCGGTTTTGCTATTTTGATATTGGAAAGACTGAAAGCTTCTCCAGAGAGCAAACGGATCTGCGCGTTGAAGCACAAGCACACCATCTGCGGAACAAGCCGGCTTCCACCATATCTTCATGTACACAATAATAACTTTTGCAATGTAATCCCATCCCTGTGAGTGTAATAAGTGTGTGTGTAATAAAGAGTGTGAGTGTGTGCGCATTGTGGACCCGCCAATAGGCTCACATTACTATCCCGCTCTTTGAATAACAGAAAAACCTTCGCCTTTGACTTTAGCCCAGGTTTCAGCTGGTCAATGGCTCAGTCTTTCACTTCCTCAGAATAGCAACGCTCCACCAATGCGCCCGAACACACACCTGGTCCTCAGACTAGCAGCCCATGGGCCACAGATGGGTGCAAATGCATTTGCTATTTAAACAACATGGCCCAGGACGTGAAAATGATAACTGCGTCAGGCTGAAACTAGCAAAGCACACTTGCGTCATGCCTGCCGCTGCGTTGCTCCAGATGTATGATAGGGCCATAAAGGTTAAAAATGTGTAAAAGTTTCTAAGGGAATTAAATATTACAAATATAATATTATTATATATAATGTAGTATATATATATATATAATATTATAAATATAATAAACATATCATTACAAAAATAACAGATTTACCATTACTTTAATTTAATTTAATTAATATTTTACTGTATACAGTTCAAAACATGAAATCGTAGAGAGCAAAGCTTACATTTTCTAAATATATCAAACTAACAAAGTCCTGAGTGATTAGTGTCACTCACTAACGTTCTGTAAATGTTAGGACAAAACGTTCTTAAAACATTTAAAAACATGGATGTTTTGAACATTAGGAAAACATGCAGAAATAATGTTTTCATAACTTAATGGGAATGTTAGCAAGAACATATTTTTAGCTAGGATGAAGTCAGTGTATTATTCCTGCTTATATATTGTATGCTTGCATTTATTGTTTGTTCCTTATTCTCTTCAATGATCAAACAAGTAGTCAATTTTAAAATGTTAGATGAACGTCCAAGCAAAAAATGTGTTCCTTAAACATTATATGAATGTTTTTGTGCTAGCGTTTTGAGAAAGACCGAACTGGAATGAATATTCTATTAACTGGAATAAAGTTTGTTCGTAACTTTGAGAGAACCTTGCCAGAACGTTAGATAAAGTTATGAGACCGTTTCCTGAGCTGGGAATCTGCTAAATGTGGCCATATGGCATGAAGATTTTAAGATTATATATATTATAACATCATCTTTTTCTGTAAAGCTGCTTTGAAACAATGTTGTGAAAAGCACTAAACAAAAACATTTCAAAGATGTTTGATTAAAATTGTTCTCAAAAAGTTTTAAACAAACATTCCAAGAACATTTAACATATATTAATGACATCATTCAGACATTCTGAGAATGTTGTTCTAAGAACATTTTCTCTCAAAATTACGAGAACATATTAACTATTAATAGCAATATAAGAACGTTCCATAAACATTATTTTAAGAAGGTTTTGTCCAAACATTTCCATAACTTTTGCAATAGACTAGGTATATAGTCTCGGAATGCAGTAATGCAGTTCTAGGTAGCAGAATGTTCAGATTCTGAAGTAAAACGGATTAAATGGTTTGCAGGTTCCCTGACTAAAAGCGATGTTGACACACACCTCAGCAAAGGATGTCAATGGCATGTCAGGCACGCTTGGCATTTACAAGAACAATCCAGTTTGCCAGAAACGTCAACAACCCAAAAATTCCCAGAGACAGAAAAATATGTCCACAATTGATCCTAGGCCAAGATAATAGTTTACATAAAGACTTTTACTAGTGTGGCCTTTCAAGAAATGGCAAGTTGTGAAATCGACATAGAACATGTTTCATCTCTTCAAGCCTATTTCTCTCATACTTATGGCGTTTCTGTCACTCTTGCAACTGTTGAAGATACTCACAGAAGAACATCCAACCAGAAATAAACCATCACTGAACTTACTTAAGCTGGACTGTTACGCTATTTTCTTGGAAACAAACTTTGTTGCACTATTTTCCTCTTCTCTCTGTAAAGCTGCTTTGAAACAATTTGTATTGTATTAAGCACTATATAATAAAGGTGATTTGATAAACCTTTTATAGTATTTTCGTAAATTACAGCACAATCATAGTAATTGCTTCAAAAGTCACAGGAATGTTCCTGTTACACTAAAGAACGAGGTTTTAACTTTCGAGATAGAAACTCTTGAACGCCATCCGGCATGTGCAATCAGATATCTAAAATGATTGAAATGCTTTTCATTCAACCTGTAACTGGTCTGTCAGGATTTCATTCATTTGAAGGAATTGTTCTCCCAAAAATGAAAGTTCTCTCATCATTGACCCTCCTTCATGCCATCCCAGACAATCCCAAAGCCCAAACAACATCTCTGCAATCCGTACGACTCTGGTGGTTTCATCCATAACTTCTCAAGACATCTCAAGACATCAATTTATGGTGAAAACAGACTAAAAATTGACTTTTTCCTTCATTGCACTAGCCATTGACACAGTCTCTACCCTTGTGAATTAATAAACTTTGGTCACGCTTTAGTTTAGGGTCCAATTCTTACTAATAACTAACTATCAGCTATGACTTTTGACTAATTATTGCTTATTAATAGTTAATAAGTTGTTAAAGGGATACTCCACTTTTTTTTGAAAATAGGCTCATTTTACAACTCTCACGGAGTTAAACAGTTGAGTTTTACCGTTTTCAAATCCATTCAGCCGATTTTCTGATATTTAGAAGAACATCAGTAACCAGACAGTTTCTGGTCTCACTGACTTCCATAGTAGGAAAAAATATATACTATGGAAATCAATGAGACCAGAAACTGTCTGGTTACTGATATTCTTCTAAATATCAGAAAATCGCTTGAATGGATTCGAAAACAGTAAAACTCAACTGTTTAACTCTGGGAGAGTTGTAAAATGAGCCTATTTCCAAAAAAGTGGAGTATCCCTTTAAGTGTAGGTATTGGGCAGATTAAGGGATGTAGAATACAGTCAGGCTGAATAAGGCATTAATATGTTCTTTATTAGTACTAATACACACCCAATATCCAAGTAATATGCATGCTAATAAGCAACTAGTTTATAGTAAGGACTAAACTAAAGTGTTGTTACCCACTCTTTAGCATAATAATGATTGCAAGTCTTGTGGTCTGTCAAGTCAAGTCACCTTCATTTATATAGCGCTTTTAACAATATAGACTGTTTCAAAGCAGCTTTACAGTGATAATAGGACATTAAAATAACAGAGATTGTTTTGGCTTTACAGCAGCTCTAGAATTAAGTTATTGTTCAGCTAAAGTTAGTTTTGCTTGATTCCCTTCTGTCGCAAAGATCATTAGTTATTAACTTAGGGGCCGCTAACACGACACCGTTCTAACAGAAAACCTCAAAGATGATAATCTGTTTGGGATTAAACCAGTTGATAGGAAAATTAATGAACAAAAACTATTTTAAGTTTAGGCTTCTAAACTGTATGTTGGCATTAGTGGAATTGCACTAGCATGGTTTAAATCATACTTATCTGACCGTTATCAATTTGTAGCAGTAAATGAAGAGATGTCTTATCGATCACAGGTTCAGTATGGAGTACCACAAGGCTCAGTACTAGGACCGCTGCTGTTCACTCTGTACATGCTGCCATTAGGAGATGTTACACCTTGACTTCAAGACTGGATTATTTTAATGTGCTAGTTGGTTGCCCTGCATTGTCCAGTAAAAAGCTTCACAGTTCAAAATGTGAGAAAATATTATCATAAATCACCCCAAATCACCATCAAATTTAGCATAGAATATAAAATATTGCTACTTTTCATAAAGCTCTAAACGGACAAGCTCATTTATATTTAACCAATCTTCTATGCTACAATCCATTTTAAGGTCAAAAACTATTGATTGTACCTAACGTCCATGAAAGGAGGTAAAGCTTTTTTACGTTTTACTTCCGAACTCTGGAACAGCCTTCTTGAATATGTTCGTGGCTCAAACACTGAACATGGCACTTTATAAATGTCTTGATCCTTAGGAAATGCTCTGGTTTAACTTTTCCACTCACTAAGCTCCATGGACAAGCACAACTTTGTTTTATGATAGAGAGAAATTCCCGGAGAAGCATCTGCCTTCAGAAGTGTCATCGAGCGTGTCTGGTGGAGCGAGGGCTGGTGTCCCGGGCTCTCGGTCGGAGCGAGTGAGTGAGGAACCCTCCAGAGGCCAGTCAAACTGTTTCACACTGATCCACTGACACAGCTGTTGCTGAATTACAGGGAAAACTCCCTTGGAGGTGGAGTGGACTGAACTTTCCCTGGATGATTCAGACTCCTAATGTAGATGCTGAAAACAAGTTCTCTAAAGTCAAGCATGAAATAAAGTGATAATTGAGGTACTCTGTGTGTGAAGTTTCAGGGGGGGGGGGGGGGGGTGTATTAAGAAGACTTTTAATAAATTGCAAGGATTAAAATGAGTGGACATTGGAGCTGAGCTATCCGTGACAGTGGCGGTGTAGGAGCCTAATTTTCCTTTTGTTCAGTGACAATTGCATATTATGTGTTGAACTTCAGTATTTTAATATTTGGGTTTTGATTGTAAATTTCTTTCTTTGTGTGTACTAATTAGATAAACATTCTCTATATTTACCTTGAAATGGGCTCTATGCACAACTGCACTACTTCCTGAACTTCAGCCAGCTCCTTGTTTCCTGTACACCATTATTGGACAATTTGATTAATTCAGGTGTGCTTGACCTCAGTAGTCACGGCAACAATAATCAAACACACAATCTATCATAATCAATGTGTCCAATAATGCCAGACAGGAAACAAGAAGCTGGCTGAAGTTCAGGAAGTAGTGGAGCTGTGCATAGAGCCCATTTGGTATGTGTAAAAATTGTACTCTGGCCCTTTAAGAATTGCGACTGTAAGTGAATTAGTGGTGCGTTCTTTATAGGAAATAGAGTGGAGTCTTTACCACAGTTTTCTTTATCCGTGATATTTAGGATTTAAGATTGTATTTGGTTTCTTTTCTTTGTTTTACTTACTAACGAGTTTGGATTAACGGAAGAATTTACATGAAGAAAACGGTGCATGTGAATTATTTTTGTTTTAATTGGACACGGAGCGAGTTGACTAGAATTCTTGCGATGCGCACTCACAGGCGGTGAAGGACAACTGTCATGCAGAGTTCAGCTCCTGTAGCTTTAAACTTAAGCTGAAGACATTGATAAACGACTCTGCGTTTTTATTTTTTTTTTTTAAGATGCCAACCACTGCCAGTATTTTTGATTCTCACAAAACTTTCATGGTCCCTAGATTATTTTGTTGTATGAAAATCTGAACGCGTAATATAACAAAAGAATAGACCTTTCTCACAACTTCCGTATTTGTGACCGGAAATACGCAATTGTCGTGGTAATCTTCTTCCGCTCCATCCATAACAGATAGCGCCGCAGGAAACTAGTGAGAGTTGTTGCGTACCGATCTGTTAAGTTATTCCCAAAAGCAGCCGCTATCTGTCATTTTCATTCCTTCCCTCGTCAGTTCCCTGTCGATGAAGTTTGACGGAAATGGATTCAGGCAATCTGACGGGATGTTATTGATCCTGTGATCTTCTGTACTTCTCATGTCAACATTCACTAAGCCGTCATTGTTTATGTTTATTTTTTATGTTTTATGATTTGTGTATTTTGAAGTAACGTTATTTCATGTTCAACTTTATTAAGATATTTGTATGCAGCGTAATAAACACATAAAAATATACACCACAATATAAAACAAGATAAATAAGAACACACGTGGGCTACATATAAATTTAAAATATTAGCTGGAAGGGTCTAGAGCCTAAATTTTTGTACCCAGGTCCATGTCTCGTGGCCCTCTATCAGAATCCAGAGTTTTGAGAAGATTGGAGAAACTTAATTTTTCACCCCCCGAAAAAAAACATAAGGGGTAACACTGTCATTTTTTTTTCTGGTCAAACTTTTGAGTTTCAATATCTCAGCTCTGGAAGGGTCTAGAGCCTCAATTTTTGCACCCAGGTCCATGTATTGTGGCCCTCTATCAGAATCCAGAGTTTTGAGAAGATTGGAGAAACTTAATTTTTCACCCCCCGAAAAAAAAAACATAAGGGGTAACACTGTCATTTTTTTTTCTGGTCAAAATTTTGAGTTTCAATATCTCAGCTCTAAAAGGGTCTAGAGCCTCAATTTTTGCACCCAGGTCCATGTACAATGGCCCTCTATCAGAATCCAGAGTTTTGAGAAGATTGGAGAAACTTAATTTTTCACCCCCCGAAAAAAAACATAAGGGGTAACACTGTCATTTTTTTTTCTGGTCAAACTTTTGAGTTTCAATATCTCAGCTCTGGAAGGGTCTAGAGCCTCAATTTTTGCACCCAGGTCCATGTCTCGTGGCCCTCTATCAGAATCCAGGGTTTTGAGAAGATTGGAGAAACTTAATTTTTCACCCCCCGAAAAAAAACATAAGGGGTAACACTGTCATTTTTTTTTTCTGGTCAAAATTTTGAGTTTCAATATCTCAGCTCTGGAAGGGTCTAGAGCCTCAATTTTTGCACCCAGGTCCATGTATCGTGGCCCTCTATCAGAATCCAGAGTTTTGAGAAGAATGGAAAAACTTAATTTTTCACCCCCCGAAAAAAAAACGTAAGGGGTAACGCTGTCATTTTTTTTTCTGGTCAAAATTTTGAGTTTCAATATCTCAGCTCTGGAAGGGTCTAGAGCCTCAATTTTTGCACCCAGGTCCATGTATTGTGGCCCTCTATCAGAATCCAGAGTTTTGAGAAGATTGGAGAAACTTAATTTTTCACCCCCCGAAAAAAAACGTAAGGGGTAACACAGTCACTTTTTTTTCTGGTCAAAATTTTTAGTTTCAATATCTCAGCTCTGGAAGGGTCTAGAGCCTCAATTTTTGCACCCAGGTCCATGTACAATGGCCCTCTATCAGAATCCAGAGTTTTGAGAAGATTGGAGAAACTTAATTTTTCACCCCCCGAAAAAAAACATAAGGGGTAACACTGTCATTTTTTTTTCTGGTCAAACTTTTGAGTTTCAATATCTCAGCTCTGGAAGGGTCTAGAGCCTCAATTTTTGCACCCAGGTCCATGTATCGTGGCCCTCTATCAGAATCCAGAGTTTTGAGAAGATTGGAGAAACTTAATTTTTCACCCCCCGAAAAAAAACATAAGGGGTAACACTGTCATTTTTTTTTCTGGTCAAAATTTTGAGTTTCAATATCTCAGCTCTGGAAGGGTCTAGAGCCTCAATTTTTGCACCCAGGTCCATGTATTGTGGCCCTCTATCAGAATCCAAAGTTTTGAGAAGATTGGAGAAACTTAATTTTCCCCCCCCCGAAAAAAAACGTAAGGGGTAACACTGTCATTTTTTTTTCTGGTCAAAATTTTGAGTTTCAATATCTCAGCTCTGGAAGGGTCTAGAGCCTCAATTTTTGCACCAAGGTCCATGTACAATGGCCCTCTATCAGAATCCAGAGTTTTGAGAAGATTGGAGAAACTTAATTTTTCACCCCCCGAAAAAAAACATAAGGGGTAACACTGTCATTTTTTTTTTTCTGGTCAAACTTTTGAGTTTCAATATCTCAGCTCTGGAAGGGTCTAGAGCCTCAATTTTTGCACCCAGGTCCATGTCTCGTGGCCCTCTATCAGAATCCAGAGTTTTGAGAAGATTGGAGAAACTTAATTTTTCACCCCCCGAAAAAAAACGTAAGGGGTAACACTGTCATTTTTTTTTCTGGTCAAAATTTTGAGTTTCAATATCTCAGCTCTGGAAGGGTCTAGAGCCTCAATTTTTGCACCCAGGTCCATGTATCGTGGCCCTCTATCAGAATCCAGAGTTTTGAGAAGATTGGAGAAACTTAATTTTTCACCCCCTGAAAAAAAAACGAAAGGGGTAACACTGTCGTTTTTTTTTTTTTTTTTTTTGGTCAAAATTTTGAGTTTCAATATCTCAGCTCTGGAAGGGTCTAGAGCCTCAATTTTTGCACCCAGGTCCATGTACAATGGCCCTCTATCAGAATCCAGAGTTTTGAGAAGATTGGAGAAACTTAATTTTTCACCCCCCGAAAAAAAACATAAGGGGTAACACTGTCATTTTTTTTTTCTGGTCAAAATTTTGAGTTGCAATATCTCAGCTCTGGAAGGGTCTAGAGCCTCAATTTTTGCACCCAGGTCCATGTCTCGTGGCCCTCTATCAGAATCCAGAGTTTTGAGAAGATTGGGGAAACTTAATTTTTCACCCCCCGAAAAAAAACGTAAGGGGTAACACTGTCATTTTTTTTTCTGGTCAAAATTTTGAGTTTCAATATCTCAGCTCTGGAAGGGTCTAGAGCCTCAATTTTTGCACCCAGGTCCATGTATTGTGGCCCTCTATCAGAATCCAGAGTTTTGAGAAGATTGGAGAAACTTAATTTTTCACCCCCCGAAAAAAAACATAAGGGGTAACACTGTCATTTTTTTTTTCTGGTCAAAATTTTGAGTTTCAATATCTCAGCTCTAAAAGGGTCTAAAGCCTCAATTTTTGCACCCAGGTCCATGTACAATGGCCCTCTATCAGAATCCAGAGTTTTGAGAAGATTGGAGAAACTTAATTTTTCACCCCCCGAAAAAAAACATAAGGGGTAACACTGTCATTTTTTTTTCTGGTCAAACTTTTGAGTTTCAATATCTCAGCTCTGGAAGGGTCTAGAGTCTCAATTTTTGCACCCAGGTCCATGTCTCGTGGCCCTCTATCAGAATCCAGAGTTTTGAGAAGATTGGAGAAACTTAATTTTTCACCCCCCGAAAAAAAACGTAAGGGGTAACACTGTCATTTTTTTTTCTGGTCAAAATTTTGAGTTTCAATATCTCAGCTCTGGAAGGGTCTAGAGCCTCAATTTTTGCACCCAGGTCCATGTATCGTGGCCCTCTATCAGAATCCAGAGTTTTGAGAAGATTGGAGAAACTTAATTTTTCACCCCCCGAAAAAAAACGTAAGGGGTAACACTGTCATTTTTTTTTTCTGGTCAAAATTTTGAGTTTCAATATCTCAGCTCTGGAACGGTCTAGAGCCTCAATTTTTGCACCCAGGTCCATGTATTGTGGCCCTCTATCAGAATCCAGAGTTTTGAGAAGATTGGAGAAACGTAATTTTTCACCCCCCGAAAAAAAACGTAAGGGGTAACACTGTCATTTTTTTTTCTGGTCAAAATTTTGAGTTTCAATATCTCAGCTCTGGAAGGGTCTAGAGCCTCAATTTTTGCACCCAGGTCCATGTACAATGGCCCTCTATCAGAATCCAGAGTTTTGAGAAGATTGGAGAAACTTAATTTTTCACCCCCCGAAAAAAAACATAAGGGGTAACACTGTCATTTTTTTTTTCTGGTCAAACTTTTGAGTTTCAATATCTCAGCTCTGGAAGGGTCTAGAGCCTCAATTTTTGCACCCAGGTCCATGTATCGTGGCCCACTATCAGAATCCAGAGTATTGAGAAGATTGGAGAAACTTAATTTTTCACCCCCCGAAAAAAAACATTAGGGGTAACACTGTCATTTTTTTTTTTCTGGTCAAAATTTTGAGTTTCAATATCTCAGCTCTGGAAGGGTCTAGAGCCTCAATTTTTGCACCCAGGTCCATGTATCGTGGCCCTCTATCAAAATCCAGAGTTTTGAGAAGATTGGAGAAACTTAATTTTTCACCCCCCGAAAAAAAACATAAGGGGTAACACTGTCATTTTTTTTTTCTGGTCAAAATTTTGAGTTTCAATATCGCAGCTCTGGAAGGGTCTAGAGCCTCAATTTTTGCACCCAGGTCCATGTCTCGTGGCCCTCTATCAGAATCCAGAGTTTTGAGAAGATTGGAGAAACTTAATTTTTCACCCCCCGAAAAAAAACGTAAGGGGTAACACTGTCATTTTTTTTTTCTGGTCAAAATTTTGAGTTTCAATATCTCAGCTCTGGAAGGGTCTAGAGCCTCAATTTTTGCACCCAGGTCCATGTATCGTGGCCCTCTATCAGAATCCAGAGTTTTGAGAAGATTGGAGAAACTTAATTTTTCACCCCCCGAAAAAAAAACGTAAGGGGTAACACTGTCATTTTTTTTTCTGGTCAAAATTTTGAGTTTCAATATCTCAGCTCTGGAAGGGTCTAGAGCCTCAATTTTTGCACCCAGGTCCATGTATTGTGGCCCTCTATCAGAATCCAGAGTTTTGAGAAGATTGGAGAAACTTAATTTTCCCCCCCCGAAAAAAAACGTAAGGGGTAACACTGTCATTTTTTTTTCTGGTCAAAATTTTGAGTTTCAATATCTCAGCTCTGGAAGGGTCTAGAGCCTCAATTTTTGCACCAAGGTCCATGTACAATGGCCCTCTATCAGAATCCAGAGTTTTGAGAAGATTGGAGAAACTTAATTTTTCACCCCCCGAAAAAAAACATAAGGGGTAACACTGTCATTTTTTTTTTTCTGGTCAAACTTTTGAGTTTCAATATCTCAGCTCTGGAAGGGTCTAGAGCCTCAATTTTTGCACCCAGGTCCATGTCTCGTGGCCCTCTATCAGAATCCAGAGTTTTGAGAAGATTGGAGAAACTTAATTTTTCACCCCCCGAAAAAAAACGTAAGGGGTAACACTGTCATTTTTTTTTCTGGTCAAAATTTTGAGTTTCAATATCTCAGCTCTGGAAGGGTCTAGAGCCTCAATTTTTGCACCCAGGTCCATGTATCGTGGCCCTCTATCAGAATCCAGAGTTTTGAGAAGATTGGAGAAACTTAATTTTTCACCCCCTGAAAAAAAAACGAAAGGGGTAACACTGTCGTTTTTTTTTTTTTTTTTTTGGTCAAAATTTTGAGTTTCAATATCTCAGCTCTGGAAGGGTCTAGAGCCTCAATTTTTGCACCCAGGTCCATGTACAATGGCCCTCTATCAGAATCCAGAGTTTTGAGAAGATTGGAGAAACTTAATTTTTCACCCCCCGAAAAAAAACATAAGGGGTAACACTGTCATTTTTTTTTTCTGGTCAAAATTTTGAGTTGCAATATCTCAGCTCTGGAAGGGTCTAGAGCCTCAATTTTTGCACCCAGGTCCATGTCTCGTGGCCCTCTATCAGAATCCAGAGTTTTGAGAAGATTGGGGAAACTTAATTTTTCACCCCCCGAAAAAAAACGTAAGGGGTAACACTGTCATTTTTTTTTCTGGTCAAAATTTTGAGTTTCAATATCTCAGCTCTGGAAGGGTCTAGAGCCTCAATTTTTGCACCCAGGTCCATGTATTGTGGCCCTCTATCAGAATCCAGAGTTTTGAGAAGATTGGAGAAACTTAATTTTTCACCCCCCGAAAAAAAACATAAGGGGTAACACTGTCATTTTTTTTTTCTGGTCAAAATTTTGAGTTTCAATATCTCAGCTCTAAAAGGGTCTAAAGCCTCAATTTTTGCACCCAGGTCCATGTACAATGGCCCTCTATCAGAATCCAGAGTTTTGAGAAGATTGGAGAAACTTAATTTTTCACCCCCCAAAAAAAAAACATAAGGGGTAACACTGTCATTTTTTTTTCTGGTCAAACTTTTGAGTTTCAATATCTCAGCTCTGGAAGGGTCTAGAGTCTCAATTTTTGCACCCAGGTCCATGTCTCGTGGCCCTCTATCAGAATCCAGAGTTTTGAGAAGATTGGAGAAACTTAATTTTTCACCCCCCGAAAAAAAACGTAAGGGGTAACACTGTCATTTTTTTTTCTGGTCAAAATTTTGAGTTTCAATATCTCAGCTCTGGAAGGGTCTAGAGCCTCAATTTTTGCACCCAGGTCCATGTATCGTGGCCCTCTATCAGAATCCAGAGTTTTGAGAAGATTGGAGAAACTTAATTTTTCACCCCCCGAAAAAAAACGTAAGGGGTAACACTGTCATTTTTTTTTTCTGGTCAAAATTTTGAGTTTCAATATCTCAGCTCTGGAACGGTCTAGAGCCTCAATTTTTGCACCCAGGTCCATGTATCGTGGCCCTCTATCAGAATCCAGAGTTTTGAGAAGATTGGAGAAACGTAATTTTTCACCCCCCGAAAAAAAACGTAAGGGGTAACACTGTCATTTTTTTTTCTGGTCAAAATTTTGAGTTTCAATATCTCAGCTCTGGAAGGGTCTAGAGCCTCAATTTTTGCACCCAAGTCCATGTACAATGGCCCTCTATCAGAATCCAGAGTTTTGAGAAGATTGGAGAAACTTAATTTTTCACCCCCCGAAAAAAAACATAAGGGGTAACACTGTCATTTTTTTTTTCTGGTCAAACTTTTGAGTTTCAATATCTCAGCTCTGGAAGGGTCTAGAGCCTCAATTTTTGCACCCAGGTCCATGTATCGTGGCCCACTATCAGAATCCAGAGTATTGAGAAGATTGGAGAAACTTAATTTTTCACCCCCCGAAAAAAAACATTAGGGGTAACACTGTCATTTTTTTTTTCTGGTCAAAATTTTGAGTTTCAATATCTCAGCTCTGGAAGGGTCTAGAGCCTCAATTTTTGCACCCAGGTCCATGTATCGTGGCCCTCTATCAGAATCCAGAGTTTTGAGAAGATTGGAGAAACTTAATTTTTCACCCCCCGAAAAAAAACATAAGGGGTAACACTGTCATTTTTTTTTTCTGGTCAAAATTTTGAGTTTCAATATCGCAGCTCTGGAAGGGTCTAGAGCCTCAATTTTTGCACCCAGGTCCATGTCTCGTGGCCCTCTATCAGAATCCAGAGTTTTGAGAAGATTGGAGAAACTTAATTTTTCACCCCCCGAAAAAAAACGTAAGGGGTAACACTGTCATTTTTTTTTCTGGTCAAAATTTTGAGTTTCAATATCTCAGCTCTGGAAGGGTCTAGAGCCTCAATTTTTGCACCCAGGTCCATGTATCGTGGCCCTCTATCAGAATCCAGAGTTTTGAGAAGATTGGAGAAACTTAATTTTTCACCCCCCGAAAAAAAAACGTAAGGGGTAACACTGTCATTTTTTTTTCTGGTCAAAATTTTGAGTTTCAATATCTCAGCTCTGGAAGGGTCTAGAGCCTCAATTTTTGCACCCAGGTCCATGTATTGTGGCCCTCTATCAGAATCCAGAGTTTTGAGAAGATTGGAGAAATTTAATTTTTCACCCCCCGAAAAAAAACGTAAGGGGTAACACAGTCACTTTTTTTTCCGGTCAAAATTTTTAGTTTCAATATCTCAGCTCTGGAAGGGTCTAGAGCCTCAATTTTTGCACCCAGGTCCATGTACAATGGCCCTCTATCAGAATCCAGAGTTTTGAGAAGATTGGAGAAACTTAATTTTTCACCCCCCGAAAAAAAACATAAGGGGTAACACTGTCATTTTTTTTTCTGGTCAAACTTTTGAGTTTCAATATCTCAGCTCTGGAAGGGTCTAGAGCCTCAATTTTTGCACCCAGGTCCATGTATCGTGGCCCTCTATCAGAATCCAGAGTTTTGAGAAGATTGGAGAAACTTAATTTTTCACCCCCCGAAAAAAAACATAAGGGGTAACACTGTCATTTTTTTTTTCTGGTCAAAATTTTGAGTTTCAATATCTCAGCTCTGGAAGGGTCTAGAGCCTCAATTTTTGCACCCAGGTCCATGTATCGTGGCCCTCTATCAAAATCCAAAGTTTTGAGAAGATTGGAGAAACTTAATTTTTCACCCCCCGAAAAAAAACATAAGGGGTAACACTGTCATTTTTTTTTTCTGGTCAAAATTTTGAGTTTCAATATCTCAGCTCTGGAAGGGTCTAGAGACTCAATTTTTGCACCCAGGTCCATGTATCGTGGCCCTCTATCAAAATCCAGAGTTTTGAGAAGATTGGAGAAACTTAATTTTTCACCCCCCGAAAAAAAACATAAGGGGTAACACTGTCATTTTTTTTTCTGGTCAAACTTTTGAGTTTCAATATCTCAGCTCTGGAAGGGTCTAGAGCCTCAATTTTTGCACCCAGGTCCATGTCTCGTGGCCCTCTATCAAAATCCAGAGTTTTGAGAAGATTGGAGAAACTTAATTCCCCACCCCCCCCCCCCCCCCCCCCCCCGAAAAAAAACGCAAGGGGTAACATTGTCATTTTTTTTTCTGGTCAAAATTTTGAGTTTCAATATCTCAGCTCTGGAAGGGTCTAGAGCCTCAATTTTTGCACCCAGGTCCATGTACAATGGCCCTCTATCAGAATCCAGAGTTTTGAGAAGATTGGAGAAACTTAATTTTTCACCCCCCGAAAAAAAACATAAGGGGTAACACTGTCATTTTTTTTTTCTGGTCAAAATTTTGAGTTTCAATATCTCAGCTCTGGAAGGGTCTAGAGCCTCAATTTTTGCACCCAGGTCCATGTATCGTGGCCCTCTATCAGAATCCAGAGTATTGAGAAGATTGGAGAAACTTAATTTTTCATCCCCCGAAAAAAAACATAAGGGGTAACACTGTCATTTTTTTTTTCTG
Organism: Cyprinella venusta; assembly: GCA_038021265.1. Classification (NCBI taxonomy): domain Eukaryota; kingdom Metazoa; phylum Chordata; class Actinopteri; order Cypriniformes; family Leuciscidae; genus Cyprinella; species Cyprinella venusta. Next base: position 17,215,579 of record CM075882.1, on the reverse strand, counting down.
GTCAAAATTTTGAGTTTCAATATCTCAGCTCTGGAAGGGTCTAGAGCCTCAATTTTTGCACCCAGGTCCATGTATCGTGGCCCTCTATCAGAATCCAGAGTTTTGAGAAGATTGGAGAAACTTAATTTTTCACCCCCCGAAAAAAAACATAAGGGGTAACACTGTCATTTTTTTTTTCTGGTCAAAATTTTGAGTTTCAATATCGCAGCTCTGGAAGGGTCTAGAGCCTCAATTTTTGCACCCAGGTCCATGTCTCGTGGCCCTCTATCAGAATCCAGAGTTTTGAGAAGATTGGAGAAACTTAATTTTTCACCCCCCGAAAAAAAACGTAAGGGGTAACACTGTCATTTTTTTTTTCTGGTCAAAATTTTTAGTTTCAATATCTCAGCTCTGGAAGGGTCTAGAGCCTCAATTTTTGCACCCAGGTCCAGGTACAATGGCCCTCTATCAGAATCCAGAGTTTTGAGAAGATTGGAGAAACTTAATTTTTCACCCCCCGAAAAAAAACATAAGGGGTAACACTGTCATTTTTTTTTCTGGTCAAACTTTTGAGTTTCAATATCTCAGCTCTGGAAGGGTCTAGAGCCTCAATTTTTGCACCCAGGTCCATGTATCGTGGCCCTCTATCAGAATCCAGAGTTTTGAGAAGATTGGAGAAACTTAATTTTTCACCCCCCGAAAAAAAACATAAGGGGTAACACTGTCATTTTTTTTTTCTGGTCAAAATTTTGAGTTTCAATATCTCAGCTCTGGAAGGGTCTAGAGCCTCAATTTTTGCACCCAGGTCCATGTATCGTGGCCCTCTATCAAAATCCAAAGTTTTGAGAAGATTGGAGAAACTTAATTTTTCACCCCCCGAAAAAAAACATAAGGGGTAACACTGTCATTTTTTTTTCTGGTCAAAATTTTGAGTTTCAATATCTCAGCTCTGGAAGGGTCTAGAGACTCAATTTTTGCACCCAGGTCCATGTATCGTGGCCCTCTATCAAAATCCAGAGTTTTGAGAAGATTGGAGAAACTTAATTTTTCACCCCCCGAAAAAAAACATAAGGGGTAACACTGTCATTTTTTTTTCTGGTCAAACTTTTGAGTTTCAATATCTCAGCTCTGGAAGGGTCTAGAGCCTCAATTTTTGCACCCAGGTCCATGTCTCGTGGCCCTCTATCAAAATCCAGAGTTTTGAGAAGATTGGAGAAACTTAATTCCCCACCCCCCCCCCCCCCCGAAAAAAAACGTAAGGGGTAACACTGTCATTTTTTTTTCTGGTCAAAATTTTGAGTTTCAATATCTCAGCTCTGGAAGGGTCTAGAGCCTCAATTTTTGCACCCAGGTCCATGTATTGTGGCCCTCTATCAGAATCCAGAGTTTTGAGAAGATTGGAGAAACTTAATTTTTCACCCCCCGAAAAAAAACGCAAGGGGTAACATTGTCATTTTTTTTTCTGGTCAAAATTTTGAGTTTCAATATCTCAGCTCTGGAAGGGTCTAGAGCCTCAATTTTTGCACCCAGGTCCATGTACAATGGCCCTCTATCAGAATCCAGAGTTTTGAGAAGATTGGAGAAACTTAATTTTTCACCCCCCGAAAAAAAACATAAGGGGTAACACTGTCATTTTTTTTTTCTGGTCAAAATTTTGAGTTTCAATATCTCAGCTCTGGAAGGGTCTAGAGCCTCAATTTTTGCACCCAGGTCCATGTATCGTGGCCCTCTATCAGAATCCAGAGTATTGAGAAGATTGGAGAAACTTAATTTTTCATCCCCCGAAAAAAAACATAAGGGGTAACACTGTCATTTTTTTTTTCTGGTCAAAATTTTGAGTTTCAATATCTCAGCTCTGGAAGGGTCTAGAGCCTCAATTTTTGCACCCAGGTCCATGTATCGTGGCCATCTATCAGAATCCAGAGTTTTGAGAAGATTGGAGAAACTTAATTTTTCACCCCCCGAAAAAAAACATAAGGGGTAACACTGTCATTTTTTTTTTCTGGTCAAAATTTTGAGTTTCAATATCGCAGCTCTGGAAGGGTCTAGAGCCTCAATTTTTGCACCCAGGTCCATGTCTCGTGGCCCTCTATCAGAATCCAGAGTTTTGAGAAGATTGGAGAAACTTAATTTTTCACCCCCCGAAAAAAAACGTAAGGGGTAACACTGTCATTTTTTTTTCTGGTCAAAATTTTGAGTTTCAATATCTCAGCTCTGGAAGGGTCTAGAGCCTTAATTTTTGCACCCAGGTCCATGTACAATGGCCCTCTATCAGAATCCAAAGTTTTGAGAAGATTGGAGAAACTTAATTTTTCACCCCCCGAAAAAAACATAAGGGGTAACACTGTCATTTTTTTTTCTGGTCAAACTTTTGAGTTTCAATATCTCAGCTCTGGAAGGGTCTAGAGCCTCAATTTTTGCACCCAGGTCCATGTATCGTGGCCCTCTATCAGAATCCAGAGTTTTGAGAAGATTGGAGAAACTTAATTTTTCACCCCCCGAAAAAAAACATAAGGGGTAACACTGTCATTTTTTTTTTCTGGTCGAAATTTTGAGTTTCAATATCGCAGCTCTGGAAGGGTCTAGAGCCTCAATTTTTGCACCCAGGTCCATGTATCGTGGCCCTCTATCAGAATCCAGAGTTTTGAGAAGATTGGAGAAACTTAATTTTTCACCCCCCGAAAAAAAACGTTAGGCATAACACTGTCATTTTTTTTTCTGGTCAAAATTTTGAGTTTCAATATCTCAGCTCTGGAAGGGTCTAGAGCCTCAATTTTTGCACCCAGGTCCATGTACAATGGCCCTCTATCAGAATCCAGAGTTTTGAGAAGATTGGAGAAACTTAATTTTTCACCCCCCGAAAAAAAACATAAGGGGTAACACTGTCATTTTTTTTTTCTGGTCAAACTTTTGATTTTCAATATCTCAGCTCTGGAAGGGTCTAGAGCCTCAATTTTTGCACCCAGGTCCATGTATTGTGGCCCTCTATCAGAATCCAGAGTTTTGAGAAGATTGGAGAAACGTAATTTTTCACCCCCCGAAAAAAAACGTAAGGGGTAACACTGTCATTTTTTTTCTGGTCAAAATTTTGAGTTTCAATATCTCAGCTCTGGAAGGGTCTAGAGCCTCAATTTTTGCACCCAGGTCCATGTACAATGGCCCTCTATCAGAATCCAGAGTTTTGAGAAGATTGGAGAAACTTAATTTTTCACCCCCCGAAAAAAAACATAAGGGGTAACACTGTCATTTTTTTTTTCTGGTCAAACTTTTGAGTTTCAATATCTCAGCTCTGGAAGGGTCTAGAGCCTCAATTTTTGCACCCAGGTCCATATATCGTGGCCCACTATCAGAATCCAGAGTATTGAGAAGATTGGAGAAACTTAATTTTTCACCCCCCGAAAAAAAACATTAGGGGTAACACTGTCATTTTTTTTTTTTTTCTGGTCAAAATTTTGAGTTTCAATATCTCAGCTCTGGAAGGGTCTAGAGCCTCAATTTTTGCACCCAGGTCCATGTATCGTGGCCCTCTATCAGAATCCAGAGTTTTGAGAAGATTGGAGAAACTTAATTTTTCACCCCCCGAAAAAAAACATAAGGGGTAACACTGTCATTTTTTTTTTCTGGTCAAAATTTTGAGTTTCAATATCGCAGCTCTGGAAGGGTCTAGAGCCTCAATTTTTGCACCCAGGTCCATGTCTCGTGGCCCTCTATCAGAATCCAGAGTTTTGAGAAGATTGGAGAAACTTAATTTTTCACCCCCCGAAAAAAAACGTAAGGGGTAACACTGTCATTTTTTTTTTCTGGTCAAAATTTTGAGTTTCAATATCTCAGCTCTGGAAGGGTCTAGAGCCTCAATTTTTGCACCCAGGTCCATGTATCGTGGCCCTCTATCAGAATCCAGAGTTTTGAGAAGATTGGAGAAACTTAATTTTTCACCCCCCGAAAAAAAAACGTAAGGGGTAACACTGTCATTTTTTTTTTCTGGTCAAAATTTTGAGTTTCAATATCTCAGCTCTGGAAGGGTCTAGAGCCTCAATTTTTGCACCCAGGTCCATGTATTGTGGCCCTCTATCAGAATCCAGAGTTTTGAGAAGATTGGAGAAACTTATTTTTTCACCCCCCGAAAAAAAACGTAAGGGGTAACACAGTCACTTTTTTTTCTGGTCAAAATTTTTAGTTTCAATATCTCAGCTCTGGAAGGGTCTAGAGCCTCAATTTTTGCACCCAGGTCCATGTACAATGGCCCTCTATCAGAATCCAGAGTTTTGAGAAGATTGGAGAAACTTAATTTTTCACCCCCCGAAAAAAAACATAAGGGGTAACACTGTCATTTTTTTTTCTGGTCAAACTTTTGAGTTTCAATATCTCAGCTCTGGAAGGGTCTAGAGCCTCAATTTTTGCACCCAGGTCCATGTATCGTGGCCCTCTATCAGAATCCAGAGTTTTGAGAAGATTGGAGAAACTTAATTTTTCACCCCCCGAAAAAAAACATAAGGGGTAACACTGTCATTTTTTTTTTCTGGTCAAAATTTTGAGTTTCAATATCTCAGCTCTGGAAGGGTCTAGAGCCTCAATTTTTGCACCCAGGTCCATGTATCGTGGCCCTCTATCAAAATCCAAAGTTTTGAGAAGATTGGAGAAACTTAATTTTTCACCCCCCGAAAAAAAACATAAGGGGTAACACTGTCATTTTTTTTTCTGGTCAAAATTTTGAGTTTCAATATCTCAGCTCTGGAAGGGTCTAGAGACTCAATTTTTGCACCCAGGTCCATGTATCGTGGCCCTCTATCAAAATCCAGAGTTTTGAGAAGATTGGAGAAACTTAATTTTTCACCCCCCGAAAAAAAACATAAGGGGTAACACTGTCATTTTTTTTTCTGGTCAAAATTTTGAGTTTCAATATCGCAGCTCTGGAAGGGTCTAGAGCCTCAATTTTTGCACCCAGGTCCATGTCTCGTGGCCCTCTATCAGAATCCAGAGTTTTGAGAAGATTGGAGAAACTTATTTTTTCACCCCCCGAAAAAAAACATAAGGGGTAACACTGTCATTTTTTTTTTCTGGTCAAAATTTTGAGTTTCAATATCTCAGCTCTGGAAGGGTCTAGAGCCTCAATTTTTGCACCCAGGTCCATGTATTGTGGCCCTCTATCAGAATCCAGAGTTTTGAGAAAATTGGAGAAACTTAATTTTTCACCCCCCGAAAAAAAACATAAGGGGTAACACTGTCATTTTTTTTTCTGGTCAAAATTTTGAGTTTCAATATCTCAGCTCTAAAAGGGTCTAAAGCCTCAATTTTTGCACCCAGGTCCATGTACAATGGCCCTCTATCAGAATCCAGAGTTTTGAGAAGATTGGAGAAACTTAATTTTTCACCCCCCGAAAAAAAAACATAAGGGGTAACACTGTCATTTTTTTTTCTGGTCAAACTTTTGAGTTTCAATATCTCAGCTCTGGAAGGGTCTAGAGCCTCAATTTTTGCACCCAGGTCCATGTCTCGTGGCCCTCTATCAGAATCCAGAGTTTTGAGAAGATTGGAGAAACTTAATTTTTCACCCCCCGAAAAAAAAACGTAAGGGGTAACACTGTCATTTTTTTTTCTGGTCAAAATTTTGAGTTTCAATATCTCAGCTCTGGAAGGGTCTAGAGCCTCAATTTTTGCACCCAGGTCCATGTATTGTGGCCCTCTATCAGAATCCAGAGTTTTGAGAAGATTGGAGAAACTTAATTTTTCACCCCCCGAAAAAAAAACGTAAGGGGTAACACTGTCATTTTTTTTTTCTGGTCAAAATTTTGAGTTTCAATATCTCAGCTCTGGAAGGGTCTAGAGCCTCAATTTTTGCACCCAGGTCCATGTACAATGGCCCTCTATCAGAATCCAGAGTTTTGAGAAGATTGGAGAAACTTAATTTTTCACCCCCCGAAAAAAAACATAAGGGGTAACACTGTCATTTTTTTTTCTGGTCAAACTTTTGAGTTTCAATATCTCAGCTCTGGAAGGGTCTAGAGCCTCAATTTTTGCACCCAGGTCCATGTATCGTGGCCCTCTATCAGAATCCAGAGTTTTGAGAAGATTGGAGAAACTTAATTTTTCACCCCCCGAAAAAAAACATAAGGGGTAACACTGTCATTTTTTTTTTCTGGTCAAAATTTTGAGTTTCAATATCTCAGCTCTGGAAGGGTCTAGAGCCTCAATTTTTGCACCCAGGTCCATGTATCGTGGCCCTCTATGAAAATCCAAAGTTTTGAGAAGATTGGAGAAACTTAATTTTTCACCCCCCGAAAAAAAACATAAGGGGTAACACTGTCATTTTTTTTTTCTGGTCAAAATTTTGAGTTTCAATATCTCAGCTCTGGAAGGGTCTAGAGACTCAATTTTTGCACCCAGGTCCATGTATCGTGGCCCTCTATCAAAATCCAGAGTTTTGAGAAGATTGGAGAAACTTAATTTTTCACCCCCCGAAAAAAAACATAAGGGGTAACACTGTCATTTTTTTTTTTGGGTCAAAATTTTGAGTTTCAATATCGCAGCTCTGGAAGGGTCTAGAGCCTAAATTTTTGCACCCAGGTCCATGTCTCGTGGCCCTCTATCAGAATCCAGAGTTTTGAGAAGATTGGAGAAACTTAATTTTTCACCCCCCGAAAAAAAACGTAAGGGGTAACACTGTCATTTTTTTTTCTGGTCAAAATTTTGAGTTTCAATATCTCAGCTCTGGAAGGGTCTAGAGCCTCAATTTTTGCACCCAGGTCCATGTATTGTGGCCCTCTATCAGAATCCAGAGTTTTGAGAAGATTGGAGAAACTTAATTTTTCACCCCCCGAAAAAAAACGTAAGGGGTAACACTGTCATTTTTTTTTCTGGTCAAAATTTTGAGTTTCAATATCTCAGCTCTGGAAGGGTCTAGAGCCTTAATTTTTGCACCAAGGTCCATGTACAATGGCCCTCTATCAGAATCCAGAGTTTTGAGAAGATTGGAGAAACTTAATTTTTCACCCCCCGAAAAAAAACATAAGGGGTAACACTGTCATTTTTTTTTTCTGGTCAAACTTTTGAGTTTCAATATCTCAGCTCTGGAAGGGTCTAGAGCCTCAATTTTTGCACCCAGGTCCATGTCTCGTGGCCCTCTATCAGAATCCAGAGTTTTGAGAAGATTGGAGAAACTTAATTTTTCACCCCCCGAAAAAAAACGTAAGGGGTAACACTGTCATTTTTTTTTCTGGTCAAAATTTTGAGTTTCAATATCTCAGCTCTGGAAGGGTCTAGAGCCTCAATTTTTGCACCCAGGTCCATGTATCGTGGCCCTCTATCAGAATCCAGAGTTTTGAGAAGATTGGAGAAACTTAATTTTTCACCCCCTGAAAAAAAAACGAAAGGGGTAACACTGTCGTTTTTTTTTTTTTTTTTTGGTCAAAATTTTGAGTTTCAATATCTCAGCTCTGGAAGGGTCTAGAGCCTCAATTTTTGCACCCAGGTCCATGTACAATGGCCCTCTATCAGAATCCAGAGTTTTGAGAAGATTGGAGAAACTTAATTTTTCACCCCCCGAAAAAAAACATAAGGGGTAACACTGTCATTTTTTTTTTCTGGTCAAAATTTTGAGTTTCAATATCTCAGCTCTGGAAGGGTCTAGAGCCTCAATTTTTGCACCCAGGTCCATGTATCGTGGCCCTCTATCAGAATCCAGAGTATTGAGAAGATTGGAGAAACTTAATTTTTCATCCCCCGAAAAAAAACATAAGGGGTAACACTGTCATTTTTTTTTTCTGGTCAAAATTTTGAGTTTCAATATCTCAGCTCTGGAAGGGTCTAGAGCCTCAATTTTTGCACCCAGGTCCATGTATCGTGGCCCTCTATCAGAATCCAGAGTTTTGAGAAGATTGGAGAAACTTAATTTTTCACCCCCCGAAAAAAAACATAAGGGGTAACACTGTCATTTTTTTTTTCTGGTCAAAATTTTGAGTTTCAATATTGCAGCTCTGGAAGGGTCTAGAGCCTCAATTTTTGCACCCAGGTCCATGTCTCGTGGCCCTCTATCAGAATCCAGAGTTTTGAGAAGATTGGAGAAACTTAATTTTTCACCCCCCGAAAAAAAACGTAAGGGGTAACACTGTCATTTTTTTTTCTGGTCAAAATTTTGAGTTTCAATATCTCAGCTCTGGAAGGGTCTAGAGCCTTAATTTTTGCACCCAGGTCCATGTACAATGGCCCTCTATCAGAATCCAAAGTTTTGAGAAGATTGGAGAAACTTAATTTTTCACCCCCCGAAAAAAACATAAGGGGTAACACTGTCATTTTTTTTCTGGTCAAACTTTTGAGTTTCAATATCTCAGCTCTGGAAGGGTCTAGAGCCTCAATTTTTGCACCCAGGTCCATGTATCGTGGCCCTCTATCAGAATCCAGAGTTTTGAGAAGATTGGAGAAACTTAATTTTTCACCCCCCGAAAAAAAACATAAGGGGTAACACTGTCATTTTTTTTTTCTGGTCGAAATTTTGAGTTTCAATATCGCAGCTCTGGAAGGGTCTAGAGCCTCAATTTTTGCACCCAGGTCCATGTATCGTGGCCCTCTATCAGAATCCAGAGTTTTGAGAAGATTGGAGAAACTTAATTTTTCACCCCCCGAAAAAAAACGTTAGGCATAACACTGTCATTTTTTTTTCTGGTCAAAATTTTGAGTTTCAATATCTCAGCTCTGGAAGGGTCTAGAGCCTCAATTTTTGCACCCAGGTCCATGTACAATGGCCCTCTATCAGAATCCAGAGTTTTGAGAAGATTGGAGAAACTTAATTTTTCACCCCCCGAAAAAAAACATAAGGGGTAACACTGTCATTTTTTTTTCTGGTCAAACTTTTGATTTTCAATATCTCAGCTCTGGAAGGGTCTAGAGCCTCAATTTTTGCACCCAGGTCCATGTATTGTGCCCCTCTATCAGAATCCAGAGTTTTGAGAAGATTGGAGAAACGTAATTTTTCACCCCCCGAAAAAAAACGTAAGGGGTAACACTGTCATTTTTTTTTCTGGTCAAAATTTTGAGTTTCAATATCTCAGCTCTGGAAGGGTCTAGAGCCTCAATTTTTGCACCCAGGTCCATGTACAATGGCCCTCTATCAGAATCCAGAGTTTTGAGAAGATTGGAGAAACTTAATTTTTCACCCCCCGAAAAAAAACATAAGGGGTAACACTGTCATTTTTTTTTTCTGGTCAAACTTTTGAGTTTCAATATCTCAGCTCTGGAAGGGTCTAGAGCCTCAATTTTTGCACCCAGGTCCATATATCGTGGCCCACTATCAGAATCCAGAGTATTGAGAAGATTGGAGAAACTTAATTTTTCACCCCCCGAAAAAAAACATTAGGGGTAACACTGTCATTTTTTTTTTTTTTCTGGTCAAAATTTTGAGTTTCAATATCTCAGCTCTGGAAGGGTCTAGAGCCTCAATTTTTGCACCCAGGTCCATGTATCGTGGCCCTCTATCAGAATCCAGAGTTTTGAGAAGATTGGAGAAACTTAATTTTTCACCCCCCGAAAAAAAACATAAGGGGTAACACTGTCATTTTTTTTTTCTGGTCAAAATTTTGAGTTTCAATATCGCAGCTCTGGAAGGGTCTAGAGCCTCAATTTTTGCACCCAGGTCCATGTCTCGTGGCCCTCTATCAGAATCCAGAGTTTTGAGAAGATTGGAGAAACTTAATTTTTCACCCCCCGAAAAAAAACGTAAGGGGTAACACTGTCATTTTTTTTTTCTGGTCAAAATTTTGAGTTTCAATATCTCAGCTCTGGAAGGGTCTAGAGCCTCAATTTTTGCACCCAGGTCCATGTATCGTGGCCCTCTATCAGAATCCAGAGTTTTGAGAAGATTGGAGAAACTTAATTTTTCACCCCCCGAAAAAAAACGTAAGGGGTAACACTGTCATTTTTTTTTCTGGTCAAAATTTTGAGTTTCAATATCTCAGCTCTGGAAGGGTCTAGAGCCTCAATTTTTGCACCCAGGTCCATGTATTGTGGCCCTCTATCAGAATCCAGAGTTTTGAGAAGATTGGAGAAATTTAATTTTTCACCCCCCGAAAAAAAACGTAAGGGGTAACACAGTCACTTTTTTTTCCGGTCAAAATTTTTAGTTTCAATATCTCAGCTCTGGAAGGGTCTAGAGCCTCAATTTTTGCACCCAGGTCCATGTACAATGGCCCTCTATCAGAATCCAGAGTTTTGAGAAGATTGGAGAAACTTAATTTTTCACCCCCCGAAAAAAAACATAAGGGGTAACACTGTCATTTTTTTTTCTGGTCAAACTTTTGAGTTTCAATATCTCAGCTCTGGAAGGGTCTAGAGCCTCAATTTTTGCACCCAGGTCCATGTATCGTGGCCCTCTATCAGAATCCAGAGTTTTGAGAAGATTGGAGAAACTTAATTTTTCACCCCCCGAAAAAAACATAAGGGGTAACACTGTCATTTTTTTTTTCTGGTCAAAATTTTGAGTTTCAATATCTCAGCTCTGGAAGGGTCTAGAGCCTCAATTTTTGCACCCAGGTCCATGTATCGTGGCCCTCTATGAAAATCCAAAGTTTTGAGAAGATTGGAGAAACTTAATTTTTCACCCCCCGAAAAAAAACATAAGGGGTAACACTGTCATTTTTTTTTCTGGTCAAAATTTTGAGTTTCAATATCTCAGCTCTGGAAGGGTCTAGAGACTCAATTTTTTTTACCCAGGTCCATGTATCGTGGCCCTCTATCAAAATCCAGAGTTTTGAGAAGATTGGAGAAACTTAATTTTTCACCCTCCGAAAAAAAACATAAGGGGTAACACTGTCATTTTTTTTTCTGGTCAAAATTTTGAGTTTCAATATCGCAGCTCTGGAAGGGTCTAGAGCCTAAATTTTTGCACCCAGGTCCATGTCTCGTGGCCCTCTATCAGAATCCAGAGTTTTGAGAAGATTGGAGAAACTTAATTTTTCACCCCCCGAAAAAAAAACGTAAGGGGTAACACTGTCATTTTTTTTTTCTGGTCAAAATTTTGAGTTTCAATATCTCAGCTCTGGAAGGGTCTAGAGCCTTAATTTTTGCACCAAGGTCCATGTACAATGGCCCTCTATCAGAATCCAGAGTTTTGAGAAGATTGGAGAAACTTAATTTTTCACCCCCCGAAAAAAAACATAAGGGGTAACACTGTCATTTTTTTTTTCTGGTCAAACTTTTGAGTTTCAATATCTCAGCTCTGGAAGGGTCTAGAGCCTCAATTTTTGCACCCAGGTCCATGTCTCGTGGCCCTCTATCAGAATCCAGAGTTTTGAGAAGATTGGAGAAACTTAATTTTTCACCCCCCGAAAAAAAACGTAAGGGGTAACACTGTCATTTTTTTTTCTGGTCAAAATTTTGAGTTTCAATATCTCAGCTCTGGAAGGGTCTAGAGCCTCAATTTTTGCACCCAGGTCCATGTATCGTGGCCCTCTATCAGAATCCAGAGTTTTGAGAAGATTGGAGAAACTTAATTTTTCACCCCCTGAAAAAAAAACGAAAGGGGTAACACTGTCGTTTTTTTTTTTTTTTTTGGTCAAAATTTTGAGTTTCAATATCTCAGCTCTGGAAGGGTCTAGAGCCTCAATTTTTGCACCCAGGTCCATGTACAATGGCCCTCTATCAGAATCCAGAGTTTTGAGAAGATTGGAGAAACTTAATTTTTCACCCCCCGAAAAAAAACATAAGGGGTTTCACTGTCATTTTTTTTTTCTGGTCAAAATTTTGAGTTGCAATATCTCAGCTCTGGAAGGGTCTAGAGCCTCAATTTTTGCACCCAGGTCCATGTCTCGTGGCCCTCTATCAGAATCCAGAGTTTTGAGAAGATTGGAGAAACTTAATTTTTCACCCCCCGAAAAAAAACGTAAGGGGTAAAACTGTCATTTTTTTTTCTGGTCAAAATTTTGAGTTTCAATATCTCAGCTCTGGAAGGGTCTAGAGCCTCAATTTTTGCACCCAGGTCCATGTATTGTGGCCCTCTATCAGAATCCAGAGTTTTGAGAAGATTGGAGAAACTTAATTTTTCACCCCCCGAAAAAAAACATAAGGGGTAACACTGTCATTTTTTTTTCTGGTCAAAATTTTGAGTTTCAATATCTCAGCTCTAAAAGGGTCTAAAGCCTCAATTTTTGCACCCAGGTCCATGTACAATGGCCCTCTATCAGAATCCAGAGTTTTGAGAAGATTGGAGAAACTTAATTTTTCACCCCCCGAAAAAAAACATAAGGGGTAACACTGTCATTTTTTTTTCTGGTCAAACTTTTGAGTTTCAATATCTCAGCTCTGGAAGGGTCTAGAACCTCAATTTTTGCACCCAGGTCCATGTCTCGTGGCCCTCTATCAGAATCCAGAGTTTTGAGAAGATTGGAGAAACTTAATTTTTCACCCCCCGAAAAAAAACGTAAGGGGTAACACTGTCATTTTTTTTTCTGGTCAAAATTTTGAGTTTCAATATCTCAGCTCTGGAAGGGTCTAGAGCCTCAATTTTTGCACCCAGGTCCATGTATCGTGGCCCTCTATCAGAATCCAGAGTTTTGAGAAGATTGGAGAAACTTAATTTTTCACCCCCCGAAAAAAAAACGTAAGGGGTAACACTGTCATTTTTTTTTCTGGTCAAAATTTTGAGTTTCAATATCTCAGCTCTGGAAGGGTCTAGAGCCTCAATTTTTGCACCCAGGTCCATGTATCGTGGCCCTCTATCAGAATCCAGAGTTTTGAGAAGATTGGAGAACCTTAATTTTTCACCCCCCGAAAAAAACATAAGGGGTAACACTGTCATTTTTTTTTCTGGTCAAAATTTTGAGTTTCAATATCGCAGCTCTGGAAGGGTCTAGAGCCTCAATTTTTGCACCCAGGTCCATGTCTCGTGGCCCTCTATCAGAATCCAGAGTTTTGAGAAGGTTGGAGAAACTTAATTTTTCACCCCCCGAAAAAAAATGTTAGGGGTAACACTGTCATTTTTTTTTTCTGGTCAAAATTTTGAGTTTCAATATCTCAGCTCTGGAAGGGTCTAGAGCCTCAATTTTTGCACCCAGGTCCATGTATCGTGGCCCTCTATCAGAATCCAGAGTTTTGAGAAGATTGGAGAAACTTAATTTTTCACCCCCCGAAAAAAAAACGTAAGGGGTAACACTGTCATTTTTTTTTCTGGTCAAAATTTTGAGTTTCAATATCTCAGCTCTGGAAGGGTCTAGAGCCTCAATTTTTGCACCCAGGTCCATGTATTGTGGCCCTCTATCAGAATCCAGAGTTTTGAGAAGATTGGAGAAACTTATTTTTTCACCCCCCGAAAAAAAACGTAAGGGGTAACACAGTCACTTTTTTTTCTGGTCAAAATTTTTAGTTTCAATATCTCAGCTCTGGAAGGGTCTAGAGCCTCAATTTTTGCACCCAGGTCCATGTACAATGGCCCTCTATCAGAATCCAGAGTTTTGAGAAGATTGGAGAAACTTAATTTTTCACCCCCCGAAAAAAAACATAAGGGGTAACACTGTCATTTTTTTTTCTGGTCAAACTTTTGAGTTTCAATATCTCAGCTCTGGAAGGGTCTAGAGCCTCAATTTTTGCACCCAGGTCCATGTATCGTGGCCCTCTATCAGAATCCAGAGTTTTGAGAAGATTGGAGAAACTTAATTTTTCACCCCCCGAAAAAAAACATAAGGGGTAACACTGTCATTTTTTTTTTCTGGTCAAAATTTTGAGTTTCAATATCTCAGCTCTGGAAGGGTCTAGAGCCTCAATTTTTGCACCCA